>CM024709.1:41559872-42937372 GCA_014182895.1 Angophora floribunda | reverse complement strand
AAACCCTAAACCCTAAACCCTAAACCCTAAACCCTAAACCCTAAACCCTAAACCCTAAACCCTAAACCCTAAACCCTAAACCCTAAACCCTAAACCCTAAACCCTAAACCCTAAACCCTAAACCCTAAACCCTAAACCCTAAACCCTAAACCCTAAACCCTAAACCCTAAACCCTAAACCCTAAACCCTAAACCCTAAACCCTAAACCCTAAACCCTAAACCCTAAACCCTAAACCCTAAACCCTAAACCCTAAACCCTAAACCCTAAACCCTAAACCCTAAACCCTAAACCCTAAACCCTAAACCCTAAACCCTAAACCCTAAACCCTAAACCCTAAACCCTAAACCCTAAACCCTAAACCCTAAACCCTAAACCCTAAACCCTAAACCCTAAACCCTAAACCCTAAACCCTAAACCCTAAACCCTAAACCCTAAACCCTAAACCCTAAAACCCTAAACCCTAAACCCTAAACCCTAAACCCTAAACCCTAAACCCTAAACCCTAAACCCTAAACCCTAAACCCTAAACCCTAAACCCTAAACCCTAAACCCTAAACCCTAAACCCTAAACCCTAAACCCTAAACCCTAAACCCTAAACCCTAAACCCTAAACCCTAAACCCTAAACCCTAAACCCTAAACCCTAAACCCTAAACCCTAAACCCTAAACCCTAAACCCTAAACCCTAAACCCTAAACCCTAAACCCTAAACCCTAAACCCTAAACCCTAAACCCTAAACCCTAAACCCTAAACCCTAAACCCTAAACCCTAAACCCTAAACCCTAAACCCTAAACCCTAAACCCTAAACCCTAAACCCTAAACCCTAAACCCTAAACCCTAAACCCTAAACCCTAAACCCTAAACCCTAAACCCTAAACCCTAAACCCTAAACCCTAAACCCTAAACCCTAAAACCCTAAACCCTAAACCCTAAACCCTAAACCCTAAACCCTAAACCCTAAACCCTAAACCCTAAACCCTAAAACCCTAAACCCTAAACCCTAAACCCTAAACCCTAAACCCTAAACCCTAAACCCTAAACCCTAAACCCTAAACCCTAAACCCTAAACCCTAAACCCTAAACCCTAAACCCTAAACCCTAAACCCTAAACCCTAAACCCTAAACCCTAAACCCTAAACCCTAAACCCTAAACCCTAAACCCTAAACCCTAAACCCTAAACCCTAAACCCTAAACCCTAAACCCTAAACCCTAAACCCTAAACCCTAAACCCTAAACCCTAAAACCCTAAACCCTAAACCCTAAACCCTAAACCCTAAACCCTAAACCCTAAACCCTAAACCCTAAACCCTAAAACCCTAAACCCTAAACCCTAAACCCTAAACCCTAAACCCTAAACCCTAAACCCTAAACCCTAAACCCTAAACCCTAAACCCTAAACCCTAAACCCTAAACCCTAAACCCTAAACCCTAAACCCTAAACCCTAAACCCTAAACCCTAAACCCTAAACCCTAAAACCCTAAACCCTAAACCCTAAAACCTAAACCCTAAACCCTAAACCCTAAACCCTAAACCCTAAACCCTAAAACCCTAAACCCTAAACCCTAAAACCTAAACCCTAAACCCTAAACCCTAAACCCTAAAACCCTAAACCCTAAACCCTAAACCCTAAACCCTAAACCCTAAACCCTAAACCCTAAACCCTAAACCCTAAACCCTAAACCCTAAACCCTAAACCCTAAACCCTAAAACCCTAAACCCTAAACCCTAAACCCTAAACCCTAAACCCTAAACCCTAAACCCTAAACCCTAAACCCTAAACCCTAAAACCCTAAACCCTAAACCCTAAACCCTAAACCCTAAACCCTAAACCCTAAACCCTAAACCCTAAACCCTAAACCCTAAACCCTAAACCCTAAACCCTAAACCCTAAACCCTAAACCCTAAACCCTAAACCCTAAACCCTAAACCCTAAACCCTAAACCCTAAACCCTAAACCCTAAACCCTAAACCCTAAACCCTAAACCCTAAACCCTAAACCCTAAACCCTAAACCCTAAACCCTAAAACCCTAAACCCTAAACCCTAAACCCTAAACCCTAAACCCTAAACCCTAAACCCTAAACCCTAAACCCTAAACCCTAAACCCTAAACCCTAAACCCTAAACCCTAAACCCTAAACCCTAAACCCTAAACCCTAAACCCTAAACCCTAAACCCTAAACCCTAAACCCTAAACCCTAAACCCTAAACCCTAAACCCTAAACCCTAAACCCTAAACCCTAAACCCTAAACCCTAAACCCTAAACCCTAAACCCTAAACCCTAAACCCTAAACCCTAAACCCTAAACCCTAAACCCTAAACCCTAAACCCTAAACCCTAAACCCTAAACCCTAAACCCTAAACCCTAAACCCTAAACCCTAAACCCTAAACCCTAAACCCTAAACCCTAAACCCTAAACCCTAAACCCTAAACCCTAAACCCTAAACCCTAAACCCTAAACCCTAAACCCTAAACCCTAAACCCTAAACCCTAAACCCTAAACCCTAAACCCTAAACCCTAAACCCTAAACCCTAAACCCTAAACCCTAAACCCTAAACCCTAAACCCTAAACCCTAAACCCTAAACCCTAAACCCTAAACCCTAAACCCTAAACCCTAAACCCTAAACCCTAAACCCTAAACCCTAAAACCCTAAACCCTAAACCCTAAACCCTAAACCCTAAACCCTAAACCCTAAACCCTAAACCCTAAACCCTAAACCCTAAACCCTAAACCCTAAACCCTAAACCCTAAACCCTAAACCCTAAACCCTAAACCCTAAACCCTAAACCCTAAACCCTAAACCCTAAACCCTAAACCCTAAACCCTAAACCCTAAACCCTAAACCCTAAACCCTAAACCCTAAACCCTAAACCCTAAACCCTAAACCCTAAACCCTAAACCCTAAACCCTAAACCCTAAACCCTAAACCCTAAACCCTAAACCCTAAACCCTAAACCCTAAACCCTAAACCCTAAACCCTAAACCCTAAACCCTAAACCCTAAACCCTAAACCCTAAACCCTAAACCCTAAACCCTAAACCCTAAACCCTAAACCCTAAACCCTAAACCCTAAACCCTAAACCCTAAACCCTAAACCCTAAACCCTAAACCCTAAACCCTAAACCCTAAACCCTAAACCCTAAACCCTAAACCCTAAACCCTAAACCCTAAACCCTAAACCCTAAACCCTAAACCCTAAACCCTAAACCCTAAACCCTAAACCCTAAACCCTAAACCCTAAACCCTAAACCCTAAACCCTAAACCCTAAACCCTAAACCCTAAACCCTAAACCCTAAACCCTAAACCCTAAACCCTAAACCCTAAACCCTAAACCCTAAACCCTAAACCCTAAACCCTAAACCCTAAAACCCTAAACCCTAAACCCTAAACCCTAAACCCTAAACCCTAAACCCTAAACCCTAAACCCTAAACCCTAAACCCTAAACCCTAAACCCTAAACCCTAAAACCCTAAACCCTAAACCCTAAACCCTAAACCCTAAACCCTAAACCCTAAACCCTAAACCCTAAACCCTAAACCCTAAACCCTAAACCCTAAAACCCTAAACCCTAAACCCTAAACCCTAAACCATTTCGCAAGAATGGGGCGATGCCATTCCCGCGGCAGCTGGCGTACTGCCGGTAGATGGCCTGCTTCATAATTTGCTACATACACCCCATTTTTGCTTGTTTTAGGGCCTATCAGGTATAGGGATCTAGGGCTCGGTGGCTAGATGTCCGTTTGGGCCGATCCTGGTGTCGGTTGTTCAAGATTTACAACCAAAAACTTCGTCCAAACATGAAAACCCTTGAGAATTGGCGCAAACGGGTCAAACTTCGAGTTTCCAAGCATTTTGGGAGCATTCTAGGGTGGTTTCCTGACTTGGTCAAACTTCCAAGCCACCAAAAGCACCATTCTGGCGTCCAGTCGGACTCGTTCTGCTTTTGTTTCGCGATAACAAGGCGACACCATTCCCGCGACAGCTGGCGTACTGTTAGTAGATGGCCCGCGTCGAAATTTACAACATACCTCCTATTTTTGCTCGGTTTAGGGCCTGTCAGGCTTAGGGAACTGGGCCTCGATGGCCAGATGTTCGTTCGGGCCGATCCCGGTGCCGGTTGTTTTATATTTACGACCAAAAACTTCGTATAAACATGAAATCTCTCGACAAATGGCGTGAACAGGTGAAACTTCAAATTTCCAAGCGTTTTGGGAGCATCCTAAGATGGTTTCCTAGCTGGATCGGACTTCCGGGCAGCAAAAATCATCGTTCTGGCGTCTGGTCAGGGTCGTTTTGCTTTCGGTTCGCGAGAACGAGGCAACACCATTCTCGGGGTAGCTGGCAAATTGCCGGTAGATGGCCCACGTCGAAATTTACAACATACCCCCCATTTTTGCTCGGTTGAGGGCCTATCGGGCTGGGCGGGGCTCGGTGGCCGAAGTCCGTTCTGGCCGATCCCGGTGTCAGTTGTTCAAGATTTATGACCTAAAACTTGGTCCAAACATGAAAACCCCTTTAAAAAGGCGCAAACGAGTCAAACCGACAAGTTTCGAGGCGTTTCAGGAGCATTCTTAGATGGTTTTCTAGCTAGGTCGGATTTCAGGGCGACCATACTCACCGATCCAGTGTCCGGTCGGGGTCGTTCTGCTTCTTGTTCGTGAGAACGGGGCGGCGCCATTCCCACAGCCGCTGACGAACCGCCGATAGATGGCCCGCGTCGAAATTTACAACATACCCCCCATTTTTGCTCGGTTTAGCTCCTATCAGGCATGGGGAACTGGGGCTTGGTGGCCATATGTCCATTCAGGCCGATCCCAGTATCAGTAGTTCAAGATTTACGACCAAAATCTTGGTCCAAAAATGAAAAGCCCCGACAAATGGCGCAAACGGGTCAAACCGGCGAGTTTCAAGGTGTTTTGGGCACCATTCTAGGGTGGTTTCCTGCCTAGGTTGGACTTCCGGGCGGCCGAAATCACCATTCCGGCGTCCTGTCCGGGTCGTTCTGCTTCTAATCCACGAGAACGGGGTGACGCCATTCCCGCAGCAGCTAACGTACAGCCAGTAAATGGCCCGCGTCAAAATTTACAACATACCCCCTATTTTTGCTCGGTTTCGGGCCTGTCATGCCTGGGGAAGTGGGGCTCCGTGGCTAGATGTCCGTTCGAGCCGATCCCGAGGTCGGTTCTTCAAGATTTAAGACCAAAAACTTGATCCAAGTATGAAAATCCCCCAACAAATGGTGCGAACGGGTCAAACCGACGAGTTTCAAGGTGTTTTAGGAGCATTCTAGGGTGGTTTTCTGGCTGGGTCTGACTTCCGAGTGGCCAAAATCACCGTTCCGGCATCCTGTCCATGTTGTTCTGCTTCCGATCCACGAGAATGGGGTGACGCCATTCCTGCGGCAGCTGACGTACAGCCAGTAGATGGCCCGCGTCGAAATTTACAACATACCCCCTATTTTTTCTCTGTTTAGGGCCTGTCGGGCCTGGGGAAGTGGGGCTCCATGGCCAGATGTCTGTTCGAGCCGATCCTAGTGTCGGTTCTTTAAGATTTACGACCAAAAACTTGATCCAAGCATGAAAATCCCCAACAAATGGTGCAAACGGGTCAAACCGACGAGTTTCAAGGTGTTTTAGGAGCATTCTAGGGTGGTTTTCTGGCTGGGTCTGACTTCCGAGTGGCTAAAATCACCGTTCCGGCATCCTGTCCATGTCGTTCTGCTTCCGATCCACGAGAACAGGGTGACGCCATTCCCACGGTAGCTGGGGTACGACCAGTAGATGGCCCGTGTTGAAATTTACAACATACCCCCCATTTTTGCTCGGTTTAGGGCCCTGTCGGGCCGCTTGAAGTGAGGCTCGGTGGCGGATGTACGTTTGCGGCCGATCTCGGTGTCGGTTGTTCAAGATTTACGACTAGGAACTTGATCCAAGCATGAAAATCCCCGACAAATGGCGCGAATGGGTCAAACCAGCGAGTTTCTAGGCGTTTTGAGAGCATTCTAGGGTGGTTTTCTAGATGGGTCAGACTTCTGGGCGGCCGAAATCACCATTCTGCCGTCCTGTCAGGGTCGTTTTGCTTTCGATCCGCAAGAATGGGGCAACGCCATTCCCACGGCAACTGGCGTACGGCCAGTAGATGGCCCGTGTCGAAGTTTACAACATACCCCTCCTTTTTGCTCGGTTCAGGGCCTGTCAGGCCTGGGGAAGTGGGACTCGATAGCCTGATGTCCATTCATGCCAATCCCAATATCGATTGTTCAAGATTTACGAGTAGAAACTTGATCCAAACATAAAAATCCCTGACAAATGGCGCGAACCAGTCAAACCGGCGAGTTTCAAGGCGTTTTGAGAGCATTCTATAGTGGTTTTCTAGCTGAGTCGGACTTCTGGGCGGCCAAAATCACCGTTCCGGTGTCCTGTCCGGGTCGTTCTTCTTCCGATCCGTAAGAACGGGGCGACGCCATTCCCATGGCAGCTAGCGTACGGCCAGTAGATGGCCCGCGTCAAAATTTACAACATACCCACCATTTTTGCTCGGTTTAGGGCCTCTCAGGCTTGGGGAAGTGGGGCTCGGTGGCCAGATGTCCGTTCAAGCCGATCCCGGTGCTGGTAGTTCAAGATTTATGACTAGAAACTTGATCCAAGCGTGAAAATCCCCGATAAATGGTGTGAACGGGTCAAAACCGGCAAGTATCGAGGCGTTTTGGGAGCATTCTAGGGTGGTCTTCTAGCTGGGTCGGACTTCTGGGTGGCTGAAATCACCATTTCGAGGTCCTGTCTAGGTCGTTCTACTTCCAATCCACGAGAACAAGGCGATGCCATTCCCACGATAGCTAGCGTCCGGCTAGTATATATCCCGCATAGAAATTTACAAAATACCCCCCATTTTTGCTCGGTTTAGGGCCTATCAAGTCTGGGGAAGTGGGGATCGATGGCCAGATGTCCGTTTTGGCCGATCTCATTGTCGATTGTTCAAGATTTACGACCAGAAACTTAATCCAAGCATGAAAATCCCCGACAAATGGCACGAACGGGTCAAACCGGCGAGTTTCTAGGCGTTTTGGGAGCATTCTAGGGTGGTTTTATGGCTAGGTCGGACTTTTGGGTGGCCGAAATCACCGTTACGGCGTCCTATCCGAGACGTTCTGCTTTTGATCCGCGAGAACAGAGCGACGCCATTCACGCGGCAGCTGGCGTACGGCCAGTTGATGGCCCACGTCGAAATTTACAATATACCCCCCATTTTGGCTCTATTTAAGGCTTGTCAGGCCTGTTGAAGTGGGGCTCGGTGACCAGATGTTCATTCTAGCCGATCTCGGTGTCGGTTGTTCAAGATTTATGACTAAAAACTTAATCCAAGCATTAAAATCCCCGACAAATGGCCCGAACGGGTCAACCCGACGAATTTCTAGGCGTTTGTGGAGCATTCTCGGGTGGTTTTTTGGCTGGGTCGGACTTCTGGGCGACCGAAATCACCATTTCGACGTCCTGGCCGGGTCATTCTGCTTCCAGTCCACGAGAATGGGGTGAGGCCATTCCTGCGGCAGCTAGCGTACGGCTAGTAGATAGCCCACATCAAAATTTACAACATACCCCCCATTTTTGCTCGATTTAGGGCCTGTCAAGCTTGGGGAAGTGGGGCTTGGTGGCCAAATGTCCGTTCTGGCCGATCTTCGTGTCAGTTGTTCAAGATTTACGACTAGAAACTTGATTCAAACATGAAAATCCCCGACAAATGGCGCGAACGGGCCAAACTGGCGAGTTTCTAGGCTTTTTCTAGGGTGGTTTTCTGTTTGGGTCGGACTTCTGAGCGGCCGAATCACCATTCCGTCGTCCTGTCGAGGTCGTTCTGCTTTGGATTTGTGAGAACGGGGCGACGCCATTCCCATGGCAACTGGCATACGGCCAATAGATGGCCCACATCAAAATTTACAACATACCCCCTATTTTTGCTCGGTTTAGGGCCTGTCAGGCCTGGGGAAGTGGGGCTCAGTGGCCAGATGTCCGTTCTGGCCGATCTTAGTGTCGGTTGTTCAAGATTTACAACCATAAGCTTGATCCAAGCATGAAAATCCCCGACAAATAGCGCGAACGGGTCAAACCGGCGAGTTTTTAGTTGTTTTGGGAGCATTCTAGGGTGGTTTTCTAGTTGGGTCGAACTTCTGGGAGGTCGAAATCACCGTTCCGCCGTCCTGTCGGGGTTGTTCTGCTTCTGATCCATGAAAATGAGGCGACACCATTCCCGCGACAGCTGGCGTACAGCTAGTAGATGGCCCACGTCAAAATTTACAACATACCCCCCATTTTTGCTCGGTTTAGGGCTTGTCAAGCCTGGGGACGTGGGGCTCGGTGGCCAGATGGCCAGGTGTTGGTTGTTCATGATTTTTACTAGTAGAAATTTGATCCAAGCATGAAAATCCCCGACAAATGGCTGGAACAGGTCAAACCGAAATGTTTTGAGCCGTTTTGGGAGCATTTTAGGGTGGTTTTCTAGCTAGGTCGGACTTATGGGCAGCCGAAATCACCGTTATGGCGTCCTGTCCGGGACGTTCTGCTTTTGATCTGCAAGAACAAGACAATGCCATTCCCGCGGCAGCTAGCGTATGGCTAGTAGATGGCCCACATCGAAATTTACAACATACCCCCCATTTTTGCCCGGTTTAGGGCCTATAGGGCCTGGGGAAGTGGGGCTCAGTAGACAAATGTCCGTTCAAGCCAATACCGGTGTTGGTTGTTCAAGATTTATGAGCAAAAACATGATTCAAACATGAAAATCCCCGACAAATAGCGTGAATGGGTCAAACCGGCGAGTTTCAAGGCGTTTTGGGAGCATTCTATCGTGGTTTTCTGGCTGAGCCAAACTTCTGGGTGGCCGAAATCACCGTTCCAGCGTCCTGTCGAGGTTGTTCTGCTTTGGATTTGCGAGAACGGGGCGACACCATTCCCGCGGCAGCTGGCGTACGGCCAGTAGGTGGCCCGCGTCAAAATTTACAACATACCCCCCCCATTTTTGCTCGATTTAGGGCCTATCAAGCCTGGGGAAGTGGGGCTCGGTCGCCAGACGTCCGTTCTGGCTGATCTCAGTGTCGGTTGTTCAAGATTTACGACCAGAAACTTGATCCATGCATGAAAATCCCCGACAAATGGCGCGAACAAATCAAACCGGCAAGTTTCTAGGTGTTTTGGGAGCATTCTAGGGGAGTTTTCTGGCTAGGTCAGACTTCTGGACGGCCGAAATCACCGTTCCGACATCCTATCCGGGTCGCTCTACTTCCGATCCACGAGAATGGGGCGACGCCATTCCCGCGGCAACTTGCATACGATCAGTAGATGGCCTATGTCGAAATTTATAACAGACTGCCCATTTTTACTCGGTTTAGGGCCTGTCAGGCCTGGGGAAGTGGGGCTCGGTGGCCACATGTCCATTTTGGCCAATCTCAATGTCGATTGTTCAAGATTTATGATCAGAAACTTGATCCAAGCATGAAAATCCTCGAAAAATGGCGCTAACGAGTCAAACCGGCAAGTTTTGAGGCGTTTTGAGAGCATTCTATGCTGGTTTTCTAACTAAGGCGGACTTTTGGGCGGCCAAAATAACCGTTCCAGCGTCCTGTCAGGGTCGTTCTGCTTTGGATTTGCGACAACGGGGCAACGCCATTCCCGCGGCAACTGGTGTACGGCCAGTAGATGGCCCATGTCGAAATTTACAACATACCCCCCATTTTTCTCAATTTAGGGCCTATCAGGCCTGCTGAAGTGGGGCTTGGTGGCTAGATGTCCATTCTGCCCGATCTTGGTGTCGGTTGTTCAAGATTTACGACCATAAACTTGATCCAAGCATGAAAATCCCCAACAAATGGCACGAGCGGGTCAAACTGGTGAGTTTTTAGGCGTTTTGGGAGCATTCTATGGTGGTTTTCTGGTTGGGTCGAACATCTAGGCAGCCGAAATCACCATTCCACCGTCCTATCGAGGTCGTTCTACTTCCGATCCACGAGAATGGGGCAACGCCATTCCCGTGGCAGCTGGCATATAGCCAGTAGATGGCCCACGTCAAAATTTACAACATACCCCCCCCCTTTTTGCTTGGTTTAGGGCTTATCAGGCCTGGGAAAGTGGGACTCGGTGGCCAGATGTCCGTTCGGGCCAATCCCAGTGTCAGTTGTTCAAGATTTATGAGTAGAAACTTGATCCAAACATGAAAATCCCCGACAAATGGCGTGAACGGGTCAAACCGGCAAGTTTCGAGGCGTTTTGGGAGTATTTTAGGGTGGTTTTCTAGCTGGGTCGAACTTTTTGGGCGGCCAAAATCACCGTTCTGGCATCCTATCTGGGTCGTTCTGCTTCCGATCCATGAGAACAAGGCGATGCCATTCCCGCAGTAGCTAGCGTACGGCCAGTGGATGGCCCGCGTCGAAATTTACAACATACCCCCCATTTTTGCTCGATTTAGGGCCTGTCAGGCCTGGGGAAGTGGGGCTCAGTGGCCAGATGTCCATTCTGGCCGATCTTGGTGTCGGTTGTTCAAGATTTACGACCATAAACTTGATCCAAGCATGAAAATCCCCGACAAATGGCGCGAATGTGTCAAGGTGAGTTTCTAGGCGTTTTGGGAGCATTCTAGGGTGGTTTTCTGGCTGGGTCGGACTTCTAGGAAGGCGAAATCACCGTTCCACCGTCCTGTCGGGGTCATTCTGCTTTGGATTTGCGAGTATGGGGCGACGCCATTCCTGCAACAGTTGGCATACGGCTAGTTGATGGCCCGCGTCGAAATTTATAACATACCCCCCATTTTTGCTTGGTTTTGGGCCTGTCAGGCCTAGGGAAGTGGGGCTTGGTGGCCAGATGTCCGTTCTGGCTGATCTCGATATCGATTGTTCAAGACTTATGACCAGAAACTTGATCCAAACATGAAAATCCCCGACAAATGGCGCTAACGGGTCAAACTGGCAAGTTTCTAGGCATTTTGGGAGCATTCTTGGGTGGTTTTCTAGCTAGGTCGAACTTCTGGGCGGCCGAAATCACTGTTCCGGTGTCCTGTCCGGGTCGTTCTGCTTCCGATCCGTGAGAACGAGGCGATGCCATTCCCACGGCAGCTGGCATACGGCCAGTAGCTGGCCCATGTCGAAATTTACAACATACCCCAAATTTTTGCTCGATTTAGGGCCTGTCAGGTCTAGGGAAGTGGGGCTCGGTGGCCAGATGTCCGTTCAGGCCTATCCCGATGTCGATTGTTCAAGATTTACGACCAGAAACTTGATCCAAACATGAAAATCCCCGACAAATGCCGCAAATGGGTCAAACCGGCGAGTTTCGAGGCGTTTTAGTAGCATTCTAGGGTGGTTTTCTAGACACAGGCCATCTCCTAGCAGTTCACTAGCTGCCAAAGGATTGGACTCACCCAGTTCTTGCAAATCGGAAGTAGAATGACCCTAAAAGGACGCTGAACCGATAATTGGCGCCGCTATGAAGTTTCACCTAGTCAAAAACCTCCCAGAATGCCTAAAATGCCCAGAAACTTGTTGGTTTAACCTATTCGCGCCATTTCCTAGAGATTTACCGGTTTGGATCTAGTTTATGGTCGAAAATCTCAAACAACCAGTAGAAAAATCGGCCCGAACGGACATGTGACCACTAAGCCCCACTGCCCTAGGCCTGACAGGCCCGAGACTGAGCAAAATTGGGAGGGACATTGTAAATTTTGACGCGATCCATCTCCTGGCAATTCGCCATCTGCCAAATGATTGGCCTTGCCCAGTTCTCATGTATCAGAAGTAGAATGACCCCTGAAAGGACGCCAGACCGATAGTTGGCACCACCATGAAGTTTGACCCAGTCAAAAACCCCATGGAATGCCTAGAAACTTGCTAGTTTGACCCATTCACACCATTTCTTTAACATATGAATATGATTTGTCCAAATTTTCCCCAATTAAATGGATTGAAAATATCGAGTCACAAAGCCTTCTGTAGATGAAAAATCGAATCAATAGGATGTCAGGCGGAGATCTTATGGTTGATCAAAATTTGGTTAAAACTGTGTGAAATAACACATGAATATGATTTGGACGAAGATTTGCATCCAAAAGGGAAAATGGTTTTCGAAAAACAGCTTTGGCCTCTATCTTTGAGTTGTCTAGATGCATGAATGATTCTTTCATAGTTTCTCGAATATTGCACAACTAAGTCATTGAGGCCTGCACATGTCTAATTTTGTGATAGTAATCTTTCTCTCTAAGTAGTTTTCTTGAAGACATTTTACTGTAGCCCGATCCATAAGGGCAATAGTGACACCAATATTCAAAATGCGTACCCATAGTAAAACGGCACAAGTATATTAAATTACTTAGTTGAGTGTATTAGTTGAGTGTATTGTAATAACCCTTAGCATACTAAAACCTTTTACAACTGGCAATTTCTCCTTATCCAATTCTTTTAGTGACTTGTTGACAGTTTCTTCTTTTCCATGAAAAAAATTGATCTTACCAAGGACAAGCAGCCAATTTCTTTCGTTCGATTTTGCCAAGGATTCTAATGGCTGCTCAGCTTCATCAAGTATTCTAATTTCTTCTCTTATTTTCATGCAAATATTACATGCGGCCTACTAGACAAAACCATGAATAGTTAGGGAAATACAACTATTGCAATTTAAGTGAAATGCAACTACATGAATAGCAATTTTACCTCCACCGTTGTTTTCTCTTTTGCAAATTCCTTTCGCAAATAAGAGCATTTTTTTCTTGATTGAACAAGATTTTCATTAAGCTCCCTTAGATCCTTTTCCATCTCAAGCTCTATGTGCAAATAAATTTGTCTATTTCAATAAGCATTCAATTATCACTAATGATTCTCACAACCATTAATCCCACATCAATGCCACAAAACTTGCAAAAACACTTATACAAAAGCCATGGATACAATCTTCTAAGACTTTAATATATGAATATATGAATATGATTTGTCCAAATTTCCTCCAATTAAATAAATTGAAAGCATCAAGTCACGAGTTTTCCGTAGATGCAAGAATCTAATCAATAAAATGTCGAGCGGAAAGCTTATGGTTGATTATGGGCTTTCCAGCGACACGAAGCACCATGATCAAAGCAATGTAGGGCTTCTGGAAATTTCGACATCCGCAAGTGGAAAGGCCTACTTCTCGCAGATCCAACTATCCCCGTCTCAATTAACTGAGTCTTATGAAGATCATGATTTCCCATGCACAGCAAACTACCAACCCCACGTTCCTTATGACATCCCGTTGATTAACGTATAATTTTTCCATTCGTTGTTAAACTTGTTGCATATATTTTCGTCAATTCCTTAATAATATATTAATATGATTTGTTCAAATTTTCCTTAGGTGTAAAAATCGAATCGATAAAATGTCAAACGGAATACTTATGGTTGATCAAAGTTTGGTCAAAATTAAGAAAATAACATATGAATATAATTTTTTTTAAAAATTCCAGTTGATGAATTGAAATATCAAGTCACCAACTTTTTGTTGGTGCAAAAATCAAGTTAATGGTGAGTTCAAGTATCTAAATGAGCAAGCTAAGGGACTAAAGCTCCATCTCCCAATGATATGATAATATTTAGATTCATATTCATTCTCATGACAGGATGAGCTAGAGTATATGATGGAGCACAAACTTGGTAAGAGATCTCTGGTTCCAACGAATTGGCAAACCATCTCCTAGCAAGACCGATAGCAAAATTCATTGAAATCTAGGAAAAGGAAATGCATGAATACCCAATAAAATTGTTCTTCCTTGCAAAATTATTCTAATTTCTTTTTGTCCTGTCATGATAATTATTTTCTTGAAGCCAAAGTAAAACTTTAATAAATGAACATGATTTGTCCAAATTTTTCCCAATTAAATGAATTGAAAACATCGAGTCACAATTTTTCTGTAAGTGCAAAAATTGAATCAATAGGATTTAGGACAAAAATTTTATGGTGGATCAAAGTTTGGTCAAAATTGGGTAAAATAATACATGAATATGATTTGGACAAACGCGGCATCCAAACAAGGAAAATGATTTTCAAAAAAATTGTCTCTAGAACACTTCTTTAGTTTCCCGAAAATTGCACAGTTGAGCTGTCAACGCTTGCGCATGACCCAAAGCATGAACCTGGCCACCTCTTTGGCCTCTATC
This sequence comes from Angophora floribunda, assembly GCA_014182895.1. Taxonomy (NCBI): domain Eukaryota; kingdom Viridiplantae; phylum Streptophyta; class Magnoliopsida; order Myrtales; family Myrtaceae; genus Angophora; species Angophora floribunda. Next base: position 42,923,203 of record CM024709.1, on the reverse strand, counting down.
TTCAAGTTGTACTTTTACCATAGATATTTATGTTATCATTAGATAAATTTTCAAATAAATCCCAAAAGATAAACCTTAAATAACATGCAAATAAATCATGAACAACACCCAAAATAAACCTTAAATAAACCCCCAATAGCCTCCAATTAACCCCAACTATCTCTAAACAGTCTCTAAATAAGACATAATCAAATGACCCCTTGATCTAATGCATTAAATAAACCCAAATAACCCCTGACCCCTACACCAAAATATCCCTGGAATTACCCTAAACCCTTTTTGTGTTAACTTATTTCAAGGGTTATTGGAGGTGTTGTAGGAAATAATTATGGGGTATACAAGAAGCTGTTCAGGAAAAATCAAAAGTTGGAGCATTGCTAAAGTAAAAGAGAGAAAAGCAAAAGCAAAAATAAATAAAAACAAAAACGATTAAACCACATGACGTGTGTATTTACGAAAAACTAAAATTGACCAAGTTATATATCCTAGTATCATGACCATCCATCGGAGCAATTGACATGATCTCATGCTACCCAAAAAAAAGAAAGATATAAGTCGATTATTCGATGTAATATTGTAGATTACCAAATTCGATCATGAATAAGATGGAATATTGCTCATACTTATTGATGAATTGCGGAAACGAGTTAATCTTACATTCTAATATATATATTTATTATTATGCACCAATCCTTTTTAGAATTACTGGCAAGATAAATAAATTGCTATTTATTCTAATCTTGCAATTTACATGGTAGAAATTAGACGAGCAAATTAAAAAATAGATGCAAATGACAGAAATTCACCTTGCAACAAATGATAATGATACTAATAATTTTTGAATTTTGGTCCAATATGTAATTTGGTCCTTAAACTTTCAATTTATTTAATATGATCCCAGAACTTTAGTCCAATACACAATATGTCTTTGAACTCTAAATTTGTTCAATATAGTCCATAAAATTTTATTACATGTTGAATATAGTTGCTAAACTACGTGAAAATGTCTAATGTAGTCTTTTTGGTTTTAAATTAATGAAAATGCATTATATTGAATATTTTGATATAGTCCATCGATTATATTAAACTAATTAAATAAATTAAAAGTTCATAGACCACATTATATATTAGATTAAAATTGAGGAGTCAAATTAAATAAATTAAAATTTAAGGAGTCTTTGTATTATTTTTCCAAAATTTTCTACTAACTCATGGCGGGCATTTTCAAGAAAAGAAAAGAGGAAATAAGGGTGTATTTATTTTAATGAAAGTATTTTTCTGGAAAGTATTTTTCCAGACTTTCCGCCGTTTGTTTCTCCAAAAATAATTTAGTTAATGGAAAATACTTTCCGATTAACAGAAATATTATGTTTTATTTTAGGAAAATAAATTCCATGCGTGGGAAGGGGAAAACAATTTTCTCTTTATTAGATTTTTAGATCTTTCCTTTTTATTACCAAATATTATTCAATCATTTTTCAAATGACATTCAAACGCATTTGAAAATATTTTCAATCACATATCACAAAACACGTAAAAATTAATCATTTTCATTTGAAAAATGATTTTAAAAAAAATATTTTTCAATAATGGTGCGATTTTCACGAAAAACAAACGCATTCTAAATAAAACGAATTTCTCGAGTACGGTCAATCTATCAGTTAAAGGAGCGATCGGACTTTGAAGAAAAATAAAATTACAAACTGGAGAAAACGAGAAAAAAGAAAAGAAGAGGAGAAATTGAAGGGAGGGGTATCGTCTGTGTCATCGATCGAGTCATAGCTCCTCTACTCCGTCGGACGAAGAAGGAAGTCCGCCCCCTCCCTCTCGTCTCGTCGGCTTCTTCGTTTCCCCCTTGTCTTTCTGCCGCTTCTCCTCATCGAGCAATCGAGCAGACGATCCCAGTAGCAGTCGAGGCCGACTCTGCTGAGTGTGTGACCGACCCTCGTCCATCACCCGCATCATCCTGTCGTCGTCGTCTTCGTCTGTCCGTCTCCCTGAATTTCGTTAGTTTGCGGTTCTTGCGGAGTCTTTGTTGATCCAATGTCGAGCTCCGGTGCGATTCCAGGCCTTCCAGCTCTTGCTTGCGAACCCTAAAAACTCGCTTCCCTCCGTGTCGTCCACTCTCCGAACCTTAGGTAATTTCTCGTGGTAATCCATCGGTCTCTTGCTCTGTAGACTCTTGGTGTGCTGTTTTGCACCGAATGTGGGTTTTTATTTTTTGTATTCTACTTGATTCGATGCGCATAACTGAGACCTTTCTCGATTGATTTCCTATTTTGCTGCCAAACGCCCACGGTGTTAAAGCTTTGTAATTGTTGGTGTTTTGCTTTTCGCATAGCAGAGCAAGTAGTAGCTTCTTCTCAATCTAGATTTCTTCTGCTTTGTATCGTGCTTTAGTTTTGGAAAGGGAACGTTTTTGGTAGACCCCCATCAATAGTTTCTCAGTTGACGTTCTGTTGCGCTCTGTGACACTGAATCCTACCGAAGGAGAAATTGTGTTGTTTGAACCTTTTGTGGCCCGAATTTTGTCGATGTAGGTCTAAGAGAGGACAAGCAAAGTGGTTGCTGATCATATGCTTGAAAGCCCACTAGAATAATGTGGGATATTCTAGTAGCTCCTTTCATGTGGGAACTGGACGATGTGGGATTGATGATGGGAAGCCACATGCTTGAATTAATCTAGGGCGAAGCCTGACCCTGATACGTTATTAGAAAATCCGACCAAAAACTTAAGCCATTATTCTATAGAAGGTGGATTAGAAACGTTATAGACAAAGATATGTGATATTTTAACATCCTTCTCATGTGTAAATCGAATTAAGAATGTTGCATGGAAGAGACTGAGCCACAGCCACACGTGCATTAATCTGGCTGATTCTGATACAATGTTAAAAAGTACAAAGTAAAAAGAAAAAAAGGAAAAATCTAAGCAGTACGTGGAGAAGGATAGATGTATATAAGCCTATTGAAACCTTATAGGCAGATGACGTTGAACACTTTGACAGGTGTTATACAGATACATTCCATTGTTGAAGTTTTTAGACAAGGAGAAAATGAAGTGAGAAATTATGTGTGGAGGAGAGTTGGATGAGTATGTTTGTAATTTTTGGCAATTAGTAGATTTGTCTTAAGATACTGAGGGGATAGGGACTAGTCTCAAACCCAAGTTCATGCTCGAGCAGGGAAGTTGGTAGAGACACAGAAGATTTATGTAGGACGATTACTAGTTGAGTATGGTTCGTTCTGATCCTGGTGATGTCATGCATGTCCATGTGGTGTTTTCACACATTTCCCTAAAAGAAAATTCAGCAAAAACTATTCAATTGTGGCTACTTCTAGAACTCCATTGTTTATCTCATTTGTATCTTTAATTCCACACAGATCCTCTCAGGGAATTGAATGGATTATTTCTGTCCCTTGCATTAACGGTATGTTTTTCAATTATGCTAAATACTTTGATCAGATTTTTTTGCTTTCGTTGGCATTCGTGACATCTATATAGTCTGGGAGAAACCATGTTTGCAATTCCAAGACATTTTTAGCCTGCCATGACTATTTAGCTTGCCATGCTTACGTTTGCTGTCATATTATTCTCAACCTTGCTGTTGGTGCTTGCTTGTATTGTATTGTAATGAAACTTTGCGACTATTTTGGTCTTTCTAATCTGTTGCAAATTTAGTTTTCTGTCCCTTACCCAATGCCCATGTATTAGTGCCTCATCTGGAAGGTCTTTATCTTCTGTCCTGTTGATGACCACAGAAGTAAGTTGCACGATGTTTATGCAAGCCTTTACATAAGAAACTGTGAGATAAAATGTGAATTTTGTGCACTGACTGGTAATTTCTGAGGGATAGCAGATGTATTTTATGTTTCGTCGTATTTGTTGCTGCCATATACTCTCTTGATAGGGAATACTGAAGAGGATAACACACATTCTGTGGGTGACAAGTATTCATTTCATTTGGTATTTCATTGCACTCGCTCACTATAAATAGCACTAATACTTGAATTAGTCAACAAATCCAATTTGGGAGGTTGTTCATCAAAGGTAGAATTGGAGTAGCTAGGGACGGACAGTAATGCTAAAATACAAATTCTAATTGGAATAAGCAGGGAAGGAGGAAAAATATCTGGGAGGACATGAAAGAAACCATGCGAAAACAGCTTTTGGCCACTGATAAGGCCATTGACTTGTAGAAAGATAATAATTTTGAAGAAAATGCTTTGTAACTTGTTGATGACAAGGTATACCCATCACCAGCTCAGCCACCTTACTTTTTGAGTTTGCTTCTTGGTAAAAGTGAACCAAAGCAAATTGTTTACTGAAACTTTATTTGCTGAATCTGTTTGATGCCTGAAATCAGTTGATGTATAGTTTAGGCTGAGAATGGCATCATCTTCAAGTGCATGGCATCAGTGACTTTGTGATGTTTCCTCAATTCTCACATTTCTTGATCTAATTTACTGAGTTTTCTTGCTGTAATTGATGTAATGTTACATGTCTTCTCCAGCTAGTGTGTGTAAACATGAATCGACCAACCACACGAAGTAAAAATAAAAAGCCCAAGCCATCCAACGATGTTGACAAGATTTTGGACACATTGAGGTGATTGGAAGTCACTTTTACGTCTATGCAAGCCTCTTTACTTTAATAATCAGTTGTCTTTGCTTTATACTTTGCAGGAAAATTCATGCTTCTGGTGAAATAACACAGGATGACGTAAACCAGTTATACAGCACTGGGAAGCCTGTATGCCAGGGCTGCCGAGTAAATGCTAAAGATAACCCAAATTGCTTTTGTGGCCTGATTCCATCTCCCAATGGAAGCCGGAAATCTGGAATATGGCAAAAGATGTCAGATGTTATTCAGTCTTTGGGTCCGGACCCATTTAAGGAACTTCGTGCTTCACTTGACTCACCTGCTGGATTAACTAATTTGGGTGCAACATGCTATGCTAACAGTATCCTCCAATGTCTTTACATGAATACAACTTTTCGAAAAGGAGTCTTGTCCATTGAAGTTGATGTACTGAGAAAACAGCCTGTGCTGGATCAGCTTGCCCGGCTCTTTGCTCAGCTTCATGCAAGTAAAAGAGCATTTGTGGATTCTGCTCCATTTATAAAGACACTAGAGTTGGACAATGGCGTTCAACAAGATAGCCATGAATTTTTAACCTTACTTCTCTCTCTGCTTGAGCGATGCCTCAGCAATTCCCAAAGTGTAGTGGCTAGGACTATTGTTCAAGATCTCTTTCGTGGCAGTGTGTCCCATGTGACAACGTAAGGATATTTAGTTGTGTCATTCCTATTTCTTTTCTTTTATACTTTGTTGTCTATTTTAGTAAAATAACCATGAGATTGATGGCCTTCAGCAATGAGCAGATGATTAGAAATCAATTTTTGTAAGAATTATGCCAATCTAAAAGTGTAGATCAAGTTTATTCGTTGCGCTTTTTTAAGAAGAAATAAGTGAGAGGTAAAGAAAATGTGAGTGAAGAAATTTGAGGTGAAGATATGAAAGAAATGATTTCCTTTGAAGTTGTTTGGAAGGGGGAGGATTAGGAGTAAAGAAAAGATGAAGATTTGAGAGTTGACTAGTTTAGAAAGGGAAAGAAATTGAGAGGAAGGAAAATACTTATGTAACAAATGACTATTTTCCCCTAGAGTAGGAGAAGATATAATTTTAAAATAACACTCGAATAACCACACTAATTACATGTGAGCAGAATAAGCTGTAGTGCTCTTTATTAACTGAATATCTTGAGTGATATGTTTTAAATGATTCCCACTGGCTAGATTGTAAAATGCCATACTGATAAGAATTAGTAAAAAAGGTGTATATTTGAGGTGAGTACAAGGTCATTTTGAGGAATTGGCTAGGTGGATAACCATTTCTCCAAGTGTTATTTCTCAATTTGGCGTGAAACCTTTGGTAGGGCCCATGGATTTTTTTCCTGCACCTTAAATCTCCACCTTATTTTTCATGAGCACTTCTAAACAAGGGAATTTAACTTTCTGGCCACCTTTCTTCCTCATCTATCCCCCAACTTTCTGTACTTCCAAGTAGAGGGTTAAAATTTTTGTATCATTTGAAGTAAGCATGAATTTGTCTATATGAAAAGAAAGGAAAGTTACCGGGAATGTATTGGATTGAAAGTGAAATTATTAATACTTTTCAAGTGTGTTTATATTTTAGTTACTTCTTTTTTGCTTGACTCTTGTTAATCTACTTACATTTGATTAAGCTTAGTCTAGTTACCTTTCTCTCAGTTGTTTGGTTTTCTTTGAAGTTTCTTTGATACAGTTGATACTTTACATGTTAATGATCATTTTGTGAAGCTGTGTTCTGAAGTCACTAGCCTGTTTTTGTGAAGCCATCTTGTGACATGATTATATGGCCTTTTTGCCTTTTTGTAATTTTTCTGTTTGAACTAAATTCAATCCGAGAGATGATTATTAATTTTTTCATTAAGGGGATGCCGTGGTAGGAGTTACTTTTCACAAAATAATTGAAAGTCTTAGTGCTTTAAGTTACAAAAGCCATGACATTTGCCATTGGACCAATTTTCTGCCTACAGCTGCTCAAGATGTGGGAAAGATTCAGAGGCCTCTTCAAAGATTGAAGATTTCTATGAGTTGGAACTGAATGTGTTGGGTTTGAAAAGTTTAGATGAAAGTTTAGACGATTATCTACGGGTGGAGGAGCTCAATGGGGAAAATCAGTACTTTTGTGAATCCTGTGAAGCAAGAGTTGATGCTAGCCGAAGCATAAAGCTTCGGACTCTGCCACGTGTACTTAATATCCAGCTTAAGCGTTATGTTTTCCTTCCTAAGGTACTTCATAACAATCACAACTATGTATATAGATATATTTTATGTATTTTTTTTCATCTTGATTATGTCCCTAGAAAGTCAACTAGAATTTTGGAACTTGGGAGAAGATTTTATTACAAAAAATGCAGCAATGTAAGATGGTCTGTGTAGAAGACACCATTGAGTGGGAATGCCTTTTTCAGTTTGTTATTATTGGATCTATTGAAAGATTAAAGCTGGAACTGTGGAAAATAATTTCTTCCTATGACTTCTCACACTTGATGTGTCAACAATGGTAGAACTAATGATGTTGGATGACTCCAAGTGTTTGACCTTTCTCTTCGGTAAAGAATTCCATTTTGGCTTATAATTAAAATAGATAATAGTGTCTCTGTATTCCTTCTCTCTCTCTCTCTCTCTCTCTCTCTCTCTTTTGATATAGTGGGATTGTTTGTACTCTCATATTTGCATTTACTTATTGTTGATACATTTTGGTTCTGTCATTGTAGACTACAACCAAGAAAAAAATCACTTCTGCATTTTCTTTTCCTCGGGAACTTGATATGCGGAAGAGATTATATGACCCAGCTCAGGTTGATTTAATATATGACTTGTCGGCAATCCTGATACACAAAGGAACTGCAGTAAACAGTGGGCATTACATTGCTCATATTAAAGATGAGAAGACAGGGCAGTGGTGGGAGTTTGATGACGAGCATGTCTCAAATTTAGGTGATCACCCATTTGGAGATGATTCGTCAGGTTACAAGAGTAAACCTTCACAAAAGGAGCCACTAGTGCGCTCTTCGCCAGTTTCCGTTGCTGGTGATGCTACAAATAATGCGCTGCCACAGTTTGCAGAAAATGGTGATTCAGAACATTCTGAGATCTTTTCATCTGCTGATGCATACATGCTTATGTACAATCTGCGGCAAACCAATACGCATCTTCAGAAGACGTCCATGGTTCTGGATGGCAATAATATGGAAACTGAACGCATGGACAGCACATCAAATGGCATCACTTCTCTTCCATCTTACCTTAGAGATGAGGTAGATGAATTGAATGCATCATACGTGGAAGCATGCTGCCAGTATAAACTACGGAAGGAAACAACTTTGCATCTTATTGAAGAAAGGAGGCAAGAGGTGCGCCTAATTCTTTCAGAAGCTCCTGTTCAATCATTTGAGGAACCTTTTTATTGGATATCAGCAAATTGGCTCCGCCTGTGGGTTGACAGTATTACGCCTCCGTAAGTACAGATGCTCTAGCTTCACCACCATAGCCATGTGCTTCTCCCTTTCACTCTGACATGCATCCTTCTTAAATAACAACTTACTACTTCAGCCCAGTATTCGTACATTTGGCTCATAGAGTCCGTGTTCTCCTTGTGACCTGAAGCACCAACATCCTTGCTCTTTTCCTCAGTATGACTGGTTTCACATGATTGTAGGACTCTTTCTCAAGCATGGCTAGTTCTTCAACTTGAACATGTAGGACAACTTTATCTTTTCACACTGGCCTGTCCCAACAATTTGCTCTACATGTTGATTATCATCATCTTCATTGACCTCTTAGTTAACATTGCTTAAATTATGCTCATTTTTTGCCCTTTTAAAAGCATTAACGAATACAAGTTGGGAGATTCAGCTTCAAATGAACTCATTTGACTGTGAATGACTTTGATCTGCTGTCAGATCATAAAGAGAACTGTCTTGTTTGTAATTATTCAATCTTGCATGAAAAATGACTCACTGAATTTGTTGCCATGAGAGTATACTCTTGTACCAAAATGGGTGTAGGACAATCTGACTATTAAAATCAGATAGGCAAATACCGCTTCTGGGCTACAAACAGAATTCATACGGTAAAACAGTAAGTCAAGCTGAAATATGTTGGGATATTATAAGCAATCAATACGGTTAGTAGAAAGGTTTGGTGAAAACTATTTGAGATGGATTAAGTGATAAGGATCAACTCAAGGTTGCTTAAGCATGAAAGTTAAGAAAATGATCATGCCACACAACTCAAAAGTGAACAATTGCTGAAACCTGAATTGTAAGTGTCTGTCTTCTCAATTTGATGAACATTGTACTTGCAGGCTCTACTGAAATCCTAGTCCATGGAAAGAGAACCCGTAGAGTTCCAACTTGACTAAAAATACATGCTTAAAGTAGAATTTGTGTTTGAAATTTTAATGTAACTTCCAGACAAGACAAGTAGCAAGTGGGAGAAGAATTCTACTAGTAGGACTCATTGGAATCATGGACTGATGAGACAGTATGTTTTCACCAAAGCCTTGTTATCATGTCAATTTTTTGACAATGATCAACTCATTTGATCTGATGAGCTGCGTCAAAAGATCATTTACATTGAAGAATGAACTTGATAAAATAAAATAAAAATTGGTTTTAAACAAACTAAACATGAGTCGTTCCTCCTTCATGAAGAGAACTTGTGACTTGATACCTTCGAAAGCTCTATATTGCTATCACAAGGCCCAATCCAAAAATTAAAAGAGGAAAGGAGGAGACTGTAGTTGGTTTTAGTTACTATTTATATGTTGCTTATCATTATCCATGGCATTTTGGGAGGATTACCATTATTTGTATTTTCCTGGCTTTACTGTGATGTCTGGCAGTGTTCTGGATAACACTCTCATTCAATGCTCTCATGGAAAAGTTCACATGGCAGAAGTAGGCTCCATGAAGCGATTGTCTGCTAGTGCTTGGGTGAAATTGTTCTCAAAGGTACTCAGCTGCCTTTCATGAGGTTACCTCTTGCCTAACTGCTATAATCTTACTATGAATTAGTGTTGGATGGTCAGTTTTTTTTACCATTGTACATTCCTGATGTACTTGGACATTTTCCTCTGTTGATCAAATTCTTTCACCTTCTCAAAGTAAAAGGGGTGACTCATCTCTTTTAATTTGGGAATGTGCCCTTCAAAAAAGAAAAACATAAAAAAAAAAAATCAAGTGCTAAGTTTCAGATTGGAAAATCTATCATTCATTGGGTAAAAGCCCTACACGGACAATCGGTAGCTTCAATGGACTAGTTAAGCTTGTTCTCTGGTTAGGGGCACAGGATAAGGGTTCCTACTCATTATACCTGGTTGCCATATTAATGTATCTCCCCCTGTTAATGTGGTTGGGAATATTAAATTAGACTAAGTAGCTGCTGATTCTTCTATATATTCTTTCGGGCTCTGTCTTCTCCAATTGGAGCAAATATTGAAATGTCTAAGTGCTTATAAGCTGTCAAAACTTTGCAGTGAGACAATAGCCAGAAGCATTGCTGTGATTATTGCTTAAGTGCAAAAGCTACAAGAAGAATTCATCCATCAAACTGACTTATGCATGCATTACTGTGGATCGCTTTCTTTTCTTTTCTTTTCTTTTCTATTTTTTCCTTTTCCAAGCTATACTCAAACTTATAGATTAAGGTTTTGCAGTGTACAATGAAATAGATTTTTCGTTGTTGATTCCTACATGCTTCCACTATTTTTAGTCAAGACAAGATACAATCTACAGCACCTCTGTTGTCATTGATCCGTCATATGAGGCTTCAGTTATCATTTCATTATAAACTTGAGTTCTTGCTCTCAATTCTTTTCAATGTACCGTACTGTTAATACTAACTGCTTTCTACTGTTCTTTTTTTCAGTATGGTGGGGGGCCAGCACTGGCCAATGATGACTACTGCGTGGACTGCCTAAAAGAGGCAGCACACAAACTGGTTTGTGCTGACAGCTATAGGGATCGGAGAAAAACAGTGAAGGAGCTCGCAGATTCTGTGCTTTCTGGAAATTGTAGTGATGGAATGTATTACGTATCAAAGGCGTGGTATGGTTGTGCAATTTTTTGTTATATCTTCCCTATTGATGCCTAGGCATTCCCAGTCAAAAAACATTAGTGTTGGGTAATTAAATGTGGAAAACGTTTTGACAATAGAATAAAGGAGTGTCGCATTTGGACTACCTATGGCTTGGGACCAGATAAATCCTACCTAGGCGCAGTTATTGATTATCTTCAAATCCTTGAAAGAAATTCATAAGATCATCTACATCAAATGCAAAGATGAGTAGTATTCCATTGAACCCATAATGTGTTGGAGCTTCTTCTTTTTCCCTTTCCTTTCCTGTGTCAAACTCAAAAGAACTGGCAATCTTTGATTTTTCAAGAAGGCAATTCCAGGTTCTCTTATCAGCCATAGAGAGTTGTCGCCAATTCAAGATGGTGAGGTGTAGTTCTCTTTGTAGTTCCAGTACAATAGTGATGCAGAAATCTTCAGTTCCTTCCTTGATGAGTTTAGATTTATGAAAGATTGTTAATGGTAATGACTCTGCCACTTCAATTGTGAGTAGAGAACTTAATTAGTTCAAAAACTTGATCCTCACTCCTTCCCTACAATTTAATATTGCCTGGCACTCCTAGTATGTACTCTCTCTCTCTCTCTCTCTCTCTCTCGCTATGTAGCAAGTCTTTCTGTCTGAAGTTATGTGAGCCTTTTTTCTCGTGTAATAATGTTGGCCCAGAGTTTTTACGTTATTTAAGCCTACAACAAACCAAAGATTTAGGAGAATACTGAGAGTATCTTCTGCTTGATATAATGTAAGATCAATCTGGCATGCTTCGCAGGTTACAACAGTGGGTGAAAAGAAAAATCACAGATGCACCAAGTGAAGCTGATGCAGGGCCCACAGCTTCAATCAGATGTCCTCACGGGCAACTTATGCCTGAGCAGGCTGCTGGTGCTAGGCGTTTGCTGGTTCCTGAGAATCTTTGGCTATTCTTTTATGAAGATGCAGTAACTGTGAATCCTGATGATCCTTTGGGTTGTCCTAGCTTCCCCATCGGCTCGGAGCAGTGCTCCCAGTGCAGTGAGAAAATTTCAGAAGTGGCCTGCCTAGAAGATTCTCTAAGGTCATCTATACATCGTCATTGCAGTTAATCGCATTTGTGCATACAGATACTGTTCATGGGCATACATGCTAGTGCTTGTGTCTTCACTCTGTGTGCATCTGTCTGTTTGGAAGATATGAGCTGATTGCTTGCTTGTTTGTTGATTTTTTTAATCATGGGTTGCAGAGCGGTGAAGAACAAGCAGCGTGAAAATCATGAGAAGCTAGCTGCTGGTAAAAGCTTTCCACTTCATCCCTATCATGAGTATTACTTATTGCCCTCGGTATGGCTCACAACGTGGAGAAATTATGTAAATGCTGGTGGCAAGAACACTTTGTCGTGCAATGAACCTGAATCCTTGGATTCCGTGATTGATAAGCTGACATGTGAGAAGGTAACCTGCGGCCACATCTTGCAATCTCTGGTATCTTGAAGCTTTTTTTGACCCATCCAGAAGGTTCTTAGATGCATATTCCCTCATCCCCCTTTTTCCCCAATCCACTCACTACAAGCACAAACAAATAATTTACCTGGGTAGGCAATATTCTGTATCTCTGCAACATCTTTATCTCCTTTTGTTGAGTTCTATGTTTTGGTTTTGTTCTCCTGAAATCTGCATATCAGTTTTAACTCCTGCTGCCCACTTTTTGTATATTTCTTTGTCTTCAAAGATCATTTATGTTTGTGTTTGCACCTTAGGAATGAATATAGATGTTTTAATTGTCTATTAGAGCTTTGAAGAAGATGAAGAATGGAAAAGCAGTGGGCCTTTATTGCATAGCAATAGAAGTGTGGGGTTATGGGAGAGATTGGGCTTCTGGGCTTGCAACCCTTCTCAATAAAATTTTAAGATCAAATGAAAAGCCGGATGAATGAAAAAAAAAAAGTACCCTGTGCCTATGTACAAGAACAAAGGTGACACTCAGAATTGTGCCAACCACAGTGGGATTAAGCTAATGAGCCATCCCATGAAGCTATGGGAAAGAGTTATAAAGGATAGGTTCCAAAATGGTGTTCCTTGGGGTATGACTTTTGCAGATGACATAGTGCTGGTAGGTGATAGCAAGTTGGGGTTAACCAGAAACTCGAATTTGGAGGGAAACTTTGGCATCTAATTGAGCGAGCCAGACTAAGACAGAAATATATGGTATGTAATTTTAATAAGGCAAAAGTTCAAATGACCCCTTGGTGAAAAGTGGACATAAGGAAGTGTCAAGGAGTGAACAATTCCAGTTATTTGGAGCCATTCTACCAAAAAGATGGAGAAATAGATGGATATCTCACACATGGAATACAGGCATATAGATGAAATGGAGAAGTGCATTTGGGATTTTTTTCTGACTGATAAAGAATGATATTATGTTGGGAAAAGTAGGTGTTGCCCCAATTGAGGATAAGATGAGAGAAGGCCTCCTAGATGGTTTGGCCATGTTGAATGAAGGCCTTCAGATGCTCTGGTGAAGAGATGTGGACAGTGACTTGTTACATTGGTGAAAATGAGTAGGGGAAGGCCTAGAAGAACATGTAAGCAGAAGATAAGGAAAGATATGGAACATCTAGAACTTGCAGACTAATAAAGCAATGATCTGGCATAAAGGATTCACATAACCGATCCCGCTTAGTGGGATAAGAATTGGTTCTTCTTCTTGTTGGTTTTAGTCTATGTTTTTTACTGGCTTTAAATTCTAATTTCCCAAATCCCCTGAGCTGGACTGTCTGTTCCAATTTTTGCAACTAAAAGAATTATTTTAAAATTCACGAAATTTAATTCTTTAATTTGCTTTGCCCTGAACAAAATTTTTCCAGCTAACAAGTCATTTTGCAAAGTTGAGTGCTCGTAAGCCGTAATTTGACTTGAAGAAGATGCCACATTTCTATGGTGTTAGTTCATGTGATTTAACATTCTTGTTTGAGTGGCACAATTGTTGAACCAAAGTGCCTATACTGGAACCGACACTGATGCAGATTCCATTTTGACAACATTTAATTAAACTGATGAAGGACGTGGATTTATATGGTTGTGAGTATATAACTATCCTGGACCTGGTACTGTTGTGTCTACCCGAATAGATGGTGGGACTTTGTGATTAGTTAGCTTCCAATTTTATTTTGGAAATGGTCGTTCATTCTTATGCTCCTACCAGCAATAATATGTATTGATATATGGCATCTGTTCATACACACTGTTTTAGCCAGCATCCCTTGCATGTTTTCATACATCTTTTGAACTCCATATTCAACCATTTTTTACTCAGGGATGTGCTTGTGCTTCTTAGCAGCATTTACATCTTTTGGAAAGGCCTCTTGACCTGGTACACAAGCGTGGAGCAATATTTCAGAAAGTTTCTCTTGTAAGTATATGAAACTATTCATGAAATATTTATTTCCTCACAAAAAAGGAAGAAAAAAACTACAACCCTCTTATATGCAGAATCTGATTCACTTGATATAACAGACAGCAGGCATATTTTTTAGGTATTAATACGTACTAGTGTTCTGATTTCGATAGACAAAAGTTAAGGTTGAATCCTGTGTATTGGGAGCTCTTAGATGCGCGTGAAAGCAGTGAACAAAGAAGTGGAAACTAGAATAAGTTCAGATGATGGCAACAAAACTGCATCATAAGTTGTTCCCTCATCCCTAGATTTATTTATTTTTTAAATTGTAATAGCAGGGAGCTGTATAGTCAATTCTGGACGCAGTGTCCATGTTTTGGTTGTGATTGTTGGAACATGGTGGCGATGAAAGGTGATGGTAACAAGTTCTTTAGGTAATTATAGTGTTGGTGATGTACAGCTGATGTTCTAGTCATAGATGGATCTACATGGGGCTGGTGGTGGGGCCTTGGCCCCCCACCTCCAGTCCTCTCATGATCAATATAACTCTGACAAAGTGTGCAAAAAAGACATTAGCTACTGCTTCCCTGTTGTATTTTCAGTTTTTTGTGCTTTTCTTGGCCCATACTTTCTTTACATCAGTATAAAGCATTTATAAGTAATATTTACTATGATGAAAAAAGAGAAACTGAGCAGTCTTAGCTCCTTCTCTAATATCTCATAAAACGGAAAAGGTGCAAGAATAAATGAGGAAAATATTTTAGTACATTCTAATCTTTCCAGTTATTCTAATATTTTGGTTTCTTATTCTATCAAAAGAGATATTGCCAGTAAGAGCATCATTTAATGATCTTTTATTCATCTTATAAAAGTGTAGCCACAACTGTAATAAAAGAGCAATCTCTTAAAAACAAAATTGTCTTCAAACTATACTAGAATATAATTAAAGGGATCAACTTTGACTATTTAGTTTATTATTATCTAACATGTTTCGTGTATGCACTTTTTTCACGTGAAATATTGAATGCTAATTCAATGTGTAAAGAGAACAGAGTTCAAACTGTTTATATGGTGGAAAGGTTAGGCCTAAATCCCTAGATTTTGAAATTTCAATTGGTCAGCTGAACCTTGTCTAGTGAATTGATGATTCTTTTGCTATTATCTTAGCCCCACCAAAGCTTCGTCTAGATCTGTTCCTGGTTCTGGTGACCATGATTGTCGGAATGATGAGAGCTGGTTATTTTGGGTGGTCAGTAATTAGTCTTGAGTTTCGTCAAGAGAGCATTCCTCATTTCTTGTAGTAGTGGTCCCTCTTCTCGGAAAGCATTTCCTTATGTTTTGTCGGTTTGTTGGGGGAGGGCTCAGTTTTGTTTCATGAACATGCATATCTTTTCTTTAAAGGGAATGATGATGTCCAGACTCTGCTTTTTGGTTGAACCACAATTCAGCTGGTTTATGTGCATGTAACAGCTGTCTTAGGTGCATGTAACTTGTTTCTTGCCTTTTGATTGAAATTCAGTCTAGAAATCCAACAAATTATTTACAACTGGTTCATGAAACTTCTGGATTTAATCTGCACTGAAAATTCACATTGCTAGTTCATAATCAAAGACTTGCTGGGGAAAGTGAAAAGGTTATAAGTAGATGGGTTTGTGTATTGTGGCTTAAATTACAAGATTTACACAAAGTTTCCCTTGTTGGAATTTTGAATTAATCGTCGTTACCAGGAGGATAATTTGTACAAATTCACTAAAGATGGGTTTGTAGAAAATAAAGGTCCATGTGCTTCCTTTGTCTATTGTTTAGCTTTTATTAGAGAGTAGAATACAAGAATTCAAAAGGAAAAGAGAAACCTCTTTTTCACATCTTTCTAGTTGGTTTTGTATCATTCATCTTACTCTGAATGATTTTGTAGATCTTGTTGATACTCTTCATTGTGCTCAGTGTCTTTATGCACTTGGAAATCCCTTTTCATTCTAAAGCAGTAGGAAAACTGGATTTGTTGTCTGGCTGTTTTCCATATGCACTGGCATAATTCGTTCTTCCCTTTTCCTCTCTTCCTTTGTATTCTAGACAGATGGATTGACAATCATTACATCAAGTGACTGGAAATGTTTCTGTGAAGAATGGGGATGCTCTGAGAACAAAGGCATATCTGCTATCATTGAGCATGATAATGATGCCCCAGATAAGGGTATAGGTGGTAAAGAGACATTGATATGTAATGAGCAGTTGGGTTCTATTGATGGGCCAAATAATCGACTTGATGAGAGAAGTCTAGTAATCAGGACATCTCCAGAGGTACTTTCTAGTCCACCATTGTTCCATTTCTTGCTCTTTGTCTTGGTTAATATATTCATCGATATTTCTTCATTCTGTATCTGATTGTTATACCTCAAGAATGTTTAATTACTTCGCACTAATTGTCTTATTTGTGGATTGTGCGCCATGTGATAGAACCTGTAATATCAAAGTACTGGGCTCACTCATCATTCCTTTGTGAAAGGACTGTTTACTCTACTATTTTGCAGTTAACTGCTTTCCCCAAAATCTATTGTGAATATGTACAGCTAAATGCCCAATTGGGCTGATCTGCCTTTTGTCCATGGAATTATGGATATGTGCTTTAGAAGTACAATAAGGTTCTTCTATAGGTAGGAAAAATACATTGACACTGGTCAAACTCTCCTAAGTGGTTCTCTTTTAAGGATGATCTGTCACGAGTGAATATTGTCTAAGGGTATAAATAAAGCAAACAAGAACAAACTCTTCTCCTATCTATTGGGATCAGCAAAATTGATCTGTTTAGACCTTTATGAAATACAGTATCTTGTCCTATGGGAATATGTGTGTTTTGTCAAGTTGGCAGAATGAAGGTTCTTCAAGCCTATTTGATCTCTTATATTGGCTGTAGATGGATGTGATTCTGAGGTGTGGCATGATATTGATAGAATCAAGTATTATTTCAGTAGATAGTTCTTACAAATTCCTGGGAAAAATGAGAAATATCACACAGAGGTAGCAATGGAACTAGCCCTTAGAGCTGTAGCCAGAATGCAGATGACTTTCATCTCATTAGTTTTAGAATGAGCTATGATGGTTGATCTTCTTTGGGAAGGACTAATGGTGCAGATAAATATTACTTTTCTGAAAGCTTACTTGCCCTGATGAATGCTGTGTTTAATTTTTCAATATTCTAAGACTATCCCTCATACATAGGTTTGGATTTGGCCGAATTCATTTGTGAATATTTATAAACAGAGAGGTGAAGAATGAAGAGCCAAAGAGATTAAAACTTGGCACCTCTTGCTTTGATACCATGTAGGAATAATGGTCGATTTCCAACTTTTTCAGAAGCTTTAAGCTGTTAAATGATAGTGTGGTTTAATATTTATATACTTTCACAACATAAAATAGAAAAGAAATTAAACTTGGCTTATCTGGTATGCTTTAGTGTTGCCCACTGGTTTTTTGGACAGGTCCATTTATTTGACTAGCATTCTCAATGGATCTCCTTCTTAGGAGATGATTCTGCTCTCTCTCTCTCTCTCTCTCTCTCTCTCTCTCTCTCTCTCTCTCTCTCTCTCTCTCTCTCTCTATGTGACACACAACATTTTGTTGTGTTTTCACTCATTATGCATGATTGTGAATGGAAGTCTAGTGAGAATCTGATTAACATTTTAATTAGGAATATCAGAAGGCATTGCAATGAAATTTCAGCTACTGATTACCAGACATGCATTACTTACGGATGACGTTGAATAAGTAGAGAGTAATGTCACTGTAACATTTTGATGGTAATAATGAGGACTAGCTGACCATTCATTGTATCTGAACTTTCTACCATGGTGCCAAATGTGAACTATGTTCTTGTGGTGCCTATTTGAGCTTTTCTTCCCCCTCATTATATTGTTGCTTCCTTTTGGTCCTGCTGCCATCCAAATATTTGTATTTTTTGGGTGAATGGTTTCCTGAGATTGAAATCCATTGCTTTTTTATTCATTTGCAATGGAACTGCAGAAGGAAATCTCATCTTGGTCATGTCTCTTGTTTAAGGAATCTATTTATGTCCTAGGTCTGTGAGGAATGCGTTGGAGAAAGAGCAAGCTCCGAATTGATGCGAAGATTGAACTATTGCAATGAAGACATATACGTCACATTTGTACATGGAAAGGAAGTTCCAAAATCTATCTTAGAAGCATCTGAGACTGCGTTTGATCCAGGCCGCCGGATATCTAAACGCTCTAGAAGGACAAATTATGGAAGTGCAGTTAATCTGAAAGTTTCTGGCTCCACATCAATATACCAGCTAAAAATGATGATATGGGAATCTCTTGGGGTAGGCTCTGTCAAAATAATGATGGATTAGAATACTTGTAGTCAATATTTCATCCATTTATGCTTGCATCTCTGAGGGTGCCTCCGTTTATTGCTCTTATATATCTTATAACCTGACCCATGCATATGACATGTGCCATCAACATATAGGATTATTGAGGCACTCTTTTTCTTGGTAAGAGTTTGGTTTTGTGAGTTTTAAGACACTTAATTCATGGAAAGGCTGCCTGACAAATTGGATTTTGGTCTACTGTATGAATCAACTTGCTATTGGCTTTGTTTTGATATTTGTGGAGAAATAATGTTAGTGTACTTAGTTTTAGCAGCTGTTTTTATGTGATGAAGTCAAAAATATCTTTGCATCATTCAATTTTTCTTCTTTTCCTGCATTAGCTTGGAAAAGCTACCGATAACCTCTTGCAGTTACATTTTTGTGTTCTCTCTAATCAATGCGAGGATAACATGTGCAGGTTGTGAAAGAAAACCAGATAATTCACAAAGGGCATACAAAAATAGAAGGGGAATCTTCTACTCTTGCAGATTTTAACATATTTCCTGGCGATACACTTTGGGTGAGGGATTCAAAGATCCATGAGCATCGAGATATTGCTGGTAATTAACTTTCTGAGTCTTGTAAATTAAGGAATCTATGGTGGAGATGGGATTCTCCAAAGCTTTGTGATTGCCTTTCTGATGGGAGAACGATACCGCATGTATTTTTGGGCTTCTTCTTCTTGTTCTTTGAATTTTGTCTCCGTTTTCCTTTAAAATCAGTCTTAAAAGTAAAGCCTGATGACTGGATGTGTCATGTGCTAGTCAGTAACTCCTTAAGTGGGCGCTCAAGGGAAATTTAATGATAATTTTCAAAGACGTAATTACAAATCACAAGGAAAAAAGAAGGCAGAAAAGGAAATCCTGGTAGATGGCTAGCAGATAAGCAGAAAAGTAAGCGAGGAGTTGGTACAACAAAGTGAGAGGGTTAGTGGTTAAATCTTTATCATTCTCTTTCTGAGAATCTTCATACCAGCATGCATACCTGTCAAAACAAGCTGATTAATTTTCAACCTGTCTCACAATCACCAATGCTGCAACACTAAAGCTTTTGGATAACAACTAAGATTTACTGTCCAAGCATCAAAAGAGTGGCCTGAGGATTAATCCCTGGTGATAGAGTTCATATCAAACCATCAACAAATTGGGGATAACCATTTCACATGCAACAGATTCATTAAATTCTGGATTTCTCATCATGAAAATATGTCTTGGCTTGTTTCTTCCTTTTTTAGGGCTAAGTTATGGCTGTTGTTTGTATGCCAGAGAAAACTTGCGTTACCCTATGGTAACATTCAAGTTCCATTCTTCTACCAAGGAGTCGGGGCTCAGCAGACTTTTGTCAGACTTAATGTCAAACATTCCCTTTTGTAGGACTGGACTATTTCCTGACCTAGATTTAAAGAGAAGTTTCTTTATATAAAATACTTAAAGAAACTAAAAAGTGAGGGGTCCTTTGGTAATAGGACTGACTGAAGGGTAAGGACAAACTTTTGGACTTGCGGTAGGAGTACTAGGGGTCAAATTTAGCAATTTAATGGAGGATTTCCTTGTAGCGATACAAGTGCATAGTGCCAATTTTATGCTTGACATTATCTTCTGCTCCACAGATCTTAAGGATGTATAATCCTCTGTATGCACATGCAAGCATGCACAATCCCCAACCCAATACCTCTCCTTATGCATGTGAACGTATCTGTGTCTCCTGTTTATCATTTGGGTATTCGTTTTCTCCAATGAGTTCTTTTGATCTTGAATTGCAAGTTCAAATAAAACAACTGTGGGTTGGGAGGCATTGCTTTGTGCTTCATAGAGAGAAATTATAGAATCTTTCACTTGAGATTGATTAGTCCATTCTACATTAATTTTATTCTAAAGATTGCCAGCATGACATTTAAAGGGTGAGGTATTGCTGCAAGAAACACCCTTTTTTTTTTTTGGGTGGTTTGATGCTGCAAGAAACTTGAAAAATCAGAATCATGTAACTACAATATAGGCATTTGCACAATACTTATAGCAAGCCAGTGATTATTCATCCCCCAATATCACGCCATGTTTATTTTCTCTTTCATGCCAAAAACTGATTTGTCGATAAGAAGTATTCTGGATATATGCTTTGTGCTTTAATTCTCAAATTACACTGGATATATAACTTAGCCCTTAGTTTCAAGACCTACTCTTTGTATTGTCTATTTTCAAGATCTATTCCTGTGCATGAAAAACATTTACACCCTCTAATTTCTTTAATTTGCTTAAGCTTTTCTTAATTGTCACTCCAAGGTGTAAAGTGTAGGTTATTCAAAATCTTATTGCAAAAAATGTGGGAAATAGAAACTAGAGGATATGGAGCGTCAATCGGGGATTAGTCTACTGGATTTCTCCATATGGGGGTTATCCAATAACACTTGCACTGATAACTTTTTTTCTTTGCATTTCCTTTGGAATCACTGGTTCTATTTTTGTGAGTGAAGACTTATTTTTTTATGCATTATTCTTTAAGTTCTGAGAGTTGGAGGCTTATTCTTTAGTGACTCATATATATTATCTTCGTCACAGATGAGATATCCATTCAAAAAATGGATGTGGAACATGCTGAGGAAGGTTTTCGTGGAACACTTTTGACAACTGATTTCTCTTCATAAGTTTGGAGAAGCTGGCTCTTGTTAATCTGTCGAATCTTCTCCTTGTAAACTTTTGTCTCATTGGTAAATTTACAATACAATATTTGTATATGGGTTTTTTGTGTGGCTGCTGCTTAGAGTTCATTATGTCGGTTTATTGGACCCTAGATGTAGACTAAAGTGATATTCCAGTTAGCAATTTGAAGCCAGTGAAAGATGTGAGGCTTTTTTTTCTAGCTGCTAGGCTTCATCATTCTAAGATCTTAATTCTCCTATCGACTTTAGTCAATAGCTGAACTTCTATCGAAGCTATTTGTACTTACGAATTTGAGAAGAAGATATCTGAACTGAACAGTTTTTAGAGTATGCAGCTAATCTGCAGAGATGCGTTTTGTTTTGAGGATGATTCGATTGTAATATGAATTATCTTTTTTGAATACTTTCAACAAGTTTTTAACCTCTCTGGCCAAAATAAAATGTTGTCCCTCTACTGATGTCATTTACACTCTAGATGTGTGTTTTTTTCATGAGGAGTGATCTGTACTTTATTTCTCTTTTTGTATTTTGTTAACAAGTACTCCAACAACATATATTAAATACTTTATTAAGGAAAATTTCATTCAATGCACTGTTTGTCTTGAATTTTGTGTTATCAGAATATTGAAAATGAAAACACTTCTTATTGGGTATTGTTAACAAGTACTTGGAGGTATTCATTAACGATACCCCCTTTTGTCCCGAATGCTTTCTATTCCAAAACATGCTTGGTCTGTCTGTGGAAGTCATTTGCTGCTCAGCAGAGGCCCATCTATAGCAGTTTCTTGAATGCCTCGAACTACAAGAAGCTTGAAATGAGTAATTGCAAGAACCCTTGAGTGAACATCCTGCAGTTCTAATAGTGACTCCTGCATATAGTACTTTGTAAAAATAAAATGTTCCACGTATGGCGTATCCAATTATAGTATAAAGATGTGTGAGTCCTGTAATTTTGAATGAATAAATTGTTAGGAGTCTGCAATACGACAAGTTAAAAGCAAAAATCCCCAGAGAGGCTTCTAATTTGTTAATTAACACATTGTTCATGACTTGTGCATTGGAGTTTATTCGCAATCAATTAGCGGCTGTTCATTGATTTTGCCTTCGGCATTGGGGTGTCTACAAATGCTCTTAAAGATAATCCATTTACTGGTATGGAACTTGCTAGCTTTGTGAACGTATCAATAGATCATTGATGCTTGTCCATCATTTACATCACAACTTTAAAGGAAGAGTACATTTCATGCGATGTTCGTATAACGTAAGGGCATAATCCTCACCCGTAGCTTAGGCAAGCCAACCACCAGGTCACCACGCTCGCGTGCACGGTGGCAAGAATCTGGTCGTTCTCTAATTGGGTCTCCAACTCCTCTCTTGCGACAATAACCAAGACTCAGCAGAAGTTGGCCATAACATCCACAGAGTCTCCATTTGAAAAACAAAATCGGTACTTTTTATTCAACATCACGCGTCTCCAATTTTGTTTGTGCATGCTTCATTCTAAGGGTGAACACAAGACTTGGGAGATCAAGAAGGTTGCAAAAATATTTAGGGATTTGTTAAGATATTTTGTAGCGGTTCACTGGTGACTGTACCATTTGATTACAACTGTTTCATTGGAGTTCCCAATTACTTACTGATTCCCGTATTTAGTTCTCTAACCATACTTATATGATTAAATTAAAAGGCAAATACTATCAAAAATCCTAAACTATGCCATTTGTGATAATTTTATTATAAACTATTTTTTGCATCACCAAAAATCCCAAACTATGCTACTTGTGACAATTTTATCCTGAAATTTTTTTTGTATTACAAAAAATCTCAAAATATATTACTTAGGACAAATTTACTCCAAACTTTTGGTTGAACGGCATTTTCATCCTTTTCCTTTTTCTTTTTCTTTTTCCTTCTCCTTCCTTCCCTCTACTATGGCCGATAGAGGGAAGCCGGCGATGGTTGCCCTCATTGGCGTTGAAGTCGATGAGGGTGACCCTCGCCTGGGTTGAGCAAGGTGAGGGTGGCCCTAACTCACCATTGTTGAATCTGGCGAGGGCAACCTACGCCTAAGTCGAGCAAGGGTGACCCTCACCTAAGTTGGGTAAGGCAAGGGGCGGCCCTCCTCACCTAAGTCGGGTAATGGTGACCCTAGCAAGCATTAGGCAAGGGTCGCCCTTGCTTGACTTTGATGCCAGCGAGGGCGGCCATCGCTGGCTTCCCTCTACCATGGCCAGCAAAGGGTAGGAAGAAGAAGGGGAAAAAAAAATTTGGAAAAAGACGAAAATGCCATTTAGCCAAAAAGTTTGGGATAAATTTGTCATAAGTGGTATAATTTAAGGTTTTTTGTGACAAAAAAAAATATAAAGTAAAATTGTCACAAATGACATAATTTAGGATTTTTGGTAATATTTATCCTAAATTAAATTATTGCGCCTTTATTGCTTACTTCAGGCAAAATATGTGGGGATTGCAAGGATATATTTTTGTAGAATTTGAATGGAGGGTCCTTCTCTTACCAATTATAGAAGAACATAGATAATCTTGTGGATAACAAACGGTAGTGATTCACTTCACAAATTACCTATAATACATGAGATTTAGAATCCAAACTAGTGTACTAATATAGACAATCTCCATCCGAACATGTTGATTATTGTGGGAAGAAATTCCCACATATGAAGCGTCCTAAAATAATCTAATCTTAATTATGATTATTTGTATTTGCCTTAATTCATGGACCTTGCATGATTAAGTTTGCATTGACTGGTGAAAATTGTCAAGAGACATTTCACCAAATTTCTTCCAAATTCATACCTCTCCATGCATAACCATTCAACTAGGTGTTGAATGTACATATGAAATAGTTAGTGCTGGCCGCCTTGTCTCTGCTTCCCTGATTCTGACCACTTCAAGTTGGGTCGCTTCTTGTTCGGTTAAGTGGTGGCCAAGCGAACTCCTTCGCCCGACGCTCGTCAGCCAATTCAAGCACTGAATTTCTCCCGCTAGCCAGCCAACTCTTCCCGAGTGATCCCTTTCTCTTTGTCAAGAAAAGCTTCCGAGCCATGTTTTTGGGCAAAGCCCATGACCGAAATATCATCGACGGTCTACTTGAGTTTCAATGGCTTTTCTGGTTCTCTTGGCGAGCTCGTAAGGACAACCACCCAGAACGATTTCACTTCCCATCTGCAGAGCCACCAAAACTTTATTCTTTGTCTAATTGCACTATGAAGGAAGGGTGCCTTATGTGATTTCCTTGGAGAGTACAGTCTTTTGCTTAGTAAAGAATCAAAAAGGCCGTTTGACTGACTCGGGAGAGGTCGGCAATTCTTTTTGCGTACTCTCCATCCCTCTCCGTAGAGAAATTCTTCCCTTCACTCCATCAAACATGTTTCACCTGGGAAAGGAAAAAACTGAATTAATGGTACACTTCATTTTGTCCCTCGTCCTGTAAGTGTTCTCCCGTCTGCACGAGCCAAAACGCACCGTCATTTTTATGTTTTTTCTCTTGATTCCTCCAGCACATGCTTTTCTAAAGCAAAACCTATTGACATCCGCTTGCGCATCAACCCTCTCTTTCACTCCCGCCCACGCGTGCACCCTTCTGTCCATCGTCAATGTTGTGCAGTCAGGTTAGCATTATTCGAGATAGAGTTAAAATTTCACCGGGCCAACCCAAAGGTAAATAACACCATATCGTTAAGAATTGAGAAAACAGTGTTGAACAGAATCGTGATTCGTGTCCAGACATTACTTTGACAACGAACTCACCTTGTTCAGACTTCAAACTCCCGGGATTGAATTGACAATTATGCAAATCAGGTAATCACAAATAAATTTTTGGGGTCAAATCACAATTTGGTTAATGTCATAGGATATCTGGCCATTCGTAAGAATACTATGAGGAACATCAACTGAAAACCCCATCATCCTATGTGACAAGTGATCTTGGACACAAGCAGTTTTGAAGCACCTAATGTTACTCAAAAATAGCTAAACAATATAAACCTGCAAAGAATCTTTCTCCTTTTCTTGTTTCCGCCGTGGACCAAGAAGAAATCAGTCCCATAGATCAAACAACTTCAAGTAGTAATACGAGTAGCACCATGAAGAAACATGATGCAATATGGGCAGAGAGAGCCGAAGAGAAAGAGAGTTGAACAAGCACAAAAACGGAATGAATCAAAGTTCAACCCTCAGCATTAAGTTGCCGCACATCAAAATATTGAAATAACATCGAGATTCAAAAGAAAAACTTGGAAGCCAATTTTGTGGTTCAAGTACATCCACAATGAATTATTATGGCATTTGGCTTCAAAACCAGTCAGAGGAACTTCCTGTATGGCCTTCCATTATCCTCATCCTGCATATGCTGTTAAACACCATCCAAAGATTGTAGATAAATCAGTAACTCAACTCATTTGCTTCATAATCAATGACAAGCATGCAGTTTCAGCACCACTTAGAAAAGAGTTTTCAAAAGAATCCATCATTAATCAAAGGATAGCCATACACACATAACGATAAGAATCCATCATTAATATTGCCTGGCGATTGAAAATCAAGATGCCAATCACATCCATTCTATTTGTTTCTTCCAGTCTCAATTGAGCATGAATTAAGTTTGAAGACACAATCGCCTCCAATGAAGTGACTAGAGTTCTTTACACTCCCCCCAGACAAGATACTTGCACAGGTCAAACAGGCTACCCTATATGAACTTGACTGCGATTTTCCAAGACCATATGTGAAGGGATCCAAAAACTACTATTTCTTCCTCATGATAGAAAGGCAGATGGGCTCAGTATATCATTGTGGACATGAATTTCCACAAGGTTAATGTGACAAAGCAAATTCCCATTGAGCCTGCAATCTTGGCTTTGACTATATCCTTTTCCAGAGTAAAGTCCCACTGCAAGTCAAAGATATAGAGGGCCGTGCCCTTTGCTAATTGATTCATGTCAACAGACATAACAAATAGGATGTGGTGTGTGGTGTGCAGCATAAATTGGACAACTAATCTGCCTTAACCCCAGTACCATCCATTTAACAAATGCGTCACCAAGCAAACTCAATATAATCGCTGGACCCATTCATCTCATTTCTCCAAGGAGACAGTCCTCCTGCCTGCCCTTTACAAACTACACCACCTAACAAAGGCTCATCACAGTGTTTCCCATGGCCAAAAGTTCAGATTATTTGAACTAGAGAAAACCGACAAAGCTATCATCATCAGCAAGGCAGAAAAAAGAATTTGTCTCAATTTGGACACGCCACTAAATTCTTCTAACCATAAAGCTATAACTGCTGCCATTTCTTCAATGAGACCAACTAACTCCACACTCTTTAAAGTTTATAATCAACAATCCTTTCCATGGGTACAGCCCATGTCTTTAGACATGTCAAAAAACGGCCTTTCCTAGTCTCGCCTGCCTTCCCTCTCTAACCATCCACCACTAGGTTCTCTTTCATTTCCGAACCACTATCCTTTCCCTCGCAAATTCATGATTCGCTTATAATGGTTTGTCCATTTCCTACATTACATCAAATCTTAACGCCATCCACCGCGGGATGTAACAAAGCATTGCTAGCCAAATGTTACAGAATCATCGACCAATCAAGCGCTCAGCTACCGGGCGACTACTTCTCATCCCTCGGCGCAATCCCAAGTCAACTACAAACTAGGTCCACTAAGCTAGCTAACTCTCCTAGCAAGCGCAGGCGATCTACGGGCACCGATTCAATCGCAACCCAAACTAGGGCAAGTAAGGAATCCGAAAGGCCGCGTCAATCGGAATCGACCGAGGGGCGAGCAAGAGAGGGGGGAACGTACGAATTCGCGGACGATGCCCTTGTAGACGAGGAGGGGGAGGGCGACGCCGAAGATGCCGACGAGGGCGAGGTTCCGGCGAGTCCAACGGAAGTTGTGCTCCAGGTTCTCGCGAGCGCTGCTCCAATCCTCTATGAACTTGTTCTTGTGCGCTTCCATTCCTCCCCCCATCTTCGCTCCTCTCCTCTCTCACTCACAGAGGCTCTCTCGTTCAGAGTTCAGAAGCTTATTTAACTGCTATGCACCCCAATTCTCGTGTTAAGTCAGATGAATCAGGCTGTTAATACCTTTTCTTTTTAATTCTTCTTTTTCTTTATCGAAAACAAAAATCCTTTGTATTCCTACAACTCAAAAGAAAATCTCCACGCATTTTGATTTTCTTATTAAATAACATAGTAACACAAAAATATTTATCGACGAAGGTATTATATAAATTAAGTGGGCCAATCACATATTTTAGGGGAAAAGAAATTTCAGGCTTTCTGCCCAAGGTCTCAACAGTGGTTTTTCCAAAAGCCCATACACTTTATCCACGTCAAAATCATGCCAATCCATAGAGCTGCTATTAAAGATTTTGGACAGTGGCACGACTAAACTTGAATTGCTAGATTTGTCATGGTAACCTAGTGGCAAAAGAATCGCATTCACTCCCGTGAAATCACAAGTTCAAGTCATTTCGTGAACAAGTTCCAATCAATTTGTGCCTTAGACATTTGATACCTCATGCAAGAAATTCCTTACCTTCTAGTACGTCAATGAAATAGTAATTATGATTCAAATCGAATATTCCGTAATGGTTGTAACACCTAGTATTAATATTTTAAAAGAAGTAGCTCCATTGATCCCATTCCCAACTCTTTTCACCAATCAGAAAAAAATAATACTAAAACAAGTACCAAGCTTTCTATTAAGAAATACAAACTTAACTTGCAATGACTTATGGTGATAATCATAGTTGAACAACTACGTACTTTTAACATGGGTCACATAAGTGTGCAATCTACTCCTACTTTTATTGCATTCCCGCGTAACAAGTCAGTTGCTTCACACGGGAGAGTTTGGGGGTACAATATGTAATGCTTTGGAGCAAATGAATTCAGAAATCAGAATTGCCAAATCGAGAATTTGATCAAAGCTCAACAGCACTCAAAACAAAGAATGCAGTCTTAGAGAAAAGAAGGCCTCACTTCCTCACTGGCGTTTCCTTTTTGAATTGAAGCTGGGTTTCATTAGTTGGTTCCCAATGAAACCTTGATCGACAACATGAGTGAGCCGTGGAGAATTCTTCGTGGTCGAGATGCCGGCAATGGTGGGTGAAGTTGCTCTTGGGTTCGACTGTCTTGGCGCCTCCAGTCTCTCTAATATCCTTGATATTTTAGCATCGTTGTGCACAAGGCCGTCTCCTGAAGAAAGGTCCAACGCTAGGGTGGATTCCGACGCGAGTTTCGAGATACAAGTAGGATTGAGTACATTGGGCATCTCATTGACAAGCAGCTGGCCCCATTCTTCTGCAGCTGTGCTCTTCGTTTGTGAATTTGGAGGTTTCCCTTCTACAACTGGAGCCTCCAGCGTTAGCTCTTCAGGTGCGGGAATAGCAGTATCTGACATTTCAGGTTGGCTTGATTTAGATTCAGAAAAAGTCCCTTTTGATTCTTGAGGCATTGATCTGGATAAATCAGAAATTTAACCGATCGAGGAAACAATGTCAACACTACTTTTACAAGATTCAGTTCTGCTGTAACTTTTTCCCTCTCTAGTTCAATTGAAGGCGGAGGGAATGCTGCTTACCCAAATTCTGATCTTTGTTCGACAAGCAGATTCATTCTTTGATGGAAGCCTCTGTCATGCAGGATCGGATTATAGTCTCTCGATTCCATCTGCAGAGATTCTCAGGATCAATATATTTCTATGCGGCTTTACCATAATGTCATCCATAATAATGTTCTGACATAACAAAAGATAGAAAGAGTCCCATTCACCTTCAAAAGCCAAGCTTGCCAGTTGAATCACGTTAAACAGGTAATTTTGCATTTTATATTAATCCTAACAACTTTATTTTGGTAGTGCCTATCAGTACTTGGAAAAATTATGATATGCTTCCGGATCCAAAGTGATTTTTTGTCAAGCTTCATTCAGGAAATAAATGATTTCGATGAAATCAAAAGATTCTAGGAGTAGGATGCTAAAAATGCACAAAGAATATAGGGGGAAAAAACAAATTCCGAACTTGTAAACAATAGCCAAAAGTGCAAAGACCCCAACCTTCAGAATAGAGGCTCTAATGGCACCCTCAGTTTCCTTTGACACAGAACAACTGAGATGTCTATCAATATCTGGCAATGGCAAGACTTCCTCCAATCCAGCCAGCCGCTGCAAAATTAAGGACTTCTATTAAAATGTATTACATGTTGAAGTATACAGAAGTCAGGAAAATATTTGACACATAAATTGCACGCAAAAATCAAAGATTATTATGATAAAGCCAGTTGGGTAAAGCACCAACCCTTAATAACATTGGTCCATTATCTGAAGGCTGAAGTAGATAATAACAGGGGAAGATGGAGGTCTTCATTGTTTCCATGTTATAATTCGAAGAACATACCAAGCCCTGGTCCAGTGATTGTAAAACCCAGCAAAGCCCTTGAAAGACTGAAATATTTGAAAATATTATTAGTTTGAAAAATAAGAGAGATGATTGATTTACAATCAAAGAGTTCCAGTGGTATTCACATCACAGAAAAACTCGATGGAGCCACATCCATCTTTTACAATGTAAATCTAGTTTGTAAAAAAAAGGATTAAAATTCATCAATATCTCTGATATCCCCAGGGCAATGCAAGTTTAAGGATTGGATGGGCTCAAAAGGAATAACAACAAAATTGCTGATAGGATGGTTTTTCTTGACAGGTATGTCTAGCAAAACAGAGACAGAACAAGAGTTAGCAGTGTGATGAATAATGGAAGAATTCCATTGAAGAACCCTGATACTTGTGGTGAAGGATCGTCAGAGAACATCAGGATTACTTGAAAGACAAAGTGGATGTGTTGTTACTATAGCTAGGGAAGCATGCACAATCCCAGGTAACCAGAAAAAGTTGTTTTCACTTGAGTTTTCCCAATAGGGTTGACAACTACGTTTTTCATTACTCAGCAATGCTCTTCTAAGTTTATTTCAAAGACACTCACTCACGTTCAGTATTTAACCCTAAATTATTTCCAGATGAGGCCGCTCCTATCTCTGGACCAGCAGATGGAATTGCCACATGGGGAGTTCCAATCAGGACACCTGCATTGACAAATTTAAATAGACAAAAAATAAAAAATGAAGTAGGAGCTTTAGTTTTCCTTTCCACAGACAATCTGTTGTCCAAGCAAACTTAAACATAAGGCTCAGTTATGCTCCAATAGAGGACACACGCTGAATGTTGCCCAAAGAAAGTGTCAGTATTTATCAGTTGACAGTCTGACCTTTTTAACAGGACTTAAAATGACTGCAAAGTGGAACAAAAAGCAGCACTTGAAATCAATTTTTGAAGAAAGAATGCCAACATTACATTTTGAACTGTACTGTACTGATCAATATGATAAAGGACAAAATTCATGGCATCCTCCATTATGATGCAAGAAGGAATTAGTAACAGTAGAACCAATTTCCCAGGCACAAAGGGCAGAACTACTCGATAACCTGCCCACAAAAGCTTGCCCAATCGTAGACACTTGCATAGCTTATAGAACCACATAAATAACAGAAAGCAGACCATAATATCATGAGCATGTGGCACAGAAATACCTTCACTGAGAGAACTCAAATTTGTCCTCTCAATGACATTGAACTCGATTGGTGAACAAACTAGCTGACTCTTCATTGAGGTCAATGAAGAAGGTTTGAGGAGGATTTCTCCCTCTCCAACATTGAGATTATTCCCTATCTTACTCTGCAGTACTTCCTCTTTGATGATTTCCTGCCAGTTGCCTGTCTATTGAATAGCTGACCTATCAGTTATATCCACCACTTAAGACAGTATGAGTAATTAACATGTGAGATGGAAAAAATATAGAAACTGCCCATAAATAAATGGACATAAACCACAACACCTTTCCTCATAGGCAAAGGAACATCGCAACTCTATATTGAAGGCACAAGAACCATATAAATGCTGAGCAAAATGAAAAATTGCTAAACCATCCAAGATCCCTCATCTTACTGCAAAATAACAAATTTGTCCCCATGCCTATCAGAACTCAGATGAATTGCTCTTAAAGTAGGTGAAGAGCAAGTAACTTCACTTCCAATCCGTAGTTCCCGCATCAAACTTTCTAACAACTCTTCACCAATGTGATTATTTGCCACTGTTGTGATAATAATTTATGAACAGCACAATGAGCTAATTATACTGCTATATTGTTTTACCCCTCGAGAAAAAAAAGTTTTCTAGCTCATATTACCTATCTATGCTGCATGAGTTAGGCTGCCCACTGCCGAAAAGTGAAATAAAATGGTAAACTATCAGAATGACCGATGGACAAAATAGTTGATAAAAGTTAGTGGTCTTCTTTTACCTGACTGTAACTGAAGCCATCAATTAATTGATAGCTAGTTATAGATAGGTTGCAGGATATCTGGTTCATGGAGACTGCGAGATCATTATTAAAGATAATACGAGCTTGCAATGATTCTTCCACTTGATCTCTTATGTATTGTAGCCATCTTTTTGTCATACCATCCAAGACCCTTGCATCTGTGGGGTAAGCTCGAAGGTCTAATATTAGCAATGTATTCTACTTGGCTCATATTTCATAATGATCATATTTGCATGCCAGATTGGAACTAGTAAAATGGGGAACCCGAAGTAACTTTGACCAGTTTAAAAAAAATTTGTAGTTATTCTAAGTTTCCATAACTATACAAGACAGTGACAGAGAAGACGAAACGAGAGGTGATGAACACAAAAAGCTGACAGCATTTCAACACACTTGTTTCTTTGCCCGATAAATAGCTGCTAACATTCAATTGAAATTTGTGGCGTGCTGGTTGAAGCCAAAAGGGAACTAGGACCTTATACTCATTAGGCCTAGCATTGTATAGACTTGCCATCAGCATTTTCAATCTCTTAAATGAAGAATGAGTTCAGCAGATAATTTTTCTGGAGATGCATTTGTCAAACTAGAGGTTACCAAGAAACCATGCATGGCATACATCCTCCAAAATAATCCACCTTGTTACTCGGGTAAATGATTGTTGATCCCAAATCTTTCTAGATTCCCTGAAGCACTCTGTTGATTCAAGTATCGCACCCAAGTTACTAATAATATAACTTGACTCTGGGTGGAAAAACTCTGTTCCTGTTCCTTCAAATGTCTCATTAAGCGCTTCTCCAGGATAAAGTCTCGCTCAAAAGACATTTCCAGTGTGACATTTATAATTCTTGCTAGCTAAATAATTGTTCAAGCGGAGCTTTTAATGGGGAGGCGATGCTTAACCTGGGAGACAAGCCAAGATGGAGCAGTTGTCCAGATCAGAGATCAATCGGACGAATTTAATCGTATTTTCCTGCATGTGGCGAAGATGGACAGACCTTGTCTCAAACAGCAAGAAGTCGACTGAAACACATTTATCAGCCGCATCCTGTTGGGGAAAAGGAGATTCGGCCGTCACTACACTGACAGCCAAGCGGGCATGATAGTCAAACAGGCAAGCATAAATATGACCATGAATGTGAAAATAACTAGAGAACAAGCATTGAGGATGTCTTAGGCACACCAAGAGAGAGTCATGAAGCGCGGCGTCCATCTCTAGAGGTAGGGAAGAGGTGAGAACAACTATTTTTCTGGCTATGTCCTCACTGGACCATGAGTAGATAGACTCATCAGAAAGGAGACTTAGGAGCTTCGCATCTGTATCCGATCAGGGGAAGGGAAAGGGATCAGCTCTCACAGAGAAGGCTAGAATCACATCGACGGAAGTTCTCTGCGGGAGCGGAAAAGGCATTACCGCAGCGATCGAGAGTCGAGGAATCGGGAAGAAAGGCATCCGCAGGTATGCTCCCGACAGCACGATGGAACCGACACAGATCGAAATCCTCTCCGGGGCTATAAGCGACCTTCAGCTGTCGAACGGGGGAACACCAGCAGGCTCCGTCAAGCGAGAATGCGATGGGGGATTCCTACTCACAAGCAGAGCGATTTCGGAGGAGGCCAGTCGGAGCACGTACGTGGCGAGAAGCGGTAAGCCGATCGAAGAAGACGTAGCACAAGGCGATCCTATCTCCGAGGGCGGCCGATCGCCGCGGCGGCGGTGGCGGCGACGAGGGAGGAGCGACCGCGTAGTAATTGGCGAGCTGCAACCAGCACTTGGGAACGAACACCGGACGAACATCAGCCGTTTCGTCGACGCGGAGTAGGCTGAAGGAGAGGTTCGGAGCTAGCGGTGGCTCACCTGCTTCAGGCGGCGGAGGGTTTCCGGCGGCAGCGCCGGCAAGTCCGCCACGAAGCACAGCACTCCCATCTTCTCTGCAGCTGCTTCTCGCCGTCTTGGCGCGAAACCGAAAGCCGAGGCCTTGGCTCTGATGCGGGGGAAAAGAAAAGCAAAAACTCTTTTTTATATATCGCAATTTAAATAACAAAAGAATTTAGTTTATCCTATTTTTCTTTAATTAAAGAATGTCTCCATTGTCTTTCTTTTTCTTTTTGGTTATCGAATTTAGAAAACGACATATTTCTTCTAACCTTTATCGGTTCTCGTTAGATGAAGCGCCAAATATCCCATCTACTGAAGTTTAAAATTTTCCACTGAAAAAAAAAAAAAGCTTACCTTTTTGTGCTATTCGACGAGAACATCATGTCACGGTAAAGCAAAATTAGTGTAATTAATAAGTTATCAAACAGTGTGAAATGTTTACTTTTGAATTATTTAGAAATTTATTTTTCTCCATGAAATTTATTAAGACACTAAAAATCTGTAATTACATAATTCGAATGCTAAAAGAGGAGTATGCGCTATGTATGAAGATTAGTAAAAAATAATGCAGTTTACTAAAGAAGTAAAGAATATGTAAAGATTTTGATCCTCTTTTTTTTAATATAAGTTAACTTGCCATGAAAGAAAAGATGAGAAATTTATGAAACACTAGAACAAGATGGGATTCATTATTTTGTCGATTATCTTGATCATCATAAATTACAAATTGGTCAATTTTATATTTACGGGCAGCCATAGGCTTATCTCACGTATTCATGGGGTTTACTCGTGGGATTCTTGTGTAAACTTTGCAATCGAGACACTTTATCGGGTTTAGAATTAATTGATAGTATAGACAAGAAAGGATGAATAATATATATATATATATATGTATATGTATATTTACATTGTATTTTATTTAAAAGGTCTGATTAAGAAATTACGAAATTCCTTTAAAATACAATCATTTTTCAATAATAGAAGTATAAGAAGCGAGGATGATATTGGACCCGCCTTGGCATTTTCCATCATCGTTCTCGGACAGCGGCTCCTCGCTCGATTGACCCGAATCCGTGTCGGGAGCGATTTGCATTGCAAGCAGCAATAATATTCATCGATGGGTCGAGTGAAGAAAATCGCAGAGGAACCCTCTAATGTCAGCGACGAAGCTGGATCAATTATGGTAATGGTCATTGGGCGGCAGAGGGGCCCCCTTGAAGGTTGGACCGGCGGTTGTCGTGGGGTGGTGGGCGCAGGGGCGGTTGCGTGGGGACCTTTGAGGAAGCGAGTCCCGATGATGCCACTTTTGACCTCGAAGTTTCACCCATCAAGTCTCGATTGCTTTCTTAATGGAATTATGCAGCGGGGTGAATTGAGGTGCAAGAGGACAAGACAGGGCCACGAATCTCGGCGGCCCGGAGGGTCCAACGCTGGGTTATGGGCTATTCGAGGCAATAAAGGGCAGATCTTTCTTATCTTTTCTCCTCTGTTTGATGCCGTTTGAGGCGCGAACTTGGGAAACGACAAGGCGCGCGGAGCAGAGAGGGCCACATTGCATCCTTCTGTTAGTGGTGGACTGGGTGGTGGTGGTGGTGGTGACTAGTTATGAAGGTCAGTCCAGGACAAGGGAGTTGAAGCCATCAGAGAGGTGAGAGGAGTGGGGAATTCACCTTCTCCCTGCGCCGTTTATTTTAATGGTTGTCGGGATGATGACGATGATGAGGACGGTGGCGACGTCGATTTCTTCTGGGCGGTAAAAGAGAAAAACAATTGAAACAAGGGGTCATATCTGAAGTAAGACGGCAACTATAATTTCCCCCCCTTGGATATCAACAACCAAGTTCCAACCTTTTTTGAGTCTGCCCTCGCTGCCCTGGGCTTGTGCGACCAGCCCTCCAACCCGTACGTGTCCCCGATCTCTTCGTCTTCGCCTATTTTCTTCCACCCATTTCTGTCCCTCTGATTGTTTGTGGATTCCATTCGTTGTTGCTTTCTTAGCTCGCGATTTACATATTCCCAACTGTTTTTCCTCTGCACTCTGCTGTGGTGATATATCGGTGGTCAACTGTTTCGCGCATTTTGGAATTGATGGTTCCTATGGAACACAAACGGAATTCGGGTTCGAGACTGAAGCATTCATCACCCATTTGTTGATGCTGATGAGGATCTTTCTCGTTTTGTTGCAAAGGGTCCCTTATTCCCAGTTATTGGTGTTGTTCGAATTGATTATCGACTCGAATTCTGAGTTCTAACCTCTTGCAATTCACAGGTTATGCTGTCTATCTTGCGATACTAGAGGGCTTTAGAGGTTTCAGCCGCAGATTATTTCTTCTTTATGGACAGTACAATGGGGGATGATGATTCCTATTCAAAATCCGTTGGAAGATGGTCGGTCTTTTTTTACGGTTCAGGGCATATGCTTAATGACATCACTTCAGCTTGCTGGTTTACTTACCTCCTACTGTTTTTGACGGACATCGGATTGTCCCCAAGGTACTTGCCATACCTTGTAACACCCACTGCCAGGGATGTGAGTTTGTGGACTATGGGTGAACTAGCACTGTCGCTCTTGCCTAAGTCGGGGGACCTGATGAGTCCATCTCATTGATTTTTCGTATATCATCGGTTGTTGCACAGACATGAATTTTGAAATTAGTTTGCACTGTCATATGGATAACATTAACACATTTGGTAAGAAGGGAAAATATTTGTTATTTATGGCTGGATGTCCTGTGTAAAGATTTTGGTAAGCTGTAGAACATCACACTACAATCCTTTCATGTTAAATGGATAGTGGATTTGATTTTTTTTAAATCATTCAGATTTTCTTTGGTGTAGAGTAAACAATTCAAATGACCCTTAGGGTATCTGCATGGATTATTTTATGTCATTTTATAAACTGGGCACAGATTATGCTGCTTCATTTAAACCACGTCTTTGATGGGATTCTTATACAAGTTACTTCTCTGGCATTTTCATAAGTTGTCTCTTTTGGCACCTCATATTGCTTCTGACCAATATCTAGCAAGTAGTCACATCATTTCTTATTAGCATCTCAAAGATCTGTTTAGAGTGTTCCAAAAACCTACAGCAAGTTTTTTGAATCTTGTCCTGCGCAGACTAACTTTTTATTTGACTTCACAAAGTCTTTATTTGAGCTAATCTCATCTGGTCAGTGCTACACGACCTCCTAACTATCCTCATTGTGCAACATTATATGCCCATCTTAGTTTTTTGATTTACAGGCAATCCAGGATAGAGAGCATAGCAAGTCTTGTTAACTTTATTCTTATTTTGCTTTCTATCGAGCCTAAGCTGGTTATATGTGAACAGTCATGAAATGTTATCCTGGATTTATTAGTTCAAGACTGCATATCTCTCTCTAAATTGTAGGCCTTGGCTTTCAAGGCTTCAATTCAAAGCTAAAGAATTGTTCCTACACCTAGTTATTGTTAACTACATATGAAGAACAAGGTGAATCTTGATGATTCAAACTCTGCATCTAATACACTCGGTCTAAGTTAGATATATTCTCAATCTAATATACTCCTATCTACCTCAAAATTTTAACAAAACTTTGTTAGTTTTAGTCTTCCTTTAGTATCACATCTGATAGATTTTTTTTCTCTGGTGAATAAGCCTCGTGCAATATTCTATTCAATATAGAGATTGGTTACTGCAGGACTTCTTGTGCTTTGGAAATTACTGTGAAGCCCCTTGTCAAAATTTTATTAGATTGGCGACACTGCATAGGTTGATTCTTTCTAGTCAGTCTTCAGTGTGCTCAAATTTTAAATGTACACATAAGCACTGGTACATATCTCTCTATTGTATTTGAAACATTTTTTTCGCTTATAACTTGATAAGCACTCTCTTATCCAGAGATGCAGCAGTTGTTATGCTTTCGGGCCAAGTGGCTGATGGACTTGCGACAATATTTTCTGGTGAACTGGTATGTGACTAGTCTGTTCAGTCCTGAACTTATGTATGGATGTCTTCACCAATGAGATAATAAATTTCTGTTCTTGTGCTTCATCATACAAGAAATACTTTTGGATATTGGTACTTGCTTATTACTTGTCTTTGGAATGCCATTATGTACAGTTGTCTTAATTTTTTTTTTTTTAAGAAAAAGCTTTAAAAGTAAGAGTAGATGGAGCATAAATGGATAAAAAGCATGGGATGAGCTCCAAAATATGGGATAGCATTTGAAAAAAAAAATCATGTTTGCTGAGCCCAGTTGATCAACTTTCTTTTATTTGCCCATTTACATTTAGTTAATGAACATGTACATCGTGCACTATTTTCACCATCTATACTAAAAACCTTGCTGGTTGGCCTTCTTATTTCACATCGTGCACTAGGACATTTACATTTAGCTTCTTCCATTTCGTAGCATAAGCCTGTCAACCTACATTACTGAATCTCTCATTGTGGTCCTGTCTTAGTGATCACATCCCATTTTTCTGCTGGAGAGTGTAAAAATTTCCTTTAATTTCTTGAACATGGCCATGTTTCTCTTGGATGTTTATAAATGACCTTTATACATATTCAGACAATATTAGTTTTGCTGAACAAGCTCTAAAAGCACTTGTTAACGCATCGTTTGAATATTGAATATTTGGGATTTCAAACAAATATATGAATTTTTTAAGCTCTAACATAATGGTTTGACCAAAAGCCCTTAAAGAGTTGAGATGGTCCACATTAAAGTTCTTCGTAACAAGTTATAGTCATTATGATTTGAAGAACCACTTTGGCTTATCAAGCACCACAGCTTAACCAAAAGGCTAAAAAGCATTGTTAAAACAGAAAAAAGTTTGGCTAGTGGGTTCTTGATATAATGCCCTATGAGCTATTTAGTTGTACTCTACCCTGTGACTTCTGATCTTTTACAGATGGGGATATTGACTATGTACCATCTGGTAGTGAAATTTAATAGTCAGAATGTGCACTTGGCTTAGCACCATTTGATATGGGCAATAATCACCAAAAGTTGTGCAGGGCATAGCATTGTAGAGTAGAGATAGTTCACATAATGTTCTCAAAATGTGCATCCCTTGTACTGCCGGTTATCACTGGCCACATGAGATTAATCACTTGCCTCTCTTTTATATGGATATATATCTGTGCATAACTCGGTTTTGAGAAAATTTTGAGACAGATATGCTCAAAGGACATCAGTATATAGTTTCCCCTTCGATCTATTTGTTGTCACTGTATCTGAGTGTTCATGCAACCAAAACTTGGTACACTTGCTCACCCTTGTTCTTTTCTTAATTATCTATTTGATAGATAGACAGGTTTGGACATTTCAAAGTGTGGCATTTGGCAGGATCCATTTTGGTTGCTATCTCCTTTTCTTCAGTTTTTGGCGGTTGCATACCTTGTAACATCTTTGGTAGCCATTCACTGACAATGGAAACAATTGGGTATAGTGTATTTGCAGCAATCTTCAATGTGGGTTGGGCTGCTACTCAAGTGTCACACATGTAATGGCATCTCTAACTTTTAAGCTAGATGAGCTTTGTGCAATTAATTATGTGGTCCTCTCAGTGACAAGGGGAAGAGTTTGCTATTAGATATAAAAGAAGGAACAATGTTGCATGTTGCAATTGCAATAATTTTTTACATAATCCATGTGCCATTTATGTATCTCAGTACCAATCTCAGTTCTTGTTTTGGCATATACTAGTAAATATGTGGAAGAATCATATTTGGTCCTCTATATTGGCATGGTGCTTCAGCTTGTCTTAGAATTATAATATCATAATTTCGGTAAAGCACATTAGGCTTTTACTATCTTTGATTTGAGATTCTAATCAGTACTTGAGTGACAATTAGACTATTTTGTCATGTAAGCATTGCTGTCAATTAAGCCAAAAGTGGAAGGCTATTTTGTGTTCAACATCACTCACTGTTGACTAGGTCTGATATCTTCAAGGACATAACCTGCTTATGCATTGAAAGATAAAATTCACCTTGTGTAACTATGTAAAGAATATGCCTGCTATGTTCATAGTAATATGATTTTGTCCATATATTGACTCAATTTTTAACTGCTAACTTTATCAGCAAGGATGCTGATGTAAGAATTGTTTATGTGGAAGACGAGTGACTTATGCTACTGATATGGGTCTTAATTAGTATAAAGAAGATTGGCCATATCACCATGTGCTATATCTCTATTCCATGTGTATGGGGCAAGAAATAAACTACAATAACGTTTAAAGAAAAATATTGATATTGTTGACTTGGCTTTGCTTGTTCTCTTGAAGCTTCATGGTCAATGTTAATTTGTGCTAAAAGATTTGTTGCTATCTTCGTAGGTCTATGATTAATTGCATTACGCTGAATTCAACAAGCAGAGTAGTGCTCGCTAGTTGTCGCAATGCTTTCACCATGGTTAGTTCTGTTCAATCAATATGTCCATGACTGCATGGTTTGCTGCATTCTTGATTATTTTACCTCCAAAACTTCATATTTTCCAGGTTGCCAACCTGAGTCTGTATGCTGTAGCTGGAATAGTCTTCACTACAACGAGTTCAAACACTCATGATGATATTGAAAATCAAGTATGTATAATTTTTTTTATGTTATGATTTGTATGAGTTCCTTCTTTGTCTGAGATTACTCTTGTAAATGAGCAGTATCGCTGGATAGCATATTTATCAATAGCTGTTGGATGTTGCTTCGTGGGCTTATTTCATCTTGGAACTAGAGAGCCACGGTGTGCATCTCTCTCTCTCTCTCTCTCTCTCTCTCTCTCTCTCTCTCTCTGTGCTCGTGTGGTGTTAAGGTGACATGCCTCTGGGGTTGTGTGCTTGGTATTTTTAGAATTCTAGGAACTACTCACTGCCGCAGTGTACTTTATATCTTTTTGGGGGCTTGTATAGGAGTAGATAGAGGAATGAGAATCTCAATTCAAGAAAACTAACTCGGTTGGTTCTGAGTTCATTATTATTGACAAAGTAGAATTTTGTTGCAACTCTGTGGGCATGAGTTGACTGGTAGTGTTATGTTGCATTAGTTGTCTCTTACAATTTCTGTTGTCCTGTTTTAACTTAGGTTGAAAGCCAATGCTTGTGTGGACAAGCAAGCTAGGATTTCATGGGATTACTGGTTCAAGAAAGTTTTGTACTACCAAGTTGCTCTTGTTTATGTGCTTACAAGATTAGTTGTCAATGTTTCACAGGTTAGCTTCTCATCTCCCTTTGGTTTTTAGATGCATTGTGCATGACTTGTACAAATTTTGATTGACGCTGCAACTCGGACAATGTTAAATTACTTAATTTGCTTTGCAGTGGTTCTCTGTTCTGGATAATGAAAAAGGTGTGTCGTGAGGACATCCTGGTAGTTTTAGTGGAGAGATCCATAAATAGTTCTATACATTTAGGTCCTCATTTGAGATCATTCCCAGTATGATAAGCATGGAAATTTTGACGTTGTCATTCAACTCTTTGTGGTGCAAATATCATTTTTTTCCACTGGTGATTGTTGGAGTTACTTGTCTGAGAGATATTTGTGCCACAGTGCCGCTAATGCTGTTTTTATGTTAATGTGTAAATTTTATCAGGCATATCTTGCTTTCTATGTCATTGATGATCTGCGGATGGCCCAGTCAGCCAAAGCTCTGGTACATTCAGAAATATTCTAGCACATCTTTAAATGTGTATTTAAGAACTTTATATTTGATGACTTTTGTTTTTGGTGAAAGTAGGTCCCTGCCGTTATTTATGTTTGCAGCTTCTTTGTATCCGTCATGCTACAGGTGCCGTCATGGGTCCCATACCTCTGATTTTTTTTTTTAATTATTTTTTGTGGATATCTTTGCTTTAACAATGTTACTTGGAAAACCTGTAGGAGGTAGCTTGGACTGGACGACGAATGAAGGCTTACTATTCTGCAGGAGGCATTCTCTGGGTATTTTGTGGCGCAGCAATATTCCTGTTACCAAGAAATATGAGTTGGTTCGTGTATGTTTTATCGATATTTATTGGTGTGGCGAATGCTCTCATGATGGTAATCATCTGCTGCTACCTTGTTATTTTGAGCTGTCATCAGTCATCGTACCTTTGTTTATACTTCCATAGTCATGCTGACACTTTTACTGGATATTGTGGGCCAGTGTAGCCTTTCCTGCACCTCGGATCTATTCTTCCTTTTGATTCCTTTAGGAATTCCTTCTGCCAAATTATGTAGTTCTCCTTTTGCATTACAGGTGACGGGGGTAAGCATGCAGAGTGTCTTAGTTGGTGAAGATCTAAATGGCTGTGCATTTGTGTGTGGATCCTTGAGCTTTTTGGACAAAATTGCATGTGGGATCACTCTATATATTCTTCAATCTTATCAAAGTAAGTTAACCACGTGTTCCCACTTCATTTTATTTACTGGTTAAGATAATTTCTGATGGTTCTCTTTTTATTGACCAAAAAGTTGCAAATTCTTTAGCTAGACTTCAATATCTTTGTCTCAAAATCTGCGGTAGAGGCCTAAAAAGTTAAGATTTCCACATGTTGAGGTCCTACTAAATCACTACCTGAGTAATGATGCTTATATTATGGAAGCACTCTTAACGATTTTTTAATTGGCTTTTATTATATGTATTTCAATTCCAAGGAAAGGTTTCTAAACATATGAGGTCTGGATTGTGTTGTTAGTTTTGAATATTAGAGAATCTACAACATAAGTTAAACATGTTTGAGGACCCTTCAGAAATCACGAAAAGCTTGGAAGGGCCAGGCCCCTTATAGCCCCCTATGCATCTATTATGATGGGAGCATCAGTTGGATGGTCCCATTAGTCTTCTTAGGACATAGATTGTGTGTCATCCTTGCTTGATCTTTGTAGTGGGTGAAGTGGCTTGAACCAATAAGATTGGACATAACTAAATGTCTAAATGATGCTTGCTTGTGCGTTGAGGCAGATCGTCTTATTTGTGACAGTGCTGCTGCAATTCCATTAGTTTCCAGTGCTCTTGCTATCTCCATTATCAGATGACAATCTGCTTTAGGTGGATTTGATCTCACTGACAACTAGTGAGGAGTTAGGTCTCTTATCATTAAAGTGCTTTAATCATTCCAGCAACTAGTGCTAGAAAAGCGCACAAGGCATTTGATTTGGTTCTAATTTAGAGTTAAAACAGCTGTTCCCATGGATTTTTTATTTATATCGATTCATTCTCGTTGTCAG
The DNA here is from genome assembly GCA_014182895.1 of Angophora floribunda. Taxonomy (NCBI): domain Eukaryota; kingdom Viridiplantae; phylum Streptophyta; class Magnoliopsida; order Myrtales; family Myrtaceae; genus Angophora; species Angophora floribunda. Next base: position 42,880,624 of record CM024709.1, on the reverse strand, counting down.
CTTCATAAAATTAAAGAGACTATAATATCTACATGCATTTTCTTGGGGTCAAAATTTTCTTGCAATCGTTATGGTACATCAAGAAAAGTTGGTGACTTTAGTTCAAGAATGTATTGAGTAAACAAGAGAATATGGTATCGTAAAACTAATGGACTTACAAGAAGACTTAATAGGGGGTAGATAGATTACAATTTTCATAACTATCAGGTATGACATATGAGGCCAGTTATGAACTCAAGCATAAAAGAAATTGCATCATAACTTTAAAGCAGTCTAAAACATTGGCAATTGCATTGCAAACCATGTTTTCTTATAATTGTAAGAACCTTCACATGATATAAGAAAGTCCATATCATTTGTATACCGTTATCCTTAACCATGAGGTTTTCTTCTTTTTCCATGTTGGTCAAACAGCACCACATGCACAAAATAATCACCTGTGGCAGGCTAGTGAATTGGGTTAGTATTCCACAAACGCGATGTGATGATGTTGAACCCCTTGGGGAAGTAGTGGCTTTCAAGCTCTGTGCAGATGGATTCTGTATCTCTAGCATCTTGGTGGAATTATGATGATGCGCTCATCAACCATATACCTTCAGGCCACAGGTAGCGATCGGTTACTATAGCTCAAACCAGACATTTCTTAGGGGGTAGGGGACCTTTATGGCGATGCCCAAAGGGAGTCTGCTACTTGCCTTTTTCCCTAGAAAACAAGACACGTGTACAAATGAGCTTAAAGGAGCTGAGAAGTTTCGTTGGATGTGCTGGTAATTGAGGAAAGACAGCTAAAAATGAATCTATTTGAAGAAAAAAGTACATGTTGCTCTGATCGAAGACAAGGCGATAGAAGCTCGTGCGAAATGAGTTGATCATGTGGAAGGAATGCCTTGTGATGGTCCCCTCTTGGGATGGATGTTTAGATTGAGAAGGGTAGCAGAGGACCTACAAAGATGCGATGAGACCTTAGGGAATGATATGAGATCACTGAGAGCTGAAAGGAGACTTGATACATTATTGACTGCATTACAAATGAATGAGAAACGTCCAAAGTTTTTCTTACCACTGCAATCCTGTTCTTAAATCATAGTTGTTGATAAGGCCCAATTAGATTGCACAATCAAAGATCTGTTGCATGTGTTTGAATATGTATTTGTATTTAGTTTTGCAAGTTTTCTACCTCTTTCATTTTTATTCCAAACTCATCTAATGACATTTTAATGCAGCCACCTCAAAAAGAACTCAGGGAGATCTTGCAACTGATGTCTACATTTCAGTATCAAGATTTGGTTTGGGACTTGTGCCAGCATTTTGCTCACTTGTAGGAGTGGCTATTACTTATGGCATGAATCTCCATCCACAAAATTTGAAATCTACATTGGTACCTTTATTGGAGTAAGTCCTGAATCCTCAAGAACCATTATATCTCTGAAAAGAACTCTGTAGTACAAGCCAGATCAGATGGAGAAACCTCATGAGCCGAAAGCGGAGGGAAGCTACACGATCAAGGATTAGCATAGAAGATTATTCACATTTATTAATTGCAATGGCACGGGAATTCTTGGTGCTGTATCATGGCTATTCATAGAATTAGTTTGTATCATTGGCTAATTGTCAATTTTCACGAGAATGCCCGTTTCTGCGGGGTTATAGAGAACTTTTTATTTTTTTTCGAATTCATTTACAGATCTGTTAACTTTACTTATTCTATGGAGATGGTAGTGTACAAAGCTCTGGACCACAGGAGTGTATACAGATTTTTAAGAATCTAGCCTGAAATCTACAATCGTCTGTCTTTTTCCTTAATAAAGACAATCACCTGCTTATTTGTTTCACAAATTATTTCTGTCCTTGTCCTTGATCGGTATCTTTCGCATTCAAACTTGTTTACATGTTCTGACCAAGATAACACTAGTTTGCATGCATGCCCCTTTCTGTTCACCATTGTGAGTGTTTGCGTGTTCCCTCATTGGCTTGCTTTCCCTGTTAAGTTCGGCAAGCAATGTGTCTAAGCCAAGAAGATGTTTATAAAATAAAATCAGAATAAGTGCATTAAAAGTTTTAAATTTTATAATTAAAGTTCAATTTAGTTTCAAAATTTTCAAAAAGTATGATTAAGTCCTAAAATTTACCATGAAAATGTAATCAAGTTTCAAAATTTTAGAAAATGTAATTAAATCCGAAAACTTATCAAATTAGTCAAATCATGTCATTCCTTTAATAATATTTTGGGAAAATATCACAAAAAATTCTAAACTATGCAATTTAGAACAATTTTACTCTAAACTTTTTTTCATGCCATAAAAAACCCTAAATTATGTCATTTGAGACAATTTTACCCTAATTTTTTTTGTGTCATCAAAAAAGCTATACCACTTGGGACAATATTATCATAAACTTTTTCTTATCTCACAAAAAATCTCAAATTATGTAATTTGGGACACATTTACTCCAAACTCTTTAACTAAAAGGCATTTTTGTCTTCTTATTTTTTTTATTTTTTTTCTTTCTTCCTCTTCCCTCTACCATGGCCGGCAAAGGGAAGTCGACAAGGGCCACCCTCGCTATCACCGGTGTCGGGCGAGGGTCGCCTTGCTAGATCCAATGAGGGTCGCCCTCGCCTGAGTCGTGAGGGCAACCCTCCTTGGCGAGGGCCACCCTCGCTTCGACTCCATCATTAGCGAGGGTGGCCCTCATCGACTTCCCTCTGCAAGCAATGGTAGAGGGAGGAGGGTGAAAGAAAAAAAGAAAAATAAAAGATGAAAATGCCTTTTAGTTAAAAAAATTTGGGGTAAATGTGTTCCAAGTGGTATAGTTTGGAGTTTTTTGGCATAAAAAAAAGTTCAAAGTAAAATTGTCTCAAATGACATAATTTGGTATTTTTTATGATATAAAAAAGGTTTAGACTAAAATTGTCATAAATGAAATAGTTTGGAGTTTTTTATAGTATTTTCCCTAACATTTTTCAAAACTTTTAGAACTCCCAAGGTTGAGTCTATTTTTTTGTTTCTCTTTCCTCCTTTCTTGATTGTACTTATCGAATTCAATTTTTTCTTTAAAAAAAACAAAGGAAGAGGGATCAGTCACAAATCTTTTGATTCTATCCCTAATCTTCTACAATCAAACAAGGAGATATGTGGTTGAATCATGTCATATTCATCTTGACAATAAATTATCTACATAATTCGATAAAATATGTATCATAAACACTAGGGCTATAGTAAGTTAGATAGAACACCTCATCACATCATATAATCAAAAGAATTTATATTATTAAGAAATCCATGTCTTACTCCATAAGATTTAGGGAACAAAAACAAGAGAACAATAGCCTGACAAAAGGTTTTCGGTTTCTCACTTCTTTCTCTTGTTTAAAACTGTGCATGAGACTTTTATCTTGCATGGCTATTAAGTGATAAAAGAAAGTAGAACTCATCTTCTTTCCAACCCGTAGTGACATGAAGTATCGGATGATATAAATTTAGCAATACTTTTATTACACTTTCATAATAAGTTTTAGGACTAAATTGCACTTCTCAAAAGTTTTATGACTCAATTACACCTTTATGACAAGTTTTAAGATTAAATTGTGTTTTTTAAAAATTTTACGATTCAATTATACTTTTATTATAAATTTTAGGACTTCTAACAAACTTATCTCAAAAAGTTTCTTGAAGACCGACTACCGTTCCCATGGTGGATATTTATATTGTGCAAAGCTATCATGGGCCCGTGGAACAATCGATAACAAGCAGCTTCTAAATATCGCAACAGGAATGGAAAGCAGGGCCATAGTATAATTGCAAGTCAACTCCCTTGGCGCCATAATCGCGACATGACCCACCTGGCCTTTTCTTGGTGGGTACGTTGGCTCTACGAGACGGCAGAAGAACAGATGCAAATGGTGATGTAGTAAATTCTTTGCTGGACAATTTATTCTGACAAATTACAGCGGTAGCTTGCTTTCTTATGGCACTTACGCAGTCATACATTTTATAACCGGCTCTTCCGTAAATCTCGCAAGAGTTACTTATTTTTCCTCAAACTGTCACACTACAACAACACATCAAATATGTGAACTTAGATCAAACTTGACAAATGCACGACAAGATCATATTGCTCCGAGGAAGCAACTACATAGTTAAGTATGGGTGCCAAGGGCATTACTCAATGACTACTCCCGACAAACCACCTCAATACAGACACACAATGATGATGAACGAGATTTCCCCCCGTAAAAAAGACCGGGCCAGGCTCTGTTCTCTATTGGGACTCTTTGGAAAGCCGTCAACGCCCTGCTCGTGCTCCAAAATCTGTACAGGCCCCCTCTACCATCTACTTGAAAATTGTCAATCTAGCTCACCAAACACACCAGAAGGAAAGATCTTGCCGTGAGCGACGCCAATGCCTCGATCACAAGCGCCATTGCAAAAGTTGTAAACGCCATTCAACAAGCCATTACTAGCCTTGCCGTTTGGGAATACTTTAGGTGGCATGTGACCGTTGATGCGATTAGTAGATGAGACCTTTTCCTGGCCACCACGTGGTAGAACTACATCCAACTCTCCACACGATGCTGCCACAAACCCTGTATTCGACACGAGTATTATTTGCACATTTCATATGCTTTCAGTGATGCACAAACACGACAGAGAATATAGATTTGCGTTCCTTTCTACTTCTTTACTCTTCAGAATTTGAGCCAACTATAGCCCTTCTCATTTTTTTGAATATTCAGGTAATCTCACCAACTGTTGTCGACAATCCTCACCAACTAGTAAACCCTAATTTTTCAGAAAAGGTACTCAGCTCCCTTCGCAATTAGGATAAGAAAGGCCCAGGTAACTAGTTTCATAACGACTCTTTTTTTGCAGGTGGTGTATAAGATAGCCTTTAACACACTGTATCTAGAAAGTAACAAAGAAATTTCTAAGATAGGGATCAGGATAGTATGTTTCACTTGAATTCAACAAAAGATTCATGCAACAAAAATGGCAATGAGAGAAAATCAAGTTCCAAGTGCTCGTTTTGTAATAGGAAGAGAATTACCCAAAAATAAAGACGAAGGCTTCCCAGGCCTCGATTTGAATTCAGGATGAAATTGGACTCCAACAAAATATGGATGGTTGGGCAGTTCAACAATCTGTAGCATCACCAAATAATTGTTGGGTCAGCTATGGTAAAAGACATTTGAACACAGCTGATTATTCCGCAACAGCAACAATTACCTCCATCCGCTGACCGGTTTCATCCTTGCCAGGGAAAGAAAGGCCAGCACTTTCAAGGCGTGGAACCATGTCAGGATTTACCTGCAGGAGAATCAAAGTCACTTTTTGCCAGAAAGCTTCTGAAGGTAAAGTACATGTTTCCTCGTGACCCACCTCATATCTATGACGATGTCTCTCATCAATGTATCTTTGATTCCCATAACTACAAAGGATACAGCACAAGCATTAGCTGATTATCAGAGGAACCACCGAATTGACTCCCCCAAAAAAATAAATAAATAAATAATTCCCCAACCTCTCTCACATGCTCCTGAATATCTAGACAAATTTCTTCAAATGTACTTTTTAACACTCGTCAGCAAATTCAAAAAGAAGCATGTGCCTTCCCGGCATATAGCTTTACATCTAAACAGGTTATGTCTAAGAAGAATGTTACTTCTACTGTTGGCACATACAGTTTTGCAGACACAGATTCCGATGCTTGAAAATATGTCCTCCTAGATCCAAGACGCATGGTTCCTCCCATGTGGGTTTTAGAGCCCTGTAAGCATTTTACACCATAAGGATCCATACTGACAAGAACAAGAAGTCTTTCAAAAGTTCAAATTTCAACTGAATAGCACAATTGTATAACCTCAGGCATGAATATCACACAGGGATTCCTAGTATTGGGATCAAATTCAGTACTATTAGCATCCTGCAAACCAAGAATAGATCGTGCAAATTCAATAACAGCAATCTGCATTCCCAGACAAATCCCAAGGTAAGGAACTCTCTTTTCTCGGGCATATTTTGCAGCAAGAATCTTCCCTCCCACTCCTCTGTCACCAAAACCTCCAGGAACTAGAACACCATCTGCACCCTGAAGAAAAATTACAGTGACAAGTCAGAAGAGGCGAAAACAAAAGGGGGAGCAGAGTACAGAATGCATTAGTAGATTGACATTTCAGGACCATAAAAGCCTGGGACAAACCAACCTTTAATTTTTTCCATGCAGCCTTGTAAGCTTCTGGGTTCTGCAGTTAGCGTCATTCAACTGGTCAGCAAAAGAAACGACAATGACACAAGAGAAAGATCAGAAATAAGAGATGACCTCTTTAGCTGTCACGTTTTCAAGGTCGCAAGCTGGAACCCGCTCCACAATAAGTTTTTTATTGCAAGCAACAGAAGCGTGCAAGAGGGCCTGCAAAAGGGACATTATATAATTAAGGTAATGGGACATTTGGTTCTCAAAAGAACTATAGATTAGAACAGCTAAAAGGTGTTTAAACTTTCTTCTTAAGCAAAAAAAATCATATGAATGAACGCAAACCAAAGTTTATGCACACCAATACCACTACCACCGCAACAACAAGTAGAAGAAGAAGAGGAGGAGGAGGAGGAGGAGTAAAACGGTTTGCAAAATAATGTTAAGCACATATTACAGAAGGAAACTGGGCAATGTAATTTTTCTGGATGCCACATTCACATTGTACAAGTCAAAGGAGACCTTGTTTGGAAAAGGACACTAGTGCTGACAAAAGGCATGAATCGCAATACACTGAGATTAAGTTTATGTTAAAAATAAACTATGGCACGCACCTCTCTTTGTCCTTTTAGAAACCAAAAATAGTAGTTCATGTTCTAAGATCTTGAACTTAGACAAGTAACATTAACCGGGCTGTTAGGCAACAAGAATGTTTTTGGACCTCGTGTAAATGTCAGTGGCCAACTACTGATCGATAAAATCAATTGAAAAGTCGCATATGAAATTATGTTATGCTGTCCAATATAATTGACAGATGAAAATCTCCTCAATCTAAATGGCTTGTGGGAAGCTCGTGAGGTCATGGAATATGAAGTCTGCCAGAAATGCAAATAAATCAATAGCATAACACAAGCAAAAAGCTCTTACATAACTATTTTATAAGTACTATAGCAGCAATGAAATCCCAGAAACTTAAGTGACATCAGAAAGAGCTAACGAACCTTAATTACAGAAAGATATGAATCGGAATGGTCCGTGTATTTCCCAACCAAAGCGATTATGACCTGCAGATTAGTTTATATGATAGAATAAGAATGTTTTTATAGTTATACGACAAAAGTAGACCGAACATAGTAAGATAGCTCATAACCCACAGGCTCATGCAATTTGTCACAAAGTTCAGCTCTAGAATTCCACTCTTTTAAAACAGGTTCCTGAGCCACACTGCACAAAAGAGGTTTGTATCACTTTACAAAAACAAATTAACACAGAAAATTGGCAGTGAGGGATAAGACAAGGTTACAGACCTTGAAAGGTTCAGCACTTTCAAGATTGCCTCGTGAGCTTTCTGGTCCTAATTCAAATACAAAAACAAATTATTTTCATTGTAGCCAGTTTCTTGAATAAAATAGTATTTAACATCGTATACAAAAAGGTAAAACACATACTTTTAGAAGTAAAGGGATGTGCCAGATGTTTGGAACGTCATGAATTGTGATGATGTTTTCAACCTGGAGAAGAAAATGAAGTGGTTAGTACCTGAAGAAACCAACCAGCGAACTTAGCTAATTTACACACAGAGAATCCACTCCAGATATTTGAGGAGCATGTGGACTCAAATTTTCCTTCATACCGGAACATGGCAAAATTGTGAGAGTTTGGCCTTTATATTCTCATCAAGTGCCTGCATACGACAAAGACGCTTGTCAAGTGGATACAGCAAACATGACCTACATGTGCATGCGCGCAGAGAGAGAGAGAGATATACCATCGTACTGCGGCAAGCTAAGATGTTGGGTGTCAACCCTAGGCCTCTTAGTCCTCTCACACTATGCTGGGTTGGCTTTGTTTTCTGAATAATGAATCCAAAGTCAATTAAGGCTGCCAGACCTTATCAGCGTTCTCTTTTCCAAGAAAAAAAGAACAACAAAGAGGAGTTTCTTGAGTCATTACCGGTTCACCAACAACATTCAAAACTGGCACGAGACTGACGTGAATCAGGCAAAAGTTTCCAACACCTAAATGAGGAGAATCAACCAATCATTCCATCAACATAAAATCCAGGATCCAAGAAAGAAGAAGAATAAACTTTTTAGCCCCAGAAAATGTCCTTACCGACACGATATGAAAATTGTCCTAGAGCCTCGATAAATGGCATAGATTCAATATCTCCTGCATTTGATAGTCCAGTGTGATGTCAACTTTTCTTTAACTAATAAACAGAATGCTAATGCTGGTCTGGTGAATGTAACTGCTACTGACCTATGGTGCCACCCAATTCAATGACACACACATCAGCTGGACCTTCCTTTCCGTCAACGGGTATCACTGCCACACGCTCAATCCACTCTTGAATGGCATCTGTAATATGAGGCACAACCTACATTCCGAAAAATACAAGTGTAAGAAATAGAAGCAGCACGCATAAAGCTTCTTTGAAGGTCTTCTGACAAAAAACAGCAGTAAACAACCTGAACAGTCTTCCCCAGATAATCTCCCCTTCTCTCTCTGTCAATTACTGCCTGCAGTGCATCAAGAAAAAACAAGTTCTGAGTAACTGGGCATCGTAATGGGTAATTAATTGTAAGAAGTTCTAGCAGAAAATGCAAAGTAGCAGGAATATAAGCATTTGTATGCACTTGCCTGGTAAATTTTCCCGGTGGTGATATTATTGTCGCGGGTCAACTTGATATTCAGAAACCTCTCGTAATTTCCAAGGTCCAGGTCCACCTTTGAAAACCAAAACAATTAAAAGCAGAGAATCATTTCGGCAACGACCAACCTGAATCAATCATGTTTATTTTTTAGTAGGGATTTATAAATTCTTGGTCTGTAGTTTTTCCCCTTTCTGGGCTGCCAAAAGATCATTTGGAAGTCACAGAAAATTCGTTGATTTCCTTTTATGGTTTTTTCCCCCTCCAAATGGAAAACATGTGATTGGAGACTCACAATATGCATCAGGAGAAAAAGGAATTTCCTACTAGTCCAGTTATTAATTATAGCCTGATCTCTTTTTGGTAGCAGATTTCTGAAAAAAAAAAATCATTCCTACCTCACCACCATCATCTAAGACAAAAACTTCCCCATGCTCGAAAGGGGACATAGTCCCAGCATCAGTATTGAGGTATGGATCTGCATCAAAGAGTCACTAATCAGCTGCAGCCGTGATGCCGGCGAAACAAACAAGAAGAGGTGATTCGAAGGATTCATCACTCGCTCTAAGCCAAATATTTCATTACAGGAGGTGCAATTCAGAAAGCGCACGGACCACCTCCGAATTCTAAAACCCAAGTCTTTCTGGAGTTTTCCGAGAAAAATGATCCTCCTTTGAGGAAGCGTGAATGGAAAAAAGAAAAAGAAAACTCTCAGGAAAACTGTAAAAGCGACCAGAATTAAAGCAGACACTCTGGGTCATTCACAAGTGAGTGCAAATGCTCGACCTTGGACATTCACAGAGGAAATGACTAGGAGATCTAACAAGAACTCAACCAGCCAGACAAGTTTCGAAGCATCTGCGAGAGAGGAGGGATAGGATGTCGATACCAATCTTAATGGAAGTGACGCGAAGTCCGCAGGCCTTGAGAAGCACGCCAATACCACTGGCCGTCACTCCTTTTCCGAGACCGCTCACCACTCCTCCAGTGACCAGCACGTACTTCATCTCTTCTTTCTTTCTCTTTCTCTCTCTCTCTATCTCTACACCAACAACACGAACGTCAGAGGAGGCGAGGCCCCAAAAAAGAAATAAAAAAGAAAGGGGAGCCCCCTCTGTTTTTCTTTTCCTTATTTTGCATCTCTCCTTCTTCAAACTGGTCACCCAACAAACCGTATAATGAGAGGAGAGGGAGCTCGAGAGCCAAAAAAAGGTGTGCCGAAGGAAACCTTCTAATTCAGTCCCGGACACAAAAGCCGCGAGCTAGACGCTCGGAAAGGTTTCCTCGTCTCTCCGTCTCTCTGTTTTCTGGGCTGTGTTCTCACAGTGCACGGAAGACGTTCGGAAGGTTGAAGAAAGCAGGGGAACGGGAAGTGGAAGTGGGTGGAACTCAAAAAGAGCAAAGAGAGGCGCGTGCTAAAAAGGGTGGAACTGGAGAGATCAAATCAGAATGAGATATATCAAGAATTTCAAAAGCTTTTCTGGTACATGCCGGAGAGGGAGGGAAGGGAGGATGATGGAGAAAAGATGAAAGAGATGTGCATAGATGATGATATGACCAAGCCTGCTCTTCTGGTTTTGCGGATTAGCCCTGCTCTGCCTGCCCTCCCTCGTCTGCCTCGGCGGCTTTTATATACAACATGGCTTTCGTCATCCTAATCCAAAGATCTTCGCGAGTCCATTATCAATCGAACAAGCTATTTATCTTTTATGTGGGGTTTCTCTCTCTCTCTCTCTGAATGAATAATAAAGATATCGTTTTCTATTTTATGATGTGATTAAACCTATGCCTGCCTGCCTACTTAGCCTGCGGATCGTCTCGTCGTTTACCAACTGCAGGCCTGTGACTCTGCAGAGCGAGCATCAGCTCCAATGACCTCACCCCCTCCATATATTACCATTCACCTAACTTCCGCTTTATTCACTGACATGTTCATTTTGAATCATAACTACTTGACTTCACTAGTCATGCGAAAATTCAGGATTGACGGATTGTTACCAAAATAATAAAGATCAAAACTTTCCCGCGTCACTTTGAACAACAAAAGATGGAAGAAAAATCGTTCCATTGATATGTTTAAATTTGTATAGTAAATAAATAGTGGTTCGAGATATTTAGGTCCACAAAAAGTTTTTTCGCTCTTAAAGTCCGTGATGCCGACCTTGTTGGCAAAGTTCTCCCTCGACCTCCGGCATAGTAGTGACCCACCCTTAGAAGGAGCAGTGACTATTGGTCTGCTCTCATGGTAACTTCGTCACCCTTCACATTTCTTTTCAAAAAATCCTAAATAGCCGATCGTAATTTTCTACGACAGCATCCTTTTTCCTTCTTTCTTCAAGTTCTAAACTTCATTTGAATCGAGAGACGTGTCCAAGGGTTTGACCCGAAAAGAACGATGGAGAAAAGTAAGCATTGTAGAATTTGTGTGGTATGAACGTGTCTTTTATTTTACCTAACATAAAGTGTGGGACATCAAATTTGTTGAATTCGCCCCCACTTTATCTTGGGTGGGGAATTTGAGATGTGGAGGATTTCGAAAAACAAAAAGTGGGGGGAAAATCAAAGAAATTTCCCAAAAATTGCCAAAAAAAAAAAAAGGAAAAGAGAAAGGAGATCGGGACATCAAAGAAATCACCCATGAATCGGAGTGCGCACCGAGAGCAAGAGAGAAGAGGGGGAGCGGGCGAGAGGGGGTTGGTGTTGTCTAACGAGGAAGGAAAGGATATTCGCAACGATGAAATCCAAAAATCAAAGATAATGTTCCCCGTCTTCGCACTTTCCGAAAGCGCTCGTAAGAAGGGAGGAAAGGAAAAAGGGATGGGTGAGAAAACAAAGAAAGAGGACATGGAAAATGTGGTCAAAGCTCGTGAGAAGACGACATCGCGCGTTCGCGGATAAAGAAGATAAATTCCACCCCACCACCACAACAACAACAAAAAAAGAGAATTTTAATAGATGAAAAAGTGAGAGAGGGAAGAAGAGGGAAGGAGGGGGGGAAGGGATAATCCTATTATTTTCAAGGAGAAGGGGAGGAAGAAAAAGGAGGGAGAGGAACCAACCGAAAAAAGGTCGGCCAAGGAGAATCCTTTTATGTCAAGTAAACGAAACTAACGACCACCCAACAACGTCGAATCCCCATCTCCTCCTCTCCCCTCCTTCCATCGTTAATCCAACGTTTTCAAAAAAGGTGTCCCTCTTTTCCCATTGTCCCCCCTCTCTCTCACACTTTCTCTTTTTCTTTCTTTTAGACCCATACCGGCAGAAGTCTTCGCATCCTATTCTCCTCCACCAACCGTTCAAAATCTCACCCAAGGTCAAGTCATCTCAATCCTACCGACTTTTGATTAGGGGTAAGCATAATTTCAAGATAAAATTAAATATTAAACAATTATGTGGGAGGTAATCTTTGCGATTCTAGGTTTCAGGATTTGCGAGATATGTTCCAGATTACAAAAATTGGGGAATCTATCTCAACAGGTACATTTCAGATTCTAGATAAGTAGAACCTTAAATTTGGACCTAGAACAATTTTTTGTGTTTTTCTTGATATATTTTTTCATGTGATCTTGCAATGTTCCGTAGTGTCTCATGATGAGTATGTAATATGGAATCACTAATCCGAACTTTCATTTTATGATTAAGACTTTTATTATGTTAATGTTTCATATTTCTTTTATGTCTAAATACAAGTCATAGTCAACGAATTAACAATAAATGATAGTTATTTAAAAATGATGATTTATTGAGTATATATGAAACCTGGGTAGATCTTGAAACCAACCCTACATCTTATAACAGTGTAAGTTCTAAGTTTTAGGTTCTAAGGTATGCATGCTAAGTTTTAGGTTCTAAAAAATGAAGAATCTATTCTAACAAGTGGGTTCTAGGTTTCAGGTAAAACCTACACAGAATTTAAAACCCCTCACCCCTACCTTTGTCCCTCCATATCAAGTAAAATCTTCCTTCCTCAGCATGTTTTGTATCCCGGTTCACACTGTCGCATGCATGGGTTCATGCTAGAATATAACCGGGTAGACAACGTACGGCGATATGGCCAGAAGATGTCCCTTTGTGCCGACGTACGAGAGCAGTGTAGGAGAAGACGTCGTGTAGATGAGTATGCTTGTGGAGTACGTAGCGGGTTTCCGGGCGATACGTGAAGTTGCAAAAAGCGGGCGGGTCCAGTCGGTAGGGTTACGGGAGGTGATGATGGCGATGAGAGAGTTAAAGGTCGGGGGAAGGGGACGGGGGAGAGCCCCACAAGAGATCGTCGATAATTGATACTCGCGATCCTCTCCCATGGCCAGTACAATGATCATTTCCTTTGGCCACGCAATAAAGGGAAAGGTGGGGAGTAACCATCGATTGCCCTCCATTCGCGAGTACCACCACTCAGACACTCCCCGGGCCATCATACCGAAAATCAAATCAAAGGGCGACACAGCACATATCCTTCTCTCTCTCTCTCATCGCGACGCACCTTTCCAATTAATCCGCCATAACCGAATCCACGGGACGACAAAGCTATCATTTGCGCTCGCTGCATCACGAAAACTTAGCCATGCATGCGCATTGGCCGCGACATTGTAATTATAGCAAACAGACAGGATCTGCGGAAGCATGTTCGTTACAGTCAATGGTACTTGCCAAGAAGTGAGCCTTGTAAGTTTTACTTGCAAAAGATTAACTATATCCATCATCATCTTGGAAGAAAAGATAAAGAAAAAAGAAAAGAAAACGTGCAGCGTGTGTGGATATGACCCGTACAGCACGATGCACGAAAGGGAAACTTTGATAGTAGCTTACAAGAACACGACATAGTACAATGGCAGTGGGTTTATCGAACAACGAAATGGCGATGGGTTAGGGAAGGCCTTTCGACGAGGCAGATTCCATGTTTTAATCGTCGCTCGTCAGCAAGGGAGCACGCCTTCAACAAAGATGATGATGACGGTCTCTCCCACCTCCAGCTGAATCGAAAAGGCTGGCTCCATGCACGTGGCGCCACGCAAGCACCTGATCCCCACGACGATCCGATGGTCTTCGGGTTTCGATGTCTGGACGTACGTTTGTAGATATTTAACATTTGGCCGGTTGGTAGTGGGATCGTATCATATCCCTAGTTGGAGAATTCGGACTTGGTCTGAAGGCGACAAACGGAAAGCACCCGCCTAGAGCTTTGCCAATACGTATTGGCACGTCTTGGTTGGACTCGAGTGAAGAAGTTCTTCCTCGCAAGGAAAATTTAGAATATCGTGCCTTTGATTTTCGTAGGTTGAGATGGATTACGGATTTGGTTTGGGGGGTTTTCCTTCTTATCGTTTCCCTGTTTTCGTGAACCTCCTCAAAAAGCGATGTGGCAGCACTTCTCGGATGGACTCGAGTTCTGTCACCACCTCCGCATGCACTTCCTGTCTTTTCTATCAGAAATATGCCTTGAACTTGAGAAGATAAAGGACACCTAATTTAAGTAGATTTCGTAATTCAAGCAAGTTTCTCATTTTGGATCTAATTCTTTTGCGTGTGTGTAAAGTGTCTTCTTCGTGAAGAATATCCAAGAGGCTGCTGCCTCATGAATTACACCCCGAAGTAATCTGAGAATGTTGAAGTCACTAAATTTTCTAGTAAGATGTGTGAACTTATTTATGAGATTGGGAGATTATTTTATGAAAAAATGAGGGGACTAAATATTATGTAAATTATTGGTATAATTTGAGTTGAGTCTAGTGATAATAATGTTGTAATTGTTGATGATTATATGTCATGTTCGTCACTGAGAATGGATTTGTCTTACCTTCCTCTTACGTCAAACTCAAGCATATGAGGGCTAATCCGGGCAACAAGTAAAAGCCCGTAACTCGTGTTTACGGTTACATGTCTACTCAAAGATGAACGAACAAATAATCCATCGTACCCCTGAATTAGGTTTAAGGGCAATGTGGGTACAAACGAAAAAACTCACGCTCATTTTTCATCTCGAAAGATGTATTTACACAAAGAGTTACGCAAGATAAATTTCGATTGCAATTGTCGTCAAAAGGCGGCAAACCACTGCCAGCGGCCGACATCAAGTCCATCATTGTGATGACAAAGCTCACCAAGAAAAACTTGGTGACTACGCGGATGCAGCGCGATTCCGCCTATTATATCATTACAGCTGCAGACGAAATCTGACCTTTTCCACCATCGAAGTCTTCCTTTCTCCCCCGAACAAACCGCCATAAAATATGAAGAAGAAAAAACAAGGTTGTGTGTTTAAAGAAAGGACGGAGCTCCGGCAATGCGGTCGGCTCAGATACAGTGAAGCGACCCGTGAGCCATGCTGGGGATGTCGCACGGCGTATCGATTTTCTCCCCCCGCCCACTTACATAATTTTGTTTCTTTTGTTTTGTGGTGCCTGTAAAGTTTGCGTCTTTGAATCTCCATAGGTCAGCCCGTGAATAGCGGTTGGCAGTTTGAAGCAAAGAAAAATTATCAGCAAATTAATTGATATATCAAGAGCTAATTTACAAATGGAAATGAATTCATGGATGATAACTGGTGTAAAGGGTGTGAGATTTACATTGATACTATGCGGCGATCTACACACTGTGCAAGATAGCTATAAAAATAAGACGGTTTCGATAATGTTTGGGAATATCGTATTTTAATTTTATAAATAAACAAAATTATCAATCGAATGATTATGCTTATAAGTTCGTTCATTTCATATGGACAGGACTATTGAAGAATGTTCCCTAGATAGCGGAGAGATAGAATTCGAGGGAGCATTCATTTACAAGGAGAAAAGAGCGATGACAAACTTCTCCAAACCTATAGCTTAGATGGCGCCTGGGTGATCACCCACTTTATGAAGAATAGCGTAAAAACAGTTCTTGCGATGAGGAGATGATGACGTCCATAACCATTTGGTATGGGAGATTGAAATGATATATATTGAGGGTCTAGATCTCCTTTTCGATATAGGGAACCTTAAGTGCTTCCCTTTTTTTTCTTTTTTGTCTATGTGTCATTAATTTCTCGAGACACAAATCCACCACTTGATATGACGTATAATCGATTGAAAGGTGTTCCATTCCCTACAAATAAGTAGCACCGCTATGATTGTGTTACACTGCCAACAAATAAGAAATGTTCACGTGTATGGTCTAATTAATTATTTTTTGAACAGATCATGTGCATGGTACTAGATAAAATTATCAAAAAATCTTAAATTTATTGTACTTGTACTATTTCAATTTTAAATATTTTAATTTTATCAATTTAATTTTAAAAATTTTAATAATTTGTCGGTTAAGTTATAAATCAATTGTGGTAATTTAGTCATAAAATTTTGATGATTTGCCAATTAGTCATTCCAAATAATTTTTACTATGAATAAATAATATGATGGTCTAGTTAGCGCGGGCCATCCTACATTGCATGGCAAGTACAGCTAGTGCTAATGTAGAAAATTTTTTAAATTTTTTATTATTATATCTTCCTCTTCTCTTTTCTTGTTTTTCCTAACCTTGGGCTAGAGAACATAGGTTGGTCAAGGCAAGGGGATCGTGGCTTTTGCCTATGTAACAAAAATAACAAAAAAACGAGTTCAACAATCACTCAATTTCTTTTTTGGAATTTCACTTTGAATGTTGTATCAAACTTATGTGAGAAAAAAGAAAAGAAAAGAAAGAGAATCGTGAAGAAGAGAAAGTTGTGAATAATGTGTACTTTGGTCCTATATATATACAAATTAATAAGGCTTTTCTTGAGAGTAGGCACCTTATCTAAACCATCGCCACTTTTCATAATCAATCATTATTTCTCTTTATGTCAATAATCACTTCTCTTCATGTCCAATTCGATCTCTTCTCTTGATTATTTATAGATTACAAACTATTTCGACATTTATGATTACCAACAAGGTGCTCCTCCTGTACGACAGTGAAAGTAGTGCACCATCAAGTATGTGTCGTTGTCGTCCTAGAAATTATGGTTGAAATAATTTGCCGCAATTTGAAATATAGAGCGTGAGATGAAAGTTTCATTAGAAATCTAAATGACATATGTTATTTTATAATTGATACTATGTAAAACCTCAAATTAGTACATATATAATAAATTTTTGGGTTATCTCAAATTTACTCAAAACTAATTGTTGGGCTACAAAAAATCTCAAATTAGTATTTTAAGTGATTTGTCATGTCAATTGAGTTATTGTCGTGCGTAAGCAAGCTACTAGAAAGTAAATATGTCATAAATGTATCAATTTTAGATTTTTGATGATCCAGAAATTAGTTTTGAATAAATTTATTTTTAGTGTATCAATTCAGAATTATTGGTAACTCAAGGAACACATTTGTCAATTTGGAGCTCTTCCTTATATTTATCCATTATTTTATATGTAAAAGTACAAATATATATATTTCTTTTTGCAAAAAGGAGCCGTTCCTCACGCCCCGAAAAAGAAGAGAAAATTTTGTCCATCGATTCCGATGCAAAGTAAAATCAAGAAAATGATGGGAACAATATTTTATGTTATCAGAAAAAATGTGCGTGGGGGGCGGGGGGAGTGGGGCCCGCGGGGGGATCTATCAAGGACGAGAAGGCGGTTGAGGGAGAGAGAGGAAGGGAGGGGAGGTGGGTGGTTGTCTCGAGGCAAACAGAAGCGACGAGAACCACGGTTATTGTCGGTTTTCGACAGTTTGCCACGTTACTCCCCACGTGCCCACTCCTTGCAACCTCGTCCTCTTGTTCGTTACTGTGGGCCCCCACCCCGACGGTTGAATCTTCCAACCTCCTCCCTTTGCCTTGCCGACAACAACTTCCCCCCCACGCTCTTTCCGCCTCCCCCTTATACGCTCTCCCCCTCGTATCTCCCCACGTATTCTCCATCGCTTCCCATTCAACATCAACCCTAGTTCCTGAGGTCTCACTTTCCGTTCGACAGCCGACCCTCCTTCGGGTCAGCACGTGTCGATTCCCTAGGTGATGGACATAACGGGCGTTTTTCTAAAGTAGAGATACCATGATTTGCACTGATGAATCATATATACTTTTTTATGTGATAGATCCTATAGCACAATGGCCAGTCTCATATTTAATAAAGCTTTCCGACCCACTTCACCTTACGTTGCAAAGGAAGCAAAGGAAGTAAAATTTCATATTGAGGATAATCAAATCGAATAACCTCCGTCCACAAACTGCTTCTGCTTCTGCTTCCTCATGTTCGAGGGAGGCGCGCTAGCATCGGGCATCGAATCTTTTATGGCCTGCTCTGCTATCGACGCTCGTGACTCCACTAACTGAAAGTGGACGTACGTCTTTTTCTGTCCCGAGAAGGAGCAAATGCTCCCCCTCGCCCCATCTCCTATCCCATGGCCACACGTGAAGAGTGGAAGGGGAGGAGGAGGAGGAGGGGGAGGGGTCATGAATGCTTTTTCCCGCAATTCGAAGACGAGCCCCCACTCCCCTTTCCCCGGTGGTTGCGCATGCGGGTTTCCATCGTGGGGTTTCGACGGGTTCCTTTTATAATGATGCTACTACTTCAGTGGATTCTTTTTCTTTTCCCCTCCAACGAGAGAGATCCCTCGTAACATGGGGATTGCCCCCCCTCCCCCACGACCCTCGACCCTTCGTATCGACGTTTTCAAATTCGATTTACTCTTTAACTCGTCCAGAACTTGGAAAAGCGTCATTATTTAGCGAAACGATCGAGACAGGGGCTCCGGTCCTCTGCTGCAGCAGAAGAAGAAATATATAAAAAGGAACCAGCGCATGTGGGCGCAGGAACGCGCCAAAAGTTGGGGATTCCCGGAGATTTTCTTTTGGTTGATTAGTCAACCTCTGTCACATGACCAATTTCTTCCCCGACGACCTCCTGTCGCTGTCCTTTCTCCTGCTGCCTCCCTCCCCACTTGGTCAAATTCATAGCTACTGACACTCTAGGCTAGCGCCATTAATTCCTAGGCTCTAACCACCAAAGATTCTCGTGGGGGAGGAAGAAATATGGAGTCCCAGGGGGGGAAGGGGAAGGGGAAGGGGAAGGGGGGCGTCTGCAGGTCCGGCAGGCCGTGCTGCCATTTTTCGACAACCTTGCTATTCTCTCCGAAGGTCTGTCGGGGAAGAGGGTCGAGCCATTTCGGGCGCGGCATAAAAGTGTCGCGCCAACGTGCCGTGGTTTCTCGGACGCTCGTCTGCCATATTTAATTAAGCATACAGTTAAAGCGGGTACGAGAAAGGTGGTGGTGGTTGCAGGTGGTGGAGGTTGACACTCAGAGGGAGAGAGAGAGAGAGATAAACAAACTAGGGGCCAAATCTGGTGGTCCAAAGAACGGGAGGAGGGAAGACGAGAGTCGTGCCGGTGTTCCCGTTCGCACGTCGCTCTAGAAGGCAGACTCGACTTTCTATTCAGGCAAACTTCTCGACGCGATACAGGGGTTTGACTGTCGGAAGGCGTCTGTCTCAAGAACAGACTTGTGTAGCAAAACGCGTTGATCGGGGCTCAGCTCCTTGTCGGAAATCACTAAAGCGAGACGGAACCCTTTAAAATAACACGAAACCAACGACCGATCTCGCCCGCCCCCCGTTGGTTACGGGCGAGAACCGGCCATTCAGGGGCTTATCTCGCCCTTAAAAACTTTATATTATCCTTCTTCTTCTTCTTCTACTTCTTTGCTTTGACTGACCTAACCAGCTACCACCGCACCAAGACTTGGAATTCTACTTTTCTTCCTTCAGCTTATGTTTATATTAAAGTTCGTGTTCCTTGCTTTGTGAGAGTTCCACGTTTCGTTTCTGGATTTATATACTCGACGAGCCACGATTGCTGGGTATACTATACTCACGTTGCTGCAGTTGGGTCAAGGGAGGACTTTGCACGGTCATCATGAACTCCGCCAAGCAAATGAGATTCCAGATGTACACTTAGACGGTCAAAAGCACTCCATTTAAAAACTTTCGTATCTTTGAGTAATGTGGCATGTTTTTACTAAATGTATTATCATCATTATTAATTACCCACTTAGTCAATTATAGAAAGTTAGGTTTCTATCTCCAATGCTTTTGTCGCCATCTCCTGTGCCCATCAACCAATGCTCTCACTCTCAATCACTATTCTAAAATTCCCGTATCTTCTTTTCTTAAATTTTTTTTTATTATTGAATGTAATGAGTTTAGTCTGCATCCTCTCTTCTCGTCATATTTGCGCCGAAGATATTGAAACCAAGTGCCAGTACTCCGAGGACTCGCTTGACCAAGCAAAAAAATGTGAAATTATCATTAAAGTCTTTTCTTACCATCTATAAAATCCCAAAAATTCTACTTACCTTTGACATTATACATGAAGCTCACCTGCTATTTTTAAAGCATTGCCTTCAAAACCTTAGTTGTGTTCAATTGATCCAACACAATCAAATGCACTCTATTTAAATTTTTTGTATCTTTGAGTAATGTGGCATGTTTTTACTAAATGCATTATTATCATTATTAGTTACCCACTTAGTCAATACTATGAAATTAGGTTTCTATCTCCATTGCTTTTGTTACGATCTCCTATGCCCATCAACCAATGCTCACACTCTCAATCACTTATATCTTTTTATTTATTTATCGAATTTAATGAGTTTAGTCTAGATTCTCTCTTCTCTTTTCATATTCCGCTGAAAATATTGAAACTGATTGCCAATATTCCGAGGACTTGTTTGACCAAGCAAAAAAATGTGGAATTATCGTCAAAGTCTTTTCTTACCTTTTGTAAAATCCCAAAAATTCTACTTACCTTTGACATTATACATTAAGCTCACCTGCTATTTTTAAAGCATTGCCTTCAAAACCTTATGTTTGCCCCCCTCTCTCTCAATTTTTTTCTTTTTTTGGGTCTCTCTCTCTCAATTGAGATGTCATGGAAGTTCTATTTTTAGTTGAGTTCTAATTGGAGATGGGTATAAGAAATGGTGAAAAGCCATTCCTTCATTAATCAAATTTACCCCAATATTGGCATGCCAATTCTAATGTGGCATGTCTTTATTGAATGCATTATTATTATTATTATTATTATTATTAATTACCCACTTAGTCAATTATTGTTAACTACCCACTTACTCATGTTGCTCTAATTAGATCAAGGGAGGAGTTTGGATAGGTTCTATGCCCTTCTAGAGTTCTCTATAGTTGTGTTCAATTGATCCAACACAATCAAATGCACTCTATTTAAAATTTTTGTATCTTTGAGTAATGTGGCATGTTTTTACTAAATGCATTATTATCATTATTAGTTACCCACTTAGTCAATACTATAAAATTAGGTTTCTATCTCCATTGCTTTTGTCACCATCTCCTATGCCCATCAACCAATGCTCGCACTCTCAATCACTTATATCTTTTTATTTATTTATCGAATGTAATGAGTTTAGTCAGATTCTCTCTTCTCTTTTCATATTCCGCTGAAAATATTGAAACCGATTGCCAATATTCCGAGGACTTGTCTGACCAAGCAAAAAAATGTGGAATTATCGTCAAAGTCTTTTCTTACCTTTTGTAAAATCCCAAAAATTCTACTTACCTTTGACATTATACATTAAGCTCACCTGCTATTTTTAAAGCATTGCCTTCAAAACCTTATGTTTGCCCCCTCTCTCTCAATTTTTTTTTCTTTTCTCTTTTTTTCTCTCTCTCTCTCTCTCTCTCTCTCTCTCTCTCTCTCTCTCTCTCTCTCTCTCTCTCTCTCTCTCAATTGAGATGTCATGGAAGTTCTATTTTTAGTTGAGTTCTAATTGGAGATGGGTATAAGAAATGGTGAAAAGCCATTCTTTCATTTATCAAATTTACCCCAATATTGGCATACCAATTCTAATGTGGCATGTCTTTATTGAATGCATTATTATTATTATTATTATTATTATTATTATTATTATTATTAATTACCCACTTAGTCAATTATTGTTAACTACCCACTTACTCATGTTGCTCTAATTAGATCAAGGGAGGAGTTTGGATAGGTTCTATGCCCTTCTAGAGTTCTCTATAGTTGTGTTCAATTGATCCAACACAATCAAATGCACTCTATTTAAAATTTTTGTATCTTTGAGTAATGTGGCATGTTTTTACTAAATGCATTATTATCATTATTAGTTACCCACTTAGTCAATACTATAAAATTAGGTTTCTATCTCCATTGCTTTTGTCACCATCTCCTATGCCCATCAACCAATGCTCGCACTCTCAATCACTTATATCTTTTTATTTATTTATCGAATGTAATGAGTTTAGTCAGATTCTCTCTTCTCTTTTCATATTCCGCTGAAAATATTGAAACCGATTGCCAATATTCCGAGGACTTGTCGACCAAGCAAAAAAATGTGGAATTATCGTCAAAGTCTTTTCTTACCTTTTGTAAAATCCCAAAAATTCTACTTACCTTTGACATTATACATTAAGCTCACCTGCTATTTTTAAAGCATTGCCTTCAAAACCTTATGTTTGCCCCCTCTCTCTCAATTTTTTTCTTTGGGTCTTTTCTTTTCTCTTTCTCTCTCTCTCTCTCTCTCTCTCAATTGAGATGTCATGGAAGTTCTATTTTTAGTTGAGTTCTAATTGGAGATGGGTATAAGAAATGGTGAAAAGCCATTCTTTCATTTATCAAATTTACCCCAATATTGGCATACCAATTCTAATGTGGCATGTCTTTATTGAATGCATTATTATTATTATTATTATTATTATTATTATTATTATTATTATTATTATTATTAATTACCCACTTAGTCAATTATTGTTAACTACCCACTTACTCATGTTGCTCTAATTAGATCAAGGGAGGAGTTTGGATAGGTTCTATGCCCTTCTAGAGTTCTCTATAGTTGTGTTCAATTGATCCAACACAATCAAATGCACTCTATTTAAAATTTTTGTATCTTTGAGTAATGTGGCATGTTTTTACTAAATGCATTATTATCATTATTAGTTACCCACTTAGTCAATACTATAAAATTAGGTTTCTATCTCCATTGCTTTTGTCACCATCTCCTATGCCCATCAACCAATGCTCGCACTCTCAATCACTTATATCTTTTTATTTATTTATCGAATGTAATGAGTTTAGTCCAGATTCTCTCTTCTCTTTTCATATTCCGCTGAAAATATTGAAACCGATTGCCAATATTCCGAGGACTTGTCTGACCAAGCAAAAAAATGTGGAATTATCGTCAAAGTCTTTTCTTACCTTTTGTAAAATCCCAAAAATTCTACTTACCTTTGACATTATACATTAAGCTCACCTGCTATTTTTAAAGCATTGCCTTCAAAACCTTATGTTTGCCCCCCTCTCTCTCAATTTTTTTTCTTTGGGTCTCTCTCTCTCTCTCTCTCAATTGAGATGTCATGGAAGTTCTATTTTTAGTTGAGTTCTAATTGGAGATGGGTATAAGAAATGGTGAAAAGCCATTCTTTCATTTATCAAATTTACCCCAATATTGGCATACCAATTCTAATGTGGCATGTCTTTTATTGAATGCATTATTATTATTATTATTATTATTATTATTATTATTATTATTATTAATTACCCACTTAGTCAATTATTGTTAACTACCCACTTACTCATGTTGCTCTAATTAGATCAAGGGAGGAGTTTGGATAGGTTCTATGCCCTTCTAGAGTTCTCTATAGTTGTGTTCAATTGATCCAACACAATCAAATGCACTCTATTTAAAATTTTTGTATCTTTGAGTAATGTGGCATGTTTTTACTAAATGCATTATTATCATTATTAGTTACCCACTTAGTCAATACTATAAAATTAGGTTTCTATCTCCATTGCTTTTGTCACCATCTCCTATGCCCATCAACCAATGCTCGCACTCTCAATCACTTATATCTTTTTATTTATTTATCGAATGTAATGAGTTTAGTCAGATCTCTCTTCTCTTTTCATATTCCGCTGAAAATATTGAAACCGATTGCCAATATTCCAAGGACTTGTCTGACCAAGCAAAAAAATGTGGAATTATCGTCAAAGTCTTTTCTTACCTTTTGTAAAATCCCAAAAAAAAATTCTACTTACCTTTGACATTATACATTAAGCTCACCTGCTATTTTTAAAGCATTGCCTTCAAAACCTTATGTTTGCCCCCCTCTCTCTCAATTTTTTTTCTTTGGGTCTCTCTCTCTCTCTCTCTCTCTCTCTCTCTCTCTCTCTCTCTCTCTCTCTCTCTCTCTCTCTCTCTCTCTCTCTCTCTCTCTCTCTCTCTCTCTCTCTCTCTCTCTCTCAATTGAGATGTCATGGAAGTTCTATTTTTAGTTGAGTTCTAATTGGAGATGGGTATAAGAAATGGTGAAAAGCCATTCTTTCATTTATCAAATTTACCCCAATATTGGCATACCAATTCTAATGTGGCATGTTTTTATTGAATGCATTATTATTATTAATTACGCACTTAGTCAATTATTGTTAATTATCCACTTACTCATGTTGCTCTAATTAGATCAAGGGACGAGTTTGGATAGGTTCTATGCCCCTCTAGAGTTCTCTATAGTTGTGTTCAATTGATCCAACACAATCAAATGCACTCCATTTAAAAATTTTGTATCTTTGAGTAACGTGGCATTTTTTACTAAATGCATTATTATCATTATTAGTTACCCACTTAGTCAATACTATAAAATTAGGTTTCTATCTCGGATGCTTTTGTCACGATCTCCTATGCCCATCAACCAATGCTCTCACTCTCAATCACTTATGTCTTTTTTAAAATTTTTATTATTATTGAATGTAATAAGTTTAGTCTAGATCCTCTCTTCTCTTTTCATATTCGCGCCGAAGATATTGAAATTGATTGCCAATATTCCAAGGACTTGTCTGACCAAGCAAAAAAGTGTGGAATTATCGTCAAAGTCTTTTCTTACCTTCTATAAAATCCCAAAAATTCTAAAAATTCTACTTACCTTTGACATTATACATTAAGCTCACCTGCTATTTTTAAAGCATTGCCTTCAAAACCTTATGTCCCCCCCCCCCCTCTCTTTTGGGTCTGGCTCTCTCTCAGTTGAGATGTCATGGAAGTTCTATTTTTAGTTGAGTTCTAATAGGAGATGTATAAGAAATGGTGAAAAACCACTTCTTCGTTTATCAAATTTACCCCAATATTGGTATAACAATTCTAATGTGGCATGTCTTTTACTGAATGCATTATTATTATTATTATTAATCACCGACTTAGTCAATTATAATTAATTACTCACTTACTTATGTTGCTCTAGTTAAATCAATCGAGGAGTTTGGATAGGTTCTATGCCCCCTCTGGAGTTCTCTATAGTTGTGTTCAATTGATCCGACACAATCAAATGCACTCCATTTAAAATTTTCATATCTTTGAGTAATGTGGTATGTTTTTATAGGATGCATTATTATTAATAATTACTCACTTGGTCAATTATTATTAATTAACCACTTTCTTATGTTGCTCTAGTTAGATTGAGGCAAGAGTTTGGATAGGTTTTATACCATTCCAGAGTTATCTATAATTGTGTTCAATTGATCAAACACAGTCAAATGCACTCCATTTAGAATTTTCGTATCTTTGAATAATGTGGCATGTTTTACTGAATGCATTATTATTATTAATTACCCACTTACTCATGTTGCTCTAGTTAGATTAAAGGAGGAGTATGGATAGGTTCTATGTCCCTCTAGAGTTCTCTGTAAATGTGTTTGACTTGTTCGATACATTCAAATGCATTCCATTTAAAAAGTTTGTATCTTTGAGTAACGTGGCATGTTTTTACTTAATGCATTATTATCATTATTAGTTACCCACTTAGTCAATAATATAAAATTAGGTTTCTATCTACAATGCTTTTTTCACCATCTCCTGTGACCATCAACCAATGCTCTCACTCTCAATTCACTTATATAAAATTCCCATATCTTTTTTTTTTGAATTTTTTTTATTGAATGTAATGAGTAGTCTAGATCCTCTCTTTTCTTTTTATATTCGCACCGAAGATATTGAAACTGATTGCAAATATTCCGAGGACACGTCTAACCAAACAAAAAATGTGGGATTATCATCAAAGTCTTTTCTTATCTTCTATAAAATCAAAAAAAATTCTGCTTACCTTCTACGTTATACATTAAACTCACCTACTATTTTTAAAACATTGCCTTCAAAACCTTATGTTTGCCCCTCCCTTCCTCCCTCCCTCCCACCCAATTTTTCTTTTGGTCTATCTATTTGTCTGTCTCTCTCAATATCAAGATGTCGCGGAAGTTCTATTTTCAGTTTAATTTGAATAGGAAATGGGTATAAAAAATGGTGAAAAGCCACTCTTTCGTTTATTAGATTTACCCCGATATTGGTATACCGATTCCACAATTCAACTTTAATTTGCATAACACTATTCCTATACTTTTTGTTTCTTTTTTAAAGAAAAAACTTATGCATTCAATTTCTGGTTAAATTCAAAATATTATTTTAACTTTAAAAATATGAAAAAGAAAACTAAATATGGTTCTACATAGTGATATGTGGACAATCCAAAAGGTTTGAAATTTCTTGCGCTTATTAAGGTCAAATTGTGAGGGCTTTGCAATTTGAAGAATGTCAAAATGTCAAAAGTAAAGATTAGCTTGAAAGATGAGTAACGATTCTTTTGTCTATTGAATAATCTAACGACATAATGGATTTCAAAGTAATGTTAAAAGTGAAAGGATAATTAAGAAATCCATATAGAAAATATGTTCCACCTCGAATATGGTTGGAGGTACTCTTGCGACTTTGAATGGAATACATTATCCATTACGGGTCGCACTTTAGCATGTCCATGGAACTTAGAAATTTTCAATTTAATTAGATTCGCACAAAGAAGACTCAAATATGGGGCCCACCCTTTGCTTTTTTTATTTCCCTTCTCTTTGTTTGGTTTCTTCTTCTTTTGTTTTCTTTTTTTTATTTACGATGGAAACAGGTGACCCTCTCTTCATTTGACATATAGACAACCAACTCTATGTGTGTGTGTGTATATATTTTACTCGGAAATCATTATTCTAAAATAACCTAAGCACAAGTAAATACATGTACTAATTTTAATAAATGCATTTAGTTTAATTGCAACTTTACTATATGCTACGACTTTATAGTATGTAAATTTTAACTGCTTGACTTTCAATTTGTTCGATGAATCTAATAGTTAATTTTTATTTATTTTCCATGTCATCGCTACACGATTGTTTAATAGATATTTTGAAAAACAAAGAGGAAATTTATCAATATGACGGAATTAAGTATATTAAAAATTCTAAACGTCCATTATTATCACATAGTTGTAAAGCTCAAAGTCTCTAGACTAATAAAAATGGAACAATAACTATGCGAAATAAATAATCGACCCCAATATTCAATCTTTGAGTAAATTTCGGTAAATTTTTTTAAACAGAAATCGAAGTCGAAAAATTCATCATAATTAGGAGAATCTAGGGGAAATAAAGCGAATAATGTGCAAATAAAGCTAGCATTTCTTTACACCAACATATGTTTAACGCTTGCCCAGAGTGCTAGAAGTGGTCAAAGTCTTGGACATCAGAGAATGAGTTCAGCAGAAGGCGAACACGAACCATGTGTCAGGTGGAAAAAGAGAAGTCCATTGATAGGGGCACGATTATAGTTTCGTCTTCCAGTCAAATTGAACGGGGATTCGTTATTCTGTTAATCAGAAGAGCTTTCGGGACAAATCCTAACAGATGTCGCTCCACCCATGATCCAGGGGGGGAATAGCGCCGACCCTATCAGCAGCCTCAATAGTGGACAATAAGTGTGGAAAAAACAGGTGCAAAATTTTTGGCAATGGCGTGGCCAGAAGGGATTGCAGTTTTTGGACGAACACGAGGGGGAGGTGGGGGGAGGCATGTGTCGCATGCTTCAGAGATGTCGAGAGCCAAGAGGGGGGGGAAATAGCGTGGGAGAGAGAGGAAGCAGATAATGCCGCCGGGCCCCGCCTCGGTTCGCCTTGATTCCTTCAAACGAAGCGGGGGCACTGTTCTGCGTCGACCTTTCCACCCCGTTCCGAAAAAGTCCTCCGCCTTTCTCCCCTCTCACATCATCGAAAACAGATGACAGAGAAAGGGGGGGATCGAGAATCCACAACCGGCCGATTCAGTCTAGTCCGATCCGCATGTGCAGCGATGTTGACATGCATGCAAATGGCGATCCGAGTCAAACGCCCCCTCTCCCCACCACGCGAGAAAAGCCGAACTCGTATGACCCTGATCCACGTTCGCTCGCGCGATTAATGTAGAGAATCCCGGGGCAGGGGAGGAATGAATGACTGACTGACCGACCGACCGACGGACTTGACTCGGCTAAATTCGCAAGCCGACGTGTATCCACATGATCCCATTTGGAAATTCCGCCGGGCGAAGACTAAGTTAAGTTTGGGGATCAGATCAGCAGCCACGCTGCAAATTGTGGAGGGAAAGCGACCCTCGCACACGCTTTCGCTGTTGCACGTTTGAATTCGTGCGGAAACGAATGGGTCAAAACTTCGTACAGACATGAGAGAGACCCGAGGAAGAATCAGGGGGAGGGAGTAGCCCCTGATCTCTGCTCTGCCCCTGGGGGAAGTGATGATGCAGAGTCAGCAACAGCGCGAAATGAGATCAGCATAGGCCCCGGCGTGCGTACTTTTGGAGCGAAGAAAAAACAAAAGGAAGGAAAGAGAAGAGTGTTTGTGGGGGTGGGAGGAGAGTTGCCGTGTTGGAAGAGAAGTAGTGGCGTGGCTGCTCCTGGAGGGTCGTCGGGTCATTCATTCATTCCGTCCCTCCCTCCCTCCCTCCCTTCCTCCGTCACCACTTTTACAGCGCGTGTCGACAATTCTTGTAATTTAACTGCTGCCGCCGCTGCCCCTGCCCACGTATGTATTTGATCCTAATGGCCTCGACAGATCTTTTTAAAAATGGGGTCATGTCATGGACGCGGCAGAGCCCCCACATGGGACGATTTCGCAAGATTTCAAGAGGAGTTTTTGTCTGCATTAGCACTTGTTTTTCTTTTATTTATTTAATATATAAATAAAAATAAGGAAGAAACATCTACCAATAAAATGGTCGGCCGCTCGAGCCGCTCGAGGGATCTAATTCGCGTTTGCCAAAGTGAAAATGGAAACGATCACCTCTTTTCTTTTATTTTAGTAATTTCTTTCTTCTTCTTCTTCTATTTTTTCATGTGCCGGTTGAGGTGGAATCGCTGAATCAAAGCCCTCATGCCGCACGAGGCCCCCGGCTTTCAGGGTCGGCAGATAGGCACGCGAGAGCTCTTTAAATCAAGTGAGTCTCGCGTGAAAAGAAAGGAGGCATGGGATGAGCTAGTGAGTCGGCCAAAGTGCATCTTGGGCTATAAAGTCAAGTTCCATGACAAGACCTAATGGATAGGGTGTGGAAAAAAGCCTAACGACCATGTTCCTACTGAAAAGGTAACAGGGTCATGTGAAAATTCCAAAAGTTTGGTTCACACCTTAATCTAATAACTTTAAATTATTAAAGTGAATAACCCGAATCTCAATGGCCACCCTTCTCACGTGAAGATGAGAAGGAAGAGGGGTAAATGAATAGTTTTTCATCTTCTTTGAGAGTTGAGGTAGGGATGATCAAATTTCATGTGTGAGTTTTGAAGATAAAAGTATGAGAGTGAGAGTTAAAGTAAGAGTAGAGTAGAACTGATAAAAAATATGTAAGTAATTAACCGTATGTCTTATAAAGTTTTATATGGTATTAGAGTTCGAGTTCGAATCCATCTAAACCACCGCTTCCTTCTTTTCTTGTAATATATTTTCAAGTGTCATATCAAGTATTCGGAGAGTTCCTATTTTTTGTTGGTATACTATATCGATCCGAGGGGCATAACTTATGGTGGAACTCAATCAAGCCGAACCAGACCAGATCAGACCGAAAAACCAAAACCTCGATATGCCGACAAATGAAGATCGGGTGCCGGTTGGTCCGGTGCAAGCCAGTAGTGATGGCGACTCTGGAACCACCCATGTTCTCTCCCCTCCCCCTCTCTCTCTCTCTCTCTCTCTCTCTCTCTACCTAATGGAAATTAAAATCGCCTTCTTCAGACGTCTTTGGTCTTTCTTTAAACGGGTAAAGTAAGAGAGAGAAGGGGAGAAGGGAGGGAGTACGTGGTTCACATGAGAGCTCTGCAAATGCGAACACTCCATGTGGATCCACAGCCCGCCCCCCTCCCCTTCCCCCAATCCCAATCCTAATCCTACAGGAATTTGGTGCCTTCTCTTTTCTCGTGTGTGTGTTTTTCCATATGTTGGCAATCAGAATCCCTCTCTTTGCCCTTTCGGTCAAATACGTTGGTACAAGGACACGGACAGCGACCTTGGCATGAGTCACCGAATGTTTACCGGCTTGTCCGGCCGATGCTTCCCTTGCTCATTTATTGTCTGCATGGTCTGCCCGTGACCCACAACCGAAATGACGATGACAACACGAACTGGCCCAATAAGTCCGTAATGAGTGGCTCACCCACCAACGCCGTCTCTCGGGCGATTAGGCGGGTCCTTTCTTCCTCCCCCATA
Organism: Angophora floribunda; assembly: GCA_014182895.1. NCBI lineage: Eukaryota > Viridiplantae > Streptophyta > Magnoliopsida > Myrtales > Myrtaceae > Angophora > Angophora floribunda. The sequence goes on along the minus strand of CM024709.1, from coordinate 42,850,216 downwards.
GTTATGTACATTACGCGTGCCGATATGCCGTTATGAAGCTGGAAGAGGAGTCGTGCGTGCGCACGGCACACGAGTTTTTCGGGTCTCTTCATACTTGGGAGAACGGTGTCATGTGGAGGGTGTGATTGGGAGCATGCCCCCCCAATCATAAGTGGTTTTTCAGGTGGAGTAAGTTATTGTCTTGGGCTGGCCCGAAGCGTCCCACTTCCATCGAACAGCCACATCGTAACATGCCCTGACAAAAATCTCTCCTTTGCTGCCGAAAAGTCCGGATGATGTCCACTTCGGATAAGAATTTTGCCGTGTTTAGCGAGACCTTGGGACCTTGCGTTGGGCTTTAACCCAGTCCATTTCCAACAAACTGCTGCTCGTGTTCTAATCGTTTCGCCTGCTTACTTTGAAAAAGAGCCGCAATCGCTTGAGGCCCAAAATGCCTGCATCGGCGAGGACCTCAATCTCTTTCACCTACACGGAAAAGAGCAACCCTTTCTTTTCTTTTTAAGAAATTCCTCTTGACATACGCACAACCCGAAATGGTTAGCATGAGGATGGCAAAAATCCTCTCGAAATCTGAGATAAGGTCGGCAGCTAGATGTTCTGACATTAACAATCCGACATCGGCATTCCTAATTTCTTCCACATCTTCGCATAACTCTATGATTTGAAGACCTTCTTATCCCAACTCTGCCAAATTTGACACCAAAAGCCTTTGATAGCACACCACAATTTCTTTCCTTGGCCATCTGCACATTGTCACCCAAAATTCACCACTGTCCCTCCCTATACTCACCGCCATCCACTATTAACGAAAAACTCTTAAACAGAAGATCAGTCTCCAAAATTGTACTGGCTCCACATGAAATGGCATGCGCTGATAATGAGCATGATGTGTAGCGGCATGCATAAGGAACATAGGCAATGGCATTCTACAAAGCTCGAACAAGCCAAGAAATATAAGCATAATTCCGTATCTCAAGAACTCGACAATTGTGCTTCGCTAGCGAGAAGGGTTTTCATGTCATCTCCATTATGTGAGCCAAAAGAAATGTGGTCTCAACCAGTCTGTCCTAAGAACAAGTGAAAATATCCTCCTAAATTGGAAACGTACACAGAGTTTTCTCACACGGTTGCTTCCTCAAGGTATCACATTCTTGGTAAGCCAAAAGTTTTCTCACTGCCAGAGTGTCTATGACTGACTAAAAAATCTAAATCACAGCATGAGGATGGCTAGTATCACGTATAATCGACAAAAGAAATAAACCAAAAAATAAGCAAAATGTACTACCTAATGGAGAGTTTCTGTGTAAACTCTATGTTTTGCTGAAATAAATGAACCCTAAGTTCTCTATACACATGTAACATCTGTAACTCAAAGAAAGGCTCTGTCAACCATCCTCAACAAGGCAATGATAGACATCACCGTTCCAGTCCAAAGGATTAATCGGAGTACTCTTTCTCTTTCCCTCGGGCTCAGCAAACCACTGTAGCAAAGACCTGCTTCCAAGATGGATTCTCCATCCAATAGGAATACCTAGTAAACATGTATTGCCATGATCAGAACACAAAATCTAATTGGGTATTCGCACGCACTTGCGTGTTAATTGCCCACCATACAAACTTCAATCATGGATAAAACCATAACTTGGAAAAAAATATTTGGCAACTGCAACTGATTGATGATTGAGAGATATACTTATAATAACTGCAACAATCCTAAAGATCAGCATAAATGCAAAATTGAAGGGGTAAGAAGTAACTTGCAACCAGCCCCAAGTCAAGGAATTTCTTTTAAAATTTTCCTATTGTTTCAGAAACTTAAGAGAAGTTCATGCGTCCACCCAAGATAACTGCTTTGGAAAATATCTATCTGACTCGCATAGCAACTCATCTACCCAAAATTTGTTTTTTTTTTGTTCATTTGCCTGAATCAGTTGAGAGTATCTATAATTTGGAAATGTTCAGTAAAGAAAGCCAGTGTACTTTCACCATGAGTTCATCTCAGCACATGATAGTAAATAAAATAAATGCTTGACAAAGTAGCTGTAAACTTACTGGTAAACCATTGACAATAGCTAGCATTAGAGAGACATGGAAGGTGCACGTCAGAACCTTTTCCAGGACATATGGGAAATATGTGCCAATTCCAAATGCCCAGCGCGGTTGATAAGCTGTTAACCAAACTGAATTTGCCAAGGATATCAAGTCACCGACATAAACAAAACTTCCACTGCAGTTTGGTTCTGTAGATAGAGAAGTCCAAGAACTTGGTTCTAATTTTCTGATGGATTGCAAGCATTCTTGAGAATAGGGGCTTGCATACGTGATCTCAATCCATGCTGAACCTGGGTTGTGTATTGGAGCTAAGCAAGATTCATCCTGCAGTCATTAGACGAGTTTTAGCTGCAGTTATGTACTCCAAAAATGACACCTCATCAACCAAGAACTGCAAGACACTTCATATTAAAAAGAAACCTCTGAACAAATGCAGCTGCTTCCATTGGTGACAGCTTTGAGCCAACCAGTGCCGCACTTTTTAAGCTTGACAATTTCCTGTGAGTTCAAGCAGTATGCATGGTCTCTTCTAATTGCAGCACCGTCTCTAGGGTGGTCGTCTAACAAACTTGTTTCTGAGCAAGGCATCCAAGTAAAGCTGCTAAAATCGTAAGGACAAGTAGATATGTTATCTACCAACTGAATCTTCTCGCTTCCTTCTATTAAAACATTGGGGACACAATATCCCTTCTCACCAAAGCCTTCCCCAACATCTTTGTCATTTTTCGTATAGTTTGAATCTGGAAATACAACTCCATCAATCAAAACAGTCAGATCTGCCCACTCTTGTAGACTGTGAATGGGTATGCCATCCACTGACAAGATCACGTCGTGAGGAGATAGGTAACCATAGAGAGGTGAGGAATTAGGCACATCCAAAACCTATAACCACAAAAATGCATTGCCAGCAAATACCGTTAAGGAGATGATCAAGCAGAAAAGAGCACCCAGATAACTTGAAACAAACATTGGAAAAGATAATGCATCTACCATAGGGTTTTCACCATGTATGAACATGGGCCAAAGGATCCATGGTAAGAGTAGCAATGTCAATCCACAGATTGCACATATCTGGATAGAAGAAAAAGGATGTGAGTTTTTCAAATAAAAGAAGTTGGTAGAGTTAGATTTGTGTTCTTAAGTATAGAAGTTTCTATATTACCACAGCATTATGCCATATACCAGCACAGTATATGCGAAGAGCTGAAAATTTTGGCACTGCTTGCAGCAGCTCATAATCAAAGGCCACCAGGGCACCAGGAAACAATACCGCTACAAAAATGGCAACATATTCTGCTTGGATACCCTCACTGCTTTTCATTGAACAGGTGCCTATAGAATATCATGAGAACCTGGAGTTTCATGAATTTAAGGAAAAGAACTTCTAGGTACAACCAATTTGTCCAAGTCAGGCAGTCAATATGAGATAAATGACTTCTAAAGGCAATTACATACCAGAACCAGAACTTAAATTGGTGTTGTCAATCAATATAGGGCATCCTTATCATTGTTGTCTATTTACACATCTTGCTCTCTGATTTCTTAATCAACAACAACATAATACCCATAGTGAAATTTACAATTCAAGAAATCGATTATTATATTGTATAACAACAATAGTTACTTCAGTCCATGAAGGCTGGACAGTTTTTAAATCAGTACAATAGTATAAATAAGCGCAGATAATCATCAGTTCTCTCTTTGTCTTTTCAAATTAACAAGTTTGGTTCTCAATAAAGGTAATGGCAGAGATAAAGGTAGAGGCAATCTAGCACTACTAAATTATTCTTTTTTTAGATCATTACAAAGGTTAAATAATATTCTTGCTCATTACTAACTATTAGTTACTTTCCTAGCATTCCCTTTTACTCGAACCATGTACTATCAATCTCTCTCTCTCTCTCTCCCTCCCTCCCTTCCCCCCCCGCCCCCTTGTTATTCTTCAAAACGATCATTTCATATTTCTTAAATTCAATCGTTAAATTTGACCATGCCTTGTGACCAAACAAAGTCAACATTCACAAAAGGTTCTTAGCTACAGTCAATTGGTACCCCTTATGCTTGGAACTTTTTTCTCATGCAGTGATTCCGACCAAACAATTTTACACGCTTTCCTATTTTTACTGCACAAGGTGAGAAAGTGGGTTGATGATGTTCGGACGAGGTTTAATACTCAAACACCTCAAGTAAATTTGCGACCTTTTAACTGTGAATGTGCACCAGTTTCATGAGCTAAGATGTAAAAACTGTACAGATTCCATTAAAGATAGGATAGTCTTATTTTGCAGTTCTATTCTTTCTTGAAAACCCACATGGCATCCATATGCTTCAAAAAAAGAGATTACGATACCCCATTCATGTCCAAGACTCCGTGACTTTATGGATGTAAACATTGTCTAACCACAATAACTTTTAATTATATCTGAACTGAAGTAACTGGAACAAGATTCCACTTGATAGAGTCACAAACGTTTAGACTACTCGGTATAGTTATCAAGAATTTTTGGCCTATCATCCTCTAGGGCCTACGATGGTTTGATGTCTTTGTTTATGAAGATTTTGCAAATTAGCACCAACAACACAATTCATTGATGAAGAAATATTGACAAATTTGAGCATCAACTTCAGGAGCTGACCTTGCAGCAGCAACAGCATGCCCAAATTCATGACCGGACACGGATATCAAGGTCGAGAGAAAGATATATCCAGCATCAGCAAGGGAGATAGTCATATCCGAAACCTGGAGAGCATTCATTTTACTCTTCACTCAAGCAGTTTGTCATACACCAAATGAAATTCGAGCTGAACAAAGCAACTTAACCATGGGAGAATATCCAAACAGTAGACTGCTGAGTTCCACTTTGCAATGAAGAACATGCAACGACCGAGCTAACTCATAAAGGAGACCCTGGCCATCCGCGAAGTTATTGCACCGAATTCAAGGAGACACCCGCATTAGCAAAGTTACTCAATAACTCGTAGAAAGATAATAACCGAAATGAAGGTTCAGAACGGACCAGAGCAATGCCAAGCAATGACGCGAGGGCAAACCCAACACCGATGGAAAACCATACCCGAAAATACCTGCACGTTCCAGGGCAGCGTAATACATCAGAGAAAGCCTTAACCTCCGACGAGCAGAACAACACGAGACGACAACAAAAGGAGAGAGAACCTGGAGTATCTTCGGCCAAGACGAAGAAGCGGCTCGTTCAGGGCATAGATTTTGAAGTCGCAGTACCTGGTATCAGCAACAACAGTTCCGCGTGATAATCATGCCCATCCTTCCTACCATAGGAGAATACTGCTCGAGAGAGAGAGAGAGAGAGAGAGAGAGAGAGAGAGTATAAGTACCAACAGGAACAGGAGGCGGTGGTGGAGTTGCCGCCGCCGTTGCGGGGACGACGGTGAATGGTGGGCGTCGGGGATGTGGGGCGGACGAGGGGTAACAACCCGGCACCGCCGCCGCCGTCGGCATGCCTCTCCGTTCTTCCGATCCCGAACCTTCTCGATCGTCTCCCTCCTCCCATTATCATCTTACCTCGTCATTCGTTCCCGACGGCAGCGAGCTCAGGCTCGACGAGCCACCGGCACCGGCGGCCGGTCCGGAGAGAGGAAGCGAGAGGGCTTTCGAAGATTGCGGCCGGCTTGACTGCGTCCGGGACTGAGCCACTGGCTCGCTCGCTCGCTCACTCGAGACTGACGATGGCCATGGCTTCATCTGCAAAAGCTCGGAAGGTGTGGCAGAAAATCAAACTCAACACGACGACGGTTTATGCTTTACCCTCCTTGTTTCTTTGTTTTCTAAAAAAAACTTTTCCTTTTTTCTAATTTTTCATTTGGATTGTTTTGCGAAAATAAAATAATTAAAAAGATATTCATTTAAAAATGATTGCTTACATAGTTTTACAAAAATTGATGAACGAAAAATATTATTTTCTACAAAATTATTTGGACGTAACTTATTATCAATAATAAAAATATTCTTCGATGAATAGTGATATTAAGTGATGTATGATTTTTTAGGTGATTGTTTTTTTAAATCATTCATTTTTCATTAAACGGATTGGAATTTTAATCAAATTATATCGGGAGTTAACATCACTGCGTGATGGAAAATGTAGTTAGTCATGTACCATTTAGGTGTTGGGATTTTGATTGAATAGAATTTGGTTAAAATCCAAATTGAAATTGCGTTGGTGTTCGAGTATTAAATTGCCACATTCTTCAAATAAATTATAAGATGATAAGAAGGTATAAAAAGGTGAATGCATGAGTAATTTTATTTAAGACATGATTATTTGTGTGTAAAACGATTAAATTACAAAATTCAAATCATTTTTGAATTATAAGTGAACGATATTTATCTAGGTAATATCAAATCAATAATTTTCTCAAATTTTATACTGCCTTTACATTTTAGAAAAATCCAATATGTTTAAAACACGTTTTGGATCTTTTGCTCTTTTAGCCACCAATGAAAATTCCCATAAAATGTGTTTGGTAGCTTTTGGAGAACATATATTCCGTCAGAAAATTCAAAGAAACGATTCTCGTAATTAAAATTAAAGAGAAGAAATCAACATATGGATGCTTTTGTTGTTATCACTTCAAATTAAAATATTTATTTATGGAATATGAAAAATCATCATAATATTTGAGAAATAAGACAGGGCAAATTCATTTCCATGAAAAAGTCGGGAAAAACCGGACCTCGAAGGAGAAGGAGACTTGGCGCAGGGGCGAAACAGAAGGAGTCGACCGCACGCACGCTCGCACGCTCCGTCGGAAGTCGGAAGGGGCGATCGGATCTCCGGCGGCGATGATACTGCTTCAGTCCCATTCCAGATTCCTGCTCCAGACCTTGTTCAACCGCCTCCACAAGTACGCATTCCCTCCTCCTCCTCCTCCTCCTGCTCTCGCTTCGTCCTCCACTCGCCTTCGCGCGATGCGTTGATTCTCTCGGCGGTGCCTTCCGTGTAGCTGTCTCGTCATCAATCGATCTCTTCGTAATTGCTCCAAGGTATCCATCGATTGCCGCCGGAGATATCGAGTGCGGAGTGCGCGAGTTCAGTGAAACGGCGGAGATGCCATTCTACGTGCTATTCTGCGTCGTCAGATGATTGCCGTTGACGAACCATGAGGCCTCTATCGAATGTCGATGCATTGTGAGCAGATGGTTGTGTCCGTGACACGAGTGTTGTTGAGACAAAGAGTGTTTTGGTGGGTGCAAATGTAAGATGGAATTTAGGGATTGAGAGGGCAATAGAATGGGAATTGCACCTAAGCAGTTCATTGGACACTCCTCATTGTTAGCTATGCCGATTTTTTTTGTTTTTGTTTTTTGGGATCAATCAAACTTAAACTGAGAATAACGGGATGACATGAGGTCTGGCGACAGTTTTGGTTCATTTTTTTTTTTTCTGTCGGCAAAAAGTTTGATTTTTTTGTCAATGTAGGAAATGAGCTAGAAAAAGATGAAATGACTGGGGTTAAAGGGAGATACTTCCCGATTTTAAGTTTGTATGAGATTCTTAATACAGACTAAATTGTTGATCTTTACACTACTAATTGTTTGATTTTGCCAAGTTGAATGAACTATAATCCCTTTTCTTTATCGATTGAAATGTACGTATTATTACAGCTTATTTGGTTCTTGTATTTATTATTTATGACCTGATGTGTCTATTCTTTTTTTTTTTTGTAGTCTTGAGAAAGGAGTTGAACTCGACTATCATTGGGTTGAGTTTGATGACATCCGATATCATGTCCAGGTAATTGGTGCAATCTGCTAATGAAAAGAAATATAAGTAAAATTAGCTGATAGATTTGGTTCTTTCATTATAATTCATAATGTAAATAGTGGATTCTTGCCTTAATTGGAGCTTTTTGTAGGTCTCGATGAAGAATCCTCATCTCCTGCTGCTATCGCTTTCATTACCCACCCCACCTCCGGAAACTGATTTTCCTGGTGGACTTCCTTCTGGAGCCATTGAAGCTGTAAAAACTGCCTATGCTGGTGTCGTGCAAATTCTTGATCCTCCTAGGGATGGCTTTAATCTCACACTGAAACTAAATTTTTCGAAATTTCCTCCAGATGAAGGTTCAGCAAGTTTCTTTCTTAAGGTCATCGTAGCTTGCTATGGATATGATGCAACATCCATCATCAGCTCTTTTCATAAAAAAGGATCCTTGCATCGATGATATTTTTGCTGTTTAACTGTTAAATTATATCTACCCTTATTTTTTAAGAGCTTGTACAATGGTGCTCGCCAAAGTAGATGAACTTTGTGGCTTAGTCATAAGTTATTATGGATTTTCTAACTGTGCACAAAAATTATGGTGTTTGCTCAATGTTGCCCGCTAAACCAAAATAAAGTGAAGACAAATGTAATGAGACAAGGACCCCAAGTATTGTTGAGGCTAGGACATTAAAGAATTTTGTGGTCTATATAGAACGATCATCAATGGATTTTGCCAGACTAAATTTATAAATGAACTGGTTGTGTATTTCAATGTCTTTTATGACTGGAGCTGGTTTTTTACAACCTTTTCTTTTGAGTGCCGACAGAAATCTCCCAGTTATTTGTTGTTGTGCTGGAGACCAATTGTTGTATTGGTGAATGAGTCTTGGTTGGACTGCTGATTTGGTTAGCATAAATTGTGCATAGACATTATTGTCCTTTTGATAGTTTGGGATTCAAATTTGACTGAAGTCTAGCAGAAAGTGGATCTTTTATTTGTTTCTTTGATAGTACTGGATGGGGATTCTCTTCATTGTCACAACTAGAATCACTGTCGCTTGCAGTGCTAGTGTATGGATAGATGTATCTTGCATCTTTTCATGCATGCCTGTGCATGCTCTATTCTCCTGATTTGTAAGGCTTAGGGAGCTCTAGAATTGACATGTGGTATATTCATTGTGAAGCTGATGAATTTATCTTGACTTCAGTTAAGGCTGTCTTTTCCCTCCTATCACCCAAATCCTGAATTTCTATTAGCCTCTAAGTAAAGACAGTCAACTCTAACCCCATACAAATTAATGTTCTGTCATCCCAATTACTCTGCGAGTGTAAGAGGAAGCATTCAGAAACATTTTTGAGTCAAGAATACAGCTTAATGTTGGAGTATTTTGAATCTTCAAACTTCAAGGACCAAAGAATTTCATCCAGACATGTGCCACTGACTTTGAACTTGAGATTGAACCGTAGTGCATATGGACCTTGATGCTTTTCATCTAGAACTATATTGCATTTTCTCTTTCTTAGCCTTCTGAAAGTATATTAAGTTGCATTGGAGAGGCACCAAGGTTGTGCTAACCTGTTTGTAAAATTTAGTTGGAGAATAAAGAATATACATATTGGCATTTGCATTTGTTTTCGTGAAGTTTTTCAATTTACCACAAGTTCAGAGTGTATATTGACATGTTCATCCCCTACTCTTGTCATGGCCCCAAGCCCAATGTGACCCTTCATAAAAGAGAGCAGTTTTCATGCCGGGAATTGATTCATGATTAATACTGTTCCCTGTTCTGCATAGATGAGAGACATTGACCTATCAGTCAAATAAGACATTTTACTCTTCCTATTCTGATTTTCATGCTATTGAAGAGTGCATTCTTGGTTGTGATTCAATTTCATTTCTTGAGAAATGATTTTTGAGTTTGTGCCTTTGGCTGTCTTGACTAAATGAAGTCATATGAAAATGCACCACGCCCATGCTAGTTGTCTTACTTTGTGGTGCCTTTGTATGTGCACACACATATATTTAGGCTTTTTGAGGTTGCTGATATTCCAGGGTCCTAAACCATTTAACAATTTTTTGTTTCTTCTGTGCCCTATGTATTGCTTTGCCTTTTTAAGCTGTTGCGACGTAATCACCAACTGTATGGTTTTGCACCCTATTCCTTCAAAGAAAATTTATTTGCATAAGCAGGCTAGTGAATAGATGAGATCTTATGTAAAATCATGATATTTACTCAATTAAGCTACCTAAAGGAGTATTATGAATTCCCATCACCTTTGCTGTGGAGAAGATGATTCATTAGGACCATGATTGGTTTGTTTTCTCCATCATGTTAACAATGATAGCTCCAAGACTATAGTGTCTTTTTGGTGTAGATTGGGGATCTGGACTTTGGGTTCAATGAGATTTTTACTTGATGCAACTTCTACATAAGGGATAGGGACCTTTTCTTTTAAGATGATCTCCATTGTTTTATAGTTTGAGGTGCTTCTATGCACTGAAATTTTCCCTTTTTTGCATGAAAATTACCATGGAGAGCATCTTTTTAGAAACCTCATTGTGCATAATGGACTCTAATTTTGAAATATACTACTTTAAATGCACTGAGCAGCTAGCATCCTTTTCTCATTGCTTTAAACTGATTTATCTTCTGTTTTCAGTTAATATGTTTCTCTGGAAAATGACAAACTTCCTAGTTTATTCATTGGCAGAGCTTGAAGTACTGTTACTTTGTTGAATGCATTTTCCTTCACTTTTCTTATGATTCTATAATCCTGCAGAGCGTAGACAAGCTCTCCTGGTTAAGATTGCATCTGTTCGGGAAATAGTATTAGGTGCTCCGTTGCGAGCATTATTGAAGCGTCTTACCTCTAAGACAATTTCTTCTGATATGGATCGACTGGTGGCCCTAGTCCATCGGCCAAATGAGTCATTTTTGTCATTCCGCAGGTACACATCCAATGGTCTGTTGTTACTTAGATGCAACATTGTGTTTGAAATGTTTTTCAATGACGCTTTTCACACCTTAAGATTCTGCACTGCTCTTCAAGTGCAGATGTTATTTTCTCTTCCCTTTCAAGCTCTTTTCCTGCTTTTTCTTCCATCTCATGCTCCAGATAACATCAAATATCTGGTTAATCTCATCATTGGAAAGACAATCTTCTTGCAATTACTAATAAAGCTTTGATGCTAAATATATGGTTGTCTTTTATTTTACTTGTTTAAAGGTTAGCCAGTTGATTCTTATTCTGTCATTTTCAGATGGAGAAGGTAATTGTTGTGTTTCCAATGAGATTTAAGGACTCCATAGATACTGTTCTTGCAACATCTTTCCTTCAGGTATCACAAGTTTTCTTGACCAGCTTATGGTGTCTCATTATATGCGTAGGACTTTCTCATTGACAAGTGAGCTAGCAGAGTCAGGATTTCCCTCTCAGGCATCACTGATATAGGAGTACTTTCTGTTGCTTGTTTAAATGCACTTAACTCTTGTATCAAATTCACACAGGAGTTCGTGCAAGCAAGGCGGACTGCTGGTCTTAACAATGCACCTCCTTGTTTGTGGTCCTCTTCTCCTCCTCTAGAACTAAAGAGAGCCCCTGCAGAAGCATTATCGGCAAATGCTGGTTTTGTTTCTTTTGGTAATTACTGATAATTTTTTGTTTCTTCCAGTTGTGTTACTTTGAGTGAATAAATAATAACAAGTACTGCAATGCAGTCATTTTCCCTCGGCATGTCGAAGGCAAAAAATTGGATCGTACAGTTTCAAGTCTATCAACATTTCATGCCTATGTTAGCTATCATGTTAAGGTGAGTAACATTAAAAAACATGCTGATTTGTATACTTAAATTAGGGCTTAAAATAACCTTTGTCTGTCTGATGTCATTAATTTGTGTTGCACCATGCCTCATATTTCTACGGAACTTCTTCATTGAATGAATGCAAAGCCAATTTTACAGACTTAATCAGCTGTATCTTCCATAAGTCGATTGAGTCTCTATCAGCCTAAAGACCTGCGCATCCAATAGCCCTGCAGCCAATCGAAACCTTAAAAATGCCCAACAATGTAACTTTTCATAGAATTAGTGACAACAAACTCAAGGATGTTAGGTCTGAAATACCTATTGATTTAATTGCCATAATAAGATTTGAAAGTTGCACTAGAATTGAAAAATGGTGTAGATATAGGCCTTTATTTTTAAGTTACCTTTTCTAAATTATTTGACTTGATCAACTGATGTTTGATTCATTTAATTGCAATATCTTTGTTATGTATTCAAGTGCTCAGAGGGCTTTATGCATACCCGTATGCGACGTCGTGTGGAGTCATTAATACAGGTAATATTCTTCTTACTTGGTGATTCTTTTTAGCTGGCTTTCCTTTCAGAAGGTTTTAGTTTAATATGACTGTCCAGTTTGCAGTTTTAAGATAATCCCAAGTTCTGTGGGTATTCCAGTTGGACAGTTTGTCAATGCAATTTCACCTCTAGGTTCTAATATCAAATGAAAGTAAAAAAAATTAATCTTAAAGTTCATAATTGAAGGGGGAGGATACATCCGTTTATCTTTGACATTAAAATTCTGATCCCTTGGATATCTTCCCCCTTTTTGATTTGCCATAACAACAATACATAAACAAAATGCTCTTCTTATTTCTATTCCTCAATTTGATACATCTCCACAGTGCACCAACTACAACAATTAATTACCATAATTTCTTTCCTTTCCACCGGGCTTGGCTTGAGTGCCACTATAACAGATGCAATTTTTGTACTTTGGAGCCTGAATATATCATTCTTTTGGTTTATCTCCGCTAAAGATAGCTTTGTAAGTTTTTTCTTAGTCAATGAAAGCTGGTTACCCATTGTCCTATGGAAGTCATGACTTTGTAGCTTGAAACAAAAGGGAGAAAAAGCTCAGCGGCCATTTGGGTTCTGCTGCTATTTTGGCAGACTACTTTAAGGAGTTTACATGGAGCACAACTACAACTGGTTTTGTGAAGATTGTATAAACTATAATAAGAAACATAATCTCTAATCCCATGTCGCCATTTCCTGTAAATGAACAGTGAAAAGCAAGCAGTATGCTTGTAGGTCTTGAGCTGCAGCTTCATTGCTTTTGACATGCTAATTCATTTTTAGAGTTTGGAGAGTAGCAATCACGATATATCCTGGAATTATAGTTTGATGCGCTTGTTACTCACAATAGACATTATTTTGCCAGGCCTTGGACCGTGCCAAACCTGATGTTGAAAAATCCAAGAATTTGGCAAATAACAGATCCTTCAAGCGACTGGTTAGTTTAAACTTCTTGCTTCATTATTTTACTAAATGAATGTGTATATTTATGCTATTAAATGAATCCTATTATTTTCCAGAGCCTTAAAGAAGCACATGCAAATTCCCATTCATGAAGTTGAGATTCTGAATTTAAATTCAAGGTGAAGTGCATCTGAACCACCAGAAGACCATTTCTTTGGTAACTGTCTGCATGTACATGCAAAAATATTGTAAAGAGTTGTATCATATTAGATGCAGAAATATCTTTGTAGTTGGTTGCTATTATGCATTTATATTGTTTGCATTTCAATTCCATTATAATACTGGTAATCAGCTAATTCTCTTTACGTTACAAAAAACCCTATTTTTTCTCCGGTACTGCTTAGTACATTTCTGTCACTTTTTTGTGCTTCTAACAAGCAAATTAGCCAATGTGGCAATAAGATTAAGTTTAATTTGTGGTTGGTTGGCCATGGTTGGGGAGCTTGTAGGTTTGGGGCTTGTTTGGTAACCGGCCAAATAGTAAAAAAATTTGTTTTTTTGTTCCTGGGAGTATATTTGGAACGTAACCGTTTGTTAAAATTTTTGTTCCCGGGAACAAATTTGTTCCGGGGAATAGATTTGGAAAAAAAAAAAAAAAAAGTTGATTATTGTTTCCGGGAATAATTTCAAGAATCAGTCAAATTTTTTAATTTCTCTCTTCTTTCTTTTCTTTTTCTTCTTCTTCCTTTTGGTTCTTCTTCTTCCTTTTGATTGGTCGTCGGCCAAACTTGACCATGGCGATTGGCGACGCCGCACGGCAACCAGCCAAACGACGGTTGGCGCTTGGCGATGCTGAGCACGGCGCGGCATCAGCCTCGGGCGCGGCATGAGCCTCGGCCTTGCCCAGATTTGGCGAGGGCTCTGGCCAAGGTCGACCTCGCCCAGCCACTAGCGAGGCTAGGCGAGCTCGGTCTCGCGAGATCTAGGCCAGGCCAAGCCTCGCCCAGCTCACGATAAGGCTCATAGCCTAGTCTTGCCGTGACTTGGCGTCTCCGGCGAGGGTGTCGGCCCTTGTCTGGCCGATCATTGGCCATCGGCGATTTATTAAGGAAAAAGAAGATGAAAAGGAAAAGGAAAAAAAAGAAAATTGTATTTAAATCATTAAAAAATTAAAAGAAGTTATTTTGGACTAGAAATTTTCAGGTTTTATCAAATACATTTCTATTCAAGAATAAAATTTTTGGATAGTTACCAAATGCTTAAAAATTATTTTTGGGAGTATAATAAAAAAGAATCATTTCTGAGCAGAAATTATTCCAGGACACAAAATCATTACCATATGCACCCTTGTTCATTGGATTATTTGAGGGTCGATGGTTCTATGTTGGTTCTGTGGGGGATGAAGTCCTAATCTGACCTTATGGTAATTGAGGCATAGCGTATCTGCATGTAGGGACATTGCAGCTGTTTGTGATTCCATTGCTTTTGTTGCTGGGGCGGTTTCTCACCAAATTTGAAAATCTGGGCCATACAGGATCATAACAATACTAGTTAATTGGTTGTGTGGCGTGAACCTTTGTATGAAAATGCCTCTTATATTTGACTTGAATTAACAGCATTGAGCATCAGCAACATGATGTCAATCCAACCGTGTTGAACCTTCAACTCCATCGAGCGATAGTGAACCATGAGACCGTTCGTGCATTTCCCATAATTCTCATGCTCGAATTTAGATTTTTCTAAGCTATTTTTAAAGCCAATTTCCTAATTTTCTTTCCTGTCGCTGTTCTTATGAGAACTTTTCCTTTTTTTTAAATCTATGCTAGTCTGTTAATGAGTAGACGCACATTATCAATGCATGACGTCCTCCTCTTAAAGCAGAGGACTTTTCTTATCTCCCACCAATTGCTTTATTTTACATGCTCAAGCGCCACGTCACAACTCTCCCTGTTTCATTTCGCCGGTCGTGATAGTTATTTCTGTGAGATCACCTTAGACTACTTGCTCCACTTCCTTCATGATTTCTAATGTCAGTCCAGCTAAATGCAAAAATAGCAGTTACATGCAACCTTTGCTGACGACATGATATTCGAAATAGGTGAAGGACTGTTGAAAAAAAAGTCGATGTATATTCAAACCACCTGGACCCCTGGTATCATCCAGACGCTGGTAGTTCTGTGAATGACAATTAATCATAGGAATGTCCATTTGCAATCATTACCTTATACAGTACTCGGAAATAATTTACAGTACTCGGAAATAATTCTGTCGGTACAGGTGAGTGTCAATATGCGATAATCCGGATCGAGTACTCAAGTCCCAGGAAATAAACATGGAGACGAACATGGAGCACAATCTGAGAGGCCGGTGGAGCATGGTTTTCTTGTCGATGAATCAATCCCCAGTCGATTCTTAGGAACAGTCCTTGTCCTGGAGTGGGAGATGAAAGACAAAAACGGAAGGACCCCGGTATTTACAGGCTCGTATGTTCAGGAAACTCATGCAATGCAAATGCCATCCCAAAACCTGAACTGCCTTCCCGGTGGCAGGAATAGCGTAGGACGCATGTGGAAGCGGTCAAAAATAGCCGTTCCAAAATGCACTCTCTCTCTCTCTCTCTCTCTCTCTCTCTCTGTAATTTTCATGTGTTCGCCCTGCCATTTGTAGCTCGACTGCGTTTTCTGGTCTGTTTCTGTTCTGTTTCATGAATCTGCGGGTGGGGGTGGGGAGTGATTACCCTTTTTGCCTTTCTCATTTACTGATCTCTCTCTCCCAGCACTCGAATCCGATTCTTGGCAACCCCTGATTCTGAAAGACAAATCTCAGACGAGGGGCTCATTAAATTGTCCCCATCTCAGCACATATATTTTCCCTTTTTTGGCCTCTGGATTTTATTAGTACTGGATAGGGATGAAGTGAGTAAAACAAGGGGAGGCCATTTACTCCCCTCCACCCCTCTCCCCCCTCCTAAGTGCACCTACCATCCCTGGCCTGGAACATCAGCCCCATTTACCCCGGGTTCATAATGTCATTTGGATTTCGATCCGATAAAGCAGATCCCCTTCTTTAATTTGAACAGGAAAAAATGAGTCCTTTCTCCTTAGTCCCTAATCATCTACAGCTTTCAGTGCTCCACTGGACGTGTGTACCTTTCTTTTTTACAATGCTCCCATTTTTTTTTTCCAGCGTTTTCTTAGGAAAACTCTCTTTGCCTTTATTCATCTTTCTCTAAAAGGATCGTTACCAAATAGCCTCCCCTATTTAGGGGCTGCACAACACATGTAGCTGGAGCCCCTAGTCGAAAGTGGACTTACGTAGGTTGGGAGTATCTAATAATTTTCTTGCGAGAGAGCCGGAAATGACCATATTTAAGATCACTGGAAAAAAAAGAAAAGAAACCAAGATCACATAGAGTATCCTGGTTTTCAAACTCTCTGGTTTTCGAGGCACTTTCAATGGAATCAAGAACCTCTTCCAACCAAGGAGACTCCTCGGCCCTCTCTGAGGGCCGCCGGCACAAGACCGGTGAGGGCTACGTGCCTCTCTTGATGATCAGCTCTCTGTGCCTCTTCATCGGCTCGATCTCGTCCAGCCTCCTAGCCAAGTACTACTTCATCCACAAGGGCTCGAGCCGGTGGGTGTCGACGTGGGTTCAGTCCGCTGGCTTTCCTCTCCTGTTCCCCTTCATTTACGTCCCTTACCTCCTCAAGCGCACCCAGAGACGACCCTTCACTCATTTCACCCCAAAGCTCTGTGTCCTGTCCATCTTCGTCGGCCTCATGCTCGGCGTCAACAACCTCCTCTTCTCCTGGGGCACCTCGTACCTCCCCGTTTCCACTTCTTCCCTCCTCCTCTCCACACAGCTCCTGTTCAATCTCATTCTCTCCGTCCTCATCGTCAAGCAAAAGATCACCTTCTCCAACCTCAACTGTGTCATCCTCCTGACCTTGAGCTCGGTCCTTCTGGCCTTGTCTTCCAGCCACGACCGCCCACCGGGCCAGACCCGGGCCAAGTATTTCATAGGGTTCTTCTCCACCGTAGGTGCCGGGCTCTTGTTTGCACTATACCTCCCCGTCATGGAGAAGATATACAGGAAAGTATATTGCTACGCGATGGTGGTCGAAATGCAGCTGGTGATGGAGATGGCGGCGACGGTGCTAGCGACGGTGGGGATGATGGCGGATGGTGGGTTCGCGGAGATGAAGCGAGAGGGGGAGAGTGTGTTCGATAAGGGCCCTAGGGTTTACTACGCGACGGTGGCGATGACCGTAACGTGCTGGCAGATGTGCTTCATGGGGACGGCGGGGATGGTGTTCATGACTTCGTCGCTGACCGGTGGAATATGCATGACGGCGCTGTTGGCTATAAACGTGTTGGGCGGGGTGGTGGTCTACCGCGACGACTTCGGGGGCGTGAAGGTCGTGTCCACGGTGCTGTGTATATGGGGTTTCTGCTCCTACGTGTATGGCATGCACCTGAAGAACACCAAACTCCAGGAAACGAACAACAAGCCCAGCTTTACTCCTGCTGGCTCCGGTCCTGGCAACCGTCATGGTCCAGCCATGGAGATGGCTTCTTCGGCTCAGACGCTGGATGTCGCATCCGGTGAGGTTTAGCGAAACCGATCGCGTGTCGTATTATCTCCCTTCTTTTGACTGTTTTGCACCAATGCTAGATAAAATGTAATTAGTAGTGTGGGAATAGCCGGGACTTGGATTAAGTGATAATTAGCAGGTTGTCAATAGGCTTATGATCTTTGTGGCCACCATAATAAAACTTGCAAATTGTTAAATGAGCGTTTCCAGTGGCATGCTTATCATCAGCCGGCTCGCCTCGATCGCAATTTCCGAACAGTTCCGCCTCCACTTCCAGTGCACTATGACGATATTACTCTTTTCCATCCCGTGAAAATAATATAGCCGGTCCCTACAACTTCTGGGATGATGACAACCTGATGCACTACACCAGGGGACACCTTTATGACTTGGCAAAGCAATTGCCAAGGGAAAAAAAAAGGTGATGAGTGATGGGGGTTTTGCTCACGCGAGTTTAACTTTGTATTAATTGAGAGCTCACGACCTTTCCATCTACTCAGCCCTACAGAAGAAGGAAATGAACAGTAACAACCCCCCCTTCCCCCCTTTTACAGCCTAAGATCTTATCCCTCTCATTAAATGCCTTGGCCATAAAAAGGTCTCTTTTTTTAAAGTGGTTCACGCGTTGATTTCGGCAGTTAGTTCGTGAACTGGGGTTTGACCCTTATATATCATCAAATCAAAAGCACCTTGTCGAATGCAGGAAGAGTACTGCGGGAATAGAACATTGTCATTTTCGTATGGATGAGTTCTCCCAGAATATCATCTTGCTCCCACAGCTAATATAAATAATCGATCCCTTATGCTCCATCTCGTTTAACTTTTGACTTTTGAAAGAATCTCTTTATGTTAATCTAATCTTCACAAAGGCAATCACAGAATTAAAGCACTTCACCATCTTTTTCGGGTATCCTATCGACTAAATTTTTTTAGAATGAGTACTGTGGTGAATATCTTAATTATCTCACCGATCTTCTCGATGGGTGACACATAAAACTAATGGAACCAATCAACTCAAACATATGTGTCTTATCAACTAATCTTTGTCCATTATTGCCCAAGGCGATAGAGAAACTTAAGTCAGCTTATATATCTCATCCAATAACTTATGTATGCTTCTCGGGCAAGCAAGATTAAAAGAAAAATGAACAAGAATAGACATGAATGATGAACAAAATGCTGAATAGGAGAAAGTTTGATTGGTGAAGAAGATAAGGGCGATAGTTTATCGTTTCTTGATGTTTTAATGCGGGATGACAATCATTATCCTTATATATTATTTGTGGCCACTGTCATTGCTGCTGAGTTTAAAACAAATATACCTCTGGCATATATACCAAAGTCACAAAGAAAAGAATTCAACAAGCACTCAATTTCCCTCTTATAATGTTATTTTGAATGTGTTGTCAAACTCATGTGAGAAAAGAGAAGAAGAGAATGATTTGGTCATATTTATAGATAATCATACAATGCATCTTTTGGGAATAGATATCTTATTGAAAGCAACATCACTTTTCATGATCAACAATAACTTCTCTTCATGTCAATAACATCTCTTTTCATATCCAACAATCACTTCTTTTCATGTCCAAATTCAATCTGTTTAATTAATTATTGATAGATAACAAACTATTTTAAAAATCCTCCACTTAGTTTGTTATATTTACTAATTCACATTCATACATATAATAACGTATCTATTAAGATCTGAACCTTCAACTAGTGTAAATAATATCATAAATATCGGTGGCAAATAAAACTTTGAACTATGATTTCGTTTATTAATTGAATTATCACATACATGAGTTCGCACTCGTTCGATTAGAAATTTCCTATGCCTTAGGCCTTTCATGGCCTTATGCTTCCTCTTGGACCATGAACATTTACAAAAGTTAATCTAGCTTTTGTTAGAACTGGCACCACTTCTTATTGTTCATATGGTTGAAGTTCCTAACTTGTTACTTTAGCCTTGCCTTGCTAAAATCTGGACTTCATTAGAGCTCCATTTGTTTAACATAAAATAAATGATTTAAAAAATATTTTCCTAAAAGTGATGGCTTATATTGCTTGAGATAAATTAGCCAATAATTTTTTTTATTATAGATAACAATTTATGAGTTAATATTTTGTGGACAATGAAAAGATTTTTTGTTCATTCATTTTTATGAGTGATATAAGTGATCAATTTAAGAAAAAATATTTTTCCAAACATTCATTTTTCACAAAACAAATGGATCTTAAAATTGCTTTCTTACCCTCATCCTCCTAACTTTCCATTGGTACTAACATTATACCCCAATACTCAATCACTGTTAGGACAAAATAACTTGCTATTGCCCTTTGAACTTCAAAAATTTTGTTAGAAATTGTATATTTGTGTTGTCACTATGTTGGACTACTATCAATTGGTCTATGACCCATTCCTTTGGCAGTACTACTAGCTAAAGCTCTTGAGAGTCCCGTAATGAACAAATTGGCCAAGTTACTATTTGTCCAAATATAAATCATTGAAATAATTCTATCAATAATCATTTGTCAAATATAATCATGTCACAAACTAATGTGTCTAGATTTTCTACTATATATCTTACTAAATACCTTAGATAGATATTGTTGATATTGGTTATGGTCGAAGCTCTATATCCAATAGCAAATTTTGCAGCCATTGAGCCTTTTACTAGCTGCCAATAGTCTTGTAAATTCAAATTCCACTGTTGAATAAGCTATACATGTTTGTTTCTTTGATGCCCAAGAGATTGCATTGTTTGCAAGCTAGAATACCCATACATATGGTTGACTTGTTATCAATTGTGATAGTTATCAACTAGAAAATAAATATCATTATAGTATTATTGGCTATCTTTCAAAAAATAAACCATAATTTGTTGTTGTTTTTAAGTAACTAATCTACTTATGGCTTTCCGATGCATAGTACCAGTATTATTAGTAAATTCTAGAAAATTTACATATAATAAAGGCTATATTTAGTCTAGTGTAATGCATAACATACATCATACTTCCAATTGTACAAGCATATTCTAATTGTGCTATAGGTTGCCCAATATTTCCATTAATTTAATTAATACATTATATGGTACATTTGACTCTTTAATTCTTAAATGCTGATATTTTATAATAATTTTCTTTCCATAGTAGAA
Organism: Angophora floribunda; assembly: GCA_014182895.1. Lineage (NCBI taxonomy): Eukaryota > Viridiplantae > Streptophyta > Magnoliopsida > Myrtales > Myrtaceae > Angophora > Angophora floribunda. The sequence goes on along the minus strand of CM024709.1, from coordinate 42,829,404 downwards.
AGCATAACCCGCACTATGTTTGATCATTTTGATAATGAAAAATGCATCCAATTCTCCCAAAATTTTCATTTTAAATTGAGAAAATAGATATTTACTAGTTTCATCTATGCCATATATATATTTGTACCAACAATTAGCATACAATTTATATATGATGAAAAATACACTTATAATTTAATCTTATATTCATATGATAATATCAACAAATCAAAATTTTCAAGCCATTCTTTTAGAGCCTGCAAACCACATAATGACATATTTAATTTTCAAGCCTGATTATCATTTCTGGGTAAAACAAAACCTTTAGTTTATTTCATATACACCTCATCTTCTAATTTACCATTTAGAAAAAAGTCATTTTAACATTCATTTGATGCATGTGCAATTCATAAATTGATGTTAAATTTGATAGAATTCTAATGGATATCATTTGAGCAACTGAATATGTATATCTTGTTTGCTGATATTTTATTTGGTCTTGAAGGCATTCCAAATGCCTCTAAGATTTGTGTAAGATCAAGATATCTCATGAAGACAATCTCACAGAGCATTGAAAATTCTTCTTCGGCACCTCTTTTCATCATAAATTGCTTCTTACCAGAATGATGCATCTTTATATGCCATTGCCTTATTGAACATTCTTGAATCTTCTTTCAAGTAAAATTACATTTTCCCAATCTCCTTCTATCGGGAAAATTACATATAATGACCAAATTTTTTTGATTTTCTTTGCTCTTTGACTTATCCAGTTCACTTGGAAAGCCAAATATATTTTATTTTTTGTACTTGATAAAAGATTGCTTGCATCAATTAATGTTTGTGAATATGCTAAGGTATCAGTTAAGTCTTTAAGAAATTTGTGTTCAAGAAATTCAACATCTCTTAATAGCATACAAATATTAGATTTAACATCTACTATTGGATATTCAATGCCATTCCTTTTCATAATTCATATGGATAAATCTTAAGTTTCTTTATAATAATTTTATTGTGAACATGAGGTGTAGTAAAAAGTGTTTCTCCCCATAAATTAATTACTAATTTTGCTTGAAAGATCACATAATTAACCATATATACCAAAATGAGATTTTTATCTTCTGCCAATCCATTATGTTGTGTGATGTATAAGGTGCACTTGCTTGACGGACAGCACCATTTTCTTACAAAGCATAGAAAAATCTAATGAGAAGAATTTTCCTCCACGATATCTTCTACTTTTGTTCATAAATTTCAAAGTACTCTAGCAACATGAGATAATCTGTTATGCGATAAGGAAGATGGCCCTGGCATATAAATAGAAACCAAATTTTCATAAACACTTATTTGTCAAAATTGTGAGTACATGATGTAGCCGTTGTCTCCATCTTATGATAAAAATATCTTATTATTGTTGAGAAAATTTGATTGATGATGAAGATACAATTAATAGTTTATACTTCTTTGATGAGTGATGGTGATCACTATCCTTAGATATTATTTGCCTCTATTATTGTTGCCGTTGAGTTTAAAACAAAAATACCTCTAGGATATACACCAAAGTCATGAAGAAATGAATTTAGCAATTACTCAATTTCCCTCTTGGAAATATACATCGAATGTATTGTCAAACTTGTGTAAAGAAAAAGAGAAGAATAAAGAATGCTGTGAAGAAGAGAGAGTACGTAGAAAGAAAGTTGTATTGTTTTGAAGAATGTGTGATCTAGTCCTATTTATAATCAACTAGACAACATATCTCTTAGGAATAGAAATCTTATCGGAACCATTTTTCTATGTCAAGAACATCTCTCTTCATATCTAATAATCACTTCTTTTCATGCCCAATTCAATTTCTTCTCTTAATTATTTATAGATAACAAACTATTTCAAAAAAAAAAAAAAACAATTGCCAAAGTGCAATGTTAAAAAGGACATGAAGAGCCATCGATAGTTTTGGCTCTGTAGCGGAGGTAAAAATAACTTGTGATTCATAAAACAAGCTCCTCTACGTAAAACATCCTTTTGGTATAATTGAAGAAGAGCCTTAACTCATGCCAACTCGGTGCATAAGAAACCCACACCTATTGTTATAAGTTACGCATACGATGGTGAACAACTCACATGGGTCTTTCATAATTCTGTAATGGTCAGAGAAATAATAAGTACACTTTCACCGCGGGATGAGCGACACGCGTGTGTTTGGAGTTGGGTTTTATAACTGAACTGTTCTACATATCGATCATCCGACGGCAAAGTGGTGAATTATATTTCACACCGGCAATAGACCTAGCAGAAGTCCGGATAGTACATGGGCTACAACAATCTTGCGAGAGAATAACTCCTGAGTGGAGTTAGCTATTACATCATCAGGTTCTGATTATAAAAGTCAAGCCTCTCTTATTTTAGTGGTGGTATTACACCGACCTTGTAATAAGGAATTAAAATTGCACAAAAGTCAGCGATTCCTTCCCTAGAATAATCAAGTCATTGGGTGTCTTTGTTGTGCACACATTTGTATAATCTTCAATAGAAAATGCAGGCACGAATGAGTGCGGGACATGGCCATCACTACATTAAGCTAAAAGGTCAAAAGAAGGTTCGATTCTCCGAGGACATGTCACTCACGTTCTTCTCCAATCCCCTCCTTATAACGCGCTCTCCCATCCGCGAACTCATCTTCATCCTTGGAGGCAAAATGATTCCCTCATCCTCCTCCCCCAATGGAAACAATGCTCAGCCATCACAGGAAAACTGCTACACTGTTCGGATGGATCCCTTCGACTTCGGCAATCATGGCAACCTCGAGCCTACCATCTCCGCTGCAAAAGGGAAAGACAGCCCGCGCCACGAGAAGCAAATCGGCGTCGACCCAATTTCCCTACAGCAAGAGCCGGCCTTCTTCGTTGCGAAACCATTGGCACCTATCAAGACGAGCGCTTTGCATGGCCTTCTTCCCCCGCTCTCGCCTGCCAAGAGCAAGTTCCTCAGCTACAGCCTCCCAAGCTCAGCCACGACATCGCCACGCTTCCCTTCCGTTAGTAATCTACTGAAGAGGAACAAGAAGTTGGTGCAGCATGAAAGTCAGGCACAAACTCCTCCTCGGCTAGATTTCGACCATCTCATGATGCTCAGCCCGTACCTCGCGATGCAACAAGAGATGAGGAGCTTCAGGAGGAGCAAATCATGCGGCGAAGGAAGAGCAATCCCACCTTCTGTAGACTTTGATCTTCTGGCAACCAAAGCTAAAGCTCAAGTTACTGATACTACTTCTAGCACTAGTGACAGCAGCCGTACCAGTGATAGTAGCGAGAGCGAATGTCCCCAAGATGTGAACCTGAAGAAGAACAACTTCCCCAGAACGGTGAGCGGCGAAGACGGCGATGGTGAGAGGGAGAAGGAAAGTCGGCAGGAGGAGTTCAAATGTGGCGCCCTGTGCTTGTTCCTCCCAGGGTTTGGCAAGGCCAAGCCTGTCAAATCTAAAAAGGACACATCACGAGCACCGGAGAACAACATTGTGATCTCCAGAACTGTTTCATTGGAGAAATTCGAATGCGGATCGTGGGCTTCCCCCCTCATCAACGTGAACGAAATCGGCCATGAAGACGGAGCTGGATCTGGAATCGGAGACTCCACCAACCTCTTCTTTGATCTGCCGCTAGAGATGATCCGGAGCAGTGCCAACGACACCCATTCTCCCGTGACTGCGGCTTTCATCTTCGACAAGGAGAGGAAGGGCGTCTTGAAGAACAGTTCGCTGAGGGCGACCAACAGGAAGTCGCACGAGTCCTCTCGGCACGTTCGTTTCTCCATGTCTTCGCCGACTTCCTATCCTGCCTCGCCGACTTCTTGCATCACACCCCGGTTGCGCAAGGCGAGGGAGGACTTCAACGCCTTCCTAGAAGCACAGAGTGCTTGAAAGTTATCACCCCCAGCTCCTCACATTTCCAAACCTAAACGCACGAATCTCCTTTCCACCGATCCATCTGCATGTTATACGTTTAAGACATAGCTTTTTGAATCGAGAAACCATGATGTCGTCGTGTGTCTCGATGCAGAAATGGAATGATCCATCGAATGTAAACACCCCCCGCTCCTCTTGCATTGAAAAGTTTTGGTGATGAGACTGTCTGCTCCGTTTTGTATCTTTAGGTTGTGCATGGTGGAATGAAGGTCGGTATTATGTCCAGATAAGCAGCAAATTCTCGAAGAGTCCCTGAAAGTTTCGAGTCAGAAAAGGTTGTAATTTGCGAGAGCACTACAGCAATCTGTCTGTCAGCTAAGCTGTCCCAAGATGATTGCCGTCTACGTATGCATGAATGGAGCATGTATGCAGCATCACTTGACTTTGGGCGTGTAGGCCAACGTTTATATTGGGCCCCCTTTCTGAGCCGAAGCTTTTGGGCCCAAAGCCCATGTTGGCCTAGTCGTTTGTTTAGAAATGAGATAAAGGAATCATTGGATTCAGGGGTTTTGGAACGGTGGACAAGAGATCCACTAGTTATCAAAATCAAAGTAATTGTTAAGTGGGCTTATTCTTGTTAGTGATAATTATGAAAATGGTCATTGGATCTTGGTCAAATGTGTAATGTCGTCCTTAAACTTTCAGTATATTCAATGTAATTTTTGAACTTTAACTCAATGTCCAATGTTGGCCTCGAACTTATAATTTGTTGAATGTGGTCTCTAAACTATTCATCGAGTTCAATCTTTTCTTTAAATCACATGAAAATATTCAATGTAATCTCTCTATCAATTAAAGTTCATGAATAATATTGAATTTTTTTATATAATCCATGGACTAAATTGAACATGTACTAAAAGTTCAAGGGTTACATTGAACAAATTAAAATTTGAGAAACAATATTGCATATTGAGTTAAAGTTCAAGGACCAAATCAAATAATTTAATAGTTTAGGGACGATATTACATATTTGGCTCAAATTCAAGGATTATTTGTGTTATTTTCCCTTATCGTTATCACTAAAGAATCAATAGTGGTTGTGGAAATAATATTATCCCCCATCAATTAAAAAAAAAAAGACTTGAATTCCTAGTTCGACTCTTGAATTGTTCTATCCCGTAGGGTCTCTGAGCTCGCTTATCTATGTTTTCAAATTGATTCTGGTGAGTCGGGCGCATTGTGCGTTTCTCAAGAGGACGAAGTTGTAGTTTCCAGTCCTCTCAATTTCGGGGATTCCCAATTCCCTATTCTAAAACTTTGTTGATTTTGCAACCGACTCCCCAACCTTGCTCCCTGTAGGAGATTCAATCCTTCCAATTTACTTGTCGTCTTTTGATTTTACAGAATTTGTCTCGCTTTCCCTTCTCATACAAAAATCCAACGAATCACGTGTAATGGACGTGGAGTCTGGTTTAGGGAACACGTGGCACTGCCCTTGCCCTTAATTGAAGATGTGGCCGAAAAGCGTGTTCTCTTTGCTTGCGGCAGCTGAAATGTCTTAGTTCTTCAGCTCTTTTCCCATGTAATAATCAACGGGATTAGGCCTATCCTCTACGATGCCTTGGGAAGCTTCCACCTCTCGCCTTACTTTAACTCGCCTGTTCACCGACCCTCTCGAAACATAATTTAGACATAAAACATCATCGATTTTATTTATTTTCTAAAATAATTTTCAAATCATTCATGTTTTACCAATAAGAAAAATTGAAGTAATCGAGGTAGTTCTATGGATCACGGGACGGACAGCCGGAGAGATTGAACGTTCAAACGGCAGGAAAAGTCAGGAGGCGAATGCGAAAGATTCAACCCCTGCCAACTCCAGATGGGGGTAATTGAAAAATCGAAAAGCTTGCGGCACTTCTCGCTGTCATAATTGGAAGACAGACTGGGTCTCTTTTTGGGGGATGTGGACATTTTTTTTCATTAGTCTAATCCCCCCCTCAACGGTGGTCGGCCAGCTCAACACGCCATCATAGAAATTAGAAACTCCTTTGAAAAAAGTGCTTCCCAATTGCATTCACCGATCTCCAATTTGATTATTAATGTGCATACAGACGAGGATTAATGGCCCAAATAGTGAATTTCCACTGAATGTACATTATGGTCACATTAAATTATCTCAATTTGGAATCCGAAATGTTCAAATTAATCCATGAATCTTATGAAAACATCCAATGGCATCTTTTCAAAAATTTTAAATTTAAAAACAATATTAAATATTTTCATGTAACCTAATAATTAATTTAAGTATATACTAAAAGTTTAAATATTAATGTTACATATGAAGCTAAAATTTAAAGACGAATGAATTAAATATTCAAAATCATATCGAGTTAAAAATTCGCATATTATTCACGGCATTTTTTTCTTAGACAAAGAAAAAGGCTAAAAAGGGGGGGCGGCCAATATCGTCGAATAGGCAATCACATGGGATTCCAATCATATCTCCAAATCTGAAAGGGACGCCCTGCCAAACTCCCCATCTCTACTTTCTTCCTACCTTGCTCCTCCCTTCTCTTTTGTTTCCTTTTCTTTTGGGAACACGGGAAGGCGATGTCAAACAGAGGCTGCCCCCACATCGTTTCTCCCCCAGCCACCGCCGCCACCGCCACCCTCCATCACCAGATAACGCCGCCCTCCACCACCGTATGACTCGTCCCATACTCTGGTCTTAAAGTACGAAACAACAGTCATAAGAATTCATCGTCATACGGTCACTTAAGAAGAAATAAAACCTAAACCCCTGGACGGTCTCGGGGCCATCAAAAGATGCCCCCACCCGAAAAGATTAAAAAAAGGCTTCAAAACAAGGGAGGGAGGAGGGGTGGAAAGTGGAAAGCAGCGCTTCCGCCGCGGCCAATCACGCCCCATCCGCCGTGGTCCCTCCCCTCCGGACCGACACCGAAAGCCAAAGCCAATCAGCCGCCCACAGACGTCCAATAATCTCTCTCTCCTCCGTCTCAAAAGAATAGACTCTCTCTCTCTCTCTCTCTCTCTCTCTCTCTCTCTTTATATATTGTTATAATATATGTATATATAAAATAATAGAGTATTGTAATAATATGCAAAAGAATGACCCCCATCCATCCATCCCATCCCATCCCATCCCATCCCACTAAATCTAAAAATTTCTAATGTTGTCTTTCTCTTTAAGGGAGGGCTGAACCCCCGATAAAGAAAAAAGATCAAAGAATCAACGAAAAAGTATACATGAATCATGACCCTCACCCCCAACCCTCCAGCTCCGTATCATCATCATCATCATCATCCGCTGAAAAGATTCTATACCCACCACCGCAACCAGCGCTATAATACAATGCCCACAAAAAAAGAGAAGAAGGGAAAATGAAAAAGTAAAAGACATTGACAAAAGATTTGATGGTAATAATCACAAAAGGAGGAGGAGCCGCGGCTCATTGCCGGGTCCTCTGCAGCCGGTTGCCGATCATCTTCAGCTCGAACCGCTTCACGGCGCCCCCTACGTCCCTCATCGTGGTGTCCAGCACGTAAGGGACCTTGTCGAAGGTCAGCTCCGTGGAGTTCACCAGGTTCCGGCATGGCTCCCGGCGCTCTGCGATGGTGCCGTGGTAGTGGAAGTACTTGATCCGGCGCTCCGTCTTGTGGTTCGTCCTGCCCTTGAGGTTCTGTGACATGTGCACCCCCGTCGCGTACACCGCCCGGGGCTGCACCGCGTACTTCCGGTCTCTCCTGATCCCACGCTTCACGTCCTTGTACACCAGCTTCTCGAACCCCCATTTCCTGCACAACCATCACAAAGACAAAACCCATGTTCAGCAAAGATAAAACCCATGTTCAGTCCAGTCGGTCTATGCTCTCTTCTCGTTCAACACATCGTTTCTGTTCAGGGACGATCCACATTGGCTGTCGTCCACCATCATCATCATCATCATCATCATTCGGCCAATCATTCAGCAAAAAGACACGGGAATACAGTTGTTATTGTCCCTTCTGATTCCTTCTCAGTAACGCAAGCATTGCCGAGGAAAAAGCAGAGTTGTCAACCGAGAGGCAATTTAACCCAACGACAAATTCTAGTAATGGAGCCGGAAATCGCGTTGACAGTCACTTCCGCAGTCTCTTTCCAATTCATATTATAAGATGTGGGATCGTGAATAAACTAAAGGGACGAATGTGATGTCCTAATATACAAATGCATGATGTCCCGATCGCATGATGTGCAGATCCCCGAATGAGAGATGCTAACTTGCGAACAAAGCTCGAGACACCAACTCACTTCCACTTGCCCCAATACGATGAGGAGAAGTGAAGAATCTAGTATCAATGCCATCATCATCAGCAGGCCGATGGAATAAAACCCCAAACGCATATGGCACATAACATCTTCGATGTAACCACAAAGCCGCACCTATCGCTCAACCACCCCAGCCCGTAAAGGGCATTTCGTTCATCATTGTTTAATCGACGCATACTCTCGAAGATCACGCGTGTCTTGAATCAGAAGACGCGTGATTCTTTGCTTCTCCTCCGCATGCTACACAGCAATGCCCTTCAGGAATTTCGGTGATCTTGATGAATTCTTAGTTCAATTCAATCCGCATTTACAATCACCCATGGAATGAACCGAGTCTAGCTTCAGCCCTCAAATCTAATCTAATCAAATCTAAGCTTTGCCCACATGGGAAAATCATTCCCATCTCTCTGTTTAGCTTCAGCTCTCGAAAATTGTATGCATCACTTGCAGACGTTTTCAATACGATGAAGTCACTGGGCTAATCAAGTTCATGCGCATACATATGAACATAGAAAAGACTTAAAAAGGGACACGCATAAGAAAAAAGAAGTAAGTACCTGTAAGTCCTGCCGGCTCCGGCCTCGTCGACATAACAGAGCTTATTGCTCATGGGCATCTGTTCGATGGTGAACTGCGAGTATTCGGACAGAGAATCGAGCACCGACCGGAGCGTGTTCTTGGGTGCCACGTAGATGAACTCGTCCACGTCGAAGAAGAACATCCACTTGGCCATGAATTTGTATCTGTGCAAGCAGTCGTTCACCACCATGAACTGGTTGTGGTAGTAGCCGTCGAACCTCTCCTGGTCCCTCACGTCCTGCAGCGTCACGTACCCAAGTTCCATCCAGGGCCGCAGCACCTCGAGAACCTCCTCATGGATCCCACCGGCGTCGTAGATCACGAAATGCGACCTGCCCCCGAAGAGCCTCACGTGGAAGGCCAACCACTCCCTCACTCGCTGAGGGCTCAGGTTCCCGTACAGCGGCGACCCGCAGTAGAAGTAATCGTACTTGGGCGGGGAGGTGAAGATGGACAGGTCCAAGCTCCCGGGGGCCTCGGCGAGGACTTCGATGGTGTCGGTGAAGTTGAAGTTGCGGTCACCGCCGCCGGCGGTGGAGGCGAGGAGGAGCAGCTTGCCGCCGGAGTTGTCGACGTTGACGACGGGGTCGGGGAAGGTGCAGTTGACGACGACGACGGTGTAGACGTGGCCGTAGCCCCAATCGGGGAGGATCTTGTAGCCGACGGCGGTGGAGACGGAGGTGGAGGTCGAGTTGGGGTGGGGGACCCACTGGCATTGGTAAGCAGGTTTGCCGTAGACGTGGAGGGGCTTGGAGGCGAGGCCGACGACGGCGAAGGTGTTGGAGCCGCCCCGATAGGAGCCCATGGTGATGAAGTTGTAGGCGGCGGAGCCGTAGGGGTTGAAGGCCCGCTTGATGACGCCGCCCGCGAGGACCTGCTCCCGATCCGGGGCGGGGGGCGGCGGCGGGGGCAGAGGGAGAGGCGGAGGAGCGGCGGCGGCGACGGGGGAGGAGGAGTTAGAGGGGAGGGAGGAGTTAGAGGAGGAGGAGGGGAGGGAGGAGGGAGAGGGAGAGAGGGGAGGGGAGATGCGGGAGATGCAGAGGCGGAGATCGGAGGAGGAGATGGAGAAGCGAGGGGGGAAGAACTGGAGGAGGGTGGCGACGGAGCAGAGGACCAGCAGGGCGGTGAGAAGGATCTTGAGCTCGGTGGCGCAGTTCCACACGACGCCGACGAACATCTTTTTGTCGCCACCCACGCCTCCTCTCTCCCCCTTGTCTCCGTCCTTCCCCATTCTGGCCTCTCGTCGACGGCGACGGCGGCGGCGATCGGCTGCTCCGCGTCAAGCTTGCTGTGAACTGGTGCTGAGAGAGAGAGAGAGAGAGAGAGAGAGAGAGAGACAGACAGGGGATGGCGAAAAGCAGAAGAGGAAGAAAAGTTATAGTGTGGAGGTGAACTGGAATGCTCACATAAGTGTTTGATTATATTGCCAAAAAAATAAAAATGCAAATGCATACTTCCGCTTCTTCCAAAAGAAGTAATCCAGACATAGCATAAACCACTGCTCAATCTTACATAAATGTGTCCTTAGATTTTACCCCAAATCCAACGCATTAATATCTTTCCTAAAAATGATAATTTTGAAATGCTCGTAAAAATATTTAGACATAGATCATTACGAATAATGAAAATTTTTTCTTTTAAATGATACAAATGATTAATTTATGAAAGTATTTTTAAATTATTCGTCTGCAAATTGAAGTGGTATTTACTTATGGTGCGGAGTTTGCGGGGCCAAGGGCAGACCAACACTGCACTTGCCTTAGTAGCTCGAGACCTTACTCTACTTTGATATTCCCCTAGTCACGAGTTCAGTTCCATCCTCCCCAAAAAATTCCATCATCTACATGATTGATACAACTCCCACCTTATGATGCCGACACTCTAATTAAATGACATTGATGCACTTATTTGAATGAGTCATAACTATAGCTCAAATTTAGTATTTATTATCTACGAAGATCATTAATACCGATCATCCTAATAGAAGATGCCAAGAAAAGGGTGAACTCGCTCATGGATCGATCCTCCGCCTCTCTCGGATGCATATGGACTCTGTCAACCGCCGGGCCATCTACGCCGGTGGTAGACTCTTCCGGCGGCGTCTGGAAAATTGGTAACTTTCGCCGATCGTTTCCTCGCCATTCCTTTCTCTGGTTCATAAAGAAGAAAAGAGAAAGGGGGAGGGGCATTATTGGGATTAGGTAGAAGGGGCGCAGAAAACGACGCCGGACGCCGGACTCCCTGTCTCCCGAGATGGCAAGAGGACAGATGGAGTGGGGTGGTCCCCACCGGCTTTAATCAATATCATGAACATAGTTATGGCCCGTCCGCCATCGCTGTCTCTCCTCGTAACACGTGGCTCGTTGCCCCGCCACGTGGACGGAAATCGTACTGCATCATTTGATTCTTCGCATTATTATACGTCGACGGTGGATGGAGGAGGTCGGGGAAGGAGGACCGATGCTTCTGTAACGGGGAATACGACGCCGGCCTCCTTCCCTCCCTCCCTCCCTCCCATGTTGACCATTCGGCGGTGCGCCGAATCAAATTCAAGCGTTCACGTGAAAATAAGATTAGTCTTAATCCCTTTAAAAAATCCCAAATTTTAAATCTAATTTCTATTTTATTACAAATCCTCCTTTTTAATCTTAAAAGAAAGCGCATAGACTCGATTTTTAATTACAAATCTATCCACGTTCGAAAAATGACCATAATGCCTTCAAAATAGTTGACATTCATAGAAGTTGGAATTTCGTTATCAAAAACGCACATCTTCATGAATATTCTCATCTTCGTATGGAATATCAACAATTTTCCGATGTTAGTAATTTTGAAGAAATAAATGGTTATTTTTTGGATGTGAGGTAGGTTTGAGATTAAAGTGAAAGTTGGTGATTTTTTTAAGAAAAAAATCGCTAGATACTTGAAATTACACTTAAAATTTATGATTTTAAAAAAAAATAGGATGAAAAGGTTAATACTACAATTAGGATTGACCTGGATTGGTAATAGATTTCAAACTTATGCAAGGTATGCTTCATTAGCACATGTATTTTTCATGTATTACTTTGTTTTTGCAGCTATCTCCCTCATTCGGTTCGGAAGAATCGGAAGTTGATGAATTAGTAGTAGTGTTCATTTAAATGTGAAAATGAAATTGAAATGATACATAATATGACCAGCAATATAATCATTTAGGACATGTCCTGGTTCAGTATTTGTAAAGGATTTTCAGCCTCTAAAGACTTTTGTGTCAAAATTGAAAGTCCTTGGGTATACAATTCCAAAGTCCTTTAAGCTGAAGTTCACATTTGCAAAGCCTTTTAAACTAATGCAATTGCCACCTAGCATTAATTTTGAGCATTTTCGAAATGCTATTTCAAGGGTATATGGATCTTTCTTTTCCCCTTCCAACTTCGCAATCATTGAAATATCTAAATTCCAATTTTGACTTTACCTCACTATCCTGTATAGATATGATCGGCATTGAGCCACGTCGGCAATTAGTGTAAATTTGATTGCTAATAAGTCAGATTTTACACCACTAGTCCTTGTCTAAGGTTGCGCAACCTAGCCATGGCATCATTGGACCTCTAGCGAGGATTGCTAAGGCATAGGGGGCCCTCAAGCGAGCTCATTTTGCCTCTATCCTATTTTCTTAATAACTTTTCATATCGAATATCATGATTTGCTTAATAAGCGCTCAGCTAATACTATTTAGATTTTGTGACTAACCCTTTGGCGTTGGTGCCGGCTCAAACTAAGGACAGGTGGGAGCGATGTTAGAGTAGAAAGAAGGCATTGTGTACAAGGTAGAATATTCCTTCGAGGGAACGGGGATGGACTTTTTCAAATGTTGCACATGCATGCAAGGGAGAAAAGCAGATGGCATTGCATATGCAATCCAGCGAATTGTCAGCTTCCCCTGTTCATTTGGACCGCATTTCGATGGGCTGTTCTTTCTTCGGAATCGAACAATTTCCCCTTTCGTTTTTTCCACGCAGCAACAGGGACGAATGAATGTGCTTGCTGACGGTCGTCGTTGACTATGCTCCTTCCGGAGTCTGGGGCGATACCGTATGGTACCGGGATTCATGAGCAAGCAAAGTTCATTTTTATAAGCAATCTCCATTCCCAGGTGACGTATACCTGAAAATTGTTTGGAAAAGAGCAGTCATTACACACTTGTTGCTAACGTAAAGGTAAACTCCCTTGGGATAAACCCTGTTTTCTCGTTAATCACAATGTTGTTTCTTAAATTGTCAATTTATTTTAATTCATTGTGCGATATTATTCTTGAATTTTTAATTTGTAAAATGTGATCCTTAAACTCTGGTCTAATATTCAATGTAGTCTTTGAAATTTTAAATATTTTAATATAATTAAAGGATTACATTGAATACTTATTGATAATTTCGGGACCACATTTATGTTATTATCCCTATATTGTTCACTAAGACAAGAACATCTTTCGATGTCAAGGATGTGAATGGGGCTCTTCTATTGTGACAACCTCTGTGACAGGATTCTTTGAAGAGCCTGACCCAAGGCGCGAGTTTGGGCCGACCATGTTGTTTTTCTCCATCCGATTGCATGTTCCAAATTTCAAATTTTTTCCCAGCTGAGCAAGGCCATTTCTCATGTCCCAACACTGTTCTGGTGGTGGTGCCGCACCAAACCATCTTTCAGATTCCATCGCGTGAAAGGGGGTGGTGGGTCTCGGTTTAGCAGATGGCGTTACCATTATGGACCTGCTTTTACAGTTCTTATCCCCCAACTCTCTTCACTCTTCGTTCAACCATGCCAACTCCTGATCCCTATTTTCAGGCTGTAAGAACCAATGAAACGACCGGTTTGGTTTTAGCGAAACAATTCGATGAACTTCCATGTGATTGATTGCTGATGAATTTGGCGGGTCTCCCCGAAAAGAGTTCCTGTTGAATTTGGCTCCAAGACTTGGCCTGCCCGCAAGTAAGGAGAACACAGTAATGTGCTCTATATGTGGAAAAACCGGGAATCGCGGCACGCCCTGGATGCTTCATATATATGGTGGGTCTCGAAACCTAGTATTATCTCATTCGTTTTGCTCATTTTATCCGGTGGCTACTGTCTTTTAAGGTCACTGATTTTGGGTCACCTTCTTTTAAGATAGACTCAGGCTTTACATAATATAATTCTCCAAAGTAATGCTTGGAAGCAATTGCTACGTGGAGATGTCTTCGAATTGGATCGCATAAGATAGCTGCCCCGGATATGAGCATTATGTAATCTTTTTCTTCCTTGCAGTTGCTGCATCTTCGGTGTGTGATGAATGAATCGATAACGACATAAACTTATCACGTCCAGACTACAAAGTACTGGTTTTCAACATGTCTACTTCATTATGTTTCGTTACATTACATTACATGGGTTCTTTATGCCAAACTGCCAAACGCTAATTGATGAGTTCTCTTCTTTTAGTTTTTGCTTTCCTTCCTCTTCTCACCCTCACCCTAGAAAGCATTACCCTATACTTCTCCTCACAACTTAAAACACCCAAATCACAGTTCACTTCCTCTTTTTAAGGAGGGAAAAAACAGAAAAGCAAATCAACAGTCATTTAATTAATTAAGCTCCAAGGGGTTTGAACGGAGCAGGTGCAATGCAGGTCCATCCAACCTGTCATCTTCTTCGTTTCTCTTCCTGTCCCTCGCTTGTGTGATGATCATGCACTATTAGTCACTCATCTTGCTCCACTTTCGTCACCTTCTTTCCTAATACTTGTGGCTGCATGAAGAGTTAATACTTGTAATCAAGGGCACTGGAGTTGGAGGCGTTGTGGGCAAGAAATCAAGTGATCATTGGTGAGGCCAGCGGCTTGCATGAAGGAGTGCACGATGGTCGGGCCGACATATCTGAACCCTCTTCTCACCATGTCTTTGCTCATCATCTCCGATTTTGATGTCTTCGCAGGTATCCTCTGGCATATCTTGTACTCCGTGGCGATCGGCTTGTAATTCACAAACCCCCACACATACTTGTCAAAAGATCCGCATTCCGTCCTCACCTGTCATCGCACAACATCCACATGAAATCAGGATCTAATAGGGGAATACTTGTAATGCACTGATCAACTAAAGTTTCTAAGAATCATAAAAACAATTGGAGCCCTAATGGGAAATGGAATGCGGAAGGAAAAAAGAGCAAGGTTTTTGAGCAACGGAGGACTTTAACATGTTATTACCTCAAGAATTCGCTTGGAGTTGTCGACAGCTCCCCGAATTTGACTCAACTCTAGGCCATAGAGACTACTCAGTGATGTTATCTTCTTTTCAGAGTATTGGGCCACAATTTCTGCATCAAATCCTGAGAAAGCTTCCCTGCAAAGTGAAGGGTCCCGATTGCCAATTTAAGCATATATACCCAGAACAAATCCGGCATAAAGTAGATATCAGCAACTTTGCGTTACCTCAGCACTTGACGTTTCTTCAAGACTGAAGTCCAGTTTGATCCTACTTGAGCTCCACTCAGTACCAACAACTCGAACAGCTTTCTGCATGTCACAATCCAATTCAAGGTCTAAGCATTTGATGGGTGCACGTACAAACAGACACTCAAAAAGGGGCAGAGTGAGGGAGGGAGATATTACCTGTCATCATGGACGGGCACTCCCCATTCTTGATCATGGTAAGCAACGTAGATAGGATCTGCACAGGCATCACCCGGGGAGAAACGACATATCAGCAATTACTCCGGACAAGTTTTGAAGCTGTACTTGTAGTCGGGTCTCTTTTGAGAGCTTTTTCTATACCTGAACTAGCTGTAATGAAGCTACATCTTTTATCCTCACGGTTGGCAACAGCTAGACCAGAAGAGGGGTTAAGCGGAATGACTTTGCCCCCACGCTTGAAAGGCTTAACTCTTCCGTAATGGGCAATCTTCTGCTTCCTCTGCTCCTGCAAAGAAGCAATTTGTTCTTTCCTAGCAGCTGCGATGCTACCAGAAGGAGCTGAAAATGATTTGGTCAACAATGTGTCAGGACTAGGAGGTAGTGCTTGACCGACCGATTTGTTCATCGACCTGGTCGTGTATTGCAGAGTCAAAACCTTGTCAGGACTGGACAAGGCAGAAGATGCAGTTGTTAGATCATTTCCTCTTTTCAAAGTTGAGATTCTTGGCATTTTTTTCTTAGGAGAAATTGGAGGGGTCAATGATGGTTTAGCATTATCAGCAGGAGTAAGATGAATAGTACTAGGGTCATGTGGTGTGGAGTTGGATAGTTTCCGAGGGGATCTCGGGGGCAGCGATTTCTTGGCAAGCGAATTACGTCGCTCGGGAGAGGGAATTTGGTTGCAAGGGTGCTGCTGGAGGACAGGGCGCCCATTGGTCCATGCGATAGCCGGGGCCTGGTGGACTCTGGTCTTGAAGGAGCACATTCCGTGAGATCTTGGTTTTCAGGTTCGGAATGTCAGGAGGGACTGAATTGGAGAGGCAAAAGCAAGGGGCTTAATGAGGGGTTTAGGAGGAGTTGATGTGTTTTTATAAAGGTGGATTATGATTGTAGGGACAGGTTTGGACAAGTAAGAACATGGTAGGGAAGAAGGACTGTCACATCTTATTCAAGAGTTCGACGTAACGATACCCCTCTTGTACTGTTACACTGGAGGCTATTCTACCTCTATACTACCTTTTAGTCCAAAAAGAAAATGTTGGGTAGGGCAATGCTATGGAAGACGCGGTGGACATGGTCAATCGCAGTCGAGAATAAGGTGACAAAAATGACATGGGCCTACAAATGTCACTGCCCTCATGGAAAGTGGAATCTGAGGGCATGTTTGATGAGCTTTTTGTGAAGGGAGAAAAAAGAGGAATAGTGGGGGCACAGCTATGGTGGTGCCACTGCCAGCTCTGTATTGGACCCTCATTTTTACAATAAGCGAAGTGTACAGGACGCCATTTCCTAATCCATAGTTGGGCCATGACCTTCATCTTTCTTGCTTGTCCAACTCCGAGAAAAGACAGAGGCAAGTCCTTCTGCTTTGCCTGCTCCTCCTTACTTGTCTGTGCTGGCACTACAATCTCTTTAAAATATTAACAACTGTTCGGACAATTAAGTAGCTGAGCCTGGATTTGGGTGTGTGAGTTTGTTCAAAAAAAACAAAAAGGGGCAATAAAAAAAGTTGCTCAACTAATCAAATAAAACCAGCTGCAAGTAGTAGTGCATGGACAAGTTGACCAGATGACCAGTGGCAAGTGCTTTTTGGAGCTGACTATCTTCTGGTCCCTAGAATTGGGGAAGATTGATATGAGGTACCAAATTCAGGATTGGGGATCGGATGATGGTGCAATTTTGTCATGCTCATCATCCAGGAATCATCATCATTCATTGCCCAAGGGCTGGCTGCCTATGGTTCAGCGTGTTTCTCATCAATGGGAACTGAAAACATGAACTGTATCAAGCCCACATTTACTCACCTGTAGGTGTCCCTTTCGAACAGCACTTTGCAATGGGTCCAGCAGGAACTTTTTTCCCGTCCACGCGACATTATTAGTGCCATTTCTGTGCCTGTATTCTTTGAGAAGCCACCATAAGTTCTTAAAATGTACATCCTCGCTCTAAAAAGAAAAAGAAAAGTAGATTCATAAACAAGAGTCGAACTCTTGTTGTTCTCGGGAATTTTCCATGTGCTGCAGTTTGTAGTAGTTCGATTCATGTAAAGATGTGCATATTTTCCTACTTTAATCATTTAGAAAACCGGGGAGATCGTGGGATGCCGGCTTTTCTAGAAGCAGCAATCAGTGTCGTATGATAAGCTTGGCCATCAGCAATTTGAAGACACAGCACATGACAATAATAATGGTGTGTTGGAGTTTGGGGCGGTCGAAGCGATGCATCTTTCCTTGTCATGGAGTTGCCCTCTGCTTCATGATTTATGAGCCAGTTGGCCCCCTCTTTGCTCCTTTCATCCACCTTTATGGACAAGCCCACATGCCTCTTTCCACAGCCTCATCTACTAAAAAGTGCATGCCGTTCGGAGCTCGTTCAATTTATCCTCCATACCTTTCGTGTGTTTTTAGCTTGGCGATCAAGTTCAATGTTATGCATATAAACGATCTCCTTAGACCCTAAGCAGCCTTATAGCATTGATATAACATCATCTTGGGCGAGTTGTACTCTCTTTTGATGTCCCGAGTTCAAGATGATATTGCATATTTAATATGCTTTGCTGGGTCAGATTTTGCATTTGATGGTTTGTAACTCGGAGATTGATATATACAAGTACGTGTAAACAATCTGTCCTAAAAGAGAGAAAAGTATTCCCCCCAAAGAAATCATTCACGTGCGTCACAGTATGTACACGCTCAGATCTAGCAATGGAAGAAGACAAACGTTCCAGATTGCAGGAATGATTTGACAATATGTTATTCCACATGCGTTTATTTAGTTACTAGAAGAAACAGAGCATCTATCCATCAATCTATGGATATTACATCAATTTCAACTTAGTTGTTCCTGTTCCAAAGTTATAATCCTTAGCTACTTTTGGAATTTGTGTCTCGGGTGGCCGAGGTTTAAGATTGCACCCATCTTTGGGATGTTTCAACTGGAAAAATCATTTCGTTCACAGCCCCGTGCACAGTCCTGAGTCCACTAGCCCTGAATTATATACGAGACTTATCCGTCTGCCTTGAAGATGTTGACGGTCCCTCCTGCAAATTGCTACTAGTATAGCTTCATCATTTGGCAAAACAGAATTGCCTGATAATCTCATCACATAAACCAAACAAAAAATGCAATGGTCAAATCTCACAAAAACAGTTTGCACCTCCGAAAAGAAATTTCCGGCGCAATATGCCGAGCATCTGTTTTGTCATTTTGCAATGATGATTGCTGTGAAATCTAACCATCAAGATAATCATCAATGGGTAGTGTCGAGTGTCAATGAAGAGTTGTAATGATCAATCTGGTGAAAGTAATAAAAGGGGAGCGCGAGTATCCATCACGAAAAATTGCCCCCACCCCCGAAGTTTTGATCCTGACTTTATTGATCTGCCTCGATGAATTCTTGCCTTTATGCAAGGCCAAGTGATTTATGTGATTTAACATGAAACATTATTGTCATTCATCATGGATCTTATCTGTAATAACAACAATTTGATAGAACATGAATTTAGTTGGCAATAAAGGACAATTGAAAGACCACCAAATTAGATGAATTTTAACTGTGACACAGCTATATCATATACGCTTTGACAAATTATCACCTGCATTCAGTATGCTCAAGCTATGGTCTTAAAAATTCTTTTCTGGCTACAATAATTTCATCTGTTAAGTTAAATAGCGTGCTACATCGCCGAAACATTGGTATGAAGAAGCCTGTAGGATTTTCTCTCCCATGGACCAAAAGGGATCATACAAAAAGGACTGAAAAGCAGCACTGGTATGACCACAAAGAATCTTCCGAGGGAAAAATTTCAATCGAAAACTTGATACTTGCGACATTTTTTTAATATTCAATTTGAGAAACTCGTGAAAAGGAAAGAGAAACAGTGACACCAAGCTACTTGTATCTAATAGGCGGGGTAAAGTATAACCATCGATATATTGCAGTGAGACTTTAAAAAAGAAAGGGAAGTAATTCAAGAATCGTTGGGTGATGACTGATGTAAATGATTAGAAGATCCATAGATTACATTGAGTATCACAAAACAACACTACCCGCAATGGAATCACCGATGGAGGAGTCACTGTGGGCATGCACATGCGTAGCATGTGCCTACTGTATGATCTATATGGAAGTGAATTGTCTCTTTCACATGCACCATAGCAACCCATGTGGGCAGCATCAAAGCAATTTGATGGTCTACCTGAAAACTAAGAGGCTTGATTAGGGTAGATCCTCCACAATAATTTTTGTGGACTGTAATGTCTTATAGAACTGTTGCTATTTTATGGGGACCCGAGAATTGAAGAACAGAACTGAAGAACTAATAGTACATTGATGCTTTGGCAGCAATTGGTGGAATTTTTTATTGATCATGTTGGGAGTGAGGGGCTCTCAACAAGCGAGGCAATGAAAGATGTAGCTTTCACTATCGTGCTACTTTAATTTGCCATATGTTTCTCTTGAGCACCAAATTTTTGTTTTTCAATGTCAATCATGTAGTCGATAAAAGTTTATCATCCTTGATGATGTTATAAATGCCTTAGTAAAGAAAAAGGAATTTCGAAATTCTAAACTGACAACTAAAAGTATATTTCTTTTCCCAATTCTTCTTTTTGTCCATTTGGATCATCACTTATACCTCAAAAATATATATAACTTGTCTAAAATACTATCCAATAATGCAATAAAATGATAACTTGGTTGTGTTAATATTGCACTATTGCATTGCAAATATCCTTTTTTGTGGTTTGAAATATCAAAAATTGTTTAATAATTCTAATTTAATGTCTGAAATGGCAATATCTAGGGTGACAGTTCAAAATCTTGATGTTTGTTAACTTCTCTCTAAAGGAATCTTCGGTTAATGAGTCGCTAACATCCCTTCGATTTGCTAATAGAGTAAAATCATGCGAAATTCACATCCCTTATCGCCCTGCAGATGCTTGACCATCGGAGCATCCTCCAAATTGTTGAAAGCCCATGCATTCTCCAAATTTAAAATCGGGGTGTGGTTGAACCTCATGTAACTTTTGAATGTGCCACTTCGAAAAGCATGTAGCAGAATTCTTTCAAAAGCTAGATATCACGGGCTGAATCTCATTACAATTTAGTTTGCTTCTAGTTTCTGCATATATATTTTATTGGTGGGCTATTTTATGGCAAATAACCAATTGGTATAAGCCATGGACATTAGGTACAAATGAGAAGTTTTTTTTCTTTTTCACTAATTGATAGTATCGTATATATATAGTTGGTAAGGTGACAGCTTAAATATTAGTTTCACTTTTAGGAACTAGTAAAAAGAGAATACAAAGGGCTCCCAAGAGTAGTTTAGTATTACTCAACTCTTGGATGTCAAATGAGGGGATGAGAGCACCTCTATTTATACTTGAACCCCTCTAATTATGGCTGTTGGATCTTCTCTTGATTTAACGGTGAAGATTTGATCTTAAGAAATATGTATGAAATTTTTCCCATATTACCTCTACAAATATCTAGACCCTAGAATTATCTAGATATTATCTCTATAAATATCTAGGCATGTACATTTTCTATATTACCCTTGGAAATATCTAAAGTCATGAGGTTTCAAAGTTTCAAGGCTTTAATTTGGGCTCTTGGGCACTTTGGTGCTTAACTTAGCATGACCATCATGATATGCGTATACGTACACACATAGAATAGAACAGAGGTTGTTTGGAAGTTGCTCCATGGATTAGTGACTCAATGCTCCAAATTAGTATACTAATTGATAAATCAGTCAAAGTATTCATGTTTAACTTAATTAACACTAAGAGAGTCAACCTAAAAGTTCACACAAATGCATCTTGTTTCATTCTCATGCATGCTTGGTACACTTCATGCAACCTTTCAATTTCAACTTTTGGGTTTTGAGTTTGTATATTCTTTACAATCAATTTATTTATTAGACTCTTTAATAAGGATGATGAAGTTTACCTTCATTGCCAAAGGAGAGATCGCATCATTATCTTCAAAGAGGGCATGAAACATTCTTCACTGATTCACCAGCCAGTAAATCAAAATCCAAGATGACTGGAGGCTCCCTCGGTCCCCATTGTACTGCCAACCTATTAGGATACACACGTGAGTTGTGTTAGAGAAGTAGTCCCACATCAGATAATTAATGCGGTGTGGAGTAGTTAATATATACTAGTTGGCCCATAACTCACCAGTTTAAGAGTTGAGGTGGGTCCAACTAAATATATTGATGGGCTCGGACTTGGGCTTCCCCTTGGAGATCTTCCCATGCAAAAGGGTATCGGACTTCTACTATGCACTCCCAACAATTGGTATCAGAGTCGATGGTTACGGTTTTTGGGCAAGTAAACGTTGTAGTATAACAACGTGAGTCCGTGAAGATTGACCCATGTGGGCATTGTGGTGTAAAAACATGAGCCCGTGAGGATAATATTGAGCCAGAAGGATATCTGATTTAAAGGGGAGTAGATCTAACACTAGAGTTCACATGTGAGGGGGAAATTGTTATGATATAACTATGAGTTGTGTTAGAAAAGTAGTCCTACATCGGGGAATTGATGTGATGTTGAGTAGTTAATATACCCTAATTGGCCCATAACTCACTAGCTTAAGCTTTTAAGTTGAGGTGGGTTTAACTAAATATGTTGATGGGCTCGAATTTGGGTTTCTCCCTTGGAGATTTTCCCACATAAAATGTATCGGACTTTTGCTGCACACTCCCAACAACTAGTATCAGAGCCGATTGTTACGATTTTCGGGTAGGTGGGCGTTATGGTGTAACAACGCGGGCTCGTAAGGATGATGTTAGGCCAAAATGATACATGATTTAAGGGGGAGTAGACCTAACACTAGAGCTCACATGTGAGAGAGAGATTGTTAGGATACATGTGTGAGTTGTGTTAGAGAAGTAGTCCCACATTGGATAATTGATATGATGTGGAGTAGTTAATATATACTAGTTGGCCCATAACTCACCAGTTTAAGCTTTTGAGTTGAGGTTGATCCAACTAGATATATTGACAGGCTCGGACTTGGGCTTTCCTCTTGGAGATCTCCCCATATAAGGTTATTGGACTTTTGTTGTGCACTCCCAACACAACCAACCCTCGAATGGATCGTCAATGAGCACAATGTTTTGATGGCAATGTTGACGATCTCACATCGAACTTGGGTTCCACTTTAATAATCTCTCTAGGTGAAGATATGTCACCATATGTGATTTCTGTTGTGCGTTCCTCGCGATGGTACCAAAGCCGATAGTTCATTGTGTTGAGAAAACTCTTAGTTTGATGCTAACAAAACTTTCTATTTCTTTAAACAAGCAACACTTCTAGTACAAATCGTGGAAAAAGACTTATATGTTGACAAATTCAACAAAGTCTATTCATTACATAAGAAGGCATGAACAGACACATAATCTCATTCTGTTAGGGGCCCAGAATGAACCTCAAGAATGAACCTCAAGGATCAAAATGAGAACAAGATCATCAATAGCTACAAATTTCACTTACCTTACTTATATTGGTTTTGCTAATCAAATCAATCGACAAAATCAATCAACAAGACAATTTCCAAATGATGGAACATTTACGGAAACCTAGATTCCATTTGTATGAGCAACCATAATCAAATAGAATTCAATTTGTCTTCAACGACTAGGAAGTCTTTCCTTATGAAGTTTGTCCAGGAAAGGAAAAGAAAGACAAATTCTTCATGGTAACAACCAATGGCTAGCTTTGGTTCGAAGGGTGTATAAGGAGGAGATATGGCCAGAAGAAGATAGAGTGAACATGAAATTCCAAAGTGTAATTCTATTCTTCACCAAATTGTATGTGAAAGTGCAAAAAGCGAGTAATCTAAAGTGTATTGCGAAGAAGAGTGACTTAGTGAGAGATCTTATCACTGAGTACTTGCACTCCAGAATATATGATCATTTTCGATCACATAGTGAAATTCAGCCTATTGGCTGACGGCGTGGGAGAGTGGACGTATGCTTGACAAAAACCGAACCACTATAATATTGTTTGCAATCTTCTCTTCCCTTACTCTTTTTATTTTTGATTGCATTCAATAAAAGTCTATCTCATCCATACTATATTATGAGTTTGTTAATGTCAAACTTTGTATTTACAGTTTTAGTGCAAAAACTTTATTTACACCTATTCACCCCATCTAGGTGTCGGTACTAGCAATATCAAATTGGTGGTTGGCTCCTCAAAACTCTAGTTCGATTTTGCTTTTGGAATGCAAAATGAGTGTTAGTTCATGCAATTCCAAATTAATTATGTATCCTATTTAATAAGTTGATCCAAAAAAAGAAACTCTAGCGGGTTTGCTCATCAAGCCCCTCAATTGCAATCTACGCACAAATAAGCATAGCTGCTATTCCTCTATATTGGTTCAGGGCTCCAGAACCCTGTGGATCACGGTAAGCTTAAATTCTACCTCGATGTTGTTGTTATTCTTCTTATTATTAAGAACCTTCATCACAGCTCCTTATCATTAACTATATGCTTGATTTGTCATAGGAGAATGCCCCCAAGGACTCAGCTCTCTCTCTCTCTCTCTCTCTTTTCAGGTGGTCAATTCGTGATGATTCGAGGGGTATTCTAGTGCTCGTTATCAGACATTTTGTGCCTCAACATGTAGATATGAGATCATATGTATGAATTTGTGCTACTTCACAGCAAAGTGCAACTACAATTTAGCTACAGGTTTCAAGCTCATTAATCCTTCATAGAACTTAGATCAAGCACATTCGAAATAAGAGAGGAAATGTAAGAAGGAACGGAACATTTCGGAAGGTGGTGGCACAAAGCAATATTATTTTGATTACTATAGATTTTCGTGTTGTGTTTTCATGACAACGTACAGTTCTTGTATTGGGATGAAAGTTCTCGAGAAAATGTGAAGAGAAGTTTATGTATGATTTGGAGATTACATGGACATCCTGTTCTTGGACTACTTCTGCTCAAAGGTGCCCTGCCCATTCGTCGAGTTTTGTTAGGAAATTCTTCAAGTTAAAGGTCTTTTTCACCGTTGCTGCCATCAGGGAGTGATCATACCGTGATGTAGGACATGATCCTCTTGGCTTTTGCAACGCTGGTGAGTTAAATCTCACATTTTCAGCTTGAAGAACAAGAAAGGCTGATCATGACGAATGCCTTAGTTATTTTCTATGTACGTTGCTTTCACCAATCTTGTTCGATCACGAAATGGGTATAAAGTATTTAATGGAGCTCCTACACTTTTGGATTGTTGCGCAACTAAGTGAGGTGATTGAGCTTACCAATCATTTATCTCTTTCAGGGAGCAGAACATTCTTAACCATCTCTCTCGGTGAAAAAGCCTAGCGTAATAGCAAGGAAGCTTTTGATATTAGACACTGATCGTAGGCATGGAAGTGACCACTAGGATGCATCCCCTGAAGATGTTTTTCTGCTTTAGTGAAATGGATGGCTGCTAAACAATGTGGAGGTGATGAATCTTCTGTTCTAGAGATATCTCGGAGCGTAGTCATGAATACGGACGGGTGACATTGGAAACCTTCTGCCCTTAGCTGCTTCCTATTTTGGCACACAATCTAGTTATAGTAGATTCAATAGTTGGGCGATATTCGATGTTGCTTGAAATGACACTTCATTAGCCAGGATAGAGTAAAAAAAACGCTATGGTTTTGCAAATTATCACAAGTACAAAATCTTTTATATGTAATTTTAATTTAAGCACATCAAACTTTCTTGATAGATAACTTTTAATGCATGGATTCACAAATAATTTTTAAGTTTTATGTAATTTAAATAATATTTTAAATTTTGCTCGGAAAAATAATAGAGTTTTGACTTTTTTCAAAGGCCACATGGCACAAAAAATTGACCCGAGGTTTGCGCTTATGGTGACGAGGCATATCTTCCCCCAAATTCATGGCTCACTCCATGCGTGCGATGTAATGAGGGTGATAAACCTCATGCAAAAAAAGATTTCTTTTCATTTTTAATATGAGGAGATGTATTCACTTCATTTCACCTTCTTCTTTTTTTGATAATTTCCTTTATCTTTTGCATGATTGGTGCAATAGTCTTCGGTGATTAATCTGTAATATTGCGCTTGTACGATGGTGGAAAGACCTTTATCATTAGATCTGGGGTCACAATATGATGCCATGCAAAGATGGCACGCTTTAGCCGCTTAGGGTCAATGAGCCAACGTGCACATTATACGACACTCCTGGAAAATCTTCCATCTATCAATACATTTCCCTCCTATTCTTAACGGATCAAGAACATCGGAATGACTATGATGGACGCAGATATCCACATTAGTGAGATTCTGGTTGGCGATTCATACCGCGCATCATAAGTAGCAATAAATCAGACCACAAAACACAAATAATCAGTTCTCACATCAATCCACTGATTACGATAGCATGAGTTCAGAAACAAGTTCAACTCTCACATACGATATTGTTTTCCTCACGGTTTTGCCTGCAAGCAACAACAAACACTGAACCTTCAAGCCTTTAAGACAATCATATGGTTCGGCTCATGCTACGGACCTGCTTTACCCCAAGCTTGTCCGGTGAAAATTAAGATATCACATATGGTAGCTTCACCCTTTTCCATGCAGATGGTGGGAGGTGACAGCCTACTAATTCTAGCAGAGCGAACTGCCATTTACATATCAAGGTTGTCAAGAAATTCCACAATTAACTTCATCCTCAGCGTATTGTAAAGTTAAATGCAAACTCAAGAATTCTCATAAATTCACAATATGAACAGAGGTAGGACAAAAAGAACCCAAGTCAGTAAGTTGTGGTACAGAGGAAGAATGTATTCGTTTCTTAGGAACCAGGTCGACAACATAGGCCATCTGTCACGACCCTCCCGAAGGAGGTTGATGGATTACTAAGCACAGTGCTTAGCACGGACTCTCCCAAGTCCTACCAATCGCAACTTAGTACTCGATTCAACCATGATATTTATCTTACCTATTGGAGCCGCCACTAATCGATTTCGGATCGATTAGACACCCAAGTAAAATGTGGGAGTACATTTTACTTCCAAAAATCATGAGTTCGGGGACTTGTACCTTTTCTCCTTTAAAAAAAATGTTTTGCATACAACCTTTTTTGGATTTTATAACACTACTCCATTAACGTGTAAAATATGACCAAGCAATTGAGCAAATAATAAAATAATATCCAACGATCATGATTATAAAAAAAATATGAACCTGAACATATTTAAAAAAAATGATATTATCATTATCACAGGGTTTCTTAGTTTGAGTAAACTAAGAGAGATTGGCACAAACCGAAAGCACGATATTATAGGAAGCAACTAAAAGGATGTAGCAGCAATGACCAGCAGCAATGTAGCAACAACGACGCACCAGAGCAGCAACGAACGTCGACAAATCAGCAGCAAACCAGTAGCGAATCAGCAGCAAACCAGCAGTGAAACAGCAGCAAACCAGCAGTGAACAGCAGCAAATCAGCAGCGAACCAGCAGCGAACAGCAGCAAATCAGCAGCGAACAGCAGCTAACCGGCAGCGAACAGCAGCAATGATCAACGATGGAGATCTTCAGTGAGGACAGAGCTTTTGGAGACTCATTTGAAGACTAAGGACTCAAGAAAAGGACTGTGTTGTGATGTATGCAAGGCACCACAACATTGTGAAAACACGAGAGAGCTTCGTATGTTGATGAGAAAACTGATGATCCTCTGGCGCTCTTCTCCTCTCCTTTTATAATGGTCCCGAGCGTCTCTTTCTATGGACAATTTTCTGAATTTCCTTTTCTCATTGCCTTAATTCATGGTTTGCAAATTGGTACGCGATTTTGTGGCCAGCTCAATCTTTCCTATTTCACGTCTTGATTCCTTCCTTTGTCGAATTTCCGCCTTTCGTTCACCTGATATTTTGGCTCTTGATTCTTAATCAGAAATTTGGATCCTCATTTACCAAAATTCGAATATCCATTACAACAAGAATGGCTGATCAGGATTCCCACCTTCCTTGCATAGCCAATCAGATTGATCCCCTCTTATTTTCCAGCTCATCAGCTTCCTTTTGTAAGTCTCCACAGCCCACACTTGCCACAAATATTTTCATTTTCTTCCCTCCGTTTCGTCCGTCTTATCCCATGAATTCCTCCAAAGATTCTTTGTGAAAATTGCAGCCCCCTAGTATCCAATTGATTTCTTTCCGAATTTTCTATCCTCTCGTGTGCAATTTATTTGTCCCTTTCCTCATATTATGGGCGAGGTTCATGGTCCCTTATTAGGTTGAACATAACTTCCGATTTTGCTTAAGGGTCGTCGGCCTGCAAATATAGTCGCATGTCAGGTCAAAATTTAGGTGTCAACACCATCGAAGTAGGAAAAACACAGAGTAAACATTCTTTTTTTCAACAGTTTTATGTTAAAGCACACTCGTTCAAGTAAACTAGAAGATTCCAATTTCAATTGAACAAAATAGAAGATGAGACTCAAGTCATGAAATGCAGTGCACGACATGGCCATCAAAACTATAAAAAAATTTACCTTATTTTTTTTTATGAGCATTTTTTTTTGTTTGAAATGTAAGTATCATTCATAAGATTACGTACAAGAGCTTAGGAGCATTTCCCATCATTACAAAGATAACTAAGAACTCAAAAAAATGGAGTAAGGGAGTCTTCATATAGTAGCCAAAATTACATTTGTCTGGGAATGTTTAAAATTTTTGTAAAATGATGCTTGGCCTCTAACAAGCTTACGAATTTTAGCCACAATGATAGGGACATCATTTGATTTGTTTTGGAAATGTCTACAGTTACGTTCCATCCAAATGATGTATATGGTTGCCAAAAAAGTTACTTTGAGAAGTCTTGTCGCCAAATCCTTACCTTTGGTAGTCCTGATCATCTATTGGATTTTATCATTCCATCCTCCTAAGTTACGATGGATTCTGTATTGTGCAAGGATAATACGCCATATGCTTCCCATCTATGTGCACTGAAAGAATAGATGATCTCGATTTTCCAAATTATCCAAACAGAAATTATAATGGATTGTTATTGTAGACATCTAACGTGATATAATATCTGTTGTTGGGAGTTTGTCTCTACAAACTAGCCATCCAATAAAATTGTGTTTGCTAACCCCAAATGTCCATATCAATTGGTACCATCCCACAACCGGTCCCATATTGTCGAGTTTATCGTATAACTTTTTGCAACAATATCTTTGCCTAGATATGACTAGAGTTAAGATTAGCCTTAGTTTAAGAATACCGCGTCAACTCCATGCCATACTACTTTTAATTTCAAGCTGCATAATTAGGATGCTTCTACATTTTGTGCTATGAACCCACTTACTCCATAAGGAAGACGATGGACAATTTATGAGGCTCCATAGCATGTGGCCCAGTAAAACTTTGTTCCATAGATTTAGATTGAGCAACCCTAGTCCTCCCTCCCTTTTTGGCAAGCAAACAATTTTCCAAGCAACTTTATGCGATCGATGGCCTTCCATATTTCCATTCCATAAAAATTGTCTAATCTTCTTCTCCACTTCGTATATGGTTTGCTTTGGAAGTAAAAATATTTGCATCCAATAAGTACAGATAGAAATAAGTACAGATTTAGCCAACTGAAGATGACCGGCATAGCTGATATGTTGCATTCCCCAACCTTCTATTTTTTTGAAGATTTTGTCGGTCAAACTTTTTCAATCTACATGCATGAGTCGTCTAGTGACAAGAGGAACACCGAGGTATCTAATTGGAAGGGTACCTAAGGGGAAAGGCGTGTGATCCAATATAATACCATTTTCTACCTCGATCAATCCAGAGAAAAAGATTTGGCATTTATTTGGGTTAAAATGTAGTCCAGTGAAATTTGCAAAATTATCAAGCGCTTCAATAAGGCAAATAACAGAATCGGTGTCCCCATGAGCAAAAAGAATCAAATTAGCAGCAAAGCATAAGTGAGTGATTTTCTTAGTTTTTCAGTGCCAATGATACTTGAAAGAAGATGTAGCCACTTTTTCAATGATAATTCTGTTAAGAATCTCTTTAACCAAGACAAAGAGATAAAGAGAGAGTGGGTCGCCTTGTCGTAGTCCATTGGTGCTAGCAAAGTAGCCAACGTGTTCGCCATTAAGGTTTATCGAAAACATCAGTGTAGTTATGCATTGGGCTATCATATCAATCAATTGTGGTGGCAAGTTAATAGCTTTCAAAACCCCAACTACCGCCTCCAATTTTACCATGTCAAAAGCTTTCATGAGGTCAATTTTTATTGCCACACGTTTATCTTTGTCACCCTTATGGTAGTTGTGGAGGAGTTCTTGGCAAAGCAAAATATTCTCCAAGATCTATCGACCCAAGATGAAAGCAGTTTGGTTGAGACTAACAACCGAAGGAAGGAAATAGTTGATTCTTTCTACAAGTAACTTTGATATGATCTTATAAAGAACATTGCGGCATAAGATGGGTCTAAAATCCGTCATGCGGGATGGATTCTGGACCTTCGGCACAAGGGATATGAGAGTAGAATTTATAGTTTTCAATATCCTTCTTGAAGAGAAAAAATCCATGATAGCATCCTCTATGTCATATCCTATGATGGGCCAAGGTTTTTTGTAGAACAAACTGTTATATCCATCTGGACCTAGAGCTTTGAAGTCGTTGATGCCTTTGAGAACTCTAAGTATCTCAATACATTGAAAGCTTAGCGTAGCCATGAGGTCACTTACATTCAGGGAATAAGGAGGCATATCGCTCATAAGGGATATGAATGTCTCCAGAGTTGCCAAGTATGTGTTGGTAATATGAGACAATTGTATCCCTAAGAGAGCTTTCATTTGTGACAATAGCTCCATCATCAAGTAAGAGTTGAGTAATTATGCTCTAAGCACTTCTACGCATCATGGAAGCAAAGAAAATCCTATTGTTGTTGTCCCCCTCTTTAAGTCATAAATTTCAAGATTTTTGCTTTAGGAGAACTTTTTCATATTTGCTAAGGGCAAGTAGTTGCTCCAGCCTTTTCTTCCTCGATAGATCCCCGCCATAGATCCCTTCATCTCAGAGCTGTCCTATCTAGCATCAACGTTCAATTTGAGTTCACTTTGAGTTCATCTCTATCGATCTGGGCTAGAGCAACGACCGGGCTGGCTGAACGGCCCGATCAAAAAATTTTAAACAAAATTGGCCCAAATAATAAAAATTAAAATAGGCCTACTTCCTATTTCTAAAAATTCGGCCCAACTTCAATCTAAGCCTATTCGAAAAGTCACTTGGCCCGGCCCCCAACTCCTTTTCCAATTTCGGCCCTTCTTTCTTTTCTTTTCTTCTTTTTCCCTTTTTTTTTTGTTCTTTTTTTGTTTCTGGTCTTCGTCTTCTTCAGTCCACCGAGTGCTCGGACCTGCAACTCCTCCGCCACGCTACCGCCGACGCCACTACGGGTCCTCACCAGTCTCAAAGGGGTTGTCGTGTCGTCTAGCGTCGACGTTGCCAGTGATGCCCTCTGGTGACAGCTCAAGCCCTCCCTTGCCGGAACTAAAAAAAACTCCCCTTTGGCTAAAAAAAAATGCGAAAATCTCACGGAAATCGCCATGGCATTAATAAAAATCACGAGAATAAACAATATATGGACAAAAACCTACGAAACAAGGTTATTGAGGATGGATTCAACAATGAAAGTTTCTGGGTCCCACGTGGGCATTTCCACAAATAGCTTGCGGGCATGAACAAAACAGGGAATGTTCGACTTGAGCTGGCCTGAGACCGAGCTTCTATCTAGCCATACTAGCATGTATAGAGATGTGGATGGGGGATCGACAGGGGCTGGGGCTTGCATGAACTAATCGGCGTGAGCTTCGGCCCGCCTCCTCGTCACAACAGGACAGAAACAAATAGAGGAGGGACCTACCTGGTTCGGGGACAAGTCACGGCGAACGATGGCGACGGGCGAGCCTTCGACAACAGTGACCAACTCCTCGAGCGTTCTTTTTCCTCCCAGTTCTCTCTCCCTTCAGAACTCTCTCTCGTGAACTCTCTCCTTTGTTCTCTATGTTTTCTGATGCTGGAGTTGAGGCACGGCGGGGGATCGTCGGCGACAAGTCAGGCGTGACTGCCACTCATCTCTCTTCCTCTCCTCAGATCCGCTCCATCCATCTTTTTCTTCTATCCGAAAATCCTGCTCCCTTCACCTCTTGTCCGAAGATCACCCCCTACTCATCGATACCCCTCTCTCCTCTAACCGAATTCCCTACTGGCCTCTCTCCGCGTGATAGCGCATGACGTCATGCCAGAGGATGGCCAAAAGTCGTCGTCCATTGAACGTGCCGCTGCTGCTTCTCTTGCATGCTACTGTGCATGTGCGGAGAGGGAGAAGAGAAAAAGAGAGAAAGGGGATGGGGCCGGGTTAAGGAAAAGAGAAAGAGGGGGACGGGCTAGGCCGAGAAGAAAGAAAGAGAGAGAGGAAAATGTGGGCTGGGAAAGAAAGAAAGAAAAATGGGTTGGGCTGAGCCAACCCACTCGAATTTTTTTTTTTTTGAATTGTTTTTTATCAGAAATTTTTATCTTTTCTATGAATTAATATGTATTTATATATGCAAAATAGATGGGCATTTAAAATAACATAAACAAAATTTTGGGCTTTTTTGTCCCACCTATTGAGTCTGCATTTAACTTTACAATACGTTGATGGTGAAGATAATTGTGGAATCTCTTGACAACCTCGATAGCTTCAGCAGCAATTGGCAGTTCACTCTGCTAGAATTAGCAGGCTCTCACTTTGCTGCCATTTGCATGTGTCGCGACCTATTTTTTTCGTCCCATGAGATAAGGAATATCTAAATAAATAGGTTTAGGGGTATTCTTGAAAAGAATGAGTCGTAACCATCATTAGACGTGGGCTCTCCCAAACCCATACCCTACGTGACATTAGGTGTTCATAAAAATTTTCAAATGAAACCAAGTGAGTCATAGGAGTGTGTCTCACTTTTTACGCAATCAGAGAATTTAGGGTCGAGGACTTGGTTACACTAATTAGCCAATTAGTGCCATTTCGGTACTTAATCTTGTTCATTTCAAAAAACTTCTGTCAAGCAGTTTGGATTGATTTTAGACTTAACCATTAATATGTGAGGTGATCATACGGGTGCGCAATCATCAAAATAACAATTAGCAATTAAAGAAAACATTAAATAAATTGCAAGGGAGAATAAACACCTAGCATTAAGAGATAAATAAATGGCAATCCTAATTAAACTAAGGGGGAAACCAAAACCATCACATCATAAGAGTGTTATCAAGGGCAATTGTATCCGAGGATTAAAACCCTAAGGTAAAGCCATGAGGGCTTGTTCAATTTTAAGTACAATCTTGGGCCGATAATTTTTCGACACTTTTTAAGAGAAAATTGGTCCAAAAAATATTTTAAAATTTTTAGGGAATTCTAAAACAAACTTAGAATTTTTGGGATTTTTGAAATTTTTTTCTTTTTTTTTGGAATTTTCTAATATTTTGATATATTTTTTCCGAAAATTTTAATAAAGTTTCAGGTTTCTAAATTTTCCATGAATTTTCTGAAGTTTCGAATTTTTATGATTTTTTTAATATTTTTAATATTTTCTGATTTTCTGAATTTTTAATTCTTTTTAAAAAATTTTAATGAAAAATAATTCGGACCGGGTCAAGAGACCGGGCCCTACTAAACCGATCCGGACGCTAATGGTCCGAATTGGGCTAAAAAAAACTATACTAAAGCCCATCTTGAATTAATCCTAATCGGCCCACGGAATTTTTTTAAAAGAAAATAGCCCACTGGAGTTTTAGTCTCAGCCCAACCCAATTCAGCCCATGCCAAGCGTAGGCCCGCTCGACGCTCTCTCAGCCCAGCCCTATCTTTTATTTTTGGCCCTTTTTTTTGTTTTTCTATTTTGTTTTTGTTTTTGTTTTTTATTTTCTTTTAATCTTTTTTTTATTTTCTGGTCTTCTTCTTTATTCCTCTGCATGCAGGTTGTCCCCCATGCATGCCCGATGGAAGCCTCTGCAGCTTCTTCGCCGGCCCGCCTCCACGCACGACGAGCCGTCGCCGGCTTTTGGGGTGATAACGAGGCCATCGTCTGGCGTCGGTCGTTCGGTCCGACCGACGCCGACCGCCGCCGGCCCCTAGCCGGCCAGTGTTTCCGAAGGTCGCCGGAGAAGGCGATAAACCGAGACACTAAGGACATCCTCAGCCAAACTAAGCCGAA
Source organism: Angophora floribunda (assembly GCA_014182895.1). Lineage (NCBI taxonomy): Eukaryota > Viridiplantae > Streptophyta > Magnoliopsida > Myrtales > Myrtaceae > Angophora > Angophora floribunda. The sequence continues at coordinate 42,795,725 of CM024709.1, read as the reverse complement.
CCTTCGCTGACCGGACAAAAAGACGCCGCTGGGACACCATCACGAAGTCAGACCGGCAATGGTGACTCGGTTTCTACCAAACGAATCGAAATCGGCGCCGGACCTCACTCGGGCATTTCGTCGAACAGTTGACGGGCACTACCACATTCAAAGGTTTCCGGCTCAACCGAGCCTCGAACATGCTTTAGGGGTCTTCGAACATGACATACGAGGAAGGTGGGAACAAAATGCAAGGGCGATGAGGGCCGGAGCTTGCGTGAGCCGGACGACCGCGAGCTCCGGCCCGGTGCGCTAAAACGGAGCAAGAACGGAGCCGAACTTACCTGGTTCGGGGAAGGGTTGCGGCGGACAAGGCGGCGGACGGGCCTCCGGCGACGGTTAACCGCTCCCTCGAGCTCGCCTTCTCCCTTTTGTTTTTCTGCTCTCACTCTCGCTCCGGCCGTCCTTTTTTCTCTCCGGTTTTCCTTCTCTTCTTTTTTTCGGACCGTCAGTCTCTCTCTCTCTCTCTCTCTCTCTCTCTCTCTCAGAGTTTTTCTTCTGTTTTTTCGGTCCCTCCGTCTATCTCTCTCGAGCACTCTCGGCTGAGCAAGAAAACCAGCCTCCTCCGCTGCTCCCCCCCGAGCTCTCTCTCGCTGCTCTCGGTCTTTCTCCCCCTCTGGCTTTCTCCCTGTTCCCTCCGTCGATTCTGTCTTTTTCCGTTTTTTCACTCAGCTGAGCCTGGACTAAAAAACTCTCCCGCTGCTCCCTCTTTCGCTGCCCTGCTGCACGCTGCTTCCTCTTTCTACTCTGCTCTGACCTGTTGCTGCTGCTTTTCTGCTGACTTCCTCCGCTGCAGGTCTTCTGCTCTGCTTCTGCTGTTGAGTTGCTGCTGCTGCTTTTGCTGACTTGCTGCTGCTTTGACCTCCTTTTCTGCCCTGACTTGCTGCTGCCATCTGACCTCCCTGCCCTGCTGCTTTTCGCGCGTAGAAGAAGGGAAGAAGGAGGAGACGGGTGGCCCGAGCCGAAACAAAAGGGAGAAGGGCTGGGCCGGGCGCCAAAAGAGAAGGGAAAAGAGGAAGGGACCGGCCCAAAGCTGGTCCAAACCCGACCCGACCCGACTGCCCTTCTTTTCTTTTTCTTCTTCTTCTTTTTCTTTTTTAAATTCGATTTTTTTAAATTAATTTTTGTTTATTAATTTTTTTAATTAATTTTAAAACTAGTGATGCAAATACTCCTAATGTCTATATGCAATGCAATTTTAATGAAAGAATTTTTTGTTAAGAGATTATAAACTAATCTCTAATTTTTCAATGCAATTAATAAATATTAAAACAAATCGCCAAAATTTAGGTGTCAATAACATGGAAAAGTATGAAGTTGCCAAATGTGATATCTTAGTTTTCACTAGACAAGCTAGGGGTAAAGTGGGTCCGCACGCATGAGCCGGACAATATACTTGTCTTAAAGGCTTAAAGGCTCGAAGGTCAAGTGTCTGTTGTTACTTGGAGGCGAAGAGCCTACTCCAATGAAGTCAACTATGAGGAAAACAATATTGTATGTGAGAGATGAACTTGTTTCCGGACTCGGTGCTGTTGTAATTAGTGGATTGACTTAAGGATTGATTATTTGCATTTTGTGGTTAGATTTATTGCTACTTATGATGTAGTGTAAGAGTTGCTAACCAGAATCTCACTAATGTGGATTTTTGCATTGATCATAGTCATTCTGATGTTCTTGATCTAGTGATGAAGGGAAATGTATTGATAGAGGGAAGATTTTTCAAGAGTGCGGTATAATGGGTACGTTGGCTTATTGACCTTGAGTGGTTAAAGTGTGCTATCTCTGCATGGCATCACTATGTGACTCCAGATTTAATTATGAAGGTCCTTCAACCATTATACAAGCGTGATATTACAAATCAATCACTGATGACTATTGCACTAATCATGCAAAAGAAAAAGGAAATTATCGAAAAGAGAAGGTAAAATGAAGGGTATACACTTCGTCATATTAAAAATGAAAAGAAATCTTTTTTGCGTAAGGTTTATCACCCTCGTTACATCGGGCGCATCAAGCGAACCATGCATTTGGGGGAAGATATGTCTCGTCACCATAAGCGCAAACCTCAGATTTTTTTTGTGCCATGTGACCTTGACAAAAGTCAAAACTCCGTTATTTTCCGTTTGAATTGTTATTCAAATTGCATGAAACTAAAAAATTATATGTGAATCCATGTATTAAATGTTATCTATCAGGAAAGTTTGATGTGCTTCAAATTGAAATATATACAAAATTTTGTGCCCATGGTAAATTTGCAAAACCATAGTGTTTTTTCTCTATACTAGTTAATGAAGTGTCATTTTAAGCAACATCGGATATTGTCCAAACATTGAATCTAGTATGAGAAGATTGTGTGCTAAAATAGGAAGCAACTAAGGTGGAAAGATTCCAATGTCACCCGCCCGTATTGCTGACTAAGTTTCGAGATATCTCTAGAACAGAAGATTCATTAACTCCACGTCGCTTAGCAACCATCCATATCACTAAGGCAGAGAAACAGCTTCCGGAATGCATCCAAACGGTCACTTCCATGCCTATGATCAGTGTTTACCATCAAAAGCTTCCTTGTTGTGATGATAGGCTTTTTCACCGTGAGATGGTTAAGAATGTTCTGCTACTTGAAAGAGATAAATGATTAGTAAGTTCAATCACTTCACTTAGTTTCACAACAATCCCAAAGTGTAGGAGCTCCATTAAATACTTTATAACCATTTCGTGATCGAACAAGATTGGTGAAAGCAATGTGCATAGAAAATAACTATGGCATTCGTCAAATGATCAGCCTTTTTTATACTTCAAGCTGAAAATGTGAGTCAACTCGCTAGTGTTGCAAAAGCCGAGAGGACCATGTCCTAAATCACGGTATGAGCACTCCTTGATGGCAGCAATGGTGAAAAAGATCTTTAAATTTGAAAAATCTCCTAACAAAATCCGATGAATGGGCAGGGACCTTTGAGATGAAGTAGTCCAAAAGCAGGATGTCCATGTAATCTCCAAATCATACATACACTTCTCTTCACACTCTCTCGAGAACTTTCGTCCCAATATAAGAACTGCACATTGTCATGAAAACACAACACGAAAATCTATAGTAATCAAAACAATATTGCTTTGTGCCACCATCTTCCGAAATGTTCCGTTCCTTCTTACATTTCCTCTCTTATAATTTCTAATGTGCTTGAGCTAAGTTCTAGGAAGGATTTTAAGTAATGAGCTTGAAACCTGTAGCTAAATTGTAGTTGCACGTTGCTGTGAAGTAGCATGCATTTATACATATAATCCCATATCTATATGTTGAGGCACAAAATGTCATTATCAGATATCGAGCGCTCTGGTCAAAGAATACCCCTCGAATCATCACGAATTGACCATCTAAAAACACACACACACACAAAAACAAAACAAAAAGAGAGCAAGCTGACGCCCTTAGGCAGTCCCCGGGGCATTCTCCTATGCTCAAATCAAGCATATAGTTAATCATAAGGAGCTTGTAACGAAGGTTCTTAATAATGATAAGAATAACAACAACATCGAGCTAGAATTTAAGCTTTACCTTGTTCCACAGGGTTCGAGAGCCCCAAGCCTTTATAGAGGAACATCAGCTATGCTCAATTGTTCGTAGATTGAAATTGAGGGGCTTGATGAGCAAACCTGTTAGATTTTCTCTTTTGGGATCAACTTATTAAATAGGATACATAACTAATTTGGAATTGAATGAACCGACATTCATTTTGCATTCCAGAAGCAAAAGTGAACTAGAGTTTTGAGGAGCAAACCACTAATCAACCATCAACTTTGGTACCATCGCTAGGAACATGCAATAAAAATCTCATATAGTAACATTCTTTCACCTAGGGAGATTGCCAACATGGCGCCCAAGTTCGGTGCAAGATCATCAGCTTCACCATCAAAACATTGTGCTCGTTGATGACCCTATCGAGGGTTGGTTGGCAGTACGATGGGGACCAAGGGAGCGTCCAGTCATCTCATATTTTGATCTGTTGGCTAGTGACCTGGTGAAGAATGTTTCATGCCCTCTTCAAGGAGCAATTTGACTTAGTGATGCGATCTCTCCTTTGGCAATGAAGGTAAACTTCTTCATTCTTTATTAAAGAGTCCTAATAAATAAATAGATCGGGATCTTAGCTATGAAATGATATACACAAACAATCGTCGAGATTTACATTTTTTTTTCCCTATTTCCCAGTATTATGAACCATGCTGGGCTCGTGGAGAGAGACCTAATCTGCCACATCCCTCTTATTCATTCACAAAGTGAGGCCGTTCCTTTGTTATACAAGGCATGTATCCAATGATGCACATGTCCACAACTAAGATGATCTGTTGTTGGACTTTTGCCAAAACTCATTTTCCCGTCTCTCCACCCTCCTAATTGCACTGGCACTTCTCCTCCATAATGGCATCAACGAATTGGAGCTCATAGAGTGGGGGCATAGTGGATTGGTCTGTAGCAGATGGACTCATCAAAAATGAGTGCACCGTGGACTCCCTCTCCATCCCCATTTGCAGGGGAAGCCATGAGCCCAAAGCGGACCTCCACTGCTCCTTTCCGGACCTAAGAAGCTTGGCATATTCATTCATCCTATGAAATATGTAGTCATACACTTACTCATTTTTACTTGCTCTTAGATGAAGTCACTTGAGCCTTTCGCTCCCAATCTCTTGTGCCCATGCACAAGTCCATCAAGGATTCTGCATGTTAGGCCAAACATGATTATCATGGGAATCAATTGTAGCTGCTAGAGAAAATATTTACCTTTCGCTTGTAGCTATTGTCCCAATCCATTGAGAATTCGAGGGATTGACACTAGTCGTTGGGCCTGATGGGTGCAAAGGTTGAGGCTTTTGGTGAAGAAATCGTAAAATTGAGGTTTTATTAGCAGAGTCATGGAATCATGGACCCGAATGTAAAGATTAAAATTGAAGAGAGAGACCATGCTATATACTTACCAAAAATAGTATCATAAAAAAGACTTACGGATTTTTAAGCAAAGAAGCTTCTTTTTGGAAGATTCAAGAGGAATGCCCAAATAAGTAGATCTCAGTGACCCAACATTAGATATTGCAAATTAGATGACTGGATACATACTTCTCTTACTAGTGGAAATAATGCATTATACCATTAGATGGAAGGATGTTAAATTCACTACATTAATCCACCTTCCCATGCTTTCAATTCAATTGATTAAGGATGTTTATCCCATGGAAGAGTAGAGCATAATGAATGGAAAATGGGTCTAACTTTACCAATTTACAGGAATAGAGCCCTATAAAAAGTGGGAAAGGTCATGTCTGAGAAAGGAATACGAGAATCAAAAGAAAATGCAAAAAATTAAGGTGAGTAGATTGTTTTTCTTATTCACTCTTTAGTGAAGTGTTGACATCTTGATTGAACTAGTATTATATGCAGATTTGCATATAAATCTTAAATAGATATCAGCTTTGACTAATGTTTGTTAATGCTGTTCTACATTCACGTAAAGAAAAATAGTAAGAGCATGTCTTGATGGCTTATTGGGAATATGCAGTTTAGGAATATCAAAGTAAAGTTGTTGCCACCGTACTTTGTGAAGCGACTAGAAAAATTGATAGTTAATCAACGGGATAACAAAAGGAGTGTGGGATTTGGTAATTTGCCATGCATACGAAATCATAATCTTAATTAGAGCTTTGTAACTAAGCTGATGGAGAGGTGGAGCTACAAGAAGCAAGCCTCTGTAGTTGTGGATGTTGAAATTTCCATGAGCCCCTTGGACGTTACTTTGATTATGAGGCTTTTTTTCGTTGGAAAGCTTGCGATACTTGAGGATGATCAACCTGTTTTAGAATTGAAAGCCGATTATGTTAAAGATTCTAAGAACAAGAGTAGTATTGCAAATTGTATTTTCGAGCATAGACTCAATTTAATGTAGCCAATTTTGATTTCATAAATATGGCTTGTATGTGAAATGTTTCTAGTTATGAGTTTTGCACAATTGACGTCTTTATTTTCGTCGATTTGTGCAGATCTAGTTTTATGAGTACGTTGACTTGACTCGGCCTAGTCTTCAAAAAGATTCTTAGACTTTTCCCTGTGCATGCCGATGGGAAAACAACACATCTTGTTCAAGAGAATGGTTCACAGCAGAATTTGAGAAACTAAAAAATGTTTAGGTGATCAAACCGATGGTATATCGTTTTCCTTTTTCTTACTTTTTCCTTTTTCCTTATGTTCATTTGTTTTTAATGCTCGAACTTACTAAATTTATTGATTACATGTATTGCAAGAATCTTTGCTAATTGCAGAGCTCCAATTGGTTAAGGGAGAACAATTGAGGAAGAAACAACATTATATCATTTTGGTAACTTATTGTCCAATAAATCAAAAATTGGATGTAAAAAGAGAATATTGTGGAAATAGAAAAGAAAAATGAGTGAATTGATGAAAAAAATATGGATGTGGATGAAGAAAATATTGATATAAAAGAAGAAAATGCTAATTTAAAGGAAGGAGTACCTCAATAGAAAGAGAACAATTGATTGAAGGAGATCAATTGAAGAAGAAACAACATAATATCATTTTTGTGAAGTTTTGTCTAATAATTCAAAAATAATAATTGATGATGAAACAACATAATAACATTTTGGTGACAATTTGTCCAATAATTCAAAACTAATAATTGAGGAGGAAACAACATTATACTATTATGGCAACGTCTTATCCAATAACTTGAAAATTAGATGTTAGAAAAGAAGATTTTGAAAATAGAAAAAAAAATGAGTGAATTGGTGAAGAAAAATGTTGATATGGACAAAGAAAATATTGGTATGAAGGAAAAAATATCTCAATTGAAAGAAACAAACCAAGTGAGAAAGAAACAACATAATACAATTTTGGTAATGTCTTGTCCAATAACTCAAAAATTGGATTTCATAAGAGAAGATTGTGGAAGTAGAAAAGAAAATGAGTGAATTGAGGAGAATAATTGAGTAAGAAACAATATAATACAATTTTGTTAACGTCTTGTCCAAGAACTTAAAAATTGGATGTCAGAGGAGAAGATTGTGAATATATAAAGGAAAATGAGTGAATTGATGAAGAAAAATGTTGATTTGAAAGAAAAAGTATCTCAATTGAAGAAGAACAACTGGTTGAAGGAGAACAATTAAGGAAGAAACAACATAACATCATTTTGGTAATGTCTTGTTCTTCTCAAGTGGAGTAAGTACAAATGTTACAATATCAGTTTGTTGTTGCAAATGAAAATTGATGGTATTGATTTTGTTATCTATTATGTAATCCTAGTGATGTTCTCTATCTTTATATCTTGTAATGGTATTTATTTTGTTACCTTAAGATGACTGATTTATCTACTTTAGAAACAATAACGCAATTGGATAAACAGAAGATGACAATAACTAAATTGTAAGAATGTTTATGAACTGCGGAGCTCCAACTAGTTGAAGGAGAAAAATTGAGAAAGAAACGACATAATGCTATTTTGGTAACTTCTTATCCTATAACTTAAAAATCGAATGATAGAAGATAATATTGTGGAAATAGAAAATAAAATGAGTGAATTGATGAAGAAAAATGTGGGTATAGATGAAGAAAATGTTGATATAAAGGAAGAACATGCTTTTGAAGGAATAAATGTTTCAATTGAAGGAGAACAATTAGTTGAAAGAGAAGATTGAGGAAGATATAACATAATATCATTTTAGTAAGTCTTATTCAAAAACTCAAAAATAATAATTGAGAATGAAATGACATAATACCATGTTGGTAACATCTTGTCCAATAACTCAAAAATCGGAAGTTTAAAAAAAAGATTTTGGAAATAGAAAATAAAATGAGTGAATTAACGAAGAAAAATGTGGGTATGGATGAAGAAAATATTGAGATAAAGGAAGAAAATGCTTATCCGAAAGAAGAAGTGTCTTAATTGAAGGAGAACAATTGAGGAAAAAATAACATAATATCATTTTGGTAACGTCCTATCCAATAACTCAAAAATAACAATTGAGGATGAAACAACATAATCCTATTTTGGCAATGCCTTATCCAATAACTCAAAAATTGGAAGTTAGAAGAGAAGATTTTGGAAATAAAAAAGAAAATGAGTGAATTGATGAAAAAAAATATTGATATGAAGAAAGAAAATATTGATATGAACGAGGAAATGTCTCAGTTGAGAGAAACAAAATAAGTGAGGAAGAAATAATATAATACAATTTTGGTAACATTTTGTCTCTTTTATGCCCATTTTTTATGCTTTCATGGCCCATAAAATCTCTCCCCCTTAGACCATCTTCTTTTTGTTTCTTTTAGGCCCATCTTTTGAATCCTTTTTCTAGCCTATTTCTTTGTCTTTTTTTTTTTTTTAGCCCAAAATAGAACAAGGCCCAGCCCCACATACTCTCTCCTCTTTGCACGGCCAAGTATGCGGGTGACATGAGAAGGTGAATGCAGCAAATGGAGGGGCCATGAGCGAGAGAAAAGAAACAACAAATGACACTAACAAATTGAATTGCATGTGTACAAAAGAGAGAGAGTAAAATTGCCGAAAAAATTTGAACATGCTGGTTACGTGAGGCTTGAGCAAAAGGAGGAGATAGATAGATAGACAACTTCAATGGAAGGGAGAAAGAAACACAGAGAGCTGGTTCCTTCTTCTTCAAGTGAGTGAGCGGTTGCTCTGAGAAACATAGAGAGAAAGAAAGACCACATGAAAGAAAAGGAAGGAGGAGTGCGTGAGTAAGAAGAGGGAACCAAAAGGAGAGAGCGTTCAGTTTTGGGGAAATGGGGCACTCAAGAGAGCTGGACTCGTCGAGGGAAAAAAAAGAAAAAGAAAGAGGAGAGAGAGCTTGAAGAACAGGGTCGGTTTCTTCCTCTTCTTCTTCTTCTTCTTCTTCTTCTTCTTCTTTAGGGGCATTATTATGAGGAATACACAGAAGAACAAGAGAGAGAAGTACGTTCGCTGAAGCAACGAACATCTACAAGAGTCCTCAGGCTTAATTTTTAACAATCTCCTCTGCTTGGAAAATCAAAGAACTAAAACCCGAGCTTGAAATATCCCTTGCTCGAAGCAGTTTTTTCCGCCGGTGAGCTAGTTTGCTTGTTTGTCTGTTAGATTACATTTTCTAAAAAAAAGAAACATTTTCTGAAAGTTTTCTGATTTGATGGTTTACAGGCAGCTGGAATGTAGAGTCACTTTTCCGACGTTTTGTTTCTTCGACCTGAGTGGAGTCAACCCGCGAACTTGAGCTGTCTAACATGAAGGTAGGCTTTCTAAATTTAGTCTCTGAGCTGAGGATGGAGAGAGCTATTTTGATAAGCTTGTTCCTTACTACCGACACAATTTGATGATCTTGAAGTGTGTTTGAGCTTGTAATTAGATAATGGCTACCTAAATTTAAGCAATAAAGGAAGGCAACAATTCAAAAGGCTATATATCTCTATATGCTTACTGTATTCTATCCTAGTCAAATCCCTTCATGGCTTTTGTATAATGGTAACCATCTAGATAAGTCTTAATTTTGTGTGATGCGTAGACTAATCGTCACATGCCAATACATTCATTGAATGATACACAAGTGTCATGTTGATTATAAATGAGTAGTGTTCTTGCAAGTTCCATGGCAATGATATGGATCAATGTGATGAGGATTGAGCATTTATACCATTAGATCGATATAGAAATCAATAGTTTGGATTAGAGGGCCTCATGTATAAATAAGGGAGTCATCTCCTTCATTTATATCATCCGACACTTAACAATACAAATCATTCTCTCCAAAAGCTTCTTTATCTAAACACTCTCTCTCTACGATCTGAGTGAATTAGTAAGCAGGTGATCGGCCCTTAGGAAAAGGCTTATTTTAGGTGATCCAACTACCTGAAGGAAGTCTAAGTCGCTGCATGGTTTCGATTTCAAGCATTGACCTGTGACACACACACGAGCATGGTTGTGACTAGTATTATACAATTTTTTGAGCATGTTTCCTTTTATCAAGCGATGACCAAGGATTCATAAACTTGCAACTATTTACTAGGTTGTTTTTCATTTGTTTGACGTCTCCAAAAATGCGTAATCATCAATGTTCACCATAATAAGAAAAAAAACTTCAGTACCATAGTGCGAGAACAAATTTTTATGAATTTAAAGCAAGTAGAATTGCTAATTCACACTCCTTTAGCTTTACGATATCATCATCCTCGCTTTTTTCTGCAAAATATGCAAAATAATTAAGCCCTAGAATGCTAATAGACACATCTATGATTTAAGTCATATACTGGATAGATACGCAGTTCACTTGAGTTATTCCAATCCAAGCTTTCCAAAGTTTTTGTAAATGATTTGCTGTTTCTAAGTCACGAGTGAGATTGGATAAGAATAAATAGCCCAAAGTTAGGCATACTCCAGTCAGATTTAGAGCATCATGTCTATTCGGACCCGATTCGTCAAATGATAACCTCTCGGTGACTTTTTTAGGACCAAAGATGAGATTAGACCAGGCTACAACATGTTGGGACTAATTGTGAATATCAAGGGATCTTCATTAGGCTTCTAATGGATACTGACTTGACATAATTAATTTGTTCACACCGGATATTATAAATTCTTATAATGAAAGAAGGTATTCTTTGATGACTATAGACTTAACATTCATACAATTAGGTTTAAATCCTCCAAACTATTTTTGGTGGACTATAATGTCTTATAGCATTGTTGGCTATTTCAGAGGGACCCAAGAATTCAAGAACAAAACTAATAGTACACTGATGCTTTGGCTGCAATAGGAAATTCTTTATACCATAGGAATACTAAGATTAGAGGGGGCATTATTGCAACTGAAATAGTTGAACGGAATCGCCAACAAAAGAATGGACAGAATTAGCTTAAAAGCTGTAAAGATAACAGAAATAGAACAGTTTGCCACAGATACAGGCCAAGTTTCATTCCTTTGAACAAGCTCTTGAAGGTTCACATCGCCACCAAATTATAAAAGACATAACAATTCAACATAAACAGGCTTCCAAGTTCACAGTTGCAGCAGAAAAAGTTAATATAAGATCTTGGAGCAAGAATTTGTACCGGCCCCACCTTTTCTTTTCAGGTAAAAGAAACATCAGTCTTCCATAACTATTGCCACTTGTTATTCCTATTTGGGATAGATAATCATCCAATCTGATGTCTCAAGGTAATTCTCTCAAGTTGTTATAATAGAGATAAATTGCTGATATGTTCAGTAGCCCAGCTCATCAAACAATTTACACCGCCCATACAGCCAAAGGTCAAGTGAATTCCGATCCTAAAGTAAGCATGTACAAATATTAGTATCTTCCGCATCCAAAAAATCCACTCGGATATTCATCAATTACGTCTCCTGATTCGACCTTCATCAAGGTTACTGGCACGAATTGAGACGGTCCTCTGAAGCAAGAACTCGATCAACACACCTTCTATGAATCTGTGTACGCCCTCACAACATCCACTATAGGAGCTCGACATATTGGACACTTCCCGCTGCTCCATTGCAGTTCATGGGCACACTTGAGACAGGCGCACATGTGCCCACATCTGAATGGCATGTAGATGATTAAGTTGGGTATGGTGTAAAATATCTGAACCTATGTGGCAGTTACAAAGAGAAGCAAAGAGGACGAGCATCTAAGATAATCTCATAAAAGATAAGTACCTGTAAAGTAGCGAGTCCACTTGCTTCTCATAGCAGATGCAACAATTCCCTTTTCTAGGTATTTTGTCTACCGACCTTGCTGCATCACCTCGAACTGCAACAATTGATTCAAATTCATTCACGAGGCATACTGAGAAAGAGAACATTACCAATCTGACAGTATTATTTGAGGTAAGAGCAGATCAAGAGTTTCTCCTGCACTGAAATACACTATTTGGAGCGTACATTGCAGCTAACCATTTTTGGCAATAAAATCATGTTACTCCACTATATAAGCAACGGAATATTCCATTTAGAGTTTGCATTTTCATTCAATCTGCTGCTATTATGGCAATAGCAGTTTCAACTTTCACTGACCACAATATATGTGACGTCCCATCAGTGGCCATTGGAAAGTAGCTGCTTCCACAATGCATCTTTTCATGCCAAGTACAGTGTGTTTAGGTCAACTTTGAGAGAGAGAGAGAGAGAGCATGTATTAGAATTGAACCATTTGAAATCAGAGTTTTCCTGCTAGTAGATAATGGCAAAGTCACGAGGCCATTAACAATGCAGTAATGATATGACAATGAACGGATTGGTTTTATCAACTCACCAGAACTCATCTCCTGTTTCATTGAGTCTTGCAATGTCACCTGCATCTCCATACAGCTTTTTATTGATTTCCTGAGCTCAGACATCTCACGTTGGAGTTGCCTCATTTGTCCTCTCAGATCAATTATAAGTTCCATTTCCTACAATTACAGTAGTATGATATTCATTGAGCACAAGTATAAGAAGCGCACAGACACCAGAAGGAAGGATTATGGCTCACCATTGAAAGGTTATCCATACAGGTAGAATGTTGCTGAGGATCCTCGTTGTAGGAATGAGATGGTGGAGGTTGCTCGGATGACGTAGAAGCGACTTGTTCATGGTCATCATTCATTTCATTATCATTGTAACTCCAAGATCTCAGAGATTGAGAAGGCATATGGAATGAAGATGTGGATTGATCAAAATAATCACTTGCTTCGTGATACCGATGTCCAATTAGGCTTCCTCTCCCCTCATTGTCCTCATGCTCCTCTTCCTCCTCTTGTCCTTCCACTTCTTCGTCATCCTCCATTTCTTCGTCATCGTCCTCCTCCTCTATTTCCTCCTCTTCATTGTCATTATCGCCGTCCTCCACATCCTCAACAGTATATTCTTGTTCGTCTTCTTCTGATACATACCCCTCTTCCTCCTCCTCTTCTTGTCGTCCCAGTTCATCACGCTCTTCTTCCCCTTGTTGGCTGCCAACTGGATGTTCATGGCCTCGTAACAAGGATGACATTAATTGTTCCATTCTCTCTTGACTGCTTACATCATCTTGCTCTTCTTCTTGGTGACCTAATGGTTGGGTTTGTCTCTGTAAGTGAGACGTCATCAATGCGTCCATTCTCTCCCGGAAGTCACTAGACAAGAAACTGGATACTCTGCCCCTGTACCAAAGAATTAACAGATAAAACTTGTGTCTTGCAAAATTATGCACGTAAAATTCACATTTATTGTGGATTCACTCCCATGAAAAATCTACAATTTACTCTGGCATCCTACGTGAGTTCAGAAGGACAGCACCGACCATTCTTGTGGCATCAAGAAAGGCACAGAAGATGATTGATTCTTCAGGGAAGAGGTCCTTTAGTTTAATAACACGCTTTCTGTGGTGTCAATGCAAGATGATATATGTTATATGTAATACAGCAATCACCAAATAGTCAAAGACTTGGTATTTGGCTCTTCTCAAATGTCTAATGCAGGGTCTGTATTGCGCTAATTCTTGCCTTATTTCTTGCTTGTCAAGAAGGCTTATCTTTCAGTATCCATCCTATCCACAGATTGTGATGCAATTCAAATATCTTAAGAAGCACATCTGTCATTGTAAGAATTGCAAAATTAGATTAAGTCGGAGAAAAAAGGGGGAAAAGTAGTCCTAATGGTGTACCTCTCAATAAGTTGGCGGATTTCCTCATTTACAGAGTTTGTTCCAAGCATCTCTCTGTACCATTCTTGCCTTCGGTGCTCCCAAAAACTTCGTGGACGAGATATATCGCTGAACCAGTCATAAGTGCCTCCAAGTTCTCTGTACCATTCTTCCTCTTCGTTGGCATTATCAGTGTCTTGTTCCTCTGTAATGTCATCGTCATACCAGACACTTAAAGATGATAATGCATCTGTTGCTGCTTGTGGTTGAACATTATTTCCGTTGCAACCCTCGAAACTTGTGCCTTGACTTATGACACTCAGAGGTGGAGTAGCCTCTTCATGTAGAGATGATAATGCATCTGTCGGTTGTAATTCAAGATTGTTGCCATTTCTAGCATCAGAACTTGTACCTTGGGACATGACATCTGAAGTTGGACTGGCAACTTCATGAAGAGGTGAGAACGCAGCATTTGTTTGTTGTATTTCAAGATTGCTGCTGCTACTCTCAACACTTCTATCATATTCGCATATGACAATCGAAGCTTGACTTGCCTGTTCATGGAGAGCTCTGGACGCTTCAGTTGTTTGTTCTAATTCAAGACTGCTGTTGCTACTCCCAAGGCTTGTATCATCTTCACATATGGCATTCGAAGTTGGATTAACCTCATGATGAAGATCTTCAATAGAGTGTGCTGATGAAGGAACTGGGAGAGCGCCAGAGTGCTCAATTGTATTAGCATTTGCTTCCTGATGATGACTATTCTGACTGTGTGTGTTCGTAGTGCTGGAGTTCTTCAATAGCGGGTGCCGAGGAGAGCTTCTTGGCTCAACTGGGTGATTCTGGTCTCCCTGGTCATGCTCCGCGGCCGTGCTAAATCTTTCCCTGTTTTATTAGAGAATCCAGGTTAATAATCCAAACAGAATAATGTCCTAAGCATGTCAGAATCTCTTTGCCAATCAGAATCTTCGAAAATGCAATCTTTCTCAATCAATTTGGCACAACCAGAACTAGAATGTCCTAGTTCTCTAGCCGTGCATAGTGGCTGGACGTAGTAGCTTTTGATGAATGCTCATATGGAAGCTTTCCAGATGTTAATTCTCCTCAAACAAAAAGATGATTGCACAATCGCTTTGCAGTTGATGTATATATATATATAATGTCAATTTATCATCAGCCACCAGCACATCAATATATCATTAACATGGGCTCTCTTCCTTGTGAGCCAAACATTTATTTGAAGTTGCATTAGAAATCACACGTTCTTAGATCATTTCCCCTTTTTAGCTCACTTTTCCTTCCATAACAAAAGCACAAGATTTATTGCCAGTAATCTGACAGAAGAAGAAGGCTTTGTAAAAGGCTATACCTGAGATGCATGATAGCTAAACTGTTATGAGGTGAGGAAAACCCTCCAAAGGCTCCCGAGATTTGGCGCTGTTGATTGCGATCCACCATTCCGCGTTGCAAAAATCTAAGTTTGAGCATCGACTGCACATAGAATTAGCACTTAATGCAAAATTTCAGGAGACCAGACAGAGAGATAAAACATGCGATTATGCTCCACTTTTTGTTCCTTCCCACCATAATATAGGGATGGCATTTGACTAAGAGGCGAGATTATTTGGATTTTTACCTGGATGCGGCCTTTGTGCGAGAACTGGGAAACAGCTTGGCGCTCGGATAAGGAGTTGAGCTCCCTATGTCGGTCGCGCTCCATCTGCATGAGCAAGTCGGCAAAGGCTTGTCGCCCTCTGATCCTTGGCGAATTCAATACCGGCACAAATCCCCTCTGTGCGTCCATCTGATCCGATAGACATGGCGATCCGCTACTCCCATACATGTCGTGATCGTTATCAGAAGTAGTCAATTTCCTGATGATATCAGCCACTCTAACCTTCTGTTTCTGCCCTCCTCCTCCTCCACCTAGTCCTGCACTATCTGCTACAGATGATGATGAAGAAGGAGATGGGTCCTCGGAAGCAACCATCCTATCGCACAATTCCAAGTCACCTACCCTCGATGAATCTTCCACATTTGCAGAAGCGCTAGATTTAGGACTCCTGCTGCAACTGCCCGACGAAGGAGAAATTGAATTGCTGCTGCTGCTGTTATGGTTAGGGTTATTGTGAGCGATGTTGATGCTAAAGTTGATGTTATTGTTCCTGTTGATGCTCGTTGACCGATTGAGCCTGGCCTCCCACATCTGCACAAGAGAAGAAGCTCCTCCTCCAACCCCTGAATTATTGTTACCGCTCTCCTCCGGTTGGGATTGCGAATTCGGCACACAGGAAGAAGAAGCAGAAGGAAGAGGAGGAGGAGGAGGAGGAGGAGGCATCTCCGTGGTGGAGGACACCATATCTCCAGCTTGTAGAGGAGTCCATCGATCGAATCCCCGAGCTTGCCTGGGCGTCAACGGCGACGGCGAGGCCAATTCCTGTCTGGCTCTGTCTCTGTCTCTGTCAATGGCATTCAAGCCGCGCAATGGCCTTAAATTCGTACGGCTTTCCCTGTTGTTGGTGTCCGTGATGTCGCTGTCGTTGTTGTTGGTGTCAGGGTGGTTGGCTGCGACCATGGAGTTGTGAGAAGAAACATTGTCATCGGGGAGGCACGTGTGGAGGCGATCTCTGACCAGGTCCTTGATGTTCTTGCGGAAGTCTCTGTTGCATCCGTCTCTCCGGTTGTGATCCCTCAAGACGCAACCGAACGGAGATGAAGCCGCCGCGATCTCCACCTGAGAAGACGCCATCATTTCCTCCTTC
This sequence comes from Angophora floribunda, assembly GCA_014182895.1. Lineage (NCBI taxonomy): Eukaryota > Viridiplantae > Streptophyta > Magnoliopsida > Myrtales > Myrtaceae > Angophora > Angophora floribunda. The sequence continues at coordinate 42,779,276 of CM024709.1, read as the reverse complement.
CCCTACAAACCCATTAGAGCAATAGCAAAATAGGTGGAACCAATCAATCGCACGAGAACCCGTTTGGCAAATTCTGAATCGTGTTATTTAGAATTTCCCATTTTTTCTTCTCTTTTTTTTTTTTTTTTTTGTTTTTCCCCTTCTTTTCCTTCGTTTGACGAGTTCCTCCAGAGCAAAATTACGAGGAAAGAGAAAGAGAGGGAGGGGGGCGAGGGCAACGACTAACTACTTCGATGACGCCCGCATAACCCATCAATCTATCTTTAAAGAGGCTCTTTAAACTCGTCGGCCAGAGCCATCTCTCCATTCAAAACCTCATTTCCGCCCCCTCTTTCTCAGCCTATAATTGGCCACCCCCATTTAACAGGTCGACCCAAACGGAGAGAGAGAGAGACAGAGAGAGAGATATTTGGGGATTTGGCTCAGGACGAGAGGAGAGGCTAAGGACCGGACTGGGCAGAGGAAAAATAGAACGCGAAACAGAGCAAAACAGAGCGAAACAGAGAATCGATAGAGGGGAGGGACGGACGTTGGTTCCTTCCTTCGAGCCGTTGCAAAGCGTACGAGCGTAGGCCCCCTCCCTTCTTATAGACTTGGTGTTTTTTCTAGATCGAAATCCCCAAAGATTGCCCAAAAATAGACCTGCTTTTAAGAACCTCCTCTCCCCCTCTGCATTCCTCCATTCTTCTCGTTCTTGCCTCATTTGCCCCCTCCCCCTCCCTCTCCCCTTCAGTTTTTCTTCCCATCTTTGACTTTCTGACCGATTCTGAGCTGGGGCGCCTTTAATTGCGCTGCCCATTTTCACTTCTCCTCTCCAGATCCTGAATAATTTCCTTTATCTTGGCGTTGACCGGTCCACCCGTCGTAATTTGCAGTAACCCCCCTCAATAACTTCGCACCCCCCACCCCCCATTGCCTAAAATGGAGTTCCTCCTCATCCCCTTGCACCACCAACCCGCCCACTGTCCTCTCCTCCCCTCCTGTCCTCGCGTTGATCATTAAAGAACAGAGGGATTTGGTTTCCATTTGCGCAAGTGCTTTCGTAGATTCATGTGAGGTCAACCTCCGATGGATTTTACTTCTGGCTTATCCGACCATAGATTTTGGTTATGAGATGATAAAGCAGGGTATAATCTATATTAAAAATTGGCTCGCGTGGGAACGTTCGTAGTGATTCATGTAAGCAATGGCGAATTTAGAAATCGAGACTGCGATGGGTCGAGAAATTTCTTTTTAGTAAATACCACACCGTGCTTGAAACTCTTTTTTTAACCTTAACATAAGCCATTGTTGAACCTAACGAGAGGTGGGGGCCACTGCTAGCCTCTTTTAGGTCCACTAGGTTAAGAGTGCATTTAGAATATTGAAGGGAATTGCTCGCGTTTAAGCGAGTGCGAGGATATCATTGCGATTGTTACAACTCTATAAGGTTGAGTAATTCCTCTGCCCTCCTCCGCCGCTACCTAAGGAGCTATGGTACAAGCATAGGGACGCCATATGCCGCTCAAACCAAAGTTGGAAAATGCAATTCGGACCATATTAGATCGGCGTATCCAACAAACATAAATCATGATATAAGGTTCCTGGTTTGAAAGAGATGTGGCATCAAGAGTTTTTTTTGTAAAAGTGGTATATTATTAAATTGCATACAAGATTTTCATATCATTGTAGTGAAACAAGAAATAAAAACTGCAATGATATACTATGTTTGCACGTAAATGATTATGGAGCAATTCCCATGCCGAATTATTGGTACTCGATAAAGTAATTAAAGTCATGTGATTGACTAATTTCCCTATCATCTCTACTTGGAAGGTAGAGCAATTTCTCAAAATGGGGTGACTAAAATTTACCATGTCAAGGCACTCTTAGTCAATGTCAAGGTTTGTGATTTCACTCTTTCGGTCTCCACGAGGTTTATTACTCCGGCAGTACCAATTAAATCAATCACGAATGAAAGGGAATTTACCGCTCACAATGAGGATTTGCAACATGAAGCCATGTTAGAAAGATGGATCGCTTGACCTTATAAAATAGTATTTTTTTTTCTTTTTTGGGACCAAATTGAATTTTATAGTAAAATAGATGGGGACAAATTGAAATTCTAAAAATGGTTATGGGAGCCATTTCCATGATCATTGGGGCCCAAAAGATCAAATATTCATGAGATCATAATGCGCAAATCCAAAGGATTTGTCTGTAAATGGCAATGGAGCAATTCCTATGCTTAATAATATGTACTCGAGAAAGAATTTAAGATGGTATGATTGGCTAATCTGCCTATCATCTCCATTTGGGGTATAATATTGAATTTCCTAAAATGAGATTACTAGAATCTATCTTGTCGAGAAACTCTAATTGGTAGAATTTTTGCCGACCAAAATTTGTAATTTTACTCCTTGGGTTTCGAAAGGTTTATCATTGCAAAAGTTCCAATTAAATCAATCATGACTGAAGGGATTTTATCGCTCGGCTCGCTATGAGGATTTCCAACGTGAAGAGATGTTAGCAAGATGTATAGCTTGACCATATAAAATAGTTTTTTCCTTTCTCTAGGGACCAAATTGAATTTCGTAGTAAACTAGTGGGGTTACAAATTGAAATTCGGGAAAAGTTGGGGAGCATTCTCTTGGGCCGGTCGAACCCGTAAAATGCCCACTGGCTGGCGAACACTGCGATCCTGCGAGCAGCTCTTGAAGCTCCAACCGGCAGAGAGAGAGACAGAGAGAGAGAGATGGCGTGGAGCGCGACGATGGTTGGGGCGCTGCTGGGGCTGGGCACGCAGATGTACTCCAACGCCCTCCGCAAGCTCCCTTACATGCGGCGTATGTCGTCAAGCTCCGATTTTGCTCCCTTCCCCTCCACCCCTAAACCCTAATTTCGCATTGATTCCGTGATTTTCTTGATCCTTTGAATTCGCTCCCTGTAAGAGTTGGGCTGAAGCTCTTTCTGGGTACTGGGTGCTTTTTGTTTTCGAAGCGCAGATCCGTGGGAACATGCGATCGGGATGGGACTCGGGGTGGTGTTCGCGAACCAGCTGGTGAAATGGGACGCCCAGCTCCAGGAAGACCTCGACAAGATGCTCGAGAAGGCCAAGGCCGCCAATGAGCGCCGCTACTTCGGTATCTGCTCTCTCCTTTTCCACCCTCTTGCGTTTCTATTGTCGTTGCGCTCGTTCTCGTTTCCCCTTTCTTTAGTTAAAATTCCCAACTTGTTCATCCCTTTTGCGTTTCTAAGCTGTTGCGCTCGTTCCCATTTCCGGTTACTCTAGTTAAAATTTGTAGCTTGTTCATCCCTTAATTCTATTGCCGCATTGGGTTCATGACTGTAATTGGTGGGGTTCCATTTGAATTTCTATCACGAGATTAAAGCTCGTCTTTTTCGATTCTGGCTCTGATTGGACCTGGGCTTGCGGCAACCTTCGTGTTTTAATCTTCTTGTATAGCTTGGCATTCCATTCTTACCACTTCTTGACTGTCTTGTATTGCTAAGCTGAGGAACTAATCCCAAGTTCTGTGTACTCGATGTAAAAGCAAATGAACTGGTTTCTTCATCGCAAATGTTCATGACATTTGTGCTGAACAATTTCCTCAGTGCTTCAGAGTATGTAGGATATGTCTTTATCCTGGGTACTGGGTCTATGTGTACCTGAGGAGTGGCATACTTTCAACTAAGTCCCTTTTCGACGTCCTGTTTTCATGGAAGGGAATATCATTCCATGGCCAAGTTGCATCGATTATTGGCGTCATTTTCAACTTGCCGCTTTGTACTAAATAAAATGTGTTTTGATGGAAAAATGAAATGAGAAGCTATCTTGACTGAGGAGTTTGTGGAAGTAGAGTACATTGACTAAATTATCAAAGAGTGTAGGTGATAGGTAGTATACTGACTCCATCTTCATTTATTTGCAGATCAAGATGATGAGTAGAAGCATTTCATTGATCTGGTGGAATTTTCAACCTTTTAATTGGTGGGAAGCAGACACATCTTTGCAATACAGTGCTGTTCGAGTTTTGAGTATGATTTTCTATGTGAATTGCTTTTTTCCAAGCAGACCTCAAGCATTGCCATTAATAAAATTTTAAGAGGTTACTTCTTTGTGATATAAGTGTAATGTGTCTGGATCCTCTTTCTGTTGGGCTTTGGGACTAGGTGGAATATCATACTGGAATTTTTAATAATTCTATGATAGGTAAGGCTCGGTTTTCTGTGAATTGAGTTACAAGGGCCTTAATGTGTATAGAGGAAGAATTCTAAACTAGTGAACCAGCAGGTTGTTCTTACACTAGATGATAGGTATCCCAGCAACTGAATGATCCTAGTGGACCATGATGGCTGCCTCATTGTTTTACCATATTTGTTGATACAATAGGGCTGGCAATGATCTCTTAGGAGTGTTATGGAGAATGGATGGAGAATTTGAGCTGGTTCTTGGTTATTTGGCTTCTGAAACTCGGTCATTATACCAATATCACTACATATCTTCTAATTGACTCATTTTTGTACGGTGGAAACTTTGCAACATATGGGGGAACCTCAGATAAATAGTGCCCAATACAATGCAAGCTCACTGCCATCATTTAGCTGTTTTACCCTACCAACAACTTTTTTGAACCTTGTTCTGCGATGAAGGTTCTCAATAAACTTTGGCTTGAATGTTCTCGCAGCTTAGTTGAGTTTCACAAGATGATCATGATGATCGATGGTTAGCTTTAGATTTTCTTCAAGTTCTTGGCTGTCAAGCTTGAGAATTCATGAACTACCTGGGTAATTTGTCATAAAGCAGGTCTGGCATTCTGTGTGGTATCTTATCGATTTATTATGATGGTCGGTCTCACTTAATCATGTAATGACTAGTCTCCAAAGTCATATAACTGTAAATGCAGAAAAGTACAGTTCCGCCACTTTATGGCAACTGCTCACTATCTCCCATTGATAAGTCTCTGTTTAGTCTCGTCATTGATGGCTTTCAATGCAGAGAATGACGTTCCTTACATGGGTTTTATGTTATTGCAGACTGGTAGAATTGCATAAATCGCTGATGTAGTTTAGTATCCTATGCTGGTGTGCACGGTTCCTCGTCTGCAGTAAGTAAGGATTATAATCATGCAAGTATTATTCAGGATCCTTGGTAAATACAATTATAGGCCTAACCATCCTCCCAATTGTTCTTGTTTCAAGCTAGATTGTTAATGTTGGGGTCCGACTTTAGATCAATGAGTGTGTCCGAAGGATCAGGTCGTAATATTGGATTGAGGATTGAGGATTGAGGATTGTAAGATCTTTACACAAGAATCTTGATGTCATTTGAAATTTGCAAGTTGCGACATCATGTGAGTTTATAACCGGATTGACCGAACCCTGTCTTCACTTAGGATTGGGACCATATAAATATCCCAACAAATCAAGTTTCCAAAATCCAACTGTTTGTCTCACTTTGTATCATAAGAATGTATGAGGCTTCGGGAGGACGACTATGCCATAAAGGCTAAAATAAGTAAAGTCGATGCGGGCAGCATCTGGTGACCCCGGGAAGGACTATTGCATGAAAATGCTCTTTTATGAACGACTAAATGTGGAGCGTCACATGAAGAACAGGGATGAATCACATGCTCATAGATTTTTCCTCATTTGCGTCACTTCCAAAAGAATAACTGAAATCGATTTTAGCCATCTCTTTGCCCTATGAGCAGCTAGGTGAAATGTGGATCAAGTTCGCCAATGTTTGGTGACTCGCATCTTAAGATGCGAATACTTGTATGTTGAGTCAGATGTCAAATGGTGTGAATACTGTCCGAATATCGTTTATACCATCTTTCAAGCCAATAGATCTACATCTACTAAATGTGTCTGTCCGTGCGCTCGTTGTCATGCAATGAGCTGGAGGCTACTTGGTGAGAATATCGAGTCGAAGGATTTATATGGCGATTGCCCCTCCAAATTTGTCAATTGACCAATATAAAAATTTGACTTTTCGTAGAATATCGAACCCCATTTTCCTGTTCAATTTGGTAATTCACTCAGACTTTGACGAAGTAACCCGCTGGCTACTCAATTAGATGTCAGGATCGAAGTGACCGAGTTTGAATGGATGCAAAAACATCTCTCGCACAGCACAGATGTTTTAGCAAAGGGCAAAGGTGTCGGTCATTTCTTCCTTTTCCTTTTCACAGGAAGAACCGTATCTTGCGCTCGATGTTTGGGGCAAGGCACTTGGTAGGAGCGGGGCGGATTTCTGTTGTAAAGACAAAGTGGGTCGTATATGTTGTCTATTCCAGCACAAAACCCCTCTCCTTTGACATCTTGCATTTGTCACCACCCTCAGTCCCATCCTCTTTCTGTCTCGTTAGGTTTAATGCCTTCATGTCAAACAAAAAAGAGACGACAAACACCCCTTTGCTCTTTTCTTAGCTTTCTCTTCACCACCCCCCTCGCACCACTCCAAACTTCAGTCTCTCTCTCTCTCTCTCTCTCTCTCTCTCTGAGAAGTCAATGGAATGGTACAAGGGTCTCTTCTGCTGAAAGAGTGTAGGTTTATGTTTAGATGGCTAGTGAAGGTCTAGAGTCTCCCTACATTTCCTACTTGACCCTCCTGCTCTTTCTGCTCGCTATGGTTCCGAGCATTGCCATGCTGTCTGAGCAAGAGCAAAGAAATGTCCCACCACCACGAGCTCCTCCAACCACGACGGTGGAATCCAATGGCATGCAGCTCGAGAGGGGCGATCCAAACCCCTTATTGGCAAGCACGGGAAGTGGCCATTTCCAGCACGAATACGGGCGCCAAGGACAGGAAGTTCGAAGCCATCGCTCACCGGTTCGGCCATGGAAAGAGGACATGTTCAAAGCCAGAGCGCATGAAGTCCCCAGTGGTCCCAACCCCATTTCAAATTAACACCCCCACCCATCTATAGCTACATAGAATCCTTCTCATTTGGCTGAATGAACCGGTATACCGATATGTTTGTCCCTCTCCTTCATTTATATTGTTTTATATGTTGTACGCTTGTACTTTTTGCTCTTTTGACTGGTGGAGGCTCCTTAGAACTAAGACACGTTCATCGTTCACCGGTGGCGTCGTATATTAAATATGTGAGAACTCGAGAGAAAGGTAGGTAGGTCAAGTCTTGCTATCTATCTTCCTTGCTGAATCGTCATCTCTTATTATACGTGCACCCCATGAATTTCTAGTCACCCCCTTTCAGAAAACTTTGATCTATAGAGATTTGTAAGTAGACGTTCGGCAAATAGAGATCGAATCATCTATACATGCTCGAGGGTAGAGATGATCGTCGGACAAAACAAATGAGCAAACTTCGCAGCATCGCTCCTGCATTTCGAGTTGGGTCGGGAGAACCGAGTTTCATCTATACAAGCTCATCCGGACACCAACATATAAATGAACTACTGGCTTAGCTGGGTGATTAGTAAGTAAATTAGGCGGATGAATGATTGCGAAATGCGTTTGTGGGTTTAGATTTTCTTTTTGTTCTTTTGCTAGCTTTTGGCACAGACCGAGACTGAATGCAATGATAAAAGCAGAAAAGCAAAAGGCTCAAGACCTGACCGGAGACTCGTTGTTTTGCGTGCTAAAGTCAGATGGGTCCTCCTCCTCGCGTTGCATCCCACCAAGCTCTCAGTTCTCTCACTCAGCTTTGTGTATCTGAGAAAATCAGGAGTACTATGTCATAATTAATTATCCTAATTATCTCTAATAACTAAGGTTTTTTTTAATTCATTAAAAGGTTGTTTCTGCAAAAGAGATTGTGATAAATCCTAAGTGATATCTGATCTGATAAAATACACTAAGATATACATTCTTTGTTGCCGCCTACATCCCCTTCATTGTTTTTATATTTTTAGTGACTTTGATGAAAAAACAATCCATATACTCGAAAAACAGTCATCTCTTTCCGCTTCACATCCATCGAGTAATAACTGTTCATTTCTAAAAATTCTTTTTTTTCCCATTTGCAGCGTATGAATAGCTAATACTCTGAAACTCATTAATAACTTGATAAGATAACGAAACAAATAATTCAGATAAAAATTTATCCTTTCGAATAATAATTGGTAAGATGAAGGAGATGGTCAAAAGGTAAAGTTGGTCAAAGATGGGAGTATTTTCTTTGTTAAGTTGGTAATTTAAAAAAGTACGAGAAGACTATGAACATAGGTAGCTAGCTCGGGTAACTTAACCGAATAAAAAGTTGGTAACCATTCCAATTGAGGTTGGTAATTGCTAAAGAAAAGTTGGTAAATTTGATGGGTTGCTAAGTAAGGCAAATTAAAAGTTAACTCAATAGAAAAGTTTGGTGAATTTCAAGAAAAAAAAAAGCCAAGTAAACATTGGTATGCAATTCAAATGAGATTTGATAAATCAAAACTAGTTGGTAACTTTATGGAAGAGGACTAGTAAGTCACACAAATAAAAATCCTTAAATTTCAGACATCTGTAAGAGAAACAAATAAAAGTTGCTGAATGATAATTTAGAAAGAAAATTAAATGAATGTTTTGGAAATAATTAAAATAAAATTGAAACGTAAAAATAAAGTAGTAATTTAATCAAACCAAGTTGGTAGTCACTCAAATTAAGATTAGTAATTTCATATATAGTTGTTGGTGCATTTGGTGTCATTCAAAAGACGAATAAAATCTAGTAAAAAAATGAGAAAAGTTGATAATTTTTTAACTTTAAAAGAGTTAGTAATTTCATAAAAATGTCGGTAAGTTACCAGTAAGATAGAAAAATAAGATAATCAATTAATTTTTTTGCATAACAGCTTTTTGCATTTTTTTTACTCTTTCATAAATATACCAGTACAGAGTAGAGTTATCCACCTCACAAAGTACATGATTAAGAGCAAAGGCAAGGACAATTGATTTGTAAATAATGCTAGATAAGCGGGCAACCCCACACAAACATCACATAATGATTCCTAAAATTGGGCCTTGCCATGTCTAGTTGTGCCTTGGGGTTTGAGCCTTTGCTTTAACTTGGAATGAACCCGTAACATGAGGAGAGCCCAGTCAAACTCCAGCAGCCCAGCTCATCGATCGGAGTCAATCAATTGAGAGGCCCCTCTGTCTCTCACTGCCTTGCGTTTCCTTTTCTTCCCTCAACAGGTCTTATACTATGATCTGATACACCATGAACTTAGTATACATAAGTTGAATTTTGGCATTAAGATCTAGTGGGATTCACGCAAGACCCACGTAGGATTCCATTACTTTCAGTGGTCCAAATTCGATTTAGTACACATGTTGTACTCACATAATGATTGCTCGGTATACTATAGTTTGTACATTTTAGTATAGTTACATGAAATCTATAGAAATAGCGGGACTTATTCATCAACGAGGGACATGTGTTATGTGAAGCGTAATGCTCTTGATAGTTTGAGTTAGCCATTTTTTTTTTTTTTTGGCACACCATAAAAGGGTATCTAAAGTTGACAAACTATAAATCGCCCACAAGAGTTAGCTAACTACACTTTAGTACTTGCGAGAGCAAACCATCACGTCTATTTTGTATGTTCCAAAGATAGCACACCATTTAGAAACCAAACCCTTCTAAAACTCACTCTTCGGCTACCATAATATTGATGATATATATGTATTTGCACAAACTCTTTCAACAAGCGAAAATGGTGGCCGGGATGATGGCTAGCTGGTGGTAGCAGCATATATGACTAACAACGACACAGAGGCTAATTCGATCATCAATTAATGACACCAGAAAATATTTCCATCCATGGAAATGGTGATTCACGTTGATTAATGATTCAAATGATAAGATAGCAGGTTTCCCAACATGATCCATCTATTTCAGAAAATAAGTTTGTATTGACTAAGCTCTAGAGAGTGTGATTCTGTCTAGAGCCAACTCGAATACGCCTTGAGAGAGAGAGAGAGAGATCGATCTTCACCAGCCGAATTGGGAGCTGCGAGTATACTAGATCAATGAGCTAAACAATATCTCAATATAACAAATTCTAGAAAGAATGTATATGATTCAAACAAGATATACAAGGGTTTAAGAAGTGACCCCTAGCAATTCCATGCAAGTTGGTCTATGGGACTCAAATTATAATACATTCCACTTGCAGCCAGTCCCGCCGACGATCGGTCCACGAAATCAAAATCAAAGCCCGAATCCATCGCAGCGGTGCTCATGAAATCGCAGTTGTCGCTTTCCACCCCTAATTTCCCATTTTTCTCATTGCCCGGATTGAGTCCTGGAGGCTGTTGCTGCATCTGCACTTGCGAGGTTTCTTCGTGCCTAGGCACGGCCAATACAGCATTAGCCTCGAGGCCACAATCCCAGAGACAACTCTCCTCCACATTCCCTGCTGAACCGGTCGACAACGAGTTCAACAGAGAAGAGAAAGACGACGACCTGCCCGCAGCTGCTAAATCCATCAACCCATGGGGAGAAGCAGCACTAGGGTTTTGTTGGTGGTACTCAAATGACACTAAGTTCGAGCTTGGAGAAGAAGTTGCATGCAATATTGGGGGAAACAGACCAGTACCAGTAGGATTGGTGGCCTGATCGAGACAAGGAACAGAAGGCAATGTGACAAAGGGTATCTTCACATCCATGGTACTATTGCTAGTACATGTGTCGGTGCTCATGTGGAAAACGGACGATGAGTTGGCCTTCTGAAATAGAGTAGCACTGTTATTGGAGGAATTGACATTGCCTCCATTGTTGTTTTTGAGAGACGAGGTGGTGGAGAGGAGGTTATGGGTGTTGGGGTCAAGGCCCTGAGCGAGGAGCTTCTTCTTGATGCAGGAGTTCCAAAAGTTCTTGACCTCATTGTCGGTCCGACCGGGCAAGTGCTTGGCTATCTGAGACCACCTGTTGCCAAGAATTCGGTGCACGTCGATGATGGTCCTCTCTTCTTGGGCAGAGAATGAACCCCTTTTCAGGTCAGGCCTCAGGTAGTTTATCCACCTCAATCTGCAGCTCTTCCCACATCTCTGCAACCCTGCTTTATTGTAAATTAGACTATTAATTGCAGCAGAAGAGCAAAGAAGAAGGTTAAATACTAAAGCAAAAGAAAGATGCAAGGTCTGGATGGTATTGATCATCATGCCTGCTAGTTTAGGAACAGAACTCCAGCTGCCGTGGCCCTGAGTAGTGATGAAGCGCACGAGCTTCTCGTCTTCTTCGGGAGACCACAGCCCTCTCTTCACCTTCTGTTTGGTGCAGCAGTGGTGACCCATTTACTGATCCTTCTCTCTTCTTCTCCTCTTCCTCCTCCTCCTCCTCCCCCTTCTACATAACACACTCAGGTTCAGCTGATCAACCTGGAGTGTGCACAGGTGGGTGGGGTTCCTTATATTTTCCTCCAGTTTTATTAGGGAAAGTGGACCTTGGTACAAAACCTTATCAAATGCTTGCTCAAAACAAGGCTTTTCTTTTCTTTTCGTGTATGATGAGTGAGAGAGAGAGAGAGAGAGAGAGAGAGAGAGAGAGAGAGAGAGAGAGAGAGAGAGAGATGTGCTGGAAATATTTAACTTAGGGTATACTCATGACTCATGAGAGGACCACTGTCTGATCTTTCTCAATTGAGTGTTTTTTACTTCGTTCCTTGAGAGTAGAGTTCTACTGTTCCACAATGTGCCATCACCCTCCATTATTATCATCGAACGTGTTTTAACTGAATTAACTTGATTTTATACTTTCTACGCTTGACGTGCCCGGGGCCGGTTGCGCTTTCTTCTCCTTTTGTCTGAATGACTTTACCACTGTTCTTTCACGCCTATCTGTACAAAACACCACTCGTAGTAGCTTTGCTTGGCTAGGTAGGAGCTCAACCTTTCCTTTTTGTCGGACAACACCAGCCCATCTATCTCCCTTCTACTAGAATTCCATGAGAACAGTAATTGTGTAACCCCCAGCTTCAATAAGCATGCTCACTTCATTCATTTTAGAATTGTCAAAATCCCTTTTTCGATTTGTTCTCAATTTGTATTTCTACGTCCATTACTCGACAAAGAAGAATCTATTTATTATCATGTCACTCCAATCACCTATCTCTTTATCATCCTTCAAATATATACCATTGAATACACGTTATATATCCTCATTCACTCTATAATTACAAACTGTCCTTACACCTTAAAAATTTAAAATACCCCCCGCCAACTCAGCTCCACCGCCCAAGCATCGCCATGGATGTCGACAGTTCCCGCCTTTTATAAACAGTGAGAGTACATGACTATAGAGCATGTTAGCAAGGCCCTTTGCTCCAATTACTCATCGATTCTGTAATATAACACGTCATAATTGGAAAAAGGACAGGCGAATATTGATGGTTTGAGATCATGAGTAGAACATTTTGGAAGGGGAAGACCTAATAATGATATAAAGAGAGGCCCCATCATTTTGCTGCCTGCCTCCAAATTTGACATACAAAAAGGAGCATCGACCCAAGCCTCTCCCTCTCTTTCTCTTTCCACCTTACACAAGTATTTGCATTGAATAAAGAGAATTAAAGAGCAATTAGCAAACAGATACTGTCCTTAGTTTACTCAACCGTTGCTTCATATGTCGTTTTCTTGGTGCCGAAGAAGGTTGAGATGATTGGCTTAATCTGCTTTCCATGTTCTTTGCCCTTCCTCTTTTCTTTCCTCTCTCTTCCCTGGAGAGGTTCTTATCATATAGAATTCCCTCCCGGAGGAAATCACGTAGAAAAGCAACCGCCCTTTTATAAATGTCGATTTGACTTCCCTTGTCCGATATCATTACTCTCGTTTTTGACCCCCCCCCCTTCGCCCCCTCCCTCCCTGACGTGTTCCGGCTGCGTTATTCTATTTGCTTCACACGTGTCAAGTAGGCTGACATGTCTCCTTGCTGTCATTTTCCATCCATCGTCGCAATATAAGGACAGGTTGAATTGAAATAAGCATGGCCCAAAACACGCTTTCACCCAGAAAAAGAAACAAAAGGAAATCATACCTTGAAGCATGATATATCTCTCGAGAAGTTGATATTAATGGGAGGGAATAGATACTCGGGTTATTAAAATTGATTTGCCAAATGACCTGATAGATTCTTATTGAATGATGAAAACATGAATCATCATGAAGCATCATTCGAAATTTGCGGGCACAAGTATCATTATAGCAAACAAGCTACTGAATAATGAAATAAACAATGCGGGAGAGGAAATAATGCAAAAATTTTGCGTGGTTCGGTTGGTTCAACCTACACCTTCTAAAGAGCAAAAATGAAAAAAATTCTACATTTAGATGAAGCAATACGACAAAAATTGAACTATACTTGAAAATCACTCGAAAACATTTGAAGTGTTTCCCAACCCCTCTAATTACACCGCAAGGTGCCCCTTGATGTTCTATTTCACATTCTCTTTCAAAGAACTTCATGCAGAGAAAACCCTTAACACTTGCCGCCTTTGAATAGACTTAAGGCAACAGGAAAACTTATAATTTGGGTCCTAGATTACTGATTTAAATTCATTCTTAAACCTTTTGATTGAATTAATAGTCCTAAATCTTGAAATGAAATTGCATCTTCTTGGCCAAGTGTCACATGAAATTGTTAATGTGGCAGTGTAATCATTGCCCACCATCCTATATGTCATGGCTAGTGATCTCATGTGGACAACTTTACTCACAACAGTTGTTTTTCTTATTTTGGTTGCTGATGAGCTGAGGGGTTGATTGAGACACATTTCACTACTTCAAGGTGTTAATGAAGTATTCACAAAATGCGACATGTTGGAATGTTCTTTAAAATTTTCCCACACTTTTTTTTAACTAACTTTGCACGATAGTTCTAGTTGGGCGAGTGAAATATATCATTAAATTGTATCTAGTTATCACTATGCGGGAATGAGCTAACTTGTTGATTTCAAACATATACAAAAAAATGTCTCCAATTCTTGGCGCAGGTTTTCAGAAACTAAATTTGTTAGGGTACAAATTTGAGGACGAGTCCAATTTTAGAATCCAACAACATAATGTTTGTAGTGAAAAGGAACAATCAATATAATTAATTAGATGCCTTATAATTGACTGACTTAATGAAGTTGTGTCCAATTAGGTACCGAGTTAGACTTCAAGCTCTTTCTTAGAAAGTTCACTATTTGAATTTTGTTGCACATCTCAATGAAACTAAAGGTTGAAAAAAAGACGGGTAATGAGAGTAGGATTTTCAATTAAGATGTACAAGTTACCCTTAAGTCTCAATATAACGAGGATATAATCGCTTACAAACCCTCTACGATAATGCGGATGACTTGCTTTTGATTGGACGGATGAGAAAATGCCACTAACCCCGACACCAAACGATGGAACCAAAGCCGTATCCTAATATATCGCGAGGAAAAGGAGAAAAAGACAGTTTCCTTGTAGGTCATCAATGGTTGCGCTTCACGATGAAAATGAAGATTGACCAAGCTGATAAAATGGTTTTTCGGATTATTCTTTTCTCCGTTGCCGACAGTTGCATGATCATACCTTCAGAAACTTTTCAGGGTCGAAAAGCAGACAGAAAACCCCCATTCGATTTTGCATTCCCCCACTCGGGAAGCTATCCGCCGCGAATCACTCATTAATTCCCCCCACTCCGTTTTACCTTCCTCCTCCCATTCAGTTCAACCCCGGAAAAAGAAGGAACAAGGCTTCTCCTCCTGCCTACGGTTTGATCTTGGATAGGGAAGGGGGGATTCTCTAGGGTTATCAACTCTAGGGTTTCCATAAAATATAGAGATTATACTTTTCGTACGTGATGGCGTTGCTTGTTTTACCCACGGATATTTTTGTCACCTTGGAGCGGGTTTGGGTTACACACTCGGCGCGGCCAAAGGAAAATGGGATAGCAAGAAAGACCCAAAACCAATAATTATATCAGCCGTCGTTTTCGGTGATGACTAATGTATGATGGTTTTCGTGGCTATTGACATTTCCATGTTTCACGTTTCCGTCCAATGAATATGTGCGAGAATAGACATCTGAATTCACCAAGGGTCATGCTTGATATTCTGGTAAACTAACTAATCTCGGCACATTAAGATAGTAATAATCCAAAGGCAGGCTTGGTAGGGTTCGCGGAAAGGGATTGGGAGGATCTTGTACATGACCTGTTTCATAAGTTAACTCCATATGTTTGGCCGTGTTCGATGGCGAAAAACACACCAAGTAAATGTTTTTTTAACGAATACCGGCTTTACTTAACATTGATTAAAGATATTAATTTGCCGAGTGGCTTGTCGGATTGTTATTGGCCGTTGAAGGTGACCTATTTCAAGTCCGAATCACCACTTAATAAACCAACTGTTTAGATAACAATTCTTTGTAAACGCACCATCGCTTTAACAAGCAATGCTAAGAATACCCAGACTTGTCCACTAAATCGGTTTAATGAATGATACAATTACTAGTATGTTATTAAAATAAATTAAGTGGACCTATTCAAGTACCTAATGAGTGTGCATCACTTAGTAGATAAATCGTGTACAGGTGTCTTAATAAATCTAGCATTATTCTTAACCATCTATATAAAGAAAGTTTTTTCTTTTCTATGATGCTAGAGTCAAGGAAAGTACCAAAAAAATCCTAAATTTATTATATTGATACCAATTCAATTCAAATATTTTCAATTGAACCAATTTAGTTCGAAAAATTTTGTATTTATGCCAATTGAGTCTATCCGAGCAATTTTGACTGTAAATTGCTAACATGGATGTCGATTGTATTACGAGGCATAGTCGGCACTGACATTGACAATTTTTTTTTCTAATTTTTTTTATGTTTCATTTTATTTTTTCTCATTAAGGCTAGCAAGATTGCCAATGACCCTTGCTAGACCATTGTAGGCTATGGGGGAGGGCTACCCTAGCCCTAGCTAGATTTGGCAAGGGCAATCGTTGCTTGGTCACAAGGGTTGAGCCCTCACCATATCAGGCGACGTTGAAGGCTGAGCCTCTAGAGAAGGCTCAGCAGCCCTCACTCATGGCCAACGATGGCCTAGCGAGCATCGGTCGTATCACGAAGGACGGTTGGCGTTTGTGTCAACAATTTTCTAATAAAATTTGCCTTAATGGACTTAATTGACACAAATACAAAATTTTTATGACTAAATTGGTCAAATCGAAATGGGTAAGATTGAATTGATACCAATACAATAGGTTTATGACTTTTTTGATACTTTTCCTCGAGAAAGTCTGCCTTATGCAACTAGGTACTCTCTGGTCTATCATACACCCTCCTAACCACAAGGACAAGTTATAAAGGGAGCCAAAACTCAAGTATGTGACCTAAAGATGATATTGTTTGAATTACAACATGTTTGGTTGCAGCAATGGTTATGACATTACATATTTATTACAAGTTAACTACCTATTATAGTTTTTTGCTTATAGTGATAGAAACTTCCCAGATCCCCTTGCATAGTACCTATCATAGTCTTGATGCTATTTGTAACAACCCGATTCGATGAGAATGGGGAATGGTCACTGGGGCCAAAGGGCTTAAACAAGGAGCGGCTCCTGGCAAGCTTTTAGGATGGCAAGGGGGCAGGAATGAACCACCAAACTATGCTTCGAACATGGAGAGAGTGATTCTGGGTTATATACGTGAAAAACTGAAATTAACTTATAAATGTGCCTTTTGACATAATGGCAAGCTTTGCTTTGAAAAATCAAAGTTAAGCAAGTCTAGGCTAGGGCACTACCAAGATGTGTGATCTCTTGGGAGTGTGTTTGCTTGTACGCCAAATGATAAAACTATAAGGCTCAGTATGGGACAAGCCAAAGCGGACAATACCTCTATGAGTTAATCCAAGATGTCACATAATGGTATTAGAGCGGTACTCCCTCCGGTAGGTGTATGGTCCACGGACAAATCATGCCAAAGCTAGTGGGCTTGTAACAATTTGGTCCAATAAGGGTGGGGAGTAGTTACTTAGGCCAGAGAGTCTGGACAAGGAGCGGCTCCTGGTAGACTTCTAAGATGGCAAAGGAGCAGGAATAAACCGAACTATGTACTGAACAGGGAAAACCAATTCTATGATATATATGTGAAAAATTGAAATTAATTCACACACGCACCTTTTGACATAATGACAAGTTTTGTTTTGGAATTCCAAAGTTAAGCGAGCCTAGGCTGGAGCACTACCAAGATGGGTGACCTTCTAGAAAAGTGTCAATTTGTACGCTAAAGGATAAAACCATGAGGCTCGATATAGGATGAGCAAAGTAGACAATGCCTCTATCAGTTAATCCAAGATGTCACATTATTGCACTTTCCAAAATACTGCTATGTAATTGCTATTATTGCTCGGTCGTAATAGCTATTCCCAAAATAACTAAACTTATTTTTATTATTGTTGTAAGGATGACGCCTATCAATTATTTGACTCAATCGCCTATAATGAGATTAATGAATAAAATATCCAACAATAGGTAAATTATTGACGCAATAATAATTATGTTGTCTTGATAGATACATAGTTATTTATTTCTAGATGTTATTCATTATAAAATAATTAGCGTATTATTATTTGCTTGCTATTAAGTACAATTATTAATATTATATTATTCGTACTATGATGATTATCGTGATTACGAACTATATTAATTGATGTCAAATTGTGATTCCATTATTTTTTCAATCATACTATCAATTATGTGGTAAATAATTTTAAAAAAAATAATCACAAATTATACGACTATAAAGTAAATCACAACCTTTAAATAATTAATTAAATAAAAGATAGGGATTACACTCACTATTGGCTATTAAAGTAATGATTACTACAACATAACATTATTTTAACATGATCGCATGTTATGTGCTTAAGTTTTAAATACAATAATAGATCGACAAATGTACTAATAAATTGTATAGAGTAATTTATGTGCAATATTAAACTCATGAATCATGGTTAACTATTAGAGCGATAAGCATTACGCTTTCCCTCTAATTATAATTTCAAGAAATTCCGATACCATTTTTTTTCTCATTTCATACGTCATTCATGAAGCCAAGCACATCATAGTTATTACATTACTTAAACCGAACGACAGTAATAACTAATATAGCTTCTAGTGTGGCCCCTTGGTCTGGCAATAAATCTCCTCTTTTCTTCTTCCTCTTGCGTGTTTGTCAACAGAGTCGTGCCACAACTGCCTATTGACAGAGACACGAAGGGATAAGAAGAGAGACAGAGAAATTCTGGGCGCAGTGCCTCCAAGTTTCGTACGCAGCAGTAGCCGCCAGGGCCACTACTCTAGAGATACATAGGAAGACGACGTAACGAGTCGGGTGGAAACTTGAGGACCATCCATCAATCATGGCGTATAATCAAGCCACGATAGACCAAGTGCAGGCAACGCCCGGTCAAAGTATTATATCCAAGCGTACCCCTAGTTTGCATTCTTTTCCATACTTGGATGGAGAAAAAAAGAACCAGATAATCATGAGTCGTGAGTCGTGAGTCTATAAATATAAATCTTTGAAGTGTGGATCTGCTTAATGACTTGTGCACTCCATCGTAGAATCTTAATTATCAGATGGGTATATAGCACAAGAAACGACTGTCCATTCGTTCGGCCTCCCCCCGCAACCCCCGGTCGTCGACTCCATCGTCACCAAGAAGCTACTGGCCTAACAGTGGGGAGAGATCGAGTCTCTACACTGTAGCCGTGGCATATTTTAGATGGAAGAAAGATCGGTTTCTGGGGAAAAATATACAGATGCGTGAAGATGTGATAGGACAAAAGATTCTGGCTTATTTAGCAGTAGTGATGGACGAGCTTTAGCTGCTCTATCATTGGCTTCGGGTTCACTCCTTTCCTGTATCATCCCATCGATCCGAAAGCTTGTGGAAGCAGCCAGGAAAATGGATGATATTGAAACTTTCGTTGAATTTTCTAATGGGAGAGTGAATGCAAAAAGTCTCCTTTGCATGCCTTCTACTTCAAGAACCCCAGCTGGCCTGAAAATAAAGGCATTCACTCCCAAATCAGCTATCATGTTACATATATATCCTTTGATCAATTTGAAGGGCAGCAGTTGCTTCTCTGTGAAGAGTTCAAATCCTTGGAAAATTGATCGACAAATGGACCACGTCTTCGTCCAGCTTTTGATGTTGAAATCTACACATTGAGGGCTACCCGTCCTTTTATCCTTTTATGATAATACAAGGTCGTATCTGAACATTAAACTTAATAAATATCATAGACATGCACAAACTGTCTCATCCGCATGTATCAAGTAAGGCTTCACTCGTAACGTGTTCAGCATGACTTTCTCGAATGTCATTTCAAATGGAAGACAGGTTTACCATAGAACTTTCGTTCTGCAAATGTTTGACCATTGAATCTAACTCCTTGGGACAACTCAATCTTGTTTTAGAGAGATTCATTCAATTTTCACCATAAGTTACAGGCATTAAATCAATCATATGAGCTAGTGCATCTGGAAATGGCGAAAAAGGAGCCCAATCCAAGAGCCAATCGATTGGATTGAGTATGATCTGGTGATGGGGGGAGGGTGATGGCCAAGATGGGATGGGCCTTGTAAAGTTGGGCTAGATGAGGCCCATGAGCCTGTGTTGGATCCAGTTTCTAGTTTTCGGTCAAACTGAAAAGAAGATTGGATTGGTTGATTATTGTCCACAGAAACCAGAAATATCGAAGCCTATCCACATACTCCCGGCTCCTGTCCTCCTTGGTCGGTAGGTCAATGGCAATGAGCAGCTGTTCCCGTTCGCTGCCGTTGTCGCCGGGGACTTTCGATCCCGGGAACGTCGCCAAGACTAGAAGTGAAGCGTCATTCGTCATCAGAAACAATGTGGACGAATCTGGGAACGCCGGCAAAAGAAGCTGCTCGGTCGGGCCAAAGCTGAACTTGTTGAGCACCACTGCCGGAAGAAGAGAAGCTATCGGGATAGGGTTAGGCGTCGTGCAGCTCTTTGCCTGGCAATTCCCATGGCAACCCCAGATCGCAGGAGCGGCCGAGACGGCGCCATGCGAGCTGACGGTGGCGCCTTCAGGGCTCGCCTATTGCGACAAAGTGGTGGGAACCGGGCCTGAGGCTGTCAAAGGACAGCTCATTAAGGTTACGAGTCTCATGATTTGGTTTCCTTTCCTTTCCTTTCCTTTCCTTTCCTGGTTTCTTTGGAGAAAAGGATAAGTGTAGAAACAAGGAAAAGCCATTGCAGGCGCATTATGTGGGGAAATTGGAGAACGGGAAGGTGTTCGACAGCAGCTACAGTCGCGGCAAGCCTCTCACTTTCAAAATCGGGGTCGGCGAGGTACTGTTAAACCCTTTTCCAGTCCCTCTTGAGTTCAGTGAGAGAGTGTTTCTCAAGCCGGAATGACCTGAACTAGCTAGTATATCGTATGGGAATTTTAGGTGATCAAAGGGTGGGATGAAGGCATTCTAGGTGGGGATGGAGTGCCGCCTATGCTTGCTGGTATGGACTCCATCTGATGTGATGATCATAACACAGTCTTGCACATCTGTCTAAACACCACGTAATTTACAGGGGGGAAACGGATTCTGAAGCTACCTCCGGAGCTCGGCTATGGCATGAGAGGAGCCGGCTGCAAAGGAGGTAACCTCAATTGATGATTCATTCATCATGACAGCCTCGTCGTCATCAGTAACGAGTTTCACTTTAGCTCAATTTCTTGTGGCGCAGGATCATGCATCATTCCGCCGGAGTCTGTGCTCTTGTTTGACGTCGAGTTCATTGGCAAGGGTTGATGAGGGCATGGAGATTTTTCTTGACATGTAAAATGGCATCTTGAGTGATGCCATGGCTTCTGTAGAGGCACTTCTAGCATCTTGTTTCACTTCATGGTCATATATATCGAAACTCGACATGTCTTGCATCGGCAGACTCGAGAACATAAGTAAGTGAAGTCGGCAGAATTTTGATACTTGCATAAACAATGATACTATCAATAAGCGTACAATCTATTTCGGTGAGAAACAAGATGGTGCAAAACGAAAGACTAGGGCTGCCCAGATGCATTCGTAATGGTATAGAACACCCAAAAGGGCCCAATCATGCCGAGCACAGAAGCAAAGCTATAGTGCTTAGAGGTGGACGATCAAAACGAAATGGAGAAAGTGGTGCATATTTGCAAGTCACGACCCGACAGAATAAAAATGGGAAAATCTCAAAATCCTATTTCTCATAAGGTTAAAGTTCAAAAATTTCTTACATATGCTGTATGCCGAATGTGCAATGACAATAGGGCAGGGTCCAAGCATTGCGATCAGAATTCAAGTTACTCCTTATCGACATGCCTATATATCATACGTGCTTATATATTTTAAATTAGCATAATAAGTCTGTACAATTGATAAGATAATGAGTTGATTTGCTCTTTGGTGAAATTTGTATTAATCGGTGCTTGAATCCAACGGTATTGGGCATAGTGTGCCCAAATAAGATAAAAAAAAGTGACACAATGACAATGAAGCCCTTCTCATTAATTGCGAAACATCAAATTGGAAAGAAAAACTCTGGGAATAAATACACACGGTCTCCCCATATAAAATACCTAATTCGAGTATGAATAGGTGATTGCGGCGTGTTCCTGGGGCAATTTGCAAAAATAAGAAAAAGTATATGACGTCGAATAGAATTAGATTGTAATTGTAGGGGCGAAAATGTAATTTCGTCAAAGTAGCTTAGCTTTCAAGATGAAATACTCATAAAGTTGGCTCTGCTTCAAAACCCTAGCTCTCTCTACTGCGTCTCGTCTTCGAGGAGGTTCGTGCCGTAGAGAGAGAGAGAGAGAGAGAGAGAGATGGCGAAGTCAATGAGATCGAAGAGGGAGAAGAGGCTGAGGGCCATCCGGAGGGAGATCGTCGAGCCCTTCTACGACAACAAGGACGTCGCCAAGCTCGCCGCCCAGGAGGCCGCCCTCGCCGCCCCCAAGCTCCCCGTCCCTTCCAGTTCCACCTCCATGGAGGTCGCCGCCGCCGCCGCCAACTCATCTTCCATGGGTACGTGCTCTTTCTGTTTCGTCTCGTGTTTTAGCTTTTTCGTCGGTGTTGGGTTCCGAGCATTGATATGTTGTGGTTTCGGCGGTGCTGTTGCTCTGTTTTCTGTCGTCATGTCTATGGGTCCGAGTGGTTAGTTTATGATCTTTCGGGCTGTTTTTGGTTTGGTGGAATTTAAAGGTCGTGACTTCAATACTTGTAGCTTGTATGGTACATATCCGAGAATTTAGTTCCATAGCGTCCAAATCGTCTGCTGAATCGCACGTACTTATGAATTGCCGTGGAATTTGGTTGCGAGATGGGTGAATTGGATTTACAACGAAGTCATCATTGCTGAATCGTACTGATGCAGCGGCAAGTTCATCTCCTTGGCTTGAATAACTCGTGAATTTGGGCTGTATCCCTTGCCTAAGGGATTATGCTGTGACCCCTGCTTTACTCAAAAGTCAGAGCTTTGAGAAAGTAGAGGATAGCTTGATGCTACCGTAGCATGCGACTGTGAATACACATAATGATTTGAGGAGGGGAGTTTGCTCGTGCTGATAGAGCCTTGCGCCGTTTTCCATTGCTTACAGCACGCACTTCCACTTTACTTTCTCCTTTTGTGCATGCCCATGACCTGTCTGACTTACCGTCTTACTAGGACATGAGGGAAATCTATCAGATTTTAGCTGAACAAATCTGTTCTTGATTCCTATTACAAAGTAAGTGGCTAAAAGATTGGGGAAGGAAGTCAATTATGTTCAACTACTCTCTCCTTAGTAAATAACCCTGTTCTGCTTTTAACAAATAATTTCTTTCAACTCCTAGCCAAAAATTGCTCTAAGTTCTGGTCTGAACTTCTGCGTGTGCTGTGACCAGTAGTTGTCTTCTCATTCTTGCATTCAATTGTCCTGATTTGCTGGCTCGGACGTAACTAGGATTTGACAAATGATTGGGTCCTCAAAGAATGGAAATAAGTCTTAAGCTGTGAGCCTGGAAGGATTCATTGTGTTTTCACCTGGTTGGAACAACATTATAATTAGTTGCCTTTGCCAATGTAGTATCAACTCTCTGTTGTAGCTTCTTTCATGGTGGTTGGATTATCTGAATGATTTGGTGCTTGAACAGATGTAGAAATGGCTGATGACAATCAAAACAAGAGTTCCTTGAAGCCAGTTGGCGGCATAGGGAAGAAATCCAAGGGGAAATTCAAGGTGGGCAAAAACAAGCGCCGCAGTAGTAAGGGCAAGTTCAGAAAGCGCAACATTTGAACACACTGTGGAGGAAATATTGTTTCGCATTGAAGTTTTTTGGCTGACTGGTCCTGGGATGAGCTTCCTAATCCAGGGATGAGGTCTACTCATGCTTAGTTCATATGTTTCTAACAATCTAGTAGTAGTGCAAAAAGTTTGGTGGGGGGAGTATTCATGTTATATAACCAGATGCAATTTTGTTCTTAGTACTTGCAGAATTTTTGTTTGAATTATGTATCCTGAATGAGAAATGAGAATTTCTTCGTCTGTTGCAATTGCTGTTGGTTGGTATTCTTCTAAAGAAACTGACATGCGATCCCCTGGACATATAATTGCAGTTTCAATAGATAATAGTATTTCGGGTTTAGAGTCCCCTCGATCATCTTTCTCTTGAACCTGAACTGGTCTAGTGAGATGAAAACTCACCACAGTTTAACAACCTTCGAATTGAAACCCCCAGCTAGAGATGGGATCCCAGAACCTAAACAATTCAGTCAAGAGCTCCGTGGCCGGTTCAAGGAAAGGAAAGCCCACCAAGTTTTGATAGGCCGCAGGGTGGGCTCATTCGACTGATCCATGATCCCTGGGCCTACCTAACAAAGAGATGTCCTTGAAATAGGAAAAAATATTTAGCAGTTTGTGAGCATTATGTCGTCGTGTGAAGTGGCGTGCCATGATATGAGTTGGCGCAATAAAAAATTGACATGTCTTGGTCAAGAATAAATTAAAATACAGATTTTTTCTCTTTTAGTCTCCATCACAGCTACCATCTCTCCGGCCACCCGAGAATCCACCGCCCAACTTGGCCATGTCCACCGTCTCCATCCACCACGCAAGGGCGTTGTGACCTCCATCTTCAACACCCGCCTCCCCACCATTGTGAAGTCCCCCTTCCATCGTCCTCCTCCTTCAAGTTCCCTCCAGTGCGGCGTGGTTGCAACAGGTCTAGAATCGCAGAGCCATGGTCGTGATGAACCTTGCAGCCATGGCGATGACAGACATTGGAGCGTGAACTGTGGAGCCACGGCCGTGATGTGCAACTCTGACTACAAGGATGACAGATAGTTCGATGGCCAACAGTGGTTGCCTCAGGCACAGTGCTAGCAGCTACGCTAATGGTGATGGCGGAGGGAGGCGTGGAGTGGGCTCAAGGTGGCTGTAGATGGAGGAGGAAGTGCAGAGGGAAGAAAAAAGGCGAGTAGGATGGAAATTTTATATTTTGTTTATCTAAATCCTCAAAAGTATAGAAGTGTCGATACGTGATTGGCTCAGAGTGGAAAAATGCGTGCCATGTCAGCAATTGACATGGCACTAAAAAACACTAAATATTCTCTCCTGAAATAGGGGATTGGTTAATTGCAAAGCTCGAGTAAGAGTAAAAATTTCATACAAATCTTTCCGATTTGGTAGCTGGTGTTCATGTCAAATTCCATTTTTTCAACAAGTAGGGTTAATCTTAAGGTTCCTTACTCTGGTTGTACAGCGGAAGAAGAGGGGGCAGCCAATATTTTCAACTTGAAAGGAATTGAAATTGAAATAAGAATCTGTATTCACTATTTATGGAGTGGAGTGACTATCCTGAATCTCCTCTCCCCACTCCTTTTTCTTGCCTTTTTTCCCTTTCTCACCGGCAGATGAATCCATTTCTTTTATTGTACTGTCTATTATGATTGATCTCTAGTTCAAGGAGAATCCCATTACTTGATCAATCTCTAGGGCTCATGGTGAATGATATATGTCTGATGAGGACCGTTGTATCAAGGTTGACTGAGCATTGTTTGGGCCACTATGATTGAGAACACTGAATGTTACCCTCTTTTCACTTAAGACTAGCAGGACCGTCATCATAATATAGGCTTCTATCTAGTGGACTGTCTTCTGCGACTTCGTGAGACACTGCTTCATGGGCCTAGAATCCTTGAAGGGTCTGAACCTGAAGTTTTGATTACTGATAGCATTTCGGAGTTTGAATCTTACGACGATGGGGATTGTGATAGCAATGGCAAAGATCAGCCCGCCATGGGAAGACTTTCTTGCACGGCATGGAGTTTATGCCTTCATGCTGCCTCAAAGTCGTACCTATTTTGCTTTGCTGAGCAAATCAGGAAGCGGAACTTCAATAGTTGAGGCACTGTACAGATCATGCTTAGATTTAACCTGTGTACACTCAATTTAACTTATTAAGAAGGCTGCATCTAGATGACGAGTCCTAATCCAGGATTAGGTTTACCTACGCGCAGTTCATATGTTTCTAACAATCTAGTAGTAGTGCAAAAAGTTTGGTAGGGGGAATGTTCATGTTATATAACCAGATACAATTTTGTTCCTAGTACTTGCAGGGTTTTTGTTTGAATTATGTATCCTGAATGAGAAATGATAATTTCTCTGTCTTTTGCAATTGTTGTTGGTTGGTATTCTTCTAAAGAAACTGGCATGCGATCCTCTGGACAAATAATTGCAGTTTCATTATCTGTTACTGGTATATAGTATTTCGGGTTTAGGATCCCCTCGATCATCCTTCTCTTGAACCTGAACTGGTCGAGAGAGATGAAAATGCACCATAGTTTAATAACTGTCAAACTGAAACCCCAGCTAGTACTAGAGATGGAATCCTAGAACCTAAAACAACTTAGTCAAGAGCTCCGTGACTAGTTCAAGGGAAGGCCCACCAAGTTTTCATAAGCTGTAGGGTGAGCTCATTCGACTGAACCATGATCCCTAGGCCTACCTAATAAAGAGATATACTTGAAATAGGGAAAAGATATTTAGTGATTTGTGAGCATCATGTCATCACCTAAAGACGCGTACATTAATATGAGTTGACTTAATTAAAAATTGACATGTCTTGATCAACATAAAAAGTTAAAAACACAGATTTTATCTATTTTCGTTTCCATCATAGTTAGGAGGTGAGCGGTTCCAAGTTTTTTACAAGTTCTGTTTGGAACCTGGAACCTATCATCAGATATAGGTTTCTCATTTTTTAGAACCTTGAACATACCTGTCAAAACCTAGAACTTGAAACTTACCCTATTACAAGTTACGGAGTCTGTTCCAGGTTCTAACAATATTTTTTTTATCTTTAGTTAAGTGAAATAAGGATTTATTATCGATTACCTAAAAACTAGTGTCAATATGCATGTGTTGAATAATATTAAGGAAATTTTACGGTTTTCAATGGACTGATTGTTCTTGTATTATATAGAATCATTATATTGAAAGAAGTAATTACCCGAACATAACTGCATTAAAAAAACAATCGGAGCTTCTACTAATCTCATGGCCTACAAAAATAAAAGTTTAGATAAGTGATTCCAGATTATACACTCATCATCAAATGCTATGGAATATTTCAGGATCACGTGAATACATAAACTAAGAAAAACACAACAACTTGCTCTTGATTCCAAATTCGAGGTTCTAGGTTCCAAGTTCTAGCTTCTATCAATCTAGAACTTACCCGTCAAAATAGATTACTTAAATTTTGGAATCTAGAACCTACCCTACATACCTTGGAACTTAGAACCTATAGATTCCCATTGGTGCGGTTCTTGGTTTCCCGATTTTATTCTAGAACTATGCTCACTCATAATCACAGTCACCACCCCTGGCCATTGGAGGATCCACCGCCCAACTTGGTCACGTCCACGGTCTCCATCTACCAGTCAAGGGCGTTGTGACCTCCGTCTTTGACATCCGCCTTCCCACCATTGTAAAGTACCCCTTCCATCGGCCTCCTGATTCAAGTTCCCTCCAGCGCAGTGTGGTCGCGACAGTTCTCGAACCGCAAAGCCATGGCAGTTGCTGACCTTGTAGCCATGGCAATAACAAACCTTAAAGGAGCATGGCCACATCCGAGTCAGATCTGGAGGCACCGCCATGGGCGAGCAAGGACAACGAACAACTTCCAGATTTAGAATCGCAGAGCCATGGCCACGATTTGCAACTCCAACCACAAAGATGACAGATAATTCAACGACCTATAGTGGTCACCTTAGACACGGCGCTAGCATCTCCGCTCATGGTGACGGCGGAGGGAGGCGTTGAGTGGGCTCAAGGTGGCCGCATATATGGAGGAAAAAAGGTGAGGAGGATGGAAATTTTTCATATTGTTTATCTAAATCCACATAAATATAGACATGTCAATATGTGATTGGCTCGGAGTGCAATGCATGCCACGTCAGCAATTGACAAGGCACTTAAAAACTACTAAATATTTTCTCTCGAAATAGGGGATTTGTTTATTGAAAAGGTTGGGAAAGAGTAGGACATTTCATACAAATCTTTCTAATTTGCTAGCTGGTATTTGTCTCAAATTCCATTTTTTCATGGACAAGTAGGGTTAATCTCAACGTTCCTTATTCCGTTGTAAAGCAAAAGAAGAGAGTGGCATGGCTTCACAGGTTAGGAGTGATTGGTTCTTGATTCAATCCAATTCCAAGGTAGAACTCGGTATTGGACCAAGAGGGCTTGTTTTTAATTTTGGCAACTGGGGATTAGACCATTTGATCCTAGGATTGAGAACCAAATCAGATTGTCAATTTCGGTCCGGTCTGATCTAATGGGACTAATCACTTTTTTTTCTCCACTAAAGAGTGGCTCTATATAATAAGAGAGTGATAAATTTTAAGATATTGACAGATGTAACGATGAGTACAAAGTTATTGTGCCGAAACTTATAGTACTATTGAATGAGATGGCATTTAATTCATATTTTATTAATTTTTTTTGAAGAAATAATAAAAAAAAGTGATATGTGGTCGGTCTCGCTTCTCTCTTGAAACTAGGAACCGAACTGCCTGAATAGCGGTACCACTTTTAGGAACTAGGATCCCAACCGACATTCTTAAGAACCGGACCAAATCAGCCAATCCAATTTGATTTGGGCGGTTTCCAGTTCAAGCGGTCAGTTTTGTACACCCCTATCACGAGTAGCCTATGTTTTTTACCCGAAAGGAATTGAAAATGAAACAAGAATTGTATTTACTATCTATGGAGTGGAGTGACTATCCTTAATCTCCTCCCCTTCCCCTTCCATTTCCATGCCATTTTTCTCCTTTTTCACTGGTAGGAGAATCATTTTATTTTATTGTATTGTTTATTATGATTGACTCTTCAAGAAGAATCCTTTTACTTTGATCAACTCTAGGGTTCATAGCGAATAATAAATGTCAGATGAGGATTGTCGTATCAAGATTGACTGAGCATTGTTTGGGCCACTATGATAAAGAACACCGAATGTTTCCCCCTTTTCACTTAGGACTAGGAGGACCATCAGTCTAATATAGGCTTCTATCCTAGTGGGCTGTCTTCTGCGATTTCACCAAACACTGCTTCATGGGCCTAGAATCCTTGAAGGGTCTGAACTTGAAGCTTCGATAATTGATAGCATTTGGATTTTGAATCCTACGACGATGGGGATTGTGATAGCAATGGCAAAGATCAGCCCGCCATGGGAAGACTTTCTTGCATAGCATGGAGTTTTTGCCTTCATGCTGCTTCAAAGTCGTACCTATTTTGCTTTACTGAGCAAATCCGAATGCGAAACTTCATCGGTTGATGCAGTGCATAGATCATGCTTAGATTTAACCCGTGCACACGCAATTTGAACCATTAAGAAGGCTGTATCAAGATAACGAGTCCTTCGTGCCATGGCCGGCATTCCGTCTATGTCACGCTCGCACTCTTCTAACCATCTTCCACGATTGCCACCTTTGATGGAGCAGGCCCTTCAAAGTCTTCTTTGACCCAGTCCCCAAAATGTCCATCGTCATTCATGGTTTAAACTTCAAACCCTTCCCACACGCACTAGGTTTGCCCCCATCGTGCACGTAGAAGAACTCCTTGGAAGTCTTAAGTCTTGGTGCCTTGGTACCGAATTTCCAAGTCAACTCTCATCAATGATGCAACCTACCCTAGAAACTCAATTGAATATGATATGCATTACGCCTTCCTGCTTTAGAATTTCACATGCATATCATAAAAATAGAAATGCTTTATTTTACTCCCACGACAGATCCGGAAGCATAAACAAATCGGATCGACTCCAGCAAGAAAAGGGAAAAAAATTTAAGGCAAAAATAAGGGTATGAGAAAGAGAGGGTTGACTTGATTTTATTGGCGTCCTCCCCAATCAGATTGCAAGGGCATGCAAGGGAGCCGAGTCGATGTGCGACACGTGCTACTTTTTGTCTATTTGCTCCGAAAAGGCACTTCTCAACTTGCATTCCAACCAATATGATTCTGCCATTTTTGGTCTACCATTTTTCCAATCTTCCATATATATGGTAGTAAAATCGTGTTTTGGTTTGGTTTGAATATATGGAGATGGACTTGTCATGAATGCACCCTATTCGGGTTTATTAATTTTCACTTTTGCTTTTGCCAATTGGAGTCATTCTCTTTTAGACTTTTTGTCCACGATGTCGATAAGGTGGGAATCCATCCCTGATGCTAGGAACCTGCTTCGCTCGGGCTAATCTTTTTCTCAGGCAGAACATCGATTTGTAGCCTTGATTGATCAGCAATTTTGCAAGGGATGATGACGTGAATTTGATGAACCCGGAAGAAAAGGGAGGGAGGGATAAGGTGAAAGCAAAGTGAACGCTTCAGAAATTGGGATTTCACCTTTATGACTAACCAAATGAAAAGGATGGAATCATCTTTCTTTCTCCCAAAAGTATATTACGCAAACGAGATACACGCTTCTTCCTCTCTCTCTCTCTCTCTCTCTTCCTTCTTGAAGGGTCGATTTTCTTTTTTTTTCTTTAACTGTTGTGGAAATTTCATCATGGATGGAATCCACCTCTGTTGTCCTTGTCCCACGGAGATTTTCCTGTGGCCTTTACCTTAGGCCAAATGGAAAATGTAAAGCACTGACTTAGTCCAAATTGGAAAAGATTTAGATGGAAAAGGGGATTTTTCAAAGTGTTGAAAGGGGTTTAATTTGTTGGTTGTTCAATCCACAAACTATAAAATCGTGCCACCGATCCCACGCTAATTGCAGGACCGATTTCCGTTTCATTAACGGCTTATCTAGGCTCGTTGGTCACGGTTCACTTGAGTCTACACCATTTTGAAACGCTTCATGCTACTCTGAGGTTGTAACTACTACTAGCATATTGTATGTGGTCCAAACAAGCAGTCAGGAGGGGAAGGGGTCGAATTGGCTTTTCAAGAAAACGTAAACTAATCTTGTAGAACCAACCCCAATAAAATATAGCCTCCACGAGTAGAATAAGTTAGCATTATAAGTAGCAACGTTCAACGAGTTTTAAGGAGACACAAATTGCAAATAAGATTTATAGAGGTTTGGCTTGGTTGTGCCTACTCCTCTCTTCTGGATCTAGCGGCCCAAATATGCTGAATTCCGGCAATTACACCACGAGTACAAACGCCGCCTTATTACTAGTATAGAACCTGACTAATTTCTATAGCAATCCTGCTATAGATTACGTAAGTGTTAGACTCAATTTGGGCTGTAAATCCATCTAATTCACTGAAAAATTCTTGGAAAACTTCTTTGAAAAACAGGTGCAGATCCCTCCCTTAATTTGGGCTGTCAATTGGATTATCTATTAATGGGAAGTTATCTATTGGTAACAAATTTTGGTAACACCATTTCACCTATCACTTGAGCAAAGTAATCCATGATCTATTGCATATATAATCTTGGAGTGTCGTACCTTCTTGTTACAAACTGGGTCTTCAAGTGCTCGATGATCAAGTCTAATTATTTTGCAGAAACAAGATTTTGTTTTACATCCTTCCTTATGTAGACTTCCAACTTAGCAAAATTTGATTCAAATGCTTCAGGAATCAAATCCTAGCTTCTGCATGTTTAGATATGAGTCTTTGCACACTAAAGTGAACTAATTAAATACTTGGATTAAGTTTTGCTAATATCATATCTCTCAGGAATATTTTTCAATAATGTTAATACCATTTTGGGTAGAAGCACTAGGGTTCGTCATTAGTGTGACAATGTTTGTTCTACTAGCAATTCTCGGGCGCTTGCATTGTTCTAAAATGTTTTATGCTAGTCGAAGGTTACAATAAATTCATTTACCATCATAATAGATCCAATATGAGCTATACAAGATAAAATAGATATATTGGAATTTTATAATGGAAGTCATTGGTGTTCATGGCTTTGGCAAGGATAGAATTACACTGACGAAGAAGCAGGACATTCAAGAAACCGGATCAGATCAAATAAGCAAGAAAGATAATAACGGGGGATGATTTGAGCAGTCCCAGAAGGCCAAAGTCCAATGACAAGGGAGATTTGAAAAGTACAGGTGGCTGAGCTGCAGCAAGCAAGGTCGTTGGGCTGACTCCGTCCACCACCCTCTCTCCTTCCTCGCTCCTCCCTTTTTCTTTACGTCACAGCTACATTTTCCTTTATATATATTATACATATATATATATATATATATATTTCTTATTACAAGGACATCAAACCACCCCCAGGTGAATCTCTCTCTCTCTCTCTCTCTCTCTCTCTCTCCAAAGTCTGTCCATTAGTCAACTAACTCCTTCCTTCTTCCTTAAACTTCCCTCTCACTGTTTGATAGAAGCACCATTACGTTTGCATCAGAGAAGAGCCTTCCGATCCATCCCACACCCACCATGGCTCTGCTCGGAGCCCTCCTTCTGGCGTTTGCATTTGCCACGAGCTCTGTATGTTGGGCTCACTTCGTAGTGGAGAAGAGCAGCATCAAGGTTCTTTCACCGCTGAGTATGAGGTCGAAGCATGATGGAGCCATCGGCAACTTCGGAGTGCCCAAGTATGGAGGCATCCTGGTTGGCTCTGTGGCCTATCCTGGCAAGGATGCGTACGGTTGCGAGGCCTTCGCTGGTGATAAGCCCTTCAAGTCCAAGTCCTCTCGACCCACCATCCTCCTTCTTGACCGTGGAGGTAACCTCTCTCTCTCTCTCTCTCTCTCTCTCTCTTAAATTCTTAGATGTGTCCATGTAGTTCCTTTCTGTGTTTTTGTGAGAGACTTTGCTGATTGGTCTTCTTGGTGCTAAAAAGTGATGATTTATTTTCCACTTTAGACCTCATGATCATCGTTGCTTAGACTAGTTATGTGGGATCATAGTTTTTGGCATGAAAAGACTGATTCTATTGGTTTGTTTCCACATCGATAAAAATCAGAAAGACAGATCTTGTTCTTCATTTCGGAGGACAGTTCTTTTTGGCATGGCTCATGGCTTAGATGCTAAGACAAATTTCTTGAATTCAATCCTGCGTCAGGTTGCTATTTTGCAAAGAAAGTGTGGCACGGCCAGCAGGCCGGAGCTGCCGCAGTGCTAGTTGCTGATAACGTAGATGAGCCTTTAATAACCATGGATTCTCCTGGGGAGAGCACCGATGCTGACGGATACATAGAGAAGATTGGAATTCCATCTGCTCTTATAGAGAGGTCGTTCGGGGAGAGCTTGAAGGAAGCGTTGAAGAAGAAAGACGAAGAGGTCATAATAGAACTGGACTGGAGAGAGTCGATGCCTCACCCTGATGAGAGAGTCGAGTATGAGTTCTGGACCAATAGCAATGATGAGTGCGGGATCCGATGCGATGAGCAGATGAACTTCGTGAAGAATTTCAAGGGCCACGCCCAGATCCTCGAGAAGGGTGGTTACACTTTGTTCACACCGCACTATATCACTTGGTATTGTCCTCGGGCTTTTGTTGAGAGCAACCAATGTAAGTCTCAGTGCATAAACCGTGGGAGATATTGCGCGCCAGACCCGGAGCAGGACTTCGGGGAGGGATATGATGGAAAAGATGTGGTGGTTGAGAACTTGAGGCAACTCTGTGTTCATCGTGTCGCGAACGAGGGCAACCGCTCCTGGGTTTGGTGGGACTATGTGACTGATTTTCATATCAGATGTTCTATGAAGGAAAAGAAATACAGCAAAGATTGTGGCAACGATGTGATCAAATCACTCGGTGAGTTATGTTCTTGGGAATTATTCAGTTTTTCGCTTCTGTGACCGTAATTGTGAATGAGCTTGACTATTTGGCCAGGTTTGCCGATTGATAAAATTAAAAGATGTATGGGCGATCCTGAAGATGATGTTGATAATGAAGTCCTGAAAACTGAGCAGGAGCTCCAGGTACTGCTTAGTCTTTGTTCCTCTTTTGCAGTGTGTTTGAAAAAAGTTGATTTTTCAGTAGTTTCTCTAGAGCTAATGTAAAGACAAAAATACTAACCAAGTTTTCTAATTTTCTCTATCTATATAACTGATCTTTAGATTGGCCGAGGATCTCGAGGTGATGTCACCATATTACCAACGCTAGTCATCAACAATGTTCAGTATCGAGGTTTGTTTTGCAATTCTAGGTGTCATGGTGTGATTGAATTTGTGTGTTCTTCCCAAGTCCTTGTGTAATTAAGCTGTTTGCATTGCTGTCCTGTTTCAATAGCTACAAACTGATTCGATATCTATGCTTGTCCAGTATCTATCGTTATATTCTAATGTAAAATAAATGTGCACTTTTTGAGGAAATTATCTACTTGTTACCCTCTAGGAAAATTGGAGAGAACTGCTGTGCTGAAAGCCTTATGTGCTGGATTTAAGGAGGGGACAGATCCTCCAGTTTGTTTGAGTGCAGGTTAATCTTTGTGCTTTATCTATGTACTTTTCCCAATTGATGACTTGCAGTTCAATGTTTGCGATATTATCCGACACTTCCTGATGGCCTGATATTAATTCACAGATCTTGAGACCAATGAGTGCCTTGAAAATAATGGCGGTTGTTGGTGGGATGTCCAGTCGAATGTTACAGCTTGCAGAGTACGCTCTTAAGGCCTTTGTCAAATATTTTGCATTCGTCCACAAGTTTCGGTTTTGCAATTAAACCGACTCGTTATTTTTCCAGGACACATTTAGAGGAAGAGTATGCGAGTGCCCCAGTGTACAAGGTGTTCAGTACAAAGGAGACGGCTATATATCTTGCAAAGGTACAGCTTTATTGCTTCACCAATGACTGTCATATCGTGGACGTGTTGTTTTTCCCCCTGAAGTGTAGAGCATTCGCCACATCTAACTCTTTGAACAAGTGATTTAGAATGGAAAGAGGTAACCGAGAAATAAGTTTTTGGTGCTAGTGACTGGTGATGACTCTGGTGAATGATGGGAATATCTAAATAGAGACGGAGAAAATATTGCTGGTTTGGTATGTGCCGATTTTTGGACATGTAGCTGGGGATATAGTATTCAGCTATAAATTCACTTTTGCAAGTGGCTTTTTGCAAAGCCATGCTTCTGCGCCTTCCTTGCTGGGTTAAAGATATCGTTGCCTGTGTTTACTCTAGTATATCATCTAATTAAGAGACCAAATGGTGAATGCATTAGCTTAGTACTCACTCTTGGTCCATGAATGGCAGCATTTGGACCCGGACGGTGTGCCATCAGCAATGGAGGTTGCTGGTCAGACTTGAAAGATGGGATAACCTTCTCAGCATGCTCAGTTCAGTACTGTTACTTATTCTTTTTTATTTGCATTAATTTCTTTGTGACAGTTGATAACAACGTTGCCCGCCACCAGAAGTTTCACTTGGTCTGACGTATAACTTCTCTTGCTCATTTTCCTTGTTCATATCAACAGGAGTCTCAATTGTCTGGATGCAGCTGCCCATCTGGATTTCGTGGGGATGGTCACACATGTGAAGGTGCAAAATTTTACCCATGCGACTTGAAAATTTATCTTTACTTAGTTATCTGTAACATCAACAGCACGTCAACCTTCTGCTATCATTGTTTCACAGATGTTGATGAATGCAAGGAACGTTCTGCTTGTCAATGCGATGGTTGCTCATGCAAGAACACATGGGGTGGATATGACTGCAAGTGCAAGGGAAACCACATATATATCGCGCAGCACAATGCATGCATTGGTAAGGCAATTGTTTTCTCCTTGCAAAACCATTTACACACTAGCCCAAGATCTGCAGGAAGCAGTCTTAATAATCTTCTCTTCATTGGAAATCAGCTTCGAAAGTGGAAGCTTCATGCTGATAATGAAACAGCCTCTGCTTCTTATTTTAACTATATTTTCTCTTGGTGAGAGAGAATTATACATGATAGATGATAGTCATACATATATCCTGAAGGGCCTCACAGAAAAATGGAGATGAACTAAGGAAGTAGTTGGCATGGCATTTATTCTTACCAAAAAGAAAAAATCCATTAACCTCTTGTTCACAACAACCTCTCACTTTGCTGACAATTCTACAGAGAGGAATGGCTCTAGACTTGGATGGCTCGTCACAGTATTGGTATTGGCCGCTGTAGCAGGTGTTGCAGCTGCCGGATATATCTTCTACAAATACAGGCTCCGGGTATGTGGAAACATACATGGTTGAGCAGATTCATATCCTTTTCTCTCACCTTGACAATGGGCTGATATTTTGCTGAAAATATGCACTTTGCAGTCTTACATGGACTCCGAGATAATGGCAATCATGTCTCAATACATGCCACTGGACAACCACAACCCTCCTGAAGTTCATACAGATGTGCAGCCACTACGAGGAGGAACAACTGTGTGAGGTAAGCAACTCGACAAGCACTTCAATCCTCACCTCCTATTTTTGAGGAAGCCAGGCTTTTACATACTAATCTGCGATTTTCTTTTACTTTGGCAGGGAGAGACAATACACAGTGCTGTGCGAAAGAGGAGACAGTTGGGAAGTTGCTTCCTGCAGACGGAGGGCTATGTTTTCTTTTCCTTGATCCATGGTTTGGATTCCTTATGAGAAATGGAGAGGGTGGGGTTTTGTTCATTGCGACCTGCATTAGGATTGTGTAATTATGTCACACAGCGCACAGGGAAAGTCTTGGCAGAACCCCTCTTACTCTCTAGATAGGAGTTGATGAGTTGTATATATGTGCATTAACTACGAGCCTCCGTTGGGGGTTCACATAGAGAGTTTATGCGATTGTTAGCTGTTAAAGAATAAGGTTAAAGATCCATATAATGTACTTGAAGCACTTACAATAGATTCAAGTGCCAAAGCAGTTGCATTAGATCTATACATATTCCTTCTCTTTCACCAAGATGATGCTGATTTCTGTTTACTGAGTTCTGTTTTCAATTCACGTGCCTGTTTTCCGCCTGAAATATGCTAGAGGTTCTCGGCTCTTTATCTGCACCACAGATTTCTTCAAGCCGCTTGTAATCTTCTTTTCCAGTTCATTAATAACTAAAAATGATCTTTCAACCCCATTAATATGAGCAGAGGAGACAAATCAACCAAATGATAGCATACTGAGTTCAAGTACTTTATTGACCATTTGGTTGCCTTTTGCATAGACCCCAAAAAAAGCATATTAGGCACAAGAACAATATAAAAATTTTCTTACTTTACAATTGGCGACCAGCCTCATGCCTGAGCAGGCTCATTTATCGGTACGACCCCCAAAAGAAAACAACAACAAAGCCAGCAAAGCACAAAGCCAATAGACGTATAAAAGGATGGGGAGTATTGCAGAGTGAAGGAAGCAAATTAGTTGCCCTTTTTCACCACTTGCTTTGGTTGTGCTTTGGCAGTTTCACCAATATGTTACTCTTGTAGCGCTCGAGTACTAAGAGAGAGAGAGAGAGAGAGAGAGAGAGAGAGAGTACCCACTACTTCAGAGTTCCTTTCAAAACAAAATCCAATTCTAACTGTATGTTACATCAATATCCACAGGAGCAAAGTCTCCCTTTATACCTAGAACACTGCTTTCTTGTTTTCAGAATTTAACTACCTAAATTACAAATGGTTAGGGAAGATAAACCCCTCATCCACGTCTAACTTCCTCAGAGAATCTGTAGCAGTTAGTTGCTAGACAAAAAGTACAAGGAATAGAAACCTCGTGTTGATGCACTAGCTAGTTACTACATAACAGCAGGCGGAACCAACTGTTGCAGCTGGTGGACAACATGTGACATCCTCGGTCTCATGGATGGTACGTGCTGTGTGCATGTGTAGACAAGGTCCACAACCTTTTGAATATCTCCAGCTTCTGGAATGTTAGCAGAAGAAGATGAAGTTATGAGTGGATCTAATAGCTCTGGGTAGCGGTGAGCCTGCACCAGAGGCGTTGCCCATTCAAATATACTTTGCCAACCAACGGAGTCAACTGCCTGTGCAGGCCTACGCCCACTTAAGATTTCAAGCAGGAGAACCCCAAAACTGTACACATCACTCTTTGTCGTTATCTCATTTCTATACACGAATTCTGGAGCAAGGTACCCATGTGTGCCACCAGCCATCACTGTCCTCTCATGCATCACTTCCCATGGCACAAACTTTGAAAGGCCTACCCCCATCAGATGGGCGCCAAATTCTTCATCGAGTAATACATTACTGGCGCGAATATCACGATGCACCACATGAGGCTTGACCTTGTCATGCAGGAATCTAGAGATAAAACAAAACAAGTTAAGATTCTGTTTGCCAAGCAAAAAGACAAAAAGAAAAAAGAAAAAGTAGGATTCTGTTCATCATACTAGAAATTTCTACTTCAAAGTAAGAATCTTGGAAAACATATGTTAAGCTACAGTACAAAGTATACAAAACTTTAACCCTATTTATTCTCATTGTTTAGATCAATGCTACATAGGGGATCGTGTTTGCATTTTTTCTAGTCCAACTATTAGCAATCCATGTATTGCTATGCTTTCAATTTTCATAGAAACCCACACTTCAAAGAGCAATCTGAAGGTAGCATTGGAAAAGAAAGAAAGACACAACAAAGAGGGCAAGCATCTCAGAGCCTGTATATGATCAACTTACGCAATTCCTTGTGCAAGTGTTGTGGCAATTTTCATTCTCATGGCCCAATCCAAGCTCCGGCCACCTCTCGGTATGTGGTGTAACCATCTATCTAGAGGCCCATTAGCTATAAACTCATAGACTATGAAACGGTCGCCATGATCATAACAACATCCTTTGACTGCAACCAAATTTGGATGATGAAGTCTAGAAACTCTTCCAATTTCAGAATAAAACTCCTTCTTTCTCTGAAAAGTACTCCTCTTCAATCTCTTGACTGCAACCTTAGAAGCATCTGGCAGGAGTCCAGTATAAGTTCCCCCTGTCTTGGCATCTCCAAGTAGACGATTTCCCTCGCTGAAATTCTTCGTTATTGACCGCAATTCCTCCTTGGTGAAGACTTTCCATGATGGTGATACCAATGCAGAAGCAGCTGGATTCGATAATTTGCGTGACCTTCTGCGCCTTTTGCCTTGCTTGTAAAGGAGAAGCCAGAGGACAACGGCCAAG
This sequence comes from Angophora floribunda, assembly GCA_014182895.1. Lineage (NCBI taxonomy): Eukaryota > Viridiplantae > Streptophyta > Magnoliopsida > Myrtales > Myrtaceae > Angophora > Angophora floribunda. The sequence goes on along the minus strand of CM024709.1, from coordinate 42,740,766 downwards.
GTGGTGCAAAAAATTACTCCACTAACAACAAGAAGGATGATGAAATATTCCATGTGGCAGTGCATGTGGTAACATTTGCTTTCTGCATGTAAAGTAATTAAAAAGGTTCTCAGTATAATTGGCAATTACATGGGAAAGAGTATGCTTTCCAAATACGAATAATGACTTTTACCCATTTCTAGCACGCACACGAAAGAGTGCAATTCCTGACAGTCTTCAGCAGAGAGAGATGCAGATCCATTAGTCAACAGTGTACATGAATCAACAGAGCTATTGAGTTGGCAAGTGATATTAGAGCAATTGGATTTTAAAATTAAATTTTGGAAGATGGATCCATTCCAATGCGAAGAATTGTCCGACCACTTCCAGCCAAAACTATCAGAAGAATTATCTTTCCTTCCTCCCACCCAGCAGCCATCACTGGTGCTATTGCATAGACGTTGTGTGAGATTCACTTCCTTGAAAGATACCAGAGCTGCTAAGTGTCCACCCTTATTTCTACAGAAGGCCTCCGAATCATTCCACGAAAGGGGTTTTGCAAAGAGGCGAAAGCAATTCCTTTCGGTTGGGCCAAGTACCCAATGTTTAGGACATGTTGCTGTGAATAATGAAGATAGAACTTTAACACGGAAGCTCGAATGCAGTTTCAGCATAATAAATACAAAAGTAAGAAAGGCCAGTTCACATAACCAATTTCTATTATACAGGAGCTATGTTCCACGGAACCACAACTATGATGCTTCTCCTGGCATGTCAATACATACTTCCCCTCAAAAAATGACGGAGGAGGTCATGCGGTAGATGTCTCCTTGCTGACTTATCCAACTTTACTTTACAATTACGCCTTGCAGTTGATTTCCTAGTTACCGAATCTCTTCTTTTCAAATTTGGTTATCATGGTAAAACAAGAATGTCCAAGATAAGATTCAAACTTTATCAGCATTTAACATCCCATCTGCTGCTAATGACAAACTGGAAGAGGGCCAGACGGATTCGAACAGAAGAAAAGAGAGCAGGAACCAACAGGTCAAGCCTTTCTTGAAGCAGCATAACAACCAAGAGCATAAGAAAATAAACATCAAGAAACCAATCTCGCAGTTCATAACAAGTTCCGATCTTAACGAAATTAAACCCTCAAGCTCATCTTTCTCGTCCCCTTGCAGCCCCCTAGCATGCTGGAAAAAGCAAAACGCGCTACGTACCATTTTGCGGCTTCTCCTTCGCTGGGGCACCGGCGCGGCCGTCGAGCGTCTCGTTGAGCACCTGAAACGGAAAGCCAGAGAGAATGAGAACCCAAAAGAACATCACCGACCATCTCAGAGCAGCAAAGCACGCGGGCCCAAAAAGCAAATCTCACAGCAGTGGAAGCTCCGAGCGGGATCACCGAAGAAGCAGCGAGGAGGACGGAGAGCGAGAGCAGGGAGGCGAGGAGGTCCCCTCCCATCACGGCCGTTCCGGGAGGAGGGGGCGGGGGCGGGGGCGGCGACCCAGAAGCTGAGGCTCAGAGGGGCGGCGACCGGGAGGCGCGGCGGGCGGCGGCGGCGGCGGCGGCGGGGAGCTCCATGGGGCGCTGCTCTGGCCAGAGGGAGTGGAGGGAGCAATGAATGGTGGGTAGGTGTCAAAATTCATGCCTTCATCGGGTCCGCCATTAATACCGAGGACGAAAATCTGGAGAGTTTCTCTTTCTTTTTTTTCTTTTTTATCTTTTCCTTGGGGTTTGGTCGTGGCTTTTGGTAATGGTGTTCTTGAGTCAGCAGTCGCCGTTGACTGGACCAGGAGAGCCTGCTGGTGGGAGGCAGCGGTCATCCTTTTCCCGGATCTTTTGGCGTTGCCCTTTTTTTACCTGGTCCGAATTTCCGGAATTAGACATTTTGAATTCTTAATTTGAAATATCTGAAAATTCCTCGGTATATATATATTGGCATATGTGTAAATTTACATTTTCTGACCAGAACAAAGAAATTTACATTTGATTTTTTTTTATAATTGCTTAAAAATTGGATGACATTTTAAATTTTTGCACGAAAGCCAGAAGTTCTTCAAAAGAATTCCATATGCTATTATATAGCCTAGGATGCAATCTCGAATGAAGAATGACAATTTAGAAGCTAGGACGGTGATTGTGAGGAGAGAGGGATCGACAAGTATTGTTTACACATAATACACATTTTAGGTTCTACTTTTTGAATTTCTCATGCATAATTTTTTAGAGTGGTCCGGGCTCTTAGCTCGAGGGACTCGTGCAAAACTTTCAATACCCTATTCACAAATTCCTAGACTTATCTCGGTCTGTATTTAAGCAAGAAGTTTATTTGGCATCATTGATGCAAATAAAGTAGTGAGTTCTTCTAAAAGAAAAAGAAGAGAGATATATGGACTAAATTGAACAATACATAGATAGTTTATGGATTATATTAAACAAAGATGACAACTTTGCATATTAAATTAAAGTTTAAAAATTATATTAAATAAATTAAAGTTTATGGATAATATTACAAATTCGACAATAGTTTAGAAATTATTTATTTGGATAAAAGGGTTCTCATTTCATAAGCCAAAATAGCTAAAAAGAAAATTGGAAAATAAAAATTCTACAACAACATTATTGGGGGAATTAGGGCTCGTCGAAGGCTTGACAAGGTTTTTATCAAGCAGTTGATCAAAGGGAGCTTCTCTCACCTTCCATTTCCCGACAGCAATCACTTCCCGAGGTTCTTCTTCTCCTTCTTCTTCAAGCCTCAGCATCCGAACATGCAGGTAAGCAGCGATCTCTCTCCCCCACCGTCACGCCGCCGCCGCCGCCGCATCCGTCTCTTCTTGCTCTCCTCGTGGCGGAGGCCCGAAAACCCTAACCCCCCTTTGTAATCTTCGCGTTTTTCCGCGCAGGCCAGCGACAGGTTCAACATCAATTCCCAGCTCGAGCATCTCCAGGCCAAGTACGTCGGGACCGGGCATGCCGACTTGAATCGATTGTGAGTTCTCTTTCGCGTGTGTTTGAGCTCGGGCGAGTCCTTTCTTTGGCAACTGCTCACTGCGATGTCTCTGGTTTTCTTGTGTTTTTTTTATTTGGTGGGTTAGCGAGTGGGCGGTGAACATTCAGCGGGATAGCTTTGCTTCCTACATCGGGCATTACCCGATTCTGGCGTATTTTGCCATAGCCGAGAACGAGTCCATCGGCAGAGAGCGCTACAACTTCATGCAGGTAACCCCCCCCTTTCCCTTCCTTCGCTTAGCTCTCGCTGTGTGTGCTATTCTGCTTATATTGGTGCTTGATTGACCTGTTGTGATGCTGTTTCTTGCTTTTTCCCTCCATTGCCCATGTGAGTCCCGATGAGTGGAAGAATTGTTTAAGTCTTTTGGTGTGGAAGAGATGTTATTCTTTAGGGATGTGGATAGTGGCTGAGGTTTGGTTTCTGGGTTCAATTTTAGTTGAAAGGTTTCATCTTTGTGGTCGCAGGGTCATGGTTGATCAGTGTAATCCAAATCTTTTCTCAACTCGTCTTTGTTCTTTAAGTCTAATCTTGACAAATCCGTGTTGATGGTAGTGTAAGTTAAGGCTAGCATCCTTTGTTGTGTGATGTGGAGACCGATTGTAATTTGATTGATGCCATGTATTGTAAGTTTGGTTTTCGGCACAATTTGTTGCCTACATATTTATAGTCAGTTCCGATTTTTAACTGGCCGTGATCCATCGGGACCATATTGTATGTGGGCAGTAGGATTATTATTTGTTTAATACTAAGGAGATATGTGGATCTTGGCCGATTTCATTGGCTTGTGGGTCATCTTGTTTTACCTAGTTGGTTTGATATTTCTTCATCTTTCATTGAGTTATAATTTTTAAGTTTCTTTTGCCACACTAAGTCTGTCACTTGTGAATAATAAAGAATGCAAGGACAAGCGCAATTGGAATTAGGTTTGAGAAACTTACTTACTATCCAGTATATTTTTTGCTGATCTGACTCATAAAATAGGTCCCATCAATGTCTAAGTGGATATTGCTGTGTCAGTTGTGAAGTGTGAGTTATACCCACCAATGGCATGATAATATCGTAATTCAGTTTATCCCTTTTCAGCTTGTTTTAACAAATGCCTTTCGAGCTCTCTTTTAATGATGGGGTTTTAAACAAGGAGCTTTGTATATGCTTTGTGTCTATTCCTTTTGCTGGGTTGGTGAAGAATGGAAGTAAACTAGCCTCGTATGGTAGTTTCATCATATTGTTTTGTACATGTGCTGTGCAGCTTTCCATTCAAGTATGCATCTTACTTCATGGATTCAAAAGGACAAATTAGATGTTATGCAGTGGATGTCTATAATCTTCCTGAGCATGTATTGGCATACTTTGTTCTGAAGTCTATATGATACTCATAACGTTATTCTGGTGATATTTTTACTAATATGATTAACCTCAAAGTCTTAACCACATTGCTTCAGTTTGTTCCATTGAACTTGGTGCTGAACTCTTTCTCTTCTGGGGTCATTTCTTGTGTAGAAAATGCTCTTGCCATGTGGGCTGCCACCGGAAAGAGAGGATGATTGAGTAGATGACCATGCTTTTGAGTCACTGCTGTTCTGGCGAGGCCAGGGATTCTCATCTTGCTGAATATCTGGATGTCTAAGGAAGGCAAGCATGGAATCCAATCCAGGAAACTCATCAGCCCCACTGTCGTCATATTCATGTTTTAGCTTGTATTAATTAGGCAAAAGAAAAGTGATTGGATCGCCATGGTTTTTCTTATTGAACTTGTTTTTTTTTTTGGATGGATGTATTGTCAACATGTGAGTTCGTAAGCTTATCAGTAACTTTAAAATAAAAAACGAATCTTGCACTCGAGAGTTATCTGCTTTCATGCCCAATTTCACGAGACCTATGGTGGAATTGGAATCTGGACATAGCGAACAGAGGCTGCTATATATATATATATATATTAATGTGTCAAGTTCTTAGCTCTATCTCGATGTTGATGGTATTGAAAACCCCAATGCTATAGACTGATGTGCAATAGTTGTTTAGAGCAGTGCATTGAAAGAAGAAGGTAGTGTATAGCATATCTGGTACCAAAACTTGGCACGTTGATGACTAGATGAATCATGTACTACTTGAGATCCTTGTCCCCCAGCTTATGTGGGTGAATTCCGATTCCAAGTTGTGGTATCATATGAGGAGTTTATTATGGAGCTGAATTGGGGGTACTTTTCGTTTGCTGGAACACCTCGTGAAATATCAATTTGCTGAAAGACTCATGAGATACCAGCCTCCTCCTGAAATATCTACAGGATTCGCTCATTTAGGATTAAAAAGAAGCGGTATCATATCATGTGAAGCTTTATCATCTCCTCTTGTTTTTCATACAGCTAGGTAGCAGGTAGAAAGGGAGAACTATCTTTTCCAGATTCCAGGTTATCCCTTGTCATCCTGGAGGATCCACTTCGGTAAAGCGAGAAGGGAGGACCATCCTGCCTTCTGTTTTTGGATCGTCCACGCAGGGTCCATACCATGAGAGATGCTCATGATAAGATCCCCATACCAAATTGAGCATTTCCCAGTTTTGGTAGAGGAGCGCACAACAGTGCTTGTTTGTTCTACCTTGAGAGTTAAGAGGCGTTGGCCCTACTGATTGACAGGTCATTTTCGCGATTCACGTGCTGTCCTGTAGTGTCTTTGGCCCCCTCGTTTTTGGTTTCTGGCAAGGTGGTAATTTGTTCCCAATTCACTGAAAATCTTGTAGATAAAATCCATGGTCTTCAGGCTAATGCTAGGGGTGCTAGTCAGATTTTTCACATGACAGAGCATCATCTTAAGACGGGGATCAAGAATTGGGCTGAGTTCGACACAGGACGAGCACATAGAATATGAAGAAAGCTGAGCTCGACACAAGACAAAACATAGAATACGAAGAAAAACACTCTTATATTGCGACTAGATTTGTCGGAAAAAGTTATCCATTTCTTAACTTAAATTTAATAACTGAATTGTTATATGGGTTAATTATATTTTAAAAAACTGATTATATATGAGTTTCGAATGATAAAACTCACAATAATATTAATGTTGAATGAGTTTACAATTTAGTTGATTATATATGAGTTTTGAATGATAAAACTCAAAATAATATTAATGTTGAATGAGTTTACAATTTAGTTGAGATTCAATTCATATTTATGACTTTATACTCTTTAACTCTCACATGATATTGCACTCGCTCATTCCACACTCTCATCTCAATTTGACCACAAGGTTTTCTAGATTTGATTAATTTGGGCTGGATTATTTTCGATCCGATCTCACCCGTTTGCTAGGTTTAGTCGAGATAGCTGCGTGATCCCATTGAGGGAGCCTTCTCTGGTTTTCTCTTTCTCTTGCCGATTCACAATTCGTCGGGTCATTTGGGATTCTAACTACCAAGGAGTGGAATTCGGAAACGGCAAGGGAATTTGGCAACTCCATAATAGACGTGGGCCAAGGTATCCCGCATGAAAAATGAAATGCCCAACAGGACATGAAGAAAAACGTGATTCCATCTCTCTGGTTGGACGACTGTGAATTGACTTCCCCAAGCTTTGTATTTATTCTGGGAGCCTCGAGCCGCCTGCTCTTTCGACAGTGTAAAATTCCACCTCGCCTGCTGCAACCGAGAGAGACAGAGAAACAGAGGAGAGATGGAGAAGACCAAAGCCAGGGTCACGTCAATCTTCGTGTACCCAATAAAGTCCTGCCGTGGCATTTCCGTTCCTCAGGCGCCCCTCACTCCCACCGGTTCGTTCTCTTCTCTTCTCTTCTTTTTCCCGCTCTCCTTTCTCGTCACCCGCATGAACTCGTCTGCCGTCTCGCTCTCTGCGTTGTGTCTGTCCACTTCTGGGTGGAGAAGTTCAATTTCATGGCACTGGTACCTCAGTATCTATCTTCAGCTGTCAACCTCTTAATCTTTCTCGATTGTATTCATGGATGGTTTGCACGAGATGAGATTTCTCTACATCAGCCGAAGTCCGTCTGCGGGTTTTACTCAACTCAACCATGGATGATCGTTAGGATCTGTCTCACAGTTTTGTTCATGTTGCCAAGAAGGGGAACTCCAGTTTTCCTGCCTAGTCCCTGACTTTTGGTCGATCACGAGGCGTTGCTCTTTGCCAATAAGATTCTTTCCATCAACTGGGTTTAGTTCTAAAGGATCTTTCTTCTCTTTTATCTTCTTTGTGTGGGCATGGGGTTCTTTATGCCAAGTCAAAACAAGAAAATAATGTCAATATAGGCTGCTGCTTCTCTTGATGATATCGCTTTATTTGATTAAGTGAAATATACGGAATATGAAACATCAATATAGGAGCAAACCAGCATGAAGTATACTCTTTTTTCTTTGATATCGATGGGATGCTGCATATGCAGGATTTCGATGGGACCGGCAATGGTTAATCGTGAACAGCAAAGGCAGGGCATACACGCAAAGAGTTGAACCCAAGCTTGCTCTGGTAACTGTCAAGCTTCCTGATGAGGCCTTTTCCGAGGGTTGGCTACCAACTGCCAATTCCTTTATGGGTAGAAAATTTTTCATGGATATTATCCGATTTCCGTTGTTTGAACTTGGGATCGGGAGAAATCAGTTCATCCCATCAGTTCATATGGTAAAGATTCGTGATACATTGCGCATCTTTTATGTTCAGTACTGAAGGCTCCTGGCATGAATGAGCTGAAGATATCTTTGAGCAACCCCCGTGAGGTTACTGATGGCGTCTCGGTATGGGAATGGTCGGGGTCTGCATGGGATGAAGGACATGAAGCAGCAAACTGGTTTTCAAACTATCTTGGAAAACCTAGTCGGCTAGTTCGTTTCAATGCAGGTGGGGTGGTCAAGAGTAATATCAGAAAACAGAACTCTGCAACATATTTTTATCACAACAAGCTTGCTGCAAACTTCCTCCTGTTAGCATCTGGATCTATGCCCTGTACTAACTTGAAAGTGATTTGTGTTCAATTTTGTTGTATATACAGCATCAGAAACTCGGCCTGTGGATCCCCAATATGCTAATGGACATAAAGTCATGTTCTCTGATGGATATCCATTCTTGCTGTTATCTCAGGTCAGTCTCAGCGAATGATGATGACCTCGATCTTGGGTGAATTCTAGACATAGATCTTACTGGCTATCATTTGCAGGGATCATTGGATGCACTCAATAATCTTCTCAAGGAGCCAGTACCAGTTAATCGTTTTAGACCAAAGTAATTTTTGGAAAGTTCTTTGTTACTACTTGCATCTTGTTGAATGTAGGAGACAAGCATCTTGTTGACTTTTATGTTGTATGCAACAGCATTTTGGTTGATGGCTGTGAGCCATTCTCGGAGGACCTGTGGACAGAGATCAAGATTAACAAGTTGGCTTTCCAGGGTGTCAAGCTGTGCTCCCGCTGTAAGGTACAAGGCTATCCTACTCCCTTGCCTGTTCTCTTTATTCATCAGTTATTGCTAATGGCTGAGGTAGATCTTGGTAGATCTCTTCACGACCTATCATCTTTGCTGAAGTGCGATGAAAATGATGTTCTAGATTCTTGATACAGCACCAAGAGAGAGGCTTTGCTAGCTATTAGCTAACCCTGCTAGCAGGATCACCTTTCAATATCTGCTCCTCACAAGAAACCATAACTCCAAAAGACAACAAACTCCGCAAGCGCAGATATATTTCCAACCAATGTACAAGAAACTACAGATTGTATGTAGCTTACTATAAAGGGTGAAAATTTAAGTGATAATGCAAAACAAGAGACACTCTTGGACTCTGCAAGTCTTTATCTTTTAAACCATCACAAGCTAGTCATCTATCTTTCGTGGTCATGTCAGGTTTTTCTTCTTTTTCCTAAAATACTGTGCTAAATTGTGTGGCCAAATGTTTTTGTTCTGGTGCCTAGCTCCCAAATTGTCCTCTCACTTTACCTGCTATCAATTACTTAGATTCATGTTCTGCAGCAATTTATGCACCTAAAGCCGGTTGAAAATAAGAGGGTGTTGTCTCGTATTTGCTAGATGCATACAATGACCGAATGAGCACATCACTTGCCATCTCATGTCTTGAATTTTCTACAAATTTGCATTCAGGTACCGACAATTGATCAAGAGACTGCTGTAGTTAAGCCAGAGATTAATGAAACTCTAAGTAAGTTCCGCTCGGATAAAGTGTTGCGCCCAACTGGAAAGGTGCAGGGAAAGGTAGCGGCCTATGAACTTCCAAATTATTTATTGACCGCTTTTGCAGAAGGTACAGGTAACCTTATTTCACCCGGCTTTGCAGGTCTTCATGGGGCAGAACATGGTTCTTAAGGACTTCCTTAAGGACGGGAAGGGCAAGGTCATCAAAGTCGGAGATCCTGTCAATGTCATTAAGATGGTGTCGTCTGCTGCTGAAGCAGCTGCTTAAAAGTTCAAGGCTTTGTAATGACGTGACGTGTATTACTAATTGCATAATGCATTGCGTATGAGCACAGACTTGGGTATTAGATCGACTGGTGGAATCTTACTGCTGCACATGAATGAACCGTTCTGCCTGTAAACTAAATAAAAGATCTGGTCACGGTTCATACCTCTGGCTATTATATGATGATTTTCCGCCTCCTTTATATCTTTTCATTTTCTTGCTCAAAATTTTCGGCAAGGAGTTGCCTGTAGCAACAATGCAGCATCATGTATATGACTAGACTGAACAAGTCATGTCATGTATTCCGGCGAATGTCTGTCGCCAATTTCATTGCTTCTGCACTAGCTGTTCAGCCAGCGTTGGCTTCTTTTGTTTTTGCGAGCAAAAGCATATGGCTGCGCTTGAATTGTTGCTGTAATGTTGAGCATACCGGAGTCGGATGCCATTCGAGCCACGGCACAGGCTGCAGCCCATAGGGACATTGATCTTGTATGTTTTATCACATCGAGAGCTCCGCAGAAGTTCGGTAGCGACCTCCATCATGCTCAACCAGGCCATCCTAGGCACCATCCCAATTGCTGTTCCAGCATGTGTTATTGCCGTGCACTCTTCCCATCCCACACTCAATACGAATATGGTAGAAGATCCCAAACTAAACAAGGAGAAGAACTTGCTGCGGTCGTTCTTTGGTAAAAGCTAAATCTGTGAAAATGGGTCATAAACCTATTTCTTAACATATATTTGATAAGCCATGCTGTTATATGAGTTAGAATGGTAAATGAGTTTATACCTTACTTAAACCTAATCCAATTTTATAACTATTTTTCAACTTCATTCGATCTTATACTGGCTCACTTTGCATTCTCACTTCAATTTTGGTATGACTTTTCCTAGATAGAATTACACATAAAAGTATCTTAGCAGTATGGGTTAAGAGCGGGTATGAGATAAGTGTGGGTTGGGTTAGATATGAGTCAAACCATCTTCAATCCGGCCCAAATCCGACCTGATCCATTCGTAGATATAGGAAGAGGGTACAAACGTGAGTCCACTTTGAGGCTTGAGGCCAACGTTCAAAATCCTCAAAAAGGATAGTGGGAGAAAGGGCCCAAATCCATTAAGCCCAAGCCCAAGCCCAGCCGCGAAAACGAATTTTGAAGCAGCGACGTCAACACAGAAAAAAACACCTCCTCTTCCGGCAGTGCGATCTTCTTCGGCATCTCCACTCCGTCGCAACCTCCGCTTCCCCGGCGAGGAAAAACTCGAATCTGCTTCTGCTTTATCGCCTCCCATTCTCCAAAGCTCCCGCCGTCGTCGGACCTCCGCTCTCCTCCCCGCCCCCGCGCTCCGACGAGCCGCCGGCGCCGAGCTGCGAGCCACTCAGCAGGAACCGTCCTCCTCGTCTCTCCCGATCGCGCCGCCCTGCCTCCACGGAAATGGCGGTAATTCCTCCTTAGATCCGCCGCCGAGCGGCTCGCGGATCCAGAATTCGCGCCAGCATCTGAATTTTCGATCTCAATCGTTTGTTGTGGTGTTTTTCAGGATTCGGCGGGGACTACGCTCATGGATCTCATAACAGCGGATCCATCGACCGCGTCGTCGACGACGTCGTCGTCGTCCGCGGCGTTGGCTCCGGGGCCTCAGCCGACGGCGCTCGGGAAGCCGGTGGTTCCCGCCTCCGAGAGGAAGTCCAAGAAGGCCACTCTCATGCAGATCCAGAACGACACCATTTCCGCCGCCAAAGCTGCTCTCGGCCCCGTCCGCACCAACATCATGCCTCAGAGGCAAAATAAGAAGGTTAGTCATTCCATCCTGCTCCTCCACATTTGCAATTGGTTCGGCTCTGATCGATTTGCTTCTCGACTATTTTGATCAGGACATGTCTCCTTTTCTTTTTGATTGACTTCAAGTTGAGCTTACCTTTAGTGGACTTTAGATTGCCCCTTTTTTCACGTCCTATTCCTGTTTTGAGTGCATCAGTCGAGTGCTTGTTGATGATAGGGGAGTGAACGGTTCGTCAGCTGTCTTTACAGTCTGATTTTGGTTAATATCGTCAGCTGATATGTGCTGTCCAAGAAGTTTCCCTTTCCCGTTGGAGCTTTGACTAGGTCTGAGATCACTCTTCCACGAAGGTATATGAGTTCTTCTGGTGAAAGTTCAATTGCAGGCGGCTAATTGTTCCCTTGGATCAAATTTAGAGGGGAGAACTGGTTGATTTGATTCCATGCAAATTTAGAGGAAAGGGATATTCATCGGTTATCAACATGGAGAAGTTTTATCTGTTTGAGGATCCTACAAGTGTAATGCGCTTGTCCACATATGACTCATGATGCTGCTGATTTCCAAATTTAGAGAGATGAAAGGCTACAGTTACCAATAAAGAGTAAATGTTCAATAGAGGAGGCTGTTGATTTGAAACATGTAAAATGTGGCATGGAAATTGAAATTCACCTGTTATCAAAATGGAGAAGGCTTATTCTTCTGGGGATCCTACGAGTGTGATGCACTTGTTTGCACGTTGCTTCAGGGTGCTGTTGATTTCCAAAGTCGGAGAGATGGAAGGCTTCATTTAGTAATTAAAGAGTGAATGTTCAATAGAGGAGGTGATTTGGAAATTGTTTGGATCGAACGAACCAAATGATCCATATTAGTGTTTGACGTATTGAAAGACAAGGCTGTGCATGTTTGGATAAGAATATTCAGTGATTGTAGTAGTTTGGTAGACATATCACAGAGGCTCTTTCTTTATATATTCATATTTATTGCTTATGATGCAATCAGTGGTGAAGTTATGGTAGAAAGTATAGAGCATTGGGAAACTCATCATGCAGCACCAGATGTTGTTGCATGATCTATGCATAGACTCACGAAGCCGATTAGAGTCTAGCCTTTTGAATAGTCATGTATGGAATATGTGAGAAAAGAAGCCTTCCACGTCATAATGTATCTTAGTATAGTGTTAGATGTGCCCTTTTCTTTTCTTTTCTTAGGAAGGTTTCAGATTGATAAGACCCTAAACCGTTTAATATTGCAAGCAATTACTTGATGATCAGTGTGGACATGTTTTGTGGCTGCTTAAGTCTTTAGAAGAGCAAGAATACAAGTCAAGAGTTCAAATTGGCTCGACCTTTTAATGTTGTTCTGTCTATTTTCCCATTATAATCTTCTTCTTTCCAGTTATGTATTATTTTCCACATGCTGTATTTCGTCCACAAGGTCTACTACATATATTTATTATGTCCTATCAAAGAGAATGGAGTCAGTGTAGATAATTGGTAGGACAGAGTTGAGCCTTGATTTGAGGGAAAATATTTCTTGGTAGTGTCTCACACTAGCTGGAAACTTGAGATGAGAGACTGGCTAGTAATGTTTGCTTCTGTATAAAATTATTTGCTAGCATAGTGGCTTTCGCTCATGTAGAATCCCATGGTACATAGAGTTAATTTTGACAATCTATATAAAAGAGGGTTATATTGGCAATAAATATCTTTGGCTGGGCACTTGTTAAGTTCATCATTTTATGTCTCTGAACAGTGGGGTGCTCTTTGGTTCCTTTCCTCCTTCAACAATTGCCCAAATATGCAGTAAAAGTATAGTGGCTCTGTTTGGTTTCATCTTGAGAAGAGTTTTCCCCTTCTTCTCTCTTAAGGAAAATTGAAGTTGCAAATTGTTGTCTTTATAGTGAAAATGGGTTTTCATTCCTCTAAAAATCAGAAATTCCTTCACTATCTTGTCTTTCACTGCAGAATGGTCTATCGTTTCTTGCCACAACATCATGTTATTTGCCTTGTTAATGCTATAAGTCTATAATGATTCTCTTTGCATCTCCTGGCCAAAACTTGCAACCCACAATATTGATTATAGTGTTCCTTGGTTTTTGTCATTTATTAGTTTGATGGCTGTTGATATAGCAACTAACATGCATCTTTGCTGGCCTAAGCATACATGAGTGAGGTGAAAGTCTTGTTTACGTGGAGATATGTGCTTTGATGTTAGGAATTGATTTCCTTTTCTTTGCTCTAAATATTTACAGCCCGTCTCTTATTCTCAACTTGCTAGGAGTATTCATGAACTAGCTGCAACATCTGATCAGGTAAGGCCTTCCCTAAGTCTGAATTTAAATTTTCCACTTCCTGTCGCTCTGTTTGAATTTTCCTGAGTTGTGTCGTTTGTCTTGTGTTGACAGAAAAGTTCTCAAAAGCAGCTAGTGCATCATGTGTTTCCCAAACTGGCTGTGTACAATTCAGTTGATCCGTCTTTGGCTCCATCTCTTCTCATGGTATGTTTCTGCTTGAACTTATCATTTTTTTTTTCGGGGGGGGGGAGCATGCTCTGCTTCTTCATTTTACTTTAAAAAAAAATTTTAGTTGGTCTTTGTCGTTGTCTGTTTGGTTTGCTATGATATATTTGCCTAATTATTTTAGCATGACAATTTTATATTTTTTGCTTCGCAATGGTTAAGTTTATTTCAGACAAAATGTTATTCACTTGTCTGGAGCGGTATACTTAGCTCGCATTAAGTCTACAGATGGGTTGTTAAGATAGTATAGGTTTGGAAGCACCTTTTGTTGGTTAAGTTTTATGTAGAACTGTTACTTGTGTATCATCATTACATGAGTTTCTCATGCCAATTAATGTCTCTATTCCTACTGGCAGCTCAGTCAGCAGTGTGATGATAGGAGTGTCCTCCGTTATGTATACTATTACTTGGCTAGGATTTTATCTGACACTGGTACTCAAGGTTCAAATCCTGGAGGTGGGATTCCAACTCCTAATTGGGATGCCCTTGCTGACATGGATGCTATTGGAGGAGTGACTCGAGCTGACGTCGTACCACGAGTAGTAAAACAGCTCACCACAGAGGCCACTATTGTAGATGTGGAATGTAAATTTACCTTCATCTGTACTTCTGCATGGTTTCGTTATCCTTCTATGTACTTTTGGGCTCTATCTAGAGTAATCTGTTTCAGTCATCCTGCCATCTCTACTTGCGTAACGTACTTCCTCACTTCTAGTATGGCATTCTTTTTTCTCAAGATGATCGGAACTGTGTAGACAATTGATGTGGGATACTGGGTCAGCCCCTTTTACAATCAAACTGGACTGAGAATGACACATCCGGGATCAATGAACAGGGACCACACATGCGGAATCAATTGGGGTGAAACCTGGTCCGGGTACCACGTTAGAAAGTTCAACCTAAAAGGTTAAATTCAAAGGTGGAGAGAGACTGTATGAATATAAGGCCCATTGAAACCCTAAGCAATGTGGGATTCACTAAGATTGCTCATTCAAGAGGGAGAGCCTATTTCTTTTCTAGTTTACTAACGCATTGATGGTCCCTCACAATTTGCTTATAGCATTTGAACATGGACTTCGTATTGTTGTGAACTAACTCTATTATGGATGGTCTTTGTGCAGCTTGTTTAAATATATATGTAAAGTTCTTATCTAATGCAGATTGCTTTCTGATCCATTGACAATTTATGTCAGAAGGAAGCTAATTATAATGCGTGGGAAAATGATTGTTTGGGAATCTGGGATATATATATTTTCAGTTACATGAGGAATGGCTTTCCTAAAATCATATGCTGTGCTGCTCGCTTGACTTGTCAGAGTGTTTACATGATTTGAATTCTGAGTTTGGGATAATGTTTGACTTTTTGCCATATCTTTTGAAGTCCATGCACGGAGGCTGCAAGCTTTGAAGGCCCTTACCTATGCTCCTTCAAGCAGTACAGAGATTTTGTCCAACCTGTACGAAATTGTGTTTGATATTCTTGATAAGGTCAGTCAGATGTCAATACACAATTTTGCATTCAAAAAATTATGCTTTCGTCATAAAGTTTTGTGTAATTTTTTTATGTAGATTGTGTTTCCATGGTAAAGTTTGTGTACCTCCAATAACTCTTTAATTGCTTGACATGGTTCACTTTTGGCTAAATTACTGCCTCTTTAAAAACATCTGCCTGGTTCTAACTTAGTTTTTGAATCCTTTCTTGTGTTTCTATCTTCTCAAGTTGATTGAACATATTTAGATGATCATTATGGTTATCAAGTCTAAGCATTTTTTTTTGTATGCCCTTTGTAAGTTGTGGCATTCTGTTTTAAAGAGGCTGTACTTGTGACATCTTACCCTTTTCCCTGGTGAGTTACACCGTCATGATACATCAGAAAAATCATTAAGAGAATAAAAAAGTTATTGCAATCAGTATTAACCTCTAGTGTAATAATACATTTTATTTGTGGGAGGATAAAGAGTATTGTGTGACGGGGTTGATAGTATGCTCTCTTGCAGACTAAAACAATTTGAAGTCTATGAACTTGAGGGATGTTTTGCCTGCTTGACACATTTGAGTAAGTAGACTTAAATTAGCTTGTTACTGAAGTTTGCTAGATTTAGGTAGTGTAAATATAGGTAGATTGCTACTAAGATTTGATATCTCTCATTAGTTAGAAAGAAAGCCTAGGTCTAGGTGCCACTCGTTAGCACCAGATGACACATTCCTCTTGGTTTGGATTGCTAGGTGACATCATTGGCCTGGGGAATAGGGAGAAGAATACGTTCTGAAGCTTATAAAGATAAGGGAGAGGAGGAATTCTAGTTACCATTGATATGTAAGGCTACGACATCTGTATGAACAGATTAGCTGGAAAAATGCCTAGAATAGTTAATTTGTGATGATAATGTTTGAGCTTCCTTCTTTCATACTTTAGGGAGGAACTCGTGATGTTTCTCAGAGCTTGGATGGACTTGGAGTTTGTAGCTCTTAAATAAGTACTCTTTTCCCATTTAACCCAGTACTTTTTTCTTCCTTAGTATTAGATTGCGATGTGGACCATAAGCAGCAGCAGCTTTGTATTTTCAAGAACAGTGTCTATTTTAGTTAGATGTGGTTTAAAGGTTGAACCTTGGAGTTTTCAACTCTTACTTATAATTCAACTTTGTTGCATGCATTCTGAATTGGTACTTTCTAGACGTGTTGGAATGGTTTTGGACTGCTTTCTGCTTTGGTCCCTAGCTGACTCAAGTGATCAGGTTATAATTTTTTTCCACATTTATATGATTTCAGGTTGGAGATGCTAACCAAAAACGTAAGAAAGGTGTATTTGGGACAAAAGGCGGTGATAAGGAGGTAAAATATTAGCTTGAGTAGATCATTCATGACTTTCTTTGTTACTTTTGTGTGCCTTGTCTTGTAGATAGCGATCATCTTTCATTAACCATTTTCTTATTCCCTTCTTTTCCCATTCCAATTTTAATGCTCCTGTAGATGCCCATTGAACCTTGGTTTTTTACTTTTGGCAAGTTATGTGGCTGATCTCTTGATTTTCTAATATATGGACTATCAGTCTATCATCCGGAGTAATCTGCAATATGCTGCTATGAGTGCTTTGAGAAGACTCCCCCTTGATCCTGGGAATCCAGCATTTCTTCATCGCTCGGTTCAGGGGTAAGATTTTATTTATCTGGTTATTCAGATATTTTTGTGATGAATACTCTGCTGTAGAATGTATATTTGACAATTTTTATTATCAGGCATTTTTCAATCTGTACTGGTATGTGGCAGAATCCATTGGAATGATGGTGAAGATTTGTACTATTCAGTTTAAACGTATTTCTTGATGTTTTTGGGACAATTAATTAGAGACACAGAACGTATTTTTTCGGTTGTATGAGTTTTGTTTTTTCTAGAGTGACAGCTAAATTATAGTTATATCTATCAGAAATCTATTTGGAATAAAAATTAAGTCTTTCAAAGCCAAAAAAGAAAAAGAAAAAGAGGGAATTCTTTCGTGTCGGATTGTGTCATAAAATTCACGTGGGTTGTTCATGTCGTTTCATGTTAGTACCAATAAATTTTCACATCATTACAATTTTTTTTTAATTAATAATGGGCACAAAACAAGTCAACTCTGTCAGTTTCAAATTGTCCTGTTGTTTTCCTGATTTCTGAGTGAATTTGCAAGTTCAAATCATGCTCTCATGTCATGTGAAGAATGGCCATCTTTATGGGCAGGGTGCTCTTAAGGCTGATGCTGCAAATTAAAGCAAATTTTGGATTTATTCTTGTGCAATTGTAGTAAATTAGTGAAAGGGTCTTCAACATCAACTAGTGTACTGTATTAATTGTGCTTAGCTTATTCTAGTTATTGGTGTATCTTTACTGTGTATACATACTCTCATTTCTGTTCATGGTTTTCTTTATTTTCTTTTTGGTCTGTGTACACGTGATCTTGATACTAAGATAGGTTTATTACTGCTTTTATTCTGTTAAGGAAGTGTACCTGCACTAGTTTGGTTTTCCTCCATTAGTTTGCTATTGGAATGTGTTTGGTCAATCAGGATAGTAATGTTTCTTGGGATTCGATATTCAGAAAAGTGAAGATGCGTAGTTTACTAGATTGAATGCTACTTTACATTGTACATAAACCTATTCCTCATCTTCTGTTGCAGTGTTTCCTTTGCTGATCCTGTTGCTGTGAGGCATTCTTTGGAAATCATCTGTGAGCTGGCTACAAAAGATCCTTATGGAGTTGCAATGGCATTAGGTGAGTTGAGAATACTCATACAATTCCTTAGTATTGTTTGAACTCATATTTGTCCTTGCTGAGTGGAAGTTATATTGATGTCAGTGGTAATTCTTCTGTCTAATGATTCTTACACAATCTTTCTGCAGGAAAGCTTGTAGCACCTGGAGGTATGATCCCTCTGTCCTCTCTCTCTCTCTCTCTCTCTCTCTCTCTCTCTCTGTACTTGTAGCTTGTTCTGACTCTGCTTTGGTGTTATTCCTCCTACCTTGAAAGTCATGTTCCCCCCTCGAGAAGTTGAATTATTCACCTGTTATTCGACATTTGTCTGAGGTTTTATCTTCTTCTTTCCAATGTATTTAGCTTCTTACTGTAAAAAAAGAAAAAAGAAAAAAGAAAAAAAGATCAATGTCTATGTTTGCTATGATGCAAGAGAAATTCTTTTCGTTCCAGTAGATTTTTCCAATCAACCAAGTATGTTGGTGCTTAATCCTCTTCACCCATGCTGCTTTTCTTACCTTGTTAGGAAGAGAGGGAGTTTTCATGGGTTTCTTTTTGTTTTGCACAAATTATTTTGATCAAGTTTTTGGGTTCTAGAGGCAGATATATCTGCACTGATCCACTAGCTGTTGTTACAATCTCGTCTTTGCTATTATTACATGACATGCTGATCTACTGAAGGTTCTTTCTCATTAAGGGGACAGCATTTTCACTTTTATGCTGCTAAGATGTTTGCTTTTACGTGGATCAGGGGCCTTGCAGGATGTCTTGCATTTGCATGATGTTCTTGCAAGAGTTTCACTAGCCAGATTATGTCACAGCATTTCCAGGGCTCGAGCACTGGATGGTGAGTTTGGTGATATATCATATTATACTTTATATATGCCCATGAGAATGAAGATTGACTTGGTCATTGAAATTTTTTCGCTGCAGAACGGCCCGATATAAAATCTCAGTTCAACTCTGTACTCTATCAGCTTCTGCTAGACCCAAGTGAAAGAGTATGCTTTGAGGCAATCTTATGTATTTTAGGAAAATATGACAACTCAGAGAGGTTTGTTTATATCCTAAAAAACACTTGTTTCTTCATATCCCCCCACATTACACCTTGCAAAAGTTATACCTGTTTCTTCCTATGCTTATTCATATTTTTTTTGACCAGGATATTTTTGCTATTCCTGTTTGTGCAGGCCTGAGGAAAGAGCTGCCGGTTGGTATCGTTTAACTAGGGAGATCCTCAAGTTACCGGAAGCACCGTCTGTGTCATCAAAGGATGCTAGTGCTGAATCAAAAGATGCTATTCCACCAAAGCCAAGTAAAGACAAATCTCAAAAGACAAAGCGCCCACAACCCCTTATTAAATTAGTAATGAGAAGGTGAGAGACCTTGTTTTCCTTTATTTTCTGACTTGGTGGATCTTCACTATAGCTAGTTCATGTTTTGTTTATCTGATGTCTGTCAAATTGATTGTGGTCTTTATTAAGTCTGATACAAAAATTTGACTCATCCAGCTCTTTTTTGTCCTTGTGTTTCTATCAGGTTGGAGAGTTCTTTTCGTAGCTTCTCTAGGCCAGTACTTCATGCTGCTGCCAGAGTGGTGCAGGAAATGGGGAAGAGTAGAGCTGCTGCATTTGCTTTAGGCTTACAGGATATTGATGAAAGTGTTCAGGTCAACACATTTGCTGAAAGTGTAGAATCAGTTGATCCAGATAATGAAAATCCATTTTCAGGAGGTTAAGTATATATCAGTTCTTTTTTGTTCCCCGTCATTATTTTGTACATGACCCTTAGGGTTCTTTGTTCATCTAAATGCTAAATAACACGTGTAGTTTTCAGTGGCTTAGTTCCTTCACATGCTGTTGCTAATTTGGCAATAGTGGCTTCTCTCTTAGTTCTGAATTATCTTTCAGATGATTTGAATTGATTATTTCACCGAACATTATTGTCATTATTTGATGTAGGTAATCGGAGAACCTCTTCCATTTCTAGTGGGCCAGGTAGCAAGGATACAATTGCTAGTCTCTTGGCTTCGTTGATGGAAGTGGTGAGGACAACTGTGGCGTGCGAGTGTGTTTACATTCGAGCAATGGTGATCAAAGCATTGATCTGGATGCAAAGCCCATATGAATCTTTTGAAGAACTAGGATCTATTATTGCATCAGAACTTTCGGATCCATCTTGGCCTGCACCACTCCTGAATGACATCTTGCTCACTTTGCATGCTCGTTTTAAGGTATGTGACTTACCTAATAATGGCTTATATGAAAGAGCATGGCTGTGACCAGTGGGTATAAGTGTTGATGTACTGCTGCATTTATACTCATGATTTTAGCTAATTCAGATTTCTTATGGCCCTTTGAAGCATTTTCATTGGTCCTTGTTTCAAACAGACTTTTGTTTCCTTGTAGTAGGTAGGCTGATTCCACAAAAAAAGTGGGGAAGTGGAGCGATAAAATTTCATGAGAAAGTTACCAATGGGGACAAAACCGAACTAATTCTACTATACTGTTTAATGTGAAAAGTGGTTCTTCAGTGACCCACAACATCAAAACAAATGAGGTCCATTGAAGGTGGTGTCTTCTACTTCCCATTGTTTAATCTTTTGTTCCATCATTGTGGAGAGCAACTGACGATTCACTGATTAAGGGGGACTAGTGTTTTTTCCACCTTCTGGGGAAAAATATCTATTGGTAAATAAAAGGCTAATTGCTGAAGATCTATTATACTCTGCGTGAAATTTGTTTGAATCAGTTGTCAATTGAAGTCAATATGCCTGCTTCCTTTATATCTCCTATGTCCCCAAGCTTCCAATTTTTTCAGTGTCTTTTTTTTCCCTGTAGTAGCTTGTCCTTTCTTTGATAATGTTGGTCATCTATGTATGGGCTTTTGTTGTTCAGGCTACTCCAGATATGGCTGTCACTCTTCTTGAAATTGCAAGGATATTCGCAACGAAAGTTCCTGGGAAGATCGATGCTGATGTCTTACAATTACTGTGGAAAGTATGTTGTCTGACCAATAAATTTATTGTTGTTTTCTGATAATATTATGTTCATAACCCTATTTCGTCCCTCCATATGGCTAAAATAACTCAACAGCTAAAATTTGGGTAAGCATTTACATGGGCAAAAGCTTGCTTTTTTCATTTTAGGTTACCAATCTGCTTGGTTTTGTACATATATGCCACCTGTTACCATTTTTATCTTTGCAGTCAACTATGGCAAAGATTGTAACTATTTGTCTGCTTTTTGCTGCTGGAGCTTAACTTTTGCTTGTTATCTCTCTCTCTCTCTCTCTCTCTCTCTCTGTTTTGTTACCTGTTGGTTGTCTTTCTTGTCTCACTCCTCGAGTCCTTTAAATTTCTTGTTTTCACATCTTAATCTACATTGTGAAGTAAACTAAATTACAGGTATTCAGGTGCTGACAATCCATTTTCACCTGCTTGTTTGTCACTATTCATGATATCGTCTGCATTAACACATATTAATGCATTTTCCCCTCTTAACAGACATGTCTTGTTGGAGCTGGTCCTGATGGGAAGCACACTGCTTTGGAAGCAGTTACTGTTGTTCTTGATTTACCACCACCTCAGCCAGGGTCTATGTTGGGTCTTACCTCAGTTGATACTGTGTCTGCGTCCGATCCAAAGTCAGCTCTTGCACTACAGAGGCTTGTCCAAGCAGCAGTAAGATTTTATTTTCCTGTTTAAATAATTCCGGAAACTTTGGTTCATTTTTTTGCTTGATCTGCATTTTGACATTAATGTATTTCTCCTTATAATTGAACTTTTATCTGGGTAGGTTTGGTTTCTTGGAGAAAATGCAAACTATGCTGCTTCTGAATATGCCTGGGAATCTGCAACTCCTCCTGGTACTGCCTTGATGATGTTGGATGCAGATAAAATGGTTGCAGCTGCTAGTTCTCGTAATCCTACTTTAGCTGGTGCCTTAACTCGACTGCAGAGGTGTGCCTTTAGTGGCAGCTGGGAGGTATAAGTTAATATGTAATCGGTTTCTCTTCTGTCTGTATCATAACACTACCAAACTCTCAAAACTTAATTTCAATTTCCAACTTTAAAGAAAGTTAATGTCATTGAAGAAGTATTTATAATTTTTCTTCTGCATCAGAACATGTGAAATTTTGTCTGTAAACAGGAAATGTAAGATGTTCACCTTGACTGCACTCGGTAGAAGACCTATTTATCCTATCTAAGTCCATGCAAAAGTTCGCGATAACAGATTGTGCACTCTCTCTTCTGCAACTATACTAAATCACTAAAGACTAAAGGCACTCTACTTTACACTGTTAGGAATTTTGTTACAATTAAGCACTGAAATCCATGTTTTCCAAGTTTCAAAGATACTATCCATATGATAGAGCAGATATGGTTTCAGAATAATGCTGTTCTTATCCAAAGACAATGGGGGGTTTACAGATTTTGTTTTCCTTGAACTTGGAAATGTTTTGGCTGGGATGCTGTGCAAGTTTTGAGGTACTGTATCATTAGGTACATTTTTTAATAGCAACAGATCCTTTAGGCATTGACTCTTTAAGATATTCATTGTCATCCTGCTGATAGACATAGAAAGCACTCTATTGTCATGCCTCAGGTTATTCTTCCTTCTCGTATTTTATTCTGAAGGGGTTTAATGTGAAACCAGGTTCTGTTTATGTTACATGTGTGTGAAAAGGAGACAATTTTCTAGAATTTTTCTTATTAGGTGTTAGATGGAAATTTTTACAATGAGAATTTTACAGCACGGATTTTCCAGAAAATTCTGAAAATTTGATAATTCGTTTGCCCAACTCTACAGGCAAGAAGGAATATCAGGTTGTCTCTTTGCCACTAGCTATTGAGTATCAAGTCTTTGTGTGTGCAGTTATTTGGCAAAAGACTAATGTATTCCCATGAGTTCACTGTACAATTCGTTTGCTTTTGCTCTTAGATTTATTTCTTCTTTCCTGTATAAAGCTAAGTTTCCTATTAAAACTCTAGGTTCGCATTATTGCTGCTCAAGCTCTCACTACCATGGCAATCAGGTCCGGCGAGCCATTTAGACTACAGATATATGAATTCTTGCATGCTTTAGCTCAGGGTGGTATGCAGTCTCAAATTTCAGAGATGCATGTCAGTAATGGTGAAGATCAAGGTGCCAGTGGTACTGGTCTCGGGGTTTTAATAAGTCCAATGTTGAAGGTTCTCGATGAAATGTATATGGCACAAGATGAGCTGATTAAGTAAGTTTTGTCTGTTTCTTTTTTTGTGTCTACATTTGTCGTTTCAGAAATCCTGAGAATGTTCTGATTTGGATATTCAGGGACATACGTCACCATGATAATGCGAAGAAGGAATGGACAGATGAAGAATTGAAGAAGCTATATGAAACACATGAGAGGTTGTTAGATCAGGTTTCACTGTTCTGTTATGTTCCAAGAGCAAAGTATCTACCTTTGGGCCCGATAAGGTACAATTGCATTAAACACTCAGTCATTCTTTGTGCAGATTTTATTGCTAAATAGTGTGGAACAATGTAGGTAGATTACCCATGGAAAAAAGGAAGGGCAGGAAACATTGTGTTCAATCATTTCGTCAAACAATGATTGCAGTGGCCTTGTTGTTTTTGAAGTAATCCTGGGAGTTCATGACCATATAAATCCATTCATGTGACTGAAAGTTTGACAGCTCTAGGTTTTCGAATCTCATAGTCCAATGTACTTAAAAAAAATAAAACAAAGTATGGTGCATGGTCTAAGAGAAATCATCTGATGAATGTTAATATTACGAGGTGTTTTTCATGAAAATGCAGATGTAACTTCCACAAAACTTAGTTATGCAGTGACAGTTCCCTTTGATTAAATTACTTGTTTGAATTGCATGGGTCAGTGCACCTCATTGTTTTAGCCTTGGTTTTCATGCCATAGGATTTGTAAATTATTATGCTGTTCTTGGAGTGGGATCATTGGTGAAAATTGTAATAGACGTATGTCAATATAATGTTTTGTACCTTTATCAAGTTTCGGCGGCACTTCACAATCCATTTCTGCACTTCTTTTCTGATTTGGAATTGATATTCAACACAAGCTTAATCTTGGGAACTTATTTGTTAACTTTGTACTTACCATGACATCAGCCAGAGCTGAGAGCTAATCGGACTGGTGAAGTTTCTCCTCCAAAGGATTAGCTTCCCCAATATCAATTTAAATAGTGATCTCTTGTTACTTCAATTACTCAAATTAGTAGCAAAATTTCCAAGTTTCAAAACCTAAATTTAATTTATGATTCTGAAGTTCCAGTTCTCTTATTCTTTTTGTCCAAAATTTTCTGTAGTTTTTGGAATCATTCAGGAAAAGAAGAATCCTTTAGCTTAATCATAGTCTTCACTGAGACTGAATATTTGAGAACACTTTTAATCAGTAGTGAGGTTGAAATAGGTTAAGCAAGTGGGTTGATTTTTCAGTTACTAAGAAAAGCTTCGTATAATAAGTTGCTGCTGATGGGAGATTTATGAGTAATGTTTAATTAGAATTGTTTTATTCTGATTTTTGTCAATCAAATTATTGAAGTTTACACTGCTGTTACGACTCATTCTTCCTTGCACTTTTCTGCCCTGAATCTTGTGACAGTGCAAAACTTATTGACGTGTACCGCACAAAGCATAATATCAGTGCATCGACCGGTTTAAGTGATCCAGCTGTTGCCACTGGAATATCGGATCTAATATATGATTCCAAACCAGCTCCTGCTGAGCCAGAGACACTTGATGATGACCTAGTAAATGCTTGGGCCACAAACCTTGGCGATGACGGCTTGTGGGGTAAAAATGCACCGGCTATGAGCAGGGTATGTTGTTTGATTTGTCTAGGACAGTGTATCTGTTTCTGTTTGTAAATTTATTTATTTTTGTCCTCAAAGGAGAGAACAATCTATATTTCTTTTGAAATCTTTCCTCTACTTCTAACGGGGAAGCCTTGCTTCTATTTCAGCTTGAACTGAAAGCTAAAACTTGTGATCATTTACCTGCTGATCTCTCTTAGACTATCTGCATGTGCACCTGGAGTGACTTTTGTGGTTATTGATTTTTTGAAGGGGATTACTTTCCTTTGGATCCTTTAGAACTTCTCATTTCCCGATGTCATTTTTCTTGTCCCCTCTTTTTCCTTTAAAGTCACTTATTCAGGTCAATCATGGATGTGATTAGGAGGTTTACTTTTACTGAGCATGAGGTCTGGTTTGAGTCTCATCATTCTCCTTTCCAGTTCCATGTAACCAAAATATCTATCTGCATAGATGTTCTGGAGTTTTAATTGTGATTTCAAGAAAATATGGTGGATTACCCTTTTCATGTAGAAGGAGATTGTCTGCATGTAGACACTTTAATTTTCAGATAATTCTGCATTTCCCTTCTTTTTCTTTTTTTGGTCTCATTTCTTATAAAATTCAATAGCCTTGTTGACCTTGTAATGCACCATTGATTCATGGTGCAGGATATCTTGGAGATTTCTAAATCACGTCTCTCCTTGTGCTTTTTGTGTTCTTCAATAATCGTTCCCTCACTAGGTTGTGTAATAACTAGGCATTATATGGTCTGTTCAGACATCAACTTAAATGTCATGCAGAATCTTATATGGTCAAGACATTGTGATCCGAGATCCCTGTATATAGTCAATCAATTTTCTTTTTTCAGGTAAATGAATTCCTTGCTGGCGCTGGAACTGATGCTCCTGATGTTGAGGAGGAGAACATCTTTTCTCGGCCTTCAGTGAGTTATGATGATATGTGGGCAAAGACGCTCTTGGAAACTACAGAAGTTTATGTGAGCTATCCTAAACTATTCAATGATTGCAATAGCAGTAGTGTATGAAAGAGGCTGCATGCATACCTTAAGCTAATTTGCCATATCTGTCATGAATTATATGCAGGAAGATGATGCAAAGTCATCTGGTACATCTTCCCCCGAGTCGACAGGATCAGTTGAAACTTCAATATCATCCACTTTGGTGGAATGAACTATCCTTCGTTGTTTAGTTCCAAACCATCCTATGGTTCTTCACAGGCAACGGTGTGCTTCTTATGCCATTTAGTTCGTTTATAGTGACCTAAATATTTATTCGTGAGAATGTGTTGCTTGTTGAAACTGCTTTCTTTTCAGTCTCTTAATTGTCTTTTTTCCCCTTCCTTGAGAGAACAAGTTAACTTGTATATATTATGTACATATATATAGAGAGAGAGAAACAGTTGCAGCAGTCAGTCCAAGTTTCCAATTCATGGTTGTGAGGATCAAATCAGAAGGAAAAGAAAATGATATAAGGTTTTTTTCCACAAAGCAAAAAACGGAAAAACGAAAAAAGAGTAGTGTTTGTGTGCTACTGTGAAGCTAACTTGGAAACTTTGTAATGACTAATACTTATTTGATGAAACCATACCTAACTGGATAAGGCTTGGCTTCTTGTTGTAGTTGTTATTATGAAAAACTATAATTCCTCTTTACTGTTAATGAACAGGAGAGGTCTGGAACAAGCAGGTTTAGCAGCACACCTGTCGGTGGTCCCTCAATATATGAGGGTGTAAGCTCTCCGGTTAGTTCACAAAAATTCCGCATCATATTCTATCTGCCTTTTTTTGTTTTGCCATTTCTTTGATCAGCACTCTAATCCAGCTGACCAGGTGACTTTGACCTTTATCCCCCAGATTAGGGAAGAGCCTCCATCATACGAATCATCTGTTATGCAACGGTATGAATCATTTGAGAATCCTTTGGCTGGGCGTGGCTCCCAAAGTCTTGGTTCCCAGGAAGATGACAGGACTTCATCTGGGAATTCACAATTTGGAACAGCTCTATATGACTTCACCGCTGGGGGAGATGATGAGGTTATTCACTGAGCAGAAAGATAACTGGCAATTGATTACTGAATGTTTGACCTTCCAAATTACCAATTGTGCACAACTCTCATGCTTCTACTTTGATAGG
This sequence comes from Angophora floribunda, assembly GCA_014182895.1. Taxonomy (NCBI): domain Eukaryota; kingdom Viridiplantae; phylum Streptophyta; class Magnoliopsida; order Myrtales; family Myrtaceae; genus Angophora; species Angophora floribunda. The sequence goes on along the minus strand of CM024709.1, from coordinate 42,713,864 downwards.
GAATCTCAAGATCTCCCCTCCCCCCCTCTCCCTCTTTTTTTCTTTCTAGGGAACATCTATTTCAAGTATCAGCTTGTCTAGAGACATGTTTGTGACTATTTGTGATATTTCTTGCAGTTAAATTTGACAGCAGGAGAAGAGGTAGAAATTGAGTATGAAGTCGATGGCTGGTTTTATGTAAGTATAAGCTGGATCTTTTTGCTAATTTTGTTACATTCTTTTCAATTGAATCCCGTATGTAATCTACAGAATCTAACTTTGCCGCTAATGATAGCATGATCTATATAACTATGCTATAGATGCTTCATTTATCAGATCTTTCACTGAACCAAGTAGTTGGGATGATTTGTCTCCTTTTTGGAGCCAATCGTCTTTCCTGTTGATTGTAAGTATCAGGATTTATGCCCATCCATTAAAATTTTTGTTCCACTCTTCCTGCAGGTCAAGAAAAAGCGCCCAGGACGGGATGGGAAAATGGCTGGGCTCGTCCCTGTACTATATGTCAGTCAATCTTGAGAGACGATTTTGCAAGTTCCTCTTCACTCTGCTACATGGTTTTTGCGTGTTGACATGACGAGCCCATGCTTTCTTACATGAGCAACGGAAGCATACCCTCTGTTCCATGGGCCCGGAAATTTCGATCTGCTAGAGATTTTTTGACCAGTGGGCATGCTTGTGACCGAGTAACCCCACCCAGGTGTATGTCAGACACTCGGTGATTTGGCATTTCAGATTCTCTCTGGAGTCTGGGATTTTGAAAGAGAAGTAGAGTGCGGGAATTCTGTCAAGTCACAGCTGTATAATAGTGTATTCAGAATATACTTTTGCTTCTGTATTCTAAATTTTTTCATTGATTGAAGAGCACTCCAACGTAGGTTTTGTCGTTCTTCGTGTGATTACTTTGTCTACAATGTCATCGTCCCCGCGGCTGATGGAGCATTTGTTACACTGCCAATGTCAAATGGATATCCTGCAAAGACTTTTGTTGTGCAGCAATATATTCAACTTTTGGTTCAATTCAATGCCCAGAACCTGGTCCAGAATGCACGCCTTGCATTCAGCATTCGATTTGATTTGTTATTCACTATCATGGGAAAGTGTTTGCCCCAGCATTTCAAGAACAGTATGTTTCTGTAACAAAAGGTTTGATACACATAATCTTGAGTTGTTTTTTTATTAATCATCGCTCTTGTGGCAACATAAGTAAGCCAGTGATTCTGGAGAACCGGCGGGAAGATGAAAATAACGAGCATCAATACATGTTTTCGAATTGTCCGTGACAGGTGGAGATTCATCTGATGATCGGTTACTTAGACTCTTGATCATCGAAATCCAATACAGCCAGCAGTTCCTGAACCAAATGCCTCATGGATGCGTGTGATGATCCTTGTTCCGTCACGGCCATCCGGCTCTTCTCCCTCATCTCCTTCACCTTGCTCCTCAGCTCGCTGCTGCTGTCCATCAAACGCCTCAGAGCTCTCGCCAACTCCTCGGCCGTCACCAATGCACTCCCCTCCCTGTAATCCAACCTAATCTCCAATGCCAATCCCAACTCCGCCACCATTTGGAGCGCGTTCATCTGCTGCTCCGAATAGATGGGCCACGTGGCCATCGCTACCCCGTACCACAGGCTCTCTAGTATGGAGTTCCACCCACAGTGCGAAACAAACCCGCCGATAGCCTTATGAGCCAGGATGGTTACTTGCGGAACCCACCCGCAAACCAAGCCGGTCTCAGCTGTCCGGTCCAGGAACCCTTCCGGTAATGCTCGATCCACATTCACATAGTCACTCGGAAGGTCCAATTTATCCCTCGGTGGCTCACGCAACGACCACAAGAACCGGAAACCAGCCCGCTCGAGCCCATTCGCTATCTCCCTCGTCTGAGGCGTGCTGAGGCTCCCCATGCTCCCGAAGCACAGGAACACCACCGATGCCGGTGGCTGCTTATCGAGCCACTGCACGATGGCTTCTTGCTCGGCCCTCTGCGGGTGCCACTTGACCGGTCCATCGAGGTCTATAACCGGTCCGACCGAGTAAACCGGCGGCGACATGCTCGCCCTCAGCGACCGGAGCGCATGCCCTTCAAGCTCCTCGAAAGTATTTATGACGATTCCCTTGGTCTGGTCATACCTCCCCGCATGGGCTACATACCAGGTGAGCGCATCCTTCCCCAAGAGAACGGAAGACGGCAAGACTCGCTTAGGTATTGAGTTAACGAAACTCGGAACGGGCAACTCAATGCTCATGTCCTCCGACTCGACCGCCTTCCTACCTTCAGGGTCCAGCAGATAGAGCATGAACCCGAGAAAGCTCGCCGGGGATGCAAAGAAGAGGTAGTGAGGGATGCCCAGCTCGCCAGCCACGTCGGCCATGGGCGTGGTGAACATGTCCAAGAACAGAGCGGCGACTCGGGCCCCCGTTGACCTGAGGTCGACCAGAGCTCGCTTGACGAGAGGCGCGTGGTTAGCGATGTTCAGACAGGTGTGAGCCATGGCGGACTGGTAGTCGCCCGGACGAGGCGGGTCGGGCGGAGGGAGGTGGACGAAACGGAGGTTGCCGGCGCCGCAGGAGGAGGAGGAGGAGGGGCGTGAGCGGACGTAGGTGGTGGCGATGGGCCGGTGGGGATCGGTGAGGGCGAGGATGGTGGAGTGGAACCGAGGGTCGTGATTGGCCAGGAGCTGGGCGAACTCGACGGCGGGGACGAGGTTGCCGATCCCCGGCGTGGCCACGAACACCAGCTCCACCTGTTGTCTTCCCATGGCTTCTTTTTCTTCTTCTGTCCTGTACCGGCGGCGACGACTTCTTATCAAGAGATTTGCTTTCACGGCCCCCAAAAAGAGGGAGCAGGTCGCGAAGTCATTGTCGTATACGACTGTCCACATGATTTTCAAGGGAATTCTATCCCGATGATGGTGTGATGATGCCATTGAATTTGTTGCTAGTCAATGTCTAAGGTTGTTGAAGCGCCACAATCTCCTTCCATTAACAGGCGTTGGAAGAATAATCTCCGGTTGGGATTTACTTAATTTATCACATAATGGAAGACTCTAGTTTATGGAATTGCTTTTTAGGTCCTTCCGAAATGTATTTCCTCAGCGACAACATTTTCCAGCTCAGGATAATCGCCATTTTCTTATATTCCATCGTCACTCTCTTATTATTTAGTGGGATATCATTTCACAAAATGAAATGAAAATCTTTAGAAAACGATGAAATCGATGAATATTTGAGGAAATTTATTACATCGAGTAATGAATTGATTGACCAACTTATCATTATACATATAGAGTCCAGCTAAATAAGCTATTGATATTTTAGGTTTTTTTCTTTTTCTTGTAGAATTGAGGATGTAATTGCTTTTCTATCTCGACCATATTATAAAAAGGAATTTAGTGGTATGTTAGTGTAACATGTGAAGGGAGTTTTTGACAATGACAATAGAAAAAAACCCAAGTCTTAAATTTTCCTATTGCGCTTGCTTTTATCAGGAATTTATCTTAGACCATTTGTTCTTGCTTCACATTGGCTATGAAGATCGATATGTTCAACTGTCGATAGATCATCTTCACCAATAAAAATGAAAAATATTGATATCTTGAAGCCCCTAGGAAAGGTTGGTCATGGACCAAATCAAAGTGAAGTTCCTCGTGGACACTGGTCTAGTTACTTCTCTAAATCTAATTGTTGTGGAACCCTTGTTGTCAGATGCTCTGAGGAAAGTAAGTGATTTGGTTGCTGATTTCGCCGCTTCTAAAGGATTCTGGTCTCGTCAAATTATTTAAGTTCATATTAACTGGCATATTAGGTTTGCAGAGAATGTTGTGCCACGTTCAATAGCATAACTTCACCGATTGGCATCCAATATTTTTTTTTATGTTTGAGAACTTGTCTAGTTTATCAAACAGTCTGGCCTGCCAAAATGTTATTCCTACTTTGGTTATTTTGACCAGCAGTGTTTTGATTATTACCATTATGTTGGCCTTGATTCGAGGATTCTCGCCTTGGTAAAATTGTTATCGAGAATTGAGAAAAAGTGTGGCCTAGATTATTAGCGTCATTGAGTTGACCAAATAGATTAAGAACATACCCCTACGCCATAGGACTTCCTTGAAATGGTGGCGGTTGCTTGGATTATCTTGACTTTGATATGGCCCCATTTAAAGCATTGATGATCATAAACTTGATCACATCTGATATGTGCCTTACAATATAGTTTGCCATGTTGCTGTGTTGTGCATCCAGCAACCTCTTCGTAGTTGACACCATATTAGGATTTGATGCATTTTCCTTAATTGCTATTCAAGTTATGTTGATAGAGTGCAATAGAAACCTGATACATTTACCTGAGAAGATCGCTAAAAGGGAGCTTAAGTCTGACTCCATCAACATTTTAGTTGGACTTGCCTTGATACCATTTGTTGGGAGCGCATATCAAAAGCTCAATATCCTCATCCAGGGAGATTGCCAAGAGGGGCCTAAGTTTGAGCCTATCAACATATCCTATTGGACTCTCCATCACTTAAAACCTTATATCAACGAGTTATGGGTCAACTATGATGTATTAACTGCTCAACACAATATCAATTCTTCGATGTAGAACTTTTCTAACACAACTCACATGTGCAAAATAAAAAGTCAAATATCTTGGAAGATTAGCATTTCCCAAGCAATTATTTTCTACCAACGACATTCTCATTCTCTTGTTGACAACTCGTTTTAGCCATTGCGATTTTGTCAAATCAACAAAAGTGGATTAAACAAGGGAGAAAATAATGACAATGTGGGCTTTTATATTCCACCATGAGCATTTATTTGCAAGTAGTTATGGATTTTGAATCCATAGATAAGTTTCTAATACTATCTACGGTTACCGGTAAGAAACTATAAATTATAGACACGATCTTCAATTTTCTATCCATGTTTATTCACAAGAGGTTACAAATCCTGAGATTGTAGGCATAATCATATAGCAATCAAGTGCTCGTGTTGACCCATAGTCTTTAGATTGATATGTTGGCAATCCTCTATGCAGTAAACTGAGCCAAAATGTGAGAACGTTTGTTGTTGATGATTGTCTATGGATAAATCGTATGCTGTCAAGGATTTCGTTGATTGATTTCCGTCAAGCTGTCGATCGGTGAAGCTCTCCATCAATACCTCTGCTCTAATCTCACCATCTTGTTGTATTGACACCCTGCACGATCGATGAGTCTTTAATGTCTACCAATTGTTTTGTTCATTAATGACTTATCTTTGACCAAACTTTGTTCTCATCTGCTGAGCCTTCTCCCATTGATATCAAACTTTGTTCTCATCGGCTGTGCCTGCTCTGGTTGATGTCGACCAAGAGTTGGTCATTGTTTTTGGTGTTAACAGATTGGTGTACGGCTATCGTCACACGATACTTTAGGATGAACCAACAATGCATAGTTTCTTGTAAAGAGTTGTTTCATACATCAAGTCCATCTACATATGTACATGTATCGATCTTAGTATGACTTTACATTGGTTTCTTGTAAACTTTGCTCTCATCAACTGTGCCTATTCATGTTGATATCAAATTTTGTTCTCATCGGCTGAGTGAGCTCTGGTTTATGTCAACCAGGAGTTGATCATTGTTTTTGGTGTTAACAGATTAGTGTAGGAGTATCGTCAATAATACTTTAGGATGACCCATTAATGCATAATTTCTTGTAAATAGTTGTTCCATACATCAAGTCCATCTGCATATGTACATCTATCGATCTTAGCATGACTTTATACTGGTTTCTTGTAAACTTTGTTCTCATCGACAATGCCTATTCTCGTTGAAATCAAATTTTGTTCTCATCAGCTGAGCCTACTCTCGTTGATGTCAACCAAGAATTGATCATTGTTTTTGGTGTTAACAGATATTGGTGTAAGTGTATTGTCACATGATACCTTTAGGATGACCCAATAATGCTTGGTTTCTTGTAAATCGTTGTTTCATACATCAAGGGCATCTTCATCTATGAATGTATCGATCTTAGTTTGGTTTTACGCTGGTACAAAGTAATATGCGGGATTAAAGTATATAATTTATCGAAAGTTGACATTTTATCGAGTAAAAGCATATATATTGATTCATTCATGTGCTGTGCATTGTGCTCAACTTTGTGGTGAGTTATAAATACTTAATTCAGGCGTCCATCAGAGGCAACCCACCATGGAAACATATAAAAGACAAAATAAGATAAGTGGCCTAGCTTCAGCAACAACTTCATGAAAATATGTGCATTACGTAGTTACAAATTAACGAACCTTGCTTAAACAGTCTGAGTTCCAGAAGTAAAATCTGCTCTTTTCGAAGTTATTTTGCTGTAGAAAAGACAAGTAAAAATCTGACATGGTTTATCGACCAAACGGCTTAGGAAATCCCATAATGTTCGTTATAGTGAAGGATACTCCCACTCGAACGAAACCCGGTTTGTTTTGAGAAATCCTTGTTAGCTTCTCAAGAAAAATGTCACTCAATGTACCATTCTAAGCTTGTTGATGAGTATTCCTCTAATTTGATAAATCCATAACGTGATGGAATTTCTCTCTTGATTGTGCGATTGTGTCTTTACGAGTAGTTTAAGCTTCCAGTCAACACTTTATAAGAGAGAAGAAGAAACGAGAATGGGTATTATTTTTGCATTAATGCATTCCACTTTCTGATTGCCATCGGCCTCTGTTTTCGAAATGTCTTCCCGTTCAGCTTCTTATCTTATATGTTTTTCCTGAAAGTTTCGTTCGTAGGAACATGTCTATACTTCTCTCTTTCTCAGTTATGCATACGTCACTAATCTACATTGCCCGCACGCTTCGTTCACGGCGCGGGAATTCTGTTGGTCAAAGCTGTATGCTACTGTATTCATGTCTTACTTTTGTTTCTGCAGTCTAAATTTTTTTCATTGATTGAAGAGCACTCTGATATATATATATATATGCAGGTCTGCCATTCTTTGTGTGATTATTTCATCTCCTTTGCTGTCGTTGCCCAACGGCTGATGGAGCATTTCAAGTTTGCCAATGTCCAAGGATATCCTGGAAAGGCTCTTTTTTTTTTTTTCCAGTAATACATGCAAATGTTGGCTCTATTCCATGCGGTTGCAGAGCCCCCAAGGACCTGTTCACGATACACGCTTTGCATTCAGCATTCAATCCGATTTGTTTTTTTCTTTTCTTTTATTTCATAAGGAAGCGTCGGCGCAGCATTTGAAGAACAGCTGAAGTGGAGACGTTTCTGTAACAGGAGATATGATATAGACATAATGCATATCCTGAGTTGTTTTATTTATTATATATCTTCTGGAAACATAAGTACGCTGGTGATGTTCTGAGAACATGAGAAAAATGAAAATAACGAGAATAATACATGTACGTAGAATTGTGGGTAACAGACAAGAGGTTCATATGATAAGTGGTAGCTTCGTTTCTTGATCATCCAAATCCAATCCAACCAGCAGTTGCTGAACCAAACGCCTCATTGAAGCATGTGACGACCCGTGTTCCATCACAGCCGTCCGGCTCTTGTCCCTCATCTCCTTCACCTTGCTCCTCACCTCACCGCCGCCGTCCATCAAACACCTCAGCCCTCTCTCCAACTCCTCGGCCGACACCAATGCGCTCCCCTCCCTGTAATCCAACCTAATCTCCACCGCCAGTCCTAGGTCCGCCACCATCTGAAACGCATTCATCTGCTGCTCTGCGTAGATGGGCCACGTGGCCGTCGGTACGCCGGACCACAGGCTCTCTAATATGGAGTTCCACCCACAGTGCGAGACGAACCCACCAATAGCCACATGGGCTAGGATGGTCACTTGCGGAACCCACCCGCAAACCAAGCCGATATCAGCCGTCCGGTCCAGGAACCCTTCCGGTAATGCTTGTTCCATACTCTCGTAGTCACCGGGAAGGTCCAACTTACCCCTTGGTGGCTCGCGTAATGACCATAAGAACCGGAACCCAGACCGCTCCAGCCCATTCGCTATCTCTCTCACCTGAGGTGCGCCCAGGCTCCCCATGCTCCCGAAGCACAGGAACACCACGGACAAAGGTGGCTGCTTATCGAGCCACTGCAGGATGGCTTCTTGCTCGGCCCTTTGCGGGTGCCACTTGACCGGCCCATCGAGGTCTATTACCGGTCCGACCGAATAAACCGGCGGCAATGCACTCACCCTCAGTGACTGGAGGGCATGCCCTTCAAGCTCGTCAAAAGTGTTGATCGCAATCCCCTTGGTCCCGCCATACCTCCCCGCATGGTTTAAGAACAAGGTAAACGCATCCTTCCACTTGAGAACTAAAGAGGGCAAGACTCGCTTAGGGACCGAGTTGACGAAACTCGGAATTGGCAACTCAATGCTCATGTCCTCAGACTCGATCGCCTTCCTAGCTTCAGGGTCTGACAGATAGATCATGAACCCAAGAAAGCTCGCTGGGGATGCGAAGAAGAGGTAGTGCGGGATGCCCAGCTCGCAAGCCACGTCGGCTATGGGGATAGTGAACATATCCAAGAACAGAGCAGCGACTCGGTTCCCCGCGGAGCTGAGGTCGGCCATGGCTTGTTTGACGAGAGGCGCATGGTTCGCCATGTGCAGAGAGACGTAAGCGAAGGCGGACTGGTACTCGCTCGGATGAGGCGGGTCCGCCTGAGGGAGGTGGACGAAGCGGAGGTTGCCAGGGCAGGAGGCGGCTCGTGAGTCAACGTAGGTGCTGACGAGCGGCCGGTGGGGATCGGTGATGACGAGGATGGTGGAGCGGAACCGAGGGTCATGATTGGCCAGGCGTTGGGCGAACTCGACGGCAGGGATGAGGTTGCCGATCGCCGGCGTGGCCACAAACACCACCTCCACCTCTCCTCTCCTCATAGCTTTCATTTTGCTTTTCGTTTCGTCCTATATCGGTGCGACTCTTTCCAGCTGCACTTCACCAACCGCTTCACCATATTTGTCCTTTGAGGACAGAACTAGGTCGCAACTCACTAGTCCGTGTCGTTCACGACAACACAATCTTAGAAAAGTCCATCCTAGTATGCTCACACCATCGAAAATGTCACGAGTACATCTCCAAGGCTGGTCCCCAGCACAATCTTCCCTATGAACAGGTCAAAAGGAAGATCTCCGACGTACGTATTTGATTTTTATCACATTATGGAAAAGTTTCTTAACTTATGAGGTACCCTTTTTTGGTCCTCCGAAAGCACATCCCGTGAGCGACCGCACTCTCGAATTAATAATATCCACCTAACTCGCGGATTCTTTTCATATCCATTGCTCTCTTTTTATGTAGTTGATTAACTCGTCAGTGATGCGAAAGCATCGTCCCATGATACTTTAAGGAAACCCAATAATGTGTAGCACGTGTCGTCGAGAGTCTGCTCGCTGGTGGAAACATCTAATAGGATCAAATAAGATAACTAGCTTCAGAACCAACTTCATATGATGATGTTCATTTGTGAGTTACAATTTAAATAACCTTATCTCAGTAGTCTAAGTTCCCAAAAATAGAATGCCCTTCGGTCAAATTTGTCTCCCATCGGAAAGGCTTTCGAATCTGACTTGGCTTAGCAACCAAAATACTTAGGAACCCATTTTCCTCTGATATGATTTAATATTTGTTACGGGGAGGAATTCTCCCGACATGGATGAAACACGGCCGAATTTTTTGAGTAATCTTGGATGGCTTCTCAAGAAAAATGTCATTCAATGTATCAATGCCAGCTAGTTTATAGGAATCACTCTAAGCTCGTTCAATGTATCTCCGCTATGACTAATAGTTCATTGCTGCTCTTGTAAAAGTAGTTTGGGAAAATTGACCAAAATGTCTTGAACCGATTATGCGGAGGCCAATTTAGTCTTTAATCTTTCATTTATGTGAATTTAGTTCTAAATTTTTCGACAACTTGTCAATTTAATCCTAGACTTTTAAACGAATTGTCAATGTAGTCTTTCCAACTAATTTTGTTCGGAAATCTATGACATGGTGGTTCAATCAACATTAGCCATGCTTCTAGTGCGCCAACGCTAACTCAAACTATTTTTTAACTCTTAATTTTTATTTTTATTTTGATTTTTGATTTTTAATTTTTTTCTTTTCCTTTCCTTTTCTTTTCTTCAAATGGTTGGCAAGGCCATTGACCATTGGCAAACGGCCGGCAACTGGGCATTGTCAGCCTTTGGGGAGGGCCTCAAAGCCCTCATCAGTTGCAGGTGAGGGCTCGTGAGCCCTTGTTGTAGCCAGCAAGGGCATCGCAAGCCCTTGCCCAAACCCTCATGGGCCATAGCAAGGACATCGTGGCCTTTGCTTGCCCATGTTGTGGTCGGACAACACCTCGGCAAGGATTGAGATGCCCTCGTCTTGTAACCTTCCTAAGTGACCTTCTAGAGTGAATATAAGTTATGTGGCATGGTATAAGTTCATAATGTGGAACTCTATTAATTCATTTTATTGGCTCAACTCATCTAAAAGAAAAGGAAAGAAATTTACTCAAAATTTGAGAACTTCATTGAATCCCTAATTGTATTGTCTTTTTTTATTTGGTACATCCATAATATGAATTATGCTTCAATGTAAAAAGATGCAGAAAATAAAAAAAAATCGGAATTTTTTTTTTTTAAAAAAGCGTCCATGACAATGCTAGTTTTATCATGTAGGATAGCCAACACTAACTGGATCGCCGCGTCAACAATTTTTTTTCAAAATTAGTTGGAAGGGCTATATCAATAATTCATTAAAGGGTCTACTTTGACTCATCTTCAAAAGATTTAGAACTAGATTTTAGAATTGAGTTGGCAAATTGTCAAAAGATTTAGGACTAAATTGGAATAATTGAAAAGTTTATGACTAAATTGACCACTATACAACAAGTTTATAACTTTTTGGATAATTTTCTCAAGGTAGTTTTCTCTTTAATTTGATAAATGAAGAATGTGATGAAATCTTTCTCGTCAAAGAATTAGGAGAAAATCTTGGCATAATATATTTTTTTGTTTCCATTTATTTTATATCCTTTTATTTCTAATCCTCAAAATTAGGAAGTAGGAAATATGTTCCTATTTATGCTCCTATTTTATAGTTCTCTTAGGCCTATTCATATGTTATGTTCTTTGTAAGTATGATAAGCAATAAGAAATGGACGAGACCATTTTTCTTCTTTAAAAATCCGTATTGGATCAAAGCTAAGGTTTTGACTCTAGCTCCTATTATAGTGATAATAGCAATGAGTGGAGCTAGTAGGGACACCGCTTCTTCAAGTGTCATGCTAGGGAACAACCCAACTAATCTCTCTATACAATTGAGCAATGGTGGGAAGCAATTCACCTAGAACTCCAACCTACTATTAATTGTTCACCAATCGAATGACCAAATTATTTGGAGTGGGCTCAATAAGTGAAACTAGCAATTAATGAAAGAGGGAAGCTAGGTAACTCGATAGGTGAGGTAAAGAAACTAGTGGAAAGCAATCCGTATTGAAATACTTGGAGATCATAGAACTCTTTAGTGATTGCTTGACTGATAAATTCTATTTAGCTAGCAATTGGAAAACCATCGTATTCATTCCAAGAGCTAAAGATGCGTGGGATGTTATGAGAGATACATATTCTGATTTGGAAAATTCTTCCTAAATCTTTGAACTAAAAGCAAAACTGTGACAATCAAGGCAAGGAGATTGTGAGGCCATTGTTTACAATAATGAAATTGTGACCTCGTGGTAGGAATTAGATCAATGCTATGATGATACATGGAAAAGTCTGGCTGATTGCAAGAGATAAATGAAGAGAGAAGAGAATGATAGAGTGTACATGTTTTTAGCAAGCCTTAATTGGAGCTTGAATGATGTGAGAGGAAGAATCCCTTGTTGGTCGAAAACCTCCACTATCCATGCATGAGGTTTTCTCTAAAGTCAAAAGGGAGGAATCTCGGAGGTGAATCATGCTACATGATTCGGAAACAAATTTCAACTCTATATTAAAAAATTCTGCACTTATATCTTGAGGGTCTAGTTCTAAGGAAGATAAGAGGAAAAAAACCAAGGTGTAAAAATCATGGAATAACAAAGGGACCTATAGCAAAATTTATGGAAAAGCACATAATTGGGAGAATGAAGATTGGAAGAGAAGGAGTAATACTAATGGTAATGTATTCCAAGCAACAATGAGAAAGAACAAATCAAGTCAGATTTGTTCCATTATTATTATTATTATTATTATTATTATTATTATTATTATTTTGGTTTTCTGGTTGGGACCGCCCCTAAATCCCAAAAGTTGGGTCGAAATCCTGACATCCGCATCTCAAAAGAGATGTGTAACCGACTAGGCTAGTCCTATTTGGCAAATAGAGCGAGTAGTTGAAGTTGTTTCACTTTTGATGCTTTTCTTAATGTTGGATTTAGATTTTGTTTAGACTAAAAAATATTACATGTGATGGTATACTTTAAATTAAGGAGGTAGATACCAAATTTGAAAGGGTCCATGCATCTTGTAGGTTTCCAATACAACGAAGAGATTTTTTTTTTTTTTTTTTTAGTCTATCCTACTCTAACTCTCAACTCACTCTCAGAATTTCATCTTATCTCTTTGCAAAACTTGAAAGTTGAACCTCACATTTGAAATTAAATGTTCCCACCCCCAATTGACTTGAGAATGTGGGGACTCAAACTCCCCATTTCCTTCTTCCCACATGAGAATGGTGGCTACTAGAGCAACCCCTAATAGTTAATAGAGAGATTCTTTCACCTGCAAATCTATAAGCCAAATCAAGACAATCGTCTTCTCTTTCGTTACTCTTTTCTCATGCTGTAAACATTCGGTTGCCTTGAAAACCTACTCTTTTTGCATCATGATTCTTTTCTCTCAAAGATCAATGTGTGAAATACATGTTTGTCTCTACAACATTTGAAGAATTTAGTTGAGACTTCTCTAGGTCATCATAATTAATCCAATTCCAACCGTGGTATTTTTCGTATATTAGTGTTCAAGTGATGTGAGAAGAGAATCCAAGAATCATTGCTTGAGAAGTCGAATTCATTAGTGGGGAAATCAAATCTTACAAACTAAATATACAACTGCAGACTTACTCTTTGACTGCTTCTGCAAGCATGAAATTCTTGTAGGTGACAATCATGACCTTATTAGGTCCTCTCCAAGAACTCTCAAGCTCTTTAATCAATTCTTTAGATAACAAATCTAGCCCTTGTTCCTTGGCTGAGATGAATGCCAATGATGATTTCAATAATTTCAAGCACCTTCAAACTAGAGCTCCTTTGGAATGTCGAGTTTCATTGGTTCTCCCTCGTGGCCTAAACCCACACTCTCAAAAGAAAAGGGAAGATTTTTATATCTATCAATTACGTACTTGGTTTTTGTGACAAATGGGTTTCCCTTATTAAATGGTGCATTTCTTCAGCATCATTTTGTGTTAAGGTCAATGGGGAAGTGACTGAACAATTCCAGCCATCTCGCGGTATTATACAAGGTGATCCTTTATCCCCTTACCTGTTCATTATTATGGCAAACGCATTATCCACCCTTATTTCTAATGCTGTGTCGGATGAAACCTTAAAGGGTATAAAGCTGAACCCTCACTGCCCTACCCTATCCCATCTTCTATTTGTGGATGATGCAATTTTCTTCTTGGACGGTACCATCATTTTCAGCAAACAGAAGCCTTTCAAATTCGAAACATTTTGGCTAAATAAGCCAGAGTGTTCAGAAATCATTCGGCAAGCTTGGGAGGGAGTTGCTGGAGACAAAGGGGATATCACGAGTAAACTAGAAAACGTCGTTCAGGTGCTAAAGCGATGGAGTAGAAAGAACTTTAAGAACGCTTCTCGGCAAATAGACTCCCTCATGAAGAAACTCACTGCTTTAACAAATGCTGAAGATGGGGCATCAATGGGGCAAGAGTACACTCAATTAGTCGGGCAAATAGATGATTTGTGGAGACAAGAAGAAATGTATTGGCACCCGAGGTCTAGAGTAGATTGGTTGAAATGGGGGATAGAAATACCAAATTCTTCCACGCAACTACTATTCAACGGAGGATACGGAATAGAATTTCGTTTCTAAAAATTGATGATCAAACTTGGTGTCAAGACCCTATTGTCCTCAAGAATCACATTTCAGATTTCTATAAGTCTTTGTACTCATCGGTCGGCGCTAGAAACTACAGTCCTATTCTGGAACAATGTCCACAGAATGTTACAAGAGAAATGAATGCAGCCCTGATAGGACCTGTTACTAAGGAAGAGGTGCAGGTAGCTGTTTTTCAAATGGGATCCACCAAGGCGCCAGGACCGGATGGTCTAAATGGACTGTTTTATCATAGTAATTGGCAGTTTATACAGCAGGATATATTTCAAATGGTGGAGTCCTTCTTTGAGAGAGGCACCTTTAGCCCTGCACTAAACAGCACACAAAATCACCCTTATCCCGAAAGTCCCAAACCCTGAACATATATCCCAATATAGACCCATTAGCCTGTGTAACTTCAACTATAAGATCATTGCTAAAGTGTTGGCAAACAGATTAAAACCTTGGCTCCCACAGATTATATCCCCAGAACAAAGTGCTTTCATTGGAGGGAGGCAAATTCAGGATAACATCTTCATTGTGCAAGAGGTCTTACACCAGCTAAGGATTAGGAAAAGGAAGAAGAAATTTCAAGCGGTGCTGAAGTTAGATATGCAAAAGGCTTATGACAGGGTGGAATGGGATTTCCTATGTGATTACATGCTAAAAATTGGTTTCTGTGACAAATGGGTTTCCCTTATTAAATGGTGTATTTCTTCAACATCATTTTGTGTTAAGGTCAATGGGGAAGTGACTGAACAATTCCAGCCATCTCGCGGTATTAGACAAGGTGATCCTTTATCCCCTTACCTGTTCATTATTATGGCAAACGCATTATCCACCCTTATTTCTAATACTGTGTCGGATGAAACCTTAAAGGGTATAAAGCTGAACCCTCACTGCCCTACCCTATCCCATCTTCTATTTGCGGATGATGCAATTTTCTTCTTGGACGGTACCATCATTTTCAGCAAACAGAAGCCTTTCAAATTCGAAACATTTTGGCTAAATAAGCCAGAGTGTTCAGAAATCATTCGGCAAGCTTGGGAGGGAGTTGCTGGAGACAAAGGGGATATCACGGGTAAACTAGAAAACGTCGTTCAGGTGCTAAAGCGATGGAGTAGAAAGAACTTTAAGAACGCTTCTCGGCAAATAGACTCCCTCATGAAGAAACTCACTGCTTTAACAAATGCTGAAGATGGGGCATCAATGGGGCAAGAGTACACTCAATTAGTCGGGCAAATAGATGATTTGTGGAGACAAGAAGAAATGTATTGGCACCTGAGGTCTAGAGTAGATTGGTTGAAATGGGGGGATAGAAATACCAAATTCTTCCACGCAACTACTATTCAACGGAGGATACGGAATAGAATTTCGTTTCTAAAAATTGATGATCAAACTTGGTGTCAAGACCCTATTGTCCTCAAGAATCACATTTCAGATTTCTACAAGTCTTTGTACTCATCGGTCGGCGCTAGAAACTACAGTCCTATTCTGGAACAATGTCCACAGAATGTTACAGGAGAAATGAATGCAGCCCTGATAAGACCTGTTACTAAGGAAGAGGTGCAGGTAGCTGTTTTTCAAATGGGATCCACCAAGGCGCCAGGACCGGATGGTCTAAATGGACTGTTTTATCATAGTAATTGGCAGTTTATACAACAGGATATATTTCAAATGGTGGAGTCCTTCTTTGAGAGAGGCACCTTTAGCCCTGCACTAAACAAAGACACAAAATCACCCTTATCCCGAAAGTCCCAAACCCTGAACATATATCCCAATATAGACCCATTAGCCTGTGTAACTTCAACTATAAGATCATTGCTAAAGTGTTGGCAAATAGATTAAAACCTTGGCTCCCACAGATTATATCCCCAGAACAAAGTGCTTTCATTGGAGGGAGGCAAATTCAGGATAACATCTTCATTGTGCAAGAGGTCTTACACCAGCTAAGGATCAGGAAAATGAAGAAGAAATTTCAAGCGGTGCTGAAGTTAGATATGCAAAAGGCTTATGACAGGGTGGAATGGGATTTCCTATGTGATTACATGCTAAAAATTGGTTTCTGTGACAAATGGGTTTCCCTTATTAAATGGTGCATTTCTTCAGCATCATTTTGTGTTAAGGTCAATGGGGAAGTGACTAAACAATTCCAGCCATCTCGCGGTATTAGACAAGGTGATCCTTTATCCCCTTACCTGTTCATTATTATGGCAAACGCATTATCCACCCTTATTTCTAATGCTGTGTCGGATGAAACCTTAAAGGGTATAAAGCTGAACCCTCACCGCCCTACCCTATCCTATCTTCTATTTGTGGATGATGCAATTTTCTTCTTGGACGGTACCATCAAAGAAGCACAAAATCTGTCCAACATTATTAACCAGTACTGCTATGCATCTGGTCAGGCTATAAATCTTAACAAGTCGGGAATTTTCTTTGGGAAAAGCTGCCCACAACGTCTAAGAACCAACCTTGCAGCTGAGTTGCGTGTGCCCGTGATGGATAAAACAGGGAAGTATCTAGGGATACCTTCGGACTGGGGTACTACGAAAAAAGATATGTTTGCATGGGTGCTAGCTAAGGTGGATAGGAAACTTGAGAGCTGGAAAGAAAATCTAATCTCAAAAGCAGGAAAGGAAGTCTTACTTAAAACAGTGGTCCAAGCACTTCCACAGTATGCTATGTCTATGTTTAAAATCCCTATGTCCATATGTAGAGCGATGGAGAAGAAAATCTCAGCCTTCTGGTGGAAGCAACATATTCATAGAAAAGGTGTTCATTGGAAGAATTGGGACTTGCTAAAGGTAAGAAAGGACAGAGGAGGACTTGGCTTCAGGGATTTGATTGACTTCAATAAAGCCCTGTTGGGGAAACAGGCTTGGAGACTTAGCGAATCCAAAGAAGCCCTATAGTGCGATCTGTTTCGTGGTCTCTATTTCCCTAGAGGCAGCATATGGAATGCTAAGAAAGGACCTCACCCATCGTGGGGTTGGCAAAGCATTTTAGCAGGAAGGGATGCCATAGAACAGGACATAAAATGGGAAGTGGGGAATGGGAAGAATATACGCATCAGAGAGGACCGTTGGCTGGTGGTGGGTAGGATTGGCGGCCCGGCTACCAACAATGAACCTCACCTAGTAGCTGACTTTATCAATCAAGATACAGGGGAATGGAAGTCAGAGCTGCTGAAAGAGACGTTTGACGATATCTTTGTACGAGAAATCCTAGCTACGCCCCTTAGTATTAATCTCGGGCCTGATAAACTACTCTGTATAGCAAACAAGTCCGGAACGTACAGAGTAAAGAGTGGTTATAACAAACTAAGGCAACAACACAGCTCAAATCAGCCCTCCCCTGCCTCCTCATCATACCAGAACCCCCAAAGTCTATGGCAACAAATCTGGAAACTACGCACATCCCCAAAAATCAGGTTCTTCGTTTGGAGCATCTGTCATGAGGCCATCCCTACGAAAGTTAATTTATTTCGCAGGAAACTAATACCTGACGAGCTCTGCCCAGTGTGCGGTTTGGAGCCGGAATCCACTGAACATCTCTTTCTTTTATGCTCCTGGACAAAACAGATTTGGTCAGCATCCGAACTAGCTTTGGACACCTCCCCGACAAACGTAACACGAATGGACAAATTTATCAGTGATTTCCTCACCTCCGGTGGCACCCCGACGACCAAGGCCCTCTTCGCAACCCTTCTCTGGTTCGTCTGGAAGTCCAGGAATAAGTCCACGTTCGCTGGTCAGCCTCCAGATTCACAAAAAACCAGAGACGAAGCTCTGTTACAGCACCAATTGACAGAGAAATGGCAACCGCAAAGACACACCAGCAACTTACCTCCATCAGAAACTTGGGAGCCGCCTGATGTGGGCGCCCTAAAGCTGAACGTGGATGCCGCTTGGAGAAGCGCGTCTACAGAGGGCTCCATTGCCGGAGTTTGCAGAGATGAGGAGGGCGCCCTGATCGCTGGCTTCTCGTGTCCGATCCGCGCCCAGACAGCCTCGGCAGCAGAAACCCTAGCTCTTCGTCACGCTTTGCTGTGGTGGAAGGGAACAAGTTCAGATCGTGCAGTTCATTCCCTTAGTTCAGTTCAGCAACTGGTACTTTCTACAAATAATGAAAGTGCGGTCAAAATGGTGATGGGCCAGGAGGAGCCGGCGTGGGCCTTGAGGCCGGTGGTCTTGGATTGCCAGACTCTACTGGCCTAACTTCCATATATTCAGCTACTGCACGAGCCCAGATGTAAGAACAAGGCCGCCGACTGGGTGGCTAAAGCCCATTTAGATGGCAAGCTCCCGTCAAATTGGGTATCACGTCCCCCGCACACACTCTTATCTATCTTATCTTTCGAGTTTGGATCTAGATGTAATCAAATGCGACGTTAGTAATGAAAACGAATTTCCGACCAAAAAAAAAAAATTACGTACTTGGTTTTTACATGCCAAATGTAACACATGGGCCACAAGCCAGCCCCTTTCTTTTTGTTAAAAGCCAGCCCAGCCCACTTTATTTCTTCTTCTTGTTGCATGTGAGCTGCTAAAGACAGAACATAAATAAAGCAGAAGCAGAAATAGGAGAGGAGATAAAGAGGAGGAAAAGAAGAAAATGGACAAAATGAGAGAATTTTTGGTGCACCCATGATCCGGACGACTCACCAAGCCAATTCGACACTATCCTATAATGCCGGTAAGTGATTAAGGTATTTAATTGTCATTGAATGGATAATAGCAATTATGGCTTGAAATTCGGAGTTGATGGAGATTTGTGCGGCGAAGTCCAATTTTTGAGTCATTGAGCTGCAAATCATTATGAGAATGATAATTTATGATGTTATGAAGGCATAGCATTTTGCGGATCTTGATTTGAGCTTGCGGTTTGTCCGGAACAGAATTTTGAAATTTGGTGCGCATTTGCCACTATTCTGAACAGTAGCTTCAGGAATGATTTTCTGCTGTTTTTGGCAAGATTTTGAGGTGGCTGAATTGGGGTTGTTGTAGTGCATCAAAAAGGCTTTCTAATGACTATAAGTTGGCTTGAAACCAATTTTTGTGAAGGAAGTTATGGGGTGACAAAGTTGAGTGCGTATCCGTGTCTTGCAGATAACAATAGGTTTCCATTTGAGGTGAGCTTTTCGTTGGCACGTAGGTGTCGTTTTATCGATAAATAGACGTAATATAGCCAAGTCATTCATTAGAATGTCATTTACTCGGTCTTTGACATTATTTTTGGATTAATTGTTAGGAATTCAAGTGCATTGACTCAATTAAGGGCTTAGTTGGTTTTTGGCTTTTTCCAGGTGAGTGATGCTATTTCTTTCTTGTATTTTAAACTCATATTTGAAAGACATTATGGATAATATATGTTATTAGTTGAAAATGAGCATTCTTGGTTGCATAAAAATAAGATTGGGCTTTTACTGCCATTTATTATTTGAGTGGTGAAACTGTCCTTTAATTTTAGTTGGAATATTTGCCTAAAAGTGGTTTGTGAAATCTTTATCAAAAGATCTTGGAAAACTTCTGGTTTATGTAAAGCATTTTGATATTTATTAAATGTTTGAATTGTGAGATAATTCTGATTCCGTTTGTGGATTATTAGGGATTTGCGATTGTTGGTTGATGCTCAATGTCTCTATGAACCCTGAGGGGTGTGTAGGTATGCATATACTAGTCTAGGATATCCTTGTGGGCCGAGCCACCGGCTTATGGTAGGTGGAGACCTAACAAGGGGGGAATCTTGGTCATCTTGTCACGGGCATTAAGCGTGACCATTGTTGGACATTTGAGTCTGAGCTTGGTCAATGGAGTAAACCATTAACATTTGATTTGAGTTTGGTCAATGGAATGGACCATTGACCCGTGTTTTGACGAGTTTAGCCAATGGGATGTACCATTGGCATGTGTTTTATGAGACTGACCAATGGATTCAACCATTGGTACCTATTTTGTTGTTTTCTTGATATATTTGTAGTATGTATATATATTATGTTCAAAGTGGATTATATTGGTATTGTAAATGTGCATAGTGATTTCCCGATCAACTTGAAAAAAATGTATTACTCATTGGGCCGTGGTAGCTCATTCATTTCCTCTTATTATATTTTCAGGTCATTTAGGTAGTAGCCATTAGAGCGAGAGCACCATTGCGGGGACTTTTAAGAGCTGGATACGTGGGTGTAGTTTAAGACTGTGTTCTTCAGGTAGGAAGGACGGCCATGTCACTTCTTCATCCCTGTAAGATTTGGGATGTGACACCAAAACTACAGAGATTCTTCACGGTGGCCCTTAAATATAGTGTCGAATTTGGGACTAACGAACATGTTGTTATAAGCCCAAACGGTTAGTATACCTCCAGGCTTACGCAAAAGGTGTTTAGCCAGCTTGTAAAAACTTTGGAAGGTCAAACCGGTGCACTGCGGTGGAAATGGTGATAAGATCAACACGATTGTTGTTAGGAATTAAGTAAAAGTGATTTTGTTTCTTTGAAAAAGATTGATGTAGAATAATGAAGAAGCAACAGAAAGCAATCTAAGAAAGAAGAAAAGGGGGGCAAAGTTCAACTTGCCTACTTCTCTTCACCGACTTCATGGCAAGAAGAGGGTTGCTTTACTTGCATGGGAAGCACGTAAAAACCAACATGCAGCCCATAATTGTTGGCTTATAAGGAAGATTAATTGCAGCTAGACTTTCACATTGAAGGCGGCAAATAAGAGAAAAAGTTCAGCTTTGCTTCTTGTATCTTGGAGTCCAGGCGGTGCAGTGCAGGCGGTGGACATGCTTATATATAGACGTAGTTCATTAGTCACTAAAAGATAGAGAAAATAGAGGCTAGAACAAAGAAGAAAAGAGTTGGCCTCAGCGAGAGAGCCATAGGGTGAGCCTCAAAGACTTGCTCTGTGTGAGAGGGTTGTTCCTCAGTGATCGAGAGCAAAGACAGAATAGCTGAATGTGTGATTGTATCAGCTAGTTTTTAGTCTGAGTATTTTGTATGTGGTGAGGGAATTTATATTGTAATAGGTGTGTGAGAGTGTTTATTTTGAGTGTTCAACGCTTCCGTATACCCTACAAGTGATATTAGAGTAAAACTGCGTACTCTATAAGTGATATCAAAGCTAGGGTTGTATACCCAACCATTGTCAACCCCTCCTCCCATCAAGGCTACCATTTCATCCTCTGACATGATTTGCGGAGTGTGAACATAGCGAACTTGAAGGATGTGGCATAGCAAAACTTAGCTGAGCTTTGCTATCATCTGTCACTGTCACTTGCTCGAAATGCTCTGCAACTTGGAAGAATCACGCCACCAATGTATTTGTGGTCAGCCAAGCAGAAAACATTTCAACTGATAAGCTAAGGATTCTATTTCACCATTGCAAATCTTGTTCAAGAATGGCGGAGGGAGGGAGGGAGAGAGTAACGACAAGAGCAGCTTGACCGTTATCGGTGCCGACATCCCAAGCTAGAGAATGATGAGATGTGCGGGCAGCGAGCATGGAGTACCACTCACTTGGATAAGTTGGTCTGGCTTGTAGGTAGACCTTTGCCTACTTGTCAAATAGACCCGCCATGTCTATACAACTTCTGATATTTGCTGTGTCTAAGGGTCCTTGGTGTTGGCGTTGTATATAAAGATCGAGAGACGTTTGTGTCTTCTCAAGCTAGTAAAATAACCCAAAGATTATTTTGAATTGTGCTGGCATTTTCTTGTTTCCTAGGGGAATATTACAAGTTCATTAAAATGAATTTGACGGATTCAATGGCGATTTGCCTAAGCATTGACGCAACTCGTTACTTTGAGAGTTGGAGTGAATACTTGGCTCAGAAAAGTCTCATCGCTTCAGGTGGAATTAGATTTCTGCTTGCTTGTCAAACTAGAAGATTTTCTTGCCATGCGCAAATGTCAATATGCCTGCAGGAGTGAAATCCGTGGGAACCATGCTTATACAGTAATACAGTAGGAGAGTGTATATTTCTCAAAGTTATTTTGATAATGCACTCTGTATAGGATTCCGAAAGGATACAAAACACCATCCTTGCTCCCCAAGAATAGGGCTGGGTACCCGGCTAGGTAATGGCCAATTTGGCTACCTTAGCAGGTTCATCTCTGAAAACCCGATTCCTCCAGTTTTGAATTTTCGATTTGTTCGCTCGATCCAGCGGGTGTCAGGGCCCTTTTTTGGCCAGACACCCAGATGCTTAACGGTCAAATTTCAAGTCGTTTGAAATATTGTAATGGCTAGTTGAGCTTGTTTTTCTATAAAGAGGTTTGCCTATTTCCTTCGGCATTTTGGATGATACTACGTACACATGCGAAAACCCTTGTATAAATTTTGCTATTGAAATTCCTCACAGATAAAACATTTGAGGGAAGATACTTTTTTAAAAGAGTTTATCCTATTTATAAAGGCAGGTTAGCTCCATTATAAACCACCTTCATGTATAGTGGATTAGGCATAACTCTAGAATGGTCTGGGAGAGCGGAGGAGGCACTGATTTGGAACCCAAGCACTATTATCGACCGAGCATTTCTATATCCCCTATTGTTTTTTCTTACATGCATATCATGTATTTGATGATTTGTCTCGTGACACCCCCAATAACGTCACTTTCTATTTACAAATGGAAGTCTAATTACAACCATGATAATAATCGCGATGCAAAATACATAAGATGCCCTTCTTCTAGTTGGAGGCTATAAGCCATATCTCTTTCTTATTCTTCCTACATAGGTGGACATATACGATTAACTTAAGTTCACATAGGGCTGCAAATGAAATCAGAACAAGAGGAGCATGGTTCGGCCACCTTAAAACCTTCTTGCGTTCACATCATAGGGAACATTCAAGTTTTCATTCCCATGGGGGTTACACTTGCTACATATTTACATCATATACACCTATATATCAAAAGTGTGTAATGCAATGTCTGGGAGAGAGGTTAAAAGGAAGCCTAATTTCACTACCCAGCATATCACCCATGGTATTCAAAAATTCTTTCCCACTCATCCGAAGTAAGCTAAGCGCTAGCCTCTCCCGAACCTGGTCTGTCTGGCTTGAACCGAAGTGGCCCAAACAGGTCTCCCTCGTGGTTTAAGAATCACAAGATAAACCTGATTGGGATCAAGTTGGGACGCCTGTCGTCCATCCACAAGGTCGCCTCAAAGCAGGTGAAATCCAAGTCAGTCTCGGAGTCATGCACATCATGGAATGAGACATCTATATATGCAATGGCCTTGTACCTTGCGATGGGAGGGACATCCATTCTATTGATCTGAAAGACAAAAAGGGTGAGCAAAGTCCAGTAAAGGAAATAACTAAGTCTTAGAATATGTAATCCACTCATTACTCAGTATAAGTTAGCCCAGACAATCAATAACGCCTACCATTTTCGCCTAACCGAGCAAGACTCTATCTTGTCACTCACATACGCAAAGCTAGAGTTACATTGGAACATTGAGTATCAGAAGCATTATACTATCATGCAATTTCCGTGATATAAACAAAGAGAGACACACGATCATCATCTTCCTACTTACAACTCATGCAGACAGCCCAAAAATGCATAGATTTTACACAAGTTGGGTTTTGAGAACCATGCACAATGTATAATGGAATTTCACATTTGAATTTACACACGTTCACACTCTTTCACACAACTCACACGCCTCATAATCTTAGTATTTCATGAAACCGATTCTACTCTCAAGTCACAATTTGACACTAGGTCACTGGCTGGTCCACTCAAGTCACTTTTGGGTTGCTGGCTAGACTTCCATGGTGTTGAGAAAACTCCTAGTTTTGATTATAACAAATCATTTTATGCATACAGAAATTCATATATTTTCTAATGAAGAAAAGTCACAGGGTGACGTATTCTTCTGAGTCTACGTGTACCAGACGAAGAACACAAGGAAACGCAGAAGAAATTTTTGAGTATATGTGTACCAAACGGAGAACACAAGCAGACACGGAACCTCGGTCTAGCAAGCCCAAAACGAACTTACAAGACTAGACCGAAAGCAAGATCACCAACAGTCATGATTTTTACTTACCTTATTTATATTGATTTTGTTATCTCGATTCGATTAGCAAGATCAATCATCAAGACAACTTCCAAAGAAGGATGGTATACTTATGGAAGCTCGAATTCTGATTGCATGCGCAAACAGAATCCAATGGGATCCAATCTATCTTCAACGATCAATAAAACTTTCCTTATGAAGTCTGTCCAAGAAAGGAAAGGGAAGACGAATCTCTCAAGGTGATAGCCAATGGTCAAGTGTGGCTTGGAGAGTATATAAGGGGAGGATGCAACCATAAGAGCAAGGGGATTAATATATTCCAAAGGCTTATTCAATTCTTCACTAGTTGTTTGAAAAAGTGCAAAAATCGAGTGATCCTAGTGTATTACCAAGAAGAGTGACTCTGTGAGACATATCATCACCAAGTGCAAACACTCAAGAGTGTGTAATCACCTTTGATCACATAGTGAAAACCAGCTTGTTAGTTGATTGCCTGGAGAGTGGACGTAGGCTTATCAAAAGCTGAACTACCATAACTGTGTTTGCAATCTTCTCTACTCTCTCTATTTAATTTTTGTTTGCAAAAGCTTTATATTACTTCCACATAAAATTCATCTACACCTATTCACCCCCCTCTAGGTGTTAATACTAGCAGTATCACATGGGACGCTAGCCATGGACATCTCACTCCGAGGCATCTTGATTTATCTATCAGGGCATCCAAGAGTCGCTAGCCTTGGGCATCTTGACTCCCAGGGCATCATCGGGTCGCTCGCCGATGGACATTCCTTGTTCTTATTTATTTAGCACAATTCATGCAAGTTCACACACAGAACTCTTGTTTTATGCCATATAAATTTTACCACCAAAATGTACCAGTGTCACTTCAAGTCAGTTTCACGGTTCTCACATTAATCCACACTACGACCACATTGTACACACCCAAGCATTCTGGTCACTCATGACCTGCACGAATTGGCACATGTTCATGGTCTATAGTCATTACAAGTAATACACTCAGCCAATTATATACGAGTTCAAGCATCATCCGCATTCATGGTGACCACTAACCAACAAACAGGACGCATTTTTCACTAACCAGATGTGCACATGCAACCCAATCACTTCAGAGCTCACGGCACAGAGCAATGTAAGTAAACTGCACAATTCAACATCCATTGGCATGCTTAAAATCGATCACAAGAAGGATTCATGGCATAAGTTCAACCCAAACACCATTTTGGCACTTACGAGCGAAACCGCACACTCACCGGCAATAACTGATCAACCATGACTTCCTTGGGCAAACCTAGCTTCAAGTTCATTTCTCACGAGGTTTACTATACTTGTAGATTCCAATCTACTCTCCGACTGTCAGTTTTCCATTAGGTCAGCACAAATCCGCTAAAATAGCTTCGATTGTGAGCTTAAATTTAGATCGAGCCTTGTCAACACTTTAGTTTTTGTTCCTGGACTTCATGCATGGATTTTCCTCCTACACTTCTGTTGAGGAAACTCCTAGTTTTGATGTTTACAAAACATTTTACAAATGAGATTCTTACTAAATTCTTGAAGGAAAATGACTCAGAAAGACTTAGGCTTTAAAGTCTGCTTGTAGCAGAAGATAAAGCTTGGGGTGCCTTAGAGTCTGCCCGTACAAGACGGAAGAGTCTATCAGACTGAGTTTTGAAGTCTGACCGTACCAGACTGAGAATTTAAGTCTGACAGTACCAGACTTAAATTCTAGGCAGACTCAGAACTTAAAGTCTGTCAGAGTTAAGATGTATCTACAAGATAAGATCACCAACGGTAGAGTATTTCACTTACATTATTCATGTTGATTCTGTTATGTTAATCTGATTTACAGGATCAATTAGTGGACAACTTCCAAAGAAGAATAGAGCACTTATGGAAGCCCAGATTCGATTGTATGGGCGAACGTAATCTAAGGGGATCGATCTACTCTCAACGGTCAAAAAGACTTGCCTTATAAAGTCTGTCCGGGGAAAGGGAAGACGGAACTCTCATGGAAAGAGCCAACGGTCGAATGTGGCTTGGAGAGTATTTAAGGATAGGTTGAGACTTAGGGGGTAGATGAGATGAACATTATTCCAAAGCTGATTCCGTTCTTCAATTGTTGTTCATAGTGCATATTTGAGTGATCTCAGTGTATTACAAAAGAGAGTGACTTAGTGAGACTGATTATCACCAAGTATAAACACTCGAAAGTGTGTAATCACCGTTGATCATATAGTGAAATACAGCCAATTGGCTGGTCACCCGAAGAGTGGACGTAGGCTTGTCTAAAGCCGAACCACTATAAAACAAGTGTTTGCAATCTTCTCTAACTCTCTCTATTTACTTTCTGTTTGTGGATTGAAATAAACTGATATTATTTGCACGTAAACTTCCTCAACACCTATTCCCCCCCTCTAGGTGCTTATACTAGTAACATCAATTGGTATCAGAGCCTCGTGCTCAAGTTTTGAAGTGTTTATTACTTCTGAGTTAAAGATCCTCTATGGCTAGTATTCTTGCACCAGGTTTAATTGAAGGGCAGAGCAATACTCGTCCACCATACTTCGATGGCAAGGATTACAATATCGGAAGAATAAAATGAAAGCTTTCCTCAGTCGAAAGATCCTTTGGAATGGGATGTGGTTGAGAGGGGAATCGAGCCCACCGATAACATCGAAAGACTTCAAAGAGTACCGATGAGAAAGAAAAGAATCATCAGCCACTCTCTCTCCAAAAGAGATAACAAAGAGACAAACTATTGATGCAAAGGCTATTTACTCCCTATATTGTGCTTTATCACCTAATGAATATAATCGTATATCTTCTTGTGATACAGCGAAGGAAGTATGGGATAGACTACATGTGACATATGAAGGAACGATCGTGTCAAGGAGACCAAAGTAAATATTTTACTTGGTCAATACGAGTCCTTCAAGATGAAACAGGGGAGAGTCAATAGGAGATATGTTCAGTCGCTTTACAGAAATTGTAAACGGTTTGGCATATCAAGGACAGCCTGTTCTTGGACCAATGAAAGTCAACAAACTTCTGAGAGGACTGTCAAAAGAATGGAACAATGTGAAGACATCTATCAGAGAAACTCTGCGGATTTCACCACTAACAGTTGATGAGCTTGTAGGCACTCTGCAGTCCTATGAGGCAGAACAAATGAACGAGGAAGTGGAATCCAGAGGTAAAAAGTCTATTGCTCTTAAGTCTAATACTGATTCTGATGATACAGATTCTGAAGAAGAGCTGGATGATGAGGAACTAGCACTGCTGATCAAAAAGGTAAAGAAACTAAACAGAAAAGGCAGGAAATTCAACAACAGAAAACAAAGTAGATAGTCTGGACAACGCAGGTCTGATAACGATGATGATTATGCCAAAGAGGTAATTTGTTTTGAGTGTAAGAAAAAGGGGCACATTAAATAGAATTGTCCCGAGACTCAAAAAGAACAAAGGAAAGTTTGAAAAATACAAGAAGGCTCTCAAGGCTGAAACATGGAGCGATACGAAGTTGAGGATAGTGAAGACGAATATGGAAACATTTGTCTTATGGCACATTCAGATTCAGATTCGAATCGACTCGCACTGGACAGAGAAATCGAGGTAAATCATTTCGATATTCCTTTAGAAGTTTCAGATTATATAAATGAGCTTTGTTCTAATCTAAAAACTACTTTGAAAAGGATCTCCACATTAAAAAAGGAAAATTACAAGTTGATTAAACAGAACGATTTTTTGAAGGGAAATTTGGATGATTTCAAAAAGGAATTTTTGGAAATGAAGGAAAATCGAGAGGTTCTTTTAAATGAAAATGAATCTATCAAAAATGATCTTTTGAAAGCAAAGGAAAATCAAGATTCTTTGCAAAAAGAGAATGATGTTTTCAAAAAGGAATTTTTAGATATTACCACAAAGTTTTCAAAAGGATCAAAAACCCTTCAGCATATTCTTTCTATTCAAATTCCTTATTATGACAAGTCGGGACTTGGTTTTTATAAAGAAAATGATTCCTGATTGATTTTCCTAAAGTCAAGGAAAGAATAAGACAAAGACCTCCTCGACAAGCTTATAAAAATCATTTCAAAAGTAATTTTGTTTAACCTATTGGTAGAAATAATCTTAAATGTTCTAATTGTGGAGAAAAAGAACATTTTGAAAACAAATGTCCTAAAGTATGGAGACTGTTCAAAAGAATTGGATAGAAAAAGCTTATACTACTAACTATAATGGACCCAAGAAAATTTGGGTACCAAAGAAAAAATGAGTACTTGTAAACATTGCGGGTAAGCTTCAAAAGAAAGAAGAAATGGTACTTGGACAGTGGATGCTCGAGACACATGACTGGAGATTCAAAGATGTTCATTGAATTTGAGAAAATTAAGAGAGGAACAGTCTCTTTTGGAGGAAACACCAAAGGAAACATTATAGGACTGGGAACCTGTCAAGATTGGCAGCCTAATCATCAACAATGTTTCTCTAGTCAAAGGATTAAACTACAATCTTCGAGCATCAGCCGGTTATGTGATGCTGGTTTTAATAAACTTCAAAGAGAACTTATGTTCGGAACAAGCATTGACTCTTCACAGACTTTTTACCGGACGAAGACATGGGAACATTTATCTTCGGATATAAATGTAGACACTACAAAATGTCTATTATCAGTCCAAGATGAAGCAGATTTGTGGCACCGCAAACTTGGGCATGTCAGCATGAAACAAATTTCCAAGCTTGCCAACAAAAGGCTTGTTCGTGGCTTACCTTCACTAAATTACAAGAAAACAGAACTTTGCTCTACATGCACACTGGGAAAACAGGTAAGAAGTTCTTTTAAATCTAAAAAGCATATTTCCACTAACCGTGCGTTACAGCTTCTTCATATGGATTTGTTTGGACCTACCAGAACTTATAGCATCGGAGGTAAGAAGTACTGTCTTGTGATTGTAGACGATTACTCTCGATTTACATGGGTATTTTTTCTTGCAAATAAAGGAGATACATTCTCATTTTTCTCAACATTTGCAAAGAAGGTTCAAAATGAAAAAGGTTACTCTATTTCAAGTATCAAAAAAGATCATGGGAGAGAATTTGAGAATCAAGACTTTTCAGACTTTTGTGATAAAAATGGTATACAGCATACTTTTTCATCTCCCTACACCGAACAAAATGGAGTTGTGGAGAGAAAGAATAGATCTCGCAGGAAATGGCGAACATTGCTTATAGAAAGCAAGGTGGCAACTCGGTTACGGGCGGCGGTTTCTACTTCTTGTCATATTATTAATAGAATTTTTCTTAGACCTATACTTGAGAAAACTCCCTATGAGATTTTGAAAGGAAGAAAACCTATTGTTTCATACTTTCGAGTTTTTGGCTGTCCTTGCTATATTCTTAAAAATGTTAATCGTCAACCTAGTAAGTTTGAAGAAAGGTCAGATGAAGGTATTTTTCTGGGCTATTCAAACTCTAGCAAAGCATATAGAGTGTTCAATAAAAACACTCAAACAGTCGAAGAATCCATGAATGTAAAGTTTCTGGAGACTGAAGTTCCAAAACAAAGTGTTACAATGCATGAAGAATCAGAACCAGATGCTGTACCTGAAAGATCATGTTTCAACAAAGCAGAATCTTCTCAGGAAATAGTCAAAGAAGGAATTCATGAAGAAGAATCAACTCAGCCTAATATTTCTGCATCCACAGAAGATTCTGATAATGCTGAAGTTCGAACAAAAAGCTGGAAGCATAAGTCTAGTCATCCCAAAGAGCTCGTGATCGGAAACATCAACGAAGGGATTCAAACCAGATCAAGGAACAAAAAGGATACGGTATTGTTGCACTTATTTCTGAAATTGAACCCAAAGGTATTAATGAAGCTCGGAAAATGAAAGCTGGATAGAGGCAATGCAAGAGGAGCTTCAACAGTTCAAGAGAAATGATGTATGGGAATTAGTTCCTAAACCAAAAGGACGGACAATTATTGGTACCAAATGGGTCTTAAGAAACAAAGTAAATGAACTTGGAAAAGTCACCAGAAATAAGGCAAGACTTGTGGCAAAAGGTTATTCCCAATCTGAGGGAATAGATTATGATGAAACCTATGCTCCAGTTGCAAGATTAGAAGCAATCGACTTTTACTTGCCTATGCTTGTTATCGAGAATTTCAAACTATTTCAAATGGATGTAAAGAGCGCATTTCTAAATGGGTTCATCAAGGAAGAAGTCTATGTGGAACAACCACGGGTTTGAGGAAACAAGAAAGCGATCATGTTTTCGATCGAAAAAAGGCCTGTATGGATGAAACAAGCACCTCGAGCCCTGGTATGAACGACTCAAGTAAGTTTTTATTAGACAACAACTTCAAGAAAGGTATGGTTGATACAACTTTATTTATCAAGAAAGCAGGTAAGGACATCCTTTTAGTACAAATTTATGTAGATTATATTATTTTTGGTTCTTCTAATGAAAGTTTGTGCAAGAACTTCTCAAAGTCTATGCAGGAGGAATTCGAGATGAGTATGATGGGAGAACTTACTTTCTTTCTAGGACTTCGAGATCAACCAATCAAAACGAGGAACATTTATTCATCAAGAGAAATATTCCAAAGATTTGGTTAAGAAGTTTGGAATGGAAAACGCAAGAAGACCGAAACTCTAATGTCAACTTCCATTAAACTCGATCAGGATGAATCAGGAAAGAAAGTTGATCAGAAATCTTATAGAAGTATGATTGGGTCTCTTCTCTATCTTACTGCATCCAAACCAGACATTATATACAGTGTATGTGTATGTGCTCGTTTTCAAGCAGATCCAAGAGAATCTCATCTTACAGCAGTAAAGCGTATTATTAAGTACATAGCAACTTATCCATCTCTGGGTCTGTGGTTCCCTAAAGAAACAGACTTTACTCTCATTGGCTACTCAGATGCTGACTTAGCAGGATGTAAAGTAGACATGAAGAGTACATCTGGAACATGCCAGTTACTTGGACAAATGTTGGTATCATGGTCTTCTAAAAAGCAGAACACTGTGGCTCTATCAACTGCAGAGGCAGAATATGTTGCTCTTGGAAGTTGCTGTTCACAGATTTTATGGATGAAACAGCAACTATTGGATTATGGAAAGGAAGAAGCTTGCACTGAAATAAGATGTGATAATACGAGTGCTATAAACCTCACCAAGAATCCAATTCTACATTCCAGAGCAAAGCACATTGAAATCAAACATCACTTTATTAGAGACCATGTGCAAAATGGAGATATATATGTGGAATTTATTGATTCTAAGAATCAATTAGCAGATATCTTCACAAAGCCGCTGGACAAAGGTACATTTGATTCAATATGTGGGAGATTAAATATTATTAACCCTTTTTTATAAATTCTATGAGAACAGGACAAAGTCTGAGAAAAAGAAATCGTCTGGACAGACTATTGAAAAAGGAAACAATGGTATTTTGGGAAGGTATGTTATTTCCTTAATTCAATCTGGTCAAACTTTGGTAAGTGCCTTTAATCTGCATGATTAATTTGTATATTTTTGGCATATGTTTATTGAATATTTTTAAGTTTAAAATAACTACCATTTTAATTTGTTTTGAATTGCGACTGTTCATTTGTTCTTCTAACGGGGGGGTATAAAAACGTCTAAAGTCGGGATTTCTTTTAACCCTTCGTAACGTTTTTGAAAACCCTACAGAGAAAAACTCTTTCTAAATCGATCTCAATCTTCTCCAAAACCAAATCTCTTCGAACATGGCCTCGAGATCCTCCGTATCCGATCAAGATCTCCATCTCCAAGAAGGAGATCAAACAGATTCGGGCAAGGAGGAAGAAGAGTCGATAGAGGACAGACGCATTTCGATCTCACACAGACTTCCGAAGATACTCAAGGACATTCTCCAAGAGTCTCTTCTCAAAATGATCCTGAAGAATCTTCAAGAGCCATCATATCACAATCTGAAGAACGACATTTCTCACGAAGAGGTACGTTTGGACTAACTCTACCCACACCGACTGAAAGCCCTCATGTAGTAATGAGGAGATATGAGAAATTAGTCCAGAGAAATGTTAGGGATGATGTCAAATTGTTCTTCTTGAGAGAGGAAGGATATGCGAATGAACTCAGGCTCATTCAAGTAGTACAGGCCACAGACTCACCATCCACTCGTACAGAACAAGTGAGTGATAAAGGGAAAAGCAAAGATAGTATGAAGGATGATGATGAGAATATATACAGAAATTTTGAAGTTAGAATGGGAATAGCTGCTGTAGTTCGAAACACAACCGGGAAATTATTTCGATCCAGAGAACATAAAACCTTCTTCAACAGACTGATGGATCGAGAAATCATGAACCACAGAATTGTGGATTTTGATTATTTGGATGTTGCTGCGGGAATGCCTTGAAAAATTGCAGATGGACCAATTTTGCACTGATTCTGCTGCTGTTTATCCTGAATTAACAGCATATTTTTACTCGAATTTGACATTTCTCTCTCCAGATAGAATGCAATTCAGTGTGAATGACAGGTTCTATGATATTAGTACAGACACTCTGGCTAACATTATAAAAGTTGAAAGAGGAGCATTCAGGCCAATAGACGTCTCCTATGAAATAGTTTGTAAGTTTCTTACAAAGTCTGTAAGGGCCACTATCACTTATCCTCTTCTAACTTCTGCAAGAACTATTTTGCATAAGATTATTATCAGATATATTCGTCCAAAAGCCTCATCAAAGACTGATGTATCTAAATTTGAGGCCAAATTAATGTGGGCTATTGAAAAGGGAGTAATGTTCTCACTGCCTCACACAATAATACTGCACATGTATCGGACGGTGTCGAAGGAGAAAGGACAGCTACCCTATGGAGCTTTAGTGACAAGGATTTTTGAGCATCTCAAAATAGACATACCCAGAAGATTCAGCACTAAAACTCTTCCCACAATGGCTATTGATATGAAGATGATCAATAAGATGAGATTGAAGGACGTTGCTGAGACTTGGAGACGAAAAGAAAAGGAATTGGCTAGAGCAGAGACATCAAAAAGAAAAGGTAAAGAGTTAACTGCTGCTGAGCCAAGTTCTAAAAGGAGAAGACAATTTCTACCGGTAGATGAAGAAGAAGAAGAAGAAAGCATCTCCGCAGTGGCAAATATGCGTCAAACTTCTCGAGAGAATGTCGTAACCGAAGCGCGTAAACAAATGCAGAAAACATTCTCAACACAGAACATGAGAAGAATGATGTATCTGAATTGGCGGGAGATCCAGAAGAAGATCCAGAAGAAGAAGATCAAGAAGAAGAGGAAACAGAAGAAGGAGAAGAAGAAGGAGATAAAGAGGGGGAAAAGGAAGGGCAACAAGAACAGAATGAAGCATCAATTCGGGGGAGCATCTTTATGAAAATATTGAAATTCAAATACCGAAGCTTCATCTCGGGAATGCTGATTATCGAAGATCTTGGCACTTCTAACCGAGATCAAGGATCGGGAGATAGAAATGGAAACCTCCTTCACAAACAGACTGGAAACTCTTGAGAAGATGGTCAATCAATGTATTGACAAAATTGAGAAGTCTGCATCGGATATGGAGGATTTCACCCTTGTTCGGACCCCAAACAAGAAAACTTCTTAAAAACATCTTCTGTCTTAGAAACTGTTTTGAACTGACTACTTCTTTTTGAGGTTGACAAAAAGGGGGAGAGTAATATGGCTAAACTTTTTAACTGTTGATGATTTGATAGTTGGATGCATAACACATTTGGCATGATAATATAATGTCTGATGATATTTTCTTATATGCTTATTCACTGATGAAATGTGGTTATGTTGCTGCTGTATTGTCTATACAGGGTTGATATGAGCTATTCTTATAAGTTGTGCAGAATAATTGGAAGTAGGCTCTATCTAACCATTTTTTGCAGGAACATTAAGCCATATGAATGAAATATTTTGTTATCATCAAAAAGGGGGAGATTGTTGAGGAAACTCCTAGTTTTGATGTTTACAAAACATTTTACAAATGAGATTCTTACTAAATTCTTGAAGGAAAAGGACTCGAAAGACTTAGGCTTTAAAGTCTCGCTTGTAGCGAAGATAAAGCTTGGGGTGCCTTAGAGTCCGCCCGTACTGCACGGAAGAGTCTATCGATCGAGTTTTGAAGTCTCGACCGTACCGCATCGAGAATTTAAGTCCGACCGTACTGCGGATCGAGAATTTAAGTCCGACCGTACTGCATCGAGAATTTAAGTCCGACCGTACTGCATCGAAATTCTAGGCAGACTCAGAACTTAAAGTCTGTCAGACTTAAGATGTATCTACAAGATAAGATCACCAACGGTAGAGTATTTCACTTACCTTATTCATGTTGATTCTGTTATGTTAATCTGATTTACAGGATCAATTAGTGGACAACTTCCAAAGAAGAATAGAGCACTTATGGAAGCCCAGATTCTGATTGTATGGGCGAACAGAATCTAAGGGGATCTGATCTACTCTCAACGGTCAAAAAGACTTGCCTTATAAAGTTTGTCCAGGAAAGGGAAGACGGAACTCTCATGGAAAGAGCCAACGGTCGAATGTGGCTTGGAGAGTATTTAAGGATAGGTTGAGACTTAGGGGGTAGATGAGATGAACATTATTCCAAAGCTGATTCCGTTCTTCAACCGTTGTTCATAGTGCGTATTTGAGTGATCTCAGTGTATTACAAAAGAGAGTGACTTAGTGAGACTGATTATCACCAAGTATAAACACTCGAAAGTGTGTAATCACCGTTGATCATATAGTGAAATACAGCCAATTGGCTGGTCACCCGTAGAGTGGACGTAGGCTTGTCTAAAGCCGAACCACTATAAACAGTGTTTGCAATCTTCTCTAACTCTCTCTATTTACTTTCTGTTTGTGGATTGCAATAAACTGATATTAGTTGCACGTAAACTTCCTCAACACCTATTCACCCCCCCCTCTAGGTGCTTATACTAGTTACATCAACTTCACCTATGGCATTAATGGCCTATGCAGAAATCAACTCAGTATGCTACGTCCTCGAGAATTAACTGAAAACGAAGTGAACATGCAAAACGACTCAAACGTTGAATACCCGTAACAAACCCTCAACGTTCCACGCATGACTAGCAACATATTAAGCCAGAACAACTCTAAAATCTAGTCTAGAGTCGTGTCTCTTAACTCCTTCTTATCCAGAAAATCCATTAAACTTCACATGCAGAACCGAGAATCCAATAAACCTCGTATGCATGACCTTCTCCTCCCAAAAATAGCCCTAGAATTCCATAAACGGCTCCCATCACAACTCATCCAACCATAACCGAGTACCAAAAGGATTTCAATGCCCTAACACTTAGTGTTTTCCCTTATCTGGTTACTGTCCTAGGCTTCTTTCCCTCTTGGCTTTGCTGGTTCTGGCAAATCAGAACTTCTTTGGCTCCACCGAAGAGAGAAAACGAGGGAGAAGATGAGAAAAGTGAAGGGGTGCTTCAGCTCGAATAGGAAAGAAATGAAAATGAGAGAGAGAGGGTTTAAGAAAGTGTCTTGGGATTTGATTTTTGCAAGTCCCGAGCAATGAAGTCTCATTGCAAATCCCCACTTCTAACGGGACCGAAGAAAGGCGGAAGGGACGAGGAGAGATTTCCCTCTTGCATGGTCTCTCCACCATGCACACTGGTCCAAAGATGGGTCTTAAGAGGAAACCATTTGTAGTTAATTTTATTTTCTGTTGAACCTCATCATTTGTCCCTATAACACTATCAATGTGCCCCATTTTGCCCCTACTAATTCGGCCACAAGATTAAGTTCTAGGTGCTCCATATAATTGCACTTGTCTAATAGTTACATTGATGTTACCAAAGCAAGATCAGGCCGAAGGTCATGAACATTAGCATCGGGCTATTTAATACCTGATCATGGCTATACATAATTCAATGAGCCCCTAATTTCAAAAATTTACTTTACATGAATGGCCATGGGTTGGGAAAAGTTTACATGAATATACATTGTCGGGCCTTATCGGGGTATATTCTATATATTTGAGACACCAGACAGAGCGCATGGCCCGCCGCAACCATTGTCGTGCCGCAAGGGAACTCGTCTAGACACAACGATACTCATCCCACCACAAAGGAATTAATCTCCCCGCATCAGAGATAGGCTAGCGACTGAGCAACCATCTCCCCTCAGCAAAGGCATTGGTAAACCCTCAATCCCGCCTACGCCGGGTACCTGGTGTTGGGGATGCGAATATGCGACAAAAAATAAAGTAGGGAAGAAAAAGAGGGCAAGCAGGAATTTTTACGTGGAAAACCCTTTCAAAATCAAGAAGGGAAAAATCACAGTGCCACACAAGCAATCTCTTCACTATTAGTATCAGCGTTACAAGCTCAGGATTACAAAACTTTAGCGTTACAACTATAAAAGAAATTGTCATATTTATAACAGGAGTTTAGGGCATACATATTAAAGAAAATTACATGTATGCTATTAGTAGTAATATAAACTTTATTTCCTTTAATATCTCAGGATATGTGATCTACTGGAAAGTGTCTACCCACAATAATATTTTTCCCCGTTAGACTCCACAATTCCATCACCTGGCCATCCGGATACCGGCAAGTTTCACCTCCGAGCACGTGGCTCCTGCAATTTTGGATTTCAAAACCTTCCGCCTAATCCAGCTTCTGTCCAGCCCTCAAGGGTTAAATTTTTAGCAGGCAGTTAAGCTTGTTTTCTCTCTAGATAGGGTTGCCCGCTGCCTTAAAGCATTTTGGAGGTACAAATATATACTTGCTAAAAGCTATTGTACACACTTGCAATCAAAACTCATCAAAACTCCTGGGAGATTACACTTGTGAAAGGGAGTAAAAAAATGAGTTGGCTCCATTACAAACCACCCTATGTTTTTAGGCACTGGTTTGGTGCTGAAGCACCATAAGTCCGCTAAGTATTTCAATATCCTTGCGCTTTTCTTATATGTTTGATAGTCCGTCTAACTCGTTTTTGTGCATAGACATTTTGATAGTGTGGTGCATAATCTATATATTCGGGACAATCAGGCACAGCACGTAGCTCGCCACAATGAGTTGTTGTGCCGTGAAGGAACTTGTATCG
The DNA here is from genome assembly GCA_014182895.1 of Angophora floribunda. NCBI lineage: Eukaryota > Viridiplantae > Streptophyta > Magnoliopsida > Myrtales > Myrtaceae > Angophora > Angophora floribunda. Next base: position 42,676,615 of record CM024709.1, on the reverse strand, counting down.
CCATGTCGGAATTTGTCCTGCCGCAGAGCAACTCGTCCCAATACATCGGAGATGTTCTCGCAACAACGGAACCATCTCCCCCTAGTGAAGCTCCTCTCCAAGAGATTGGTAAACCCTTGATCTCTATTTATTTAATTTTTTGCTTCGTGAAGAATGAAACAAGAATTATGCCTGCGTAAAAGAAATTTGTGTAAGAATAAGAAGTAGACTCGCTCTCTCTCTCTAGATATTATGCAATAAGATTTGATAAAAGAAAAAAAAATCAATAATAAAAAGAGTTGATTCGATACCACGTAAAATTTTTGTCAACCTGACATCACTGGAATAGCCCAGAAGCCCAAGAGGCATAGCTAACACTCCCGAGATAGGGGTTATAGCTTCGTAAAGTGATGGCATTAATGAGTTGAATCTAGATGTGGACCACCCACTAGGCAAGCCTTAGCTATTGGAGGAGGAGATTATAGTGTATGGTCATCGTGGATGACGATGTAAGATTCAGTTATCTACTGCCATTGGTTCTGTTTTGATGCTTATATAAGGCACGACACAAGTCCTTCTACACGGCTTTATCGATACACAAAGCAATTCATTGTTTCAATTGTCAAATATAACATCCATACATGATGGTAACATACACAACCGTGAATGCCACGTGAACTACTTGCCAAACCACGCACGAGCATGGCATCCCGTGACATATCGATCATCTCAACTGCTCGATCTTTCTTCTTTTAGGTGATTTCCGATTGTGCGTTTGGAATGGAGACCCGTGATTTGGACCGCAAGTGTGCCCCATTAAGTCATCACCAATTAGATCTACGAGATATATTTGTTTGATATTGAAACGATGGGAACAGGCAACCAGCACGGTTATTTCTATCAGCATGAATGATCGAAACGATTTCTCTGATGATTTGTGGTGGAGAAGTTACCAAAAAAGTTTTAATACAATTGTGACAATTCAGTCATAAACTCTCTTTTTTGTCCAATTCAATTATAAATCTTTTACAATTGTGCAAATTCAGTTCATCCAGTGAAATTTGGTCGGCCGGTGCTGATGTGGCCATCCGACAAGCAATCTTTTAATATTTTTTCGAATTTTTAATAATTTTTTTAAATTTTCCTTTTCTCCTTTCCTTTTCCTTTTTCTTTTTGTTTTTCCTCTTCTTCCTCCTTGGCTTCTTCTCCATGGCTCGCCAACCATTGGACAAGGGTCATGAAGCCCTCATCAACTACCAACGCAGGTTGCGGTCCTCACCCACCCTCGCCGACAGCCTTGCCTAGATCTAGGCGAGGCTGGGGGCCACTGATGAGGGTAAGTAGGGCCGCAACCCTCGCCAACACAAGTGAGGGCTTCACGGCCCTCACTAGAGTCTCGTCGGCTACTACGTGGAGAAGAAATCAGGGAGGAAGAAAAGGGAAAAAAAAAGGAAAAAGGAAAAATATTCTTAAAAAATATTAAAAAATTGCTTGTTGGACGGTTGCCACGTTAGCACCCTTTCACCAAATTTCACCGAATGGACTAAGTTGGTACAATTGCAAAAGGTTTATGACTGAGATGGCTAAAAAAATAATTTATGATTGAATTGCCACAATTGTAATAGGTTTAGGAATTTTTTGACAATTCTCATGATTTTTGGTCTAATAGGCGATACTATCCCTCGGCTTTTAAAAATTTCCAAATAATATAATGATCACATTGTATAAATTAAATGTTTATACACTATGGTGCACAATTTTTCCTCTAAATTAAGTGTGATGATTTCAAAACCTCCAAAAATTAAATAATTAATGTATCTAAATTATCTCCTTGAGTTGGTCACGTAGTAAAAGCAAAGACAATTTTTTTCTTTTTGGAGGTCTGAAGAAGAGACATTTGAAACTCGTCGTTTTGGGAAGTTACTATTTGTTGGAGCTTTCAAAGATTTTTAGCAGAAGTCATTTCTAAGGAGTCCATGATGGCAAATTGGTCTAATCGCGTTCGCTCTTCTTCTCAATCCCCAACGACGACCACCATGAGTTCCTCAGGCGACGTTGACGATGACTAGAAGCTTTCTAACGACATCATTGTCAAGATCCTGAAGTAGTTGTCGGCTAGATCGCTCCTCCAATTTAGGCGCATCTGCCAGTCATGGCATTCGACCATTGACGACCCTCGCTCCCTCTACTTGAGCCACTCCGCTCTCGACGCCTCCAATTGTTATCTCTTGTGTCTAGATTGTGGCGATGGTCATGTCCCTATCCAGTACCAATGCTCTCTGTTTTCCAACGAGTCTCTTACCCTGTCGCCTTCCTAGTCACAAATCAAAATTCCGTCCGTTACTCCTCTCGAGATTTGCGCTATTGTTGGTTCATGTAATGGTTTGATCTGTGTCACAGAGATTTCTAGAAATGGGTATGGTTAGACGATGTATGTGAGGAATCCATTCAGCAGAAAGCACAAAGCAGTTTCACGATCTGGTCCGAATTATTAGTGTTTTTCCTAAGAGACTGCTCATGTAGCTCTAGGGTTTGGCTTCGGCTCTAGGTCTTTTTTTTTTATCGGAAAAAACTTCATTTAAAAACTACTCGAACATGGGTTACAACCAGTTCCAAAGTCCAGACATAAAATTTGTGAAAAGGGATAAGGAGGGCAATCGGCCTAATTAGGTGGGAGAGTTCCCGCATGGTGGGCCTTAGCAACTCAATCCACAACCCGACTGGAATCTCTTGGTTCGTATTGAGAGAGATCTCTTCTAGTTGGGCCAACATCTCACAACAATCCAACATAACAACTTTGGAGACCCATGGTATCTCTCTTTAGCCCAGAATTGCGTTGACTGTAGCCAAACTATTGCTCACCAATTTCACTTTTAGATAAGTTCCCAGTACTTTCCTCCAAGTTGACTCATGTGTTTGCTTCAACCACCAAAAAACTTGTCGAGTTGCTAGGGTTTCGGCAACAGCAGCCAAAGGAGCGACGGCTTTTTTTGCAAAACCCTCACCAGCACTCCATCACTATCTTGGCAAAACCCTGCAACCGTAGCCTTCATCATTGAGCAACACCAAGAGCCATTGATATTCACCTTTAGTGATCCTTTTGGTGGAGGAATCCATCACTTTGACATAGCAGTAAGCTCATATTCCCCTTTTCAAACAACTGAGTCATGGTGATTGATTCACTCACGATCGAGCCTGGGGTGGGTTTCCGTCCTTGAAAACCAAATTATTTCTCGCCTTCCACACTAACCAGAGGACATTTGCGAAGAGGGATTTGGCTCATGAAGATACCCCAGAGAGCAAGTAATTGCAAACCCACTTGTCGATCTACTTATAAGTGTTGGGGAAGTGGCTACTCTAATTTTCGGATCTGACCAAATGTTTTTTGTCTTGTTGCATAAGGTAAAAAGGTGCTCTATAGTCTCCGGAGCCTGGCCACAGACAAGGCAAATCGATTCAAGTATGATTTTTTGTCCATAGAGGTTATCCTCAGTAGGTAGTCCTTCACTGCACAAGCTCCACATAAAGAACTTGATTCTAGGATTAGTATGTAGACTCCATATTTTGATCCATAATTTCCTTGGATTTTGGTATGTAGTCGTTGCTTGATTGTCTACATTAGCCTTCTCCTATTCATGCAGTTTGTTGTAAGCACTCTTTACCTTATATATACTTGAATTGTTTGCTTTCCAAACCAAGTTGTCTGGTCCTAGGTTGAGGCTTAAAGGAATGGCTAATATCTCTAGTACAATTCTATATTCAAAAGTTTGTAGTAGTAGTTGCAAGTTCCATTCACCCAAACTCTAAATAATCAAGTCAGCCACAATCTTAGGGTCATTCAGATTCGTTGGTCCTCCAATTTTACTAAATGCCAACCACTTATCCTCTTTATTGCTTATACTTTTACTATCCCCCACTTGCCCTATAATATTTGGTTCAATAACATCTCTTCCTATAAGTATACTCTACCAACCTCGGGATGGTCTAGTGCCTTTGTTAGCATTCCAGAAATCTCCTCTAGGGAAGTAGAGGCCTTTAAAGATTCTACTCCTTAAGGCTTCTAGAGCTTGACTTAGCATCCAAGCTTGTTTTCCTAGCATCGCTCTATTGAAATCAACAAGGTCTTTAAAACCTAATTCCCCTCGACCCTTCCTAGTCTTTAGGACATCCTATCTCTTCTAGTGAATCCCTCTTCATTTAATGTTATGTTTCCACCAGAATGCTAAAATCCTCTTTTTAATCGCTCTACAAATTGAAATAGGGATTTTAGAAATTGACATGGCATATTGTGGTAAAGATTGGACCATCAATTTAATGAGAATCTCCTTCCCAGCCTTCAATATAAATTGTTCTTTCCACCCTTCTACCCTTGCAAATACCCATGAAAACATTTGTTTCTTCGTTTGACCCCAATCTAAGGGAATGCCCAAATACTTCCATGTTTTCTCAATGATAGGCACTCTTAGTTCTGTTGTTATATTTTGTTTCAGCTCCTAAGATCAGCCCTTACTGAAGAGAATGCATGACTTGTTTAGATTAATGGACTGACCTGATGCAAAGCAGTATTGGTTCAGAATATTTGCCAGATTCTAAGCTTTTTCACTGTGCCATCCAAGAAGAAAATGACGTCATCAACAAACAAGAGATGTAAGAGGGTAGGACAATAAGGATTCGGTCAAATATCCTTTTATGCTTCCTTTAGTTATAGCTCTTGTCATTAGGGAAGATAGAGCATTAGGCAAATAGATAGGGACATAGTGAATCTCCTTGTCTAATCCCTCTAGTTGGGTGAAAGATCTCACAAGACTCCCCCGATGACTCTAACACTGAAAGATACTGAAGAAACATAGTATCTAACCAACACAACCTATTTCTCACAAAAACCCATTTTCAACATACAATCACATAGAAAATCCTACTCGACTCTATCATAGGCTTTTTACATATCTAGTTTTAGGACATCTTAGAATTTCTGCTTCCTTTTTCTATACCCTTATATGATGTAAGACCTCCTGAACAACAAAAATGTTATCTTGTATTTGACGTTCTTCTTCAACAAACATGCTTTGTTCAAGGGATATGATTTATGGCAGCCATGGTTTAAGTCTATTCTCTATAATCTCTGCAATTATTTTATAATTAAAATTAAAAAGACTAATAGGCCTATATTTAGTGATACTCTTGGGGTTAGGATCTTTGGGAATAAGGGTAATGTGGGTCTTGTTAATAACAAGATCAAATGTACCTTGATTAAAGAAAGAGTCCACCATTTTGAAGATATCCTCTTGAATGGTAGTCCAATTGCTTTGATAAAATAAACCGTTTAAACCATCTAAGCTCGGTGCCTTTGTTACCCCCATTTGAAATACTGCTCTTATCACTTCTTCTTTGGTTATCTACATCATTAGAGCCTCATTTATCCCATCGGACACCACCAAAGAACATTGTTCCAGCATAGGATGATAGTATCTTTGTCCAACAGAAGTGTACAAACTTTTATAAAAACATGTGATGTGTTGTTCAAGGGTAAGAGGATCTCGACTCTGGGTATGCTCATCAAGTTTCAACATCGAAATCTTGTTGCGTTGTCTCCTCTAAATAGTAATAGCGTGAAAGATTCTTGTATTTTTATTCCCCCATCTCAGCCAGTTAATTCGAGACCGCATACACCAAAACATGTCCTCTTGTCTCTATAAAGCTTCAATTTGCTCCCCTATCTTTTTGTATTCCCCACTAGAAGCTCCTTCCACTACGTTCAGTCTGTGAGTTTATTCTTGAGTGAGTCAATCTGCCCAGCCGCATTTTAAAAAAAAATTTTGACTCCATCTTGTCAATTGAGCTACTACGTTCTTGATTTTACTCACAATATCTAGCTAATTTACTTTAACATCCTTCCGGGCCTTTTCAACCACATTTGTACAATCGAGATTATCTAACCAAAATGTTCCAAATTTGAAACTCTTATGTTTTTAAACCTAGTAACATCTAAAGTCAGAATAATACGACTATGATCAAATCCAATAGTAGTGTATGCAAATGCCTTAGCAATAGGGAATAAAACTCTCCAATCTAGGTTACAAAAAGCCCGATCAAGTCGCTCTTTAACTAGCTCATCCCCTTCTCAATTATTAGTCTAGGTAAATGCGTAGCCTTTACTCTCTATGTCCATAAGGGAACATGAGTCAACAAATTCCCAAAATCCTACAATTTTGTGCCTATCGATATCTCTCTACGAACCTTTTCCCGTTGGTACAAAACTTCATTAAACCCCCCCCCCACATAACCATGGGACATTAGTAGACATATTTCTAGAACGTAGGGTGTTCCATAAAACTTGTTCAAATCATAATTTTCTTGAGAAAATTACCAAAATAATTATAAACCTATTGCAATTTTTCCGATTCAATCCTAGATCTTTTTTTTTTTTGCCAATTCGATTCTAAACATTTGCAATTATGTCAATTTAGTACATCCAGCCAAATTTGATCGACCAGCACTGACGTGGACACTGATCGGTGCGTGATGGATAATTTTTTAATAATATTTAATTTTTTGGTTTATTTTTTATTTTTTATTTTTTATTTTTTATTTTTTTCCTTTCTTCTTCTTCTTCCTCTTCATGGCCAATTCGATGACCAGCCAGAGGGTATAGTCGGCAAGCTCATTGGCCATTGGTGAGGCCTTGCCATTGTGGGCAAGCTCACCCTTGATGTCACAAGGCGAGGTTGAGCTTGCCTAGCTATGGCGAGGCTTGCCCTCACCCATATCTAGCAAGGGCAAGCCTTACCTTTGCCGCCACAATGCTGGGTGAGCTCACCCTCGCGGTCACAACACTAGACGATGTCATAAATGGTTAGGCAAGACCATACGTACTCGAAAATGAGTATCATCGAGGTACAACAGTGGCCATCATTGTAATCTTCGAAAGAAGGAAGGCAAAAGCCATAGAGAGAGGGTAGAAAGCTTCCCTCTTTCTAGTTTCGAATCTACAATCTCAAGAATGAGGATAAGCAGCCTTTGTGCCAACTCGGTTTCCGATCTTGGCTCGCTCCATCTCAACTTCTCTTTCTCAATCAGCTCGCACAATGGCCACCATTGTACCCCGAAAATACCCATGTTGAGTACATATGGTCTTTAGTTGGGCGAGCTCGTCCTCATCGTCATGGCGATGGGCAAGGCTCGCATCTGGCGAGGGTGAGTTTGCCTAGCACTGCGATGGTAACGATGAGGCTCACCTAGCCATGGCTAGGCGAGCTCAACCTCGTCCAATGATGGTAAGGGCGAGCTCGCTTGTGACAGCAATGCCTCACTAGTGGTTGATAAGCTCGCCAGCTGTACCCTTTAGCCGGTTGCTAGACTGGCCAAAAGAAGAAGAAGAATGAAAAAAAAAAGGAGAAAAAGAAAATTTTAATTAAAAAATCTGAAAAATAAAACAAAACATTAGTAAAAAAATTCATCCACTGGCGTAGGTTAGCATCCATATTAGCACCGGCCAGCTAAATTTGGCCGAAATGACTGAATTTGCACAATTGCAAAAGTTTTAAAACTGAATTAACAAAAAAAAAATTATGATTGAACTGGAAAAATTACAATAAATTAGGACCATTTTGATAATTTTCTTCATCGGTTTAGTCTTTAGTTTTGTGATTGAGAAGCTTCACTCTTACTGGCCCCCTCTCCCCCACCCCCAACATTCTCAAGGATTGTTTGGAGTAGGTTCTTTCTTTGAAAGATAATATACGTGTTAAAATTGAATATGATATTATCTTGAATTTTGAAAAAAGAAAAGAAGATAACTTACACGATGTAGATTATATAATGAAATGGAAAAAATATATATATAGCCCTGTCTAGTTCCCTGGTTGAACCTACAGTTAGTTCACTATCAAGGTCAACGGGATTTCTGGATCAAAAATGGGAAATCGACTACATAGGTCTGGAATCTACTCAATCTACAAATACTTCTAAAGAGATTACATTAGAAAACTCCTGTGTCGAGTCACGTGACAAAATTGTGCTATGTCACGTGATCGTCACTTGACAGACAGAGGTAAAAGGGGGACGGTCCATACTGCAACAAAGTTCTTCCTAGCTTTTCTAAGTCCCACTCCTGGTCAAATCCCTGCCTGACCATCATGAGTTCCTCGGACAATGATGACCAAAAGCTCCCTCACAATGTTACCGTCAAGATCATGAAGCGGTTGCCCGTGGAATCTCACCTCCGATTCAAGTGTGTAAGCGTTCCACCACCGACGACCCTTGTTTTGTGGCCCTCCATATGAACCACTCCTCTCTAGACGCCTCCAATTGATATCTCACGTGTCTAAATTGTGGCGATGATCCTATCTAGTATATGTACTCTCCGTTTTCCAGTGAGTCTCTTACCCTGCCTTCCAAATCACTAATCAAAATTCCGTTCGTTACTCCTCCCGAAAGTTACATAAAATGAAGACACATGCATACATAGCCCAAATTATCTGTTTAAAATGAAATATTCTGACTGTATACACAGTGTGCTTATACTTATCTAAATACGTTATTGCTTGGGATGATAAAGATAAAATCAAACACAAAAATCAAAATTGCGATGGACTATTTTTCCTTCATCTCGATTGTTTTGACCGTTGTCCCATTGAAAAAGGGTCACTCTCGTGGTCAATTGTATTAGGCTTGCTTGTGGTTCCGCTTAGACTATATTTCAACTGAAACCAGACATTTTAATTTAGAGATATTTAATTCAACTCCAAACTACTAAAAGAATCACCTCTGAACCCCAACCAAAAAACAAAAAAAGACATGAGTTTTTAAAGACAATGGTGAATACCACCTTTTCATCAAAAGGCACCTTGAAAAGTTCATACGAAAAAATTACATGTGGAATGATCCAAACCAATAATTCCAATTGAAATTGAAAAGAAATTTAGTGTATGACTTAATGCGATGAAGATATAGAAAATGAGTTGAATCGGTCAAAATCCTTGATTCTTGTCTCCTTTTTTTTAGTCTTTAAACGCACCTAATTTCGAATGAAAGATTAATCTAATTTCCCCAGTTTGAATTTTTTTTAGTCTTTGCAATTCGGTTCGGTCTTGTCCCTTTCACCATCCTAAAAGCATGCCAAGAGCCGCTCCTCGTCCGGGTCTTCTCACCCCGGCGATCACTTCACTCCCTCATTGGACTGAGTTGTTACAGGCCCACAGCTTCCGCCTGGTTTGTCCCCAAACCACACCTTCCAAAGGGGGTCCCACTTTGGCATCCCTAGATTATCTCATATAATCGACAACGTTACATTGATAACTCATATAATCGACATCGTGAACATTAACAACTCAAGTAACAATAACATGAACATAGACAACATCAAGAATTGATCACTTAATCAATCAATAACACCTAACTATTAATTTATAAGTTAGTCAAGTTACAACATTATCACTTTTGGGTTCACATTGAAAATTGTCATCATATCTTAGAGAAACAATCAAACACCCACAAAAAATCCATCAAACATCTCCTAGGCATAGAACAAACTTGCCAAACACAAAGTAACAACCAACTAAATCAAAAGCACCAAGTGGATCAACCCAACTTAGCCTCCAGAGAGTTTACTTACTCAAAAGAGGTATTGGTGCTTAAAGCAAAATTAGTCGGACAAGACGTGGGTGTGCAATAAGCACCCAAGCAAGCAGCAAGCTGTTGGCGAGCAAGGGAGATAGAGTGTCGAGCAGTGGCGGAGAGAGAGAGAGAGAGAGAGAGAGAGAGAGAGAGAGAGAGAGAGAGAGAGAGAGAGAGAGAGAGAGAGAGAGAGAGAGAGAGAGCTTGGCCAAGCTAAGAAAGAGGTGTAGCACCCTAGAGAGATATATGTGGCCTCTAGCATAATCATGGTGGCTCACTTGGCATGGTTTCAATGAAAGATGGCCTCCTTGGAAGCCATGTGTGGCCTTAGAGCCGTGATGACCTAGGAGGTAGATAAATGAGTAGTGGAGTGATTCATGGGTTCCATAAATGTAAGTCCATAATTGGGGGTCACTTGGCATGATTCGAATGAAAAATAGCCTCCTATGAGAATAGCTATGGCACAAATGGCCCAATCAAAAACTTGGAAATGACAAAGATGACGTTCCTATTGATACATGAGAAATCAAAAGCTTGTAAGGAAACTAATCTATTTGTTGCATACCTGATTAGATATTTCCTTCACTCTTATTAAACCAATTTATGCACTCTCCAAATGAAAAACATCTCAAGATTGTGTATAGGATCCTGAAATACTTAAAGAGCACACCTAGAAAAGGACTGCTATTCAAAAAGTCTACTCAATAGGAGATTGTAGCATACATGAATATAGACTAGACAAGGTCAATTACTAACAAAAGGTCGACTTTAGGATATTGTACATATGTATAGAGAACTTGGTTACTTGGTGAAATAAGAAGCAATATGTGGTGGCATAAAACCATGTGGAAGCAAAATACCAAGTGATGGGCCACGGCATTTGTGAGCTGTTGTGGTTAACATGAGTACTTAAAAGAACTTTGAGTACTAGTGAAAGTGCCAATGAAGTTGTACTGTGACAATAAAGCTGCAATAAACATTGCACATAATAGAACTAAACATGTTGAGATTAACAGATACTTTACCAAGGAGAAGATTGATATATGAGTTATTTGTATGCCATTTGTGCCACTAACACAACAAATAGTTGGCATTCTTGCAAAGAGACTGTTTAGACCAAAATTCGACTCTCTCATTAGTAAATTGGGTATGATAGATATTTACATATTAACTTGAGGAAGGGTGTCGACAAATTAGGAGAAAATATCAAGATAAGAAATTATCTTGTTTCCATTTATTTTATTTCCTTTTATTTCTAAATCCTCAAAAATTACGAAGTAGATCGCTAGAATTAGGAAGTAAGAAATTTGTTGTTATTCCTACTCCTATTTTCTAGCTATTTAGCTGTCCTACGCCCTATTTGTTTGTATAATAAGCAATAAGAAAGAGAAGAAGCCACTTTTCTTCTTTGAAATCCGCATCTCTCTAGCTTGTTCGAGCGTGCCTTAGCGAGCTGTAGCCAATAGCTGATGCAAATCAACCATTTAAGTGTTATTCATGATTTCTATCCTCTATCTTGTTAATGTTTCTAGTCAACAATGTACAGAAGAAAAAGAAAACAAGAATGGTATTCTCTATGCCTCCAAGGCTCCATCAGCAGCCTCAGCAAGCGAAACTGAAATGTTTGGTCAATTCTCTTGTCTCCAAAAGTATTTGGCATTGATTCTATTAGAATATATAAATAATAAACAATACCGACATCTAATAGCTTAAGTTTTTGAAACAATCGGCAGTGGTCCTACAAAATCTTATATGATATTGGAACTGAGATATTGAGTTCAAATTTTACCAGGTCTCATTTACCCCTTAATTTAAGCTTTACCACCACGTTTTATAGATGTCTTCAAATTCAATTTCTTATCTCTTATGGTCAAAAAAAAAAATTTCGCAGAAACACATGTATACTTCTCTGGCCCCATTTGCCCCCTAATTTAAGCTTTACAACCACATTTTCAAGATGTCTTCAGATTCAATTTCTTATCTCTTATGGTCAAAAAAATTTTCGCAGAAACACGTGTCTCTCTCTCTCTCTCTCTCTCTCTCTCTCTCATATCAATATGTCGCTAATGGCCATTTTGTCTCGTTCGTGATTGACTTACATACGGCTAACTAAGTCCCCCTCCTTAGTCGAGTGTAAAGCAAGTCATCCTCGCTGAACTAAAGATTCACAAAGATTGCAGGCACTAGCTTCCCGTAGAAATGAATGTATGGAAGCTGAGAGTGTGGCGCAGCGAAACAATACTTCAAGTTAATGGAGACGAAGATCATGGACCCCATGAAATGAACGTTTGTTTTTCACTGTACAAATGCCTGTGTATACGTACTGTGGACAGAGGGAAATGGTTTCTTGAAGAGAGACGCAATATCCAAAGATGGGATTACTTCCTTTTTCCTTAAATGGGTGGTTCCTTATAAGATGACAAATTTTCCCAAATCAGATGGGCTTCACTTTTGCCATTTTTGGAGAAAACAGACTCAGCCAAAAGGGGTTGACACAAACAAGACAATCAACGTCTGACTTAGATTTTACTTCCCCTTTACCAAACCAAACAAGACCCAAGACTCAGTCACTTAAACAGAAATCATGATGACTCACAGAAGAGAGAGGGAGAGAGATTCGCTCATCACTTTTGACTTTCTCAGATTTGAAAGCTTTTTTTCTGTAGCTCACACCAGACTGGGAAAAAAAACCGACACTGAAAATGGGATTAGACGTATGAGCTGACAAAAACTGCGCTGTCTGCGCTGTGTCCTTCACTCTGCATTAGGGTTTTCGGTTCCCTTGTCCTCACTTTCGTTTCTCTTTTCATCCATGATCAAACCGTCAAAAGGAAAAACCCCTTCAAGTCAAATATCTTATCCACGATAACTACAATTAATCTACACTAAAGTTCTCTAATATTTTCCTTCTGTTGGAGAAGTCTCGTGAAAGATATAGGGTGAAATACAATGGTTTTATGTGTATTTGGTACGCATGCAAATATTTCTAAAGAATGTCATGATTTGAACTCTTTAGTTTCGAATTATGCTCTATTATCGATCAAGTTCCACAACCGTACTCCCCAAATGTTCAATGTACTCCATAAAGGGAGCACAAAGATATTTCATAAAAAAAATTTGATTTAATGTAGACACATAAGAAGCCAAAAATCCGTTTAACAAAAAATCTCGGATCAAATGAAGATATAAGTATATAAATTGTTATTTTGCACTTCAAATGTACATTGATGGATCTCTTTCTATTATGTATATGGCAATGACAATTAGTAGCACGAATAAGTTGGGGGAGTATAATGTATGAATTTAGTGATCAAAGATTTCAGCCATAGAAAAGAAATGAAAGATAACGCTAAAACATCAATGTAAGTTAGAAGGTCAATATAAGAATTCCTATGTCATTGGATTGTTTTGTTTTGAAATTATTTTATGACAAAGAAGCCCATCTACATAAATCTTGGGTCCAAAAACAATACCACTCACCTCGTGGATCAAGTAATATACAAGCCAAAACTAGGGTGAATGACCCCAGTATAGATACTTTTGCACTTTGTGGTGTGTTGGGAATCAACTTCTAAGTATGCACCTCATTCACGCAGTAATACAACATTTCTACTTTACCTTGAAAGCCTTTTGTGGCCTTTTTCATCTTAATAATATGTAATTGCTAAATAGTACATTGAATCAAACATTACATATGGATATCTAAAATAAAAATATTGTCTAAAATGACATTGCAAAGGATGCAAACCATTTAGCCCCATTTGTGTCCCAACCTGTGCCACTTATGTAGACCTCAAGCCAACATCTAGCTTAGTTTTGATTTTCCAAAAAATGTTGTAACTCATCGTCATAAGTGTCCTATATGGAGACTCAATCCAAAGCATAGAGTCTATGCCAATGTAAAACCTACCAAATAGTAGTAACTACATTGGAATGGATATTGTCAAGATCACCCAATAAAAGTCCGAGACCTTCACAAGAGGAGAAGGTTAGGAGAGAGCCCAAGTTCTAACCTATCAATGTATTCAATTGAACTTATCTTTATTAATAAATAAATACAAACCTTAAACTAATGAGTCGTGGATTAATTTGGACATATTAACTATTCACACCATATAACTTATCCAATGTAGAATTTTCTAATACAACTTACACGTGCAACTCAACAAATATATCAAGTTGTTATGATTTATAGTTTGCGTACAATACGTCATATATTGTATGCTTCAGTTGACATGTGCAGTGATACTATGTCCATGAAGAGAAATGCAATAAATCATTATGTCAACCGCGATTTACGAGCACTAGTATCTCACTAAAACCCCCAAGTCCTAACTACACAATTCAATTTCTCGCGGTTTAATCTCTTCATTTCTCATTCGAGGACTCAGTCTCTTAATTAGAGAAGCACTCACACAACCTTTGACAGCTCAGTACATTCTACAAAACGAAGAACGACTTGAAACAAATAGAAATCTTTCAAAAACCCTAGCTAGTCAATATCAAGTTAGACATCCAGTCTATATTCGTAAGATCAAATAAGCCATCATAGCTTCGCTAGACGCACAGTTCATGACTGGCTAGCCAACATGGTCGGGCATGTTTCTTGCGCAAAACCTACTAGACATCGCTTGGATATTCATTGTCAAACCATCAAACACTCGAAGCTGTGTTCCCAAACCCTGTCCTCTTTCTTCAGTCTTCCTCGACCTTCATTTTGAGTCGTTTCTTGATTGACTGAATTGGGCTTAAACTCGAGATATTAACTCAGCTAAAGTGCTATGGCAGCTTCTTAGAGTGCATTTGGTTTGGCTTTGGGGAATGCACTTGAGAAAATGCAAATACCTTTGGGCTAAAGGGGTTTCTCGAAATGCAAATATTGTTTGGTAAATTTTGCATTGTGAAACAACTTTGACCTAAATGCCGTTTGGTGAATACCATATTTTGCAAGGATTTTTGCAAAAAATTTTATGAAAAAAAAATTGTAAATAATTTTTTTTTCAAATTCACTTTCCGGCGACCTTGCCTGAGGTCGCACGACCTCAAGCGGCGGTCACCCGTCGCCTGGGTCGCCTGACCCAGGCAATGGCGGTGGTCGCACAACCGCCTAGGTCGCCCAACCCAAGCGACGGGTGACCATTGCCTAAGGCAGTGACCTAGGGGTGCGATCGCCGCCTGAGGCACCAACCCAAGCGGTCGCCCCCTTGGCCGGCGGTTGTCGGTGGTGTTGGCCACGTGAGGAAGATGAACAGTAGTGCAAGTTGCATTCCGAAAATGCAACTTGCAAATGCACCTCTGAATCTGCATTGAACTAAAGGACTTTGAGAACATTTGGAGATGCAATTGCATCTCCCCAAAGTCCTCCCCAAAGCTAAACCAAACAGGTTTGCTATTTCCCAAGGAAGCCCCTTAGGAATGTTGAACTAAACAGGCTCTTATTTGGCTCTGAAGATGAGCAATTTGGTAAATTTATTCACTTAATTTACCATATCATTTAGCATATATTGAATTCCCACAACTAGCCCTACGACCCAAGCACAACTAAATGCCAAAACCAGCTTTCTTGGACATATTCATACTTTGGTTTGTAGAGAACGAGATTGTCTTAGATGTTGTCGTGATGGTTCCCGTGCCCGTTGGATTTGGCCCACAGAGTTTAATTAGGAAAGAAGAAGACAGAAGAGTCGTCGAGTAGGGCTGAATAATCAATTTCTATTCCTGACTTAGGACACAACAGACAGAGAGAGACTCGTGTTGGCACTTTGCCATCTCATCGTCCATCTTCTGCTCTGATCTCCAACTCTTTCAGTCCTTCCTTTCTGCTCCAGTTGTCCATCTCCTCTTCCTCGGCCTTTTGAAAAGAAAACACTCCAAATCATCGCTTAAAAACATCCCTTCAATAATTATTACTCATCTCTGCCAAAAAGATAAACCGTGACAAACACAAGCAAACAAAAAAACCAAAAAAAAAAAAAAAAGTCAAGACATGCAAATGCATGTAGCTCCACTCCCTCATCCTTATATAAACCATCCTCGTCTCCTACACACAACCCAAAATCAAGAACTCTCCTTTATCAAAACCCAACTTCACAGTAGTTTACGTGGGTACTCCAAATTCTTCTTCCGTCTCTGAAATTCACAAATTCCATTGACCTTTCTTTAACCACCAAAGTCTCTCTTACTCTTACCTAGGGTTTTCTTCTTATTGAAACGCTTATATTTGTATTTCTTTCCCTTTTTTGTGTCTGGATAGCTATGGCTTGAGAGTCAGAGTTGGCAAAAAGAAAGAAAAAATAGCAAATCTACTTCATAGTTTGTTTGTCAGGTCCTATTCAAGAAACCTGATTGTCAACTTCTTGGGTCATTTCCTTTCCAGATGGAAGCCTTCAATGCCTCAATGCCTTTGCCTTTCTCATACCTATTCACAAGTGAAGGCTCAGCCGCTAACAGTTCGTCATCATGTGGCGGTCCATGGATGGACACGAGAATATGGAGCAGGCTTCCTCAAAGCCTGCTCGATCGCGTGATTGCATTTCTTCCGCCACCTGCCTTCTTCCGAGCCCGTTTGGTTTGCAAGAGATGGTATGGGCTTTTGTTCTCCAACACATTCCTTGAACTCTGCTTACAAGTATCCCCAGACCGCCATTGTTTCATCTTCTTCAAGAACAAGATGCACAGCACTTACATTTTCCAAAACAATAACTCCACCAACAACCACCCTAGATCATCATCATCTGCTAGTTATAACATGGAAGGCTATTTGTTTAACCCTTATGAAATAGCTTGGCACCGCCTTTCTTTTCCTTTGATCCCTTCTGGGTTTTCCCCATGTGCTTCTTCCGGTGGGCTATTGTGTTGGGTTTCCGATGAGGCCGGCATGAAGAGCTTGATTTTATGTAACCCTCTTGTTGGTTGTTTTACTCCACTGCCCCCAACACTTAGACCGAGGCTCTTCCCTTCGATCGGCCTCGCCATCACTCCATCTTCAATTGATGTTGCCGTTGCTGGAGACGATTTGATATCTCCATACGCAGTGAAAAACCTCTCTTCCGAGAGCTTCCACATTGATGCTGGCGGGTTCTTCTCGCTATGGGGCACCACTTCTTCTCTACCTAGGCTTTGCAGCCTTGAATCAGGAAAGATGGTTTACGTGGAAGGGAAATTCTACTGCATGAACTATAACCCATTTAGCGTTTTGGCCTATGATATAGGGAGCAACAACTGGTGCAAGATTCAAGCCCCAATGAGGAGGTTCTTGAGGTCCCCGAGTTTGGTGGAGAGCAAGGGAAGGTTGCTTCTAGTGGCCGCTGTTGAGAAGAGCAAGCTCAATGTGCCAAAGAGCTTGAGGATTTGGTTTCTCCAAGATTGTGGGACAACTTGGGTGGAAATGGAGAGAATGCCGCTTCAACTCTACATTCAATTTGCAGATATTGAAGGTGGAAGAGGATTTGATTGCATTGGGAATGGAGAGTTCGTTGTGATCATGATAAAAGGGTGTTGGGACAAGGCCTTGCTTTTCGATATGTGGAGGAAGAGGTGGCAATGGATGCCGCCATGTCCGTTTGTCAGAGGTGGACGGGGCGGCAGTGGTTGTGGTGGTGGTGGTGATGAGTTTGAGATGCATGGCTTTGCATATGAGCCGAGACTGGCTACTCCGGTCACCGGGATGCTTGACCAGTTGACTCACCCTCTTCAGTCTTTCAGTTGTTAGAACAAATGCTAGGGCTTTTTCTATAAGCAAGAAGATGATCTTCTTGTAGTTGTGCTTGTGAGCTTTGTATGATTTACTTTGCATGCAGTATGTTTTAGCCGCTACTATCCCAGGCTATGTAATATGCGTTCTCGCCTTCATTTGCATGTTTGATCGTCCCATTACTTGCCTCCCATTTGTTTCCTGCATATTACATATGGCACAATCTAGGTCCTTCTCTCTTCCAATCACAGAGATGCAGGAGTTATGCTTATCTCAATGAGTTTGAACATGTCTGTCAGACTACATCGCAAAAAAAAAAATTCAATCTTATGAACGCATAAGGAAATAATATTGCAATGAACTACATAAAATTGACGTTTTATTCTCACCGCTGCAACAAATAAAAACCGCAACTAAAAGAGCAATTTTAACCGGATAGTGGTGCATCTCTAACCATTGTCTGGATCATAAATTCATCTTTTTAAGTCATGAAAGTTTTCTCATAATATAATTAGCAATTTTTGTTGTCCCGCCATTACATATTGAGTCATACAAGTATCATCTAAAAAGCTAAATTATTGGCCGCTTGTCTAATATAGCGACAGGACCTCAATCATGCACAATAGGAAAAATATATAATACTGTTAACTATATCACTAAGTCTTCTTGTCTACCATTGAATCATAGACAAAATGAAGGAATATAAGGTAAGAAACTTGATCCAACGGATGATAAAGTTACCGAATGCTTTGATCACGGAATAATAGAAGCTCCCCATGCTCAATAAGCAAGATATTAGGTTTGTCGCATGATTGTACAGAGACATAAAAGGTTATATACTGCCATGTTAATGCATAATCACGCCGAAATATCTCCCTGTTGAAGGATGCAAATCATTGGATGAGGATCATTCGTTCGGCCAATCGTATCCAATTCATTAGAATGTTCTTTAGTCAAAGTTATATTGGGTCAAAAAGACTCGTACAATCTGATGTGATTTTGCAACCAAACTAGTTAGAAAATCTGTTTTCCTTGATGGGATTTACTGGCATGATGTTCGTTATAGTGAGGAATTCTCCCAACTCAAATGAAACATGCTTGATTTGAGTATTCTTGAATGTTTTCTCGAAAAAGAATGTCATTCAATTTGTCATTGTGAGCTCGTGTGCCCGTCTAGCATATTTTGGCTATAACAAATAGGCCATTGTCACTCTTGTAAAAGTAGTTTTGCCTTTAACTTGATAAATCAAGAATGTGATGAAATTTCCTCTTGCGTGTTCAAGCGTATCTTTGCGAGGTGTACTGACTAGATGATGCAAATTATGGAACTGATGACATTATATCCTCTATCTGGTTAATGTTTCTAGTCAACAATGTAAAAACAAAACAAAGAACTAGAAAGGGTATACCAAGGCTCCATCGGCAGCCCAACCGAGTGAACTGAAATATTTGGTTAGGTCTCTGTTCCCCGAAATTATTTATCATTCATTAATCATTAATGCATCCCTCTTCCTTATTAGCATTGGCTTTTATTTTCGATATGTCTTTCTATTCAACTTCTGAACTTTTTTAAGTGTTACCTCGACATTTAGTGCGCAGAAACATCTCTCTCTCCTCAGTGGAGTCTAAAGCAAATCATCCATGCCGAACTAAAGATTCACAAAGACATCGGTTTTCACGTGGAAATGAATGCATGGTAGCTAAGAGGGCAGTGAAAACAGTACTTCAAGTTAACGGAGTGAGATCAAAATCATGCACCACCCCCATGAAATTGATATTTGTCTTTCCTTGTCAAATGCCTGGATATACGTGCATAGGAGAGAGGGAAAAGGTTACTTGAGGAGAGACGCAATATCCCAAAAATGGGATTGTTTCCTTTTTCCCATTAAAAGGAGACTCCTCACGAGAAAGATCAAATTTTGCCAAATCCTATGGGCTTTCACTTTTACCTTTTCTGGAGAAAACCGACTCAGAGACAATTGATAGTGAAAAAGGAGGGATTGACACAAACAAGACAATCAACGTCTGACTGAGATCCTACTTCCCCTTAACCACAATAAACAAAACCCAAAGCTCAGTCACTGGGACGGAACATCCTGGTGACTCACCAAGGAGGAGAGAGAGAGGGAGACTGATCAGTTGGTTTTTCATTTGGGTTAATAGCATGAAAAAATACAAATTGCTATACCTATCACAAATTTATCTTAGATTAATTTTTTATCACCAAAAATCCTAATTAGATACATTTATGACAATTTACCATTTATTAATTTCTGTTAAATATTAACGTTAAATTGCTAAATTAGATGATACGTGACGATTAACGAGTATACTAATTTAGAGTTTTACCCTTTTTTGTCACATGTGTACTAGTTTGTGGTTTTTCATAATATCAATCCAATTTAATGAGAATTGAGAATAAGTTTGTCAATTTGGGATTTTTTGTAATTAAAAAATTAGTTTAAGATAAACTTATCGTATGTGTATTAGTTTGGGATCTTTAATGATCAAAAAATTAGTTTTGGATAAATTTATCAAGTGTATTGATTTTGATTTTTTTTTTGTATTAACCCTTTTCATTTTAGGTTTTACTTTTAGCATTTGAAAATTTGATCTTTTTCTTTAGCCTAATTTCCCAAAAAAAATCCCAATTTTAGGTCTAACCAAAATCCTATCAAAAACATTTTAAAAAAAAAAAAACACCCCAACTTTTACTTAAGTCCAAATATGCCCATGCACACAAAAAATCGCTACTAATTTCTTCAAAATTATTAACATCGAGGTCAGTTAGAGGTTCATCATCAAAACCTATCTTTAACACCTTCACTTGCATATGAAGCAACCATAGTCTCCTAATATAGATAACTTTGAACAAACCGATGACAATTTTCGGATACATGAGTAGATTTGGGACTAAAGTGAAAATTGTGAATTTTGTTTTTTTAGACAAGATGTTTGGTGTAGCAATGGGATTAAACTTCAAGGTAGGGTTTTTTTTTTTTTTTCATGAATTAACCCATTTATGTTTCTGCATTGAGTACCTCAAGCATTTACATATAAAAACAATTTAAAGTCATTCAAATCAAGATAAATGCCACCAAAAATTCTAAATTAAGCCCACTATGACATTTACTTAAAACTATTTTTGTGATACCAAAAACCCTAAAACTTGTACATGTGTGATACATTTACCCCAAACTAATACAATATAACACATTTATCCTAAACTTCTTCTTGTAATACTAAAAATTCACAAACTTGTATCCGTATGACATATTTATATCAAAAAAAATTGTCACAAAAATAAATTTAAGATTTGAAGTCACAAAAAAAATTAGTGTCTTTGATGTCAAAAAGAAGATTTTGAATAAATATGTTATACAAAAAAAAATTTGAAATCTTTCACATCACATAAAAAAGTTTGGAATAAATGTGTCACATGAATAAAAATTTAAAGCTTTTAGTGGATAAATTTTGGGCCTTTTTATGGCTTTTCCCTTTTAAATTATTTCATAGTCATTAAAAATTAAAAGAAAATCACGTCTTTTCCCTTTTAAATTATTTCACTGTCATTAAAAATTAAAAGAACAATCATTCTTTTCTTGTTTTGACCGGAAAAACAAAAATCAAACATGACCCTTGTGGAATCGTTTGGCTGGAACGACCACAAGTGGAGTAAGCTTCTCCTGTCATTTTGACTTGCAGTTTTTTTTTTTTTTTGCCCAAGGCATTTTTGTAGATCATGTCAGACTGGGGAGCAATTCAAGGACGCTGGAAAAGAGATTCTAGACGTTTGAGCTGGACAAAAACTGCTTGACGTCCTTCGTTCTCCATATTAATCGATTGAAAATTTTCACTGCAGATTCGGCAACATTATGCATCTCAACATGTGTCTGGATCATATGCATTGGATAAAGCAACATGACACTGTCAAGATCAATAGGAGTTTCGCTGTCGACCGAATCATTTGACATGAGAAATGCGATGTACAGCGGTGAATTGACCGAAGCAGTCGTTCATGGAGTAATATAAGCTCCCCTGTGCACGATAAAGCAAAGATAACAGGTTTGTCACATGATTGTCAGAGACATTGATGATGCTACCATGGTAATGCATAACCACACCCAAATAACTCCATGAAAAATGTAATTCACAGGATAAGACATCACATTGGGGATAAAAAGTTAAAAAGCGAGGCATGGATAAACAGAATACAACTTTCGACAAAGAACAAATCAACCTCGCCTGTTTGCATGACTTTCTGGTAAAAGTACAACGAGTAGGGACAAAACATGCTTACATCTTCGAAAGTTTTCAGCTGCCACATACAAGAGATATCTCTGCAAACCAAAGAGACAATGCTAAACTGGTGACGCAGGCGGGAATTCTGACAACCAAGACTGTTAAGAGGATCGATAACACAATTGCAACCACCCCAATTCAGTCATCTCACACAGGCCAAGTTAACTGGCATTCGGCATGTTTTCGCAAGCTCACATTTTCAGCGATAAAGCAGTAACTATGAATTCATATTCAAGAAACCAAAGTAGCCTTTATACTGCATAATTTTGATATCACAGGGAAAGAATAGATAAAATGGAATGATACATGTATCCCACCCTACAATACCAAATAGTTATGCCAATCACTGTCACCTAAAAGTAATCACAAACAAATGGGTTAAATTGCACTCTTACATCCCTCGAGAAAGAAGAAATGGAAGAGGAAATTTCCTAACTCGTCAAGGGAAAAGTCAAATAAGGAAGAACTATCGTTCCAACCAGGTTGCAAATGATACAATTCTGACTGCATTGCCCAGCAGTTAGAAAATGTTGAACCCCAACAGAAACTGGTGACACTGCCTGCTGTAAATGAATGAACTTACTGTAACATGCAAAGCACCTCATGTTCCTCCAAGAATCTCTCACAGAATGCCGGGATGAACTAAAACGCCATCCGACCAGCAAGCCTACTTTCTGATATCCTTCTGTCTATGGCAGCATCAATCGAATTCATCTGCAAATTAAAGCAACAGATATATCAGAAGACAGCAGTCATCACCAGTCATGGACGACTCATACATCAAGCTTTTCATCCTCAAAGATACCAAATATTGCAAAAGAATCTGACCTGAGCCAAGTCTGAATGGACTGATCGATCAATAAAGTAAATTGTAATGATGCTAACAATAAATAATATCTGTTGGTACATCCTCAGCCCAGCCAAAACCCACATTTAGGAATTGCGAATAAGACAAATGAGCAGAATCAGAAATGCATTATTGCAAGAGTTAAATACCCTCCTTGAGAGAGTTGATGCTAGATTTGTGTATCATTGTTCCTAGGGCAACAAGCTTAGGATTGATGCAAGGAAAAACGAATACCTACTTGATTTTGATGCCCACAAGTTGGTGAATTGCTTGCAGACTGGAAGAAGGCCATTAAAGAAATATATTGCTTGACATCGACAATGCAATTCATGCAGTAAATTATTTGATTCTAGATTTTTTTCTCAGGTACGTCAACTCTAAATAAGATAAAAAAAAAGGGATATTTTCTAAGGCAGTACCTTCTATATATACCTCATGTACAATCATATCCGAAATCAGGAAGCATTTAGCCTACTTACTTGGTTAGAGGTGCATAGCAACGTCGAATGTTGAAAAGGTAGTGAAGACTTACCTGGCTGGTTTCATCATGCACCTGATACTTTGGTAGGGACATTCTTCTTTCCTCCTGTGAGTGTTTTCAGTAACAACCTTAAAAATCATTGCCCAAGGGAGGACAGAAGAAGGTAAAAGAAGCAATCATACATAATAGGAAGAAGTTACCATAGACATCGCCTCATCATCCCAAACTAGATAGACTTCATTAGTGGCAGGCTGAGTTGCCGGAGCTTTATTTGTAATCACTGGAGGAGGTCCAATTGAAGGACCACCAGTGTTTGGACCGGATGCGTACGAGTGCGAATTCACCACCGACCCATCTATTGTAGAAAGAATGCCAAAAAAAAATTCAAATAAAATCCCATAATACATCAAGGATCAGTGTTGAGTGCAAAATGACGGAAATCTTAACTCATGTACAATCTAAAGATATACAGTCATGGACATAACACACATCTTAGATGCAAACCCTCTTAGGGTAAAACATTCAATAAATAGCAGTTGTCTGGCAAAAGAAGGGAAAAAAAAACAAAAAGGCACAAAACATTGTTTCACACACAGGATTATACTGAAAGACGAGCTGTCGCTTAAGGGTTGATGCATCTCTAAAAGCCAGCATAGCTCAGTTCAAGTAGTTTCTCAGAGGCCTCATATGTAAGTTTATGTACATTGATTAAGCATGAAGCAACAGGAAGGTAATATCTACTGCAACTTACAGAGGTCAGGAGACAGCAATATCATTCACGATAGGGTAGCTATAGTCGAAAGATCTCCAGATAGTAAAAATTGTTGAAGGCCAAACCACATTGCCAGTAGAGCAAGAACACATAAAAAAGCAACAGAATTCTCGGTTCTCTTGATGTTAGACAAAAAGGTTTCTCATACTTATAGTCAGACACAATGTTTCTCGTTTTTTTTAATAATCGGATAACCATAAATCACTCTTTCACAAACATATATCCACATTAGTTTTTCAGTGTTTATGTGCTTCACCTAATTTTCAAATAATGCTTATCCACATGTCTCCAACTTTTCTAATTCATTTCGACTACTTTCAAAAATCTTGCAATTTAACTCAATTCAACTAATAATTCACATAATTGTGGCTTAATTATCAACATTGTGTCTTTCTTGCTTTTAATATACACTTGACAAATACCAGCATTATCTAAAGTTGGCACACAGCATCAAATGCTCTCACACAGTACATCCAATGAAGATCATGGTGCAAGGCCAAAATAAAGGAGACTTCCAAGTTCCAACAACTGCAAACTACTAGTGATGGTTGGTATTGAAGAGTTCCAAAGAAAGTTCAAACAGTCAACTAGTGAAGCAGAATAATACCTGCTATTGTTGGACCAACACTAGCATGGGCAACCAAGCTCTTGAGATCCGCTGGCGAATTTTGAGCAATGCCTGGTGGGACATATGGTGTACTTTGCATCGGCATACTACTATTACCAACTGGAAACAAGGGCTGAGATACAGGAAGAGAAGTACTGGAGGAAGGCAGTCCAGGGGGAGTTATCTGCAACGAAGATGGATATGTAGCAGATGATGTGGGTGGAACTGCCGTTTGCACAGGAAACAATGGCTGCTGCATCGGAGGCAATGGCGCAGGCATAGGAGGAGGAACTGAAACTGCTGGATATGTCGGAAACCATTGTGCACGCGGAGGGATTGCCCAACCACCAGGAGGCACTGATAATGCAGCATTATAACTGCAAAAACAATTAATCAATGAGAACATAAAGTCAGCTCTGCCTCACTTGAAATCACAAAATAGAAATAGAAATAACTTTTTAAAGATCCGATGCACTACATACAATCTACAGAGGGCTAAAATTGCTCATCCGATAAGATATTACATTCACCAGCATACACGTCATTTATTATCCGTTCATGATTCCACAATTTATTGTAAACAAATTAAATTGTATAAGAACATAATTGCTATCATATGATGTCCTGGTACCCATACCGTACCAGCAAGCCAAAGGACAGACCGCATCACCAACAGGGCATAAACATTAAGAAAAACAGAAATTTCTTATTTTTACAGCTAAATAACCAGACATTAAATTACAGCATGAGAAGAAATTCAGCAGCCATAAAAGGGATAAAATGATCAGGAAAAACTTACACTGGCGGCACTGTACCCATGGTCGGCTGAGGAGGATATCTGACCCCCAATGCTCCAGGAACAATGTTAGGAGCAAGCGGGGCAGATCGAGGCTCGACTTTGGCTACTTTAGGAGGAGCTTCCTCATCTGCAAAATGTTCTAAATATTAAGACAACATATAACAATCATTTGGCATCCATTTCTTTTAATGAAAATTTCCCAACATACTAGACATAGCAAAATTAGTTCAGCTTCTCAAAGAAACCATAAATAAAGATATAATCCAATCATAGTAAGTACCCAGCCAGGTCCAAATATTTTCCCCAAATGATTGAATCAGGTTTTAATTCAAAATGAAGACCTAATTGACATGTTATATCAGATAATTATGTATGCAGATATTGTTTTCCTTTAAACAAAACTCGACTTAAATTCACAAATTTACCTCTTAAACATACATGTTACAAGAAGGCTAACAAAAAATGCATTAGGAAATCCAACCATATCACCCCTGATCAAAGCCCTTCAGTACTCCATAAGGAGCATGAGGACTATACCTCTTCTTTTTCTCCTATATAACCCAGCATCATGTAAAGTCCAGCAAATTGCTGAAATGTAGACACACGATCCATTTTTATTGTATCGTTTCCTTTTAAAATGCAAAGTCCCATTGTATAATTCCACACCCTCTCCTGCCAAAAAACACTACCTACACTGCAATTCAAGAGGACAAAGATTCCTAGAAAAGTATTAGGCAAGCATTTAGACATAATTGGAACAATTAATAAATCATAAGAGATTATTCAGTGTCCACTCGTCAGTATGAAAAACAAGAAATGATCCACCCATTTTAAGTGAATCTACCATATACTTTAACAGCACAAAGGTTTGGTCCTTAGCTGATCAATAGATTCGGCAAAACTGAATGGCTCTAATAATGATCCCCAAGTGTACGAGGTTCCCAGCTATGCAAGGGCCAAGAAAGGTCATTTGCATGACTTGAACCCATGACCTTCCACTCACAAGGGGTTACCCAAATTGCTAGGCCAAAGTTAGACCTCTAAAATCTTAATGGCTCTATCAAGGATATCATTACCCCAGAAGATAGAGCATCTTAAAAAAGAATCTAAAAGATAAGAAGTCACGGGCATATGATTAATAAAGAATAACTCTTACCTTAATTTATGTTTAAAAATCGAATAATATGAAAGTAACACCCCTACTGCCCAATTACTTCAAATAAACTTTCAATCACCACATAAATACTTAGCGCAACCACATGCACACATGAGGATCCTCACCTTCCTCTCCATAATGAGCAGCCAAGACATCAGGTGGGATTCCTTGCATTCCATATATTTCAATATCAGTAGATTCTCTACCAGGCTTAGCATTGGGAACTCTGCATAACAACAGCACCACAGAAGAAACAGTTAAAAAAAAAGAAGAAGCTTTAGAGCAAGGAAACTAGAGTTGAAAAAGAAAATGAGGACACCAGCCGCTTGTGTGGACACTTTTTTCTTGAGCCTTTTGTCAGCTTTTTTTACTTGTTATGTAACTCTAAGATTTCCCTAGCTATTGTGACACTCTTCCTAGGACAAGTGGTAGACATAAACCTTTTTCTGTACTTGAAAAGAAGATTGTCAATGGTAGGGAATTTTTTTCCTTGAAGAGCTATTTGGAAAGTGAGAGTTCCAACTAGAGTTTCAATTTTAGTCTGGGATGCATCTTGGGAACATAATCACACATTAGACAATTTGCAAAAAAGAGGAATTGTGTTGGTCAATAGATGATGTTCATTGCAAGAGAGAGGCAGAGATGGTCAGACATCTCCACTATTCACAGACAAGATTAACTGGGCAGCCACTTATGCATGCACTGGGCTATCTTGGATTATAGGAGGATCTGTTGAACAAGAATTATGGATATGGCAAGGTCTTCTTTTGCCTCATGCTAAGAAAAGGAGGATTTTTTCAATCCCTCTTACTGTTTTTGGGTTGATTTGGAAAGAGCGGAATAAGATAGACACCTGCTTTTGCAATGACTGAAAGTTGGCTGAAAATCTTATATTTGGTATAGTGGAAAGTTATGTCTGGATGTAAATGCTTTAATCCACATTGTAGATGATTTATCTTGTCAATGAGCTCTTTTGGTGCTGAGCTCTTTTTCCAGATGGGTTCGAACCCCCTTGGTTCCCCTCATTGATATTTTCTTTCACCTATTATAAGAAAAGAAAAGAAACCAAGAAACTGGCCAAATCTAATGCATAGTCTATAGAATATACAAGGTACCACTTTATTAAAGGGTAAACTTTATCCGATCAGAAACCATATTAAAGAAAAGAGGGAGAAAACCATCTAATTAAGGTCGCCGTTTCACTTTCTGTGCTCAAACTAGGTGTGGATTGTCACTGTAAACAAAAATGCCTACTTCTCATAAATCAAAAAAATAAGAGAAAAAGAGAATTAAACGTGAACTGTAAACAATCGCCCTTCGGTGAGCTAAAGATAATCCCAGAAAATAGAATTCCCATCCACCCAAACCAACCCAACCAAGCCAAACCCAGAGAGCATCCCAATCCCAAAATTGTCGCCCGGATCACCAAGTGGGGAAAACTAAATAGGACCGAATCGCTAAATTTGTAGGACAAAACATGGGAAAACACGGAACGACGAGGCCAAAGAGAAGACGAATTCCAAGCGACGGCATCAAACAAAAGCACGGCACAATCAAGCAACGACAGAGGGAAAAGGTGAGAGGGAGAGATACTTGGTGACGGCCTCCTTGTGGACCTGGAGGACGTGGATGGCCATGCCGGAGGCGGTGGAGAGCTTCTTGTGGCAGGCGTGGCACTTGAAGTGCTTGGCCTTCTGGTGCTGCACCAGGATCTTCTCGTCGTCGAACTCCCGGTCGCAGTAGTAGCACCACACCTTGGAGGACGCTCTCTTCTTCTTCTTCCCCATGAGGAAAACAACCCTCAATTCGGGGGCGCTCCGCACCGGATCTCTCTCTCGGTCTCGATCTCCGTCGAAGCGCGACGGAGGAAGAAGGAGGAGGAGGGAGGAGGAGCTAGGGTTTATGCGTCGGCCCTCTTCCACGGGAGAGAAAGAGAGAGAGATGTCCGTCTCGTCGTTGGATCTTTCGAGAAGACATATAGATTCTGAGGTTGACGTCAGATGCTTCCGTTGGTCGAGAGAGGCCAATGGGAGGCGACCACGTAGATCTCAGTGGGGCCCCACGGCTGGACGACGTGGCGGGCGGCTGTGAGTCCGAGTCTGACTCGGACGGCGTCAAAAGGGCTCGCCCTCCTTGAGGGGTAAAATCGTCCGAAATTTTATTTGAGATGCGAATTTCCCTCTTTTCTCTATTATTACTAGCAAAGAAACATGCGAAAAGGATTGAAACTCCTGTAACTCAATATCAATCATATGAAATACTAACCGGACATGTCGAACTAGGATCCATGCATCTATTTCGTCATGAGACGTGCCGTCGCACAAGCAGCGATTACATGATATGTCCATCATATAGTATTATAAACAATACATCATCACATGACATGTTATCGTATCACGCGGTATATGATCTCAGTGGGGCCCCCATGGCTGGACTACGTGGCGGGCGGCTGGGAGTCCGAGTCTGACTTGGACGGCATCGAAAGGGCTCGCCCTCCTTGAGGGATAAAATTGTCCGAAATTTTATTTGAGATGTGAATTTCCCTCTTTTTTCTATTATTACTAGCAAAAAACATGCGAAAAGGATCGAAACTCCTGTAACTCAAGATCGATCATATGAAATACTAACTGGACATATTGAACTAGGATCCATGCATCTATTTCGTCATGAGACGTGCCGTCGCACAACAAACGATTACATGATATGTCCATCATATAGCATTATAAGCAATACATCATCATATGACATGTTATCGTATCACGCGGTACATGATCTTAGTGGGGCCCCCATGGCTGGACGACGTGGCAGGCGGCTGGGAGTTCGAGTCTGACTCGGACGACATCAAAAGGGCTCGCCCTCCTTGAGGGATAAAATCGTCCGAATTTTTATTTGAGATGTGAATTTCCCTCTTTTTTTCTATTATTATTAGCAAAAAAACATGCGAAAAGGATCAAAACTCCTGTAACTCAAGATCGATCATATGAAATACTAACCGGACATGTCAAACTAGGATCCATACATCTATTTCGTCATGAGATGTGCCGTCGCACAACAAGCGATTACATGATATATCCATCATATAGCATTATAAGCGATATATCATCACACGACATGTTATCGTATCACGCGATATATGATTCTACAACAAATTTTCATAAGACCCATCACATGACACTTGGTCACATGGCATGTCACTAGTGGATGTTATCCTCCGTTTTGTATCGTGCATGCCACGGTGTTGTCATGCCAACAAAATTTTTAATAATATATAATCTCATAGGCAAATTTTATATTCATATTTTAGTATATTAGATTATAAAGGAATTTAAAGGATTTCATCGAGTATATGATATAAAAGGGGTCTTGTGAGCACAGTAATCCTTCTCCACACTTAATCGAACTCCTAGACCACATATCTCTAATTTGTTAGTAGATCAGCCACCTTCACATGTACATCTAGATAATTTGGTTTCTTAAAAATTATTTAGATTCTTAGGATCTAATTGACCTCAATTAATAAAACCAATTAGTGGCGACTTCGTTGTCTTCGATTTCCAAAAAGCAAATTCACCCCTTTAGACCTTATTGGACCTTCGAACCACAATGAAGGGTCCTAACTCCTGAAGAGCTCACTACCAAATTGGGACAATGCCGAATACCAATGTCACATTAGACTTTTGAGTTAGGCGTTTTGAGTTAGGCGGCGAAGTAAGATGTCCCACTCATCCCTTTTGAACTTTATGTACTGATGTTCTAACAATGTATTTCTAAACTTATCAAGTTCATTTAACATCGACGGATATTCATTAAGCTATGGTCATTTACAAGAATAATTCATTGCTAACAGCATATGAGGCAATTCTCACTCTAGAGTACTAATAAAAGAGGGTATACACAAAGGGCATATTCTGTACAAACACTTGAATTATAATTGTATGCCATTGTAATCGTGTTACGGTCTTTATATTTGGTAATTGTAGATACCCATTTTCCGTAATATATCAATTTTCAGAGGCGCTTATTGAAAAATCAACGCATACTTTGATCATGTATAGTTTTTATTGCTTGAAGGGTGAATATTGCTCGACTCAATCGAGGAGCTCAACCAAAGTACTATAATTATCATGGTCGAAGTCAAAGTGAGGGTGCTAAAGCTAGGGTTGAGTCTTGCATAAATTTGGCAAAAATGAGAGGGCGAAATTCAATCACGAAGGGTTTTCGACCGGGGAAGAAGATGGCTTTGAGCGATGGACTTGTCAAAGCTTGGAGGAATTCAAGCCACGCACGCAAGCCCACGAGAGACGTTAACGAGAAGAAGAGTCTTGCAAGTAAACATGGAACTTGCGGAAGATTTCGTGAGAAGTGAGGTTCCAATCTAAGAGAATGATTCGCATGACCACATTAGGCCCAGCCCATTATCTTGCTGGGCTTATTCTCTCACCATCGTTTAACAAGAAGCAACCGACTTAGTTAGCTTTTGAGGAGGATTATTCCAAAGGGATAAGGATACAGACAGTCCTCAAACTTCCAATTTATTTAATATGACCCCTGACTTTAGCTTAATATATAATGTGATCCCTAAGCCCTAGACTCTATGAAAATTTTCGTTGTAGTCATTCCATCAATATAGTCCAAGATTAGGGACTGCATTGAATAAACTAAAAGTTCATTAATCATATTGCACATTTGTTAAAATTTAGGAACCACATTGAATAAATTAAAAGTTCAATGAACAAATCATACATTAGGCCAAAATTCATGGATTATTTATGTCATTTTCCCTATTACAAACTTAACCTAGTTGTTTTTTTTTTTTTTGAGTCAAAAAACTTAACCTAGTTGAGCAATTTGTTTGTGCTCTCCCGTTACTTTGTAATTTCCTATATGAAAAAAGAATTGTTTCATACTTAGTAACTCATTCACGTGACGAATGAGTTTCTATATCAAAAATTAACTACCATGGGAATATGGATGAAAATTGTTGACATGAATACTAAGAGTCCCATATGTCATGATCAGCACTAACATGAAAATTTTTAAATAATTCTTAATATTTTTTATAATATTTTTGGTCCTTTTCTTTTTCTTTTCTTTACGTCTTTTTTGGACTAAGGACCGTGGCCCCAGGCCATTTCTAAAACATGACCTAATTTGTACTATATTTAACGATTGGACCTTATAGGCAAGGGCAATAACTTCCCTTTTCTTATTAGCGAATCGAAGAGAAGTTGTGTAAGCAAAGATTGCGACGTGGCAAATGGCAATAATGCACGACTCGATGCCTAGGAACTGTGCCCACTTTAGTGCGTAGGGATAATAAACTAGCCAAGGCATCGAGGGGTCCCGGAGGCGATTGAAGGGCTTGTACTTCTTACATGGTCAGGACAGCTAATGAACCCACCTAATGCAGCATCATTTGAACAAAATTGGACCGTGCAGAAGCAAAATCTAGAAAGGCTATCGAGGACCTGTGCCATACACCTTGCATTGGTACGATGGCTTTTAGGAGTCCTCTTCACATGGTGGGGACCAAACCCATTAACCATACCATATGTAGCATTAGGAGAAGCTCTTCCGCCCCCTCAAATCCATTGTTGAAATCCGCCTTGGAAAGTTTTTCTTAGGACCATATTGCTCGACAACTAGTAATTCCTTGTTTATATGCGACGTTTACGGAATTTGCTTCCCTTTTCACGTGTAAATCGGGAAGGTGGTCTCACGCTGCGTTGCTGAACGGAGTGGAGAAATGGTACAAAAATGATCGAAGATGGCGACAATGGTATTGATAGAAAGCGAAAAGTATGACCCTTGACCTAATGGGATGTGAAAACAAGTTATCATCTCCGTTTACTCATGCCTAAAAGTAAAATCAAATCTTTTTATTATTACTTAAACTTGATGAAGTTTCTAATTGTTTAAGATTAAAACCAAAGAATGGTATCATTAGTAAAAATAAAATTGTAATGTTGTATTTCCTCTCTAAAGCATCACATCATCAAATTAATAATTTCTAACAAAAATTGATCGGGAGAATTATATTAGAATTTCGTGCAAAAATTTAAGACCAAATTAAAAATTCGAAAGTTTAGAAGTAAATTGACATCCATGCAATAAATTTAACACTAATTTGATACTTTCATGTGTTGTTATGGTTATCTTTTTTGAAGTCTTTTCCTATTAAGCTAGCTATAAAATATATTAGAAAATTGAAAAGTTTGAGACAATATTGGCATTTGTGCAATAAATTTGTGACGGGTTTGGTACTTTCCTAAGTTATTATAGATGTCTTTTGAAGTCTTTTCTCTCTAAGTTAGTTATGAAATACATTAGAAAATTGAAAAGTTTAGGACTTAATTGATATCTACGCAATAAATTTAGAAGAGATTTAATACTTTCCTTTGTTGTTATGCATATCTTTGGAAGTTTTTTTGCTTCTGTCAAAAAGCTAGTGGTATCACTAGAGGGGGTGAATAGGTGATTTTAACAAATCTTGACAAAATTAAAACAAAAGTCAAGTAATCAAAATCTAAGTTTGAACAATGACAGTGGAATGATGATATTCAAAGAGTGCAAAGGTTAGAGTCTAAACAGAAATCAGATGCGGTTCATTGGTGCACAAAAGTCCATCAAAAAATAATCAACAAGAGTTTAGGGATAAGAGATTTGCATACAAAATTTGAGAGTGGATCAGCTTATAACAAGCCCACATCCACTTCATTGACAGCCTATTGTTTGGATTCTACTAAATAATCAATGAGATATTACAGTCAAGTTGTACTTCTTATATCCAAGTGCTTCTACCCAAAGTTGGTGCTACTTATACCCAAGTCTAGAGATCTCATTATCTCACGCCTAGGCACAAATTATTACACTACTTCTCAAATTATTACAATTGTAAGCTTAAGAAAGAGAAGTATGAAAGATCAAAGTACTATCAAACTTTGGAATTTTTTATTCCGAACTTCTCCATATTCTTTAGCACTTTGATCTCTTTTTATACTCCTGCACTTTCAAACTAACCATTGAACAGTCTTTAGAAGATCATTCTACAATCAACCCATTGGATGAAATTATATGAAGAAGATTGAGTAGCCATTGAAAGATAAGACTTTTTTTGTCATTCATACTTTACTCCTACTTTAACACACTTAGACTTTGCCATTTCTTCTTACAAGGCGTGGGAGTGAAAACTCACTCCTAAAGCTAAATGGTCCCTACCCCAACCCTCCTAAGAAAATGGGAATTCGAACCCTCCCACTTCCCCCTTCTTATGTAAAAATGGTGACTATTGAGGCAAACCCTAATGGTTGAGAGATAAGACTTGAATCCCCATTAATTTGATTGCCCATACAAGCAAATCTTCAGTTTCCATAAGTAGAGTTTTTCGAGTTATGAAAGTAGCTCATCCATGAAGCGATTGTCAATCAATCAAGGATATTTTGCATGTTGCAAAACTATCTTTAAGATCAAAGATCAATACTTTCTTTAGTAGGAAATCCACCCTATATCACTAATTGTGATAATGAAGTTTGGCATTTGAATCTATTACCGTGCATCTAAATATTTATCAATGTAGAATTCAAAATTGAGAACTGTAGATCGAACCAGTTGGTCCTAGGACCAAAAGCTAAACTGATCACCGGTCTGGTTCCAGTCCAATCTAATGGAACCTATCACTTTTTTTCCCACTGAAGAGTGTCCATGTATAATGAGAAAGTGATAAATTTTAATATATTGACAAAAGCGACGATGAGTAAAAATTCGTTGTGCTGCAACTTATGGTGCCACTAGATGAGATAGTGTTTAGTTCATATGTTACTAATTTTTTCGAAGAAATAGTAATAAAAAGTATATTTGGTCAGTCCAATTCCTCCTTGGAAATAGGAACCGGATCGACACTTCGGAGAACCAAACCAAATTGGCCAATCCAGTCTGAATGATTTCTAGTTTGGGCAGTCCATCTTACACACCCCTAAAACTAGCTAATATGTCAAAAAATCCAAAAGTTGAGAATTAAATTAACATTCATGTAATAAATTTTGGATTGATTCAATACTTTCCTCTGTTGTTATGGATGTCTCTTTAAGCCTTATTCTGTCC
The DNA here is from genome assembly GCA_014182895.1 of Angophora floribunda. Lineage (NCBI taxonomy): Eukaryota > Viridiplantae > Streptophyta > Magnoliopsida > Myrtales > Myrtaceae > Angophora > Angophora floribunda. The sequence goes on along the minus strand of CM024709.1, from coordinate 42,642,264 downwards.
AAGCTAGCTATGAAATATGTTAAAAAAATCAGAAAGTTATCCATGTAATAAATTTTGGATTGGTTCGGTACTTTCCCCATTGTTATGGATGTCTTTTTAAGCATTTTCCCTCCAAGCTATCTATGAAATATGTTAGAAAAACAGAAAATATCTGTGAAATATGTTAGAAAATCAGAAAGTTATACATGTAATAAATTAATTTAGGACTAAATTGGTACTTTCCTCTTTTATTATGATGTCTTTAGAAGTCTTTTTCCTTCGAGCTAGCTATGAAAGATGTTAGAACAAGTTGACTATATATATTTGTTAATGTTATGTCTTTGTAATGTGAAACGCCACTTCAGATGCATAATCGAGAATCTTTTGCCTTTGATTTTCTTTTGGGGGCCATTTCTTTTTGTTTGATTATCGAACCAAAGGTTCGTACTTCACATGTTCAGGGGGGGAAAAAGATTCCGGAAATCTCGATCTCCAAAAGCAGGGGTGAACGCTCCTTCTTTGGTTACTCTTTTCAAAGCGTGAGTCTCTCTCGGACCGCGAAGTTCTCAGACGCGACTTTTCCTTGGTCTGAACAACGTAAGTCGGAGGTTGGAACCGAAGAGCCAAACCCTCTTTACCTTTGCAGCGTGGCCGACCACCTCTCTTTCTCTATCTTTGTCTCGTCTTTCTCCTTTTCGCTTTAGCATTTTCCTTGCGAAAACCTCTCTTTTCCTTTGTTTAACATTGACAGTAATACTATTTAATACTTTTGTCAAAGCTGATGTAAAAGCACAGTGACCATCGAGAAGCAGTACGCCGTGACGGTTGAGCAACTCTTTATCTTAGACCTCCGGCTTTACTAGGGTTTTACTAATCGCCAAGACGAAAATGTGCAAGAAAAGCCATTGGCCTGTAAGCTTTAAGGGAAAACGGTCGCACACTCGATTTGTGGAACGAAGCCTTCCCCAGCATGGATGGATGTTTTGGGATGGATAGAAAGTGAGCAAGCAAAAGAGATGAAGCGTTCGTTGATCTGCACGGGGTCCTGCGCGTGATGAGTAAAAGGATAAACCTGACCCAACCAATCTTTATAACAACCGCTAACTTTAACGTTTCTTGGGTATCAACCAATCTTCATTCACAAGTTATACCTCATCACGAGAGACAAGATTAACTAACCCGGCCAATGGCTTGACCGAAATGATTTGTTAATTCTGGAGTTGGATTTCCCCTGACGTAACCATCTTGAATGTCTTCGTTTGCCATAGAACATGCCTTCTTTCTCAAGCATGGTGAAGACTTCTTAGTTGGGTTTGGGTAAACGGCTTGCTTCTCTTCTCTTCTCTGCAAGGGACCAAACTGTCTTTTATTTGACAAAACAGGCCAATCTTGAAATAGAAGAGAGATGACACCCATCCTATCTGTGTGCGACTATTTCTTAAATGATGGAAGGGTCACGCCTTTTCCTCATAGTATCTCAGATAGGTCCTTTTTAAATGCCCTCCTCTCTTTTCCTATTCTCTCTCTCTCTCTCTCTCTCTCTCTCTCTCTCTCTCTCTCTCTCTCTCTCTAGCATGTATAAACGTGATCTATGGTGTGGTGCCTCTTTCAACAGCTAAATCCTCTTTAACGTAGAAGAAACGCAAGTGCCGTGATGGTGTCAAATTTGGAAAGGGGAAGAAATGCACTCGCTTTCACCTTCATAAGGCTGGCATCCTGTTTGATGGTGTCTAGCGTGTATGGTGATTATCCCCATTTCGGTCGGGCTTTCAGTAGTCGCTACGGCGAGCAAATGCAGAAAATCCAAGAGCTCAAGGGGTCGGTATTTCGGCGTGATATGGTTTCACTTGCAGCGTCCTCAGTCGCCGCTGCCCGCAGCCGGTATTGAATCTCTCTGTGAAGTCATGCGCTTTATAACATACTTGTAGTGAAATTATAATTCCAAGAATGATGATGACGCCAATGCTGCAGGGGTCCCCAAGTCCAAGAGTATATCCGGTCACGTCGTATGGTGCAGATCCAACCGGCAATACAGATAGCACAGATGCGTTGACGTCGGCAATAGCAGATGCGGTTCAAGCTTCAGGAAAGGGTGTCTTGATGGCGGGGATTACTAATCTCGGAGGTGCTCAGATTAGTCTCGAAGGAGGAAATTACATGATTAGCCGTCCCCTGCGTTTCCCATCAGCCGGCGTCGGAAACATCGTGGTATGGCTTCGCAAGATATTTCAAAAATTCCTGAGTTAATGCTTAGAAGCAGAAAAAAAATTTCACTGATAATTCGCAGACGTTAGTACTTAACTCCTTAGATGCAACTAGTAATTCTCAATCAGGTTATTGAACAAGTGAGACTGATGTTATTTGGTTTCTTAGATTAACTCTGCTCCATCTACTTGACAGATTCACGGAGGCACATTACATGCATCGGATGATTTCCCGACTGACGGGTATCTGATCGATCTATCGAGCAACTCTTCGTCGCCATATAACTTCGAGTACATAACTTTCAGAGACCTCATGCTGGACTCTAACTACAGGGGAGGCGGCATTTTCGTTCCGAATTCTCTTAGAACGAGCATCGATAACTGCTATATCGCCCATTTTACCAGCAACGGCATCCTAGTCCAGGGCGGCCACGAGACGTTCATCAGAGACTCCTTTTTAGGCCAACACATCACTGCAGGTGGAGACCCTGGAGAGCGTAATTTCACCGGCACAGCCATTAACTTAAATGGCAACGATAATGCCGTGACTGATGTGGTTATTTTCTCAGCCGCCGTCGGCATAATGGTATCTGGTCAGGCTAATGTGCTAACAGGGGTACATTGCTATAACAAAGCGGCGGGCTTTGGTGGAACCGGGATCTATTTGAAATTGCCCGGTAACACACAAACCCGGATACTGAATTGTTACATGGACTTCACCGGTATAGTCGCCGAAGACCCGGTACAGCTCGACATTTCCAATTGTTTCTTCCTCGGCGATGCCTACGTAGTGTTGAAGTCAGTTAACGGTGTCGTGAATGGAGTGAATATCAGGAACAACATGTTTAGCGGATCGGGCAAGGGGATTGACATTGTCCAGCTGGATCAATCCGGTGGTCCTTTCAAGAAAATCGACCAAGTTGTGATCGACACGAACAATGTGAACGGGATGAAGGTGAGATCTACAGTCGCGAGGGGCTCTGCAGGAGGGAACGGGACCTCATGGACCGTCGATTTCAGCTCAGTTCTTTTGTTTCCAGATCTGATAGATTACGTCCAGTATTCCTTGAGCGCGAGCGGCGGCTCTTTCCCGAACCATTCCCTAAGGAATGTGTCGGGCAACAGCGTGGTCGTCGCGTCTGATGTTGCTGTTTCAGCCAATGTTTTTGTCATGGTAGAACAGGGCACAAAGCTACCAAGCTAAGCCGATTGAATTCTTTGGTGTTAAATGGCCAAGAGCCAATAGAAAAAAAAATAATTTCGATTTCGCGACTCTTGTCGTAAGAGAACAAATTTGACCTGCCAACTGAGAATTGACTGCAAGAGAAATGTCAATACAAGCAATCCAATTAAATCGGAACACTGTCAAATGCAGTTCAGAAGAGTCATGAATGTGTAGGCGACGGTCTCTCAAGTCCTGAAATGGAAATGGAACTTTCAAGTCCATACCAAACATGCGACTTAAGCTTACAGAGCCCGCTCCGCCAAAGTTGAAATTAAAAATTGGCTCCAACAGCCTTAGAAACCATCATAAATCTTGACGTTCGGATAGTAAGTTGATCTACCATTGAACTTGCCATCACATAAACATCGTCAAGGCCGGCACAAAGGTGACGGTTCAAACAAAGCGTCCCATCAAGCAAAGAATAGTGAAGGCGAAGTTTGACATTCGATTCGCAGTTCGGTCACTTCGAATTCTGAATTGTCACTCTCGTTGCCTGGTGCATATGAAGACCAGTTCGAGGTAGAACCTTGACGAAATGAACGGTCTTCACCCGCATCTGTCTCGTTCCTTCTAGCGATATTATAGGTTGTGATCGTGTAGCGCCGCCTGCAATCTGGTCAGTCGTGTACGCAGGGCATGCCTTGTCTAAACGCGAGCAACATTCGTGGACGAACTGGATCGAGTTCTGAAATGGAGGGCAGGAAACTGGGGACATGAGGAGGACAGATGGGAAGCCAAGACCACTCTCTGCGTGGTTGAAACGTCGTGTTACCATCCCACGACTCTAGAAGGTCGTCTTCCACACGAGACATCGACCGCTGTTACTGTTATAAGTCGTCTTCTCGGAAGCAGGTTGCTGTCTTAGATCAGCAGCCAACTTCTCGGCGAGGCTCCAGCTGCAATGACTCATCATTCGTGCAGTTAAGAGTTGGTGAACCTAAAGCCCGTTCCTTAATGATTTCTTTTTGTGAAGATGGGCTTAGCAATTTGACGAATCGGATGGACATGGCGGTCCAATAAAGTTGTTCCTTCATGATTTCTTTTAGTGAAGATGTGCGTAGCGATTGACGGATTGACGTTGATGGCAGTCGAATGAAAGTCCCGCTCATTCTTCCAATGGAATTGGAAAAAAAAGGGAAGCTTCTCTGTAATTGCAAGAATTTGTGGGAATATTTGAATTCAAAATCTCATATTCTGATATCCTGTAAAATTTTGTGTGACCAGTACTAACTATTCTAAAAATTTAAACTGTTAGATGAAAACATGATTTATTATTTTAATATTCTAAGAACCCTGATGCTCTTTTCTTTGAAACAAAATCGCTTTATTAGAAATATTTGCAACAAGCAATGCCACTAATTTGAATTTAGGCTTCAATTTTCATACTCAATAAAAGAATTCTATCATTCCATACCCAAAAATGTAGATTTTTTATATCATTAGCTAGGGGTGTGCATAAGTTCTAATCAAACTCAAGAAGTAGGGACAAAATAGTGGATTTAGGATGATTTCCGTAAATCGGTCAGTTCACAATTCTCAAAGAAGAACACTTCGACAGGACCAAACCTTTGAAACATATATACAGTAGAACCTAGGGGTGCCAATGGATAGGATCAAGTTAGGTCTTCATGTTACTCGACTCAACCCAAACCATGAGGGCCGTGTCCTCTAACCCAACCCGACCTTAAATGCATGAAACACAAAGCAAAAAATCAGGCTGGGTCAAGTCAGGTTTTCATTTTATTTTTTTAAGTGTGTCTCTCCTTTATCTCTTCTGAGGTGATTTTTCTCTCTTCAATTTTTTTTGATCTCTTACTTTTTGTAATTTTGGTGATTTTCTAGACATTCATATTTTAAATGTTTAGCGTCTCTTAGGAAAATTTTGCCATAAATATTCTTTAGTATGCTTTCCCAATGTCAAAAAAGTCGGATAAAAAATACCCTCTTTAAGGAATTCATCAAGAACGTAAATCAACACAATAGTTTCTAACAATAACAAGCAAACTGATTTGAATAAAAGGTTATGATGACTAATTTGAAAAGCTTCTAGGGGGAAAATGATGAAGAAGATTTCTGGTATTCCATCTCACTGTTCAAAGTTTACAAGAATTCTGAGAAGAATGTCAAATAGCAATCAAGAAACTACAGAAAAAATACCAAAAGACTATCAAGATAATGAAACTCTAGCACAATATTAAGGAACAATAGGAGCTTGGTAACTGCTTAAAGAAGGGGAAAACACGACTACAGTATTAAAGAGTTGACAGCACTATATAAAGAAAACATATGTCCTAAACAATTCAGCCATATGTACCAAAATTGTTATGCTTTACAACGCAAGCAAAGTGCTTCTCCTACTGCACAATTTATTCATGAATGGACACACTGTTCCACTCCATGCGTCAATTTCCCATTTCCCATAGGAACTGCCATTGCTAAGCAGATAAGTCGACTTTAAGACGAGCACAATTTGTACTATGGAAATTCGTAAAAATATATCTCATGCAATTATGGTCCCGTCGATGATCTCGATGGCCACCATCGATGATCCCTTTTAGGTAAGATATGGATTTCGGAAGATCTAATCATCGTCATAATTTTCTATCTAATCACGTAGTTTAATATATAGTTTGATAAGTTAAGATTAGTTGCGATGCTCTTTCCATTTCCCTCTATTTCAGTCGCCAGTGAAGATCCGACGAGGTCAAGGTTTGATCTCTCTTTTAATGACATCTCAAGTCAATTTTCACGCACTAGAGGCCCTCATCGATCATATCAAAAGAAATCCATCCATACCAAAACCCGTCGAGACAATTGCAATCATCATGTAGCCTTTCCCAGATTCGCCCAATCGGGGGCAGCCCCAGAAACTTCCGCTTGAACCATATGGAAACCGGGATTGGACCGGTGACCGTCGGCCCCGCCCAAGATGAAAGTTCCATCACAAATAAACGGGTCTCTCTCGTCCGACCAACTTAGGAGTACGACTAAAAACTAATTTTATCGGTCCATCATGGTAACCGGGGCCAACGATTGTGGTCCTGTATTTGCAGGATAGTTGGCGAAAGGGAAGGGAGGCGTGGCGAATTCCGCTGCGCCCACCCAATTGCGATCGGCCATTCCCATTTTATAGCAAAAACCATAAAAAGCAAAAAGAAAAATATTGTTTCTGCCAGCCAGTAACCATAACAAAAATCGAAGACACGGTACTTATAGCAAAAACCATAAAAAAAATTTAAAAAATAATAATAACACCACCAGTCTCGGGAACTAACCAGTCTAGTTATAAGGTCGGTTTTTTGTTCCACAAACTTAGAATAACCCTATTGAGTCTGCTTTCCAATTCCAAGATAGAAACTGACTCACCTTAAAATTGATCACACCCTATTATTAATCAGTGTTGAAAACCCACCAGTAGAACGATAAACAGTAATTTTTTCAAGATAAACAATATGAAAACAAAGGTTCAAACTGATGGATGTAGAAGAGTGAGCGAATAAATTGTGCTTAGGGGTGAAATGCCACTGCAACTCAAAGCTGGCTTGAGGTGCAACAGTCAACTAAACAACTAGGGGTAAAAAAACTGTTTCGATGCAGGTCTCGAGAACGGTACCAAATCGAGGCAAACTTTGAATAAAAAGTATGACCTCAGCTCAGCAAACGGAATAACGACTACCATAGCTGTTATAGGTCGTCTTCTTTGAAGTAGGTTAACTCTTAGATCAGCAAACCTCCTTGACAAGGCTCAGGCAGCATTGACTCAAAAGTCGTGCAGTTAGGGTTGGCGAGCCTGGAAAGCTCGTTCCTTGTTTTTTTTTCGTTTTTTGATGTGATGGCGGCTATAATTAAAGTCTGCTCATTCTTATGGTGGAATTGGCAAAAATGGAAGCTTCTTTGTCCAGGTTCAACTTTTTTTCTTTCCAGACGAAGCAATTGTAATTGAATGGGGAGGAAAATGAGCTTTGTTGAGGTCAAAATCGCTTTATTAGAAATATTTGCAGTAAGTGATGCCACTAATTTGAATTTAGGCTGCATTTTCGTACTCGATGAAAGAATTCTATCATTCCATTAGCCGAAAGTATGGACTTTTTATTGTGCTAGTAAAAATCTTCCATAACTATTGGTTAGGGGTATGCATTGATTCTAGTCAACTCCTTAATCGGACCAAATCAGTCGATTCTAGGTGATTCCCACAAGAATCAGTTTGGTTCTAGATTCCAACCGATTTGGCTCACGATTCTTGAAAGGAACAATATTGGCTAGACCAAATCTATGGAACCGGTCCAAAGTGCGTGTGTGTATATATATATATGAGCCAACAAAAGAATTGAAGACAAAGTAACTATAGCAAAAATCATTAAAAAGAATAACAACACCACTAGTCTTGGAACCAACTTGGGACCATTGCAGTTCTTAGGGTGGATAGGGTCGATTCCTAGTTCCACATATTGGGATTTGACCCTTTCCAATTAGCTTCTTGATTCTAAGATGGGAATTGACTTATTCTAAAACCAATCGCATCCTACTATTAACAAATGTTGAAAAATAGCTAATAGAACAATAACCAATAATTATTTTTAAGGGTAAACAATTTTATGAAATCAAAGGTCCAAACCCACTGATGTTGAAAGGTCGGCTAATGGATTGTGCTTAGGGCTGAAATGCCACTAGAACTCAAAATTGGCTTGAGGCACAATAGTTAACTAGGCATCTAGGGTGGAGTACCATTTCAATGCATTCCTCTAAGAGTGGTACTGAGCCAAGGCAAGATTTGAATTCTAAATACAACCTCACAAAAATAGGGTTCGAGCTTGGCCATCAAGACTAAACTTTTATATTTTGCCAATTATCAATTTCTTTTTACTAACGTGTCAACTTTTATTTACTTTTTGAATTTTCTAACTCTCGTATACGAAATCATCGAGCTAAATTAGATTTAACTTATCAACTTTCAGCGCAAATGTCCATCTCGATGGCCAGCTAAAATTCGCGTCACTCCCAAAAGCGACGTTGAAACGTGGTTTGCGCTCAAGGAGCGGAGACATAAATGAAATGTGGCGATCCATCTGCGGAGAAACATGCGCGATGTCGTACGAGAAGGGGCTTGTCCCGTCCAAGTGGAATCCAAGCCGATGCCAAAACGAGGGTCACGCCCGCCCAACGCGTCCTTTCGTTTGCCAATGTCGTCTCCACAATAATTTGGGTTGAAAAAAATATCCTCTTGCATTGTTGGATCTGAGTGGAAGGGGGAAGCCATTCTTGTCCATAACGGTGAAGCTTTATCATTTCATTTTCGATAGTTCACCAAGGCATCGTGCGAGAGGAAGTGTGCTATGTATTTGCATTTAGATGCACGATTTGATATGAAATGCTACCAAATAAAATAAAATAAAATAAAACAAAACGCTTCAAAATTGCTTTTTTTAGGATAGACTTAGTTGGTTGTCAGAGGCAGTTCGCTTACTTTAACCACACTCGTTTAGATGATGTTAACAGATAAAAATGAGCATAGGGAGATTACTTCAATGAGGCCGAAAATCTCATCGGCTGTTGGAAACTATGCCCAGGTTAGAAAATAAGTAGTGCAAAAGTATTCTCGCGTGCAATTCAGATCCTCTGAATTTAAGTCATAGAGTTACCCTATAAGGAGACCGACACACAAGCATAGCACTGTTTGGATATCATGGTCTCAGGCTAGGCCGCAACCTCTAGGGCAGTGATTTCTCCATTCTCTCTTCGTGGACAAAGGGGCTAGAAAATAAGGGCTCGGCTGATGACGAGGAGGTGTCAGGGCAACAACCGAGCGATGAGGAGGCGGCACCACCGCGGCAGGGGTGTCGGCTTGGTTGGATTTGTTGCAAAGGGGTTGGGGAGAGAGTGAGAAATGCACGGTACTAGTTTGATATTCAAAGCAAATTTCATCATAGCACAAGGTATTTGATCGAATGGGGTATTATGATACTACATAAAATTCCAATCCACACATGTTTTATAATTACATCGAGATCATAAGCAACGGGATGATAAAATCCATGCATGTAAACTCAATTTACAAATTGTAAACAAGGAGTTGAAAAAACTCTCTCTCATTTTCTTTAACCTTCAGCCATGGGGAGGGCTAGAGCTACTCTCACCCTCCCCTCCCTCTCTTATTGATTTTGATTGTGATTTATTGTTCATTTCTTTTTATTTTTTTATCTCAATTTAGATCTATGAGTACTCTTCTCCCAGTCTAGTTCTAGATCTGAGAATTTGAACATAAATCCAAAAGTTATCCTCTCACGGATCTAGATCCATGAGCTTAATAAATATGATTTTGGGCATTTGTACCCCTCTACTTTATCCAAATACAAGTCCTCTACCTCAAATGTCAAAAATGATCGCAGAAGCTCTAGTGTTTCACTAAACCACAAAGATTTACTCTTCCAAATATTAAATTTGTGTTTGGGATCAAATCAGGCACATTAGAACTTATAAAGTCTCGTATTTTTTAATTGTTTTCATTTTCTCTATATAGTGGTGGTATAGAAGAATTTGAACTTAGACACAAAAGAGGAAATTTCCAACACGTGCTCATTAATAACTAAGATACGAGATATAGTGATCAGCTACAATTATTTTGCATAATAGATATGTTCTTATGGAATGATCGTGTACTTAACCCTAATGCTCCATCGATCCTCTTTATTTTCTGGATTCGGCTTTGTGTTGCAGTGTTCTAAGCTTTACTTTGTTTCAATGTGCTTTGCTATAAAATATATTTACTTCTCATGTATTCTTTTAAATAATGAATACAATTTTCTTTCGACAAAAAAAATTCAATTCACAAGCATTTTTTTTTTGCTGGTCCTAGTTTAACTATCAACTTACTTTCAGACTTTTGTTGTATCTCTTTACATGGGAGTTTAACTTTACCCCTAAAATTAAACATCCTCACCCTCAATACCTTAAGAAAGTAGAGAATTGAACTTTCCACCTCCCTTTTTTTTATATGGGAAGAGTGGAACCCTAGTGATTTCAAATCACAAACTTGCCTAGTTCATAAAAGCATCATAAACCATTTCTATGGAGGGGAAAAAGTTGATTTTTTCCCACGTGCTCTAGAGAAAAAGGTTGGGGGGGGGGGGGAGGGGAGGGATTCAACCGATAAAACTTTTTTTCGAAAGCTTAGTGATTAAATGGCCCTTGGAACAACATTCCCTTTGCCAATTATTTGATGTTCCGACAACTTGAGGAAAATGACCTATTGAAAATCCATGCCATTCTTACATGATCAAAGCCGGCATCAATTGAGAGATGGAGAGAAAAGATACCCTTGTCCATCTCCCTCCTGAACCACGCCCAATGAAAATCAAAAGGGGAGTTTAAGTGGATGATCAGATAAGCATATCCCCCCATGTCAACTTCAGAAGATCACAACAGATGCTCAAGGGAACCTCAATCGCCTCCTTTTATTTGCACGTACTATGTGTCCCCCTCCCCACTCTTTTCCCCCCATCTCTTCTCCCACCTCTAGTCTAGTCTTCCCATGGAGCTCACCCATATGGACATACCTTCACCCCCCTCTCCCACCCCTAGCCCAACCCCGTCCCAGAACAGCCAGTTCGATGAGGAGGCGATCGACTTCAACGTCATGGTGATAATCGCCGCCATGCTGTGCGCCCTAGTGTGCGCCCTCGGCCTTAACTCTATGCTACAATGCATCGTCCAGTGCGCCCAGCGTTTGGTCCACGAGCCGGTCCAATGGGTGGAGGCATCTCGCCGGTCCGTCTTGGGTCTTAAGAAGAAAGATGTGGTAGCTCTACCGACCTCGACTTATGCGAACTCAGAGTCGTCCCCGTCGTATTCGCTGCCCTTAGCCTGCGCCATTTGCCTGATGGATTTCTCGCCGGGAGAGAAAACGAGGGTGCTCCCCAAATGCACCCACAGATTCCATGTTGGTTGCATTGATAAGTGGCTGCTTTCTCAGTCTACTTGCCCTACATGTCGCCAACCACTCTAGTTATTAGACTCGTGAGTTGTGGCTAGCTATGGAATGTGCTGAAATGTCTCTTAATTTGGGATTTCAAGTATGATCTCTCTCCCCCAGCCTAGGGTTAGTAAGGCAAGAATCAAATGCATAAGTCCATTTATCTTATGACACTTTGTAACTCGTCTATATTATGTAAATTCATCATATGATAAAGTCCTTGAAAAGAGTTTGCCGAAAAATTCAAGCTACTTTTTCTGTTCACTTGCCCCTATAACGTTAGCTATCGGACCAAACTTTCTTGGCACAATTATGAGACATGTCTCAAAATTTGTCACAATAGTACATTCGAATTTTGAAACTTTCACTTTGTGCATTAAAGTGCTATACTTGTGACTTCGATGTACTTCATGCCTTTCTGGTAGCTACATCAGTTTCAGATGGACGAAAAATGCCATGTGAATTTTTCATTTATTTTTCAATCCAATGTGAATTTTAATAAAAAGGTTACATGGAATTTTTCATCCACTAAAACCTAAAGGAGCTAACGGCTGAATTGGAGTGGATAATTATGACGAATTTTAGGAAGTAAATGCACGAAATGAAAGTTTTGGAACTCTTCTTGTTATAGTCCTGAACTTTCTTCGAAGCAATGCCTAAGAGATGCTATACAACCTGCCATTCGATGTGCGACGAATGTGATATAAACTATAGCAGCAGTCCAACCGGGGTCATGATGTTTTGAGCTGGAATTTCAAGATGAAGAGACCAAGATTAATAGCTCTCATGATGTAAGATACATGAACCGAGTTCAATTTCACATAATAAAGAATAAACATTGCTATTTATGACATGAATCAGTACTTCAGCTCAAATTGAGAGCTTAATATACGGAGGAACAACTCAAGAACTTCATAAGAACATCTGCGCCGAATAAGAACTTTATAATATGACCCCAAAAAAAAAAATTATAAGATTTTCTTCTTCTTCTTCTTTTTATTTGGTTTTGGGTCAATATGGGCCTATACTGCTGAAATTGGGCTTTGGTTCGGGCCAGAAAGGATCGAGCCTCAATAAAGTATCAGAAGCTTCAACCTGTCTTGTTAAGTTCCTCCACCTTAACTCCTGTTTAAATGTACCAATGGATTTGCTTTATCATATTTATCACTTCTATCTCTAATTATTCCTCCAAAACATTTTTTGACTTATCGAATGTTATATATAGTTTCCACCATGTATATATATGTCTATTTTATAAGAAGTGAGCTGTCAAAAGCAAAACAACTCCGTTTGTTTCACAAAAAATAAATATTTTAGAAAATATTTTCCTAAAAATGATTACTTATATCATTTGAAATAATCAATTGATAAAAAATATTTGTATTATCAATAATCATTTATATTTTAATATTTTTGTAGATAATGAAAATATTTTTCATTTATTTATTTCTAGCAATACAAACAATCATTTTTTTTTTAAATTGAAAACATTTATTTTCCATCAAACAATCAGATTCTAAATAAAATTAGTTCACCAAATTCTCTTATATAGTTGTGAATAATAGAAAAATGCTTATCTAAATCACATATTTACTATATGTTAAAAAGAAATTGTGAGGTAGCTATCTACAAAAAAATTTGTCCATGGTATTCTTAATCAAACACTCTTTATTAATTTTCATACATATGCGTATGCTTCCTTTAAAATACAAAAGTAAAATAGCATACGATTTGAATATTTCCCATTCTATAGTAGCATATTTATGTAACTTGCAACTTCCTAATCACACCATCTAAAATCATTATATCGACTGATTTAAATTATATTTTCCTCTTTTAACAAGCCTTTTTTTGGATTATCTTTTACTCATTGGACTATAATAAGCATTCTCATTTTGACAACAGGGACAGATCATCTATGTTCACACAAAGAAATTAGTATGAATAAGATGTAGTTTCATAATTTCAATTTGCAAGATTATGTGGATCTAGAATTGAGAAAAATTATTAATTTTTTTTTATTTAAGTTTGTGGGTGGGGATCCAAAGGGGCTGGCTTGAACAGGGATGTTCTTTTTCCAGGCAGGCAATGGTTGAAATTATAGAGGGGATGGGGGCAGAGACAGGCTTTGGCTGAGTAGAGAGGGTGTCAGAGAATTTATAGGGTCAAGGGAGAAGGTCCAACAGTCAACCAACAGCTGGGTCTCTCTCTCTCTCTGCTCCCCTTCATGTTACACATTATATATATTGTTATAATATAAAAATATATATTCTTTTTTTGATTGGCAAGTTCATGTGGGGTCCATTTCACCTTTATCACCTTCTCTGATCTCTGTATATGTTCTGTTATTCGGTGGACCAGCTACCATGATCTAGTCATGGCCCAATCAGAAAAGCTATGGTGATCTAATTCGTGTCACAAATAAACGAAAATTCATGAACATAATTGGTTTATTTCTTCCACTTATAAAGAAGAGAAAATTTTCCCAATTTTTTTTTAAAAAAATGAGTACTTTCAATGCAAACAATTTCGATGAACTTGACAAACGGTTAGTTGAATGATCTATCATGCAATTTCAATAGGATAAATACATATTTAAATGACGACCACTCATGAGAAGCATCATTGAGGACTGGTCACCGTTGTGTAATTGAAACTTTACGTACATGCCTAGACCAACTAGCTAAGTTCAAAGATTCGCATATCTCCTATTATTATGAAAATAGGCATTTTCCATTGAAAGTTCTACATTTAAAATGATGGGACAACCTCATCGAAAGTGTTAAAAATTGTTGTAATAATGCAATCGAATTTTAGAGCTAATTAAATTTGTGCCATCAAATCCTTTCAATAATTCTATTAAATTTGGTTAGCTGGAAAATGCTAATATTATTTTTTTAATATTATTTTCTTAAGACACATGGTGTCATTGATGCGGTGTTTATCAAACATCACATAGAAAAAACTAAAATAAAACTTGAATCGTTCATCATATTCTTTCTTTTGTTGATGCGCAAACAATGAGAAGTTACAAGTTAGTGTCTTCTTTATTCTCTATTTTCTAACCGATACGAATTGGATTCTCTCGAGATTTTTGAAAACCCTAAATAGAAGCCACCGAAGATTATCGACAAGTAGATCCCCCTTTAAACTCAATGCATCACGTCCCCTCATATTGAATATCATTTCGACCTTCGATCACATTCGCTCTTTAACGTAAAGTCCAGGTTCTATGGGAGGAACCGTTCCTCATTTGTGAACATGGGAAAAGAAGAAGATGAACAGTTCATGGCTTGCTCATCGATGGTTGAAAGAGAACACGAACGGTCCAAGTTTTAATCTAGATTCACCATTATTTTTCTCAGAGTTTTTATCTTTTTCATATTTGAACTTGCAAGTTTCAAGTGTTTGAAGAAAATAATAAAGAATCTTGTCGTCATTTTTCGTAAGTTAATTTAAATAAATTTGACGGATAAATTTGATTGCATTTGATTATATATTTTGAAAGTTTTAATAATTAATTATATTCTCACAATAAAATTTAGGCTTTTCCTAAAATGATTATGAATACTTCGTGTGTGTATGTTTTCGAAATATATTGTAGAAAATGAGAGTTGATTTGGAAAGTAAATAAAGATAGGTCAAGTCATTCTGAAGAGACACACACATGAAAGCAAGGAAGAAAGTTGTGGCTAACCCATGCATACTTTTTTCATGATTTGACTACATTTTCCCTTTACATGTACATCGCTTCACTCTAACGTACAGTCAAATGGAAGAGGACAATCACAATGTGAATTTTTGCCAATGACAAGCCTACAACTTTGTACCATCGGCGCGGGGGATAAATAAAAGACGTAACAATCTTTTTTTAATGCGTGAGAAATTGCTTCCACGATCCTAAATTGGATGATTATTTTGTAATTTAGCTTTCAAAAAATAAAAAAAATTAAGATCAAGCGAAAGAAGTAATCGAAGTAAAGAGAATCAAGCGATACATTCGAACTCGACTCAAAGCTTAATAATACATACAGACCTTGACCTATTTGAAGGGTGCGTTTATTTTTTGGAAAAATAATGATTTGAAAAACACTCTTTCTCAAAATTGATTATTTATATTAATGAATAATATTTGCATTGTATTTTGAGATGTTTAGGAATATGTTATCGTTGTAACGGAAATGTTAGGCTACCCTTTAAAGTGAGACAAATAACCATTTTCATAAAAATAATTATTTTTTTGTGAAACATACTCACAAAAGCTGGCATGTCTATTTTACACACCCATCACTTAATCCATCTTTGAAAAAAATCATTTTGTGGTGAGTTTGATCCCCTTTTTGTTAAACCAGATCAGTAAACAAGTGTTTGTTTATTTTTAGAATCACTTGTTTGTTAAATTCACTTTAGAGCGATTTTTTCATCAACGCCTATATAAAACATTCTAGACACTAGGATATCCTTAAAATTTGGATAGCATAAAAGCAATCAGGTCAAATCACGAATAACTTAGGGGACAATTCTCTTGCGGTGACTATCACATCATCTCGTGATTACACGATTGACATAAACAATCAGAACATGATCCTAACATATCATTGGATATGGGTAATTGCAAGATTATCATGTTTGCACACAAAATGAAAAACAAAACTATAGACAAAAAGCCTCTTCTTTTACTCATTTTCGTTGTTGTTTGTTTGAGCGCACAAACTATAGACAAAAAGCCTTCTTCTTTTTGGTGATTTTCACTGGTTTAGTTGCATTAGGGTTAAATTTATTATCCAGAAGAATTTGGTACTAAGGCTACATAAATTAGTAGGCATTAGTTAGGGTTTTATTTCGAAATTGAGTTGAGTTCGAATGATTCCACTCATCTCTCCTCTTCCTTTTCGTTTCATTTTTCTTTCCTTTTCCACTCACTTCTCCCTCGAACTATCAACAGCATGGTTGAAAAGCCCTCTCACGATTCACGAGACACTTCTTGCTGTCCAGATCTAGATCCAGCAAAAGGGTCGATATTGCAACAAGTGAATCTTTTAGTTGCAGGATGCACAGTCGTCTCCGAGCCAGTTAAACATCGGCAGCAATCACGAATGGGGGAAGGAACCCGCTTCATGGCGTCGTCAAACCCAAGGAGAAGCTTTTCAAAGTCAAACCGCCATCGAAGCACATCGGCACCAGGAGCCGAGAGAGAGAGGGAGAGATGCTTTCAGAGTCTGCAACTTGCAAAAGCTGACAATGGAGGAAAGGTGAAAGGGATGGGTGGTGGGCAATGAGTCTTTGTGGTGTAGGAAGAAGGACAAACCTCCCCATTTGTGCCCTCATCTGATGACGTGGCACTTGCAAACCAAGTCCCATCCACATTCTTCTTTCCCCACCTCTGTCTCCCGAGCCTTCTCTAGGGTTTTCTATCTTTTATTTTTTAAGAAGCTGAAAGAATTATTCTAATAATTTAAGTTAAAGAGATTCTATATAGTGTTTATATTTATGGAATCTTTTTCCATTTAATAATTTAAAATTTAAAATCTTTATATCACAATACATACGGATGAAATAGTATTCATATCCCTGAAGATTAGATAAATAGAAAGCTTGAATTCTCCATATTAATCAATTAGATTGTTATGAAATATGATTTGATGTGATTGTTTAATTTTTGCATTCAACTTTTATATGTTTTATTTTTTCCCTTCTTTTTGCATATTTGGTTTGTCAGTATGATTGAAGGGCTCGGCACATGTGCTTGTGTATGAGTTGAGAACTTTACTAGAGAAAGAAAGATTAGAGAGGAAAGATGCTAGCGAAGGAGCTGTATAGATTCGTAATGGACTTCGCATGCATGTCCAACCAAGGAGAAAATTGTCTACAAATTTATAAATTTATTGTATGGATACCAATTTAATCATAAATATTTAAATTATACTAATAAAATCATAAAATTTTCAATTGTGTCAATTTATTGCATATCTTTTGATGATTTGTTAATTTAGTTTTATACATTTTGACAATTTGCCAATATAATCCTTTTTGACCAAACATTCAAATAAAATGTTTAGAACTAAATTGGCAAACCTTCAAAATGTTTATAAAAAAAGTTTATGACTAAATTGATATACTTGAAATGTTTAAGAATAAATTGGATACCATACAATATTTAGACAATTATTCCTTCAATCAAGTAAGTTCTTTGGCCCTCCTACAACAATTAGTAGATGTTCGAGTCCCTTCTCTAATTGAAATCATTGCTGCAAATCTTGATTATTTCCTGCGCTATGATAATGAATTAATTTAATTGTAAGCTCACTTAATTATAAGTTAAAGTTAGGCTATCACCATGTTATTGCTGGAATCAACTCTGTGTGGTGCATAAAATCTAAGGATGATTAATTTCTGATCCGATTGGGACCAATTATCATTTTGATGGTCTAGTTCAATCCAATAAACCAATTACTTTTTCTTTTCATTACTTTTTTCCTACTACTTGCAAGTTGGTGATCCAAGTCTCCACCAACTTATCTTGGGGGATTTGCCAATTTTTAAAGAAATAATAAAATAAAAATATATTCCGTTGGTCCAGTCCAATTCTCTATTAGAACTAGGAACTAGACTAGGTCGGTCGATCCGGCGATTCTTAGTTCGGACGGTCTATTTTGCACATTCCTAATAAAATCAAGCACTCTACCTTATATTTTCGAACTAAAGAGTTTCTTCAAAGATTACTGTTTGAGAGCAGTAGTATGAAAACTAAGCATGCGGTTCCTCCAAAACGGGAAAATATCTTAACGCCTATCTGCTTTGGTATGAACATTGAATGATAGGAATCAAAATGTCATCGCCAACCGGTCCATTCACATGCAAATAATTTCTTCTGCAAAGTTGAATTTCCAAGGTACCAACATGGACCCTTGTTCTATGGCCGTGTCTTTTGACTTCATAGACACAGATGAGGTCCAGTCCCTTTCCATACGAGAGTTGAAAGTTGCTGGATGAGGAATGGCTGATAACACATGGAGAAACTAGCGAACAAAGTCATCAAAACTCGCATCTCTCACACCCGATATGAATCTCCCATCAACACGAGACAAGATTTCAAGTTCGATCTACCTTTTGATTAGCACCTCTTGCCGACAAATTATTGAATCATGCAGTGTCCCACATGCAAAGATATCAGAACCTGACCTCACGATGATTAATTGTTCGTTTGCGCTTTTTTAGACTTGGTACAATCAAGACACATGCAGACACCGATCCAAGTATAATCCAAAATCTGAATTGCACTGTAGGCCACGAAGAATATCTAATTTACATCCTTACCCGATAATAAATTTAACTAAATCCACGTCCAGGGCAGTAAGATCACGCTTATACATGAACATATGATCTGCATTTGTTTAGATGCTAAGTACTTAGTTACTTGCAAAGAATCTAGTCAGATGGATTCTTGAGAACGAAATTGTAAGTGTGAGTGCAACAATAAAACCCTAGCTAGCTACCTGCAACGGAGCAACAGAAGAGAATAAGGCAGTACCATCAAAGCGTTTATAATAACCAGAAAACCCTAAAAAAAAAAAACACTGAAAGGCGCATCATCCACATTTCGTTTTCATCTACCCCCCACCAGTTCATTCACTCTAACCAAGAAATATGTGTTTGGCAACCAAATGGGGTTTCTCTTCTCGAGGTCCCCCTTGAAACTTGATCTCCTTTCCCTGTTATTTATGGGGGGGTTTGCCTTGTAAACATCATCTGTACGGTCAGCATTTTCTATTCTATCTACTATTTAGCTTTTGTTTTATACAAATATGGAACACAGAAGAGAGAGAGAGAGAGATGGTGACCGTACCAGAGCCACCAGGATAAGGCGGTGAATGACCAGCCATCTGCGCCAGAGGCGATGAGTGATGATGGCGAGTTTGAAAAGAGATGAGCAAATGTTCAGGGCATTTAGGTTCTGGTTTTGCTTTATCAAAACCTTGGCCCAGCCAAAATTATTACAGACAATTATCGTATCGGTTGAAATTTAGTTGATGGTTCGAGAAAGGAAAAGAACACAAGGAGGTAAAGAAGTAAGTTCGTCAATTTTAAGAAAACATGGAACTGTAAGACGTACTCCCCACTCATTGCTTTTCTTTCCCGTGAACGCGTTTCATCAAATGCACTGTTCCTTAGATTTGCAAAGAGAATTTTGTGATTGCATGTGCTGCTGCTGCCGTCCCTCACCAGAACATCAAACCATCCACATACATAATATCTCATTTAAAAGCATCACTCCCCTCAATAATATGTTTGTTCATGCTAATTAAATCGGTTTTGGCTAAAACATATGATTATCGATTCAACTCCTTGACGTTTATATATCTGATTAATGGGAAAATAGGAAGAGTTGAATAAAGGAGCTCACATATACAAAGACCGTACTTACTTATTCTTCAATTTGCACGCATGGATCTTCGACGCTTCGCACCGGCGCTTATACTCATGTAGTGAGAAAACGCCCTCCATGCTACAATCTTGATTGATGTTTGCACCGAGAGAAGCATCCTAATTGAGTTTAAAGCTTTCCTCAAATGACAATCTATACCTCTCGAGCGCATGCATAGCTCATAATGTATAAACCAATGCATTCACCATATTCACGATTGTGATAAGTGGCCTAAACTTAAATTGGCACACGTTTTTGCGAGCGTATATATTCTGATCAAACTAATTCCCCTTAGTTTCCAAAGAAAATGGGGTAATTAGAAAACATGATAGGCAGGAATGTAGTTTATACCAGAATGCAATGTTGAATGTATGACAGATAATATTACATATATCCGCGCGCAAACCCCATTACATGGAATACAAAATCGGTGAAGTAATAAAATGGCCAAAGATCTCCCTCTGGTTTTTATCCACCCCGGTTCAGTAATTGGAATTTGCATGCGCGTTCTCCGCTTAAAAACAAGAAAAGAAACCCTGAGAATCGGTAAATCAGCACACCATAGCATTTTATATCCAAGTCACTCCTAATCGAGCTTCATTTTCTAGGAAAAAGGAGCTCTCTGTGGAGCACTCTTTCTTCTGTTGCTGAGAGAGAGAACCATCCCAGGGAGGAACCCGCTGCTCTTCTTCTTCTTCTTCCTGATCAAATGCGGATCCTCCGATGAAGAAGAACCCGCTTTGTACTGCAACGGGTTCTCCAGTATTGAGTTTGGAGTAATCTGGCCATCTTCATCGACAATTTCCGATGAGGAGCTCTCCATTCTCAGTCCCTCGAACTGCGAGATCGCGAAATCAGACTCGTCAAACTTGTACAAGATGCTTGACACGTCCTCCCCGGCTCGGTACACCAAGTGATCGACCTGGACATTTGTTCATTGGCAAAAGTTAAGGAAAGGGTTAGGGCTAGTGAACGATTTCCGAACTTATTTCTATTCAACCATGTGAGGACATGAACGTTAAAAAGATTTTTTTTTGTAGCTTTAAGCCACCAATTTTTTTTGACTTGTCTTGAGCAGTTGTACCTTGCAGGAAAGGGAACAGAAGTGGAAAGGTTCTTGGAGAATGCGGTCGCAGTTGAAGCAGAAGTTGGTAGATCCTTTGCAAGCTCTAGATTGTGCTCTTTGGCTTAGGAATATCACCTTGGCACCGTTGATTGTATAGGGCTGCAAGATAATCATACCTCATTTAGAATGTTTATTTTCTCTATGCAAGAATATGTCAACTGCGTGTTCCATGGTTACAAAATTTCAATTTTCAAAACAACGATCACAAAATTCACGTAAGAAAAAAGTTAACGCATCGCATCGGGTAGTGCTATATTCTTTTGTAGTAATCAACAAGAGTGTTGGGGACACTCGTGGATTCTGACACACTAATTTTATAAAGAACAACATTAACTATATTTAGTTCACATGCATTTGAGTTTGGCTTATATAATCTAAACTTTGCAAAGACTAAATAAATTCGTGAATATATCTTATGCTTTTTTCTAAGAATCATGAGGCTAATTTAGCACTGATCATAGCCATCAATACACTTTATTTGCCAAGTCAATATGATTCACAATGAATGCAGCGCATACCTGAATGTAGGAGCAGTCGATCAACTTTTCCAGATCTCCCAAACGAATCACATCATGATAAACATATCGTCTCACCTGTCACAAAAAGGCTAATTTCAGTAATCTTAATCGCATTATTGTATGTTGAAATTGTCAATAACTTATGTTATCGCTATGTGACATTGACCATTGTTGAGTGACCTATTTACAAGAGGAGAGATTTACTGAAGAGAAGCAACAAGATTGTAATCTTTTTTTATGATTTCAGTAGATTTTATTGTTTACACTTCTTCACTATCTCGAAAACATAAGCTCCTGTTCTTAGTAATAGCTAATCAGTAACCTCGGGAGCTTGTCGACAAAGTGCCATCTGAAAACCTAGAAGAAAACCCATTTCTTATCTAATGGAAGCTAAATCAATCAATAGTTGAACATCTTTAACACTTCGGAAAATGCGATTACACGACATTAAAAAAGACATAGTAACTATCTCACTTATCAAAATCACTGATAACACAAAACACTAAAATGAGAACAATTAGCACATAAAGAACTTTTAACGAAATTAATTTCTCTACAGGTGCTTTTAGGACATCCATCAACAAAATTCTCGAGAAAAAAAAGGCTGATATAGAATTCTACCGATTTGTAATCATTCTCAACTTTCTTCTTATTGTAGTGATGGCATGAATTAACATCAAGGTATCATAATTTTGGGATATGAGAATGATGTATTTCCCTCTCTTTTTTTTTTTTTTGGGGGGGGGGTGGGGTTTGGTTTTCTCAATAGTCCTTTTAAGTATGAAGGCAATGTGCACAGCCAAAAAAGGCAAGAAAATGGGAAAAAAGAGAAAAAGGGTTTACTGTATGGAGCGAGTGAGAAGTGATGGGATGGCATCACTGCCAACGTCAATTATTGGTGAAACCAGGCAACAAACCTTCCATGCTAGGAAACAAATGTACTCATCCTTTCACCTCATAATGAGGCCAAATTTCCTTAATTTAATATATAGTATATTTCCAGGTACTGAAATTAGAAAGGAAAATTCTGGTCAAACTTGCACTTTCAGTCTGAAAGCTACACCACAGGAATGCTTTGCAGGGCCGAATACATGGATATCAATAAAAAGAAGTCCACCGGTATGTGGATAGAAACTAATTACAAATGCAAAAATAAAAAATAAAAAAAATGAAGAGTTGCACTAAACAAAAACCAATTTATGAGTGGCACAACAAATGATACCATATACTTTACCAAAAAAAAAACAAATGATACCATATATAATCTTCATGATTAATCGGGGACAGAAAGATTACTAACCAATTAAAATTTAAATTTAAGTGCAGAATTCAAACCCCATGTTCAGTTTATTTCTTATAATAGTAATAAAAAAAAAAAGCAGATTGACGAATTGCCATGAGACAAATTATGTGAAACTTAGTAAAGTTTGGACCAACCATGCAATTCATAATCATTTTGAATCCTAGCAGCTCTAGCTAGGTCTAAGCTGACGATTATCCTAATTGAATTTTTATGAGTAGTGGGTAAGAAAAATTTCAGCAAAATAAACAAAGTAAGAAGAAGAAGAAGAAGAAGAAGAAGAAGAAGAAGCAGAAGAAGAAGAAGGATAAAGCAAAGTGCTGTAGTGAATAGTATATGTCAAAACCCCAAAAGCAAATTAGAAGAAAGCTCATGAAATCTCGCACAGCGTATTGTCGCTATTATTTTTCTGTAAAGAAGAACGAGATAAACAGAAAGAAATTTCTTCAATGAGAAGAAAGGGTTCCTTGAACAGAGCAACATCAAGAAGAGATTGATACCTGAAGAAGTGGGTGGGAGGGGTGAGAAGGGAGGCAGTGAGGGCAGATGCTGAGGCAGCAGCGCAGGCAGAAGATGTTCTTCTCGCTCTTCCGTCGATCCTCGTGAAACCCACAAACCCCGAAGAACTTCTCCCCCATCAGCCCCTCCAGCCACCCTCCCCCGCCCGATCCTTCCTCCTCCTTCTTCATCTCTCTCTCTCTCACAGAACAGAGGATGAAGCGAAACGAGAGAGGTTCCGATGAAGAAGACGCTGCTGAACGAATGCTAATTAGCTCCTCCTCCTCTCCCACTGGCTTTGACTGCTTTTGCTTGGAGTACAGGAACGCGTGCGTGTGTGCGTGTGCGAGTACAATATTATTGAGGAGCGATGAGGCATATATGTATGGCTTTCGCCTCGCGACTTTTGGACACCGTATGTCACGTGAGGTGTGGCCTTCTTTTTGAAGAAACCCTAGCCCCATTTCTCCATTTTTATAAGCTGGCTCCTCCACACCTCCCCTCCCCCACCACCCTTGTCTTCTTGCGCACATATCGTGTCTAGCTACCATATCTATATCTATATCTATGCGGAGAAAGTTTGTCAACCGAAAGCTTTACCTACAAAATCCATAGATGAGTGACTCTGTAAGAGATCGTCATTGGGTACATAGACTAAAGTCCCATATGTATACTCTTTCAAAAGCCCGATGGTGACCCGCTATGATAGGTCAACTGTTAGTATATATACCCAGAATTGCTCTTGCGGGATGTGCATGCAATGTGGATTTTTTTAGCAATTTGAATATACATAAGTGCATCGCACAACATGAGATTCTACGATTCTAGTAAAGAGTCTATGAAGGTATTGCACTTACAACCTCTTCAACATATGATAACAGTAATCATAAAAATGTTTAAGCTAATTGATAGAAAGAGACCATATAAATATAAATAGCATTTATGACTTATTGTTGAACAATGCGGGACAATATTTCAACAGTAATATTTAAGCTAGTCATTGTTAAAGGTTTTAAAGCAATTTAGGGTAATCTTATAGGTAGATAATTGAATTTTTTTCTCTTTGTGATCTCATTTGACATTCGTTTTTAAAGTAATTAAAAACTTTACTCATTTTATGATATTGAGATTTTTTTTTGCAACGGTCTTAATTGCATAATCTGTCCTAAATTAAAAGATTCCTCTTTTCTTGCATAAATGGGTTACATCTGTTTGTCGTTTTTGGAACCTATCCATGCATAAGACAATTGTTTGTTTATGGCTATTGTATTTGATCCTTGGATAGGCTATATTTTTTAAGATTTTATATAATGGAGGAAAAAAAGTAAGGAATTGGAAAACCAGCTACCTTTTTAGCCGTGGTGGCAATGTAATTATTTGAGGCTGCAAAGTGCGAAAGGGTGACAAAAAGAGAGTGTTTTGATTAATTCTGATGGCAAGTTACGATTGGCATAATGTTGAAGGTTGATAGGTTTTGGAGTCTCTAATAAAAGTTGGAGGTATCGATATCATATGGATGATGGTATTAATCTTTTGAAATATCTCTTATTTACATTTGATGGCAATTATGATCGTCACAATAATCATTGATATAGCTTTGAACTTTTACTGGCGAATAGGGTCCTTTTTCTACAATTGCTATAATTGCCACGATAACTTTTAGCTATGCTCTCTGCAATGCCGATCGTGCAACCACGCTATATTCCTCAGTGTTGATTTGATTCCCACTAAAACTCCAAATAATTGTAACTTAAAAGTGAAATTCTTGTAGCGTGTTTTAGGTAGGTTTAGGCCACCTCCACATACTAAATGTCTGGACTTAATCAATTTATGAGAAGTGCAGAGTACTTGATAGATTTCCAAGTAGCAGGGTCTCCATGTCCATATCTCTGGATTATAAGTGGAGCACCAAGAAATAAAAATGCACGCATTACATGATGATAATTAAGGCTGGGAAGAGACAAGACATAATAATTAAAGCTCTTCTATCTTCCTTGCTGCCAAGTCAATTGCTTTCAGTGCCATACAACTTAACATTGTACCTGAATCTATTTGTTTTTAGTGATCAGTACGTGAATTCATGAAAGCATCATTAGTATAGCAATGGAACTCTCCACCCGTCTTGTCATAAATACAAGGAACTATCTTATGTACTAGTTACATCATATCATAATAACTCGTGTCAACATAAATTTAAAAAAGTTTATTCAATTTAACAAGATTACAAATGTATCGTTGCCATGAGCTCACAACAATGAGAAGTTAAGGTCAACTTTAGTAGCATATCCTTCTCCAAAGGCGTTTTCACCTATAAGGGTCGCTAGTGGTAGTTCTTCCGGTAAGGGTGTCCAGCTTAACTGCATTTCTTATTTTAACGTGTTCGATGTCTACTCGCCTTGCATCCGTTATTTCAAATTGTATATTTTTGTTCTCCAACAAGGTGGGAGTACGCTCGTATTTGATGTCTTAGAGTTCATGATGAAATAATTTAAGAACTTACTCATATCCTAACAGTCTTTATGAAAAGAGAGTTATTTTCTCTTCAATTTGTGTGCCTATGGTACATCATGCATTCTCATTTATAATAAATCACATAGAAAATCCAGTTCTTTATTTCCTCTTGCTCATAATGTCTTGTCCCATCCGCTATTTGGTTAAGTGAAATATTGAGAATTTTGTACATTTTGGAGTATTTGTTAGTTCATTGTGTTATTTTAACAAGTTCTATGAAAAAAAATGCGAGGGTGAATTGAATGGTGACATTAGAAAAGTATGATTTCAAGAATTTGAAAAGAAAAAGAAAAAGAAAAAGAAAATTTCAAGAAAAGAGACCACAATTTTCAAGGGAACCATAATTAATGCATTTTTCAGAAGATTTAGTTTAAAGTATTGCAAACTTGGGCGAAAACATAAAGTTGAAGACCACCTATGCCCTTTTGATTTATTGGTTGGGGGAAGAAAAAAATCCACACCACCAATAGGGGGTGTTCGGGTCGAAGTACTTATCAACATTAATAAAATAAGTCTTTAAAAGGATTAAAGAGGAAATACCAGAGACCCGTTAAACGGGTAGGAAGATCCGTTTAAGGTTGAAGAACCTATGCCGTCATCCATATTTCCTTGGTGGCGAGGAAGTTTTGACCCATACCCAACCCAACCCATACCCAACCCATACCCGACCCGACCCATATTGTTAAAAAATCTAACTCCAGATTTTAAACTTATTCACCATTTTTAAAATTAGGGGGTGTTTGGGTCGAAGTACTCACCAACATTAATAAAATAAGCATCCTTACAGCCCACCACATTAGTGGATAGGCGAATGTAGTCTTAGCAGGTAGAAATGCCCTTGGGATGAGGAATTTTAACAAGAGTAGCCAACTGGTCCTTGTTTAGACTAATGAACCAAACCAAGCCCTTGGTTTGAAATCACTCATTTTTCCAATTGTTTTTACACCATTGGTCCCTTCCTAATCTTTTATACTCCAACAGACCGAGGATACATCCTCTCTTCCGGTTACGTTTCGTCTATTTCATTTTGTTATGCTGAAAAGTGTCCATGTAATATGGATCGATGAGTAATTGGCAAAGATTGTGAGGCGGTTCTTTGTTGATTGGCGATCCTCTTTACATTTTGCAATTCAAACACTTGTACTCACTATTAACGATTTACAGCAGTTACTAAGAAAACTACTAAAGTTATACACAGCTTCCACGATTATGAATGCTTATTTACTACCTCTGATAACATCGACTTCCTAGCCCAACGGTTGTCACTTGCACTTCTCTGATGGCTAACTCCCCAACAGTTGCATTCAAGATTCTCAATACTACTATAATGGTTGCATCGCTGACATTCCTTGGGGTTTACTATATTGCACCCACAACTTTCAGCTCCACTTCCGGGCATTTGCATCCGAAAATAGTCAATTTCACGAATCGACATACCTCGCTCCTACCTCCTCGGCGGTTTCATCGGTTGTTGTCGACCACCGGTTCCTAGTACTTAATCGTGCCATTGGCAATCTTTGTCGGTTAGAGCCGGGCTATCTTTTATTGATGGACTGCATTTTACCGATTAATCTGTTAAGCTTTGCCATTTTGCTTCTATCATCGGTCTATTAGGTCCTCATCGATTCGACCGCCGGTGCTCAAACCCTCAGGACATTTTCTGTTGTCGACACATTGTAAGCAGCAATTGGATTATACCTTTCGAGTGCAAGAACAATTGAGCTGTCTTAAAATTTGAAGACCCAATTCAATTTTCTTCTTTTAAGAAATATCCCGTACAGTACTCGCCTAGATTTTGATACTTGCCGTATCAAAAGCCAAAATCTAAAAATTCGGAAAAGAAATAAATAATTAGGAGGGCGACCAAATTAGTAATGTTATAACGTATTACTTCAACCAAAATTGAACAAAAAGGACTCCTAGAAATGTGTAAAGGCCGCAACTTATGTCTGTCGGGAGAATATAGTCTTTATTAAATTCATCGAAATCTTACAAATTTGACACTATTCGTGTTGGAGAACTCGAACCGCCAAATTGTTCTAGGCTTTGTTGTCTTCTCGCTTGGGGAGCCGTGTCTCATTTTTATAATCATGATAGTATCCCTGATCAAACCCCAATTATGGCAAGCATTAGCGGAGATCTCCCTCCACTGTCGATTGGAACTGACTTTCCACATCAAATCAAACCCCTTTTTGAGTAGGAAAAAAGGGAGTAAAATGGGTAAAGATAAATTTCCTAGGCTTTAAAATTCAGTGAAATTTGAAGAGATTTGGAGAATTGAGGAAAGTTTTAGATGCATGGTGGTGCAAATGAGTGCAATCTCTCTCTCTCTCTCTCTCTCTCTCTCTCTCTGCAAAATTAGCGCAAATCCAATGCTGGAGTGAAAGAGGATTAGCGTTAGGGTTTGCGGCATGTGACATCCAACGTGGAAACCAGCTTCCCCAAATATTCTTCCCAAGGTTTTTCCCTGACAGAGGTTTAGTCTTCTAGCTAACGTGTCGAGTCACGTTCGGCATAGTTGCAATTGAATTGTAACGGTAATGTACCATAAAAGAGGAAATCGTCCAATCGGTCATGAAACAGTTATATGAATGTTAATTTGGTCATGAACTTCTCCTAAACCTAATATAATTCTTCAATTAATAACTATAGAACTGATTGAGTAATTGCCCCGTTGCGAGTGCCGTGAGTTATACAATTGCTAACTTTCTTTTTTAAAGTTGCAGTGCATCAAACTTAGATGAGGTAGCTTTCTAAAAGTTACTGTAAACTGTTGTGACTTTAGATGTGTTGCAGCCATCAAGGTGTTTAGCAAGCTGCCGCATCATTTTTCACAATTGAAATTGCTGCCGGAAAGCTATACTAAAAAGCCTCAAATCGGAGAAATTACAAGCCCATATGGCAATATGTTTGAAGGAAAAAAGAAGTTTCAAGAATATGCGACTCTGCAGAAATTGCATGATTCTAGAACCTAGGCTCTCATTTTTATATTCCTACGATGGTAATAAAAAGGTTACAAATGGGTTCCTATTGATCCATATCCCAATCCTTGCACTTACGTGCGAGTGTTGTTTTTCTGCAGGGCCCTGTCAGCCCATCTTAGATGGAGTCTTGGGCCCATAAACGGCCCAACTGATCAACCACAGGAGCAACGCTAGTGGGCTTTATCCACGCGAATTGGACTAAGTAAGCCACTAGATCATCGGGGTATCGCGTGAGGCCCACATCTTCCGATGTTTTACATTCATGGAGGGCACGCGTGGTTAACTTCTTTCAGCTACATCACGTCGTCTTTTGCTCGCGTAAGGCTCGCAACTGAACTTGGCATATGGATGGCGTGCCTTTGCACTTCGCCATCAATTTCTCTGTTTTCATCTCGAAATGGATGTCTATCCCTTCGATTAAACCAATCCCCCTAGTGTCTTGCAAAGTCCCGTCTCCACACACATATCACATAAGGCTCTTTATTCACGAGATCACACACAAGATCTAGAGTACATGAACATAAAAAAAAGGACCTTATCTTACTATAAAATAGGCGTAGGTTTGAAAATTTTGAACTAGTGGATTCAGAACACGGTTCAACATGTAGATATTACGATGTTCTGTCGTGCCATAGAGATCTTGAGAGAAAGTGACTGGCGCTCACTATACCGATACCCCCGATTGGTCGATCTTGCACCAGTTCATTTGCTGGTGGAGAGTTCTAGTCCCTCCCCCCACCGACGTAATTGTGCTGTCTCTTTCCCTTAGGGAGCAAGCTGCTTTAGGAGCACGCACTGCATATCGTTAGATGCTGATGATTCCAATCCCAAGACACACTTTGGGTCTGTCCTTGTCAAAGCATCGGCATCAGCAAGTAGATGAAAGTGAAACCCCGGACGATGTGAATGGTTATTGGACAGTGCAACATCTGAGCATATTCTGAGGAACATACCGTTAGTTGGTGTTTAATATCGGTAGGTACCTGGTCGGTACCCATCATGAGGTGACTTGTTACTAGTTAGGGATAATGACTATCCATCCTTGCTCGAGATTAGTGGACTTTGGATCTCG
Source organism: Angophora floribunda (assembly GCA_014182895.1). Classification (NCBI taxonomy): domain Eukaryota; kingdom Viridiplantae; phylum Streptophyta; class Magnoliopsida; order Myrtales; family Myrtaceae; genus Angophora; species Angophora floribunda. The sequence continues at coordinate 42,612,453 of CM024709.1, read as the reverse complement.
CAATTGGGTCATATGATCTCGATTTCAATTGATGTGATTGAAATATGGCCATTTTTTCTACGAGTTGCTCACGTGGCAAATATGTGATGAAAGCCATCTCATTGTCAGGCAATTTACGACATTTTGCCTAGAAATTAATTGTATCCGGATCAAACGCACCAATTGCCATAAAGACTGAAAATCCTACTATATTGGGCAATTGAAATTAGACATCTATTGGTAGTTGATGGAATTTATTAGGAAGCTCGTAGGAGACCTTCAAATTGAACCGATACAATTGGTATGGCTCGCTTGATATAATCCAGACCAGATCGTGGGCTGGCATATCTTCATCTAATCTCGATGCCATTGCAATCATATGGTTCGTGGTCGATCACCAAACTTGTGTCGTGCATAACCCTATGACAAGTTGCCCAAATGCGGACAAATTAGATAATGGAGTCGACTCATCAATGCCATATGAAATCCATGATAGATTGGTGGCAAAAGTCAGTGAAATTTGTTAATGGGTTAGGTCGTCCTCACATGCAAATGTACTCTACTTTTGGAGCTTATACATAATCAAACAAGTCAAATCATGTGAAACGCAAGTTCCTCCAATTAGCATCTTCTTCTTTTTCGGTGGCCATTTGACAAGTCTTTAAAACCGAGCAAGAAAAGAAAAAGAAACAAAATCCGCAGATGGAGGAAAAAATAAATAACTTGGACAATAACATATATAACACAAATGAATAATGGCATAAATAGTTTCTGAACTTTGATCCAATATATGATGTGATCCATGAATTTTAGTCCAACGTGCAATTTGTCCCAAAACTTTTAATTTGTTCAATATGATATCTAGACTTTTGATACGTATTTAATTTTCGATTGTGAAATGCTCATTAAAATTCAGAGACAATATTGAATATTTTCATACTATCTAAAGACTAAATTAAATATGTATGAAAAGTTCAAGAACTGCATTGAATGAATTAAAAGCTCATAGGTGGTGATATTGTACGTTGAGTTAAAGTTCAAATACCACATTGAACAAATTTGAATTTCAGGGATCATTGCATATTAAGATAAATTCAAGGACAATTTGTTTCAATTACCCTATAAAAGTAGTAAAAAGGATCAAATTTGGTGTCGTGTAGGAAAATTTATTCCGCGTAATATATTGTGCACTATTCTCCTTGTTTCGAGGGAGTACTTACACATATTTGCATTTTCTTGAGATCTACGAGTGGCACCTCGACAATGCCTTGATGTCATGGTCTGAGCCGGTGACCTAAGCTCAATATTCATGAGATGTTTTAATAGACTTGTTAAAATAAATCATAAACCTATTTCTTAATCTATATTTATTTTTTTGGTCAAAATTTCTTAAACCCATATTTGGTCTATTATTATTTTTATATTATGTTAATTATTTTCAATAAATAAGTCATAAATGGATTTATGGTGTGTTTGGTTCAGCTTTGCAAATGAGCATTGAGTCTAATACAAATGCTGAAAACTTAAAGTTACTTGGGGAAAATGTAAATTGTGTTTGGTAAATTTTCTTTGTAAATGGGCTTTGAGTTGAATGTATGTTTGATAAAAATATTTTTTTGCAATGGGCTTTGATGATGTGTGTGTATATATATTATTTTTTTTTGAAAAATTGAACTAAACCCTTAGTTGGATCGACGAAGAGCTACGGCCATTGGCATGCTAGATTTGGCACTAGCAGTTGTCAGCTAAGGTCGCCCGAGGTTAGGTGACCTCTAGTGAGGATCGCACAACCTAGTTGAGAGCTGCCGGAAGTCACAACCTCGAGCTACCTTTAATGAGGGTCGCTCAACCTAGGTGGTGATTGACTTAGGTGATTGCCACCTAGGTCTTGTGGCCTCAAACAGCTCTTGTTTGGGTCTCGCGAGGGTTGTGTGATTGTCATCTGCTATCACATGACCCTCATGAGACCCAAGCAAAGGGTCGCCTGAGGTCGCGAGACCTAAGGCAACTATTGCCTAGGTTGTGCAACTCCTGGGTCGAGCAGCCTCCGGTGGCTCTCAGTTGGGTTGTGAGACCCTTGCCGCTAATGGCCGTTGATAAGCCAGATCTGGTTTGTCGGTGGCCGTGCCGTCATTTGAATCAGGGAACTCATTTTTCAATAAAAAAAAATAACTAGGGGCAAAATTGAAAATATGAAGAATTACTGAGAATAATTTTGGAAGGAAAAAATTAATTTGAGTATTTAGCCAAATGCTGAAAGCCAAAAGTTAGTTAGTACCTACTAACTTTGGGGTTAGTTTTAGGCTTTCAACATTCTTTCAACTGAAAGCCATTTTTAAATTGTTATTAAATAGTCTAGAGTTTTTTCAATAGGCTTTTGGAAATGCTGAACTAACGCACCCTTAAAACGGTAAAACCTAAAATAACAACTTATTTGACATAACTCACATTTATAACTCTCTTCACTTTCTCTTATCCTTACTCAAGTTGCGTCCGTTTATTCTCATTTTAGTTTGGATATGAATTTCCCTAGATTATGATAAATGTGAAAATATTTTAATAATATGGGCCAGGGTTGGACTAGAAACAAGTCCTAGATTTTATATCACGGGTCAAATGGGTCAAGTCCGTGGGGTACCGGATGCGACGACCGACACGCCCGGGGTGGGGAGACTCCGTATTATTAGTGTATATATTTTGGCCTCGATCGCAATGGCCGTTGTCCCCCGGGGAAGAAGAGGAGGAGGTCAAACTCGTCATTTCGCCGGAAATCCGAGCGAAGGTGGTTGCTAATCCGCAAGCTGATTCGATTCTTGTCTTCCTCGCCACTGTTCCCTCCCTCTCTCTACTTCTCCCCGTCTCCCTCCCTCTCTCTCTACCCCCAACCAACAACAGACACCTCTCTCTCTAGTTTCTCTCTCTATAATTTCCGTCGCCGGATTCGTAGTCCGGCGCCGAACTGCTCTTCTTAGCTCCGATGGTGGTCGAAGGCAACGGCGCGTCGCCGCCGCAGGGGCTGATGGAGAGGCTAAAGGATTATGGCCAGGAAGCCGCCTTCGCCCTCTGGGACGAGCTCTCCCCTCACGAGCGCCAGCTCCTCGTCGACGACATCGAGGTCAGTATGCTCTGTTGTGCCGATCCCTGTTGTGATCCTGGCGGCGAGAGTCCGGTGATCGGAGAGGCTTCCGCGAGAGTGGACGGACGGACTCGCCGTTTCGCGATAGAATTGACCGGCGATCCCGGCCGCTCGTCCTCCGAATTCGCCGCGCCAGCTTTGCTTGTTGTGAAATTCGCCTTCACCTATGCTCTTGTCTTTTTCTTTTTCAGAGCTTGGATCTTCCGAGAGTGGATCGGATCATTCGATGCTCGCTCAGATCTCAAGGTCGTCTCTCTTTCTATCTCTCTTCCTCTCATGTCTGGAGTGATGTTGCGCCTGGCTGCTGATGGATTTGGTCGGGCTTTCAGGTTTGCCGGTGGCGGCATTGGAGCCGGTTCCGGAAAGTGACGTGTCCACTGTGGAAGGGAGGACCATGGAGGAAAGAGAGAGGTGGTGGAAGATGGGACTAAAGGCGATCTCGGATGGAAAATTGGCGGTGCTGCTTCTCTCCGGTGGTCAGGTACTGTGGCTCTACCATTGCTGGTTGATGTAGAACGCTGCCATATTTGCGTATGCACGTGCCTAGTGATAAGTGAATCTTGCTTTACTGATTTAGCTCTGTTTGTTTTCGCCTCTTGAGCTTGATTTATTTTCATGTGGGCCAGTATGAATAAAAGAAAACTGAAAGGGATCATTATTGTTTACTCAATGGGAGCTGAAAACAAAAGATAATGATTGTTCTTACTTTTTAAGCGAGCTGTTTGTTGGTAGCTAGATTAGATCTGGACTCTCATTTCCAAATCATTTCAAAGGCAGTATTATACTTTTGGAAATCATTTTAAGAAAATTTGATGGCGTGAATGGTATACATTGTGATACAAAAAAGAAAAAAGACAAGAAAATAGAAGCAGGTTACAAGAATTCTTTGAATTTGACCATAGGTTCTATACTCAAGGGTCTCGGGATCTAAAATGCCTTTATCCCCTTCGGTATGGATCTCGAATCCACAGAGGAATCAAATCGGATTGTATCTTATGTTTTTTGCTACTCAGTAATTTCAGAATTTACTGATTTTATTTACATGGGAATATTGAGATTTTTTTTTACTGGAAAATAAGTTCAATGGCTATTAGCATGTTCCAGTTCCACCCAATTATACCTAAGGATTAAATGGAGTGAAAGACATTTAGTGTAAATGTTCCTTTTTTATTTTCCCTTTGAAATATGTGGAGTTCCTTAAACTGGCTAAAATAGCTCGATAGGCTCTGCTAATGTACACTGTAAGATAACTTACAAAGTGACGACTTGGATGTTTGTCCTTCACTCTCTTTTCATACATGTCTTATGATAAATTCTCCAGATAAGCAAGTAGTTGAGAATAAACTTAACATTTATATACTCATGCTTCTATCATTGCCACAAGGTAAATCAAATATATGAAAAAGCTTCAGCTATCTTATGTGCTTGCATATGTGTTCTACTTTTGCTCTGCAGTCTCCAGATCATCAATTTCTTGTTTTATAATTGTTTTTTGTTCATTGTGCTTACTTGAGTATGCAAAATTTCAATGAAAAAGGTGCATTTTTTTTTTTCAAAAGTTGACAACATTTCTTTGAATAATGTGTAGTTTTGTGATTTATACACAAGAATTGCCTGCCTTATTGTTCATCTTCTTGACATGTGGTCCACTGATTTTCTCACACAATATCCATTTTTATGCCATGCAGGGAACCAGACTTGGAAGTTCAGATCCCAAAGGATGCTTCAGTAAGTATTTCTTATATTGACTTGATTGTGAATTAGCATGGTTTTAGGTTTCACTCAGTGCATGACTTCCATAAAGGTTTACTGGTTCAGAAAAGGATAAATTTATCTTTTACAAAAGCTTATGAAATTAAAATAGCTGCACAGCTTTTTTCATTTCTAACACACCATGAGCATTTGGACACTGCTTTTGTTGATTAATTTTTTTTATTTTTAACCAATATGTTGTTGCACTGCTAAACTTATTTCTGGTTCTTCCAACTGCTGCTATTAGTATGTAATGCACCACAAAATTTTGTATTAACATACTTCTTCAGTATTTCAACTATGTAACCTGTTGAAGTATTTCATTGTAGACATTGGACTGCCATCTGGCAAGTCACTTTTCCAAATTCAAGCAGAACGAATCTTGTGTGTTCAGAAGTTGGCTGCTCAAGCTCTCAAAGAGGGTACAATTCCTCTCTTGTTCATTTTTTTAAACTACACAGAAAATATGCTTATTCTCTTGTTTTTTGCAGGTTCTACTGGTTCTCCACTGATACGTTGGTACATAATGACCAGTCCATTTACTGATGAGCCCACGCACAAATATTTTGAGAGCCATAAATTCTTTGGTCTTGAAGCTGAGCAAGTAAAACATGTGTATCTTTTCCTAATTTTCTAATAGACATAGTTAATTTTCCTATCTGGCTGTTGTTAATATTGCCCCACTGTTGATGTAAAATTCGTATAGGTCACCTTCTTCCAGCAAGGTACCATGCCATGTGTCTCGAAAGATGGAACATTTATTATGGAGACTCCTTACAGAGTATGTTTGCTACTCTATATGTTTGTTTGATTAATTTAATTGTAGAAAAAACAGAATTATATTTTTCAAGATCTTGGTAACCAACTCTATCAACCTTAGTCTTTATACTTGTCCAAATTCACCTAGCCATTGCCAACCATTTTGCAGTTATATTGTGAGAATGGAATCCAAAAGAAGAAACAGTTTAAGAAGTGTATTATAAAGAATAGCGGAAATTTTAAAATACTAAAGCTGAAGGGAGCTGAGATCTTAGGCAAAATAAATTATAGTCCTGTAACTTTTGGCCTCCTTATAATTTTCCTGATTGCACGAGCATCTGAGTATCGTATTGCAATGGTCTACTAATGTCTGGATGAGTGAGAGAACCAAGTAACTAAAAGCCCCAACTGTTGAGTGTGTAAAATGGTACAATACATGTGGTGCACTTTTTTTTCTCGGGAGACTACCATAAAATGATTAGAAAATCTGGATTGTTTCGGAAGGGGGAGATGAAACTGTAGGTGTATGAAGTGCCATGGAATTATTTCCAATCTAAGTCATAATATCTGAACTAATGCATGAAACTTGTTTTGATATGATTTTCATATCCAGGTAGCTAAAGCTCCCGATGGTAATGGTGGAGTATATACAGGTGCTTTTATTTTTTTCAAAAATCCTGTGCCAAATATTGGTTACTATTTCGCTTTCGCAGTTATCTGAACCTCATATAGCTTAAAAGCATTCATTAATACTTGGCTCTCATTGATCAGCTTTGAAAACTTCCAAACTTCTTGAAGATATGGCATCAAGAGGGATTAAATATTTGGACTGTTATGGAGTTGACAATGCGTTGGTGAGTTTTGCTTATTAAGCTATGGAATTCCCCATGGCATGTTTCCCTTTTTGTGGGTTGAATTCCGATATTTATCAGACAAATTTGTCTCTAAAAACAGGTACGCGTGGCGGATCCTACTTTCTTGGGTTATTTCATGGACAAAGGTGTGGATGCTGCGGCTAAAGTCGTCCGTAAGGTGATTATATGTCTTGGTACATATCATACTTCAATTTATTAATTTGACTTGTCGTGCTTATCCTTTAGAAAGTATGTTGAGTTGAAGATGATTTACATGATTTGCCCTATCCTTTGGAAAACTCTAGATAAAGCTCTTGCCTTTTCTGCACGAGTTAATCTGGCTTGAAATGGTTCATATTTATGGTATCAAAGTGTCAAGCCTGATATATGAAGAGCTTGTTTGTTAATATACATCAAGTGGCAAAAAACTCGTGGATTTTGCTTAAGTGGAGACTCACCTCTCACAGGGCATAACCTCGAGTACTTCTTTGGGGGCTTGGCAATGTGGATTTGGCTTGTTATGAATGGTTTTATGACAGAGTACTGGGGAATGAGTGCTACACAGGACAAAGTGCTATATTATTACCTTTTCAACTATTTGAGAAAAAAATGCATCATTGGGAGCTATGTCTTCAATGAGTGAGGGTCAGATCTAGAATTTTACCTATCTGATGTAGTTTTGAGCTACATGAGCCACATTGACGATTATGATAGTGATATACAGCTGAGGAGTTTATAGAACACATCAAGTTTCATGGTGAGTGGGAGGCAACTCTTGGCTAGATATATAAGGGGAGACTCAATCCAAAGGACGCCACCCTGAGTTCTCCTTTTGAGGTGTTTTGCCCACTTGGATCAAATTAAGTTGATACATAGCATTTGATTTGCATGAATTTTGTTTGCTGGTTTTATTTCACATGAAAATCCAAGTTTCTTCCTTCTGGCTGATAGATTATAATTGCATGTATAGCATGTCCACATTTTTTTGGGGGAACTATTGCTAATGGATGTGATCTGAATATTTACTCTTTATATTCTTGAATGATTATTTTTAGGCGTACCCACAAGAGAAGGTAGGTGTGTTTGTAAGGCGTGGTAAAGGTGGACCACTTACGGTGCTTGAATATAGTGAGCTGGATCCAACACTTGCTTCTGCAATCAATCAGGAAACTGGACGGCTTCGTTTTTGCTGGAGTAATGTACACACTATTCCTTGCACTTACTGCTCACATGATTTGTTTCCAATTTTTTGCACTATTCTTGATTTATATATCGCTTTATTACTCTAAAAGCTTGCTGATTGCCAATATCGATTGCAGAGTAATTCCACCTCTCTCTAGCTTTAAAAGATACTATGCCGGGGCCTGAAATCGTGGCTTTAGTCTTTATATGTTATTTCTTAGGATATCAAATCCTGTTGAAACCAGACAACCTTGTGTGTTAGATTACCCTGTGCTTAGATGCATGATGTATCATCATATGAATCCATTGGGTTTTCTTTTTTCTCCCTAGTTTCTTCCTGACTACTCATTACTTTCTGGCTTTCAGGTTTGTTTACATATGTTCACCCTTGATTTTCTCAACCAGGTCGCAAATGGCCTTGAGAAAGACAGTATGTAAGTGGTCTTCGTTTTTCACTGCTTACCTGTTTTTTATTTGTAACATTGGTGGGATGAAAATATTGTCTCTCGAGCCACTCTCTGTTGTATCTTTTCTCCTTCAAAAGTACTCTGTCAGTTTTATGACCTTAGTTTCATCTTTTACCTTCTGAACCATAAGTTCATGCTACACAATTTGTGAATGAGGCATTTGACCTTTTTGGTAGGAGATATGGAATTTTCTTGGTAGTTCTACTATTGAGTAATGGGCCAACTTGGGGTGTCAATTAATCATTCTAAATTTAATTATCCTCCTTGCAGTTTATATTTCCAGTTATTCCTCATACGTGCAACCCTAGAGCTAGTAATACTGAATGATATTTAATGCAAATACATTTGCAGGTTGCTTTATAAAAGCTTCAACAAAGAGCTTCATAGTAGATCTTTATCAAACTCAAAGGTTAATCACAGATAATTAATTTTGTGGTCGGAGAGTTTTTGGTTGTTAGGGTACATAAGCATGACACTCATTAAGTACCGGACTTGCCAAAAATTTGGTCCCCCTACAAAGAATAAAATTTAGTAATATCAAGAAGTATAGACTTTCTCAACCAATTCATTGCGTGAGACTATGTTTCATAAATCAAATGCATTCGGTTTTTTTGTAATTGCAGCTATCATCTTGCTGAGAAGAAAATTGGTTCAATCCATGGACAAACGGCGGGATTGAAGCTGGAGCAGTTCATATTTGATGCATTTCCATATGCTCCTTCAACTGCACTTTTTGAGGTCCTCTTTTATCCTTCTAATACCAATTTTTTGAGTTCAGCTCTTTAAATACTGTGAAGCTAAACCATTTGTCTGAAAGTTCAGGTATTGCGTGATGAAGAGTTTGCACCAGTGAAAAATGCTAATGGATCGAATTTTGACACACCAGACAGTGCAAGGCTGCTGGTTCTCCGCCTTCATACTCGTTGGGTGGTTGCTGCAGGAGGCTTTGTAACGCATTCAGTGCCCCTATATGCCACTGGTAATTGGTGATGGCTTACCATGCAAAGTGTTGCCAAATTTTACATGCTGTGCAGAGTTTGCTGTTATTGTGGTGTTTGCAAATTTGACAAATCTTCCACTTATGCCTGCATTTTGCTGAGATTTAATCTGTCCATACACTTTGCACTGGGGAAAAAGAACAGAATAGACATACACACAAGATTCTATGCTAATTATAAATGAAGAAGAGGAAATTAACTCAAAAGCTGATAAACAATATTGAATTTGTTGGGAGCCTCATAGTTTTCTCACCAATTGTTGCAGAATATCTGATCCATTCTTTTGCTACGTGTGAAGGAGTTAAGCTATAGAATTAAATTGAATGCTTCTCTTTTTTATGCTTGTCTCAGGTGTGGAGGTATCCCCATTGTGTTCATATGCTGGAGAAAACCTTGAGGCTATATGTCGGGGGAGGACCTTTCATGCGCCTTGTGAGATTGCATTTTAGCTATGCTTGTCCATTTCCTATGGGAGGAATAGGAGGGGTGAGATCTCCATTTTGCAATGATGAAGTTGTGGAGATGTTAACATGTGCGGCTCGGTTTTATTTGAGATTGTGATGGGCGAGGTTGTGTGTCATTTGATACCTACAAGATAGATTAGCGGCTGTAATTTTTTGTGTTAGCAAAAGACGGTCCTAGTACATCACAAATAAGAAAAATGAAAAAGAGAGAAGCTTTGTGAAGAATGAGAAGAAAATAATTTGTGTATGTTGATGTGTAAATTGAACAGTGCTGTCGAATTGGTGAAATTTTAAAGAATTCAGAGCCGTTATCTCACTATCGCACCCAGTCTGTTCATGCAGCATTTGGTGTTCAAGTGTTTGCTAATGAAGATTAGTCTCCTAAAAATTCTCATTTGGTATCTTTTTCCTCGAATCCTTCGTTAAGAGGTAAAGGATTAAATCCTTTTAAGAAATAAAGTTTTTCTTCAGGATATAAATTAAATCAAATCAAACCGAGGGATCCCTTAACTAGAAAAGGGAAGCGCAATTAAAATTCCTGGGGAGTTATACATTTGATAAGACCATTCACTATTTGTTGAAGCTCGATCTCTCCCCCAGATGAATCATATAGTCAAGAGAAATCATGAACCACCATAATAGAAGAGCTTGCCCCACTCATGAATAATAAATATTTCATAATAGTCTCATTAGACCGTACATCCTTTTTGGTATATTCAGATAATAGGTAATGTACTCTATGGATAGAGGAAAACATAGAGTTGAACATAGTAAAATAAGAAATTGAAAGATTTCGTATTGAAAAATTGTTCATTATTGAAAAATTATTCTCCAAGATTCCTATTCTCTTCTCCTCATTTATCTTTCGATATGGAGAGCATGGAATGACTAAGACTCCGCTTTCATTCCTATTCTCTTCTCCTCATTCATCTTTCGATATGGAGAGCATGGAGAGCAAGGATCACATTGTCGTCATGTCTCACATCGTCTCTTGATATATCAAGACGAGTAGGGATCACATTGTCGTCATGTCTCACATCGAATACTCCTCTGCAAGAACATGTCTCACATCGTGTCTCTTGATATATCGAGTCGTCATGTCTCAGATGTCTCACTATATCGAGATGAGATCTCCTCCACAAGAACACTATCTTGTGGCAAGGTAATACTATCTTGTCAGAAGGTCCTCCAAAGACTACTACCTTGCCACAAGATCTCTGAAAACTATGTTGCAACAAGATCGGAGACCGTGCGAATACTATCTTGCCACAAGATCAAGACTACCTTGCGACAAGATCCTCAAGATGAACTTCCAAAGACTCCCTTGCCACAAGATCCTCCGGAGATCCTACAAGACTACCTTGCCACAAGATCCTCAAGATGAACTTCCAAAGACTCCCTTGCCACAAGATCCTCCGGAGATCCTACAAGACTACCTTGTCACAAGATCCTCCAAATACTACGTTACAAGAAGATCCTACCAAGACATTTCATGATCATCTCAAGTCAAGAAGTATCCCTTTATCCAAAATAGTCGTGATAAATGAGCTGTTAGTCATCTCAAATTTAATTTCTGTGTATGACTATTTCCTAGTGTATGGACGTTGGAACCTATACAACAAGTAGCATAATAATGATGTACGACTAACTTGAGGATAATCATGAATATTATCAAATTATTTTAATTTTATGTGTTCACAAAAATGGCAGTTGTAAGGAGTTGACACAAAAACAACACAACTAGCTAATGTCTCATGTGGAACATGGTAGTTGTATTTGGGTATGTTGTTCCTGTCAACTCCTTACTTGATATTATTCAACTTGGATGCCAAATGAGGGGAGGAGGGCACCCCCATTTATACTTGAACCCCTCTAATTATAGCCATTGGATCTACTATTGATTTAACAGTGGAGATCTAATCTTAAGAAATACGTATGAGACATTTCCCATATTACCCCTACATATATCTATACTCTATATATCTATACTCTAGAAATATCTAGTTACTAATCCCTATAAATATTTGGATGTGTATATTTCCTATATTGCCCTCAGAAAATATCTAATGTCATGGGCTCTAGAAGTTTAAAGGCTCTACTTTGGGCTCTTGAGCCTGTTTCTTTGGTTTATCCATGTTCATCTATTTGCAAATGAACAAGCCGAATAAGTTCTCACAAGAAGTTTTAGTAATTACCTTAGCTATGACGTTTCCTGTTCCTACACTTGGAGGTTTTTTCCCCCATGAATGAGGTACTCTTTAGTTGTTTCTTCCATCTTTCACTATAAAGTTTTTATATTTGTCAAATGCTTGTTAGAAATTGCACATTGCAAGCTGGAATATGCTTAATTAACCCTCACAATTAGCCAACAAGGCTTTTTCTTTGATGATCACATGTGATGTATCTAGGCGGGCTATCTTTAAACTATGATAAGTGTAGAGAGCCATACTTTTCTCTGTGTGACCGCCACATAATGTATCAACAATGCATGCCATTCCCATTCGCAGGTAAGGCATTGCACGAATCATTCAAAAATTCGGATGCAATTCCTTTGATGCGAAACCTCTCATGACTAAGGGTCAATTACTCCATCCCGTTGCCCACATGAAGCTGCCATAAGTCCTGTTGTAGTTCTAGGTCAAAAGTAAAACATTAAGACGTGTTAATTAGAAGCAAGCTAAAATTCTGTTAATCGCAAACAAGAGTAAACTGGATTATGATATCTATCTTACTATTGCCTAATCAAATTGTAAAACTGGTTGCCTAAGAAGATTTAAAAATTTGAGCTGATAACGTAAGAATTTTCGCTATCTAAATGGGTCGAAAGACCAGCGACTTCTCCCAATTCCAACAAAATAATACTGACTTTATTAAAGAGCTTAGGCTACCATCCATGTGCAATCACTAATTTTATTTGAGTCAATTGGCAGTAATTATTTTATCGTGCTACCATCACGAACCCTGTTTTATTGTACTAGTTGAAGCACCTCCGTTAGATGAAAATTTTCTATGAGGATCTTGCAAAGCATTTGCGATCTCTAGATTTCGTCCGGACGATAGCCATAGAATTAAGCCTTTTTTGTACACATGATGATGATGACCGGCATCAACGAGAATGGATGTGAAGCATTGAACACCGAATAATAAAGTTATGTCTAAATCATCCTTTTCGTTATGGATAACCAAACTCATAATAGTAGCCATTAGAAAATCAAGAGAAATGGTGATAAAGAGAAACAAATGCTTACCAATTGAAGTAATCAGTAAAAACAGAAAAAGAAAAAAATAGCATTTCATCGTAGAAATATGTACTTCTTAAACTTGCAATTGTAAATTCTTTTTATGAAACAAGCAAAATCAAAATATACATAGATAAATAAGCTGTTGGCAAGTGATGACATATTGAGAAATCAAGAGCCTGAACAAGTTGAAAAGGCACAAAGTTGATAGCACCTATAGAATTTTGTTTCCCGACCAATAATGAGAACGACTTTCGGAACTATATTTGTGGTAGTTGTATGAGTGAAGAAGGAAGAAACTTAGGTTGAGTTGGACATCATCAGTAAGGGGATTTTCAGCTTATGGCTCCACGAGCATACATGACTTTCAATGCAACGATGCAGCATTCTTAGATAAGATAAAAAGCATGGTGCAAACTCTAAGGCATCGTTAATGTTTGCCGAGGCTTGTCGGAGCAAAACAAAATGTTCGAGAGAGAACACTATTGGACTTGACGAGTTCCAACCCATTAAATGTGACTTATTAGCTTTGTTATTTAATATTTGATATATAAACAATCTAGTTAAATATATGATAGACAATATATTTGTGACATCCAATTAGGCATGTAGAATACGTATCTTAAACCTTAATGGAAGTTGGAGATTTAGCAGCTCTAGGGTTAGTCTCGTAACCCTCTCTACAAAAGATCTCTTTTTTGGTGGAGAATGTATGCATTTCATTATCATGCTTATGCTATTTCCACAAAGTTGAAGAGAGAAACATATACACCCATCATGATCCTCATAGAGGAAAGTGGTGAAGATTCATACACATGGGAAGACATTTCTCATTCATTGGATCAACAATGACGATGTTTGATTCAGGTACGGTAAATTTATTCTTATTATAACAAACACGGCCATGAAAACTTTGTGATTAACATGGGACATTTTTGTCTTCTACCAAAAAGAGATTTAAAGCAATGGAAGACTAGGAGGATAATGAAAGCATGAAGGAGCCATTTAGCTCATTCACGGTACCTCCACTTTTACATCTCAAAGAACAAACCACGAGCCCGATCTGTCCGGTTATGTCTAGCATGCAACCTTATCTTCACATTGTAGATGTCTTTACGACCACAATAGTTCTTTTGGTTCTTCATCCATATAAAAACTCCAATGCCATGTTCAATAGACCCGCTTTATGTAATTTCCTGCAAAACATAAAAGACAGAAAGTGAGTAGTTCCACTCAAATTCCATCGATTAACAAAGAGAGAAACATCAGCTTTACAAGTGAAATCGGAAACAAAATCAAAACATTAGTCTGTTGTCGTTTGACAATTAAATGAAGAAACCCATCTATTGCCGTATTTTAATTTAGATAAGAAGCGACATGCAAAATATCTGAGTTCTTCCTCGATCGAAATGACACAGCCAACTACATCGATATCTGCTAAACCTAGAGATGAACTCCGCGAAGTTGCTCCCCCACAATCCTGCTCAATAAATTTGCGAGGTAATAGGTACGCACTAGTGCTAAATTTCGCCATGGTGAACTTCCAACCTTTACCTCTTGTTGCAGTCACTGGCTCTTGCTCGAGCCGGGAAGTAAAGAAGGCACAGATACGAAGAAAAATTTTGAAAGAGTTATATTACTAGAGAATAAAACATTATAAAATATATTTGAATGCACTTTTAAATAATTTCACTCATGGTAGAATGAAAGGATGGGAGATTTATGGGGTAATTGAGAATTATTACGAATACAAAATTAAAATTAAGAATATCATTGACCCCATGTTTCTCTCCCTACATGCACACGTATATAAATGTGCATTACATACAGAGGTGATGTGATTGCGAGACAGATTTGGATTGAATAATTTTTTTTTTACATGCTTCTTATGACAAAAGTTCCCTCGAAACTTAAAGTTAGGTCATGTGTTAATATATTCGTATAAAATTAATTGTGATAAATGATAAACACGTTGAGTATAAATTGACCGTCTTACCTGTTAATAGTGTGCTTTGACTCGTTTAGTTAACTAATTTGTAACGCGCATTGACATGAGAGTAGAAAGTAGAAAGCAGAGTAGGGAGTCGTGTGGTAAATTTGGTCCATGATAATAAAATATCAGGTCAAGTCTCGCAAGTCAAATTCTTGGGATTAATTAATTCAAGAGGTCTAGACCAATTCTGGGCGACCTTGTTCTATATTTTGGTGTTTCCACGACAATGAATTCCCAAATCCCTTACTCTCCAAGGAAATATATTCAGGTGCACGGCTCATTAATATACTTTAATATATTCTCAGTATGCTAATTTACCTAATGTTTGCAATAGTCAAAACTGAGCAAAGGACAAAAATTTTGGGAAACAAATTGAATTTGAAGTTCTGTCGAGAAAAGAAGTATTAATAGTTCGGTAGATGTCTCTCGTGAAAAAGTTCTTTCATAATCATTGTATCAGTCCTTTATATCAACAAAAGTTCTCCCTTAATTCATCGAGTCACTTTTGGTACTTGACTTAGCACGAGCATCGTGATATGCTTATGCATACATGCATAGGATAGAACAAAGGCCGTTTGGAACTTGCTCCAAGGAATGGTGACTCGATTCTCCAAACTAATGTACTTCGTTTCATCCACCCGGCTCACAAAGAGAGACTCTCTAGAGAAAATTATTTGGGAGAGAAGACTATTTTTATAGCTTGTTGAACAAGACAAATTAAGGGAGGAAATCCCCATATATGCATGAACCTCTCAAATTACAACCATAAATCTTCTCATGATTTAATGGGGAAAATTCAATTTCCCTAACTATAATTAATTACAAGAATCCTCTCAAATTATAACCATAGATCTCCCCATGATTTAATGGTGAAGATCTAATATCCCATACTACCATTTACCACAAAAATCATTTAAAATGCATGTGTACATTTCCATAGTGCCCCTAAGGACATTCTAGAGAACTCATAAACCCTCGGTCCCTAAAAGCTTCATTGCATGTCCGATCATCTTGATCATCTCGTCGACCTGTTAGGCCTTGAAAGTTTTCTGGTTGGTAACACATGTCAACAAGATAAATTAAAGTAGCTATGATAAAAATGAAACACTCAAGAAATGTGAAAAATCGTAGGGATATTTGACAGGCTCTTTAATTATTCACCAAATTATCTTGCTTTTCCTTTGCCCAAAGTATTGATTATACTTTTTAGCATATCTACACAAAAAGAAAATGGAGACCCATCAACAAATAGTTGACGAACAATTTATTAATCCTAAAGAAATCTTGCACGAGAGAATTTAACAAGGGTTAATATCACGAAAAACCTTAAAAAGTTATATATTTATGATAAATTTATTCCAAAGTAGTTTTTTGACAACCAAAAACACCAAATTAGTAGACTTTTGAAAAATTTATCCCAAACTAGTAAACTTATGATAAAAATCTACACTTTATTAGTTTCCGTTAAATTTTATTGTTAAATTACTAAATTAAATAACACGTGCAATTCATGGTGTACTAGTTTTCGATTTTACTCTCTATTTTTCACAGTTGTACTAATTTTGTGTGCTTATGTGGTATTAATCCAATTTAATGAATGATAAATTTATCATAAATATATAATTTGGGTTTTTAGGCCATAAAAAATTACTTTTAAGTAAATTTATTATAAGTGTAATAGTTTGAATTTTATAGTCATTTGGGATAAATTTATCATAAGTGTGTATCACTTGAATTTTGATAGATAAAAATTAATTTGAGATAAATTTATTACGACGTCCTAATTTTTTTTTCCGGTATTAGCTCGTCTGAAAAAGCAATTAATTAACCCTGAAGAAATCTTCTAAGTCTGGCACGTGCGACGACATGATTGGAGCCAACTTTGGCGCCAGAGTTTGGCGCTCGCCCTGTGGGTGGTGTCTCTCAGATTCTTTTCCAGCAACTGAGCAGCGGCGACTCCGGAAAAGTTTCGATTTTTATTTTTGCAGAGGAGGAAGAGCAAAGCCTTTGAGGATGAAGAACTGGTGGGAAGGAAGTAGCGAAACTCGCCTTCTCGTCGCACCCGGTAACGGTAACGCCACTTTCTTCAATTGGGTTTCTCTCTGCAAAACCCTTTTAGAAATGCCATCCCGTTGCTCAAATTTTGTCTGTGCGGATTGTGTTCGTCTTTCCGAATCGATGAATTGCATTGGATTCCATGCTGGTTGTGCTCGAATTGGACGATTTGTTTGGAAAGTGTTTTTTTTTTTTGGGTTGAGAATTGTAGCGTGCAGCGTGTTGTGTCTCCCTGACGTTTGCGAATTGAAGTATGGAATATAGCAGCCCATTTCTTGCATTTCCCTATGAAATTCAATTTCTGTGAGTTTTGGACCGTCACTGGTAAATTCGAGGATTTTGGGTCTCTTATACTGTAGATTCTGTTGCAATGGAGAAAGCGGTTGGGCATTTCTTATCACTTCGGCATCCCAAATCAGGTATTCAGAAAGCTATTGGCTTATCCTTTTATTCGCCTTCCTTGCGAGTTTCCTGCCATTTCATGGTTCAATTCCCTCATTAGATAAATCTTGGGTGCGACTGCTCGCTTGGCACAAGCCCTCGTGCGTGATCATGCCCAAAAAAACTTAGCTGCTGATGCTGCCTCTAAATGCTTACAGGAAAAGCAATGTGCTACCTCATTGTTGATGAGAAGCTTTTAGAACTTCAATGGTTTAAATTACCTTATGGGTCTTGGTTTCTGGGAGATTACGTCCATAAAGGTATGATCTTCGGGATTCTTGTTGGTAGTTAAGACTCAAGTGTGCTCGTCACGGTTGGGATAATGATTTGCTTTTCTTTTTCTATTTTGTCAAGATGGTTGCCTGTATACTGCCACACCAGTGATCCAGTTTTCATCATGTTGCCCATTTTCGAGGAAGCCAGGATGAAGGTACCATATAGCTCATTCAGTTTTTCCTGTTTCACAAGAAATGAAATGTTATAATATTTTCCAACTAATTTATTTAATCATGAGTTCAAATATCTGTTTTCTCTAAGAGATGAATTCCTTTCTGTAGAAACCATTAATCTTTCTATGCATGAGTCTCAACTTGTTGATGGAAGATAGGCTATCCAAGAAATTCCATCATATAATTGACATTGATTATGCATTTGAGAATTTATCAAGTTTACACACCACCATCTGCTTAAGAAATAAACAAGATAAAATTGTGGAATGCACATAGTTTTATCTCTTCTGAAGTTGGACCTGTTGTCCCTTGTGTATTACTCCAAAATATTTGATGTCATAATGCCTTTCCTAACTAATGCAGAAAGAAGATGAACCTGGGAAGTTTAGGCAACTGGATGAGATTTTGTTTATTAATGGTTACCCTGGATATCAGCATTTATTGTCCATCGCAGAGAAGTCCATGCAAGTGGTTTGTGAAGTTAAAGGTGACTACTCATGTACATCTATATTAAACATATCAGCTACACTGAAGTAACTACATCCTGGACCAAAAATAACATACATATCAAGATAAACATTCAATAAGACTTATCTGCACGTAACATTGCTAATAGAGATTCTTTTTCTTTATATATTATTTTCTGTGCCACCTTTCTTCAGTCAATATTACTAGGATTGAAAAAAATTTATCACTATTTTTCTCATTGAAAAATGGAAAAGGCTTTGAGGCTTGCTGGAAGGAGGGAGCTAAAGCAAGCCTTAGGCCCAGTAGGAAGGGCTAGCTTAATTTGGGAAAGAAATAAATTAGAACTTTTCACAATCAGGCTCATATAATATTGCATAATGCTCTCGTCATGTGATATGTCATGTGCCATGCTGCAATTAAAGTTTAATTCAAAACCAAAATGAACTTCTTTTAACAATTGAATTGTAGGGTATAACCCGAGATACTTTATGAATTAAATACATCTTAAGGACACCAAGCTGAACTCTAAGTCCAGGCTCTATAATCAGCATTTCCTTTTTCTTTTTGGTTTTTGCTTTTCTTGTTGTCTGTGTGTTTGTGATCAAATTTAGCATAACAGTATGCTGATACTGTAAATTGCATATGATTCGAATCAGTTCAATTTTAACTTGATAAGCAACTAGTGAACATTACTCTAGTTGTTACATATAGAAACTGTGAAGAGGAGATTTGATAAGCAGCTTATAAATTATGATTGCATTACCGACACATTCTTAAATCAAGAGCACTAAGAGTGTTAGTAAGGATGCAACTTTTTCTTTGCAAGGACATAAATTGATATCTCTCTCTGTCTGCCTGTATCGACAGAAATTGGATCAACAAGGTTTTTTAGGCTTGATGATGCTAAGGTTTTTGCTTGGTTGTCATACAAGGTATGTAATTCTCAAGAACTTAATTTTATCCAGTCATGGTGTGTGCAAGTGTACCAATGAATGTTATCTAATTGCAGGCACACCTACTGAAGCAGACTCTGAGAACTCTGGACAAAAACTATGCTGCCCGAGCTGAGAAAGAGTTGTGTATGTCTTAGTGAGACAAACTTTTGGCTATGTAATTTCATGAGTTTGTTAAATGAGTTTACTGAAGGAGTAATGAGCAGAGATTTTTCTCAGTTAGAACATCTGAATGAGTGTGGTGGGTAGTTACAATTAACTCTTCACCACAAAAGGGGCCATTCGAAAACAAAAAAAGGAACTCTTTCCACAGAGAGTGTTAATACATGTCATGAAAGTAGGGCATTGACATATATAATGGTAGTCATAATGGGTTTCGATCTCTAAACTGAGTCATATTGATGCCTTTTTCGTTTTTTGCCAGGTTAATATTACACAATGTATTTAAGTCCATTTATGAACTAAAAATAACTGTTTACTACAGATATTCATGTTGATCATAATTTACATCTCTATGTTTGACCAATTTGAAAATGGATCTCAATAACTATGTAACCTATCGAAGTGCATAAACTCATTGTTTCTCTACTGGTCGCTATCTAATGGTATAAAAATCTGTTGAGGCCGGATGTTAGTGCATGTTTTGCAATGTGTATAACATATTTACAGGTGCATTGCTGAATAAATTTGTGTCCGTAATTGCTTGAGGAATCAAGGGGGAAGGGCCCATATAACTGCTTTAGCTTAGACAATCCGCTCCTCCCAGGCCCTTTT
Organism: Angophora floribunda; assembly: GCA_014182895.1. Taxonomy (NCBI): domain Eukaryota; kingdom Viridiplantae; phylum Streptophyta; class Magnoliopsida; order Myrtales; family Myrtaceae; genus Angophora; species Angophora floribunda. The sequence continues at coordinate 42,592,490 of CM024709.1, read as the reverse complement.
CGAAAGAGTCACTCATGCTTGCCACTTTGAGATAGTTTATTTGAGAGATCACTCAGCGCCATCATAGAGAAAGATGAAAAGGATTGGAATGTCCATCTTGAGTTAAGTAAAGATTAGGTTTTTGCTCTGTGTTAATTCTCGTTTATTGTTTGTGCAGTAGCTGATGCTGTCTCAATAATGGGTGAGTACTTGCTGGATGAACCTTGGTTGAAGAATCTCTGTGATAGTCTGAAGTAAAGCTTTTTACTCTTTCTTGCATATATACTATTGCCTGAGTTTCACACTAATGGCCATATTTACAATAGTATATAGCATGTGCTAAGTAATAAGATAGATTATTCCCCACCGACTGGTGAAAAATGTTACTATAGTTTTAGAGTTTAAGATATTTGAGTAACAAGCCTTTTAAATTTTTAAAGAAATACGCAGATAAGGTGTTTCTCACTTTTGCTGGTTGCTCTAATTACTGAGAAAACGTAAAAGAAGGTTATATTATTATCAGAGTGCCATTGCTACAATAATAAGGTCTATTCAGTATGTAGCATAATGGAATTATATGGAATTGTTAGTTTGACCCCACAAAGATAAATTCCAGATTTATTCCTGATTAAGTTGATATAAAATCAGTGGTGACTGAACCCAGGATTCTTAATTTTCCTGCAGATTGAATTTAGAGGATGTTGGAGAGGCAGCTCATAAACAAAATTCTCAAGATGTAGCGGAGACAAATGACTTTGGATCTCCTGCAGCCTTACAGGTAATTGCAATATCACTTTACTCGATCAAGGAAGTTAATAGTGCATTCAGCAATCAAATACTTTCTGGGTGACTGTACTTTGGATCTCTGCCGGATTCCTTTAACATGACCTATGTCATTGTTTTATATGAAGTTTTAAAAGTGGTATTTTGACTGCTTAGTGCCGACTCTTGAGTCACGGACTCACGGATTTCAATTGAAACTTGCCTCCTTGTAATCTTAATTGGAGGAACGATTTTGCATATTTGGGTTCTCTGTTTGCACCTGTTGGATAACCTGGCGGCAGTCACTCTCGTCAGCGTAGGGATCTAAATTTGTTGCTGAATGTTTCTTCTGTGATCTATTAGGGAAGGAGTGGGCCGGATAAGAGGGCTTCAAAGGTTGGAAGGCAAGTTAAAAAAGCAAAAGTAGAGACGGATTCTCAGAATATCAAAGAAATGTTCACCAGGGCTTCAAGGAGGGCCAGATAAATCTTGTCCAAGTGTTGTAGGTGAAGAAACTCCCTATAACAAGATAACTATAGCCATTCCTTCATCGCCTTTTTCCAGTCGATGGCTGATTATTTCTTAGTATTGGGAGCCAGATGGTCCACCCATTCGGCAATCATTCGGTCATGGTTGATATCTGTTGTAACTTCAACCACACTTTCTGCTAAGTATGGATTTTAGAAGCACCCGGTCTTGTAAATATTTTCAGGTAGTCGATTGAGCCACTGCTAAATCTGCAGACGAGGCATGATGGGGGCATTCCCGAACCGTGTAAACAGCAACTGATTGTTGAGTCATACAAGCCCGAAACTTGTAATGTATGGTTCAGGGAGGTGTTTCTACAAATTTGCGTGTAAGCATTGCACTTTTGGTCAAGGCTTCTCTGATTGCTAAATTTGGGTAACATTTTAGAGCTTCATGTACCCCTTGACTTATGGGCAACTCTTAACATGTCTTGCCCAATGAAATGTGTGGCATGGAGCGCCATGTAGATTTCTAACGTATTGATTTTACACAAATATATGAGGTGGATCTTGAGAATTGGCCAAAATCTGCCATGTGCCATCATTCATTAGTCAAAGAAAAGAGCAATGAAAAACTTCACTTAATGGGCAAGAAACCAAGGCTTGTTTGGACATCATATAAGAGTCTTGGGAGCAAGAGGAGATGATAAGAGGTCTATTGGAAACAAAATCATCCCTTCACATCTCATACAGTAGAAAATGAACATGATATATTCCATCTATGTATTCCATAAATATTTATATAATAAGATAAGTCCAATATACCCGTTCACGAAACAACAATGCTATGATTAACATTACATATGAGTTTGCTTCCTCTTTTTATTAATACAAAGCCTTCATGGTTGTTGTAGAATTATACAAAATCTTTGTACATGTTATCCCCTTCGACCGTATTGTATAATTAAATGAATTTGAATGAGCAAATTTAACTCTGGCCAAGATAAAAGGGATAAGTCAAATTCACTAATGTTGATTGTCCCAAGGATAAGAGACAATCTATTGGATTTTCTTGGGGAAAAAAGGCCCAGCTTTAACAGAATCAAAAGCCCACAATGAGAGGAGCCCAGCCCAGCCCATTACACGTGAGGAGGTAAGTCTTCCTCTTCCTCCAGCTAGGGTTTCAAATCAGGTCCCTTCCCTCTCTTCGACACCGACACCGGTGTATAACGCCCCGCTTCCAGCGATCCAGATCGCCGGCGACGGCGGTCTAACGAGCGGTTTCGGCCGGCCCCGAAGCTCGATTCGTCGGCGGAGCTCTTTCGTATTGAGCTCGTCGCGCTTTCTTCGACCATTTCCGCAGCATTTCCTGAAAAGATTCTTACTTCAGGCGGCCATCTTCTCGCTTCAGTGGGGATGCATCAGCTGTAACTCGGTTTGCTGCCAAGAAGAGGTGGAGAGTGTTGTACCCATCGTCAGCAATGAGCCTAATCTCGAGAGTAGGACACCGTTTGTCAAATGGGTTCCTCCGTGCGTACGCTAGTTCCCATCCTGGGGTGATGGTGGATTCGCGTTCGAATTGGTTGTCCCGGAATCTCTCTCAACCGGCGAGGAAGGAGGACGACGACGACGAGGAAGTGGAGATCGACCAGAGGACGCTTCCGGCCGACTACGATCCGGCCACGTTCGACCCCACGGAGCATCGGAGCCCTCCGACGGATAGGGTCTTTCGGCTCGTGGACGAAGTATCCGGGCTCACGTTGGCTGAGGTGGCGGAGCTTTCGTCGATCCTGATGAGCAAATTGGGGATGAAGGAGCCGCCGGCCATTGCGGTCATTAAAGGAGGAGCTGCTGCTGCGGGGCTGGCCGGGATGGGTGCGAAGGCGGGTGCGGCGGCGGCCAAGGAGGAGAAGAAGCCAGAGAAGACCGTGTTCGAGGTGAAACTGGAATCCTACGAGGCATCCGCGAAGATCAAGATCATCAAGGAGGTGAGGAGCTTTACGGACTTGGGTCTGAAGGAAGCCAAGGACTTGGTGGAGAAGACGCCGGCAGTGTTGAAAGCGGGACTTTCGAAAGAGGAGGGGGAACAGATAATGGAGAAGCTGAAAGCTCTGGGAGCCAAGGTTGTAATGGAATGAAGATTTCACAAGGGGGGGATCAACAGGTACTTGTTGCTCTTCCAAAAATTTGATCTTGTTCTTCTGTCAACTTACATCATATAGGCCTAGAAGAAGCTTATAGTTCATGAGTTTAGATTTCTTGAACTAGAGAGGTTCATGTGCTATATCAATGTCGAAGGCGAACTCTTGGTTGGATTAGTATCTTTCTTCTCTCTTTCCCTAATAATGCTATATACCTTGTGAAGTGAACTTACTTTTGCTTCTGGGTTTAGCTGGTTTTACTTCAGGAAGCAAAAGAAGTTGCACTTGTTTTTTTGGTCTCTAACACTCGAAAATTAGAATTTGATCGGCCGGATTAGCTAGCTGCGGTGCTTCCATTTGAGAAATTGCGCAACTTATTGATGTGAAACTGTGAATCCAAAGCAGCGAGCCCAACTTGATAGAGAACTCAAACAGAAATCTCAACAAATGGTTAATGAAAACTAGTAAATGCCTTTTCTTCATCACAAACAAGGTTCCTCGGCTTCACGTCTAGGCCTGAGCATCATAATTAAGAGAAGAATTACATTGGGTAAGTCAAGTGAAGGGATCGCTACAGTTGAGATGATTGCATTAGCTATTAGTCTAACAATTTCCAGAATCATACACATTGAGTGTAAATGCACGGTCCCAGTTTGTGCTGATTATACTTATGCTGGGGAAGAAGATCCATTTCTTACTTAAGCACAGTGTGGAAGTTGAGGCCTTGGGCACCTGAATTCCTAGAATGTTCTCGCGTGCAAATGAATTTGCTGATTGCTTTCAAGCATGGGGGAAGTTGTTAAACAATGTTGCTGAAGGAAGGTAGTCCTTATTCTTGGAGTTGACAGGGCACCCTGATGTGGGTCTTGTCCAGGAGTTTTGAGGCCCTGGCTCGGAGAAAATGAGTCTGCTAACTGCAAAACTTTCCCTTCATTCCTTGCATAGGGAGAGACTTTCTTTGTATGTGTGGAATGGAAAGTGATGAATATGAATGTTTTCAGACCTGGATCGGACTGGCTGATTGAACCGAGAATCAAAGCAAGGCCTGGTCCAGATTTTGGGAAAGAACAGGATGGAGTAGTCAAGAATTGGTCATGCTCTGTCTACAGGGTATATATATGTTTTTAATTTTTTAATTTTTTTTGGGTTGCATTGACCTGGCCCAAGGCTCATCTTCTACGCTGAGCTTAAGCCAATATGGAGTGGCTTAAGGCAATGTGAATAAGCAAACTTGTGTTTCTTGTTGTACTTCTTGCAACAACGTGATAAGGGATGAATCTTCTGTTAGTACTTAGTCTAATTAAACATAGTCCACCACTTACAAAGTTCCTCTCTTTTCATGAAGCGAAAGTGCCTTCCGATGATTCCTCCCTCTTCAGATTTCAGGACAGTTGAGTATGCAAATTCAGGGTGTTTCCATCGATCTATTTCTTTTCCCCGGCGGACCTTTCTTACTCTAATTAAACTAATCTACATGATGTCCATCAATCTTTTTTAGCCGTACCCTATGCGTAACCTTATGCCTAACTATGAAGTTAACTTCCTCTTAATGATGTAATTTCTCTTGCTTTTCAAGCCACAATGTGATTTAAAGTAATTGAATCGCAAGCTAAAATACTTAATTGGAATATAAAATTGATACAAATAGATGGATATGATCATCATATGGATATGGATACGGATGTTTAACTTAATGGAAAACTAGGATGAATGTTGCAGGGAACCTCTAGTTTTCCTGAGAGATTAGTGTTAATGGATTCGAAATTTTGGTTTGCTTACCAATTACGCATGAGCTATGTTGGGATGGAGACGTTAAATGGTGTTTATCACCCCTAAATCGATAAAGTTTCGGTTGGTTTTATCTTAAAAGATAGATGATTTGAAAAGACTGTCCCTCTCCGATTCGAACTCTGCTCATGTATAAACCGGGAGGTAACGTTGCATCCATTCCAATGCCCAGAACACGCACCATAACCAGGTCCCGATCAGACGACGGTGTACTCTCTCCTGCCCTCTCTTGTGCCGTCGATCCGGCATCTCCCACGTCAGGTCGCTGACCGGAAGATTTGGCAATGGATGCGGGTATACATAGAGACCATGCCCTGGAAAAGGTGCTGCTGGTAATGCAGATTGTCACCTTGATCTGTATTGTCCTGATTCAACCGAAGAGCCTTGATTCGCACAACTGGATCATAAGAGCCGTGATACTATCCGGCGCGCTTGCCATTGTATCCATGGCGAGTCACCTGTTGATGCCCGCCTCAACATTCTGCTTCCACGGCCACCTGCTCCTCGTGGCCGCCGCACTGGTGATAAATCTCTATGCCATCCTCATGATCTATGGTCCGTTGGTCTGGCACGCGCCTGATAAGCCGGATGCCGAGGCCTCACATGAACCTCTATGTTAGATTGGCTTTCTCCTCCTCCTCGTGCAGCCCTTTTATCATGTGTTCTATAATTGTATAACTCAGTGCTGCTGCTGGTAATGGAATTGTGCTTGCTAGGATGCAATTAATAGAGATTTCCATGATTTCTTTCTGCCAAGTTGTTGCATGGATCGGACAGATTTAACCCCTTCTAAACAACGTTACTAGATACTTTCGGCCTATGTTAGCCATACTTCACTAAAAACAAAGTTCTTGCCTTTCAAACGAGATCAAGTTAATGCATGTTATGACCTGTGAGTCGGATTGCATATGAGTTGGTAAAGACTTTCAACATGCCAATGCCCCTAATAGTCTAAATTCTTAACTTCCAGCCGAGCGACCATAAACCACCCGGTTGAATGTGCAATAGCGCCCCCCACCCCTTTGCCATATTGTTTTTACTGATCTTCACTTTGAACTTGACCTAGGTTGAATGTGTCTATTACTAATTTCCCAAATGAGCATCACATTCTTTAGTAAATCCACCATGGAAGAAGAAACCATTGGATTACCCCCTAATATCCCAAATTAACTCATGAAACCCCCTAAACTCCAAACACCCTCAAATAACCCCCAAACTCGAAGTAAACTAACCTAGTAATCTCCATAGAAGCCCCCCAAATATCCACTTGAAAAATAACTCCAAAAACCTGCTAAAGTCCAAGTATCCCAACCTAACCCCTTGAGGTGGAAATAACTCTTAAATCAACACTCCACATGCAACCCCAAAACCCCTTTTATCGAATGAATAGTCCACGGATTATCCCCTACTCTCTAACTAAACCATAAACCTGAAAAATCGCCCCGAAATGGACTCAAAACCCTTGGTAAATCCTTGACACACGATGAAACTCGAAGAGACCATTGAATGATCCCAATATTCCAAACTAATCTGAATTCGCCAACCCTTATTGGCCACGGGTGAGGGCTCTCTCATGGAGGTGGCTCCACCGCCGGTCACCATTGCGCGTGGGTCAAGCAACCCTCCGCCCCTCCACATGAGGGCTGTGCGACCCACACATAGTGGTCCACCACCGTGCAAGACTGCCACATCAATGCTGCATGTGCTTTAAAAGAACGCCAAAAAAGAAAAGAAAAGAACATGTCCTGTTTTGGGGTGCCACATCAGTAAAATGGACAGAGCGATTGCCAAAATGATTTAATTGGAGCGATTTAAAAAGTTTAAGACTTAATTATCCATTTCCAAATGTCTAGAACTGAATCATGCATTAGGTGAAGTGCTCGGGATTGTTAAGTGTATATTTTTTTTATATCGGTCATTTGAAAGAGTAAATTTGCATATTAATTAAAAAAATTTCCCCAAATGTGAAAAGCTACTGTGAATATATTAAAGTTTCATTTATTTCATCAAAATATTATTTTTTTAGAAAATATTTTTCAGGAATTCATTTTTTAGGAAAATGATAAAATTTTCTAGTATTTGAATGAAACCTAAAAAAGAGCAAGAAAATATTTTCTATCATTTGAAAATGAAAATTTGATTTGATTATCCTTAATACCCATAAACTATTCGGAGCATTGATAACTTGGGCCTAGGCAATCTGGGAAACAAGCATGGGCATCAAGATCTTGGGTCTAGCCTCGATGAACCTAATCCAGGCATGGGCAATTGGGTCCCAAACAAGAGCATAAGCATTGATCTTAGGTCCATAGAGGTTGGGCATGAGGCTTCCTAGCATCCAAGCGTTGGTCCACAAAAGCTAAGCACTAGACCTTGGTGCCCTAGCCTAGGCTCAAGTTCATAAGGACAAGCTAGGGGCTTGGTGCTTGGGCTTTGGTCTTGAACACTCAAGCCCTCGTCCATTAAGGTTAGGCCAAGATGGTAGTACCCATGCTCGAGTCTCTAATGACCGAGCCGGGTCCATGAAAGCTGGGCCCAAGTCCATTGAGTCCAGACTCGAGCTCTCGATGCCCGTGCTTAAGTCCCTAATGCTTGGGTTCATGACCCTAGCACCCCATGCCCAAATCTACGGCAACTAGACCCAAGCCTCGATAGAATCGGCATGAGGGATCCATGCACAAGAACTAGGGTCTTGGGCCCAACCTTGATGGACTTGAGCCCAACCTCGATGTATCTAGGCTTAGGCATTAAGGACACGAGCACAATCATTAAGGTCCCAAGCCTCAACCTCAATGGACTCGCACTCAGGTGTGAGATTTGGGCACTTGCACTAAGGTCTCAAGTTCGACCATGATAGACTCAAACCGACCTATCTGAACCTAGGCTTAGGCAAGGAGCTTAGGCCTTGCCATCAGGTTCTCATGCCTAGCCTCAATAGACTAGGGCATAGGCACCAAGGACCCGAGCACGAGATGTGGTCCTAGGAACAAGCACCAAGGTCTAGGGCCTTGACCTCGATGGACTTTGACTAGGGATTTGGGCATGGGCATTAGGGACATGAGCCCCAACATTGGGGACTTAAGCCCAAGGGCCGAGGACCAAGCCAAGGCCTTTGTGGACTTGGGCCCGAGTGCTGAGACATTGGGCACTACATCGAGGTCTCGAGTCGAGGTGATGAGAACTCAAGCCCAAGCACTATAGATTCGAGAATGAGCATAAAGGTTTCCATGCTCAAATATAGAATTTCTTATTCGAGTGTCCATATCTAGTCACATTTTGAAATTTTTGATTTTTTAAAGATGAAATCATTTTATTGAATTTAAGCATGAAGTTTTCATCGATTAGGAAAAAAAATTTCATCAAATCATTTTACTTAGTAAACCAAATAGCGGAAAATATTTTCCTGAAAAATATATTCTGCAAAACAAGCAAAGCTTAATTTCATTGAAATTGCTGTGCTGGACAACTTGTTCGACTTCACTGCGATTGGCTCTCTCTCTCTCGCACTAAGGACATGGAAGTATGACTAGAAATGAGCAGGGTAATTGTGCATCTGGTTTCACTCACTATATATGGGGCAAGAAAGTTGCTCCAGAGTTTTGGCTCCAACGCATGTCAGCCAGCTCTTTAGACATGAACCAACTCGAAGAAAAAGGAATTTGGATTACTAAGATTGTCTTTGAGATGGTTTGGCGAGAGAAGCACATCGAAAGCTCGAAACTAGTTAGGGTCTCCATTTAATCATTGATTGCAGAATCTGACATTTGGTGGGATTGTGGCATGCCACTAACTTCACAGAAGCTAACTAATTTTCTGAATTTCTTCTTTTTTCTTTTTTTAAATTTCCCTTAGTCAGTTGCCGTGGCCGAGGGCTGCCATCGCCTTTGGCCGCTGACCTCTGCAGGCCATCACCGAGGCTCCACTAACCAGTGGAGGGAAAGGAAACAAAGAAAAATGAAAGGAAAAAAAATAGGAAAAAGAGAGGAGAAAGTTCAAGAAAATTTTAAAAAATATTGCAAAAATGTCAAGGTCAATGATTAATCTTAGATATAAAGTGGCCGAGTCCCTTTAGTGTATGGTTAATTTCATATCGAAGATTTTAGATCAGATTCGCTTCTTTCACAGTCTTTTTAAAGTCTCTTTGAAAAAATGTGGTAATTTAAATGCGTAAACCTTTAACATTTTAATCGACCGTTTGATCGCTCCCATCAATTGCCAGGAGATCCTGAAACCTCATGTGTCAATGAACAGTGCCACACATGCTCCCAAACACAAGATGCGGAAGATGACCTCATAAGAAAATGTTAAAGATTAATCCACTGAATAAAGAACTGGCAACTTGACGGAAGGCATCACCACCCCAAGTTTCGATGCTGTGATCTGCGTGACCTATGCGCTTCGACAGATGGAAGGTACATCGTGCTTGATGTTTCGAAGAAAACGAAGGAAGAAGGTGCCCAAGAATCGCTACATCGTCGTATATGACCGTAGGAGCTACGCAGCTCTGTCCGTATCAGGAGGGAAGTCCAAGTACTGCCGTCTTTGGCTCGACTCCAATCAACTACAGTCATGTCTCGAGATTGACTGATTTGATCACGAGCGTCCTGTATGAAAAACCCTAGCTAGCGTTAGACAGAAAATCACTTTTAAACAAAAAAAAGGGGATCAGATCCAGCTTCTCGCGCTTTTCTCTCCCATCCCCCATTAAACAAAATCCGAACCCACATGCCACAGCCATGTTCTTCGCTCAGTCACGTAGACAGGATCCTCTTTTTCCTAGGTTGATGAAGAACATCAGCCATGTGAGCCGACTGCGGTCAAAATGCGGACCTAAATCTCTCGCCTAGGCCCAATTTTAGAGAATTAACTACTCCTGTGAACTCTCTTTAGTTTAATCATGCCTATGACCTCTGCTGTGACACTTTTCTTTATTTGCTTTGACTGCCACTTTCACTGTACTATGTGGCTGCAAACAACAATCCAAGACTTTGCGTGAACTTGGGTTCATATGAAGCCAATCGATAGATGTCGATAACTATGTAGGTTTCACGTGAAATCCATAGTAATCCTATTGAAATCAATGAGTGTGATTGTCTATGATTCTTGAGCTTGAGTTTGTATTAGTTTTCCCTGCAAAAGCGAGAGAAGTTTTAGTGATAAATGGAGGATGTGCCACACTAACCATATTCAAGATCAGGTGGTTCCGATATGTGGAAGAGGAGAAGACCCAATCTAAAAGAGTATGTATGGGGAAAGGAAAGAGGGAGAGAACAAAGTTGAAACATTTAATTCAGGTCTCCATCTCCAAGTGAATGTCCCTCTGCATTATTTGCATGTGCAGTGCTTCAGAAGTGACAATGACTCATCACACCCCCAGGAACCCTATTCATCTCTCAGACCCCATGTGATCTGATTGCTCCCCAGTCCCCACCTTTTGATTCCCATTCTGACAACTCTTCATTGACTTCGGCAACAGTGCCTTTTGACCTTCCCCCTATGTGAAAACCCTACGTGATCTCTTCAAAGATCCGTCTGTCTCTGCGTGTTTTCTGTGCATTTTTTTTTAACAACTTGAGCCGCGGCCCACTGCAGGTCGATGAATCACCATTCGTACCCGCTCATCTTTGTCTTCGCTCATCCATCGGGAATCTTGCTCTGGTAAATCTGAAGAGCACATCCCCCGCCTTTTCTCATTAGTTTCATATTTATGATGTGGATCAGAGGCTGTTTTTATATTTGTATAACGAAAGAATGCCTGCCACTAATGTCGTCGCCCTGCGCGATGCCCGATGCCCGATGCCTACCGTTTTGAGCTCCCCACGCAGGACTTCGGTTCGCTCCACCTTGGATTCTTTTCAATGCTCTGATTAACTTATGTATTGCGGTACCATGTGAACATTCAGCAACCCATGGTTTTATTTACAAGCAGGCAGTTTAAACAGTCGTTTGAATTATGTTTCTTTTTTCTGCACAAACATTATAAAATTAAGAAATTGTACCATGATGACGTTATATAACCAGGCGGATCAAAACATGAGCCATATATCACAGATCGGATTTATGCTATTCCGTCAACATTTCTTATGTCAACATATACGATAGAAAACTTTATTGTAAAACAAGCGATGTATTGAAGATTATGATTCCACACTCGAATTACTTTTAAAAAAACTATATTTCTCAATCTCCAATGATACTAAATGATCTCGAAAAACAAGTCCCTCACAATAATTCTCAAGATATTTCAAAAGTTAAGTCCCTGATGACCTAATCGATGTGTAAATCACACTCCTATCTCCCTATTTTGTTGACTTAATAAAGACACTTAGATATATAGGATAACACATTGTTCAGCACGTGTTTCCGACACCTAATTAGACTTGCTTCGGTCCCTTCGAAGCTGAGGAAGAAAGACTTGCCTCCATGACCACTGCATCCTTGTAGTGGGCAGCCAACAGTTGGTATCCCTCGAACCTTCATAAGGACGTCTTCCGAGCCTTATCCTTCCTCCTCCGGCCATTTCACACGGCCGAGTTCGAGCAAGATCTTCGTCAATCGAACTCAAATGCGAGACACAATCTCATCAGCTTTAATGCAATGTCAACCATGTTTAAGAGTTACATTCCACAGTCATAGATTGTGAATAAACACATGGTGCACCTAATGCAAGATTTATGAGTCTGTGTAAGGTAGATCCCTCTTCATTATTTCTGCAAATGAGGGTCGATACATTTGATTTCAATGCTGAGGTTGTCTTATCTACTAGAAAATAGGTGTCAGTATCTAAAATTGGTACAATCATACGCCAAATTGCAATGAACAATATTGATTGGGACAAGCTATAAGATTGGTACCTACCAATCATGCATCCCATCGACATTTTATTCCCAACATAACCGATGATCAAGAATATTCTTATCGACAACCGTCAACTGTGTATGATGAGACATAATGAAAATGCCCCTCCAACTAATTAAATAGATGACAGGAACTTTTTATAAAAAAATTATTCTGAATTTAAAGTTAGTATTGGGAGGTTATGTCTTTCCATCTTCCAAGATTAAATCATTTTCTAAGATAGTGACCTAACGGAAAAAGCTAGTACCATTATTATAGATTCTACAACCATTGTCGTGCATTATAAGCAAAAATTGTCCAATCAATCCTAAATATATTATATTAATATTGATTCAATTTTAAACTTTCTAACTTTACTAATTTAATTATAAACCTTTGTGTGAAGTATCAATACGGTATTTCTAACTAATTTTCACCGAAAATTGCCCGCATGGCATTGGCCGATAATGGTTGGACTGCCACGTTATATATTTATTATTCGGAAATATCTATCGGATTTCGATTGATTTCAATCTACCTTCAAGATTAACAAGATATTTCAAAACCTCGCCTAAAGCTTCCCTTCAAAAAAGAAGAAGCAAAACTAATAATAAAATATCTAAATCTAATGCAACAAGTTAAGGGAAAGGCTGCAAGTGACTCAAGTGACCTGACCATTGTCGATTCCTAATATTACTTCATTAGCTTTTCGCAATCAAGCTGTGTGAACTATAAGATATTTTACTACAACCTTATAATCTTTTCTTGGAAAAGGATCAAGAAACCTAGTTTCTAGGGTTTGACTCTGATTTGACCAGGGAAAAAAAATAGTGCAGATGGACATGATTTAACCCGCCCCCGTGGTCCAACTTTCTCTCATCTTTCTTTAATACTTTTTCTTGGTCTTTTGGCTGGGGTTTATCAGATAAATTACTCTTGATTAGACCAAGATTCGTACACTGTTTGCTGCCTAATCACATGCCTATGCTGCAGGCGCAACTGGGTCTCTCAAGTGATACGCACGACGCTTTTTGGCTTTGCATGGAAACCAACGTCCAAAAACTTTCATGCCTTGGGCCTTGGCTACTGACCTTAGCTCTCTCCTAGCTGGTTTATAATATACTGAAAGCAAAGTATAAAACCCAAAAGAAAACAAATAAATAATGCAATAAGAACTGACCGTATTCAAATCCCGAATAGAAAATTAAAAAAGTGATTTGAATATTTATCGAATGAATCAAAAGTTCCACCGACCCTTGACTATGTGATAGTATATATGCGCCCATATACGCAGAGACCATGCTTCTATCTCCCCATTCATACGCACTCTCTCTCTTTCTCGCTTAAGCTTCACAGAAACTGTAAGCGCAGAGAGAGAGAGGGACCAAAATGAGGTTAACGACAATGTCCTCAGCCAAAAGCACCGGCGGTGAAGATAAGAGCGCCACCGCGACAACCACCATGGACGGTGTTCCGGTTTCGAGGAGTACTGCTGCTACTGCATCTTCATCACTGTCGTCCTCATCTTGTGCTGCTAGTACTAGCGATGAATCATCGACACGGTCGAGCTGTTGTTGCCTCACGAGGCTTGCGGTGAAGCTGAAGAAGTGGAACAAGATGTTGCTGCGTCACAACAATAAGAACAGACAGAGCTCGTTCCAGTGCTTGTATGATCCACTGAGCTATTCTCTCAACTTTGATGGGAGTGGCAAGGGAAGCGTGATGGATCAGGAGGACGAAGATTATTACCGGTTCTACGCCTTTTCGTCGAGGTTTGTTATGGCCGGCTCGAGAAGTATCACCGCCTGCCCAAGACCGGTTGCCATTTCTAACTAGTCTAGGCTCTCAAAGATCCAAGTTTTGCTTTGAGCCTTTCCCCATTTTTTTTTAAAATTTTTTTTTTTTGTATTCCCGTTTACGTTTTCTGGCTATGTTAGTATCTTGACAGTGCAATGGTCAACGACGAGTGAGAAAAGAGACTACTTATCTTGATTTCCCTTTATGATTGAAAAGATTAATGAGATCTATACATGCTTACGACAGTAAAATGTGCATCGCGGACATTTAATCGGGATTTGCTAATCAGAAGTCGCCATATAGATTGTAAGATCACTGTCCGACGCTCTAACTAAATGGGCTAGATTGTGGCATCACCTACGAATAAAGTCCAAGCACCTTGACCATTTTTCTAATGAACCCTGTGGGGAGTGGAGGACCCTCAGTCTGGCGTGAGAACTGATTCCTCGATGACCCGAGGTCATTCTCATCTCGTGGAATGCTTTCATCTGGCATGGGACTGGAGATTGGGTCTTTAAATTGAAATAAATGGCACGGAAAGAGAAAGCACAAGGCAAGAGAAGAAATGAAAGATAAATGCACCAGTTGATTTGATCTCAGAGTAATGTAGTAGACACAGCCACTCAGCAACCTCACTCTGGTTAAACGCCCGCACAAATAGTCCTTTCCTCTGGTCTCATTAGAGCTACAAACTTACCGGTAACGGTCTGACGTAGAATTCGACTCATATTTATGCTAATCTAGCACCTGCAACATTTGAGTTAGAAGAATGTACAGCGATTAACACTATAATTTCATTTTCTATAACAAAAGCTTTACACAGAGATGTCCTAATTTGGCTAATCGTCCCTATCTTTGCAGTTATATCGCTTCCTGTCACTGCTCAAAGTCTACAAGAAAAGAATTTATGCCACCATCTTTAAAGCACCCTAACACTTCCAGTCCCATGAAAGAATTGTGATTTCCATAGTTTGTCACTCTCCCGCCCTGAACTCACAGATCATTCTCACTCTCTGGATGATCCGAAACAGTCTCCTCAGATGAGACTTCCTCTGCATCAAGATGATCAGTCCGAGAAGGATCCGACCGACTCTTACTGGAAGAATCCCCACTTTCAAGCTGGTCCAACTTCTGGGGATCTCCAAGCCCATTGACAGGATGTGATTGCTCCTCGCCTCCAGCATGATTTGGTTCAGAATCGCCTGCAGGGTCAAGACTGCATTTCATTGGGGACACATCACTTCCAGGGAGATCTAGGCTTTTCGTGGGCAGAAAAAGGTCAATCTGTTGACCCGGACTAATGCTGGACGCAACCAACTGAAGTACTTCAGACGATGGGGACAATTCTGCATTCGTTTTATCCTGAGAAGTTTGATGCATCGCTGAAGTTGATGTGTTAAGTGAAGCCTCCTTCCGAGCAAGACCTGGCATTGTGGCCACTGACGGTGGAAACACATTAAGCTCAGGGATTAGAGGAATAGAACTCGAAGCAGCATCATCACCTAAGAAATTTCGCGGAGGGAGTTGCCTGCTCTCCTGGACTTCTGCCTGGATGGGCCTCATTTGCTCTGACTTCTTTTTCTTTTTAAGAATGAGTCTTGGATCCTTAGGTCGAGAAGGAGGAGGGCCCGGTATCACAAAAGGAGGAATGGTAGGCTTATCTTCCCCATATAACAGTCTCACTGATTGAGCTATTGCTGATACAGTGGGCGGCAGCTCAGGATCTGGTGGTGGTGGAGGAGCAGTCACAGCTTCTCGGAGCCAATGGGGTAAATTTTTCTTAGAAGCACCCTCATCTATTACTTCTTTCCCTTTAGAACGGAACTGATGATTTACAAGCTTATCAGGGTCAGGCAACATCACTGAACTGCTTGATTCACCCCCGTAATTATTTTGCAATTCTGGTAACATATTCAGAGGTCTACCCAAGAGACCAGGTAACTTGGGAAACGGAATCTGCTCATCATCCCTTGGCTGGAAGCTGCTTGAGCCAACCATACCCACAGAACTCATGTTGCCAGAACCGAAGCAGTTTGGTAGAAATGGCTTCTCAAAAGGCATGTTCAGTGAAGTCCCAGGCAAATCAGAAGGCCCACCATAAAAACGGCGCATAAAAGTCTCCCGAAGTTTTTCAGGGCCATTATAGGGTAGAAGAGCTGCAAAGTGTTCATTTTGAAGGTTTAGTTGATCAGAAGCACCAAAGGGAGGCAAAGTAGGACCCACCTCACCAAAACCTAACTTCATGTCAGTCAGATGCGACTGAAACTTTGGAGGCATGGTAAGTTTACCTCCCTGCAAGGCCCTAGTCATCATCCCCTCCGTGAATCCTGGAAATGATGAGGATTTTACAGGTTTCAATGGTCTAGTGGGCTTTGGCAGGGGGAGAGATGATCCATCAAAAAGCTTGACTTGCTCCTCCTCCCATCTAGCTGACAAGTCTTCCGGAGTTTTGTTTTTTGAGAACCTCAGCCTAGGGTCTCTGAGCATAGAATCCCAGTTTCCACGTCCATGTCTCCGAACACCAATCCAAAGGAAATCAAGTTCATCCTCGGACCAGCCATCAACTCTGGACTTCTTTCTAGGCAGGTTACTAGAACCAGACCCAGTTCTCAACATGATATTTTCAAGCACCTTTCTGTGGTTTTCCGGAATCGATGAGAATGAAGGCATTTGATTCAACCCCAAAGAGGGTGCCATTTCTCTTTCTTGCTGATTACTATATCTAGCCACATCCTGTGGAGGAAATTTGAAATGTGGCAGTGGGGGAATTGGTGGGAAATCTTGGATAGACTCACGCCCAGCTTCAACCCTACTTCCCAGTGATAAGGTTGGCAAGAAGTCATGTTGGGGAAGTACACCTTTAGCTGGAACTGGGAATCTGGGCATCAGCTTCTCCTCCACGTATTTAGGTGTCATCATCATATCCCGAAAATCAGATGAATTGACACCCGTGTTTTCCAGCCAACCAGAGTCATGGAGGGGTGCTGGAGGATACTGCAAGCAAACAAGCATTAAAATCAAATGCTACCGACAGAAAGGGCAAGAAAGATGAAACTAATTTGCATATGTGAAAAACGGGGGGGACAGGAGAGGGGTGAGGGGAGGTTGTGTAAGGCAGAAAGAGTTGACTACTCAAAATTCCACTCACAGGATGCAATTGTGAAAATTCCCCAGGGCCATCAGGCACCTTTGGTTTGTCTAATGTTGGTTCCAAACCCTTCAGATGTGTACCCATCAAATTACCAGAGAATGGAGCTAGACTGAACGGAAATTCCAGACCAACCAGTCTACTTTGTCTAGCATTTGGTCGCGAAGAATTCCTACGCGATAACTCGACCTGATTAGCATTTGGTGCACAGAGTCCTAGAACTGGTAACAATTTGTCAGACTCAGAGCTTGCATAGACCGTGCCTTCATGTTGGCCTTCATGTTGGTGAAGCGGAAGTACATCTGGAGGGCGGCATAAAGGACTAACGGAAGGATCTGAATGGACATTTGCTTTTTGACTTGGGTGCTCAGCTTTTGTACCATCTTCATCATCGTCCAAGTCAATTACCAAGAAAGGGCCCTTGCTGGTTTGAACAAAACCAGCTACTTCATTACCATTTTGAAAATCAGGTACACATTGAATTGTTCCCTCATGTCCCAATGGCCCCCCACTGTGCTGAGATTCTTCAATTTGATTCCTTCTAGCAAGGCGTTCTTTTTGTCTAGCACGGAGCTTAGCACTGCATCAAAAGAAATTTGAAGTTTAAATTTTGCCATCCACAACTATGAACAACAAAGCCAAGTAGTAATTAGCATTGAAATCCCTTTCATCAACTGATTTAGCAGCAAAAAACTGACACTGAGAAAAAAACATAGAGAATTGTGTCACTTACAATTTTTCCTTTAGAGCGCGTCCAGCATGAGTGTACTCACGTTCTGGCTCTTGCTCAGGCACACGTTCCTCTTCATCACCACTCTGCTTTATGTTTCAAAGGTAAACCAACAAATAATGAAATTATGACGCTATACAAGCGCAAGCCAATGCATGAAAACCTCAGAGCCATTGAGATCAGTAACAACTTTGATTTTATTGCACCTAAATTGTCTAATGGATCAAATAGCTTAATATACTCGGTGAAAATCTCAAAATAGAGACCAGTATCCTACCTTTAAGGATGTCAGCAATTCAGGCTAAAAGTGACATTCGGACAAGATGAAGAGAAAAAATATATCTTTAACAGGAATTTGAAAGCAAACCCATGCGGCACAAAAGTTATGGAGGAAAAGAAGCTGTATGTTCAATGCATGAGCCCTTACAAGTGTTTGCGACTGAACTTTCCTTCATTAGTGGGACAATAACAAATTAAAAAAGGAGACATTTGCAACTTGATAATCCAAATGTCAACTCCCAGGACCCAGAATAAATAAAGAAAAAAGACAAAAGGGATTTATTTAGTTGCCCTTTCCATACAAGAAGCATGGTTAAGAGTGGATCCTTGAAGTTGCTCTTCAGCACAACAGTGAGAGTTTCTTCAGCATATCAAAGAACTAACCATTAGATCACCATCATAATCCCTTGGTCAATATTTGACAGCATCAGGTGCACTCTTATTCTAAAGTTTCCAGCCCTAACAGCATAGGAGAAGGCAATTCAGATGAAATACCTCGTTGGCCATTTCACTTGTATGTGCTGCATACGCTTCTCTGTAAGAAACAGCTTTTCTGACACGCTTTCCCCGACCAAGAGCTGCTTCCTCCTCACTTTGATATTTCTCCCATCTACAAAACACAAGTGATCACAAAAACATCAAGAGCAATAATCTTGAAAGATTGAGGTCCATATTTTTTCCTTATTTATAGTTACAGAGCAGTCATTCTGATAAAGGATTTATTCCTCCTACCAAAGAAAAAGAGAAAGGATCCATTGCTTATTTTTCCCAATGATGAGTATTGATAATCTAGCTTCTTCAAAGCAACCAAAAGGGTAATGGCTATCACCTCGGCAATCACCACCCATTTCAAGCAATCACCACCCATTTCAAGCCATTCACATCACCATGACAAAGTTCAGTGACATCAACAATTTAACGCAGTTGCAGAGAACAAAGATTAGGTTATAATTGACATAATGCGAGTGCAGGACATATAAGAAAAGGGTTCAAATTGCAGAAGGTCACAAGAGCATTATAGTTTTCACATCGACCAATTAGTCAAATGCACGACATCCCGGCACTGAAGAATGATCACTTAATCACCAATTACAATTTCAGACACTGAGAATTATAAATTATTCCCAGTAACTGAAGAAACGCCCTTATCATAAGGATGAATAAATAAACCATGAGGCAGAAGAGACTTGATTAAAAGGAGCTCAAAGAAAGTCAAAGACCTCTACAAGAGAAGGGGAGAGATGCCTCAATCTCATTTGTTGCTTTGCCTGGTCCAGACGTTTTGGCTCCCAATATATACATTCCTATCTAATTAAAAAGAAAAAACGAAATTCTGTCCCAGCGAGAAAATTAAAAAAAAATTAAGCTCGACAATCATGCCACCATTTTTTGAAGAATTAGACAATATCAGAGGCAAGAAAGAATGGGCAAGGAAGGAAAAAAATTGAAAATTAACCCTGTATTACCTCTCTCGGAGAAGTCTATCCCATTCATTTTCTTCAGGAACACTTACAACACAATCCTCTTTCTTCACAGAGTTTGCAACACATACATCCTCGCTCAAAACAGGAGGAGATTCACCTTCCCCGCGCTCTTCTGTTAGCTCATCGTTCCATTCAAGGGACTGATATGGAAACATGGAGAAAATTATCTTGACAAATTACACGATATCATTTGAGTAAAAATTCCATTAAACTAATTAAAGTGAAATACATCAAAAGAGCACGCAGATTAAGACAAACTTCATCAATGCTGTGGACTACAGTACCTGAAAGTTCACGACAACTACATAAGATGCATAAGCAATGTGAAAGTAATGACAGACAACACATAAAAATGGTGAATTCATTAAAAACCTTCAAATTCAAGCCCACTTTTGGACATTCATAAAATCTGACAAATTATGTGAGAAGAAATATTTTTCTTTGCAGATTCTTGATGGAGTTATTCATCATTCCCGCTTATGTTTTAAATCAAATCACAAACTATGCAATTATTTTTTAAATCCAACTTCTTACCCACTAGAAGATTCACACCACAGATCACTGAGAGAGGTAAATCAACTTCTTACCCACTAGAAGATTCACACTACAGATCACTAAGAGATAGCCTCTCTCCCCCACTTGACCCCTCCCCAACCAACCAAAGCAAACAAAAGCCACTGGACCCAAGTTCCGCTCAAAGAGAAAATTGTGCTACTCAAAAAAGGTGTCACACCATAAGTTCTGAGAAACGCCGGAATTTTAATTTACCAGTCATGACTTTTGCATGAAAAAGGTACATAAAAGAATGAGTTTATAAAGTTGCAACCAGCAAAGACATCCACAGAAAAGTGATCGAAACTCGAGCAATTAAGCAAAATACCCCACCTTCACTGAACCGAGCATATCATTCTCTCCCTCAGCACACTCGGTGGATCCATCCTGAAGATTCGAACGGTCAAGCAACTTCAGTATTGCGTTATCATCCCACACAATCTTGCTGCTGCCATCTGCACATTTATCCTTGTAAACATCTCCTAAACTACCAGCTCTCTTCCTATGCTTATGTTCTGCATCTAACACTGGCTCAGTTTTGCTGTTATCATTATCTGAAGACTCCTTGCCACCACTGGAAGAATCACCAAAAAGTTCTTCTGTACCCCACCGCAGTATATCTTCCACTTCCTTTTGAGATCCAGACTTGTTTACAAAAAGCTGATCGAGCATCAATTTTTTCTTGGCAAGCTGCAATATACGTTCTTCTACACTAGCTCGGACAACAAGCCTGTATACCAAAAGCCGATTTGACTGTCCAATCCGATGTGCACGGTTCATGGCTTGGATATCAGCATGAGGATTAAAATCAGAATCGTAGATAACTACTGTGTCAGCAGTCGCCAAATTGATTCCCAACCCACAAGAGCGTGTTGATAATAGGAATACAAACCGACTTTTATCTTGGTTAAAGCGAGCAATTGCTGCCTGGCGATCTGTGACGGAAACAGAACCATCCACTCTCTCATACGTCTTGGGACCAAACTCAACAGTTAAATAATCCTCAAGGATATCAAGAAGCTTAGTCATCTGTGAGAAAATCAGGACCCGATGACCTTCTTTGAAAAGAGCCTTGAGCATCGAATGCAGAAGAGTCAGTTTGGCTGAAGCTTTAATCCTCATTTCGTGGAGGAACTCAACAGAACCAGAATCAGGCTCTGTACCAGGTATTAGATAGGGATGATTACAAACTTTTCTTAACTGCATCACAATGTTTAACATTGACTGCTGTGCTACCCCTTTCCCAATATTCCTCAATAACTGGTAGTTCTTAGTTAAAATTGCACGATAGTATTCAGCTTGAATTGACGATAACTCAACAGGGACCACACGTTCAGTTTTTGGGGGAATGTTCTGCATGGCATCCTTCTTAAGCCTTCTCAACATGTGCGGAGCAACCAATTTCTTAAGTTCCTCAACTTTTTCTGCAGTTGTGAGGTCATTAAAGTTCTCCTCAAATAAAGTAATGGAAGGAAATGAAGCTGGCTGTAAGAAACTCAGCAGGTTGTACATTTCACCTAGATTATTTTGAAGAGGTGTACCAGTCAATAGTACACGATGTTGGAATGAAAATGTATTCAGCAAAGTAAACAGCTTACTACTTGAATTTTTCAGACGATGGCCCTCGTCAACTATGAGTACTTCCCATGGAACACCACGCAAATGCGAAGAATCAGCAAGAACCATTTCATAAGTAGTCAATAGTACATTGAATTTGTGGGAAACCGTTTTTCTATTGCCATCAATTGGATCGCTAGCGTGCCATTCATGTTGGCGAATAACTGTTCTTGCTTTTGCAGATCCATGATACTCCACGACATTCAAACCAGGAGCCCACAACGAAAACTCTGAAAGCCAGTTGGGCATGGTCGATAGTGGAACCAAAACCAAACATGGCAGAGAAGCTTTAAATTCACAATATAGCGATGAAATGAAAGCACATGCTGACACTGTTTTTCCGAGACCCATCTCATCTGCCAGTATAACATTTTTAGATTTATACCAGCATTTCCGCAACCAATTAAGTGCTTCAAGCTGGTGGGGGAATAATGAACCACCCTTAAGTTCATTGGGTTGCTCTGTCAGAGTAATGATCTCACTTGGATGGCCAGTCCTATCCCCAGATGAATCACGCCTAGAAGAATCTTTCTCCAATGTCTGCTGTTCCAGCTGATTGAACACATCAATGAGATTTGAAGATTCTTTCAGAATAGGTTCATCTAGCTTCTCCCATGTGCATTCGTCATAGGGAAGCCCAGTCCACTTCACAAAAGCTTCACGAGTACCATCTTTGGAAGTACGAAGAGCAATAATACGCTGAGGTTGTTTCCACCTCTCCTCGCAAATGTTAATCACTGACATACCATATTTTGCCTTATAGTTTTCCAGCTTTCTCCTAGCCAGAATTTTCAACTGGGATTCAGGTAACCAACTATTATGAATATTTGACTTCCCAACCCACTTAACCAAAAATTCATAAGATGGAGACTCTTGGTCAACAGACGCACATTCAGCAAGTTCAGGCTCCTGATTTATGCTCTCTGGACTGAGTCCCGTCTCTGCTTCATCCTGAGCTCCATTTTTGTTTTCTTCAACAGAGATTCGCATTTCACCTGTTTTAGTAGCTTCATCTTTGTCATTACCGTTCAGCTTTATAAAATTAACCGAGTCTGCCATTACTCCATCGTTTGGTGCTTTCTGATCATTTGTTGCCTTCGAAGATTCATCACAATCTTCAAACACATTGGTTTCGGAAGCTAAATGCTCTGGATCACTCTTCAATGAATCCATGCCACTGCTATTCTTACAGTCCTTGGTCAACGAACTCTCATGTACATTCAGATTGTGCAGTTTGATATCACTGTCAATGCTAATATCAGCATGTTTGTCATCAACAAGGTGACCCCTATCTCCTGCATCTAAGTTGATTTCGCCAGAAGTACTGTCTTGATGTCTGTCCTGCTTCTCTGGAACAATTAAACTAACAGAATTAAGAATGTCTACAATACATACAGAAACATAAAACAATGAACTTGCACCATTACCTCTAACACGACAGCCCAAAACCCGATCAACCTGAAAAGCAGATGGCGTCAAATGAATTAAAGATGGATTATAAGATCGATCACCAGAATCAAACAACAAAGTTGGTCAAAAGTAGATTTACCTGCTGAGATTCACCGACAGTGCCGCTTATGCACACTCGTGTATCATTCACATGACGGTCTCTTTTCTTTGGCTTAACTGCTGGGCTTTTCAACTCCCCAGAAAGCTTCTGCACCATTTTGAATATATCATCAAGCCTCAATGTTTACATTCCATGTTTACATTCCCTCAACATGAAATCCCATCAGAACAGCAAACGAAGACAGTGCAACAACAACAAAAGGACTTTCCCCATGCCATTGTATATGGAAACCATCAACTTAGAACTAACAACCAAAAGATATCCAGGGCTTCCACATATCTTGAGAAAACAAACATGCCACATAAGAGGACCGAACACCAAACTGCATCCACTCAATATATGGTAGAAGTTCATATCTTAGGAAGCAAAGCAACAAAATTGTAAGTCTCATTGATTAAGTGAATGCCAGGAAGTATCTTATATCAGTATACATGTAATATGTCAGTAATGAAAAGGCCAATGTAAAAGTATCTACCTTTTGTTTGGTCCGACCATTTGAACCTTCTTTTCCTCCATTTTCTTCTACAGCGGACCGTGAACCCCTGTTTACAGTCGTTCTCTTTCTTAATGGTGAATTAACTATTTCAGGTACTGCAGCTTTCTTCTTCGATCCATGTCTCTTAAAAGTAGCAATAATTTGCTTTCCATCATCATTCCTGCTCTTAGAAGTAGCAACAATTTGCTTGCCATCATCATTCCTGCTCTTAGAAGTAGCAATAATTTGCTTTCCATTGTCAGTCCTGCGTTTCTTTTGAATATCATTTTTCTGCACATGCTTTCTTTTCTTGACTCTCTTTTTACTAGCACCAACTGCAAGAACAACTTGACTATCTGGACTATTGGATCCATCAGAACATTGAGAATCCTTCTCTGGAGCTTCATCATCTTGTTCTGAACTCACCAGTTGAGAATGAGATGAAGCAGGCACAGAAGGAGAAGCTATCCTTCTGGTTGAAGTTGCTTTTGCTGGAGGTACATCTACCTTCTGTTCATCATCATTTTTCTGAGAGGAAGAGGTTCCATCTGTAGAACCACCCAGGGATGGGCAACCAGGCTTGATGGAGCATGGGTCCTCGCCTGGGGACAGATCTGGTTTACCTTCCAACTGCTGAACTTCAGGTGTTACAACAGATTTCCCTCCACTCAAAGACCTCTTGCTTGGAAAATGGGAGCTACCAAGCATTTGAGATACTTTTTCTGTGCTAGACAATGTCTTGGATCTTGACCCACTAATTTTCGTCCGAGCTCGCTTCAAACTGGAATCAAGATGGCTTATTGGCTCAACTGAATCATTTTTTGAGCAGCACTTAGGACATTGCCATTTCCCCAGTGGAATCCGCTGGAAATGGAAACCATATAATGAGACAACTACATTACCTCAAACTAGTACGATAAGATAAATGACAGCAACTAACACATCTAACTCAAGGCCAAGTAGCTATGAACTACCTTGAGAGGAGGATCAAGGCACTCAATATGAAAGGTCCGGGGACAGCTATCACAACATAGCAAGTCACCTCCAACATCACAAATAACGCATTCAAAGTAATACTGCAAGACAAAATGTTACAAAAACCACCAGTTAGAGAACAGTGGATGGTCCTCAACAAGTCCTCAACATCGAAATGATACGATCCTCAAAACATTCTAAGTGACACAAAAGAGGATAAAATTCTATCCTGTAGACAAGATTTGTCTATGGTCACTGTCATGATTCAACAAGGGTTCAGTCTAAATATAAAGGAGCCTCACAACTTAAGAAACAGCATAGTTACAAATAGACAGAAGCAGCATGCAATGCCAAAGCAATTAACAATATCTTACCCCATCAGTTCCTTTCTTCTTCAATGAAGCCAAATCTGGAGAAATTTCACATTTTAGCTTGTTCCTGGCAGAAGTTGTAGTCTCTGGGACCTCCGATGATACCGAATTTTGTTCTTTACCATTAACCAAATCCAGTCCACACGGCAGCTTTCTTCGCTTGCGCTTCAATACCCAGTTTTTGTTACTTATTTCATTCGTCAATGAACTGTCGTCCTTCATCTTCAATATTCTTCCTCACATTTGCAGCTACCATGTGGCCTAAGCATGTCATGAATATATTACAACAATAAGTGATACTTCAATGTGGCCAAAGTCCTTGAAATGCAGCTGAACTACATCAGAAAGAAAAGCAAGGCATGCTGTAACAATTGCTGGAAGTAATTAGAGATAATGGCTCCTAGAACCATGATCATGCATTACTCTAGTGTAAGAAACATCCAAAGACACAGCCAAACCGACAGCAATGTATGCGGGGTGGAGAAAAAGGATACAGGGGATCAAGAGAATTCAAAGATTAAACTGAAGGAAAGGAGGCATTCAGTTTAAAACCAAAAACATAGTGTTCAAAACGTTTTACAGAGACAGGAAAAGAAAATACTTTTAAGATGAGATGAGAAGTAGCATCAAAATTTACTGACAGGACTAAAACACAGAAATGCATTATAAAATTGCTTGGCCAAGAGAATGACCAGATATAATCTAATCTAATGACAACAAAAGGACGAGCAAAATAGAGTTCCTTGCAAAAAAGATACAAATACTGGCATAAAATGGGTATCAAGGACAAGTTTTTTGGATGAGGACTACAACAAGATCTGTTCATTTCAAAACCAACCATTTCAACCCAAGTCTGCCCATTGAGGATTTTCATCGTCCCACTTACTCTCAAACCATCTATATACAAAACTTAAAGTTGGATAATCACCAACAGCACTTCAGGGTGGGCAACAGCATTATATCTTGACTTAATCATCAAAAAGTTAGATTGCATCAGGTCCACTGCAGTAGCAATACAATGCAATCTGTTTCTAGTTAATTCCCAGTCATAACTAAAGTGAGCGGAAGAGCAACACGGCCTCGCGACGCAATGATCAATAAGATTACACAGTAAACCTACCCCCACAAGCCAAACCTATTCACAAGTACCAGCAGTCATCAAGAGTAAATGAAGAATAATCATCACGTGAAATGCACAAATCCGCCCACCGGATTCAAACAGCACAAGCAACCAAGCCCACTCAAAACTCAAACTGAATGCATCACTCCCACCAACTTCCCACCAAGAGACTCCAAAAAAGCCGCCCCAATCGCACAACCACCAGAAATGACACGAACTCCCAACAGACCAACACGCAGGAAAGCACAATCCACCAGCAATCAAAACGCAAGAACCCAGGAAACAGAAGGAACAAACACAAGCAATCTAGACAAAGGCAAGGACTTTTCACTCACAAAAGATCACAACCTCGAAATGGGCAGTGGCAAAACAGACACCTGAGCTCGAAAGCCTCACCACCGGATCAAAAGAGACAGAGACAAGACCAGCCCAGATTGAGAGATGCATGCCCAGATGGACACAGCGGCAGAGAAAGCGGTGGGGAGATTGAGGAGAGGTTGGGGGTGTGTGAGATTTAGGGCATGGGGAGCAAAAGAGGGTGGCTGAGATACGAGAGGAGAGAGAGAGAAATGACTTGTGTGGGCACAAACAACGAATAAATAGAGAGAGAGAGAGAAGGAGGGTGTGCTTCTAGAGAGAGAAAATAAAGGGGCGCATACAAATACGGAATCCGCCGTGGTCATAGGGAGGGACGGACGGGGTTACGCCCTGATAAGCCTCGAACCGCGCGAGCGCACGCACCCACACACAACGCCAACACCCCCCACCACCACGCCAACACCCCTTCCTTCCTTCCTTCCTTCCCTCCCTCCCTCCAAACCCCTTTTGTAGTTCCCCCTTCCTTGCGTCCTCTCGCACGGAAAGAGACCTCCTTTCCCCTCTTTCTCTCTCTCTCTCTTCGTTCAATGCACCTAACCATTCGGAGCGCGCCACGTGGCGGCACGAGGGGCTTGCGCTCGCCCCCGTCCTCGGCCTCCGCTTCGCACACCCTCCTCTGCCTTTTCCCCCCTGACACTCTCTCTCTCCTCCCTCCTCTCCCGCATCCTCGTCCGGAGATAGAGACAATGCGGAAGACATAGAGAGAGAAAGAGAGAGAGAGAGAGGGAGGGAGGAGAGAGAAAGTGGGGTGAGCGTTCATGATGTTCGTCGATGTCGAGTGCTCCCAGATTTCTTGATGGCCCCTTTGCGTGCTCTCCATTCCGCCTTCTTGTCTCCACAGGGCTTTTTGCCCTCCCCTCCTTTTCTTTTCTCTTTTTCTTTTATTTTTTCCCCCTCTCTCTCTCTTCTCTCATGTGAAGTGTAGAGTTTGATTTATGTAGCATCAAATCTCAAAGTGATTCATTCCATTGGGGAATCTTGAATCTCACCCAGTTGTTGGATTCTTCCCCCTCTTGATTATTACCATGATCTTTATGCATTCTAATTTTACTTTTTAATTCCCAAGCTCACATTCTCAACGGCATTCTATGCATTCTATAAATACATGATAGTACCGGTAATTTGAATCCCGCCATTCTATGGAAAATTAGCCAGTAAAAAAAATGCAACCCGACATCTTACCATTATAACGTCTTTTCAAAAAGCGCGCCGAGATCTCTTGAGATACCAACCATTTCGTATTTGGTAAATTAATTGAAGTTTCGATTTCTTTAATTGACTAACGATATTATCGAGTGTCCTAGGTCAACGACATTCCACAAATGCAAAATTATTGTACCGATAATTTGAATTTTAACATTATATTTATGAAACAAACGGGGGAAAATCATTGGTGCATTATCATACCATTATTAACTCAAAATGCATTTGGAGATCTTTTCTCTTGTTGCACATCTTTTAAACTAACAAACCGGGTTTGCCAATTATTGCTGGTCGGAGGATTTATCCATATAGTAATCAATAACTTTATTTAGAGGAATAATCTTGACTGTCGTCCAAATTCAACACTATATAATCGAAACCCTTGTATCGGTAATACTTGTATATTTCGATACTCACTAATTAAATTGACAAGAACTTTTCCAATTTACCAATCAATACTAGTGATTTTGAATGTAATCACTAGCTTCGTCAAAT
The DNA here is from genome assembly GCA_014182895.1 of Angophora floribunda. Lineage (NCBI taxonomy): Eukaryota > Viridiplantae > Streptophyta > Magnoliopsida > Myrtales > Myrtaceae > Angophora > Angophora floribunda. The sequence continues at coordinate 42,564,322 of CM024709.1, read as the reverse complement.
AATTCAGCTAATTTCAAAACTACAATATTGATAATTTTCGATAACCACGAGTAAAATTTAGATGTCAATTAAACATTGGTATGTATTTTTTTACGTGTGATCATCGATATTGGAATATTGGAAATACCTAAAGAAGTTACAGGGTTACATTCTTTGATTTTTTTAAAGCAGCAATAATGTCCTCAGACGAGGTCAACCCAACCAGCAAGAAAAGCGCATACTTAGATTTTCTGCCTTGTGAAAATACTTTTGGTCATCATCACCACCATTATTCATTGTTTCACAAGGCTCTTGTTTTTTTTTTTCCTATTTTTCTTGAAAATGCTTGAAACTTTCCAGATTAAAGCCAGTGTGAAAGAGGAATAGAATTTCTGCAAGTGCTTGAATTTTGTCATCTTGCTGGTGGCATAAAGCGTTGACTTCTGATGCTGAGGGAAAAGGGCTTGCATCAGGAGAGGAGCTGTAAGCAGAGTATTGCGTTGGAAAGTTGGTAAAAGACAGGTAGATAATGCTGGAACCACAACAGATGATTACCTCAAAACTCATCTGATCTTTGGCAGCTAAAACATATAGACCATGTTGAAACAACATATATATATTTGAACAGACAAGGCAGAAGACAAAGAAGAAGAAGAAGAGTCGGCAGTATCGGGCACAATCGAATCCTCGACATCTTGAATAGCAAGGAACTAATTGTCATTGAGAAGATCAGAAAGAGTATCACTAATCATGCAGACTTGATGCATTTCAACTGGGATGACTCAGTCAGCACACGAAAGAAAGACAAGAAACGGATCATATATAGAAAACCTGGCCAACATTCAAAAGGCTCTCATGAGGGACATTGAATATCACACTGTTCTCTCTGCACATTTTCCTAAGCATTGCATACAAGTAGTTTATGGTTATCTTCTTAAAGAAGTTCGAGCCCTGCCGAGCCTGGACTACCGTGTTCCCCAGGATGTGCACGATGCCGGCCGCCCTACAGCTATTCAGAAATTCTATCTCGTTCAACTCATTCTGGCTATGACTCCCCTGATTAGAAATTGCAGAGCCCCGTGCACTGAGACGCACTGGAGATTCGGCCGACACGATCGACCCCACTGACGAGATCGTTAGATCCACGATGGAGGAGAGTGTGAGGCTGTTGTTGTTGTTGTTGTTGTTTGGGGGGCACTCTTCGGAGTTTGACTGTTGAGTTTGCTGACCATACGAGCTGATCTCCGATCCCGAACACTCTTCCATTAAGTACTCAAGCCGGACAAACATGTGGAGGCTTTCGAAGAGCTTCTCCTCGAAGTCATCATCCTTCTTATGAAGGTCTTTGTAGCCATATCTCGCGACACATCGAAACATGTGGAAGTTCTTCGGTCCGATGCGTCTTACGAGGAATCTTTCTTCTTCAGGGACTGTATATACAGGAAGGTACTTCACACAGACGAAAATGACAACCGAATGAATTGCCGGCAAATTGGTGATGAAATGAGAGAAGATAGGAGGCACCCCCCTTGCTAGTTCGGTGTACACGAGCCCTATACCCGGGACACGGACAAGACCCAAACTGGGGCCTAATCCAAGAATGTATGCCATCGAGACTTTACTGTGCATTTCAAACTCATAGCGCTTGACCGAACCGTAATGCCAGACATACATGATGATGAAGAAGGCCGCCGCAATTGCAAGCGGGACCCACCCGCCTTGATTCACTTTGAACATCACAGCAGTGAAGTATGTGCCTTCAACAATCAATGACAGCACGGTGAAGATGACCACCAGAGTCCAGTGGCACCGCCACACGAGTATCATGATCAGTATCATGAGGAATGTCGTCACGAGCATGACTATCGCCACAGCTGTACCTGTTGATAAAGAGAACGAAAGTGAGTAGTCTTTGGGAAAACTTGACAAACTGGTTTTGGTGATAGAATATGTTCTATTGTCTCCTGCTTCATGTCCGCCATACTAGTAATCACCTTTTTCAAAGTTATTGGATAGAGTTCAAACAGTTTTAGTAGTAGATGCCTATGCTTCAATTAGACCAAAAAAATGGAAGTAACAAACAACGTAGAATATTTCAATTTACCAGAAGCGTTTCCAATTTGAGTTTGGTTTTTAAATCCCGCCGTGACAGCTACACAGAGAATCATGAGGATCCAATTGATGTCGGGGATATATATCTGCTGAAGGAACTTTTTGGATGTATGAACGACTTTGACTCTTGGAAAACAGCCCAGTGCGAGGGCCTGCTTGACTAATGAAAATGTGGCAGATATTGTCGCCTGACTTGCAACGACGGCAGCTGCTGTTGCAACGAGGAAGACAGGCCAGTATATGCTCTCTGCATAAATAGGCAACTACATTATAGGGCTCAACTTAAATGAGTCTGAAAATATTCATGTCGAATATTGTGTATACATTATTTCCATGAAATCTCGATTAGCATTGAAACAGTTCTGTTGTAAGAAATCTTATATAAACTGATGGCTTAAGGGTGACAGTATTGAGGGTCAAATCAATCACCCATGTAAGGGACCTTTCCTTATAATGCACATGAAGTTTTTAATAAACAGCATTTTATTCTCATCACTTCTTCACGAATTGTGTCCTTCGTATGACCAGTTAAATGCCACTTCTCCTAGAGAATGCGCCATAAATCAAGCTAAAGAATAAAGTAAACCTGGAATTGAGCTGTAGAATAAATCAACCACGTGATCGGAGTGTTTAATGAGATAGGCCGCTTGTCCACAATAAGCTAAAAGCAGGGAGGGAAACACTACCACAGTAAAAGCAATCTGTATGGCCGGCACTGGAAAGTGAGACAGATCAGCAAAAACCGCCTCAGTGCCTGTCAAAATTCTACAGTGAGCAACTATTGGAGCCTGAAGTTGCCAGTTTTGCATGCGTTAATGACGCATCTCGACACCCACACGCTATAACATAACGATTGATATCAAATCAATGGATTAAGACATTACCTGTTATGCTGAGCATTATACCTCCAAGAGATGTCCAGCCTTCAATCCCTCCTTTCTTGAAATAGTGATAGATGTAAACGGGTGAAAAGGCTTTTAGAACATGGGTGTCATACTTCCAAATGTTAATGATGCCGATGCCACCAATCAGAAGAAACCAAACAAACACGATTGGAGCAAAAAGCCAAGCGATTCTGTCTGTCCCATAGTGTTGTATGCTGAATAAACCAACCAAAATTATGACAGAAACAAGCACAACAACCTCTGCATAGAACAAACAAAGGGTTGGCAACTTGAGGCCTTAGGGGAAAACGTAAACTGTGGTAGACAGATAATTGACCGTATGGAGGAGTTCAATTCCAAGAAATTGGATAATACCATCACTCATCTTGGGCTGATCCAACTTAATCCCACCAGTAGCTGAGAGGACTGCCGAAGTTAGGGAAGTTAGGAACATAAGTCAGTTAGCCAACTATAAAAGAAAATGTAAAGACACGTGGAAAAAAGAGCTTCAACCGCAAACTAATGTAAGGTCAAATTAGTATACTGTTCAGACAGTTCTGAGGATGCGAATAATTACAGAGATTGACCAGAGACATGTTATCGGACAGAATTTGAAAAGGCAAAGAATCCCAAATATCGATACTATCCTACAAAAATTGCAACTTTCAATCAAGTCAAAACCAAGGTCTGAAGCCTTCAGGCACGTCCTAGTTCCTGACTGGCAGAAGTCCACTCTTTGGCTTTGCTATATGAAATTCAATGACACAATGCTTTTATATGGTCATATATACAACTTTGATAGCTGTTACTTATGGTCACATTGCCTTGTAGAAACATAGCATTTATTTGATATCTGTAGGAGTTTTTCACTTTAATGGTACTTAAACATATGCTAATGTAGACACAATGCCACATACAGGAAAAGATACACATAAATAATTAGATCAAAAGGGCTCAACTTGTTGGGGAAGTCACCTGATATAGCTGGAGTGAGAATCCCATCTCCAATTACCATGCAAGAACCAACAATGACTAGAATGAGGAGGATGTTCTTTCGATGCCATTGCCCCTCTAACCATCTCTGTGTCTTTGCAGCAAATGAATGTTCATCGAATGTAGAGCGACTGTAAGTCGTTAGCTCCTCGTCGGTCCGATCCAGGTTGGGAATAGTTTTGATATTCGCATGACGACAAAGTAAGGAATAAAGAGCAAATGTTCCACCTGCAAATACGGCAGAGGTCTTGAAGGACTCAAGGTTGCTTTAATGATAGCCCTCGCACAAAGAAGGAGAAGGCACAGAACATCAAATTGACAGAGGATAAATCCACAAAAGAGGTTCATAAACAATCATTTTTTAGTGTGGTAATAAACTAAGGATTACTCATATCCTAATCTACATGCATCTGCTGAGAGAATCTAAGAAAAAATCACTGATCACTCTGCAACCCACCTTCTCTCTAAATAACTTGATATATTTCATGTGGTAATCACTAGAAGTTTATAGGTTTAGTATATTTACCTTGGCCACTGTCATTGGCTCTTGAAACGATGAAAATGTACTTAATGAGCGGTATGAGCGTTAGGGAATATATTATCACTGATAAAGCTCCAATAACGTCCTCTGGATCATTAACACCATTAGGAAAGGTATTGTAGAAAACATACAAGGGAGATGTGCCCAAATCTCCGAAGACCACACCGAGGCTCTGGAAGGCAAGCCGTAGTAGCAGTAATGTGGAAATTTTCTGGGGGACACAAAAATCAAATTAGTAAAAAGAACTGATTTATTTACAGACCATCGATTGCTCTCTTTAGTGTCCTCAGTTCTTGAACCATAAACTGTATAATCAGGAGACACATCTCATGTCAAGCAATTAATGGTGGAGTAGGCCATGTGAAGATTGATAATTACATCTTTACTTCATGCCCACAGTTCATAGGGACAAAAAGGACCCAACCTTCTCTCTCTGCATGTCTTGCAGCTTCTCGGCCTCCTGATCCATTGGATTATCAATCGCGCGATCCAAAAACCATACGCTATTTTTCTTGTCCGTGCCATCGCTAGTTTGTTCTCTTGAAACCATTTGCAAGAAACCCCCTCTTCGCTATGTACCTTCTCTTGTGTCCCCTTCTGCTGTATGAGGAATCTCCTAACTCATTCTCTGTCATTAAACAGACACCTCATAAGCAAATGTGAGCATTCATGTCCAAGATCTGGAAAGGGAATAAATGATTGAATAGTAACGAGGGACATCTGTAATCAAAACCCATCGAGACTTCTTAGAGAAAATGGAGGTATATCAAGAAGATAATAGTGACAATTGTCTATTCTTATCAGGCACACGACAAATACTGAACGACTAAAGGACTAGCAGACTTGGCCTTTGTCATTCCACAATATAAAAAAAGTACTTTAGCACTTATCTGTTACACCATCTTATACTTCAAAGAACTTCATCTGCAGCTACTAAATCAAGTTTCGGCAATGTGTGAGTGTGCCAAGCCACGCATGTTTTACGTAATACGGTTCATTAACATGGTACGGCAGAAATCAAGTGGCTTTTTAGTGCTTAGAAATGCCAACACACAGCACCATTTCAATGTTCTGTGATCGACTTCCTGAAGAAGATTGATGTCATTTACAGTGATAGAACCCACTAGAAAGACGTTCCCATCACAACCATGGAGCAAATCATCAAAAGCGGCATCACAATTAACAGCGACACTTTCAATGCTCAAACGCAGGGTGCCAAGGATCGATACCTGAGATTGCAGGAAGATTGAGAGAGATGCTCCTTCACCTCCCAATAGAACCACGACAAAAGTTGATGAAGAGAGGAGAGAGAGAGAGAATCTGCATTATGTCAAGGCAAAATGCATGAAAAGATGGATTCAAAAACTATGTGAACATCGATTCCGATGCGTACGGATTTAAAAAGGCTTTCCTGCGATCTGGGTTACGAGATTCAAGAAGGGAAAGAACCTCAACCTCCTTGAACCCGAAAACCCAAATCGCAGAAAAAGGAAAAAATCTATGAAAAAAAAAGGAAGAAAAAGGACAAATATCAGATTTTAATGGAATGTATCTCGAATCAGCTAAAAAAGCCTACGTCTCCAGCTCTGCCCTCCTCAAAGAGAGAGAGAGAGAGAGAGAGAATCACCATTTTCTGTCAAGGAAAAAAGAAAAGGGGGACTGCCCGAGTCGCTTGCCAAATATAGCATTTGTCAAAACCCAGAATCCAGCTACTTTAGCTCATGTCGTTCGACCAATGAACTTCCCGTTTCCCGAATCGCAACTGTTTCAACGCGTCCCCACTAAATATAACCAAACCCAAACCCCCATCGACGCACATCCCAACATACCCAACATACCAAAAGAACTAGCAGAGCGACACGGCCGACCAGGTGCCCTTCAAAATTCGAACTTGAACGGATTCAGCTCGAGTGCAGACGCGAACTGTACGTGGGTTCTAAGAACCACACATGCAATCCGCCGGACAAGAACAAGGCTCCCTCTCGCGCTACTCGTTCATTCGTTCGTACCTCTAATCAGATGAGAAACGGGGCCCAGCACACAGTGACAGAGAAGTCGCTATCAGTCGCCGGGCAATCATGTACTGCCCAGACTTTTTCCACGCCCAGAGTAGAGACAAAAAACGCCATATCAGCATCACCAGACACGAGACCCCATGTCCACGCGAGCCCAACGTGCCCGGTTCCCACTTAGCTTTCAAGGACGCTACTTTTTCGTATACAATTACTACGATTCGACACGAACATCCATATATATATATATATATATATGCGTCTGTACATGTCCAGTGATTTGCTCTTAAGGGTCACTTTAGCAAATCTCCGATTCTCAAGCGTATAATGCGCTCGTGCACCTCAGCACACCGGTTTTCAATATATTGAATATGAATCAGGACGAGCTCTGTACCCATTATTAACAAGAAAACAAAAGTCAATATACAAATCGTGAATATTGATCACCCCACTTTGTGTTTCTCACAGTAAAAAAAGCGAAGGACCCCACTTTGATATGCAAATGAATCGAAGGTCGTACCTAAAATCATTTTTTTAAAGGACAAAATTAATTATATGAAGAGAGATAGAGAAAGGCCTAGCCCCGTTTGGTGGCATGGAGTTTTTTATTTGAGCATATCTCTGCAAGCCAAAAAAAAAAAAGCACCTAACATCTTCATAGATAGGAGCAATGATATATGTAATCACATATAATCAAGTAAAGAGATTTACGTAATTGATTTGAAATCTATTATTTTTTTTATGTTTATATACCTGATTTGAAAGCCACTTGTTCGAACAAAGAGATTCATGTAACTGATTTGAAATCCATTATTCTTTATGACTAAATTCAACCTCAGGGTATTGTGTGTTGTGGTGGCTCCTTACATGAGTGTTAGGGTTAGAGGAGAGACTTGAGCACTATATATAGTTGTCATCCAAGTCCTATTATCACGGGCCGGGCTCAATTAGCCTATATCAACTAGCCCCATATTAAACTAGTTAAAAAAAAACCTTATATTTAACTTTATTAGATCAATCTCGTAAAATGATTAATTATAATATTAATTAACATTTGTCCACGTTAAAAAAAAAAATCTCACATTCTTGAGCTAAAAATCATTGTATGAAAAAATCATGAGCTGATCTAGCTTGTTGCTTTTAATGCCGGTGGTTGACATTTGGTGGGTATCCACAAGCATCACATCACATGCATACACCAAATGATATAATCAATGGCGACATAAAGTAAAAGTATTTAGATTTGCACACCAAATTAATGCTTTCACCGGATCAATCACATTAGCAGAGAAAATAATGATAAATAAAGAAAATCTATGTCGGCATTTTTCATTATCCAAATTGGAAATTGGACATAGTTAACAAATGGATTTATTTGCAGCATTTTGACAAATTTTAAGAGTTAATTGCACGTTATGTAAATTCAAAGACTCAAATGTACTCTTGTGATAAATTTTAGGAATTTTAATTCCCTCATGTCTTATTTAAAATAGCATGACTTCCGAAGAGCCGGACTGTTCATCCTGCAAGATCTATTGGATTGGATCTGATCTTTTGGAGGTTAGACTCCCATTGAAAATTGTGTCATCCGTACATCCATGTCCTGGTTCTTTGACTATCTCCTCGCAACGAGCTTCCCCCATAATAATGGCCAATTTCAGCTACAAGTTAAAACTCATCAACAGACGAGGCTGATGCAGACGACATCATGCACGTCCATAAGGGTTTTCAACACCATCACCCGTTCCAGCCCATCTGTACATTGCGTTCAAGCGAACCTTTTTTTGTCCCAATGCTTCATTAGTTCATTAGAGACTAAGAAAAGCTTTTGCTCATATATATTTGCTCTCTTCCTTTATTGGTGATACAACAGAGAGAGAATTATTACACATAAAATACCTGTCCAACGTTCAAAAGGCTCTCATGGGGAACATGAAAGATCACACTGTTCTCCCTGCAAATCTTCCTAAGAAATGCGTATATGTAGTCAACGGCTATCTTTTTGTAGAACCTCGATTCCCGCCTCGCCCTCACCACCGTGTTGCCCATTATGTGCACCACGCCCGCATCTCTACTGCTGTTCAGAAACTCCAGCTCATCCGTTTGGCTGCTCACCTGACCCGACGACGTGGTCATGTTGTTGGCATGGGCTGGGGACTTGACCGGCATGATCGAGTCCGATGAAATAGTGGTGTCGACGGAGTTGGAGACACCCCCGCTTTTCATCACAAGGTCTTCCCTTGATCTCTCGGTTCGCTGCCCATACAGACTGTACTCATCCGAGTCTGAACACCCTTCCATCATCGACTCGAGCCGAACGAACAAGAAGAGGTTATCGAACAGCTTCTTCTCGAAATCGTCGTCCTTTTTGTGGAGGTCTTTATATCCATATCTCGCGACACACCGGAACATATGAAAACTCTTCGGGCCGATTCTTTTCACGAGGAACCTCTCTTCTTCAGGGACTGTGTATACAGGAAGATATTTCACACAGACAAACACCACCACGGAATGGATTGCAGGGAGGTTGGTGATGAAATGGGAAAATATGTGTGGGACGCCGCTAGCGAGCTCAGTATAGACGAGCCCAATTCCAGGCACTCGAACCAGTCCTAGGCTCGGCCCGAGCCCGAGGATCCATGCCATGGAGACCTTACTGTGCATCTCGAACTCGTATCGCTTCACTGTTCCATAATGCCAAACAAACATAATGATGAGAAAAGCTGCCGCGATCACTAGAGGGACCCATCCGCCTTGATTGACCTTGAAGAGTACGGCGAAGAAGTATGTGCACTCCACCACAAGCGACAAAGCCGTGAAGATGAGGACCAGAATCCAGTGGCAATGCCATACCAAAAGCATGATCAGAGTCATCAGCAAGGTAGTCGCGAGCATGACTATTACCACAGCAGTTCCTGTTAATGTTGCACGATCAATCTATCAGGATTTGGTTATAGAATGAAAGATGCATGGCAATTACAAGATATTCTGGTAAAGTTACCATAGGCGTTTCCAATTTGGCTTTGATTCTTAAACCCAGCAGTCACGGCAATGCAAAGAATCATCAAGATCCAGTTAATATCTGGAATATATATCTGACCCAAGAACTTCTTAGACGTATGAACTACTTTGACTCTGGGGAAACAGCCTAGTGCAAGTGCCTGCTTGATAATTGAAAATGTGGCGGAGATTGTGGCCTGACTTGCAACTATAGCCGCTAAAGTTGCAATGATGAATACTGGCCAATAGATGCCTTCTGTAAAATGAACAGAAATCAGCATTAATAGGGAAAGAAAATTGTTGTACAACCAGAAGGATGTTTTGCAAATTATTGAGGAGTGCTAACATCTTGAGCCATCGTCTATCCTTGAAGACAATAACAAAGGTACATTGTGCAAGTCCAAAAATCCCCTTAACTAGATCTTGACTTTGTACACTAACGGGTTTGCAAAAGTCTAGCAGACTTCTGCTTGAAGTAACCTGGAAACACTTGCTGACAACTAAAAGCAGAGATGCAGAAATCTGAGGAGGCAAAAGCCCTCTTAAACTGGCTATAATTCGTCTGTTGATGTTTTGAAACTTAAAAAGCGATAAATACACATTTCCTGTTCTTGGGAAAGTTACAAGCAAGTCCTAAAACTTGTCACGATGATACAATTGAGTCCTAAAACCATCATTTTGTCCATTCAAGTCTCAAAAACTTGCAGCTTTGATGCCCTTTAATCATTTTTTTAACTCCATCAGTTTTAAGTGGACGGAAAGTAGCATGTGGCTCATGTAGATTTTCCATCCACTAAAATTACAGAGTTAACAGGAGGATTAAATTGGATGATTTTAACTAGTTTTCAGTAATTAAATGCACAAAATAAAAATTTTACACCTCAAAAAGCATCATTTTAACGACTTTTAGGATTCTGACTGTAATTGTCCCCCTTATTTGCTTAAGTAAACACAATGAGTCTTTTCATCCATCTATAGTTGCACTGACCATTCTTCAACAGAATGACTCATCTATGATTATGCCTTGACAGTGTACTCACTTCCCAGGCACAATTTTCATTCATAAAAACAAGCCAGAGTGCTTGTGGCAAACCTGGAATTGAACGATAAAATGCATCAAACACATGATCCTTGTTCTTCATCAAGTACGCTGCTTGTCCTGTGTACGCTAAAAGAAGGCTAGGAAAGACTATTACTGTAAAAGCAATCTGTACAGCTGACACTGGAAAATGGGCTAGATCTGCAAAGAGGGCTTCGGTTCCTGTCATAGGATCAAACAATATGATGAAATATTTAGTCCAACTAGAAAATCTTGGGCTCTGGCAAACAATAAGGTGAAGGATTTTTAGGTAACTGAAGAATAATGTATTAAGCTTTACCTGTTATGCAAAGCATAATTCCTCCAAGTGAGGTCCAACGTTCCCTTCCTCCCCTTTTAAAGTATCGGTATATGTGTACAGGGGAAAAAGCTCTCAGCACACTTGTATCGTATTTGAAGATGTTAATTATGCCAATTGCACCAATTAGAATGAACCAAAGTAGCACTATCGGTGCAAACAGCCAACCAACTTTATCAGTACCATAATGTTGCATGCTAAAGAGGCCTACTAATATTACAACAGCCACGAGAACCACGATATCTGTATCAATAAAACCACAAATCCTTTAGAAATTTGCAAATCGACAAGACAATTCAATGACGTAGTCCAAAAAGTGAGCTGTACCATTGCTCATGTGCGGATGATCTACCTTGATCCCACCAGCGGCCGAAAGAACTGCTTGAAAACAGTGGCATCAGAGGTGTCGAAGTAAATTTGTAGGCACTTCTTTAACATAAAAGATTTACTTGACTACAATAATGAAATGAGGCTCAGACAGCCAATTTAGTTAGGCAAATTTAAAGAGTTAAAAGAAATAATCAGACGAGGAGTGACAAGATACAACCACCACCATATAGGACACTTTTAAACCAATGAAGGAGGGGAAAAAATCCCGAGCACATCTATTTAGTAAATATAGATCCATGCCAAAAGGAAATACGATAAGTTTGCTGGCCTCCCCAGAATATTCATGGCCAAACCGGATGGTTCTTTTCAGAAAACAAAAGATGACGTTACACCCATTTTATTACCATTTTCATTGCCAAATATAAGGAAGCCACAGGTTGTAAAGCATATGCACGCACTCATGCTGCCTTCTCTTGTAGTTGAAAAAAATGCAGCATAATGCACAGGCACTTCAATAACATGATATAAAAAACCAGTAAATTTTCTGATGCTTCAACCCTTATACAGCATAAGGAGATCATGTCTCCACAAGCAACACTGTACTGGTGGAGTGGATCAACCTTAGTTGTTGTCCCCAGAAAAGTGGACAAACAGTATGGCCCAGCATAGGGTTTCTGGAATTTTTTAATCATACAGAAATAAAGATTTTACCTGATATAGCAGGGGTGAGAATCCCATCGCCAATCACCATGCAAGTGCCCACTAGGACAAGCATAAGAAGCGTATTCTTCCTGGATGCATGTCTTTCCAACCATCGTTTGGTCTTTGCAGCGAAGGATTTCTCATGGAATGTGGTGCGGCTATATGTCGTTAGCTCCTCATCAGTCCTATGCTGGTTTGGAATTGTTTTGATTTTTGCATGTCGACAAAGCAATGAGTAAAGAGCAAATGTTCCACCTACGCAATGAGGAGGATGGTCACAATTACTGCACCGAGCATCCTTCACACGTGTCTTGGTCCATCCCTTTGTCAGTGTCAAAAACAGTGAACTAATTGCTCCTAAAATGATATCAGCTTACCTTGGCCATTGTCATTCGCTCTGCACACCACAAAAACGTACTTGAGGAGAGGAATGAGAGTTAGGGAATATATGATCAGCGACAGAGCTCCAACCACATCTTCCGTATCGTTTATCCCCTTTGGAAATGTATTGTAAAACACATACAAAGGGGATGTGCCAAGATCCCCATAAACCACCCCAAGACTTTGGAATGCAAGCCGAAGAAGCAACAATGCTGAAAATTTCTGAAGCGCAAATCAAGTCAACTGCCAGAATTAATCGAAAAACCAGTGGATGATCCATGCTTTGCATCATTTATTCACTTTCAGCCACAATTTATAGATACTGACTGATGAGAACACGTCTTACATCCAAGAGTAATAAAAGAAGAAATCATAAACTAAGCGGATGAAGATCATATGGAAGCAGAAAAATGTTGTCTATAAACACTGCAAATTAGTAAAAGGTAAATAGAATATCCCAAACTTTGCAATAGAGAATATTAATTGAATCAGTATGTTGCCCATTAAAGCAGTTAGCGCTCTTCTCTTAAGCTATAAAAAGTATACGCAGTCTGAAAAAAGGTTGAGAGATCCCAAAATACCTTTTCTCTGTACATGTTCCTGAGCCTACCAGCCTCCTCATCCATGGGCTGGTCAAGCTTTTGTTCCAAATCCCACATGCCGCCTTTGTTTTCAGTTTCATCGTCCATTTCGACCCTTGAAGCCATCTAAACTTCCTTCAAAGGACTTTGGCCACTTCACCAGCTAGTTATGCGATCTCCAAAGTAGCCGTTTTAAATTTAACTGCTTCCACAGCCAGTCTCGCTAGGTTGACCCCAGAAAAGACGTGCACTGACAAACCCAAGGACCAAGATCTTCCCTTCGAAGAAGAAAATTGGAATCGGTCGAACCACTTGGGATTAAGCCTCAAATGAAATCTAACGGTCCAGCTGAATCAAGAATTCAAGCTTCCCCCAGAAAATCTAAAACAGGAATTAAGACCAAATAAACTAGTCAGCCAACATCGCGGGGTAGTAGATGGTGAATCAACCCCCATTCATCCGAACCGACGCTTTTCGAGCACAAATGTTGCAGCCAATTCCAGGAAGCAATCAACTGAGCAAGAAAGTCGAGAGCAATCAATTCAAACAAGAAACTCGAAGCTCGAACTGATGCTAATTGCCTCGTACTCAACAAGTCAAGAAAGCATAAAGGCCGCAGCTTGAAGCTCGAACTCAATTACAAACGAGCTTCTTCACAAGCTTCTTCACCGTACTCGAGCAAGAATCTCGAAAACAGACCCGGGCCAAAACACCCACCGCCTCGCGGAAAAAAGAGAACGAAACAGAGAGACGGGTACTTCCCCTCCCTCAATACAGGGAATTATCAAGTGGGGTCAGCTCTACCACATGGTTCTCAATCTCAGCCACATGACCAGAAGAAAAAAACAATTTTTCTTGAAACCCAAGTCGTGTTTCAAGAAGGAGAAAACGGGGGGAGGCCCGGAACAGAAACTGATGGGAGGAGATGCAGTAAAACAGAGGAACCGTGAGGCTGCTGCAGAGTCCGTTAAAGACTTACTTTTTTAACCTGGAAAGGAGTCACGCCCACTTCCCTACCTCCCTCTGGAAGAAAAGCAACGAGCAGACAAAAAAGGCTGCCGAGACCCCTAGGAGAGGAAAGAGAGAGAAGTTGGGTGTGTAAGCACGTTTGTCTTCTTGCTATTTGCAGTGAACACGTTTGCCTTGTCGGATCCGTGTGCAGAACAGGCAGTGGTGAATGGAGAATATTGAATGATCTGAATTTATTCTGCCTATCTCTCTCTTTATTTTATTTTTTTTTTTTTATTTATTTTGTGCAACTACAAGGTTTTGTGGTGATCTGCTCATCTAGAAGGGAGGGGCCCTTTGACATACAAAAATTCCACGGAGCAATAATGGCATTTATTATTGTACTTTTTTCCCAGTATTTACTTTCCAACAAATTTACAAGACACTTTGGTTTTGAATTCTCTTTTTTTGTTATGCCACGAATTTTGTCGCCTTAACCTTCCATTTGAAGCTAAGCATCTTAATTTCCCCAGAAATATTTAAATCTAGATATCAACATGTATAATCATATATATTTTTGAGAAAATGATATAAATTACCTTAAAATTTTAATTTATTCAATATGGTACAATACATGGTCAATATAATCATTGAGTTATATAAAAATATTCAATATTATATCTAATATGAAATTATTGGAAAGATAACATTAAACATTTTCATATAGTCCAGAAATTAATTTGAATATATACCAAAAATCTAAGGATCACGTTGAATAAATTAAAAATTCATGAATTATATTATATATTTAGTTAAAGTCCAATGACCAAATTAGACAAATTACAAATTCATAAACCACATCGTATATTAAGCTAAGGTACATAGATTATTTGTGTTAGTATCCCATATTTTTTTATTATTAACCCAAACTTAAAGTATTTTTCCTTTCAAAATTTGAGGAAAAAGTAATAACCAAAAATTGTAACTAATTTCTTTCATACACGTTCTGTTATAAATAGTTGTTCCAGTGCATTTTGTAATTAATATATGATTTGACGGACGACACTTGCGGCCCCAATGACTATTCTAATATCACAATTCATATAAAAAATCTACCCAATTTAAATCAAGCCTTTGATTAATTATTAAATTTCCTACCTATGTTGCTTTTGAACACATGTGTGGACAGACAAATTTAGGATAACATTTTCATTGTATAAGAGGTGCTCCACCACTTAAGAATCAGGGAAAGAGAAAATTCTAAGTTATTCTGAAACTTGATATGCAAAAAGCCTATGACAAGATTGAATGAGATTTTCTTTGTGATTACATGTGAACAGTGGGATTTGATGAAAAATTGGTCTAATGGGTTCAACATTGTATCTCAACAGTAACTTTCAACACCCTAGTAAATGGGAAACCTTCGGCCACTTTCAAACCAACAAGAGGGATAAGACAAGGTGACCCCATTTCGCCCTACCTATTCATCATTGTTGTTAATGCCCTATCCTTATTAATGTCTAAAGCCGTGGCCAACGGCACTATAAAGGGCATATGGCTAAATCCCACCTGCCCCACCTTATCCCACTTACTATTTGCTGATGATGCTATCCTCTTTCTAAATGGCACAGTAAGAGAAACTCAAAATCTTGCCAACATCCTAAATCAATACTGCTATGCTTCGGGTTAGGCCATCAACTTAAACAGATCGGGTCTCTATTTAGGCAAGGAATGTCCTCAGCCCCTCAAACAGAACATTGCAGCTAAATTGAAAGTACCTATCATAGAAAAAATAGGGAAATACCTAGGTATTCCATCTGATTAGGGCCAAACAAAGAAGCATATGTTTAAATGGCTCCTTACTAACGTTGAAAGTAAACTAGAAGGCTGGAAGGAGAAGCTGATTTCCAGGGTAGGCAAAAAAATCCTCCCAAAAATAGTTATTTAGGCGTTACTCCAATGCACCATGTCAATATTTAAAATCCCATTGTCTATTTGCAGGGCTATTGAGAAAAAAACAACATCATTTTGGTGGAAGCAACACGCATCAAAGAGGGGCATCCATTGGAAAAAAAGGGAGGAACTTAAAATCAAAAAAGACCATGGAGGACTAGGATTTCAAGATCTAGCAGACTTCAATAGAGCCATACTAGGAAACCAAGCCTGGAGATTAATTTAAATGTCGAACACCTTATGGAGTAGAGTGATAAAAATCATCTATTTCCCTAGAGGGGATTTCTAGGCAGCAAAAAAACAACCCCTATCCTCTTGGGGCTAGCAAAGCCTATTGGTGGGTAGAGAAGTCATTGAACCAAAACTCGGTGGACTGTGGGAGATGGGGAAAATATCAGAATCAGAGAGGATCGGTGGTTGTCCTTAGGCAAGATAAATGGTCCAGCAAATAGCTGGGATCCATGCTTGGTAGCAAAATTGATTAATCAGCAGTCCAGGGCATGGGACATCAGCAAACTAAACGACTTATTCGAGGAAAGTATTGTTAATGAGATAGCTGCCATCCCTCTAGGCATACACCCTAACCTACACAAGCTAACATGGACAGCAAACAGTGCTGGAAAATACACAGTGAAAAGTGGCTACAACAGCATCCATAACACATGCAAGCCCTCACCAGCAAACAACCTGATAACATCCTATCAAACACCAAACTCACTGTGGACAAATGTATGGTAGCTTTGAACTTCCCCACAAATCAGACTTCTCATATGAAGTATATGTGATAACGCATTTCCTACAAAATAAAACATATACAAGAGAAAATTGTTACCTGATCCACTGTGTCCCCTCTACCGCAAAGCACTCGAAACAATAGAGCACATGTTTATCCTGTGTGATTGGACAAAAGAGCTGTGGTCATAACAGAATCTTTGAGCCAACATTACCCCATTGAACATCACCCAAATAAACAAATGGATCCATGAAAATCTTACCTCTACTGCACACCCCTCCTCGAAAGCTTTGTTCGTTGAAGTCCTATGGCAGATCTGGAAACAGCGAAACGCTGTGGTCTTCCGAGGTCGGTAGCTTAACCCAAGAACAGCCATCGAACACGCCCTCTCCATGAACCATTTGTACGAGAAGTGGAACCTGCAAAACCACAACAAACCACAGCAACCCCCATCAGATGTGAAAACCCGGTCTCCTCCGCTGTGAAATGAACTGAAAATCAATGTCGACTATTCCTGGAGCAGCTCCACTCTCGCCAGATCGGTTGCCGGAGTCTATAGAAATGCAACTAGGTTGCTCATTGATGGCTTTGTCCGGTCGATCCACGCCCCTTCAGCTCAAATTGCGGAAGCCCTAGCTGTGAGAAATGCACTGATTTGGCTGAAGAAGAAATGGGCGAACGGAACCGATCTGAGCTTCACTTCCCCCATTGATCTTCATGCGTGCATATCAATGGATAGCTTATCAGATTGCAAGTTCGTATTGGGCCAAGAGGCCCCTCCATGGGCGGCCCACTCTATCATTCAAGATCGTCGCACGCTCCTAGCCAGTCTTGACTGGGTTGAACCACACTATAGCCCACAAGAAGCAAATCAGGCCGCGGATTGAGCTACAAAGGCCAATCGAGAAAATACCCTGCCCTTGAACTAGGTTACGCATCCCCCCTGTCCTCTTTGGTCTATTTTATGTATGGACTTTCCAATTTCACAAACTCCTTTTATGAGTTCGTAATGCAAGCTATTCATTTCTGATAATTAAAAAAAAACACATGTGTGGACAAGAAATCACACAGATGGAAATGAAGGTGAGATTGCAATCGACGGAACCATGAAAGGGAATAAAGTAATGAGGAGTTTAATCTTTAATGAACTTACTCGATCATCTTTGCCTTGAGGTGGAATTTTAGCTTAGATAAAAAGATGTGGAATAATACTCTATTCTTATCATCATCAATATTAGAAAAACATGGCTTTTCTTTTCACGTCTTTCTCTAGCCAAGTGCTTACAATTATAATCTATCCCATTAAATAATTATACTTTCATGAATTTTCTAATCAAATCCTTCCAATATCAAATTCGGTCTAATTCAATTAATGTGGCTGTCAGACTAACTAAAAATTTTCCATCATGGGCAATGATATTGGCTAAATACTATCCACATCATACTACAATATTGTTTATGTTAACTAAAGCTTCCCACACATATCTACCTGAGTAGGCGCAGCTTATTCCCATCATACTTCAATCGGATTTAATGTGGACGGACTTGGTTTGAAATTTGTCAAAAGTAGAAGGACTCGATGGATAATTTAATGATGACTTGACTACAAAAGTGTGTGAAAGTATAAGGATGAAAAATTGATTTTTTTCAGAAGAAAATGCCATTATAGTTTTAGAGAAATTGTGGAAGGATAAGGATTTTTTCTTTCTGATATATAAAGGAAAGAATTAGTCAAAAGGCATTGCAAGCTACTCAATAGCAAGTGCCATTTTTACTAATCAAATGCCTGGACTTAATTAATTCACACCACGAGGCTTGCAGTGTATTTAATGTGTACTCATGCCACTCGTTTACATGAATATAATTATGAGGGATTTACTCCTATATATTTTTCCTAATATATAAAAAATTCATTGTTGTGAAATTCATCATCGAAGATGCAGAATAGGCAAAGGCCGCTGACTCTCACCGCCCTTTGCAGGCGGATTGGTGATAAATGAGAGGTGCCCTCTCCCCTCTTTCTTCCCTCATAACATTTTAGTTTTATTTTATTGAAATAGCACGTCATATTAAATTATTAATTGTCGGACATAGAATAATAAACAAAGAACTTGATCCCACGAATAAAACTTTGAAATTTGGTGGTAGAAAATATAGTGCTAGAATTATCAAAAATCTCAAATTAATATGTTTCAATATTAATGTTTTCATCACCAAATGCGATTAATTGGCGCTACGTCGTCATCAAAACAAATCTCTTCCGCTGCATTGGACATATTCAATGGATTGACAGTTGGTGATGTCCCTGGAGGACTATCACAATAAGAATTCTCAAGGACTAATACCATAAGAATTCTCAACCTTACGCATCAGCATTGTACATACACCCGTACGTCTAAAGTTCCTATTCATTAAACTTTTCAATCTAAAAATAATGGTATGGAACTTTGGTTACATCATTGATTTCTCGATGGTATAATAATTAAAAGAAAGCTATGCACCTTCTTCTTCTTTTCTAATTTCCATTTGGAAGTAGCAGCAGGGGCAGTCTGGCTTTTTAAGAAGACTTTTCGAAGGGCTGGGACCATTTTCCCATAGCACAGGTGCCAAGTGCCAATCGCATTCCTTGTACAGTAATGAGGCGTGTGGGCTACTCCTCTTTCATTTTCAGCCAACCGAATATTCGTTTTAATTCAATTTGTTTTTTGGAAAGAAAAGAACATATTCCATTTTATAATTAATAGATGAAATCGATTCCACGAACGTAGCTTCCTTCTATCATTGGGACGCAAATTGATTGATTTGCGCATTCGTCAATGCTCCTATTTACAGGAAATAAAAAAAAATGAGCAAAAAGATCCAAACTTTTATATGGAATAATTTGCAAGACTAGTTTGGTAGAGGTGCTGATGTTTGTAAAATAGATTTAATGATGGAATAAAGCGGCATTGCGAGTCTTTTTCTGTAAAAAAAAAAAAATAGCAATACAAAAAAAATCATTAAAGCAAGTTAAGGGCGAGTCTTTTTCTCAGAGGTAAGAAAAGCTGGTCATCTGGAAAAAAAAACACCCAATTAAATATTGGTAACCAATACAAAAAAAAAAATCATTAAAGCAAAACTTGTTAGTAACTTAACTGGTTAAAAGTTGGTAATTGCTTTGTAATTTCTATACGAAAAAGTTGGTAGATTTAATGGGCTGACAAGTAAATGTCGGTAATTCGATATAAATGTTGGCAAGTTTAAAAATAAAAACTAAATAAATATTTATAAGCAACTTAAAGTGAAATTTGATAAATCAAAACTAGTTGGTAAGATAACAGGAGAAAAGTTTAGTTGATTAAGCAAATAAAAGTTTGATAAGTTTAATGTGTTTGTAAGAGAGACATGAAAATTGGCCAATCATATAACAAAATTAAAAATTAAAAATATAGCAAAAAAATGTAAATAAATAACTCAAATGAGAGTGTGCATCCCAATATTAATTGATAACTTAATTTGGAAAAAAAAGTCGGTGATTACCGAAATAAAGATTTGTAAATGCAAATAAGAATCAATAGAACGGAACATTAGAATCGTCATGTTGCTTACTTTGTCAAGAAAATGAAACATTATATGAATAGACCGTTCACATCAAATTCGAAATATTTAATGAACCTGTCTACTTCAGTGGTTGGAATAATATAAGAGGAAAATTAATATTATAACTTCGTCAATCAATTAAAAAAACAGATCAGTTTAAATTTAAAATAGGCACATTATAATCCAACTAAACTAAAGTTGGGTGCATGTCCGTGTGAATCTTGGGAGTTAGGAGGACCCAACTTGGCGTAATGGTCGCAATAAATTTGTGAGGAATCAACCAAGCCCCTCAGATTAATAAAATAATCAATTATTAGATTGCGAAAATTAAATTATTATCGGCATCCATGACGTAGTCAGATATTATTGCTTACACGTGTGCGGGAGGAAATTCCCAAGGAGATACTAAAACAAAAGGACAAATAATGTCAATAGGCTTGATAATAAATGCTTAAATATATAAAAAGAAATTTGCGGAAATTCCATTATTTTCGGATTAGAGGAAGTACGATGTTTTCGAGGGGGTCGAGAGTACACGGCCGGCCGAGAGTTCATCTGATTGTCTAGTGTTTATCGAGAGAACAAAGTAGATAGGTCAGTATCATTATCATCGTCAATCATTTTCATCACGATCATCATTATTGTTGATACAGTAGCTATAAAAAAGCAGCGTGGCCAATAAAAAAATAAAAAGTTGGCGGATAGCCAATTTAGTCACCATTTTTATTTATATACCCTACACCTTTCAGAAGAATGTAACATAATTCGAGATTCAATTATTGGGAGCTGTGATTGCGATTGTAAGCCGCCGGTCCAAAAAGGAAAAAATTGCGATCAATTTCGAACGTTCATTTCATTTTCAATGAATATTGTTCATGATTAGAATTCTTTTTGATTTTCGTCATTCTCGCGGGGCACAAGACATGCACATTAGCTTTGGCACGACATATATAGATAGTGGAAAATTACCAAAAATAATTCTAAACATATTACAATTTTATTGATTCAATCATTTATATTTTATTGATTAAGTGTATCGAGTCAATGTTAATCGAAAATTGCTGAATGTTAGCCATCTTCTGTGACATAAGAGCAAGGCTAATGTCGACATTTTTTAATATATTTTATGGCCTAAATTTCTTTGGTTGGCAAGGGCATTGCGACCCTTACTAAAAAAACAAAGAAAACGAAAGCAACGGAATTATAAAAAAAATTGTTAAAATATAATTTTATGATTGAATTAGCAAAAAAATAATAAAAAATTTATGAATTGTTTGAATAATTCTTCCTATAACTCGTTGTCGAGATTCATAGAATCCAGGGGATTGACTGCAAGCACATCCGTCTCCATGTGGACACGGCCCTCTCACTTTCGTAAAGGGGAATTCCCAATTTATCAATCATGCTAGAAAATCACAAGAAAAATACGATTTGTCTTCGGTATTCTTGATAGCGAACAAAGCATTTTTCATTGAAACTCTATGATGGCGTTAAAATACAATGAGTGGTTGATAAGACAGGGTCTTGAGGTCATGATGTTTCTCGCGGTATCACAATGCAACAAGCACATGTCCCTTTCAATCTCTAATAATTCGAAATTATTTTTTTGTCGTCAAGATAGTCACATCTAATTTAACTAAAAAACACATAAATTTCAGGAAATCGCACTTACGTGATTCGAATCTATACATCCGTTTAGGATAGGAACTCGACCGAAAAAGATAAGGCCAAGAATAATTTCTGGAGCGGGTCAATATAAAATTATCATTTTTGCCATTTCAAATTGCTAGAAAAGCCTAACGCTCAACCCCTTTTCTTAACAGTAAAACCAAACTTCAGTAGTGCGGATAAAATTATCATTTTTGCCATTTCCAATTGGCCGCGGTCGATTCGTTCCTCATTAGAACAAGTGATATCGAATCTCACAAGATAAGGAAATATCATCGGCATTTTAATAATAATTTAAATTGTATAATATTTGGCATCGCATCTGAGTGCTTGCAAGTGAGGTACCTCGAAATTTCCCCATCTGAGTTGACTTGATATTATATTCTTGTGTTCACTCCGGTCTTATTTTATGTGCTACTTTATGCAGAATTTTATTGGGGATCCTGAGTGGTTAAATAGTAACACCATAGTGGTAGATCAATCAATGACTTGTTTGACCAAGGTTGCTAAAGGGTGTAAGTTTAGGAAATTGTCTAATCAATCCTAGACCTACCGCATGGATGTCAGTATAAATTTTGAATTTTTGAATTTTGTCTTTTCAATCCTATACTCTTTGCGCATAATTTCAATGTAGCAATTGCAACATGATATTGCGTCACGTAAAATGGCCGACGATCATTGATGCGCCAAGTCGGTGTGGATTGTTTGAGTAATTTTTCCTGTCAATTTTTTGCACAAATATAGATAAACTCAAATGATGTTAGGCGTGGTTGATGTGACGCTCATAAAAACAAGTAAGCAAAAATTAGCCAAAAAGTCATAAACTTATTACACTTTTGTTAATTTATTGGCCGATTTTTTGATGGAAATTGCTAACATTGACGCCAATTATCATATTTGACATAATCGGTGCTAATATGGACAATTTTTAACAATAATTTAATACTTTTTTGAATTTCTTATAATTTTTTATGATTTCTTTTTCTTCCTTTCTTTTCCTTTTGCCGGCGGCTGGCCTCGCCTGGGCATCCAGCAATGGTCGGCCACCAATTCACTCTTGATCGCAACCTCCACTGTCGAACCCCCTCTTGGCCAACTCAACACTCCTCCTCCATGCTCGTCAACTTTGCCGCCATTGAGATCTCAATGGTGCTCGACGGCCATGGCCAATGAACGTGCCGTAAGGTGACTGATCGGAGCACGCGCAAACAATGATTGGGAAAGATGGAGGGATGAATGGCGGCTTCAATGGCTGGGGTGGGTGGCTTGAGGCAGCATTGAGCTTTGGTATCGTCACAGAATCGGGGCCTTGAGGCTTTTGAAGACAGACAAACTGCAATCGGTTCGAAACTCGTAGCCTTCAAAAAAGCTTAGCTGCCCTAGGTTAGATCTAGCGAGGGGAGTCCTCATCAACACTCACCCTACCAAGGCCTGGCGAGGTCAGCCTACCTGCCTAGGCATTGCCGGTTGGTTATGGCAACTATCGACAAAAGAAGAAGAAAAGGAAAAAAAAATTAAAATTCAAAAATATTATTAAATATTACTAAACATTATCAACATGAACATCGGCCGTTTTACGTAGGATAGCTATTATTTGGGTTAGCGATTTTCAACCAATATAAACTCAATTGGCAAAATATGAAAAATATTTGGAACTGATTTGATAAAATTATAATATATTTAGAACTTTTTGGACAATTTTTCCAAATAAGTGACATCAAATTCATAAGATAGAAAGATTGTCGTCATTTTAATAATAATTTAGATTGTGGAACATTTGGTATTGGTCTCATAGAATTCCGTGGGGGCATTTGAGCACTTGCAAGTGGGATACCTTAAAATTCCACAACTAGTTTGGCATGATTTTATATTCTTGTGTTCCATCCCGTCCCATTTTATATGTTACTTTATGCAATTTCTTATTGAGAACCCTAAGTGATTAAATAGTGATGGCATAGTGGTAGATCGATCAATGATGTCTTTGACCAAGGCTACTAAAGATCGAGGGTGTAAATTTTGGGGAAATTATCCGATAAATACTAAACTTATGTACATATGACAGTTTAGTATAGATGACGTGTTCTCTCAAGAATATATTTCATTTATAACCATGATTGCTATTTCACTACCTTTTCTTACACGTCGAGTGCAGGTTATCCTGCTTTATGGGTAACTTAGACGTTATAGCACGGTTCAAGTCAAAATACTCGGACAAAAAAAAAGAAGACAAACAACAATGTCATATAATTTCAAAGTTAATTTCTTCTTGTGCAAACATTAACATTACTAATTAAAGTGGTCATTTATTCTCTTCTTAAATTTCATCAATCTTTACCTGGGAAATTACAGAAAATTAGTTGGAAAAGTCCTACCTCATAAAAAATTATGGATAAACTATCTTTTTGGTCATATATGGATAAACTATCTAGTCAAGAAGAAAATAATCAGTGCATAAAGGAAATATTATCATGTATAGATGACATTCTCCTAACTCATGAGAAGGAAGGATTGATAGTATCTTCCAAGACAAAAAATTAGAAAGTCTTATGGGACTCTCGAAATTATATATAGATTTATTACTTTTCAAGAATTAAATGTAGGATATCGTCAAAGGGCCCAATTTTTTTAAAAAAAAAAAGCAAAAAAGCATAGTATAGAATTATGCAATTTTTTACTTATTTAATTTCCATTTGTAAGTAGCGATTGGGATGCTCTGGCTTTTACGAAGACTTTTCGAGAACCGGGACCATTTTCATGTAGCCTTCGTGGATGTGTGGACTCCTGTTCATTCATTGTCAGCTAACCCAATATTCATTTGAATTCAAATTTTCGTTCTTTCTTTCGCAGGAGAAATATATTTTCTATTTTATAATTTTAAGAGATAATATAATAATGTCGACAAGATTTCACGCCAGCTGTCTATGAATCTAGAAAGAAGATTGGGGCTGAGACAAGATCGATTCCTTGAACCTATCTTGCCTTCTAATTTGGGTTGCAAATTAATTAATTTGCAAAATAATATAAAGGATTCATAATTAGATTAGCACAGTTAATTACTAACTTCCGATTAATGTTGTTACAAGAGAACAGTTTTCTTTTTCGATAGCATGAGTATTAGGCTAAAAAAATCCTTTAACCCAATAATAAATTAGGAAATTCCATGGTCGACTATCGCGCTTCACATTCTTATTCCATGTTACGTAGAACTCCTTATCTTACAAAAAATTATACCGAGTATTCATAACTCTCTTAAGAATTAAGATACATAACGTGAATAATTTATTTCTAATCTTTTCATCAATCATATAATGAATTTTAAATGACAGACAAGATCGATACATTTGATACACATGTCAACATTAGCGGTTCGAATAAGATAAAAGCACAAACAATTTTATAACTTCACCAATTAATAAAGAATATCATATTCAAACTTAAAATAGCTACATTATAATCCAAATAAGTTAACGTTAGGTATATGACAAAAAAGAGAGAGTTAACGTTAGGTACATGTCCGTGCGAATCCTAGGAGCTAGCATCCGACGTGGCATTATGGTCACAATAAACTACTGAGGAATCAAGACCTCTGATTAACTAAATAATCATGATTAGCGTGGGATATTACAGTATGTATCGGCACACGTGGTATGGTCGGATATTAATGCTTCCACGTGAATGAAAAGACAAACAATGTCAAATGATTAGTTTGCATAAACTTCATTAATTTCATATGGAGGAAGAACAAGATTTTTGGGTGATATGAGGGTACACATGTCGAGTGGTGGGTTGAATCGAAGATAATCGGATCCAAATTGACCTATTTTCATGCAAGACTAACCTAATGACATATATCCAATCAACATATACCTGATCTATGTTGCTAGAACATTTCTACATTTAACACAATATAGGAAAGTTCAAATCAAAGTATGGTGAAAGCATGGAGTGGCAAGCGCGAGATTGAGAGAGAATGAAGAGAATCACAGAGGCGAGTTAAATTTAAATAAGTCGTCATAGCAATATATTTGTTTTATATACATATGGGGTGCGATGAAGCTAGGGGCTTCAACGCTCGTTGGGTCAAGTTTGGAGATAGAGCAAATGGTTACTATCATCAATCATTTTCATTATGATCATCATTATTGCTAATACAATAGCCAAAAAGCCACGCGGCAAAAAAAAGGTATATTGACCTAAAAAGGGTTACGCAACCAATTTAACCACAATATATATATTGGAGATACACACACCACGTCTTCATATGAATGTAACGTAATCCTAAAGTCAATTATGGTGAGCGGCGATTGTGACTATAAGCCACCGGTCCATTGTGATCGTTTTCGAATATCCATTTTTTTTCCCACAGAAGATAAGCTCACTAGTAGAATTTATTTTGATTTTCATGATTTTCATAATCCAAAATTGTGTGGCACTAGTAACTAAATACAGAAATCGGAGAATTTGAAAATAAAATAAAACATTGATTGCTAACTCAAATAAGAATTGATAACCTAATAAGAGAAAAGTTGGTAAGTCGTATAAAAGGGTTGGTAATATCATATAATAATAGGTCAATTTAAAGTGTTGCTAAGAAAGGTAAAGAAAATTGGTAAAAGATAACAGGAGTATTTTTTGTCTTGGATAAGAGAAATTGAAAATTAAAAAAAAAAAACAAATTGGATTGGTGATTGAATCAAATAAGAGTTGGTAATGCACAATTAATTAGTAACTTGATTAATGTATTAATCACTCTAATGAGGTCAATTTTTTTTTAAAAAAGAAAGAATTGGTAAGTGTAAAAAACTGATAAGCAAAGCAAATAATAATGGTAAGCAAAAGAATGACTTGTAATTTTAAGAAAGAATGTAAATATTGGTAACCAATTTAAATGAGAGTTGGTAATTCAAAATTATTTGATAACTTAAATAGAGAAAAGTTTGTAAATAACACAATTTAAGATTACTAATTTCATAAAATAGTTTTATTAATTTAAGCCATTGTTAATAAAGGTAAATAAAAGTTGGTTTATTATAAGAGAATTTTGGTTAGAGATTAGAGAAGTTGGTATTGGAGAAAAATAAAATAAATATTGGTAGTTAACTCAATATTAGCTAGTAACTTAAATGGAGAAAAGTAGGCAAATACTCTAATTTAGATTGGTTTCCAAAAAGAGTTGTCAAATTTAAAAAATTGCAAGCAAGGCAAGTGGAAATGGTAACTTAATTGAAAAGTTAATAAATTAACGGACTGGTAAGCAAGATAGGAAAAAGTTGGTAACTCAATAGGAAAGTTGACGAATTAAAAAATAAATAAATAAATTTTGATGAGCAACTCAATTAAAAGAAACTTGATCCGTCAAAACACTAATAGGGGGAAAATGGAAAATCAGATAAATAAAGGTTGATAAATTTAAGGTGTTTGTAAGAGACAAATAAAAGTTGGTAAACTATGTAATAAAGGTTTATTAATTAAAATAAATCAAACAAACATTGGTAGATAATTCAAATGAGAGTGGGTATGCTAAAATTAATTGGAATTCAATCCAAAAAATATTGATAAGTTATTGAAATTGGCATTGGTAAATTCTTATGAGAGTTGATAAATTTAGGACATTAGTAAGAAAGACAAATAATGGTTATTCAAAGAAAAGAAAATTTGAATTCATATATTGTGAAAAAATAGCTACGGATTTCATCGGAATTATTAGAAAATCAAGCAATCAATACTTTTTCTACCAATTGTTTTTGACACTAACAAACTCTTTCAAAATTTGTCCACCTAAGTTTGGTGCGCCAAAGGCAAAATTCATATAAAGAGACCGTTGGGATGATATATTTTATGCGGATATTAGTGCTTCATTTGTTTAGACAAGTTTGTTATTTATTACAATATCGATATATTAAACGAAAATGTCTGTTTCAGTGGTTGAAATAATGCAAAATACTTAAACTTAAAAAATGCACATTAAAATGGAAACAAGTTGACATTGGGCACATGCCCCTGTGAATCTTAGGAGTTCGGATCTAACTTGGCAAGTTGGCATAGTGATGATCGGCTTATTAATAAATGCTCTTATATAAAAGTCAAACACTCGAGCCAGTTGCTAAGCATGAGATATGTCATAGGAGTCGTATATAATCGTCTAATGACTTACTACTATTATTTAAAAGTAATTCTGACGAAATCCCTTTCCATGTGTCACGTCTTGACATTAAAAAGGAATTTTAGTAGAGCATACAAAAGTCCACTCACTTTGACCACGTTTAATTCGTTGTTCATGAAACTTCTTGATATTAGATTTGCATGAAAGAAATGTCATCGTGAGTTTTATAAAAAGTTAATATTACTGAAAATCTCAATTGGTATATATATATATGATAAATTTATCATTTCTTAATTTTCGTTAAAAGCATGAGATACGTCACGAGAGTAGTATAGAATTGTCTAATGAATTACTACTATCATTTAAAAGTAATTTTGACCAAATCTCTTTCCATGTGTCACGTCTTGACATTAAAAAGGAATTTTAGCAGAGCATATAAAAGTCCACTCACTTTGACCACGTTCAATTCGTTGTTCATGAAACTTTGTAATATTAGATTTGCATGATAGAAATGTCGTCATGAGTTTTATAAAAAGTTAATATTACAAAAAATCTCAATTGGTATATATGTGATAAATTTACCATTTCTTAATTTTCGTTAAATTTTATCATTAAAAATCTATACTTATGATAATATTGCTTGGTGTTGAAATATCTTTATCTAGCTGCGGTTTCAAATTGCATATATTGAGCTTAGACGCCAACTTGTTATCACTATTTTGAGCTAATTGAATTGATGTACGAATAATAATACGTATCATTACTCTTTACCTTGATGGCTAGTACTAGTACAAAAGGGTAAAAAAAGAAAAAAAACCAAAACAGATATCCGAACAAAAAAATTTGGGATCTTTTCGGGCCGGTAGTGAGGGAAAAAAAGTACATTTCCGATGGTTCCCCAAATTGATACGAAAGTAATCGACATCAAAACAATTAGAGTAAAAAATGTTTACCAAACACTTGAAAACATTCACGAATGCTGAAAAGGAAACTTGATAACCCAACCTATTTGAACTTTTTTAAAGGTCCAGATTCTATGCTGGTTGGATCTTGAGTCGAGTGACAAAAAAAAAACATCTCATGTTTAGATTGCAATGTGCATAAATGGAGACTTGAGTTGAGTTAGAAAAATTGTTCAAAAAGTCTTAAACCTATTAAACTTTTGCCAATTCAGTCTAACCTTACCAATTTTTCAAATGAATCATAACCCTCTTGACAATTTATCAATTAAGTCAATCTGACTAATTTTAATTAGAAATTATTGACTTGAATGCTAATAATGGCATGTTGAATGACTGATGTTGGTGTGGATAATTTTTTTTTTTATAGATTTTATAAATATTTCGATTTTTTTTATCAAGTCCAGTGAGGGCCAGTGATTCTCTTCGGTGGGTGAAGGTGGTCCTCACTAGCCTCAAGCAAGGATGGCAGCCACCCACCCTTGCTTGTGGCCGATAAGGATTGGCTGACAACTTTTGCCGGGTTGGAGGAAAAAGAAAACAAAAAGAAAGAAAAGAAGAAAAAAATGAAAAATATATATATATTCGTAAAATTTTTAATAATTATAAAATTATTCATGTTAATGCCGACTATGTCATATAACATGAATCATGTCCATGTCAGCGATTTCTAATTAAATTTGACTTGTTAAACTCAATTAACAAATTATCAAAATATTTATGACTTAATCGATAAAATTGAAGAATTTAGAATTGAATTAATAAAAGCGTAATAAATTAAAAACTTTTTGGACAATTTTTCTAATCGAGTCGACCGTTGACACCTCCATTAGTACGTAACCATTCTTTTCAATTGGATTTGGTGCAAATAAAAGAGAGCTTCGAGATCGAAGTAAAAGTCTAAAGATAAAGCGGGAGGAGCGCGTACCTATTGATAAGATCAATGATGCGTAGAATGAGAAGATAAGAATTTGAATAAGAAGAAGACCAAGCAAATTGCAGGAATGACGATGGAAAGCTTCTCTACAATTGCTGCATTTATCATACTATTGCTTTTCTTGCATCACAATCTTAGATTAGTATTACCTTTTAGTCAAGACATTTTCGTCCAAAATTTAATTTTGACTATTATATTTTTCGCTCCTTTTTTTTTTAGGAATATGACATAATTATGACGTCTTTTCATGCCCTTTATCCATATCTCGAGGCTACTAGAACTTAGATATCCTTGTTACCAATGTGTAAATGTCGTCGTTCAACAAACCTTGACTTTGACTCCTTTCTTATATCCATGCGTTTGGGAGGGGATAGGCTTTATGACTTTGCATCTGGATAAGGGAGTTTGACTTCAAAAGATATCACTTTAAGGGCATATATACTTTTCCTAACTAATGTAAAATACATTCTAGAAAAAATTTATAAAATGAGAAATAAAACTAGATATTATAGAAATGAGAGAGCAAAGAGATATGACCGACCGTGGCTCTCTCTTTTCAGAGCTTCCAGGGCCATGATCCTTGCCGGAGATGAGCAGGCCACGTTAGGTGGCCGTGATGACCGGGTCATCCTAGCTCAAATGACATGCAATTGCTGCAAGACATGTTTGGCATTCAATTCGCAATTGCGAGACCCCTTAGCTAGATCTTGAGGGCATAGCTTCTACATGCATTGGATCGTGGAATCTAAGAGTTAGAGCCTTAATTGGCATCACGTAGTCCACACTGAAGTTACCCCTGCATCCCTCGACTGCCTCTGCTTCCTCGCCATGACCGACCATGGGCTTTCTCTCCATCTTCGATGCAAATCCGGTGCAACAAAAGTTAAAGAATGAGGGCTAAATTATGAATATTAATATATCAGCAAAGGTGAGATTTGAGCATTCCGAAGATGCTAAAGCCCAAAACAAGGGGGTGTGTGTTGAGCTTTCAGCATTTTCAAAGCAAAACTTTACGCCAAAATCTTCGAATCCGTGTTATCAAAACACCAAAGTGCAGACTCGGATATTCCTGAATAGGTCAATCTGTCGAAGTGCTGCTAAATTCATGGGCGAGCAAGAGACAACTTGGCTCGAGGGCATTTTCAGAGGCCCAACATTAACTTGTAAATGCCCTCCCAAACACATCCTAAGGAAATGGTAGGAGAAGAAGTCAAACTCTACCTATTTTCAAAGCCCATACCCAAATGAAGCCCATGTATCCTCATCTTGGGCCATGAGAGACCCGCCTAACCCGACCCGGTTTTCTTTCTTTGCTTGTTTTCCCGGGAAACCCTTTTTCCATTCTAGCTTCCTCCGGAAAATCTTCCAAGTTCCGAGCCGTGCAGGCGTAGCCATTAGCATGAAACTCCGTGCTCCTGAGTCCTACACGACATTCTCAATTCCATCACATCTTAGGTAAGGGTTTCTCCTCTTCTCCACCCCCAAAAGGTTCAATCTTTGAGTCCAGGTTTCGCGTTCCGCAGCTGAATTTCGATTCATCCGCTGCTTAGTGCGATTACACGAGAATAGTTGGAGTGTTTGATCGGTTTCCGCGGCTTGCGGGTGTTCGATAATGGCGAGGCGCCGCCGCCGCTTCCCTCCTTCGGATTTGCCGCCCGAAGGACAGCCGTTCCAGGAACGGAGCCTTGCTGTCGTATAGGTGTTTCGGTTCGGGCGGGCAGTTCGGCCGCTCGGCGTTTCGGGATTGCCGGCTCGACCCGAATCTCGATGCTCGGAGCTGCCCGTTTCCTGGGAGCGTGGCGCGGTTGCTGCTTCAGAAGAATCTGCTTTGTAGGAGTCCGTATTTTAGGGTAATTAGTGCAGTTGATGCGAGATTGTATTGCTCGTCGGTGGATAAAGGGAAGGATTTGGAGGGTGCACATGTTTTTGGGTCTGAAGGGATTGGTGATGGTGTAGAAAGTTTGAAATTTGCCGAGTGCCTCGACCGGTTAGCTGCTGCAGAGGATGGAGATGATTTTGTTGACAATGGTGGTTCGGATGAGAGTGATGAATGGCATATGGTAACAGATGAAGAGGATGGAAGCAATGGTGGTGTTAGTTCGACTGTAGATGTTCCCTACAAGAATGTGGGATCGCATGATCCTGTGGATTTGTACAGGGAACTTCGTGATTCTAAAGAGCGCATGAGCCTGAGCCGGGATTGGAAGACCCTCAATGAGATTTTTCGTTATTTTGCAGAGTCGCCATGGGCATCTAATCAGGCTCTTGCCATCTACATAGGCAAGTCTTTTTTTCCCAACCGCAGCCCGCAAATTCCAAATTTTTTTCCACAAGAAACGCCCGCCGATATTACCATGTACTTGGTTTCACTTGGCCCATGTGAGGATGCTGTTAAGTTCTTGTTCCCCATATTTGTCGAGTTTTGCTTAGAAGAATTTCCTGATGAGATTAAGCAGTTTCGGAGCATGATTGAATCAGCTGACTTGACAAAGCCCCACACTTGGTTTCCTTTTGCACGTGCTATGAAAAGAAAGATAATATATCATTGTGGCCCAACCAACAGTGGGAAGACATACAATGCTCTGCAGCGCTTCATGGAAGCAAAGAATGGCGTTTATTGTAGTCCGCTCAGGTTATTGGCTATGGAAGTGTTTGACAAGGTGAATGCTTTGGGAGTTTACTGTAGTCTTCACACTGGGCAGGAAAAGAAGAATGTCCCTTTCTCGAACCATGTTGCTTGTACTGTGGAAATGGTGTCGACCGATCACTTATATGATGTGGCTGTAATTGATGAGATCCAGATGATGGCAGATCCATATAGAGGCTATGCATGGACGAGAGCATTGCTAGGACTTAAGGCCGATGAGATACATGTTTGTGGGGATCCAAGTGTTCTGCATATGGTGAGGAAAATCTGTTCTGATACTGGGGATGAGTTGCATGAATGCCACTATGACAGATTCAAGCCACTGGTTGTTGAAGCCAAGACGCTGCTCGGGGATCTTTGCAATGTTCGATCCGGTGATTGTGTGGTAGCTTTTTCTCGGAGAGAAATATTTGAGGTTAAATTGGCAATTGAGAAGCACACCAATCACCGCTGCTGTGTCATATATGGTGCCTTGCCACCTGAGACTCGAAGACAGCAAGCTAACTTGTTTAATGATCAAGACAATGAGTATGATGTCTTGGTTGCAAGTGATGCAGTGGGGATGGGTCTTAATCTTAATATCAGAAGGGTTGTGTTTTACACTCTCTCGAAGTATAACGGCGATAAGATGGTGCCAGTTCCCGCATCACAGGTGAAGCAGATTGCCGGAAGAGCTGGTAGAAGAGGAAGCCGATATCCTGATGGCCTTACAACTACCTTTGAGCTTAATGATTTAGAGTACCTCATTGAGTGTTTGAAGCAGCCGTTTGATGAAGTTAAGAAGGTGGGTCTCTTTCCTTTCTTTGAGCAGGTTGAGCTCTTTGCTTGCCAACTTGCCAATGTTACGTTCTGCAAGCTACTTGAGAAATTTGGTGAAAATTGCCGGCTTGATGGCTCATACTTCTTGTGTCGGCATGACCATATTAAGAAGGTTGCGAACATGTTGGAGAAGGTCCCAGGGCTATCTCTTGAAGATCGCTTCAACTTTTGTTTTGCACCAGTTAATATCAGAGACCCAAAATCAATGTATCATCTTCTGAGGTTTGCCACAGCTTATAGTCAAAACTTGCCTGTTAATATAGCAATGGGCATGCCCAAGGGCTCTGCTCGAAATGATGCTGAGCTTTTGGATCTGGAGACCAAACATCAGGTGCTGTCTATGTATCTGTGGTTGTCTCACCACTTTGAGGAGGAAACTTTTCCATATGTTAAGAAGGCAGAAGCTATGGCGACAGGCATTGCTGAGAATTATTGGGTCAGTCTCTGAAAGTCGCTAACTGGAAACCAGAATCAAGGCAGGCAGGAAAACCAAAGCCTAAAGAGAAGCCTGAACAAAAGGAGGATGGCTATGAGAGACCACAGTCACTTGCCAAACTATTTTCTTTGTAAGTACTATGGATTAGTTTTGTGCGAATACTTTTCATGGAGCAGGGTGATATTTACTCTCTGCCAATCTCTCTCTCTCTCTCTCTCTCTCTCTCTCTCTCTATATATATATATATATATATATATGTATGTATGTATATATTGTGTGTGCATATCTCATGTATGGGTTAGTAACAATCTTTCTTGTTAGTAAAACGTCAAATGAGTCCCCTGTATGAACTCATATCTGTACTTACATGGATGTTTTGTTGCTTTTGTGGTACCTGAAGCCAAGTTATGATATTGGCAGCGCGTCTTTCTTGCTTTTTCAGTATTCCAGTGATGGATCTTATAAGGCATCTACTTTGGTAGGCTAGAACTACTTGATGGGAGTGAAGGAGTGTTTTGAGTGTATTGAATTGACCTTGCCTGTTTCTAGCTGTACATGATTGTGGCGACCTCGCTGATTTATTGGTTCATTGACTAGATATTGATTTGATGTGAGGGAATCTTTGTTGTTTACTCTAAGGCAAACTCATTAAGGCTGTCGGATGCTCTAGTGAGAAGTCATGACTGTATGATGTAGTGCATGTTAGAATGGGTAGAAATATGTGGATGGAAACTTTAAGAAAAGACACTTTGGTGGTTGTTATTGTTGTCTTTGTCGCAGCCAAGTCTTACTTTCATTTGGCCTTCAATAGCTCTTCCCTAGATGACTTTTTCTTGTGACATGTGCCATTCTAGACCAAGAACATTGTTCATATAACTATTTGTTTAGCTCGCTTGTCATGAAAATGAAAAGACAGATGTTAAAAAGAAGGTAAGGTTTTGATACAGTGTTTTATGTGTTCATAACCTTAAGATGAGAAACCTCTCGGTGGTAAACCTTGAGAGTTGTAGCCTTGCAATTGTCCACATTTGTTGAAGAGCAGTTGGTGAAGAGCAGCTCTTCACAAGGGCACAACTTTGTCTTAGTCAAAGTTGGTGCTATTTCAGTTCAGTTCATTATTATTTTCTTTGATATCCTTCAGAAAAAAATGATTGTTTTTCTTTGTCATACAGGAGAAGACAGAACAAGGTCCCAGAAATTCCACATGCTGAGAAATTGTCTACATAGTCATGTGCAGGTATTACAACTCAGCATTGTGGCCTATTTGTTGGCACCTCCAATGCAGTTTCTGTTATGTATGTTTTGTTGCTTTTCACAAGATTCACTACTCCATTTCCTATCAAAGTGCCAGATGTAGCTCAGTGGCAACATATGCTATTTTCTTTATTAGTTGTGATCTGCAAATCATGCCATAATTAGGTAAGAGAATGGTTGTTGCTTGCTGCTCATTCAGGTGATTGTCACGTGTGCCCAAGATGGCAGGATGGTTGTTGTCGTTGTGGCTCTGCATCTTTGTATGTTAAAATGGCCTGTCAGTTAAGCTGGTGCAGCTTCTGCAGGGATATCCGAAGACGAGGAGTTAAAGATTCACAACCTGAATACAGAATTTCTACCGTAGAGCTGTAGTTTCTGTGAGCAGGCAGGTGAAGAGTGCTTTGCTTCAA
This sequence comes from Angophora floribunda, assembly GCA_014182895.1. Classification (NCBI taxonomy): domain Eukaryota; kingdom Viridiplantae; phylum Streptophyta; class Magnoliopsida; order Myrtales; family Myrtaceae; genus Angophora; species Angophora floribunda. The sequence continues at coordinate 42,528,964 of CM024709.1, read as the reverse complement.
TGAGGTCACTGCCAAGCAGTTGTCCCCGGTTTGTGCAGCACTAATGGAGCATCCAGCTCTTCGCTGCACTGTTGAGGAACAAAGGCAATTCCAGTTCCTACGATGAAAAACGACCCATGTAATGTATTTTTTACGGGAATGAGTGTGTGTGTATGTGAGAGAGAGAGAAAGAGAGAGAGCTAAAATTTTGATCAAATATTCTGACCATCAAATTATCTCCTACCAATATTTCTTAGTAGCTTTTGCCTTGAAGCCCAAGAAAAGGGTGCTATGTACTGTAGGACAATGGAATAGAATAATCCACCAAAATAGTGATGCTTCCGATCTGTTCCTTGCAGGAATAATATGCTAAATTATGCTTCTCTTGAGGCTATGCATATGCTGAGGATGTAAGAGGTTGTAGCTTCTGTCTTGAAGCCCATGGAAAGGGTGCTATGTACTGTAGGACAACGGAATAGAATAATCTACCAAAATAGCGATGCTTCTGGTCTGTTCCTTGCAGGAATAATATGCTAAATTATGCTTCTCTTGAGGTTATGCATAGGCTGAGGATGTAAGAGGTGGCTCTGATTATCTTTATTGCTCAGAATGAACAAATCCATCTCTGCCAAATAGGTGGTTCAGTTTCACCTTTGGATACCACGTGGATCATAACTATGCAGCATGGTGTTCAAGCAACGAGTCAGGCTGGGTTTTGCGGATGGATAGCTCATCTTACCGCAACAAACGGGGTGGCTCTCATTATCTGTTTGTGCCTGACCATCCTTCTTCGTCTGAGATTGATGCCATCTTTCTGGCATTTTTCTATGTGCTTATTATATCCTATCCAGTTGTTCTCATTAATATGCTACTGGACATTTGAGTCTGGTGTATTCTCTTACTGAGAAACCATGTAAGTTTATTCTTAATATGGTATTTGATCGGACAGTCTCTCTTTTATTATTATAGTTCTTTCACTTCAAATTTCCTCTGGTTGAAGAGCAATCCTTGTACCGTGTAGGAGGATGTCCCTTGAGTTTCGACCCTGTCTTGAAATGAAGGTTCTCATCTTTTATGGTTTCGCTTGAAGTCGTTAAATTTGATTGTGTAATGAGAGGACAAAGAGATTGACACGACTCCTTGTGCGCGTGCCTTTCATGAAGGGGAAACACTTCATCCCGAATGATTAGTATCGAGTCCAGCTGGATGAAAAGTCACTCCACATCCAAACATGTTTGGGTTGATTAATCTCGTACATGGTAAGAAAGAATCCTCAGAATCTTGGGGCATGGCTTAATCTTGTTACGTTTTAGAGGAGCCAGTCCTTAAGGGTAACGGCATGAAGTTATAAAGAGCAGTTTTTTCTCATCATGCAGCATAAAGGACAATCTCATAATTGATTATTTCACAAAGCCAAAAGAATAGTCCAAGCGCTTGCAAGTTCTGTTTTCGCAGACTTTCCCATTCCAGACTGCCATAATCTTCGGACTCAAGAATGATTTTGGTAACTACTAGCTCACGTTATCTGACCGAAAATTTAACACCTACCTATTGAAATATAATTGCAGTAGCCCGTGCCATGACAGAACGATGCTGATCAGAGAGATCCTGGTTGCCAGGAACGATGTTAACCAAGTTCCGGATCTTGAAAACCGGAGCTCAGTGGTACTGAAAGACGAAAAACCAAATGCGGAGAAAAGGAAGCCACTGAATCATGAGATACTATGCCAATTACGCCAGCCTTCAATCCACATGGTACATGAGTTCATTCGCAGGTATGACTGTATAAGAAGCATTCATTGATAGAGAAGACGTAAATCATCTGATCCATCAGCGAAAACCTAACTCTGTATCCTAAAACTGGGTTCTGATCCATCAATGTCTACATTTGGCAGTATAACTGGCCGATAAAAATGGATGTTTTAACCATGGACTCTGCATAAGCCATCTTAAGTTAATACTTCTACATCAATGACCATGCTACATGTTCTTTCCACAAGAACCAAAAGCACCAAACTAGAAATTAGGCTCTGTTCGTTTCGTGAAAAATATAGCGTTTCCGGAAAATGTTATCCAGGAAGTTATTTTCCAAGAAAATGACAGATATTTGCAGTGTTTGGTTGAAACCAGAAAATGAAGTAAAAAATGTTTTCCACCATGTGGTATCTAATCTGATTTTCTGGAAAAAAAAATTACTAATGTGATTTTAATTTTTATAAAAATCGAATTTTTAATTATTTCTTATTTTAAAAAATCCAAATTTTATTTTTTCTTTTTCTTCCTCCTTCCATTGGGCAGGCTCCCGTATAAGAAGGGAATGGCTGCTCAGCCCCGTCCCGTTTGGAGAATGACCCCTTATGGCACGGCTACTAGTAAAATAAAAGGACTCTACCATCTGCAAAAATGCATCAACATCATCTTTCCACACAGCATTGTTCCGTCCCTTACCTCATCTTTTGTTTTAAGGTGGAATTTTTCCTTCCCAGCGAAAAAAGGCAGTCAATTAGTCCCTGAGGTCTTCCTATGACTCGGTCCTTGCCAATCAGATTTCCTTTTTAATTAATTTCGACAAATAAAAGGGTTCTACCATCAGCAAAAATGCATCAACATCAATTTTCCACACAGCATTGGTTCCGTCCCTTACCTTATCTTTTGTTTTAAGGAGGAATTTTCCTTCCCAGCAAAAAAAGGCAGTCAATTAGTCCCTGAGGTCTTCCTATGACTCGGTCCTTGCCAATCAGATATCCTTTTTAATGAATTTCGACAATAAAAGGGCTCTACCATCAGCAAAAATGCATCAACATCATCTTTCCACACAGCATTGGTTCCATCCCTTACCTTATCTTTCGTCTTAAGAAGGAATTTTTCCTTCCCAGTGCAAAAAAAGGCAGTCAATTAGTCCCTGAGGTCTTCCTATGATTCGGTCCTTGCCAATCAGATATCCTTTTTAATGAATTTCAACAATATGCAGGGCAAAGCACATCATTCGTTATCAGTATAAAGTTTTAAAGTCCATCAAGGATCATGTTAACCCCTTCGTTTTTAACACCTAACTCGGGCAAAGACCACTTCCGACACCTACTAGTCTAAAACTAGAAAACAGAGCAAAACCCAAAGGGCAACCAGAACAAATAAAAGCTAGTCCATGCCTGAATTCCACAAGGGGAATGTACAGTTACCCATTTACCCATTCATAATTGGATGTATGAGTAACGTTTATTTGAGTCATGTGGTAGATAACCATAACTGATTTCACCAATTTCACAACTTGCTTGGGCAGCAGAAAAGGTAGATATGTAACATTAAACATAACAGAGAACAGACTCAGAACACCATATCAAGTCAACAGACATCACAGGAAAGTACATGAAACGGACATACTCTATACATTTTCTTTCAACTGCTAACGTCGTGGTATACATGTTTTCATCAACAAGACAACTGACATTCTCTGATTGAACCTAACACTACCTACGTTAAAACAGGAAAGAAACAAAGATAAAGTGGTAGCTAGTATGAGACCAGGACTTTCCGTGATTATTATCATTATTGGACAGCACAAGACAACCACTTACAATTCACTAGGACAAGCTTACATCCATTCCAAGAGCACCAGAGAAGAACTTACAAATCCATCCGGTATTGCCGATCATATATCCTCCATCTGAATGCTGCTCTTGAGTGGCACATACTCGCCGAGATACCCCCCAAGATGATCATGAAGAGCCGTCTTATCAATCCCCTGGTGATGATAACTCTTGCAGACGTAGTAAAACACACTCTGCACCAACAAGCCAACCAAGTTGACAATCACCAGCACCCCAACCAAGAACCCGCCCACCACGATCCTCCCGAAAACCCGTGGCTGTCCCCGCCGTGCACCACCAACCCACTAAAGATCCCGTTAATCAAGCCGCAGATCACCAAATACCCGAAAACCAAGATGGCAGCCATCCGGGTCCTCCCCTTCAGCAGCTCGTAGCTCTTCTTCATTGCCGCGAACCCGAGGACCGGCTCGAGCACCGACACCACACTCGCCATGTGCCACAATGCGGTAATGTAAACATGAACCACCAGGAACAGCAGGAAGATCACGACAAGCGAGAACAGCAGCAAGGCCGCATTTTGCGTGTCGATGGCGAGCAAGAGGAGCAGGACGAAGGCGACGAACACGATGTTGTACACGACCATGAGGAGGGTGACCCAGAGGAAGGTGACGAAGAGGCGCTTGAAGACCTTGGGGATGGCGGCGAGGGTGGAGGCGAAGGAGACGGGCTTGGCGGTGTAGAGGGAGGCGACGGTGAAGACGACGGCGGCGGTGGAGAGGAGGGAGAAGGCGAAGAGGAAGAGGAGGTACCCGAACTGGAAGGTGAGGAGGACCGCCCACTCGTGGCGGGTCTCGCCCGGGTCGTCGGACGGGTACTGGAGGCGGTTGAGGATGGGGTAGGTGAAGAGGGAGTGGGCGAGGATGGCGAAGGAGAGGGGGAAGATGAGGGTCAGGGTGATGAGGTAGAAGGTCTTCGGGGATCGCTTGGGGATGGCGACGGACTCCCGGAGGATATCGGAGATGGTGAGGAACTGGAGCTCTTCCGGCGCCAGATCCATTTCCCCGGCGAGATTCGAATCGAGATCGAGTCTTGAGGGCAGCGGCGGCGGCGATGATTCGTGGGGGAGGCGCGATTCGGAGGGAGCGCGGTCCACGACGGAGGCGCGGCGGAGGAGGCGAGGAGGCGAACGGAGGGAATTTGCAGAGCCGCCGTGCGCTTCCACACCGCCGATCAGCTTCCAGCTCAAGCTTACTTTGGGAGATTCTCTTTCTTCCAGAATTAGCAAGAGTTAGAGAGAGAGAAGTTGACGATAAGATGGGGATTTTGGTTAAACTTGGGAATGGGCTTGGGCTTGAAAGCTCATATGGGCTCCGTCCGTGCATTCTGGGCCGATCTAGAGAGAATCGAACCGACCGGCCGGATCGATGGACCGGTTCCGTTTGTGGCCGGTTTGATTTGGGTTCGCCAGCGAATCAATTTTTATGAACCCCGGTTTGATCTCCGATCGCTCGAGGTGAGCACTGCGCGATTTCACGCCAAGATTGCAACAACAATAGGCCATCGCCGTGATTTCACTTATGTGAAGCTTCGAAGTTCAAGCCATCTAAGTTTTGAGACTATAAATATCATAACAAAATGGAAAAATATGCATTATGCTTAGTTTGTTTCCTATAAAATAAACATTTCGAAAATTTTCTTCAAAAAATGATTGCCTAAATTACTTACAGAAATGATTGATCGAAAAATATTTTTATCATTAATACTTAGCCATCAATTATTGTTAATAATGATGACATTTTTTATTCATTATTTCAAAGCGATATGAGCGATTGATTTTTGAAAAATGTTACTCGAATATTTTATTTTCTGCAAAATAGACATACCCAAATTGTTTCAATAAAAGATACCCAATGATTTTATTTTTCGAATGAAAGTATGATTCTTTATCTACACAACACTCAACTCAACCACTTTCATCTCATACTCAACTTCCAGAGAAAATTCCTCATGCAAAACAGGAAAATTATCCAAAAATTCTTAAACCATTTGTACTTTTGTCAATTTTATCCTAAACTTTTTAATTATACCAATTGAATCCACCCAACTAATTTTGGCTAGAAAATCGCTAATGCAAATGCTAATCGTCTTAAGTGACACAGCTAATGCGTACAATTTTTAATACTATTTAAATATTTTTTTAATTTATTATTTTCTTCTTTCTTTTCTTTATTTCTTTTGTTCCCTCAACTTTGGTTGACAAGGTTGTTGGCCATGGGTGAAGGTAGAGACCTTCGTTGGCCACAGGTGAGGGCCGTAGGCCCTTGCCCAGATCCAGGCAAGGGTCGACACCTTGCTTGTTGGTCAGTGAGCAACACACCCTTGCCGGCAATAGGTGAGGGTTGTGAGCTCCTGCCTCAAATCTTGGGGAGAACATGGAGGCCCTTAATTGGTACAATTAAAAATAATCAACACAATTAAAATGATTATTATTAAACTAATAAAAATGAAATAGATTTATGATTTTTTTAGACAATTTCCCCATGCAAAACCTTTACCTAACAATATCTTGACCTTTGATTCATCAATTACACCTAAATACAATCACTACTTTTCTTGGAGAATATTCATAGCTAGTTTATGTACCCAGTGGAACGTAATCTTGTGATGCGTATTAAGAAACCAAGGTAATTAGGTCACCCAATCCTTAAATTCTTTCACACACAACGGACTTAACCCCTTGTAGAAGCTCACATGCTTCGTGTTTGCTCATGCTTGCTTTCTCTACATAAAGTCTCATGATCCGATATAGATGAAGTGCAAAAGAAGAAGACCCCATCAATTTTGGGGGAGCGGATGATGTTGAAGTTGACGTGAAACAGCCTTCCGTTTTTAGGCGAAAGCACAGATTATCTTAAGTTTCTTGCTTTGACTGATGGTGCTGCATTCAGTCATGATTGTCTCTGCAGCTTCACATGTTCATGTGCACACGGGCTCGAGAAAAGCTGTCGTCCGCAACGGACCGGCCAAGTCATTGCAAAACCCACAAGATTAACAATAGTACGAGCTACTACCAGAGATAGAAAAAAAGAAGAAGAGAAATGGAGGACAAAATCGTTGTTTCGATCTAACTTTGGTGAAATTGATGCTTATTCTTGCGAAAATAGATATTAAGTTCACGAACATATCGAATGCAGTCGTCTCAAGATCTCTTTCAAATGAAGTTAGATCAAAAAAATGTTACGAAACCAGACGCATAAATTAGCTATGCGAGAGCGATGACAGCAAAGTTCGCTTTGACTCAGGTTTGTTTTCCAGCTCAATGACATTCCATGTCTCAAAGTCATGTGGAATTGGTAATGGGAAGGCTTCAATATCTTCTTGTTGACAATGATTAAGTTTCTTATATATCGCAGGCTGCATTGGATATGCATGTGCATTCTTGTAGTAAAAGGGGGAAAAGAGTGTTTCTTGCCTTTAAATCAATGGGCACCAGCACAAGTTCAATTCTGAACGAGGTAGAAACTTTGTCTCAGGATCATACCCCTATATACGTCGAATTTGTGGGTATACATCAACTTCAAGAAAACGGTGACTGCATAATTCGGTTCGACATCTTTAACGTTCTTTCCCCTTGCTCGCGTGCACTCGCACACGTCTATTACACTCAACTTGTTGTTCAATGAGGTTAGGAAGGCAGCTGAACTTACGGGAAAATTGGAGGCCATCTAGAATGAAAAGGACATCGTAAAACTATTCCAGTTCTAGGCAGACAAAGGGTTGCTTATGACGATTTGTAATTTATTTCCTAGGGTTAACACTTGATTAGAACTTCATGAGATATTATAAACAACTAGCTCTAGCTAGGGTTTGCTCACCGGAAAGCTATAGCTAGTAAGATGAGCATTTGATGCTCTTTTTCCCGAAAAGCAGGAGCTAATATGAACTTTCATAGGAAACTTTCTTCCTCGCGCACCTAAATAGAATGAAGATTAACATTCTCAGCAGAGCTTCTTGTTTCATATTTGTAGAAGGCGGCAAATATTGTTTGCGCTGACACAACAAAAACACCTTGAATTCAGGAAGTGGGATTCGATCAGTCATCCTGAAGGATCGACTACATACCAAAGCATTTTTTACAGGTAACCTATTGTCTTTTAATCTCTTGTAGTGAAATATTGAATTTGGAGTCTTTTTCGATTATGATCACGTGCTTTAGACTCTCTTTAGTGCTCTGATCATCCTCCAGAGGGGACTTTCGTGTGGAAAATGAACTTCAAACAGTTTGCCCTTGCGATCCATTTATGGGAAACGAAACACAAGTATGGTAACCCAAGTGATTAATTGTAGATTTCCCTTGCATTTCACTGCTTCAAACTCGTATCTTGTTATGACATTTCTAAGTGAGGTGTTGTCTCTCATGTGCGTATTCTGTAGACTTTTTAGATGGTACGTTTTACAATGGGTTATATTCTGATTTCATGAAGTAATTGACTCATTTCTTTCTAAGAAAATCAAAAATTAAAACGGTTGGCAACAATTCTACAAAATTTCATATGATATGAAAGTAAAAATGTTATGAATTCAAATATTTCCCTCATTTGCCTACTTTGTTAAATGGAATTTCATATTAAAATTACAGCAATAGGCGGTCACTAATTAATGACAAGAGTCACCTTACACGGTCATGATTTCATTTGTGTGAAATCTCAAGCCATCTATGTCAATTCACAAAAGAAAATGTGGTCCATGGACACGAGTGTAATATCAAGTTTTTGGACTTCAAATATTATAAAACATGAATAATGCCATTATTCATCATATTTCAAATTTTTCATTAAATGGGCACCCAATAATTTATTCCACTTTTATCTTAAATGCAAATTCGGAACATAGTTCGATGCTAACTTTTCAATTGATAATGTTTAGATCTTTGGTTAATCACTTATACATATAATTTTTTTTTTTTTTGGGGAGAATATTCACAGCTTAGTCTGCATCTAGGCTATGTACATGTGTAGGGGTTCACACAATTTCATGATTTGGTAGATGAGTGCAAAAGAAGACTCTATCGAGATTTATCGCAGAAGAATGATAGTGATAATTTCCATCAAACTCATAAAAAAAAAATTCATAAATCATCTAAGTCATTTTTCATAAATTTAAATATAACAGCCTAGGGCCAAAACACATTCAATGTTAGATCCCCCCCAAAATTAACACACACACTCTCTCTCTCTACCATGAAAAGTAGCTCTATCTTTGAACGGTGCAATGCATTTCCTGCAAAGGCCATGGAAAGAAAACTATGTTGAACTCGACGTGAAACTACCTTCCATTTTTAGATGAGAGCACAAATTCTCTGTTGTTTCTTGCTTTCACTCAGACGTTCCCATTCAGTCATGGTGTCGGCATTCTCTTCGATTTCATGAAGCTTCATGTCCACACTGGCTTGAGAAGACTATTGTTTGAAACTTTGCAATGCAGACTAGTCAAGGGGAGAAACTAGCAGGTTGAGAGTGATGATGGCGAAAGGAGCCGTGAGGTGTTCCCGGGGGGGGGGGACCAATTTAGATAATTAATCTTTTTACTTCCACATATAGATGTTCCTAACAAGTGTTCTCTAACTAGGGTTTCTTTTCCGGCTCAATGACATAACATATCTCGTAAATCTTCTGGGTTGCAAAGTATATTCATGTACATCCTTGGTGTGAAATCGGAGAAAGAGTGTTTCTTTGCCTTAAAACCAATGGGCGTGACCACGACCTTACTTCCCCAAGATCATACCCCCTATAAAGCTCGAGTTTGTGGGTATATAATTTGGTTCAACAGCTTTAACATTTTTTCACCCTGATCATGCACACTCACACATATCTAGTACATTGATTTAATTTGTTGTTAGATGAGGTTAGGAAGCGGCTGAATTTGTGAGAAAGTTGGAGGAAAATTATTTCAAAAGTTTAGAATTATTGTAATTGTACCAATTTGGTCACATATATATTTTTTTGCAAAATAATTTCAAAATATTTTGTATTTGTGCTAATTCAGTTATCTGACCATTTTTGGCCAGTCGGTGCCAGCGTGGATGCTGGCTGTCCTACAAAGTACCACTGGCATTGATGTAAATAAATTTCGATAACATATGATATTTCTTTTTCGAATTTTTTTTCATTTTTTTCGTTCCCTTCCTCCTTCTTCTAGTCGATTGCTAACAAGGTTGTGCCTCGTTCAGCCATGGCAAGGCTTGTCTAAGGTCGGTGAGGTCCCTCTTTAGCGATCGGCTAGAGAAAGAAGGAAGGGAAGAAAAAAAGAAGAAGGAAAAAGACAAGAAAAATATATAAAAATAAAATATTATTAAAAATTATCTAGCACGTAAGATGGCTGATGCATTGGCTAACTAAATTGGCTGGATGGACTGAATTGACAATAAATTGCAAAATATTTTAGACTCATTAGGCCAAAGAATGGGGTTTAAGACTCAATTGATACAATTGCAACATGTTTAGGACTTATATGATAATTTTCCTTGGTGTTGGAGCTCATCTAGAATGAAATGGATACAATACAACTTCAGCGTTCAATTCTAAGTAGACAAAGGATTGCTTATAATGGATTCGTAATTTGTTTCCTAGGGTTATTTGATAAGAACTTGATGAGATAGTATATTTAGCTAGCTCTAGCTAGGGTTTACTCACTAACAGGCTACAGTCAATGTGATGAGTTTTTATGCTCTTTTTATCAGATCACTTGTTAGTAGGAACTAATATAAACGTTCAAAGAAAACACATCTACAGATAATGAAATTGAATATCCTTAAGTCACACTTAAGAAGGTGGCAAATATTATTTGTTGTTTGCATTGTCACAACAATAACACATCGACTTTCGGAAGTTGGATCATACATCGTGAATTTTAGAACGTATACCTAGCATCTTCATAGATAACCAAAGTCCGGTCGATCTCTTGCAGGGAAATATCAAATTTTGAGGGCCTTTTTCAATTACAGTCACATGCTTTGGACTCTCATGCTCTGATCGTCCTCCAAAGGGGACTTTGATGTGGAAAATGAATTTCAAACAATGTTGCGATCCATTCAAGGTAAAAGAAACAAAAGTATTAATGACCTAAGTGTATTTGTTTCCCATTCCAGAGATTAATTGCAGGTTTTCCTTGTAATTCAGTGCTCCAAAACCGTGTGTTGGTTGCCTTGAGGAGTCATACATGTGTTGGTATCATGTTATGACCTTTTTGAGTGAGGTATTCTCTTGTATATATGTGCTAGGGGCTTTTCGGATATCCACTTCTTAATGAGTATCTTCTAAAACTGTGAAGGAATTGATTCGCTTCTTTTAGATAAAATTGATAATTTTATATTGAAAGTAATGATGTCAAGATGATTTGGTTCAAAGAGAGCTTTTAAGCTCATCTGCAGATTTATTTCTATAGTCGATTCTATCGTGCAACAGCTGGGATCTATCTTGGCATTGGCGATTTTGCCACGGAACTACCACGCAACCAATATTACTGGGCTTGTTAATCTCCGGTTCCAATGAGAAAACGGAGGACCTAACCGTCTCGACTAATTCCAACTTTCGAAGTCAAGAAGTGAGCTGATTCTCGCGTGAGCCAGGCTGATCCTCGTCTGGGGTGGCCTTAAACAAAGCCAATTTGGCTGGTCTTCGTCAATTCCAGTGTCTACCCCGAATCATTGCTGACCCTAAAACCTTGTCCTTATCTCAAAGTCCTCTTCTCACATCCAAATATTCTCTTGATTTGCTTCTACCATCCAAATATCGAACACAGAAGGATATCGCAACAAACGCCTGCCCTTACTTTCCTTTTCTGAACAAAGTTAAAGTGCTGAGAAACTTCTCAAGGCTTTCTGTTTGAACTTGCTTGGAAGTTTGTCGAGCGTACACAACGCGGAGAAACAAATTGGGTGGCTTTTTCTCGGTCAAATCCGCGTGCTTACGAGATGGCGTGTAGTTACCACTTGCTTCAATCCAAACCCGCACTCACATTGTCGTAATAACACTGCTCGTTTCATTTATTATAAGCATTCACATTTGATGGATGTTCATGAAGTTGTTTGAAATGCAATGATGCTTAATCAGTAAGCGAGCCAAAGCACTGACTCTGAAGCTTGACAGGCACCGCCACATCAGATTCACGCACTTTGCCGTTTCGAAAAATGGAAACCTTGGCAGCTGTGTTATCCATTTACGGTAACCTGGTCTCCTTTCCACGTTCTGAATTTGCCCTAGAATTGGCAAAGTTCATAAAGCCCCACTTGATTCGTAGAGAGAGAGAGAGAGAGAGAGAGAGAGAGAGAGAGAGAGAGAGAGAGAGAGAGAGAGAGAGAGAGAGAGAGAGAGAGAGAGTGGTTATTAGTCACAGTATGACGTCCACCCTATTTTCCTACCTCCTTCACGAGGAGATAGCGACATGGTGCCATCATCACCATGCAATAATTATGCATGGTAAAAAGAAAAATGAAATAGCCCCGATTACTTCCCCATCGTTTGGAGCCTTTTTCATTTTTTGTTCAGTCGGTTTTAACAATTTATACTAATAATTACTAAAATTTTCCTCCCCTTATGATTTAGTATTGAATATGTGCAATTGGTCGATGTTGGATCTGAGCTAAGTCCTTTCAATAACTTATATGCATGCAAGTTTCTCCTTTAAAACTTAAATCATGTGGGTACAATATTAGTAAAAACTTCTTGGGGGTGAAGCCAATTCACGAGGTGTCAAAAGGAATGTGATTTAAGGGTTTGATATAAATGAATTATATGAATATAAAGATTGGTTAAGAAATGAGATGTTTGATGTTTCCACGGACAATATGTTCTCTTCAAAGTTTTTTAGTCTAAATAAGAAACAATATACCTAGCTATACTTTTTATTTGCTGAAGCATGTTTCCTATCAGAATGCATCGATCAAGCTTTTGAGTTTAATCTTTTGTCATAACTAGCTAAACTAGTCTCCTAATTCCAATTATTGCAAGGCCATTAATCTGATGTTCTTCGTTGAAAGGGTACATTTACAATAGCTTGTCTGTAAATTGAAAGCCAGGACAACCAAAAAGGGAGTTGGTGTTATGTATGTGAGATGGAAACTATCTATATTTTTCTTTTTCTTTGGCACCAACCACATGCATGTTATGACAGTATTATCATCATTACTTTTACTTCCCTATTGCATATGAATTACTTGGCAAAAAGAAAAAAATTCAAATCCACGATTGTCTCACATGGGAACCTTTGGACCATTTGCATGATTTGGGGTTAAGCCAGATAAAGGCTCCATGGTAAATAGTGACCTAAAGTTGGTCTAATTTTAGAGAGTGCTCAGCTCAATAACTTCATAAGACAAGCTTTCAGGGTCATCTTCGAATCCCACAAGCAAGGTAAACAGAAGAAGAAGGTAACACCATTCTCTCTCTCCCTCTCTATCTGCTAGTTTTGCATATGCAAGTATAAGCAAAGTAGGGTTTTTTGGGAGCTACGAGTTTCCACTTCCAAAGACAGCCCTTGATATGTGCTCCTTAAAGGGGTAAACTTCTCTCTCTTTTTTCAGGTTCCACCAACAGCAAGAGAAAGCAAGAAAAACGAGAGTGAAACCCTGCCACCGAAAATGGGCCGAGGGAAGATAGAAATCCGAAGGATCGAGAACAAGACCACAAGGCAAGTAACGTTTGCGAAACGCCGTGCAGGGCTGTTGAAGAAGACCCACGAGTTGGCCGTCCTCTGCGATGCACAGATCGGGCTCATCATCTTCTCTAGCTCTGGCAAACTCTTCGATTACTGCAGTCAGTCCTTGAGGTGAACCCTTTTTTTCTTTTCATGATCTAGCTTGAAATTCCTTGTTTGCTCAATTTGATTATCATACTTTTCAGATCATTGTTCTTTAATAAATAAATAAAAAACCTTTCGCCTTCACTGCAATTGATCTATCTATCTATATATATACCTGGTTTTTGTTTTCTTTTCCCAGGTTCTTTTTTTGGTTTCTTTTTCTTTTCCCAAGTTGCATCGGAGGCCTTTAGTAATATCCCAGAACGTGTTTCATTTTCGTAGTTCTTTTTTTTTTTTTTTTTTTTTTTCCATCCGTTTTACTGCGGAGAGAGCTGGAGTTTTTGGTGGAAGCGCCTGCATCAAGTATGGGATGATCTCTCTCTCTCTCTCTCTCTCTCTATATGCGCTTTGTCTGTGTTTATCTGGATTTTGTATAAACCCAGCTGTTGACACTATCCTGGGGAGGGCCATAGCTAGGGCTCCTTCTTCGGACTCCTCTCTTCAATTTCATCCTTAGTATTCGCTATTTGTCTCTGCTTCAGCTTGAATCATGTAAATATGTGCTTATTCACTTCGAGCTACTCACATTTAAATGGCCAGAGTATATTTAGAAATTGATTAGGTTTAACTGGAGGATCATTAAATTGGTTATTTTTTCTGCTTATATTGATCATGAGGAACGTATTTACACAAAAAAACGAATATCTAGTAGCGATCAAAATGCCTTTATCCTGTCGTAAACGAAATTTCATCGCGTTGAGATTTGTAACTTGAGTCGGCGCAACTAATTGTTTAGTAATATATTGTGGATTTTTTTAGATGATATTCATCGCACAATTCGTGGGATAAATATAATTTTCCTTTTAAATTGTTTTTTATGATGGTTGGCTTGATTTAATTTCCATTTTGAGTTCATGTAAACAATTTGTTTTACTTAGAGTAGGGATGGATGCTTCATCCTATTCAACAAACTTACTTAGTAATTAGCCATATATAATGGTGAATGATGGATTTTGCTCACATTCTTCGGTTATCTGAATTTGCAGCATGCAGGACATCATAAGGAAGTATCACAGCCAAAAGGGGACTCAACTTGTGGAGTACAATGAACAGGTATATTTGCATGGGATTGTCTTCCTCTCCCCAAAGAATTCTATGGACAAGACAATGGCTAATCATCTTCACGCGTTGCCAAACGCTTTTTCGCAGGAACAGCTTCAGAATGAGCTGAAGAGGATACGGAAAGAGACGCGTAACCTTCAGCTGAGTGTGCAGCGATACACCGCCAATGATCTGACCAACATGCGGCTCGAGGACTTCGATCAGATGGAGCAGCAACTTGAGTGCTCCATCAACAAGGTCCACGCAAGGAAGGTAATCCTTCTTCGTAATGACGAATATCGTCATGTGATTTTTCTGATGTAACCACTGCTTATGTAAGTTAGAAGAAATAGCATGCGCCGAGCATACCATACTGCCTTTCACATTAATTATACTGCTCAGAAGATTTTGCTAGACGCTGAACAAGAACAAGTCAGTGATTAACATCTAGAGGAAGAACATCATGGTTAAAGTTTGAAAGATCTAGGTACAAAAATTAAAGCCGAAAGGATAGCATAATAACTGACAACTACATGTAATTGTCTGCTTTTGCATTTAGATTTGCTTGTTATTCCAAACGCGTAGTTTTTCCGTTATGCCATGGCACACACACCACAATTATGAACAAATTTACATTGTCTTCTATTTTCATTTAATTAGCACAAGCTAATCACTCGACAGGTTATAAGTGCTTACTTATGAAGTGCTAATCAGTCTGTGCAATCCACTTACTATGTTGCTCAAATCGTTGATCCATATATATTAATCAAACCTTGTCCCTGATTTCTGGGTATTATTCAGTTTGAGCTGATGCAACAGCAAATAGACAATCTGCGGAGAAAGGTATGACTGTCCTCTCTCTTCCCAAGTAAATTTAAGTTTACATGCATTTCTCTTTGGTTTTGTATCAAGAAGGAATCAAAGTTTCATCCGTTTATGACCATGGTTACAATGTCCAGGAGAAAATGCTGCAGGATGAAAACGATCAAATATATCATCTGGTGAGTTAAAATGCCACTAGCAAAATACTTGCACAGCTGCTATGCAATAGAATTAAAGGGAAAGATGTCTGGTTCAGTTTATTACCTTCGGAACTCTCTTATTATGTTGTAAAAGCACCATCAAAATATGTATTGAGCTGCAAAACCTAGCTAGTTTGGCCTCTTCCCACTGCTAGTTGAAAGGGAAGAAAAAGTCAAAAATGTCCTGAAAAATGTTTCAAAACCGATTTTAGCTTGTATATTAGCGTGATATTGCTATGAGTTGTTACAGTAATCTTGTCACAAAAAAATGAGAACATATTGAATCATGATTATCATTGCAATTTAATAAGACTGACTATGGTCAATGTTGACACTGATGCCGACGATAGATTAAGCAGCAACAGATGGCAATGGAGCATCAGCAGGCGGGAGTGCCGAAGCCAGAGGAAGCGCAGCACGTGCTGGAGCAATTCCCTTTCTATGGAGAAGAGCAGCCGAGCAGCGTCCTTCAGCTTGCTACCCTCCCTACACCGTTTCACCCATATCGCCTCCAACCTATGCAGCCTAACCTGCAGGACTTTCTCCAGCCCTCGAACTACGGTGGTAATTGGCAAAACATTCCAGATATGTTTATGTTAATTTTGTGAAATGATTGTCACTGATTTGTTGATCCAGTGTGACCCTTTTGCTGGTTTTCTTTTGGCCATTTCAGAGTAGGAAGATGAAAGAAGAGAGCAGCATTTGGTGATGCCATGGTTTGTGGAAGGACACCATATGCTGCTGGATGCTAGCTATTGATTGTGGTTTTTCTTGCCAGATACTTATAAACAGCAACGTACTTATGATTTGTTTATGTTTACGTCCTAGTTTGTTTACTGCAATGAATTGGCCACAGTATATGCCTAGCTTTCATTATCTGCGTGTGGGTGTATAAACATAGATTTTATGGAACAAACTGCACAGATGGTCAATTTCATGGTGTGTAATCACGTGATGTGGTTTGGATTTTCCTTACTGCATTTCATAACTGCTACAGATCTTTCTTACCATTTCTGGATCATGCGCTCAAATCTCTGATCTCTTTATGAGGGGCCTTGTTGCATGCTGCTCATAAACTGAGAAAACTGGAAGAATGAAAAGGGTCAATATTTACTAATGAGGCGCTCAACTGAACTATAATTTACTAATGAGTTCGGTCTTCACATGCATCTAACCCTTTTCTTTCATTTACAAGCTCCAATTATCAATGTTCATTCCGATTTTTCACCTCATACTTATATTTTTCTTGTCACCATTCCTTTTCTTATTCATTAACTTGATTTACAAGGTCTCTCGTATAGTAGCCTGGTATGCAATTTGTATTCCATTAATTAATTGTCTAGCATCTCTCCATAGTTTGCTCAACGTTAACATGAATATCTTCATGAGTAAAATCCTACCGCCAGAAAAATTATTTATTTTCATCTCATTTTCTAAGAAAAAACACTGTTCTAGTATACGGAGAGGTACATATCGTTATTTTCTCTAAACAAGCGTGAAAAAAATTTGACATTAATTATTATAAAAATGCCCATAAAGGATGTTATCATGAGTTGTCCATTAATTGTATAAACTAAGAAAACATTTATATATAAAAGGTAACTTTGTCAATTACATAGCTTACAAAAATATTGCATATGAAAATTGACTTTTGGTATTCGTGCTATCTATTGATAAATTAAAAGAATTATTTATTTACTTTTGTGACTATGGTATAATGTAATCATATCTTTGGCATATAAATGTTAATGGACGTGCTATCTTATTGTTAACTAACGAATGACATTTTCAAAAGTTTATATACAAAGCTCTTCACTATTCACCACCCAACCACTGTGTACTCCCATTCACATGTGACCATGTGCCATCACTCACATGTGGTCTATAAATAGAGGGGGGTTCTGAGAGAAAGAGAACTTCTACAGTTGGGTAAAGAAAAGGTTGTCCCTTCTTTATAAGAGCCTCCTCTACGTATGGTCAGTATTTCTCCTTTGGCTTTCATACCCTAAAGGCATATATAGATGTATGTATATAAAAGGTTGTCCCTTCTTTTTATGTGTATGAATGTGCGCGTTTATATGTGTATGCATGTGTGCGTGTTTATATAAGTTAATTGAAAATCAAAATATTCTAGCACAAGATTTAATACATGTATAGTTTGTCTTGTTCTAAAAGAATAGAGCATATTTCCATTAGTTAGCAGAAGTGCTAGAGATTGAAATTTTATCGAAAACCATACAATTATGCCTATACGGATATTTCATGACTAGGGGCTAGAATTGATTGGTTCTAAGGTAGTTCTTGAAAATCAGCAGCTTTTGGTTCTAAGAAGACTCCATCAATTTTGGGGGAGCGGATGATGTTGAAGTTGACGTGAAACAGCCTTCCGTTTTTAGGCGAAAGTGCAGATTGTCTTAAGTTTCTTGCTTTGACTGATGGCGCTGCATTCAATCATGATTGTCTCTGTAGCTTCACATGTTCATGTGCACACGGGCTCGAGAAAAGCTGTCGTCCGCAAGATCGGCCAAGTCATTGAAAACCCACCAGATTAACAATAGTACGAGTTGCTTCTAGAGACAAAAAAAACACAAGAGAAACAGAGGACAAAATCGTCATTTCGATCTGACTTTGGCAAAATTGATGCTTATTCTTGTGAAAATAGATATTATGTTCATGAGTATATCAAATGCAATCGTCTCAAGATCTCTTTGGAACGAAGCTAGATCAAAAAAATGTTACGAAACCAAATGCACAAATTAGCCATGCGAGAGCGATGACAGCAAAGTGCGCTTCGACTCGAGTTTGTTTTCCAGCTCAATGACATTCCATGTCTCAAAGTCATGTGGAATTGGTAATGGGAAGGATTCAATATCTTCTTGTTGACAATGATTAAGTTTCTTATATTTCGCAGGCTGCATTGGATATGCATGTGCATTCTTGTAGTAAAAGGGGGAAAAGAGTGTTTCTTGCCTTTAAATCAATGGGCACCAGCACAAGTTCAGTTCTGAACGAGGTAGAAACTTTGTCTCAGGATTATACCCCTATATACGTCGAATTTGTGGGTATACATCAACTTCAAGAAAACGATGACTGCATAATTCAGTCCGACATCTTTAACGTTCTTTCCCCTTGCTCGCGTGCACTCACACACGTCTAGTACACTCAACTTGTTGTTCAGTGAGGTTAGGAAGCCAGCTGAACTTACGGGAAAATTGGAGGCCATCTAGAATGAAAAGGATACCGTAAAACTATGTCAGTTCTAGGCAGACAAATGGTTGCTTATGACGATTCGTAATTTATTTCCTAGGGTTAACTCTTGATTATAACCTCATGAGATATTATATACAACTAGCTCTAGCTAGGGTTTGTTCACCGGAAAGCTATAGCTCGTGTGATGAGCATTTGATGCTCTTTTTCCTGAAAAGCAGGAGCTAATATGAACTTTCATAGGAAACTTTCTACCTCGCGCGCCTAATTAACATTCTCAGCAGAGCTTCTTGGTTCATATTTGTAGAAGGCGGCAAATATCGTTTGCGCTAACACAACAAAAACACCTCGAATTCGGGAAGTGGGATTCGATCAGTCATCCTGAAAGATCGACTACATACCAAAGCATTTTTAGAGGTAGCCTATTGTCTTTTAATTTCTTGCAGTGACATATTGAATTTGGAGTCTTTTTCGATTATGATCATGTGCTTTGGACTCTCTTTAGTCCTCTGATCATCCTCCAGAGGGGACTTTGTGTGGAAATGAACTTTAAACAGTTTGCCCTTGCGATCCATTTATGGGAAACGAGACGCAAGTACGGTAACCCAAGTGATTCTTGCTCTCTCATGTGGGTATTCTGTAGACTTTTTAGATGATACGTTTTACAACGGGTTATATTATAATTTCATGAAGTAATCGACTCATTTCTTTTTAATAAAATTAAAAATCAAAACAGTTGGCAACAATTCTACAAAATTTCATATGATATGAGAATAAAAAGGTTTCGAGTTCAAATATTTCCCTCATTTGCCTCCTTTGTTAAATGGAATTTCATATTAAAATTACAGAAATAGGCGGTCACTAATTAATGGTGAGAGTCACCTTACACGGTCATGATTTCATTTGTGTGGAATCTCAAGCCATCTATGCCAATTCACAAAAGAAAATGTGGTCCATGGACATGAATGTAATATCAAGTTTTTTTCTTTTGTGGTCCATGGACATGAATGTAATATCAAGTTTTTGGACTTTAAATATTATAAAGCATGAATAATGCCATTATTCATCATATTTCAAAATTTTCATTAAATGGGTACCCAATAATTTATTCCACTTTTATCTTAAACACAAATTCAGAAGATAATTCGATGCTAACTTTTCAATTGATAATGTTTGGATCTTTGGTTAATCACTTATACATAACTATCTTTTTTTTTTTTGGAGAATATTCACAGCTTAGTCTGCATCTAGGCTATGTACATATGTAGGGGTTCACAAAATTTCATGATTTGGTAGATGAGTGCAAAAGAAGACTCTATCGAGATTTATCGCAAAAGAATGATAGTGAAAATTTCCATTAAACACATAATTCATAAATCATCTAAATCATTATTCATAAATTTAAATATAACAGCCTAGGGCCAAAACACATTCAATGTTAGACCCCCCCAAAATTAACACACACACACTCTCTCTCTACCATGAAAAGTAGCTCTATCTTTGAATGGTGCAATGCATTTCCTGCAAAGGCCATGGAAAGAAAATGATGTTGAACTCGATGTGAAACTACCTTCCATTTTTAGATGAGAACACAAATTCTCTCTTGTTTCTTGCTTTCACTTAGACGTTCCCATTCAGTCATGGTGTTGGCATTCTCTTCGATTTCATGCAGCTTCAAGTCCACACCGGCTTGAGAAAACTATTGTTTGAAACTTTGCAATGCAGACTGGTCAAGGGCAGAAACTAGCAGGCTGAGAGTGATGATGGCGAAAGGAGCCGTGAGGTGTGGGGGGGGGGGGGACCAATTTAGATAATTAATCTTTTTACTTCCACATATAGATGTTCCTAACAAGTGTTTTCTAACTAGGGTTTCTTTTTCAGCTCAATGACATTACATATCTCATAAATCTTCTGGGTTGCAAAGTATATACATGTACATCCTTGGTGTGAAATTGGAGAAAGAGTGTTTCTTTGCCTTAAAACCAATGGGCGTGACCACGACCTTACTTCCCCAAGATCATACCCCCAATAAAGCTTGAGTTTGTGGGTATATAATTGGTTCAATAGCTTTAACATTTTTTCACCTTGATCATGTGCACTCACACATATCTAGTACATTGATTTAATCTGTTGTTAGATGAGGTTAGGAAGCAGCTGAATTTGTGAGAAAGTTGGAGGAAAATTACTTAAAAAGTTTAGATTTATTGTAATTGTACCAATTCGGTCATATATATATTTTTTGTAAAATAATTTCAAAACATTTTATATTTGTGCCAATTCAATTATTTGGCCAATTGGTGCTAGCATTGATGCTGGCTGTCCTACAAAGTACCACTGGCATTGATGTAAATAAATTTTAATGATATATGATATTTTTTTTGGAATTCTTTTTTTAATTTATTTCATTCCCTTCCTCCTTCTTCTAGTTGATTGCTAACAAGGTTGTGCCTCGTTCAGCCATGGCAAGGCTTGTCTAAGGTCGGTGAGGTCCCTCTCTAGCAATCGGTTGGAGAAAGAAGGAAGGGAAGACAAAAAAAAAAAAGCAAAAAAAGAAGAAGGAAAAAGACAAGAAAAATAAATAAAAATAAAAATTATTAAAAATTATTTACGTTAGCATTGATGACGCCATGTAAGATGGCTGATGCACTAGCTAGCTAAATTGGCTAGATTGACTGAATTGATAACAAATTGTAAAATGTTTTAGACTCATTAGGGCAAAAAAATGGGATTTAAGACTCAATTGATACAATTGCTACTAGTTTAGGACTTATATAATGATTTTCCTAGGTGTTGGAGCTCATCTAGAATGAAATGGATACAATACAACTTCAGCGTTCAATTCTAAGTAGACAAAGGGTTGCTTATTATGGATTCATAATTTGTTTCCTAGGGTTATTACTTGATTAGAACTTGATGAGATAGTATATTCAGCTAGCTCTAGCTAGGGTTTACTCATTGACAGGCTACAATCAGTGTGATGAGTTTTTATGCTCTTTTTACCGGATCACTTGACGGTAGGAACTAATATAAACGTTCAAAGAAAACACGTCTACACATAATGAAATTGAATTTCCTTAAGTCACACTTCAGAAGGTGGCAAATATTATTTGCTGTTTGCATTGTCACAACAATAACACCTCGACTTTCGGAAGTGGGATTGGATCATACATTGTGAATTTTCAAACGTATACCTAGCATCTTCAGAGATAACCAAAGTCTGGTCGACCTCTTGCAGAGAAATATCAAATTTTGAGGGCCTTTTTTTTATTACGGTCACATGCTTTGGACTATCTTTAACGCTCTGATCATCCTCCAAAGGGGACTTTGATGTGGAAAGTGAATTTCAAACAATGTTGTGATCCATTCAAGGTAAAAGAAACAAAAGTATTAATGACCTAAGTGTATTTGTTTCCCATTCAAGAGATTAATTGCCAGTTTTCCTTGTATTTCAGTGCTCCAAAACCGTGTGTTGGTTGCCTTGAGGAGTCATACATGTGTTGGTATCACGTTATGACCTTTTTGAGTGAGGTATTCTCTTGTATATACGTGCTAGGGGCTTTTCGGATATACACTTCTTAATGAGTATTTTCTAAAACCATGAAGGAATCGATTCGCTTCTTTTAGATAAAATTGATAATTTTATATTGAAAGTAATGATGTCAAGATGATTTGGTTCAAAGAGAGCTTTTAAGCTCGTCTGTAGAATTATTTCTATAGTCGATTCTATCGTGCAATAGCTAGGATCTATCTTGGCATTGGCGATTTTGCCACGGAACTACCACGCAACCAATATTACTGGGCTTGTTAATCTCCGGTTCCAATGAGAAAACCGAGGACCTAACCGTCTCGACTAATTCCAACTTTTCCAAGTGAAGAATCGAGTTGATTCTCGCGCGAGCTAGGCTGATCCTCGTCTGGGGTGGCTTCAAATAGAGCCAATCTGGCTGGTCTTCGTCAATTACAGTGTCTACCCCGAATCATTGTTGACCCTAAAACCTTGCCCTTATCTCAAAGTCCTCTTCTCACATCCAACTATTCTCTCGATTTGCTTCTACCATCCAAATATCGAACACGGAAGGATATCACAACAAACGCATGCCCTTACTTTCCTTTTCTAAACAAAGTTAAAAGTGCTGAGAAACTTCTCGAGTCTTTCTGTTCGAGCTTGCTTGGAAGTTTGTCGAGCGTACACGACGCGGATAAACAAATTGGGTGGCTTTTCCTCAGTCAAATCTGCGTGCTTATGAGATGGTGTGTAGTTACCACTCGCTTCAATTTAAACCCGCACTCACATTGTCATAATAACATTGCTTGTTTCATTTATTATAAGCATTCACATTTGATGGATGTTCATGCAGTTGTTTAAAATGGAATGATGCTGAATCAGTCAGCGAGCCAAAGCATTGACTCTGAAGCTCGACAAGCACCGCCACATCAGATTCACGCACTGTCATTTCGAAAAATGGAAACCTTGGCAGCTGTGTTATTCATTCACGGTAACCTGATCTCCTTTCCACGTTCTGAATTTGCCCTAGAATTGGCAAAGTTCATAAAGTCCCACCCCACTTGATTCGTAGACCGAGAGAGAGAGAGAGAAAGATTACTAAATCATGGTTAGACATCACCACATGGTGCCATCATCACCATGCAATAAGTTCAGGCTCCTCTTCGAACCCAGAAGCTAGGGAAACAGAAGGTATGACCTGCTCCCTCTCCCTCTCCCCTCTCCCTCTCTCTCTCTCTCTCTATTTATCTTGTTTGCGTATCGAAAATCCACACACCTAGAAACTTGGAGGAGCTAAAAAGGGGTAAACTTCCCTCTCTTTTTTCAGGTTCAGGTTCAACCAACAGCAAGACGAAGCAAGAAAAACGTGCTCATCTTCGAATCCACATAAACAGAAGAAGGTAACACCGTTCCTCCCCCTTCGGCTTTTCTTCCTGCAATAATACATTATCCTAACAACTTGCTTTGATATTTGATTACAGATGGCTGCAGCAGGTGGCAGTATTCAGACCGAGGTCCATGTCCCTCCTTACGTGAGGGACGAGGGCCCACCGGTTCTGAACTACATCGCCGCCGCGATTCTCGTGGCGGTTATGATTCTGGCTTGTTATTGCTGTATTCGATATGGCAGCCAGCCGGAGTCGGAGCCGGCGCCGGTGCCAGCGTTGGCTGAGGAGATTGAGATGCAGCCTCTTCGCGTAGCTGCAGAGATATTAGTTTTTTTTCTTATATTTATTATATTGCATATGGATGGTATTGATGTAATGGATTATAAAAAAATAAAATTGACTGAGTATTTAAATTATAATTGCATAGAAAATTATGGATCAATTTAGTGACAACTAAAAAATATTTTTTGCATTATTGTGGTACTAATATTATGTGCATCTACTGATTGATTTCCCTTTATTTTACCGCATTTTTCGGACAAAAAAAAAGGATTGGGCTGTCACCCCAGCCTCATTCCCTTTTCCTTCCTTTTCTCCGCAGGCCCAAGGCCCATCTCACCCCTAGCTTACGGCCCGGCCCGGTCCTCTCCTTGTTTTCTTCTTCTTCTTCCCTGCACGCGAGAAACAGCAGAGCAGAGCAGACGAGGAGGCTAGGGTAGCCGGCGACGGATGGGACGCTTCGCGGGCGCCATTAATGCCGCCGAGTGGAGTAGCGCAAGATCCGGCGAAGGATTTTTTCTCGAGAAAAAAGGGAGAGGGATAAAAAAAAAACCAGAAGAGAGTCGAGTGAGATTGGAGTAAGAGCAAACTGAAATAGAGGTCGGCTCCCTGAGGATCTCGACTCGGAGGTGCGCGAGGCGGACGGACGCAGCTTGACCTTCGAGCTCGTCTGCCGTCCGACGCCGCGAGTCGCGTAAGGGACCCTTTACCGACTACCCTTGTTCTGTTTTCATTTTGTGCCCTGGCTCGGGCTCGTCGGACTGGGCCGTCGTTGTCTGGTTCGTGCGAGTTCCAACCTCATTTGTAGGTATGCTAGAGTCTCTGAGTTCTACGTATCATTTGAAGTTTAAAATCCCAGCTCGAATCCGAGTTGGGTCATCCCCGTGTTTTGCCCCTCAGTTTGCGTATGTTAAATGTTCGACAAAATGCTTGAGCTAGACGCGCGTTCATGATTTTCGTTATGCCTAAGACTTGCTGTCCTTTTGTTTATAATGAGCGTAAATGAGTCCTTCCCATCCTGATTTCGAGTCATGCCGGTCTGTTATTTGCTGATTTTGATCCAAGTTTTCTTGCCGGGGCCTCAGCCAAATCCGCATTTCTTTTGGGTTCCTTCTTCGTCCATCGTCGACGATGTTGGTATAGGTTCGGTAGTGGCGTTTGCCCGTAGTATTGACTGTGGGCGTCGTTGGTCGGAGGATAGCTTCGGTGAGGACGCAAGCGGGCCGAGGAAGTAGAGAACTGAGGGATGAAGGGACGCAGGGTGAGAGAAGTAAAAAGAACTGAGGGATGAAGGGACGCGTACATGGGATTGAGCTCAAAACGCTGAGGACAAGGCATTGACGGAGCTGAAGGAGTGCGTGCGCTGTTGAGATGGAGTCGCAATCGGCTCTTATAGAGCAGTCGTTCGATGCCCGCTACTCCCGCTCGGCGCGCGACGCCCTCGATGATTTGCCCGACAACTTCACCATCACCAACCCTTGCATCGGCGGCCACCCCCATCGTCTTCGCCAGCCGCGGCTTCCTCAAGATGTTCGGCTACGCCCGGGACGAGGTCGTCGGCCGCAACGGTAGGATCTTCCAGGGCCTCTGCACGGACCGGGCGGTCGATGATGGAGATTCGGGAGGCCATACGCGAGGAGCGGCCGATACAGATCAGTCTGCTCAACTACCGCAAGGACGGGACGCCGCTGTGGATGCTGTTCCACATGAGCCCCGTGTTCGATCAGCACGGCGGGGTGGTCGCGCATTTCGTGGCGGTCCAGGTGCCGATATCGAGGCGCTGGAGGCGGTCCTGCTCTGCTAATGGGAGGAATGGAGTGAACTTGTGTGAGGAGGTCGGTGGTGCGTTGAGGGATGTTGTGTTGGACTCCTGTAGGAGGGAAGTGTGTTCGGACGGTCTCGCGGAATTGGGTCGTATTTCGGCCTTTGGTTCGGTTTTGGATTCGGATAGCAGAGGTGCGTGTTTGCTGAGAATTGAATTTTTCTTGTGTGCATTTACTTACCGCTAGTCTTGTAATTTGTTCTCTTGTAGTTCAGCACTCCAATATGCTTTGGCCGGGGGTTAGTTTAGTGATGTTCTGGTTCCAGTCACCCAGACATGCTTTACTAGTTTCATCATGTCGATTAGTTTGTGATGTTCACCTGTTTAGTTTCATCATGACTTGGCCTCCTCCACCTTAGTTGTTACTGGGATGGGCTTAAGGGTTTTAGGTGGGTCATCTGTGGTTGTGTTTCAATGGCTGCTGTACCTTGCTGTTTGCATAAACATCATTTTAATGTGTATGCTAATTCGAATTCATTGAGTTTATCTGAAATTGAATTTTTATATTTGCGTCTAAGTTTAAGCCATGATGTTGCGCCATACTCTTTCTTGCATCTGGACTTTCTCGATGGTTTCTTGACCACAATTCTGTCGGTATGGAAAATGATTCACATTAATCTGTCGGAGTAGGATCTGTGTTTGACATCTTCAAGTGGACACTGTTGAACATCAAGGACTAAATAGGTAGCCGAAAATGTGAATTCTCTGCCGTACTTCTCATTCCCAAAGGTTAAAATTTTTTTTTGCTGCCTGAATGAGATAATTACGACAAGACAGCCAGGAGAAGGCAAAAGAAGAGTCCTTGAAGCAAACAAGAATGGCTTGTATTCTTTCCTTCATCTAGACTGCGCAAACTTAGTTGGTACTATGCCTAGACCTTATGTGGCATAGCTGATCACTCTCCTGGTTTCTTTGAAGCTCATTGGTCATTGTTCAACCATCTAAACAGGTGACTCCTTAGATCTCCTACCCTCCAAACCCTATGAAGTATAGGAATCCTATTACAGAATTTGGCACCTGTTTATTGCGTTTTTGCCAGTAATCTTTTAGGCTACGTTTACAGTCTGAGAGATTATGTCAACGTGTGGCCGTGAGCGAAGATGTGAAAAGGAGAGTCAAGCTTGAAGAGACGGAACTATATACAGGGATTAAGTTTACTGAACATCAAATTATGTTCAATATGAAAACTTAACCAGTCATGACAAAAGTTACACAAGACGTAAACAAGAGTACAGAGCACACGGCATCTCAATGAAGAGACGCTAGTTCGACAAGCTCCTTGTAATTATCCGAAACATAGGACTTCACCTTCATAGTGGGTTTTACATCAGCCTTTCCAAGAGATACATACTTTATGCCAATTACTGTAGCTAAACCTGCAACAAGATTGGCCAAGGATTAGGTTTTCCATACTGCAGAGTAGGGATCACAGGGAGAAAATCCAAGATTCTGACAGTTCATAACAATGACCAGCATTTATCATGTCAAATGAGTTTCTGATGCTTGTCAAATTTAAACAGAACATCTATTCATGGCAGTCGTAAAATTTAAACAGCTTCCCATAGCTTGTTGCAGGTAGTAATATGGATTCTCGTATAAATTTATGCAATGGTAAACTTTATAAGGATACATAGAACTGCTCAGGAAAATATTGATCAGCTCTTATAGCACAATCACGACCTAGTGGCTCTTGTTACTTGCCATAAACCAGACAGACAGTTATTTGTATGTGAATTTTCAGTGGCATGTTGCAAAACATCAATATGCAGTAACAAACATTTGACTTCAACCTGATTATGCAGAAATAGCTTATTAAAACCTTTATCAGACCATTTTAAAAACATTTTAGCTTACCAGTCTTCAGGAGCTGACATTAAAAATTGGGGAAATAGAAAACCCAAGTCCAATACTTTCGATAGTGGACACAATAAATTGGGAACGTTAAGCGAAGTAAAGGAAACACTCAGTTGCTTATAAAAAGAATTCTGACACAGCATATAATATACAACCTTCCTGACCAGAATATTTTCCTAATATAATTCAAAAAAGCATATGAGGGGTCCTTACTCTTACTCTCATGCACACGACCATATAAAAATCTTTCGCCCTTCCAATATTCCAAAGGTCTTGACCTGATTCTGGTGCTTCTCCTTACTCCAGAATTCCATGATGTGCCAGCAGCTAGTGGGGAAAAAAATCAAGATATGACATAACAATACAAACAATCATGTGGGATCTCACTGCATATACAAATGCTAGCAAAACTACCTGCAAGGCTTTGCCTCCTCGAAAGTTCTTTCCTGAGGCGACCCTTGGATGGATGTGCCTTCGATTTTTCGTGGGAGCATAGGTCAAAGCATAACAACAAGATCATATTTCTGATGCAAGATAACAGACATAACAAACATAAGCTATAGTGTCTCCTTTCCAAATAACCCAGAAGTGTCCACTGCCGGCCTTCAATGGATAGGACTAGCCCCAAGTTCAACAATTACACTAGGTCTTGTATTATATGTTAATGATTATATCTTTAATACAATATTCTTCCTTTTAAACACCATTCCGATACCATCACATGCAAGACCCAAAAACAGATTCACAATAACATTCCATGCAGTCAAATATCTCAGGCTTCATATTTTTCTATTTATTGTTAAATTCATAAAGTTGTGAAATCTTAAATCAAAAAGGACCAGGAGTTCGTCAGCACTTAGCAACTAAGGTTGTTTGTGCATTTCTATCAATCATAGGTCTATCATAGAAGCATAAATGTTGCTCCAGCACACCAACTATATTTGATGGCGAGAACTCCTGATCTATCATGGAATACACAGAAAAGAAATAAAAACTAAGAATTCATTTTCAGGAAACATTACTAAGATCACTTCAATATATAAATGAAACTATGAATATTTTAAAGCAAAATGGAGTCATTCACCCTCTCGATAATTCACAAATTCATCTCAATGAGATTTACTGAGCTTGTTCTTTTCTTAATTAATTAAAGATTTCATTTAATAGATTTACAAAGTATGGCATTATAACATAGCAAGACATTGTCAATGTAACCAGAACTACTGCATGCAAAACTATGCTCTGCCCCACAGACATACATTGTCGTCTCAGTATTAACACATGCTGCATTGCACACAAGATGCAAATAACAAACATAGACTTAAGAGAGCATTGAACAATAACAATCCTCGTTTCTATAAGTATAAATCTTAGATTTATCCCATAGACACCATTTTGTACCAGTTTTTAGGTGCCCAAAAGAAACACGAAAGCAAAGGGGTTACCTCAGTTTGCTTTTCAGGAGCTCTATCAGTACTTTCTAAGGTTCCACCTGTTCCATCATCTTTCATTGTAGAATGGTCTGAGGGATATGTTGGCAGAAGCTATCTCATAGTAAGTAAAAATTTCTAGATCAAAATTGATGTACTCATCTTGACATTGATTTCCAGTTGGTTACCTATTTAATCATTTACTCGACCATCATCCTGTTGAAGTACTAGACGAGTGAGCAACACGAAATTTCCAGTTGGTTACCTATTTCTGCTTAGAAATTTACTTCTGAGTTTGTAGAGTAAGGATTCTTACCTTGTGTTGGAGAGAATCAAACTGCAAACACACGTCAAAATTGGGCAACGATAAAACTTAATCTGTCTAGTGAATAAATGCGACAAATAGTTGTTGCAAATATGCTCACTAATGGGCAAAATTGAGCACAAATCAAGTATAAACTGTAGGAAGTTGCTCCCATCATGCAAAAAATGAACTAAGAATTTTTTTTTTTTGTTGATGTCATAAAACAACATCGACTAACACTTGCTGCTGTCTTCATCTGAAAAAAAAGAGAGGATGAAGTTCAAACCATAAGGATTATTCAACACTACAAGATGAAAAATATGGTGTACTCTTACAACATGCCATGTACAACTCAAAGAAAACCATATTAGAGCCACAAAAAGGAAAGAAAATGCTTTTCTCATATCACGCACCTAGTGTGAGGTGCCTCTGGTGCATGAGGATTCTTTCTCTTTCGCTTCTCACTAGCGCTCTTCAACCGAGTATTTGGTACACCTTTTGGCATTCTTCAAAGAGGATCAAGTATTTGAATTCCACAGTCTGCTGCATATTCAGATTCATCATTTTCCAGCAAAGAATTAGCATCATCTTGACCTGTGAGAGATTGTATTTTGTTTGTAACATGAGAGCGAAGATCCATCAAGGTTGTAGTTGCAATCTTCTCCGTAACATCATGATTGGCACTAATATTCATAATACTGAAAGCCAATTGCATTAACCTCTTCAAGCGCAATGTTTTGACTTTCCCGCATCACGAGAGCTCTCTCCAACAACATCACAATGACTACTTTGTTTCGCAATTTTTGTCCACCTCTTCAAAATGTATTGTAATGGAATTCTTGGAACATTTACGACATGTATCAAGATACATAAAGCATGCCTGCACAACCATCATTGCATTTCAAATAACTTGTAGCTGCATGTAATAGTAGAATCGCCTGGACAAAAATGGACAATATGCTTTCTTTCACTACTATCAGCTCCCAATATGTAAGTGTGCAATAGCCCATCAGTTTCTAATCTATGAACATGTTCAGACAAATAATGCAATAACTCATCCTCAATCTTTCTATAAATGACATGTGTGTAGACCCGTGCCGCATGTTTCAATATTCCACTATTTTCAACCATCATTCGCGGCATTCCTCGAGCACACTCAAAATCATCAATAACTTCAAAGTAGCGCATTTTCTTTGCTTGCTTTTCATAATGAGTAACAAATTCAGACAAAGTCATACTCTTACATGCCATTTCTTGAAAGACACTATTAGTGCTCTCACTTCTTTGGATGGATCTAATTCCGGCAGAAAAAATATCTCTGCCAAATGCAAGACACCATTTATGACGTAGGTGATAGATATTATCCAACTACTTGTTGTCCTCTAACTTCCACTCGTGACACATAGCCTTCCAAGTGTTTTCCAATTCAAGTTCTAATTCACACTTATATAAAAGCTTATGTCAATATTTATTGCAAAAACCCGGCTTTCCAAGATGTCCAATATGACGCATAGCATTTCTCCCAATATGCCATGCACATAAATGATGATCCGTGTTCGGAAGAACAGTTTTGATGGCATTTGCCATTGCACGATCTTGATCAGTGAAAATAGTCTTGGGTGCTTTATTACCCATTGCCTCTAAACAATATTGAAAAGCCCACACAAAAGAAGCAATGGTTTCATCCAATAGAAATGCACAACCAAATAGAACATTTTTCCAATGATGGTTCAGGCCAACAAAAGGAGCACATATCATATTGTACTTATTTGTACGGTAAGTAGTATCAAATACCACAACATCTCCGAAACTTTCATAATCCAGCTTAGATACACCATCGGACCAAAAAAAATTGGTCAATCTTTGTTCTTGATCCAATTGAAATATATAGGAAAAATTGCTTACATTTGATTGTAAGAAATTAAAATGGTTAATGAGATTTTGACAATCCCCTGCAATAATCAAGT
This sequence comes from Angophora floribunda, assembly GCA_014182895.1. Classification (NCBI taxonomy): domain Eukaryota; kingdom Viridiplantae; phylum Streptophyta; class Magnoliopsida; order Myrtales; family Myrtaceae; genus Angophora; species Angophora floribunda. The sequence goes on along the minus strand of CM024709.1, from coordinate 42,497,760 downwards.
TCCTTCTCTTTGATTGCAAATTTTTTTTGACAATCTCGTAGTGTAAAGCCAACATTCTCTTGTCCTCCCGCTTCACTACTAAGGTACGAATATGCTTTTGTAGCCCTTACACCAGCCCTAGTTAAAGAAGCCAAAATACTTCTATTAGTATCCGTTATGTGCTGATATGACCGTATTAGGTGCTTTTGTTTATCATCAACAAAAGGATGATTATGAACCTCCTCAAATTTGACAACTACCCAAACTCCATCTTCAATTTTGAATTTAATGCAAGCTTTACATCCGGTTCTTTTCATAGTCCTATATACATCTCTTTGTTCATGAGATAGGATTGGTGGAGAATGTCCTTCACAATTACACAAAAATGTGCATGTTCGCAAGATTCCTTTGCTATTGTTTGTTTTTTGTCCTTTTCGTACTCCAAATCCTTTGCAAATTGCATATGCATTATATGTATTATAAGCTTCGTCCTCGTTAGCAAATGTCATGCCAATTTTAAATTCAAAATCTTTATCAACATTATGGATGATGACATTATCCTTTGCAGCTTCTACAAGTTTTGAAAAAAAATCATCATTTAAAGATAAAAGATAAATTCGAACAAACTTAAATTCTAAAGAGAAGAGTCATACCCATTTATCCCACGAACAAGTCAGATTAGTTACCAAGGTCTAGGAATCTGATTTAATTCTTATCTCCAAATCACCAACATCTCCAAGAAGAGCAGGCTTAGTAACACTCAAGAACCTCAACCTATCAAAGGCATCACTAGCATTGCTGATAGAGGGGAAAAAAGGAAACCAGTTTCAGCCATAAATCAACAAATAAAGGCAAAGTTTAAATTCTTCACCATGAATTAGAAGCCAATTCACATAGAAATGAATATATATGTGCGATCGAAATGCTCACCTGACAAGCTCTCCAAGAAACACTTCTTTGTGGTTGTATAAACTCCAGACAATCAAATCCAATAGATGACTACCTGCAAAAAATGTAAAGTTTAAATTTATCAGCACATAAGTGGAGGGTGTAGTCCTAAACGATTGGAATACAATGTGGAAGTCACATTGATATCACAAAGTTCTTCAAAACAATCAACCAATCGTAATACCTTTCAGAGTAAATCTTCACGTACTAAATTTGTCATTTTAAATTGTTCTACATGCCAATCTCCTCTAATATTTCACAATGTTTAGCAGCAATAACTTTGAAAAGGTAATCAAGCTTCCATTTCCAGCAACAATGTTCAAGCATTTCATTGAATAGATGGTGGGTGACTCAATTAGATCTATTATGCTTAAAAGATCATTTCTTGTCATTAGTTACAAGGGGAAAAAAAAGAGAAAGTTTATGCTACTGCCATGGCCAAACTAGCAGCCCACACCTAAACCAATTCGATAGAATCACAACTTCAACCGAACAAATAAACTTGGTTTTCATGTCAGTCTTTCGGAAGTCAAATTCCATGGAAAAAAGAGTTGACCCTCATGATTCGTTGTCTTCAATAGAAGCCCAATTGCCTTTGTGCCCTCCTTCCCTTTTCTTAGTCCTATCTAGTCTCGATTACTAAGTGAATTGCAATGATTGATGCTAGACTACTGAGTTAAGCATTAGTGGGCACAAACATGGGTTTTCTTCCTAAACTAAACGAGAGTGCCGCATGGACTCTTACCTTGTTTGGGAGAAAGCTGGTCGCATCTAAACCGAGCCACTCACGGTTTGTATCGCTAAAGCCGGAAATGTGATGACGGTGACGAACGAAGCTAGTGGCATGTGAAGGCCGAGAGCACTCGAGACCCAACGATTGCAAACTTCTTTCGCTTTAGGGGCGACGTGCCCGAACCCGAAATAGAAACTGAGCCACTTGCGGTTTCTATTGCCGGAGTCGGAAAGGCGACGACGGCGACAAGCGAAGCGAGTGGCGTGAGAACTGAGGACCCAGCAATTGCAGACTTCTTCCGCTTCAGGGGCGACGTGCCTGAACCCAAAATAAAAACCGAACAACTCGCGATTTCTATCACCAGAGCCGGAAAGGCGACGACAGCGACGATCGAAGTTGAAGTCGAAGAAGAAGGAGGAGAGGAGAAGGATTTAGGAGGCAAGTAAATAAACGAGGGAAAAATGGCATCGGGAAGGAAGAAGGAAAGCTTCTTCATTTTCAAACATGAAAAGACTTTGCTTGAAAGGGAGAAAGTAGCAATTAATGCCTCTTAGCTAGTGGCCGTCCTTCAGCCAGACCTAGAGGAGAGAAAAAAATGAATTTACATATTAATTTTTTAATCCAACTCGGATGACATATGTCACTTTATTAGTTTTCCACATGGGCTAGCATATAGATGTCTCTTTATTAATTTTCCACATGGGCCAATATATGCTAGGTAGGCAGATGACTTGGTGATCGTAAACCATGGAATATTTTCTCGGTCAATGGGGTATTGAAAAAGGCTGCTTTCTTGGTCTGGCATGTGCAGGGGGTGGCGAAATGGGCATAGAAGGGATCGGTTCTCTCTCTTTCGAGAGAGAAGGATCGGTTCAAGAGAGAGAGAGAGAGAAGTGGGCTTGGGCGTTGATCTGAGCTCAGCGGGATTAGTGGGCTGGCTTTGGTTGTAAAAATTGCGGGTTGGTTGTAGTTTTATTAATAGCATTTTTTTGTAGGTGACCATACTGGCTTTTTGGCCGAAGCCCATCTCAGTCGGAGACCTAGGCCGCATGCCCAAGCTGACCTCGTCCGGGTCAGACGCGGGAACCCGGCCCGGACTCGTCTGTCTTTATATAATATTATAAAATTATTATTTTACTATTGAAAAATAAAAATATATTTTTTAATCCAAAAATATTTCAGAAATATCAGAAAATCCAAAAATAGTTTATATTTCACATTTTCTAGAAAAACCAAGAAAATTCAAAAATATTTTATATTTAAAAAAAAAGAAAAAGCCAAAAAATGTTTCTTTCAACAATGCATGAAAAATCCTTGAAAAATTCAAAAATATCAAACCTAAGGGTTAAACAAGATTAGGTACCGAAATTGCATTAGTGATTAACTAGTGTAATCAAGTCTCCGATCCTAATTTTTCTGGTTGCGCATGAGTAAAATATATTTCCCAATATTTTACTTGGGTTTCTAATCGACCTACCCCAAACTGATTAGTGACGACTCCTATTTGAATGCAATTGACTTGCAGGGTATAAACTCGGATCTTAAGTCGTGAATTGGTGGGCATGGAAGAGCCTTGGCTAAAGATTTAATGAAAGGCCTTAGCCGAGCCAGGAGGTTGCGACAAGGTACAACCTCAGACCTCCAAAGTTTTCCCAAATTTGGGAGACAATTTACCTCATTTGAGACATCCAAAACACCATCCTGGATTTTCTTGTAGATTGTTGCAACAGTCTTGATAAACGCCTACACATAATTTCTTCATATCAGTCGTCATCGTAAAGAAACATTTGAACTGAATGCACACATATGAGGAGGCAGTAATTCCGATTATCGTCCATTTCTAGCTTTAGTAGTAATAGACCGGGAGGGTCAATGGGAAGGAGCGCAGAGGGGTTGCACAATAACTATATTCTTTGTCAGTCTAGCTTTTCAGGAGCCTTGCATTAATCTTCGAAAGGAAAATTAGGGGAGAAGGGCCCCTCTGATTGGTACTTTTTATCTAGTAAGTATAAGGAGTGGGGATAGCAGGGGAATGCACATGTTCTTGGGTCAGCCAATTCTGGTCTCAGCTCGATATATTCTTAGTATAGGGTAGCTCAGGTTCTTGGTGCATTTTGTCTTATGATGCCCTGTATTTGGTAGGTCATTCATCTTGACATATCATTCAGATCGAGTGTTTGGACTTGACAGTACTAATTATTGTATGGTTCAGGCGAGAGACTTTCAATCACTTGGCTAGTTGGCTGGAGGATGCAAGGCAGCATGCAAATGCTAACATGGACGATATCCTTTTCAAATTTTCAAAAGGGTGATTCCCAAACCAGCCACAGCATAACGTATTGAGAAAACACCAATTGAACAACACACACAGCAAACGCATGCCTATCAAATAGTTCGACGAGAAATGCAAAGTTAACTTTGCGAATACCCAACTCCAGAAATCATCAAAGATCATTACCAACCCGAGTAAGGATGGCAAGTCATCCAAAGGTTCTCAATTCCACCCACCACGCCCATCAACCGGAACAACTAAAAACACTGGGCTTGAAAAACCCAAAGCGAGCCAAAGCAAAATGCGACCGCACGTCCAGAACACAAGAAACCGACAACCATCTACGTTTTACGACGGACAACGTAACCGGCGCAAACTGATGCGTCACCGGTGTCGTCGATGATGATGTACTTGAAGAGGTAGGCGTAAGACATCGTGGAGCCCAAAGCAGATCGCGGCTCCAGAACCCACGAGCTAGAGAACGAGAAACCACCACCGAGACGCCGCCGCGGCGCGACTAGAGTAGCGGAAGGACGGCGGGGAGTTTTGACTCGATGTGCAATGTGATTCTTGAATTTTAGCTTATCATCCAATATTATTCATAAACTTTTAATTTATTCAATATGATTTCTAGATTTTTTTATATATATTCAACGTAAAACGTAAATTTTAAGTCATATGAAAATGTTCAATGTTATCTTTATTTTTGAATTAATGGAACAACAATATTAAATATTTTCATATAGTTTAGGAATTATATTAAATATGTACGAAAAGTTCGGAGACTATGTTAAACAAATTAAAAGTTTAGAAACCACATTACTCATTATACCAAATTTCCTAAACTATTTATGTCATTATCCCTATATTAAAATAAGACAATATAAAAATAGAATGGAAATTTAGATACCACATTACTCATTATATCAAAGTTTCTAGACCATTTATGTCATTATCCCTAGATTAAAATAGGACAAAATAATAATAGGAGGGCCAAAAGAATGTATATTGACATATATCAAGCGCATGGAAATTAGATTGAGTCCATGAAGCTATCTAAATTTGATATTATTTGATGCACATAAATTTTTTTGCTAAATAGAGCCCCTATTTGTAACAAAATTATCCACTTTGGATCAAAGATCGTACAATTTTGAAAGGCCTTGTTATAAGTTAGAATGAGTGCCACCCTATATATGACACTTGACCCAAGCGATATGGGATTTAGTTCATTATTGCCCTCATCGCCATCTTAGAGTTGGAGTCACACTTTGTTTGGTTCCTCTCCAGCCCTAATAATCACTCCTACACTCGTTGGACCATGTTCTTATAGGCCTATTAGCTTCCACAAAGTTCGCCCCTTAATCTCATACTTTTAGTTGGGCTATTAATTCAAATACTATAACGTTAAGCTTAAATCTAGTAATGATATTGTCCACTTTGCTTCTTATGTTGACTTTTCAATTTTTTATTTCTTTTTTCCTTTTTTTTTTAAAAAAGTGTCCCATCACTATGTCTTTGACTTGGTCAAAGGGAACTAGTCAAATATCACATTGTACCCTCCTTATAATAAATTTCGCCATTGAAATTCGATCTTACATTAACCTTAAAAAAAACACGGGTATTTGCATTTTGCTTTCTCCTTAAGTTCCTAGGTGGCCTCTCTTTCGGTATGGTTTTGCCTTTGTAACTTCACATAAGAAATAGTTCGCCCCTATGATGCCTAATCCTTCTTATCAATTATGCGAATAGGTTTCTCATCATATGTCAAGTTTTTTCTTAACTTCAACGGTGTAAAATCCACTACATGATCAGGATTTGTCACATATTTTCGCAACATATTACTAGCCTAATATGTATCAATATATTAATTTCTATCCTAAACTTTCAAAAAAAATATATTTTCTTTGACCCTATATCAACACATGTGGAAAAAATTACCAATAAAGTCATGAACTTATTGTAATTGTACTAATTCAATCATAAAACTTTTAATTTGACCAATTTAGTTCTAAATATTTTAAAAATTTACCAATTAATATATTCACCCAATTTTGGTCGAAAATCACTGATATAAACATCAACCATTCTAAATGGCACTGCTAGCACTGATGTGAAATTTTTTAATTATTTTTTCTAATTTTTCTAATTTTTTTGTTTTCAATTTTTTTTCCTTCTTCCTCCGTGGTTGTTGGCTTCCTCAATGGTTGGTGACCAACCACAAGCAAGGGTTGCCCACAAGCAAGGGTTGCCCTTGCCACTCTCTAGTAAATGTAAAAATATCACCTGGGAAATATCGTCGCCCACCCTGCACAGCTAGACACGTTAGTTGGTTTATGATATGTAGCGGCTTGGTACTTGGTGGCGTCGAGGGAAGACCTGACCTGGCTTTTGTGTTTTGAGTGTTACTACTGTAGAGTAGATGATAATACCTTTTTCTGACCAAAAAAAAGAAAAATAGAGAGGAAAGCTTCACAAATATGAGAAGTTAACATTATAATGGATCTTATTCTTAATCTATCTATCTATCTGTTTTTAAACTCCATAATTATATCCACCGGGGCCCCCCGAACAAGCTATAGCCCATGAATTCATCGTTGTGAAAGTCTAATAAAGAAAAAGAATTTGTCGAAGGTACATGTACTCCGCACATTACAGAGCATGGAGAAACTATCCCAACAAGAAACAAGATATGCACGCATATATGATGGAGGATATTGTCCAATCAATCCTCCATCCAACTTGTATCACGTTTGTTGCATAATTGATGTCGTTGATGATGAGAATTTGAGCTCCACTTAATTGTCCATTTTCACACTTTGGAATGTAATTATTATGAATGCTTTTGATCCGCTAAAAGGATACCGGAGTTGTTCAGCTCTAGATAAGCGTACTTTAAAAATTGAGAATCACGTCATCAGTAAATATAATTCTTTTGGCCATTATGAATTGACATATGAAATTCAGTACGATATGGCACATTGGGTTTTTAATAACAAGTCATACAATTAGAAGAGAGATCAAGATATGCCGAAGGTCATGGAAACAAGTTAAGTCGAGTGCAAAGATACACGAAATTAATTGCAAAATATAAGAGACAACAATTCATTATGAAATAAATTACGTCCTTAAGGGAAAAACTTACATGAAAACCTGGGTTTATATCAATGGAAGGGTGATATACCCAAGGACATGTCTACTCAAGCTTACATGAAAACCTGGATTTATATCAATGGAAGGATGATATACCCAACGACATGTCTACTCAAGCGATTCGGTTCGTGTAGTGAAGCTTATTCAAGAATTACATCCAATAAAAATTAGTGATTGTAGCCATGAAATCTTGTGGTAAGGTTTGCGTATATAATTCATTTGTTGAGATTGAGAGATCAAGAAGTTAAACACGGGTGTAATTGAGGCGTGAGAAATACTGAGAATGTGTTTGTAATTTTCGTATATAACTTGATTTATATTGGAATGCCACTCTCCCCATCGACATAGATTACTGTATGACCGAATCAGATAAATCTCGATGGAGATGACTTAACATAGGAAGAAGAGGTTAGACTTGGTGGTAGGAGATGGTTCTTGCTTTTACGATTCAGAAGTTGGCATTGTAATATATCTTATTCTTCTATTTATCTATCTGTCCGTTTCTCAAGGACCACATGTATTTCCACCGGGTCCCCCGAACAACAAGGTATAGCCCATGAATTCATCGTTATTGTTGACGGCGGCGCCATAGCAATTTGGCGAACTCGTGAAAGCCACTCCTTCCGTGGACTGGGGCGCCATCCAAGTTTGCGAACTCTGGTCGAAGTAATGAATCTGTCTCATGTAGCAGGCGTGCGAGTACGACTTGTCCGGAAAGTGTCCGCTTCCCATCGGCGGGGAGGGCATCCAGCCATTCTGCCTGTGCACTGCTCCTCCGATCTGCACTGTCCTGGAACCAGCTGATAAATCAGGCAACAGCTTATCCGGCCAATAGCCGACCAGAATCTCCACGTTGTTCCTTTCGACTATCAACCACCAATCCCTTTTGTTGATGTCCTGTTGCAAAGTCAATCGTCAGACAGACAGACAGACAGTTGTTAGGGAACTCAACTCTTTATGTGCTCTCGAGCAACGACGCGACGCTGCCCATCGCTCGTGGGAAGGTGAATCAGTCCACGCATAATGTGATTTCCAGCTAAGTTCACTAGCATGTTTGAGAGAAGGGTTAGATAATCCCTTTCTTCGGTAATTATGAAATATTTATCTTCATGTAAAAAAACATGTTTCCTACTCCTTGAAAGAGCAACCGATCACCTCTTTCCTCGGCTCATGTCTGTTGCTGGTTCAACTTTCATACTACATACAACTTTTCTTTTCTTTTTTACTATTATTAGAAAGGTCCAAAGGAAAAAGAGTTAACTACCTGTAGAATAGAGACACGAATCTCAATTTGTGGCCCATCATAAGTAGAAGAATTTGGGAGAATTTGTCCAAGAAAAATGGAGTCATCGACTTGCACAAAGCCTGGACATTCCAAATCAAGGCATTCTTGCCCGTTCACCCCCTGTTCTTTGAACTTGTGTTAGAATGATTGTCCATTTTGAACCAGTTTCATTGTGCTATTCGAATAATAGATCAAACACTGATTGGGTAATCATCACGCATAACCGTCCATGCTGAGTATCATAATCATGTATGCAAATGACATAATTCTAAGAGTAATCGACACTCATCAAAAACCGAATTCGATCATTTTTCTTTTATGAAAAGCTGCTTTCCAATTAATTAAAATTTTATATAGTTAGCACGCAAAAATTGATCAAAGACATATTTCATATACAAGTCACGCTATCAAATTACAATCAAACGTGCAATAACTACGAAGCCGTGAATCCATATGAGATGGGGAATAGAATTTCACGAGGTAATCAAACGCAGACAAAAAAGGAAAAACAAAAACTTGAATGGGCAAAATAGAAATAGGTGAAACTTTGAGGGGGGGGTCCATGAAATTTCCCTGTTATACATGTAGATTTCAGCAAAACTTGTAGCAAGTTAGAACTTACTTTCCAGTGTGTATAAAAATGACTGTGGTCGTCCTGGTAATAATCTGGTTTCACCTATCATGACAAAATCCATTAAATCTAATATATATTCTATAGAAAGAAACAATAAGAACAATGCCGAATATAGAAAAATAACGCACCTTAGATCAAATGAAATTTTAATCTCGCTATGAATATATTCTTTCATTTTTCTTTATTCCCTTTCAAAAAGGAAAAGAAAGATCTTAATTAATTTATATATCAGGAAAACGTACCGCCCATCCAACTTGTATTATGTTTGTTGGATAATTTTTGTCGTTGACGATCATAATCTGAGCTCCACTTGCTTGTCCACTTTCACACTTTGGAATGTAATTATTGATGAATGCTTTTGCTCCGGTATAAGGACTACCGGTGCTGGTCATATCCATATAAGCAGACTTCAAAAATTGAGAATCACATCATCAGTAAATATAATTCTTTTGGCCATTATCAGGTGGCATACCAAATTCACTACATTATGACACATTATGTTTTTAATAATAAGTCATGTAATAACAAGATTGATCAAGGTACGTGGAAGGTCATTGAAACAAGTTAAGTCGAATGTAAAAAATACACGAAATTAATTGCATAATACAAGAGACAACAATTCATCATCAATTAAATTATGTCATTAAGGGAAAAACTTACATGATAACCTGGAAATAGATCACTCGAAGGACGATATATCTGGGGACGTGTCTTCTCAAGCGATTTGGCTCTTATCCGATCTTCCTTTGTCCTTCTGAGAATTGGAATGGTTCCATCAGGACAGCTATCCAAAACATGTGATCTCTCAAGTTGGTTAACTTGTGCTTTCTGTCTGTGCTTTTTTGCATTGAGTGAAAAGCTTGGCCTTTTCTGTCCACAATATAGTTCATGCAACAATTAGGGATTGAGCTAGTACTATAGAAATAGTGGCAGGATTTCATGGAAAATTGCACGATTAGTACGCAAGACGGTGTCTCCGCTATCGAAGGGAGGAGGAGAAGCCAGCAAAGGCTGCTCTGTGCATATGTGTACGATAGACTAGGATCAATCGTGCAATTATCCCCACTCTTTCATTGATAAATTTTAATACCTGAATCTTATGATCTTTCAGTAAAGGGTGGTCGAATGCTGGTTGTTTATATATGTCGATACAATCGATGATCTCTCCATAGATTGTCTACAATAGTTATAGACAACAAAGGTTAATACATCAATACAAGTGACCAAGAATAACAGTATATGAACATAAGCGTGCACCGGAACAAAAGTGAAAATCAATCCAAATACCTTAAAGGTCTTAATAGGTCGCCTCTCTTGCTCTGAAAGTTGTTCTTCAGCATTGGAACACACAAGAAGGGCAAACCATACAAGTGCAAGAAAAGAAAATTCTCTCAACCCCATTGTCTGAGCCTTGGTGGGATATGATTTACTAAAGGGCTCTTTATTTATTACAATTCGAATGGAGAAAGAAGGCTCTAGAATAAAGAGGTAGGTCATCTCTTTCCACTTTTCATGGTAAGTGTGATTGGATAATTCTAGTTATGGTATTACCCAATTCGCCGGTTGTCATTGTCCAACTCTATCCAGTAATGCAAAAATGTCATTTTCTATAAAAGAGACACAATTTTGTGCACGGCACATCCTGGGAGAAAATTATCAAAACAGTCCTAAATTTAATGCAAATGTGCCAATTATGTTATAAACTTTTTTTTTGGCCAATTCAGTCCTAAACCTTTTGTATCTGTGTTAGTTTAGTCCATTTGGCCAATTTTCACTAGTCGGCCAGTGCTAGCTAAATGCCCAACGTTGATGTGGCGATTTTTTTTTAAAATTTTTTTCAATTTTTTTGATTTTTTTCTCTTTCTTTTTATTTTTTCTTTCTTCCTTCCTCTAATTAGTTGTCGGATTGGCCAAAGGCTAGGGTTGGCAAGGACAAGCCTCAGCCATTGCGCGTGAGGCCTCGCCCTTGCCTTCACCATTCTTTGGGTGAAGGCAAGCTCGACCTCGCCCACAGCCTTGGTAAGGCATGACCTCGCCTAGCAACGGCAAGGCCTTGCTAGGGGTAAGTGAGACTCGCCCTTGCTGGCAGCCTCACTAGTGGCCGACAAGGACTAGCCAGGGGAAGAAGGAAAGGAAATAAAAAGAGAAAAAAAGGAAATAAAATAAAATAAATCGAAAAAACATTTAAAAATTGGCGTGTCAGGTCAAAATTGGTCGAATGGATCGAATTAACACAAATGCAAAATGTTTATGATTAAATTGACAAAAAAATGTTTATGACTAAATTGACACGATTATAATAAGTTTAAGACTGTTTTTGTAATTTTTCCTACATTCTAGTGACTACTATAAAAACAATAAATTAATTTTCATTACCAAATCATTGAACATTATTTGAAGATTCTTGTAAATATGTTACTAATTTAAAACCCAATAATCAGATATTCAAGAGATATATACACCATAATTAGAAGTTTGATTTTTGCTAACATTAGATTTTTCATCTGAATTATCCTTGGTGTGTTGATTCTAGCGTAAGAGTAATGTTAATATGACAGTACCATTAAGTTGCGTAAGTATCGGTGCAGTTTGCATTCCCCATTTTCATAAGGAAACCGGTTGAGAAATTAAAAATCTAATTTGGACAATGTTTAAATCAAGAAATTTTTGATTTTTGTTTTCCTTTCTTTTCTTTGTTCTTTTCCTTCGCTTCTTCCTTCTCGACAAAGAATTGGATAAGCTAAGTCGAGCATGGTCGTCCTTTCATTCAATCAGCTACGATTTAGCTTTCGTATTCCCTTTCGTTGTCAATGCCCGTGTGGATTGTTTGGAAGCGAGAAAGGGGATGACTAAATCTAATCGAAAGATGAATGGGATGTGATAAGTATGTGCCATATCATGAGACACGAAACCCTTTTTTCCCTTAAAAATTGCGTTTTTATATATACTAGCAATCTAAAAACGAAATTTAACCGATTTGCATTTGAATTAAGTAATCACATGAATTGAAAAATGCGATTATTTCCATTCTAGGAAAGAAGGCAAAGCTGGCTGAATCGCGGATATAAGTAACGATCAAGTAGCCTTATCCATATACATTTTTAATTAAATAAATGCTACTAAGTAGCCATTAACTCCATTAATAATCCCAACCTTAATAAAATGCATATATTAGGACCCAGTTAAGTTCAAAAATACATTCAGAGTGATTTACATAAAGTTGTTCTCACCAATGGTTTCCCACTAACCCCAATAGCCAGGGTATATGATTTTTTTTTTTTTAATGATCTAGAGGAGTGGGCATGGAAACCCGACTACCCAGAAAGCTCATGAAACACCTTACAATTCTTATTAACCGATATAAATTGAAGCCTTTGATTGCCTTGGACTTGTGTAGGTAGCCCTTACCTAAAGTAGTTTACATGGAGTCGGTGAATTCAATGAGTCACCTCCGTTCAATGTTAAAAATCCCTTGACCTCTCATTTTTAATTGCCTTAACCATGAGGGTTACCGAGGTATGCACATCGACTCTCACCATCTCTTAGGGTTGGTACTTAGAAATATTAATTATTATTTACAAGAGGTAGTCCACAACATGATTGATTAGCTATAGCATACACCATCGGCGTAAAATAATTTATGTAAGCAATCTCACACACCATTGATTTGAGGGAGTGAGTAATAATATTAATCCTTAAAACAATAACATATGGGATCTCTTGCGTAAGATTTCCTTTACTAGTGTGTCGCGACCTCCCTCTCGCGTCTTGAGAGGCTAATGGCTCGGCTAAATGCCTTTGTCAGGAGTTTAGCGGGGCTCTCCCAAGCCCACCAATTCACAACTTAAAGTCCGAGTTTTAAACCTGCAAATCAATTGTATTCAAATAGGAGTCGTCACTGATAAGTTTGAGGTGGGTCGATTAGAAACCCAATTAAAATATCGAGAGAAATATTTTACTTTTGCGCAACCAAAGAAGCGGGATCGGAGACTTGATTACGTTAGTTAATCACTAATGCCATTTCGGTACATAATCTTGTTTAAACTCTTGGGCTTAGTATTTTTGATTTTTTCAAGGATTTTTCCATGCACTGTTGAAACAAACATCTTTTTTGCTTTTTTCTGATTTTTTTGGAAAATATAAAATATTAATATTTTTGGATTAAAAAATATATTTTTAACAAATAATAATATGATATAATAAAAAGGGACCCGGATCGGAACTGACCCGAGTCGACAAGGCCGTGGCCGGACTGGGCTTGATGCGTGAGCCCAGTCCGGCTTTCCCCAAAATGAAGTCTATCCACAAAGCAAATGGGGGCCCAGCCCGAAGCAAGATGGCAATCCAACTAAACCAGCCCAAAATTTATTGATCTCCTCTGAAGCCCAAGCTAACCCATTTTTGTCCTCACGTTTTCTCAATCCCTGACAGGTTTTCGTTACTCCCATCTCGACATTTCCAAACGAAGCACCAGGTGGCCTTGCCGAGGCCAAAACTCATTAAACTAACACGTCAACGACCAAGACCATACACATCGAAATAACAGGACACGCATACTCAAAAATCAGGCTACCACCGCCAATTTTCTTTAAGTCAAACAGCCGTTCTTGCTCAGCCGCAATTTTCTGTATATTTGCTTTCTGAAAACCTTGCATTAATGGTTGAAACCACATACATACATTGCTTGGCATTATTTAAGACCAAAGGTATCGACTTCCCTTGTAGTAATCGCCATCGAATCGTGGTATCTCATCTTTTAGTGTATAGCACTGATCGAGTGCTCTTGAAGCTTAGCCTTACTCTTACCTGTAAATGGGTGCATGATCTTCGTTTTGAATGATTGCTGAGTGATGCTGGTCGAGTTCCTTTTGGTCCTTCATGAACAGGACCTTGGCAATATGCATTAGTCACTGGTTAAAATCAACGAAACATAATAGTCTTCATCTTTCTATGTAACATTGCTTATGGAGCTCTTAGCATTTTTTTCTGGCAATACACATGCTGCGTCCCGAATGATCTTTGTCGAGCAACGTCAGGCTTCTGTAGACTGATTTGCACATTTGGTATGCACCAGACGGTGATGGAACGCAAGCTGCAAAGCTTGTAGCATTTCTCAGTAAAACTGATATATCTTAGTATACCTATTTGATGGAAAATACACTCAATGTTGGTTATATTAGAAAATTGTTTAGAGGGGTTTTAGCGTACTGGGCTTCGATTCAATTGGCCTTTTTTAAGGCTTGTGAACTTTGGGCTTGATTAGGTTCTCTGAGTGTGGGTTTTATTTGGTCTGATGAGTCTGGCTTGAAGAACATGAACCTGAGATTGTTCAATGAGTCAAAGTCCAAGGAATACAACTCCTCAACCTGCATAATGATAGCAAGACGCATATCACACATTCTTGTTTTTTATATGCTGAAGATGTTGAAAGGGTGGCTCAAAAAGATCTAATAGCTGAGTGCACACTTCATTTCTCAAACTACATCTATAGATGACGTAGAAGACTCATCCTGAGTTGACCAAAAAAAAAAACAAAGGAAAAAAAAGAGAAGAACTGAAACTTAAATCATTCTTATAACAAACAAAGCAACTTTTAGGGTAAAATAGTAATACTGAAAATTAAGCAAGTAGGCGAAAATAAATGACTTCGGACTTAAACTGAATGTGACAACACCTATGCGCGGTTTGGCTAACCCATTAAAGGTCTTACACTTTCACTCCTCAAATTTATAGGTTATACATTGACAGATAACATTTTGTATTATTCATGAATCCCACAACGAGCACTTAAAGAGGTCTCCTTTAGGCTAACCCATTTAAGTTCTTGCAATTTCATTAGAATTTATAGTTTGTAAACTGTTAGATAAAATTTCAGATTATTAATGAATTCCGTGTTGAGTTTTTAAAGAGCTCAAGATTATTCTACTTTTCCCCAGAATTTTAGTTAATTAGAATATGTTTTCTGCAATAATTTTCATTGTGTTATCTTTTTTCCTGGGAAACAAATTGATAAGTGCGTGATGCTTCTCCATTTGTAAATAATGGCCTATACTTTCTTCGTAAATATAGACACTTCAAGCACTTCCACTTTGAAGGGAAAACAGCAACAACATTCACTCCCATTGTCCAAACTTTTAGACACCCTTCTGTGTGGTGTGATTAAGCCGAAGGTTGCCTGGAATTACAGCTCATTATCTAAAGCAAGATTCAGAACTTCCAGTCAAACGCCCACTTAAACCTTGTACTTTGCTAAGTGGCGCCTATAAACATTTCAGAGAGAAAAAATCTCTGCTGCCTACCTACTCCATTCTAGGCCCCACACCAACCGCCCTATATTTTCCACCATGCTTGCTAATCTCTCTTCCTGTCCTTTAACCTAACCACACAAAAACCAAAAACTAAATCCAAGTACTTGTAAATTCAACTCCTATCAACCAGATTTATTCACTTATTGGACAGGGATCTCCTTTGCTAAGCATGCTGAGTACTTGTCTTCAATTCAGAATCAATTTGTTCAGTGCCCAAGAAGTTCAAATTACCTGCCTCTAATGACAAAGTCACGTTTGATTCTCACTCGGTACTAGGTTAGGCCAAACATGCTAAATGATTGGGCCGTATCATTAGCAATTGCCTAACCTAGGAAAGTAGGCACTAGTTTACCACCAAAGACTTCCAGTTTGCTATCCATCCTAAGCAGTGCCTATATGCCAATCTTAATAGCTAACTGCAGACTTGGGGGCAAAGAATATTAATGGCAAGGGCTGAAATTATACACACATAATGATGTTCTGCAGATTATCATATGCAAATATAATCAACTATTGCTGTGGCACTGCATTCCAGAACAATGGGTGATAAACATAAAGGTTGAGATAACCAAGAACATCCACAGCAAACTTCAAAAGGACAGATGGCAAACTTTCTCGACACCATCTCACAAGCATAAAGCCACAAGAACTGGACATCAAACCAAATAGTACAATAGTTCATGATCCAAGACAAATACCTGGATCCCTTTCACCTGCATCTGCTGTATGAGTTCTGTAAACACACCTGGAATGGAAGAAGACATTAGGCTCTTATTTAAAATGCAGAAAGCACATATATTTGTACATAAATATGCATTTACACAAGCATCTCAAAATTATAGTTCTGGCAATGTGTAGAATGACAGAATTCTCAAGGCTCATGCCCAACAGCCCTTCACCTTTCTAGCAACAATTAATGACTTCTATAATTACAAACATCTCCAATCCAGTTATCATAACACCGAAGAATGCACGATACGATACTCAAGTGTGCACTTGAAAACAAAGCCGATTGTTCTTCTCATACCATTCGTGGTTTTATCTTATCACCTAATTAATCATCAGGCTGGTTTAAGATTAGACTTAAATTCAAGGACAGAAGATGAACTCTGATCATCCATATCGGCGCAACCATTTTGCATGATTCTTCAGGACACAGTTATTTCAAAGCAAAACACTAAGAAAGTTGCAAAATCTCTCATTGTCCTGCCTTACTTGAACATTTTTGAGGATGCATTGACATTCTAATCTAAATAAATCAAAAGCAGAGTCGCCTCAAGTTACAGGATGAAACCTATCAAACCTCTCAGAGGGTCACGTGCATCATATCAAGTTACGCTTGACAGAACAAAACAATTGCACTATCCATAGTGGGCAGACATGCAAGTAAATACAACATAATCGCTAGCACAATTTGCTCAAGTTTCCACCTCATTAGATATTGCCTCAAGAGCTCTCTCGTCCAACCCCCCACCCCTCAATTTCTGAGTCTGAATTCCCATATTGTGATTCTAGTCTTCCAAAAAGAGAGAATGACATTTCAACTTTTTACTCAAAAGGTTCACACAGGCATAGCAGAATGTAGACACAAGATTCAATCCTATTAACAAAGCCGCTATCTCTATGCATTGGCACCAATATCTGCAAAGACATGACCGGCGACTAAACTAGTTCCAATGAAAAACATCCTCAAGCTCAATATACTTACAATCACAAAATAGATTCTGCAAAATAGAAGGCTTTCACAGTTCACGCTATGCAAGTGAATCAATAAAAAAAACTTCCATAAATTGGAAACACTCCTTGTAGATGTCCTAAAACAGTTAAAAAGCGAGGTCTTAAATGGAAAACTTACCAGGGTCAGACTCAATCGTACACCAAGACATTATGGAACCTGCGAGGTGGAAAAAAAAAAAACTGAACTTTTTAATGATTGCAGCCATATGGTTGTCCCAGCATGTGCTTGAAAACTACAATCCAAACAAATTTAGATCCAAATCGCAACAAAGGATACAGCAAAACACGACTACAACGGAATGCGAGGCATTGGTTTCAAAGAGCAACAAGGGAAAACATCACTAATCTCAACCGGAAGCGCAGTACTTTCAAAGAGAAAAATTCAACACTTCACCAGCTAAACCAATTTTTCCCCCAAAAAACCCACAACACAAACGAAGTTTCAGCTTCAAATAAGAAAAAGCAAAAGGGGTATGCACAAGTTCCATGCACAACCAGCCCGCGGAGGTAGAACCTCGAATTTCAGCAAATATCCGAAGCTTTTCAGTAATCAGGTGAACAACCCAGTTGAATCAACCATGAAATAATTGGTCCCCACCAAACGGTGCGCGAGCTGAGACCGAATTGCTATCATGAATGCATGCTTAGTTGCAGAGAGAGAGAGAGAAAGAGAGAGAGAACCTGGGGCCGAACGGGAATGGCGAAGCGAGCGTGATGCGCGGAGAGAGAAGACGTGCAGGACTAAAACCCTCCGAGTCGCTAAAGAGAGAAGGAGACGAGTTCGTGTTAGAAGAAGGGGAAATTTGCAGAGGGGAAGCTGGATGGATTGGTATGTGATGGGCCGTAAGGCACAGTAAGCCCAAATGCATTGGGCTCATGAGGCCCAATAAAACGAAGTTGAGGTCAACTTCACCGATCTATCTTTCTCCAAAAGTGTTTCTACCTACGAGGGCCACCGGCGATAGTCCCTCTAGTAAAAGGATTTTACTTGGCTGTGCTCATTACTTTAATGTCCGCACACATCGTTTCCTTCATTTTAAGTTGAATATTATTCTTCCACACAATTTATATTTTATATTTCAAAATTTAAATAAAATAGTTTAAAGACGAGTTAGTTCGTGTTAAAAGAAGGGGAAATTTGCATAAGGTAAGCGGGACGGATTGGTGTGTTATGGGCTTAGCTTGTGCATGTTTGAGCATCAGAAATTAGAAACAATTAATTTTCGCTTAAATATATCACGTCAAATCGCTAATTCTTGACTTATAAATCATCACTTCACTCAAAAAAAGAGCCTATGTTAAAAATATAGTTTATTTTTCATGCACATTCAATTCACCGTCATAATTTAGTTGCTCATCTCTAATTTCATAAGCCTACGACTTATTTTTGCAGAGATCGTTCGAATCATATATAATACATGAAAAGCAATCTCATTATATCAACTAACAAAACAATCAATCACTTCATTCGATCAATTTTCGTCTCATTCGAACTCTATCCCAACCTCCCCCATTCGCCAGACACCAGGAGCGGCTCCAGGCCGATGAAGCCGAACGACATGCCGATGCTTGCGTATAATCCCATCCTCCAACCGGGCATGACAAGTCGTTTCGACCTCTCGTGTCCCCCATCTCTCCAGCATGTGCCTCAATTAATGATGTACAATAAAATGGAATGTATAAAAACGACACCAGTTGAAAAGCTCCAGCGGGACCCACCCATCGACATCCTTCTTTCGTCTTCTTCAAGTTTTTGTTTTTCTTCTTTCTTTTTATTTTTAAAGCTTGCGCTCGCTTGCTCGCTCATCTAATTGGGACGTCGCCCTTTCTTACAATAGATGGTTCTTCATGTGAGCTAGAGATGATTTGATTTGTATTATTAGAACTTGTATAAATATAGGAACGAGATCCTTTCTTTTCCTTTTGCCCTAGTTTGACTACATTTCCAAAGATCCGTTTGGAGAAAAATTTCCCCATTTTCCTTTCCTCTTTTTTGTGTTTGTTTGTTTTTGTTTTGAAGGGTCTAGAATTCAATATTTATTTCAACATTAAAAGGGTTGAAATTCGCAACACTGAGGAATCTCTCAAAAAGAGAGGGGGAGGGGAGAATTAATGGAAAAAATAATAGCACGTGAGGATTTCCCTAAGTGGTAATCTTTTTATATTTGGAACGTAGTATGTTTATTTTTCGTGAATCACTTGTTGCTTACTCAAATTTATTGTATGATTAACAATGTGTATAATTACCTTGTTTGGTTATTATTGTATTTCAATATGTATACTAAATTTGCCCAAAAAAATTCATGAGAACATAGAGGTAAAAAAGTTAAAACGACCCAGGAAGAAACAACGCATGCGGGTAAAAAGCAAAGAGGTAAAAGTGAAAAAAGCACAAAAAAAATGAGAGGACCGTAAAAAGGGCCAGGCGGGTTACGGAGGGAGAGCGTCGTACCATACGGTCGCGTCCACCGTAGTCGCGTGGCGACGTGCCGTCCGCCGGTATGGACACCGGAGGCCCATCGGGGCCTGTGCCGCGGTCCGTAACGAAATCGGGAAAGGGACCCGCGGGGGGTGGGGCTCGCCCGATGGGATGCGTCTGACGTGTCAGGCCCCCGGTGCGTCCTCTCGCGCCTGTTAAAGGAAATTGAGGAGGTGACGTGGATTCCGGGCCCCACGAGAGAAACTTTCGCGGACGTCCACGGGGGGACCCGACCCGACCCGACCCTACCGCCGCCGCCGAGGACTCTGGATCGCCAATTCCGGAGTTCGGTCTTCACTTGGGGCTAACCCTTTTCTTTCGTTGACAAGCTCCAATCATCAATATTCATTCCGATTTTTTGCCTCATACTTATATTTTTCTTGTCGCCATTTCTATTCTTATTCATTAACTTGATTTCCAAGGTCGCTCGTATAGTAGCCCGGTATGCAATTCATATTCCATTAATTAATTGTCTAGCATCTCTTCATAGTTTGCTCAACATTAACATGAATATCTTCATGAGTAAAGTCCTACCGCCAGAAAAATTATTTATTTTCATCTCATTTTCTAAGAAAAAAGCACTGTTCTAGTATACGGAGATGTACATATCGTTATTTTCTTTAAACAAGCGAGACAAAAATTTGACATTAATTATTATAAATATGCCCACAAAGGATGTTATCATCAGTTGTACATTAATTGTATTATAAACTGAGAAAACATTTATATATAAAAGGTAACTTTGTCAATTACATAGCTTACAAAAATATTGCATATGAAAATTGACTTTTGGTATTCGTGCTATCTATTGATAAATTAAAAGCATTATTTATTTACATACCTTCCCATCCTGATATCGAGTCATGCCGGTCTGTTATTTGCTGATTTTGATCCAAGTTTTCTTGCCGGGGCCTCAGCCAAATCCGCGTTTCTTTTGGGTTCCTTCTTCGTCTATCGTCAACGATGTTGGTATAGGTTCGGTAGTGGCGTTTGCCCGTAGTATTGACTGTGGGCGTCGTTGGTCGGAGGATAGCTTCGGTGAGGACGCAAGCGGGCCGAGGAAGTAGAGAACTGAGGGATGAAGGGACGCAGGGTGAGAGAAGTAAAAAGAACTGAGGGATGAAGGGACGTGTACATGGGATTGAGCTCAAAACGCTGAGGACAAGGCATTGACGGAGCTGAAGGAGCGCGTGCGCTGTTGAGATGGAGTCGCAATCGGCTCTTATAGAGCAGTCGTTCGATGCCCGCTACTCCCGCTCGGCGCGCAACGCCCTCGACGATTTGCCCGACAACTTCACCATCACCAACCCTTGCATCGGCGGCCACCCCCATCGTCTTCGCCAGCCGCGGCTTCCTCAAGATGTCCGGCTACGCCCGGGACGAGGTCGTCGGCCGCAACGGCAGGATCTTCCAGGGCCTCTGCACAGACCGGGCGGTCGGTGATGGAGATTCGGGAGGCCATACGCGAGGACCGGCCGATACAGATCAGTCTGCTCAACTACCGCAAGGACGGGACGCCGCTGTGGATGCTGTTCCACATGAGCCCCGTGTTCGATCAGCACGGCGGGGTGGTCGCACATTTCGTGGCGGTCCAGGTGCCGATATCGAGGCGCTGGAGGCGGTCCTGCTCTGCTAATGGGAGGAATGGAGTGAACTTGTGTGAGGAGGTCGGTGGTGCGTTGAGGGATGTTGTGTTGGGCTCCTGTAGGAGGGAAGTGTGTTCGGACGGTCTCGCGGAATTGGGTCGTATTTCGGCCTTTGGTTCGGTTTTGGATTCGGATAGCAGAGGTGCGTGTTTGCTGAGAATTGAATTTTTCTTGTGTGCATTTACTTACCGCTAGTCTTGTAATTTGTTCTCTTGTAGTTCAGCACTCCAATATGCTTTGGCCGGGGGGTTAGTTTAGTGATGTTCTGGTTCCAGTCACCCAGACATGCTTTGCTAGTTTCATCATGTCGATTAGTTTGTGATGTTCACCTGTTTAGTTTCATCATGACTTGGCCTCCTCCACCTTAGTTGTTACTGGGATGGGCTTAAGGGTTTTAGGTGGGTCATCTGTGGTTGCGTTTTTGCCAGTAATCTTTTAGGCTACGTTTACAGTCTGAGAGATTATGTCAACATGTGGCCCTGAGCGAAGATGTGAAAAGGAGAGTCAAGCTTGAAGAGACGGAACTATATACAGGGATTAAGTTTACTGAACATCAAATTATGTTCAATATGAAAACTTAACCAGTCATGACAAAAGTTACACAAGACGTAAACAAGAGTACAGAGCACATGGCATCTCAATGAAGAGACGCTAGTTCGACAAGCTCCTTGTAATTATCCAAAACATAGGACTTCACCTTCATAGTGGGTTTTACATCAGCCTTTCCAAGAGATACATACTTTATGCCAATTACAGTGGCTAAACCTGCAACAAGATTGGCCAAGGATTAGGTTTTCCATACTGCAGAGTAGGGATCACAGGGAGAAAATCCAAGATTCTGACAGTTCTATAACAATGACCAGCATTTATCATGTCAAATGAATTTCTGATGCTTGTCAAATTTAAACAGAACATCTATTCATGGCAGTCGTAAAATTTAAACAGCTTCCTATAGCTTATTGCAGGTAGTAATATGGATTCTCGTATAAATTTATGCAATGGTAAACTTTATAAGGATAAATAGAACTGCTCAGGAAAATATTGATCAGCTCTTATAGCACAATCACGACCTAGTGGCTCTTGTCACTTGCCATAAACCTAACGGACAGTTATTTGTATGTGAATTTTCAGTGGCATGTTGCAAAACATCAATATGCAGTAACAAACATTTGACTTCAACCCGATTCTGCAGAAATAGCTTATTAAAACCTTTATCAGACCATTTTAAAAACATTTTAGCTTACCAGTCTTCAGGAGCTGACATTAAAAATTGGGGAAATAGAAAACCCAAGTCCAATACTTTCGATAGTGGACACAATAAATTGGGAACGTAAAGTGAAGTAAAGGAAACACTCAGTTGCTTATAAAAAGAATTCTGACACAGCATATAATAAACAACCTTCCTGACCAGAATATTTTCCTCATATAATTCAAAAAAGCATATGAGGGGTCCTTACTCTTACTCTCATGCACACGACCATATAAAAATCTTTCGCCCTTCCAATATTCCAAAGGTCTTGACCTAATTCTGGTGCTTCTCCTTACTCCAGAATTCCATGATGTGCCAGCAACTAGTGGGGAAAAAAAATCAAGATATGACATAACAATACAAACAAGCACGTGGGATCTCACTGCATATACAAATGCTAGCAAAACTACCTGCAAGGCTTTGCCTCCTCGAAAGTTCTTTCCTGAGGCGACCCTTGGATGGATGTGCCTTCGATTTTTCGTGGGAGCACAGGTCAAAGCATAACAACAAGATCATATTTCTGATGCAAGATAACAGACATAACAAACAGAAGCTATAGTGTCTCCTTTCCAAATAACCCAGAAGTGTCCACTGCCGGCCTTCAACGGATAAGACTAGCCCCAAGTTCAACAATTACACTATGTCTTGTATTATGTGTTAATGATTATATCTTTAATACAGTATTCTTCCTTTCAAACACCATTCCGATACCATCACATGCAAGATCCAAAAACAGATTCACAATAACATTCCATGCAGTCAAATATCTCAGGCTTCATATTTTTCTATTTATTGTTAAATTCATAAAGCTGTGAAATCTTAAATCAAAAAGGACCAGGAGTTCGTCAGCACTTAGCAACTAAGGCTGTTTGTGCATTTCTATCAATCATAGGTCTATCATAGAAGCATAAATGTTGCTCCAGCACACCAACTATATTTGATGGCAAGAATTCCTGATCTATCATGGAATACACAGAAAAGAAATAAAAACTAAGAATTCATTTTCAGGAAACATTACTAAGATCACTTCAATATATAAATGAAACTATGAATATTTTAAAGCAAAATGGAGTCATTCACCCTCTCGATAATTCACAAATTCATCTCAATGAGATTTACTGAGCTTGTTCTTTTCTTAATTAATTAAAGATTTCATTTAGTCATTTCATGAGCATAGATTTACAAAGTATGGCATTATAACATAGCAAGACATTGTCAATGTAACCAGAACTACTGCATGCAAAACTATGCTCTGCCCCACAGACATACATTGTCGTCTCAGTATTAACACATGCTGCATTGCACACAAGATGCAAATAACAAACACAGACTTAAGAGAGCATTGAACGATAACAATCCTCGTTTCTATAAGTATAAATCTTAGATTTATCCCATAGACACCATTCTGTACCAGTTTTTAGGTGCCCAAAAGAAACACGAAAGTAAAGGGGTTACCTCAGTTTGCTTTTCAGGAGCTCTGTCAGTACTTTCTAAGGTTCCACCTGTTCCATCATCTTTCATTGTAGAATGGTCTGAGGGATATGTTGGTAGAAGCTATCTCATAGTAAGTAAAAATTTCTAGATCAAAATTGATGTACTCATCTTGACATTGATTTCCAGTTGGTTACCTATTTAATCATGTACTCGACCATCATCCTGTTGAAGTACAAGACAAGTGAGCAACACGAAATTTCCAGTTGGTTACCTATTTCTGCTTAGAAATTTACTTCTGAGTTTGTAGAGTAAGGATTCTTACCTTGTGTTGGAGAGAATCAGACTGCAAACACACGTCAAAATTGGGCAATGATAAAACTTAATTTGTCTAGTGAATAAATGCGACAAATAGTTGTTGCAAATATGCTCACTAATGGGCAAAATTGAGCACAAATCAAGTATAAACTGTAGGAAGTTGCTCCCATCATGCAAAAAATGAACTAAGAAATTTTTTTTTGTTGATGTCATAAAACAACATCAACTAACACCTGCTGCTGTCTTCATTTGAAAAAAAAAAAAAAAAAAGGATGAAGTTCAAACCATAAGGATTATTCAACACTACAAGATAAAAAATATGGTGTACTTTCTTACAACATGCCATGTACAACTCAAAGAAAACCATATTAGAGCCACAAAAAGGAAAGAAAATGCTTTTCTCATATCACGCACCTAGTGTGAGGTGCCTCCAGTGCATGAGGATTCTTTCTCTTTCGCTTCTCACTAGCGCTCTTCAACCGAGTATTTGGTACACCTTTTGGCATTCTTCAAAGAGGATCAAGTATTTGAATTCCAGAGTCTGTTGCATATTCAGATTCATCATTTTCCAGCAAAGAATTAGCATCATCTTGACCTGTGAGAGATTGTATTTTGTTTGTAACATGAGAGCGAAGATCCATCAAGGTTGTAGTTGCAATCTTCTCCGTAACATCATGATTGGCACTAATATTCATAATACCGAAAGCCAATTGCATTAACCTCTTCAAGCGCAATGTTTTGACTTTCCCGCATCACGAGAGCTCTCTCCAACATCATCACAATGACTACTTTGTTTCGCAATTTTTGTCCACCTCTTCAAAATGTATTGTAATGGATTCTTGAAACATTTACAACATGTATCAAGATACATAAAGCATGCCTGCACAACCATCCTTGCATTTCAAATAACTTGCAGCTGCATGTAATAGTAGAATCGCCTGGACAAAAATGGACAATATGCTTTCTTTCACTACTATCAGCTTCCAATATGTAAGTGTGCAATAGCCCATCAGTTTCTAATCTATGAACATGTTCAGACAAATAATGCAATAACTCATCCTCAAACTTTCTATAAATGACATGTGTACCCGTGCCGCATGTTTCAATATTCCACTATTTTCAACCATCATTCGCGGCATTCCTCGAGCACACTCAAAATCATCAATAACTTCAAAGTAGCGCATTTTCTTTGCTTGCTTTTCATACCGAGTAACAAATTCAGACAAAGTCATACTCTTACATGCCATTTCTTGAAAGACACTATTAGTGCTCTCACTTCTTTGGATGGATCTAATTCATGCAGAAAAAATATCTCGGCCAAATGCAAGACACCATTTATGACGTAGGTGATAGATATTATCCAACTACTTGTTGTCCTCTAACTTCCACTCGTGACACATAGCCTTCCAAGTGTTTTCCAATTCAAGTTCTAATTCACACTTATATAAAAGCTTATGCCAATATTTATTGCAAAAACCCGGCTTTCCAAGATGTCCAATATGACGCATAGCATTTCTCCCAATATGCCATGCACATAAACGATGATTCGTGTTCGGAAGAACAGTTTTGATGGCATTTGCCATTGCACGATCTTGATTAGTGAAAATAGTCTTGGGTGCTTTATTACCCATTGCCTCTAAACAATATTGAAAAGCCCACACAAAAGAAGCAATGGTTTCATCCAATAGAAATGCACAACCAAATAGAACATTTTTCCAATGATGGTTCAAGCCAACAAAAGGAGTGCATATCATATTGTACTTATTTGTACGGTAAGTAGTATCAAATACCACAACATCTCCGAAACTTTCATAATCCAGCTTAGATACACCATCGGACCAAAAAAAATTGGTCAATCTTTGTTCTTGATCCAATTGAAATATATAAGAAAAATTGCTTCCATTTGATTGTAAGAAATTAAAATGGTTAATGAGATTTTGACAATCCCCTGCAATAATCAAGTTCCTTCTCTTTGATTGCAATTTTTTTTTGACAATCTCGTAGTGTAAAGCCAACATTCTCTTGTCCTCCCGCTTCACTACTAAGGTACGAATATGCTTTCGTAGCCCTTACACCAGCCTAGTTAAAGAAGCCAAAATACTTCTATTAGTATCCGTTATGTGCCGATATGACCGTATTAGGTGCTTTTGTTTATCATCAACAAAAGGATGATTATGAACCTCCTCAAATTTGACAACTACCCAAACTCCATCTTCAATTTTGAATTTAATGCAAGCTTTACATCCAGTTCTTTTCACAGTCCTATATACATCTCTTAATTCTTATCTCCAAATCACCAACATCTCCAAGAAGAGCAGGCTTAGTAACACTCAAGAACCTCAACCTATCAAAGGCATCACTAGCATTGCTGATAGAGGGGAAAAAAGGAAACCAATTTCAGCCATAAATCAACAAATAAAGGCAAAGTTTAAATTCTTCACCATGAATTAGAAGCCAATTCACATAGAAATGAAGATATATGTGCGAGCGAAATGCTCACCTGACAAGCTCTCCAAGAAACACTTCGTTGTGGCTGTATAAACTCCATACAATCAAATCCAATAGATGACTACCTGCAAAAAATGTAAAGTTTAAATTTATCAGCACATAAGTGGAGGGTGTAGTCCTAAACGATTGGAATACAATGTGGAAGTCACATTGATATCACAAAGTTCTTCAAAACAATCAACCAATCGTAATACCTTTCAGAGTAAATCCTCACGTACTAAATTTGTCATTTTAAATTGTTCTACATGCCAATCTCCTCTAATATTTCACAATGTTTAGCAGCAATAACTCTGAAAAGGTAATCAAGCTTCCATTTCCAGCAACAATGTTCAAGCATTTCATTGAATAGATGGTGGGTGACTCAATTAGATCTATTATGCTTAAAAGATCATTTCTGGTCATTAGTTACAAGGGGGAAAAAAGAGAAAGTTTATGCTACTGCCATGGCCAAACTAGCAGCCCACACCTAAACCAATTCGATAGAATCACAACTTCAACCGAACAAATAAACTTGGTTTTCATGTCAGTCTTTCGGAAGTCAAATTCCATGGAAAAAGAGTTGACCCTCATGATTCGTTGTCTTCAATAGAAGCCCAATTGCCTTTGTGCCCTCCTTCCCTTTTCTTAGTCCTATCTAGTCTCGATTACTAAGTGAATTGCAATGATTGATGCTAGACTACTGAGTTAAGCATTAGTGGGCACAAACATGGGTTTTCTTCCTAAACTAAACGAGAGTGCCGCATGGACTCTTACCTTGTTTGGGAGAAAGCTGGTCGCGTCTAAACCGAGCCACTCACGATTTGTATCGCCGAAGCCGGAAATGTGATGACGGCGACGAACGAAGCTAGCGGCATGTGAAGGCCGAGAGCACTCGAGACCCAACGATTGCAAACTTCTTTCGCTTCAGGGGCGACGTGCCCGAACTCGAAATAGAAACCGAGCCACTTGCGGTTTCTATCGCCGGAGCCGGAAAGGCGACGACGGCGACAAGCGAAGCGAGTGGCGTGAGAACTGAGGACCCAGCAATTGCAGACTTCTTCCACTTCAGGGGCGACGTGCCCGAACCCAAAATAAAAACCGAGCCACTCGTGATTTCTATCACCGGAGCCGGAAAGGCGACGACGGCGACGGCGACGATCGAAGTCGAAGTCGAAGAAGAAGGAGGAGAGGAGAAGGATTTAGGAGGCAAGTAAATAAACGAGGGAAAAATTGCGTCGGGAAGGAAGAAGGAAAGCTTCTTCATTTTCAAACGTGAAAAGACTTTGCTTGAGAGGGAGAAAGTAGCAATTAATGCCTCTTAGCTAGTGGCTGTCCTTCAGCCAAACCTAGTGGAGAGAAAATGATGAATTTACATATTAATTTTTTAATCCAACTCGGATGACATATGTCACTTTATTAGTTTTCCATATGGGCCAATATATGCTAGGTAGGCATATGACTTGGTGATTGTAAACCATGGAATATTTTCTCGGTCAATGGGGTATTGAAAAAGGCTGCTTTCTTGGTCTGGCATGTGCAGGGGGTGGCGAAATGGGCACAGAAGGGATCGGTTCTCTCTCTCTCTCGAGAGGGATCGGTTCGAGAGAGAGAGAGAGGAAGTGGGCTTGGGCGTTGATCTGAGCTCAGCGGGATTAGTGGGCTAGCTTTGGTTGTAAAAATTGCGGGCTGGTTGTAGTTTTATTAATAGCATTTTTTTGCAGGTGACCATACTGGGCTTTTTTGCCGAAGCCCATTTCAGTCGGAGACCTAGGCCGCACGCCCAAGCTAGCCTCGTCCAGGTCAGACGCGAGAACCCGGCCCGGACCCGTCTGTCTTTATATAATATTATAAAATTATTATTTTAATATTGAAAAATAAAAATATATTTTTTAATCCAAAAATATTTTAGAAAGATCAGAAAATCCAAAAATAGTTTATATTTCACATTTTCTAGAAAAACCAAGAAAATCCAGAAATATTTTATATTTAAAAAAAAAAAAAAAAAAAGCCAAAAAATGTTTCTTTCAACAATGCATGAAAAATCCTTGAAAAATTCAAAAATATCAAACCTAAGGGTTAAACAAGATTAGGTACCGAAATGGCATTAGTGATTAACTAGTGTAATCAAGTCTCCGATCCTAATTTTTCTGGTTGCGCATGAGTAAAATATCTTTCCCAATATTTTACTTGGGTTTTTAATCGAGCTGTTGACACCCGAATTTTTGTTTATTTTATTTTAAATGCCCATTTATTTTGCATATATAAATATATATTAATTTATAGAAAAGATAAAAAAAAAATTTAAAAAAACAAATTCGAAAAAAAAATTTCGGGTGGGCTGGTTCAGCCCAGCCCACTTTTATTTCTTTCTTTCCTAGCCCACCTTCTCCTCTTCCTTTTTCTTCTTTCGGCCCAGCCCGTCCCTCTCCTTCTCTTTTCCTCGGCCCGGCCCGGTCCCATCTCCTTTTCTCTTCTCCCTCTCCGCACGTGAACAGGAGCATGCAAGAAGAGCAGCAACACGCGAAGAAGGAGACGACGTCGTTCGGACGTTGCCCTTACGCCTGACGTCAGCCGCGTGACGCGAGCAAGGGAATTCCCTTGCTGCGTTGTCACGCGGTGAGAGGAGCACGGGATTTTCGGTTACACGGGACAGAGACGATTTTGGAGGCAGACGCACACCCATGAGAAAAAAAACGACACACAGAGACGCGCACACAGAGAGAGAGACACAAAAAAAAGAAAGAAAAGAGAGCACGGCGACGCACGGCGGAGAGGAGGGTCGACGAGAGTGAACCCACGGAGGAAAAGACAGAGATCGCACACAGACAGACAGAGGGAGAAGGGGGAGGAAACCTCCGACGGCCGTTCGGACACGACCCCCTCCGACGGCGGTGACGATTTTCAGAGAAAGCAGAGAGCAAGAGAGAGCGAAGGCAGCATAAAAACAGGAGGAGAACACGAGGGGGGAAAAAAAAGGACCAGGAGGAAGAAGAAAAAACGAAGAGAAGAAGAGGAGGGAACAAAGCAGGAGAAGAAGAACAGAGAAGGGAGAAGGAAACGAAAAAGAAGAAGAGGGGAACAAGGGAGAAGGACCGAGGGCGACCCCTGATCCGTGGCCGACGTTGCCTCCCCGCACCTCAACTCCGGTACCAGAAGTAACAAAAAGAGAGAGAGCCGGGCGGACTGAGCAGAAAAAGGGCAGAAGAAAAAAAAAAAACCAGAAACGAAGAAAAAGGAGGGGCAGCGGGGGCCGGTTTTTGTTTTTCTAAGGAGGGGCAGGAAGGAAGAAGAGTAACAAACGAAAGGAGAAATGGCCGACAGTGGTGCCTGAATATCCGCCGTCGACTTCCCGCCACGCCGCAACTCCGGCGCCGGAACAGGAGATTCGAAGGGAAACAGATCAGCACAGTGAGATCCGGGAGAGAGAGCGAGTTCAAGAAGGATAAAGAGCGATCCGAGAGAGCAAGGAAAGCTCGAGGAGTAGCTCGCCGTAAGCCGCCGTCGTCCGCCGCAGCCTGCCCCCGAACCAGGTAAGTCCACCCCTCTCCCCCACCTGTTTCTGTTCTGTTTACTGAGGTGGCGGGCCGGAGCTCGCGCCGACCAGTTCGCGCGAGCCCCGGCCCTTATCGCCCTTACATTTTGCTCCTGATTTCCCCTAATTCCATGTTTGAACACCTCCGGCGAATGTGAGGCTCGATTGAGCCACAAACTTAAGAAACCAGTAGCGCCCATTAGGTGTTTGACAAAATGCCCACCCGAAACCCAGAAAATTCCATGATCGGCTCCGTCTTGTTTCTTGAATTTTTGTTTGTATATTGCCTGCTCTCGTGTTCTCTTAGCACTATAGTCATTTTTTGTTTGTATACGCTTTCGGGTCGAAAAGAGACATCTTTGGTTGCCGGCGAGAGGAGAGTGTCGAGGGCCGCCGGAGGTCGGCACTCGCGGTGGCCAGCGGCGTTCGACATCAGTCAGATAGAACGGCCGACGCCCGATGATAGTGGGTGACCTTCTTGTAGGACTGGTGAAGACTTAGGGGGGGGGCCTCAGCGGCGGCGACGCGGCGGAGGAGTCGCTGGCGTCGGACGTCCGCGAGGAAGAAGACGAAGACTAGAAGACCAGAAAAATAAAAGAAAAGGGAAAAGAAAAGAAAAATAGCAGGGGCTGGGCTGAACTTCAAACCGGGCCTAACCTGAATTTTGGGCCAATCGCTAGTGTTGGGTTGAAGGAAACTAGGCCGAATTTTTAGAAATTAGAAATGGGCTATTTAATTCTTGTTTTCTATGGGCCATTTTAAAAAATTCGACCGGGCCGTTCGGCCAGCCCGGTCGCCAGCCCGGCCCGGACCATTACGGTCCGGGTCGGCTTAAGGAGCCGGGTCTCCCGACCCGGTCCGAATAATCTTATAAATTAAAAAAAAAAAAAAATAAAAATTCAGAAAATCAAAAAATATTAAGAAATATTAAAAAATTCGAAAATTCAGAAAATGCATGGAAAAATTCAGGAATCTGGAAATTTCGAAAACAAATATTTTTATTTTATTTTATTTTCGAAAATATTAAAATATTAAAAAATTCCAAAAAAAATTAGAAAGATTCAGAAAATTCCAAAGAAACATTAATAAATGTTTTTTTCTTAAATTTTCAGAAAAGTCAGAAAACATCAAAAAAATACAAAAAATCTTGAAAGTTTGTTTTCTTTAATTTCGGAAAATTCGAAAATATAAAAAAATATTAAAAACATTAAAAAATATAAAAATTCAGAAAAATCAGGAAAATCAGAAAAATTGCAAAAATTCAGAAAACCCTTAAAAAAGAAAAAAAATACCAAAATTGAATAAGCCTTTAGGGCTCTACAATAGGTTCTTTGAATGTGTTCATGTCTTTTAGTTGTTGATTAAGTTAGGTAGAAAGGGCGTTAGTCGCGATGTAACGTAATCGCCCCCCGACCCTGCAGACCTCCTGGGTTACGTAAAGGTGAGACACGCTCCCATGTCTCACTCGGTTCCTAGTCGACCTTAATAGACTAGTGGCGACTTCTCGTTTGAAAATTTTGTGAGTATCCCAACGTCGCGCGGGGTATGGGCTTGGGAGAGCCCGAGTTAATTGATGGGCCGTCGGCCCGAAATTAACAATACCCCTAAACCTACATATTATTATTTTCGAAAATTTTTAGGTCGCGACACCTACCCCAAACTGATTAGTGACGACTCCTATTTGAATGCAATTGACTTGCAGGGTATAAACTCGGATCTTAAGTCTTGAATTGGTGGGCATGGAAGAGCCTTGGCTAAAGATTTAATGAAAGGCCTTAGCCGAGCCAGGAGGTTGCGACAAGGTACAACCTCAGACCTCCAAAGTTTTCCCAAATTTGGGAGACAATTTACCTCATTTGAGACATCCAAAACACCATCCTGGATTTTCTTGTAGATTGTTGCAGCAGTCTTGATAAACGCCTATGCATAATTTCTTCATATCAGTCGTCATCGTAAAGAAACATTTGAACTGAATGCACACATATGAGGAGGCAGTAATTCCGATTATCGTCCATTTCTAGCTTTAGTAGTAATAGACTGGGAGGGTCAATGGGAAGGAGCGCAGAGGGGTTGCACAATAACTATATCATTCTTTGTCAGTCTAGCTTTTCAGGAGCCTTGCATTAATCTTCGAAAGGAAAATTAGGGGAGAAGGGCTGCTCTGATTGGTACTTTTTATCTAGTAAGTATAAGGAGTGGGGATAGCAAGGGAATGCACATGTTCTTGGGTCAGCCAATTCTGGTCTCAGCTCGATATATTCTTAGTATAGGGTAGCTCAGGTTCTTGGTGCATTTTGTCTTATGATGCCCTGTATTTGGTAGGTCATTCATCTTGACATATCATTCAGATCGAGTGTTTGGACTTGACAGTACTGATTATTGTATGGTTCAGGCGAGAGACTTTTAATCACTTAGCTAGTTGGCTGGAGGATGCAAGGCAGCATGCAAATGCTAACATGGACGATATCCTTTTCAAATTTTCAAAAGGGTGATTCCCAAACCAGCCACAGCATAACTATTGAGAAAACACCAATTGAACAACACACACAACAAACAGCAAACGCATGCCTATCAAACAGTTCGACGAGAAATGCAAAGTTAACTTCGCGAATACCCAACTCCAGAAATCATGAAAGATCATCACCAACCCGAGTAAGGACGGCAAGTCATCCAAAGGTTCTCAATTCCACCCACCACGCCCATCAACCGGAACAACTAAAAACACCGGGCTTGAAAAACCCAAAGCAAGCCAAAGCAAAATGCGACCGCATGTCCAGAACACAAGAAGCCCACAACCATCTACCCTTTACGACGGACAACGTAACTGGCAAAAACCGATGCGTCACCGATGTCGCCGATGATGATGTACTTGAAGAGGTAGGCGTAAGACATCGTGGAGCCCAAAGCAGATCGCGGCTCCAGAACCCATGAGCTAGAGAACGAGAAACCACCACTGAGACGCCGCCGCGGCACGACCAAAGCAACAGAAGGACGGCAGGGAGTTTTGACTTGATGTGCAATGTGATTCTTGAATTTTAGCTTATTATCCAATATCATTCATAAACTTTTAATTTATTCAATATGATTTCTAGATTTTTTTATATATATTCAACGTAAAATGTAAATTTTAAGTCATATGAAAATGTTCAATGTTATCTTTATTTTTGAATTAATGGAACAACAATATTAAATATTTTCATATAGTTTAGGAATTATATTAAATATGTACGAAAAGTTCGGAGACTATGTTAAACAAATTAAAAGTTTAGAAACCACATTACTCATTATACCAAATTTCCTAAACTATTTATGTCATTATCCCTATATTAAAATAAGACAATATAAAAATAGAATGGAAATCTAGATACCACATTACTCATTATATCAAAGTTTCTAGACCATTTATGTCATTATCCCTAGATTAAAATAGGACAAAATAATAATAGGAGGGTCAAAAGAATGTATATTGACATATATCAAGCGCATGGAAATTAGATTGAGTCCATGAAGCTATCTAAATTTGATATTATTTGATGCACATAAATTTTTTTGCTAAATAGAGCCCCTATTTGTAACGAAATTATCCACTTTGGATCAAAGATCGTACAATTTTGAAAGGCCTTGTTATAAGTTAGAATGAGTGCCACCCTATATATGACACTTGACCCAAGCGACATGGGATTTAGTTCATTATTGCCCTCATCGCCATCTTAGAGTTGGAGTCACACTTTGTTTGGTTCCTCTCCAGCCTTAATAATCACTCCTACACTCGTTGGACCATGTTCTTATAGGCCTATTAGCTTCCACAAAGTTCGCCCCTTAATCTCATACTTTTAGTTGGGCTATTAATTCAAATACTATAACGTTAAGCTTAAATCTAGTAATGATATTGTCCACTTTGCTTCTTATGTTGACTTTTCAATTTTTTTATTTCCTTTTTCCTTTTTTTTTTTAAAAGTGTCTCATCACTATGTCTTTGACTTGGTCAAAGGGAACTAGTCAAATATCACATTGTACCCTCCTTATAATAAATTTCGCCATTGAAATTCGATCTTACATTAACCTTAAAAAAAACACGGGTATTTGCATTTTGCTTTCTCCTTAAGTTCCTAGGTGGCCTCTCTTTCGGTATGGTTTTGCCTTTGTAACTTCACATAAGAAATAGTTCGCCCCTATGATGCCTAATCCTTCTTATCAATTATGCGAATAGGTTTCTCATCATATGTCAAGTTTTTTCTTAACTTTAACGGTGTAAAATCCACTACATGATCAGGATTTGTCACATATTTTCGCAACATATTACTAGCCTAATATGTATCAATATATTAATTTCTATCCTAAACTTTCAAAAAAATATATTTTCTTTGACCCTATATCAACACATGTGGAAAAAATTACCAATAAATTCATGAACTTATTGTAATTGTACTAATTCAATCATAAAACTTTTAATTTGACCAATTTAGTCCTAAATCTTTTAAAAATTTACCAATTAATATATTCACCCAATTTTGGTCGAAAATCACTGATATAAACATCAACCATTCTAAATGGCACTGCTAGCATAGATGTGAAATTTTTTAATTATTTTTTCTAATTTTTCTAATTTTTTTGTTTTCAATTTTTTTTCCTTCTTCCTCCGTGGTTGTTGGCCTCCTCAATGGTTGGTGACCAACCACAAGCAAGGGTTGCCCTTGCCACTCTCTAGTAAATGTAAAAATATCACCTAGGAAATATCGTCGCCCACCCTGCACAGCTAGACACGTTAGTTGCTTTATGATATGTAGCGGCTTGGTACTTGGTGGCGTCGAGGGAAGACCTGACCTGGCTTTTGTGTTTTGATTGTTACTACTGTAGAGTAGATGATAATACCTTTTTCTGACCAAAAAAAAGAAAAAAAGAGAGGAAAGCTTCACAAATATGAGAAGTTAACATTATAATGGATCTTATTCTTAATCTATCTATCTATCTGTTTTTAAACTCCATAATATATCCAACGAGCCCCCCCGAACAACAAGCTATAGCCCATGAATTCATCGTTATTGTGAAAGTCTAATAAAGAAAAAGAATTTGTCGAAGGTACATGTACTCCGCACATTACAGAGCATGGAGAAACTATCCCAACAAGAAACAAAATATGCGCGCATATCTGATGGAGGATATTGTCCAATCAATCCTCCATCCAACTTGTATCACGTTTGTTGCATAATTGATGTCGTTGATGATGAGAATTTGAGCTCCACTTAATTGTCCATTTTCACACTTTGGAATGTAATTATTATGAATGCTTTTGATCCGCTAAAAGGAGTATCGGAGCTGTTCAGCTCTAGATAAGCGTACTTTAAAAATCGAGAATCACATCATCAGTAAATATAATTCTTTTGGCCATTATGAATTGACATATGAAATTCAATACGATATGGCACATTGGGTTTTTAATAACAAGTCATACAATTAGAAGAGAGATCAAGATATGCCGAAGGTCATGGAAACAAGTTAAGTCGAGTGCAAAGATACACGAAATTAATTGCAAAATATAAGAGACAACAATTCATTATGAAATAAATTACGTCCTTAAGGGAAAAACTTACATGAAAACCTGGGTTTATATCAATGGAAGGGTGATATACCCAAGGACATGTCTACTCAAGCTTACATGAAAACCTGGATTTATATCAATGGAAGGATGATATACCCAAGGACATGTCTACTCACGCGATTCGGTTCATGTAGTGAAGCTTATTCATGAATTACATCCAATAAAAATTAGTGATTGTAGCTGTGAAATCTTGTGGTAAGATTTGTGTATATAATTCATTTGTTGAGATTGAGAGATCAAGAAGTTAAACACGGGTGTAATTGAGGCGTGAGAAATACTGAGAATGTGTTTGTAATTTTCGTATATAACTTGATTTATATTGGAATGCCACTCTCCCCATCGACATAGATTACTGTACGACCGAATCAGATAAATCTCGATGGAGATGACTTAACATAGGAAGAAGAGGTTAGACTTGGTGGTAGGAGATGGTTCTTGCTTTTACGATTCAGAAGTTGGCATTGTAATATATCTTATTCTTCTATTTATCTATCTGTCCGTTTCTCAAGGACCACATGTATTTCCACCGGGTCCCCCGAACAACAAGGTATAGCCCATGAATTCATCGTTATTGTTGACGGCGGCGCCATAGCAATTTGGCGAAGTCGTGAAAGCCATTTCTTCCTTGGACTGGGGCGCCATCCAAGTTTGCGAACTCCGGTCGAAGTAATGAATCTGTCTTATGTAGCAGGCGTGCGAGTACGACTGGTCCGGAAAGTGTCCGCTTCCCATCGGCGGGGAGGGCATCCAGCCATTCGCCCTGTGCACTGCTCCTCCGATCTGCACTGTCCTGGAACCAGCTGCTAAATCAGGCAACAGCTTATCCGGCCAATAGCCGACCAGAATCTCCACGTTGTTCCTTTCGACTATCAACCACCAATCCCTTTTGTTGATGTCCTGTGTTGCAAAGTCAATCGTCAGACAGACAGACAGACAGTTGTTAGGGAACTCAACTCTTTATGTGCTCTCGAGCAACGACGCGACGCTGCCCATCGCTCGTGGGAAGGTGAATCAGTCCACGCACAATGTGATTTCCAGCTAAGTTCACTAGCATGTTTGAGAGAAGGGTTAGATAATCCCTTTCTTCGGTAATTATGAAATATTTATCTTCATGTAAAAAAAAATGTTTCCTACTCCTTGAAAGAGCAACCGATCACCTCTTTCCTCGACTCATGTCTGTTGCTGGTGCAACTTTCATACTACATACAACTTTTTTCTTTTCTTTTTTACTATTATTAGAAAGGTCCAAAGGAAAAGAGTTAACTACCTGTAGAACAGAGACACGAATCTCAATTTGTGGCCCATCATAAGTAGAAGAATTCGGGAGAATTTGTCCAAGAGCAATGGAGTCATCGACTTGCACAAAGCCTGGACATTCCAAATCAAGGCATTCTTGCCCGTTCACCCCCTGTTCTTTGAACTTGTGTTAGAATGATTGTCCATTTTGAACCAGTTTCATTATGCTATTCGAATAATAGATCAAACACTGATTGGGTAATCATCACGCATAACCGTCCATGCTGAGTAACATAATCATGTATGCAAATGACATAATTCTAAGAGTAATCGACACTCATCAAAAACCGAATTCGATCATTTTTTCTTTTATGAAAAGCTGCTTTCCAATTAATTAAAATTTTATATAGTTAGCACGCAAAAATTGATCAAAGACATATTTCATATACAAGTCACGCTATCAAATTACAATCAAACGTGCAATAACTACGAAGCCGTGAATCCATATGAGATGGGGAATAGAATTTCACGAGGTAATCAAACGCAAACAAAAAAGGAAAAAAAAAAAAAAAAAAAAAAACTTGAATGGGCAAAATAGAAATAGGTGAAACTTTGAGGGGGGGGTCCATGAAATTTCCCTGTTATACATGTAGATTTCAGCAAAACTTGTAGCAAGTTAGAACTTACTTTCCAGTGTGTAAAAAAATGACTGTGGTCGTCCTTGTAATGATCTGGTGTCACCTATCATGACAAAATCCATTAAATCTAATATATATTCTATAGAAAGAAACAATAAGAACAATGCCGAATATAGAAAACTAACGCACCTTAGATCAAATGAAATTTTAATCTCACTATGAATATATTCTTTCATTTTTCTTTATTCCCATTCAAAAAGGAAAAGAAAGATCTTAATTAATTTATATATCAGGAAAACGTACCATCCATCCAACTTGTATTATGTTTGTTGGATAATTTTTGTCGTTGACGATCAAAATCTGAGCTCCACTTGTTTGTCCATTTTCACACTTTGGAATGTAATTATTGATGAATGCTTTTGCTCCGGTATAAGGACTACCGGTGCTGGTCATCTCCATATAAGCAGACTTCAAAAATTGAGAATCACATCATCAGTAAATATAATTCTTTTGGCCATTATCAGGTGGCATACCAAATTCACTACATTATGACACATTATGTTTTTAATAATAAGTAATGTAATAACAAGAGAGATCAAGGTACGTGGAAGGTCATTGAAACAAGTTAAGTCGAATGTAAAAAATACACGAAATTAATTGCATAATACAAGAGACAACAATTCATCATCAATTAAATTATGTCATTAAGGAAAAAACTTACATGATAACCTGGATATAGATCACTCAAAGGACGATATATCTGGGGACGTGTCTTCTCAAGCGATTTGGCTCTTATCCGATCTTCCTTTGTCCTTCTGAGAATTGGAATGGTTCCATCAGGACAGCTATCCAAAACATGTGATCTCTCAAGTTGGTTAACTTGTGCTTTCTGTCTGTGCTTTTTTGCATTGAGTGAAAAGCTTGGCCTTTTCTGTCCACAATATAGTTCATGCAACAATTAGGGATTGAGCTAGTACTATAAAAATAGTGGCAAGATTTCATGGAAACTTGCATGATTAGTACGCAAGACGGTGTCTCCGCTATCGAAGGGAGGAGGAGAAGCCAGCAAAGGCTGCTCTGTGCATGTGTGTACGATAGACTAGGATCAATCGTGCAATTATCCCCACACTTTCATTGATAAATTTTAATACCTGAATCTTATGATCTTTCAGTAAAGGGTGGTCGAATGCTGGTTGTTTATACATGTCGATACAATCGATGATCTCTCCATAGATTGTCTACAATAGTTATAGACAACAAAGGTTAATACATCAATACAAGTGACCAAGAATAACAGTATATGAACATAAGCGTGCACCGGAACAAAAGTGAAAATCAATCCAAATACCTTAAAGGTCTTAATAGGCCGCCTCTCTTGCTCCGAAAGTTGTTCTTCAGCATTGGAACACACAAGAAGGGCAAACCATACAAGTGCAAGAAAAGAAAATTCTCTCAACCCCATTGTATGAGCCTTGGTGCGATATGATTTACTAAAGGGCTCTTTATTTATTACAATTCGAATGGAGAAAGAGGCTCTACAATAATGAGGTAGGTCATCTCTTTCCACTTTTCATGGTAAGTGTGGTGATTGGATAATTCTAGTTATGGTATTACCCAATTTGCCGGTTGTCATTGTCCAACTCTATCCAGTAATGCAAAAATGTCATTTTCTATAAAAGAGACAATTTTGTGCACAGCACATCCTGGGAGAAAATTATCAAAACAGTCCTAAATTTAATGCAAATGTGCCAATTATGTTATAAACTTTTTTTTTAGCCAATTCAATCCTAAACATTTTGTATTTGTGTTAGTTTAGTCCATTTGGCCAATTTTCATTAGTCGGCTAGTGCTAGCTGAATGCCCAACGTTGATGTGGCGATTTTTTTTAAAATTTTTTTAAATTTTTTCGATTTTTTTCTCTTTCTTTTTATTTTTTCTTTCTTTCTTCCTCTAATTAGTTGTCGAATTGGCCAAAGGCTAGGGTTGGCAAGGACAAGCCTCAGCCATTGCGCGTGAGGCCTCGCCCTTGCCTTCACCATTGCTGGGTGAAGGCAAGCTCGACCTCGCCCACAGCCTTGGTAAGGCATGACCTCGCCTAGCAACGGCAAGGCCTTGCTAGGGGTAAGTGAGACTCGCCCTTGCTGGCAGCCTCACTAGTGGCCGACAAGGACTAGCCAGGGGAAGAAGGAAAGGAAATAAAAAGAGAAAAAAAGGAAATAAAATAAAATAAATCGAAAAAACATTTAAAAATTGGCGTGTCAGGTCAAAATTGGTCGAATGGATCGAATTAACACAAATGCAAAATGTTTAGGATTAAATTGACAAAAAAATGTTTATGACTAAATTGACACGATTATAATAAGTTTAAGACTGTTTTTGTAATTTTTCCTACATTCTAGTGACTACTATAAAAACAATAAATTAATTTTCATTACCAAATCATTGAACATTATTTGAAGATTCTTGTAAATATGTTACTAATTTAAAACCCAATAATCAGATATTCAAGAGATATATACACCATAATTAGAAGTTTGATTTTTGCTAACATTAGATTTTTCATCTGAATTATCCTTGGTGTGTTGATTCTAGCGTAAGAGTAATGTTAATATGACAGTACCATTAAGTTGCGTAAGTATCGGTGCAGTTTGCATTCCCCATTTTCATAAGGAAACCGGTTGAGAAATTAAAAATCTAATTTGGACAATGTTTAAATCAAGAAATTTTTTATTTTTGTTTTCCTTTCTTTTCTTTGTTCTTTTCCTTCGCTTCTTCCTTCTCGACAAAGAATTGGATAAGCTAAGTCGAGCATGGTCGTCCTTTCATTCAATCAGCTACGATTTAGCTTTCGTATTCCCTTTCGTTGTCAATGCCCGTGTGGATTGTTTGGAAGCGAGAAAGGGGATGACTAAATCTAATCGAAAGATGAATGGGATGTGATAAGTATGTGCCATATCATGAGACACGAAACCCTTTTTTTCCCTTAAAAATTGCGTTTTTATATATACTAGCAATCTAAAAACGAAATTTAACCGATTTGCATTTGAATTAAGTAATCACATGAATTGAAAAATGCGATTATTTCCATTCTAGGAAAGAAGGCAAAGCTGGCTGAATCGCGGATATGAGTAACGATCAAGTAGCCTTATCCATATACATTTTTAATTAAATAAATGCTACTAAGTAGCCATTAACTCCATTAATAATCCCAACCTTAATAAAATGCATATATTAGGACCCAGTTAAGTTCAAAAATACATTCAGAGTGATTTACATAAAGTTGTTCTCACCAATGGTTTCCCACTAACCCCAATAGCCAGGGTATATGATTTTTTTTTTTAATGATCTAGAGGAGTGGGCATGGAAACCTGACTACCCGAAAGCTCATGAAACACCTTACAATTCTTATTAACCGATATAAATTGAAGCCTTTGATTGCCTTGGACTTGTGTAGGTAGCCCTTACCTAAAGTAGTTTACATGGAGTCGGTGAATTCAATGAGTCACCTCCGTTCAATGTTAAAAATCCCTTGACCTCTCATTTTTAATTGCCTTAACCATGAGGGTTACCGAGGTATGCACATCGACTCTCACCATCTCTTAGGGTTGGTACTTAGAAATATTAATTATTATTTACAAGAGGTAGTCCACAACATGATTGATTAGCTATAGCATACACCATCGGCGTAAAATAATTTATGTAAGCAATCTCACACACCATTGATTTGAGGGAGTGAGTAATAATATTAATCCTTAAAACAATAACATATGGGATCTCTTGCGTAAGATTTCCTTTACTAGTGTGTCGCGACCTCCCTCTCGCGTCTTGAGAGGCTAATGGCTCGGCTAAATGCCTTTGTCAGGAGTTTAGCCAGGGCTCTCCCAAGCCCACCAATTCACAACTTAAAGTCCGAGTTTTAAACCTGCAAGTCAATTGTATTCAAATAGGAGTCGTCACTGATAAGTTTGAGGTGGGTCGATTAGAAACCCAATTAAAATATCGAGAGAAATATTTTACTTTTGCGCAACCAAAGCAACTGGGATCGGAGACTTGATTACGTTAGTTAATCACTAATGCCATTTCGGTACATAATCTTGTTTAAACTCTTCAGGCTTAGTATTTTTGATTTTTTCAAGGATTTTTCCATGCACTGTTGAAACAAACATCTTTTTTGCTTTTTTCTGATTTTTTTGGAAAATATAAAATATTAATATTTTTGGATTAAAAAATATATTTTTAACAAATAATAATATGATATAATAAAAAGGGACCCGGATCGGAACTGACCCGAGTCGACAAGGCCGTGGCCGGACTGGGCTTGATGCGTGAGCCCAGTCCGGCTTTCCCCCCAAAATGAAGTCTATCCACAAAGCAAATGGGGGCCCAGCCCGAAGCAAGATGGCAATCCAACTAAACCAGCCCAAAATTTATTGATCTCCTCTGAAGCCCAAGCTAACCCATTTTTGTCCTCACGTTTTCTCAATCCCTGACAGGTTTTCGTTACTCCCATCTCGACATTTCCAAACGAAGCACCAGGTGGGCTTGCCGAGGCCAAAACTCATTAAACTAACACGTCAACGACCAAGACCATACACATCGAAATAACAGGACACGCATACTCAAAAATCAGGCTACCACCGCCAATTTTCTTTAAGTCAAACAGCCGTTCTTGCTCAGCAGAAACTGCGAAGAGTTAGAGAACCCACATGCTTCCACAGCCGGGACGCGAATCATGAAGAAACGAGGGCGGACTGAATAAACCGGAAACCCACGCGGCCAGTTCGGATACTCAGCCTAGGGACAGGTTCAAGCGAGCTTGTTGAAACATTTTATTGAGCATGTGGTGAGCGTAAAATGAGAAGAGAGTG
This sequence comes from Angophora floribunda, assembly GCA_014182895.1. NCBI lineage: Eukaryota > Viridiplantae > Streptophyta > Magnoliopsida > Myrtales > Myrtaceae > Angophora > Angophora floribunda. Next base: position 42,455,228 of record CM024709.1, on the reverse strand, counting down.
TATGCATATCCGTGGCATCCATCGTGGGAGATGCCATGGAGTACATCAAGGAGCTCCTGATAACCGTGAACGAACTGAACGTCCTCTTGGAGAGGAAAAGATGGGGAAGAGAGAGGAGATGCAAGAGACGGAGGGTTGCCAACGACGAGGAGGAGCAGGAGGAGGAGGCTGTGGACGGAGAGAGCTCAGTAACTGCAGTCACGCCATCGGGCGACCTGGCTGATCGGTCCTTCAATGGGACGCTGAGGAGCTCTTGTCTCCAGAGGAAGTTGAAGGCAACCGAGGTCGACGTGTGCATCGTCAACGACGAGGTGACAATCAAGCTCGTGCAGTGGAAGAAGAAGATCAATTGCTTGCTACACGTGACCCGGGTCCTCGACGAGCTCCAGCTGGACCTCTGCCTCGTTTCAGGCAGCCACATCGGCGAACACTACAGCTTCTTGCACAACTCCAAGGTCGTGTGAACTTGATCTTGATGCCCTCTCTTTAATATGTCCTTAAACCTCAGTATACCGGACTAAACTTGATCGTTGCTACATTTCAGATCTGCGAAGGTTCGACGGTGTACACAAGTGCGATCGCGAGCAAGGTTGTGGAGGTCGTTGACCGGCAGTACTATGCAGCCACGCCCGACACCGAGTAACTGCCACTACTAGGGTTTGAGGAGAAGATGGAGGAGGATTAACTGAACTATATAGCTACGTCATGTCGCCCAATTTCAAATGTGGACATGTTCTTCCAGATTGATTTCTTTGAATGCCTCTTGAGATGATTGCTAATTGATGCGTGCTTTCTTAAGTCATTTCGATCAATGCAATGATGGTATAGAGACATATTGAGGACGTCCATTCCAATTGGGGATTGAAGTTCCCCAGGATGTTAACAGTTTAGTTTGGTTCTGACTTTCAGGAAATTTGAACTGAACCGAATAAGAACTGAGTTGAACCCAGTTCAGTTTTTAGTTTTCCTCTTTATGCTTTGATTATTGAAACCAAATTGAATAAGAGGTGAGAAAATTCATTGTTTTGTTTAATAATTTCTGTTCGGTTATCAAACGAACTGAAATACCGAACAGAAATAATCTTAATTGAAAAAATAACAATTATTTTTCCATTATCCAAACTGAAATAATCTTAACTGAAAAAATAACGGTTATTTTTCGATTGTTCGAACTGAAAATTGAACAGAATCGAAAATGTACGAAATTTCGTTCAGTTTTGGTTTTAGTTTGGTTTTGATGCTCCTATCCACCCACATTTTCTATGTGCCTAAGTAATTTTTCAAAATTCCAATATGCTACTCAAACTATCATATCGCGTGGACATTGCGACACTTTTGGGTTAGCTCATTCAAGACATTACCCATTTTGGTCCATTCCATGTCAAGTCCCACAAGGTCCTTGTCCCGATAGTCATTTCATCTAAGCACTCTTAACATTGAAATTCGAATATTAAATGTTACCATTATATCAAAGAGCGCCCCTTATAAGTTAATTCCAGATACACACAATTCAAAAACGCTCTCCCCCTTATTTCAGTGCATAATTTCAACTCATTCTTGCCTCCCACATTCGCCATTACATAAGCCTGTTAGAACCCATTTCTTGTTCCAATAGGACCAGATCGTTAGAAACATACATACTAAAATTTCAGTGAACTTTGTCCATATGTGGGTGACCTTTCGTGCATCGATGACTCTTTCAGCATCGAGACTTGGTAGGCCATCAAAGGTGAGCAAGTGAAGGGACCATTGTTGGAAATTTCCTATAATAGGTTTACATTAATTAATTAATTTTCTATTTTAAATAATCGGATTAATAGATATTCCAATATATGTTAAACCCTTAAGTGGTTTTACTGAATTGGGTTATGGCATCTATTAATCACGAGACTAGTTGAGCAGAAAAGTATAGGCAATTGTATTTAACTGAAGCCTGTAATGGGAGGCGCCCAGTTAACACGCTATTGATTAGGGTTTGTTAGGTCCTCTCTCTAGCCTATAAAATAGTAGGTTATACCTATCAGTCGCTTAATCTCATTAAAAGCTGTTATACTGAATAAGTCATAGAGAGAAAGATTTGGCATTCCGATAGATCGCTGACACCGTCAGCTTGATCTGTTTTTCATCAAGTGAAGCTATGGCTCAAACAAGTACGCTTAATTCTACTGTATATAATTCCATTATACATATAAGTTTTAGTGTTTTACAATCATGTATGGATCAAATTCGTTCTTAATTTATTGATTCTTCATATTGAGAATTTCTACATGTGGTATCAGAGCTAGTCATACATGATTATAGAACCCAAAATTTTCTTTTATGAACAAATTTGAAATTTTTTCTCTTGAACCGAATGTTGACGTTATTTTTTTTTTCATATGGACTTTCTGATCGATTGATTTTAAAACCTTAGGGTTTTCATTCTACATGTCGAGATCTTTCCAACCATATATTTTTGTTGATAATTGAGAGAGAATTTCGAATTTGAAATTCTAGGGTTTATACCTTGAAAGGTTCTAGAATTTTTAAATTACTTGCAATTGAATGAAGTATGTTATAAATTGTTGTATGGGTATTGTTATATATATGTTTTAGAATTTTTTCATTGCATTAAGGTGATTTTTTTGGGCTTAAACTTGAGAAAATCCAATTTCGGCCATGGGTATAGATCCAAAAGTTTTGAAGCTTAGATATAATATATTTAGCCCCTTTGTTCTATGTTTAATTCACTATAATCAATTTATAATGGTGTTAGAATCAAAACCCATGAAAAATCTCATAAAAATTAGGCATTATATATGATTTTGGAGCTTTAGGTCTAAACTGGGTGGTGTGATCCGGTTTGCAGAGTTCGGGACCTGGCTAGAGGTTGAAGAAGACCTCCAGTTGGGCCAGGCAGTCTTCTAGGCTCATGGAGGGTTAGGCTGTGGGTCGAATTATCTAGCCTGCTCATTCCAACTAAGAATCTAGGCATAAGCCCAATGGTTGGGCTTGCTGAAGTTCTAGGCGAGAAGCCCACTTTCGAGCTTCTGTATTCTGGGCATAAGCCCATCTTCTGAACTTTCTTTTATTTTGGGCGCAAGCCCAAATTTCGGACTTCTGGAAGAAATTGGGCGCCTTAGCTTCTAGAGTATGGGCAAAAGCCCAGAATCCGGCTTTTGGAAGAAGCCTTGCGGGTTGGTGACCAGAATTTTTTGGCCCGGGCCTACTGGGCCTAAAAAAAAAAAAATATATATATATATATATATATATATATATATATATATATATGGCAAAAATTGTTGTTTGATAATTGCAATATGATCTTGGGAAGCAACATGTTGTTAAGTGCTTCATATTGTTTGATAAATTTTGGGCGTTGATTAAATGGAACATTATATAAAAATTTGGAGTTCCTATTAATAAAAATTAGTGTATAATTACCCGCCCAAATAGGGTTATTGTGTATATTAATTTGAAAATTGCATAAGATAAATTCGCAATTTAAAAGATGGAGATGTATAATTGAAAAATATTTATATACCTAAAGGGGATAAATTTTTGAAAATTATATGTAATTCCCCTATGTATTGATATAATAGAGATGATTGATAGGGATGTATGACTCAAAAGTTCTATCTTCCGAAAGGAGATAAATTTTTAGAATTATGTGTAATTCCTCTCTATGTTGAAATAATTGAGATGTATAATTTAAAGGTCTTGTTTGGACAAAGTGAATAAGCCATTGATAATTATATGTAATTCCCTTATCATTTCTATATATTGATATTATGGATGTGTATAATTTAAAGAATTTATTTGCCCAAATGGGATAGATCCTTGACAATTATACGTAATTCTCCTTGTTGTTATTTTACAAACTTCATACTATGGAAAATAATGGTGCATTATACGCTCTGCCCAAAGGGGAGTTTATAATGTACTAATTATTTTGTAGAATTGCTTATTGTCCATAATCGATCATATTGTATTATGTGTGACAAACATTTGCTTTTGTTATGAACAACAACAATGCCACGGTTGAGATGTTAACTGGATAAAATTACAAGAGATGGAAGCAAGATATAGAGTTTGCTTTGGGAATTGTGGATATGGACTTGGCTTTTCGTGAGGATGAACCTTCAAAGCCCAATGATCAGAGTAGTGCAAATCAAAAGACCCATTATGCTGGATAGGAAAAATCCAACCGACTGAGCTTCATTGTTATGAAGAGGTCCATTATTGAGCATCTCATTAGTGGTTTACTAAAAAATACGAATGCAAGATAGTTCATTGAAGTAGTGGGAGAATGATATAAAGTCTCAAACAAGGCTTAAGCTAGAAACTTGCTGAGTGAATTAACGAACATGAGATATTATGTTGTTATGGGTGTTAGAGAATTTATATTGAAGATGGTCCACATTTAGTCCAAACTCAAGGCCCATAAAATTGTTCTTTCTGAAGATTATATTGTGCATGAAGTCTTAAATGTTCTACCAACTGAATTCATCCAGATTAAGATTGCTTATAATGCTTAGAATGAGACTTGGAGCGTTAATGCCTTAATTACCAAATGTGTGACTGAGGAGGAGAAGTAGGAGTCCACCTACTTAATTGTTAATGCCAAGTTGAGTTCCTCTAAAGGAAAGTGGAAGCCTAAAAGGTCAAATGCTCATAGTCCAAAGAAAAGTCAAAACTTCAAAAAAGAGAGAGGAAATAATATGAGAAATGGAGATAAGGATTTCAAGTGTTTTCATTGCAATAAGTAAGGTCACAAGAGAGCTAATTGCTACAAGTTTAAAGCTTAGCTAAAAGAAAGAAAAGAAAGTCACTAAAGTGAGTTATTGGTTTGTTTTGAATCAAATCTAGTTGATGTTCCTCTGAATTCTTAGTGGCTTGATTCTGGTGCTACTATTCATGTGACTACTACCTTATAGGATCTTACAAATCTAAGAAATTCAAGTATGAGAAAGTCAAAACTTAAATTTGAAAATGATATCGGAGTGTGGAGTGCATAGGCATAGTTGTTTTGAATTTAGGGTGCGTTTGTTTTAATGAAAGTAGTTTCCCGGAAAGTGTTTTCCGGACTTTCCGCTGTTTGTTTTTCTGAAAACGATTTGGTCAATAGAAAATACTTTCCAGTCAACATAAATATCATGTATTGTTTTAGGAAAATGAATTCCTATGCATGGGAAGGGGAAAACACTTTCCCTATTTATCAGGTCTTTAGATCATTCTCTTTTTATTATGTCATCTTTGTCATTTTCTTTTACTCTCCAAAATCTCTTCTTCTTCTTTTTTACACTAGTGTAAATTGTTAGTTTAAATGTTATTCAATCATTTTCCAAATGCGATCCAAACGCTTGAAAACATTTTCAATCACATATCATCAAACACAAGAAAATTAATCATTTTCCATGAAAATGATTTCCTGGAAAACATTTTCCAAAAATGGTACGATTTCCGCGAAACAAATGCACCCGACTCTAGATTTTAACTCATTTTGAACAATGTCTTTTATGTTCATGGTTTTATGAGAAACTTGATATCTCTTTCTTTGCTTGACAAAGCTAGATATTGTCTTTATTTTGCAAATAAAAGAGTGAATTTGAGTTATGATTCCAAAATTATTGGGAATTGTGTTCTGTCTGATGGATTATATCGATTATTCTTATCTCCCGATTGACCATATTATTATTTAAATGTCGAGAATAATGTTGCTAAGAGATCTTTGATTAAAGAGAAATTTTCATCGCTATGGCATAAGCGATTAAGGCATATCTCCAAAGAAATGGTAAGGTGACTCATTAAGTCTGACATTCTTCCTTCTCTTGACTCAAATGATGCTGAGACTTGTATTGATTGTGTGAGGGGAAAATTGACTAAAATTAAGGCTTCGTTCGTTTCACGGAAAATAACTTTCAGGAAAACGTTTTACAGATTTTCTGACGTTCGTTTCACGGAAAATAAATTCGTTGGGGAAAACATTTTCCATGAAGGAAAAAAAGTCTTCTAAAATAGGGGAAAATGTTTTTTACTTTTCAAGTTAGGAAAACATTTTTCATACTCACTCTCTCCTATCTCACACCTCCTATTAGTCCTTACTTCTTTCTTTTATTTTCTTTCATAAATTCGATTTTTTTGTTATTTTTTAATAAAATCAATTTTTATTTTGTATATTTTTTTTATGTCTTTCTTTTTGATGTTTTTCTTTTTTGGTCGGTTGCCAGCCACGACAATGGTTGGCAACCGCGCATGTGCAAGCCGAGCTTACCCATTTGTGACGCCAGATCGGCGACACCCGAGTGTCACAAGAGGTGACAAGTCTCGTGCCTCACCAGATCAGGGATGCCTAGTCCTTGTCAGACGGCGACGAGGCTCGAGCCTTATAGATTGGCGATGCCCAAGCGTCGGCAAGCATCCTCTTGTTGGCTTTAGCGGCCATGCAGGCGGCCTCATCGAGCAAGACCGATGCCAAAGCGCTTATCGCATTTAAGAACATGATCCAGAAGGACTCGAATGGAGCATCGCTACTCAATTCCTAAAAAAGACACTGACGTCCACTTCCAACTGAGAACATACCTGGGGAAGCGAACTAGTTCTCATCATAAACCAAATTTTCCTAGAAGCATGACAAACTTATAGTAGAAAATCACAAAATGTCCAATTTTGTGGGAGAAACTTGCAATTTCGTCTCATGTTTGTCCAATCTGGATGAGAAAACTAGGTGAAACCTTATCACTTTCATCTAAATTATTCCAAAACTCAACAAGAGGGACAGTCTCTACTAGACATACCGACAGGGTAAAAAAACAAATCAATGATTGGTGACGCTTGGGCGTCGCTGCCTTGAGTTCGCCTCATCGGTGAGCTGATCGGGCGAGCTCGCCAAAGGTAGGTGAGCCTCGAGCCTCACCGGTGAGGCGTGGCTGGCCATCGGCTGGCAACCGACCAAGGAAGGAGAGAACACAAATAATAATAATAATAATAATAATAATAATAATAATAATAATAATAATAATAATAATTTAATAATCAATTTTAAAAAATAATAAATAACGATTTTAAAATATAAAATAAAAAAATTTATTGGAAAGAGTTTATAAAGGAAAATATTTTCCCAAGCAAACAGTGGAAAATATTTTCCACTTCAAAATCAAATTTCACCCGAACACCGGAAAATAATTACATTTTCCTAGAAAATAGTTTTCTGGAAAATATTTTCCAGAAAAGTAACATTTTCCGTGAAACGAACGAAGCCTGAAGAAATGTGCTACTCCTAGTCAAAACCTATTGGAGATAATTCATATGGATATTAGTAGGCCATACTCAACCACCTAGTGTGGAAATAAGTATTTCATCACCTTCATTGATGATTTCTCCAGTTATTGTTATATTTATCTAATTAAAGAGAAGATTGAGGCTCTTGACATGTTCAAAGTGTTTCACACTGAAGTTGAGAAACAATTGGGAAAAATTATCAAAATTGTCAGATCCGATCGCGATGGCGAGTATTATGGGCGATATACTGAGAATGGACAACAAATGGGACCGTTTGCTAAATATTTGCAAGACTGTAGTATTGTTGCTCAATATACAATGCTTGGAAGTCTTGAACAGAATGGTGTAGCTGAACGACGCAATCGCACACTCATGGAAATAAAACGAAGTATGATGGGTAGTTCTAATTTGCTTGAATACTTATGAGGTGATGCAATTAAAACAACATCTTATATATTGAACAGTGTACCTAGTAAATCAGTGTCGAAAACACATTTTGAATTGTGGACGGGGAGGAAACTAAGCTTGAATCAATTTTGAGTTTGAGGGTGTCCTACGAAGGTGAAAATTTATGATCATTTTCAGAAGAAGATTGAACTCAGGTCTACTAGATGTTACTTTATTGGATACCCTTACCATTCCAAATGGTATAGATTCTATTGTCCTACTCGTGGCACTAGAATCGTTGAGTCTCAACCTGCCAAATTCCTAGAGTTAGATGTTACTGAAAATAATTCTTTCCAATCTTTTGAAAGGGAAGAACCAAACAAAACGGTTTCTATTCCATTGCCCATCTTGAATGATAATTCTATGCGAGAGCCTTGTAAAGTGGAAAAATACAACAAGAAGTAGCAAACGAAATTCCCCAGACGAATAATCCGGCTCTAGAAATGCCTATGCAAAGATCACAATGATAAAGAAGACCAACGCTTCTAAATGATTTTCATGTCTATTTTGGAAAAGCTGATTTTGACATTAAACATATAGTTGATCCGACGACCTTCAAATAAGCTCTTAATAGTGATCGGGCAAATGAATGGTCAAGAGCGATAAATGACGAGATGATTTCCATGTCAAATAATCAAGTATGGGAACTTGTTGATTTACCTGATGGGCATAGACCGATCGGCTGCAAATGGGTATTCAAAACCAAGAAAGCTAATAAAGGTGACATAGAGAGATTCAAGGTGAGGTTAGTCGCAAAGGGGTTTACACAGAAATAAGGCATTGATTATATTGAAACATTTTCTTTAGTGTCCACTAAATATTCATTTCGGATAATCATGGCATTGGTAGCTCATTTCGACTTAAAGCTTCATCAAATAGATGTTAAGACAACTTTTCTAAATGGAGATATGGATGAAGAAGTATATATGCAGCAACCTGAAATGTTTAAAGAAGTTAGAAGGAGCATATGGTGTGCAAACTTCGGAGGTCTATCTATAGTCTCAAACAAGCATCACATCAATGGTATTTGAAATTTAACAAAATTGTGAGATCATTTGACTTGGAAGAAAACAAATTTGATCAATGCATCTACATGAAAGTAAGTGGGAGCAAATATACTTTCTTAGTATTTTATGTATATGACATTTTGCTTGCTAGTAGAGATGTTGATCTATTGAATGACACAAAAAGTTTTATGTTTGCAAAGTTTGATATGAAAAATCTTAGGGAAGCCTCTTTTGTTTTAGGCATTGAAATTCTTCGTAACAGATCTAAGAATGTTCTGGGGTTATCTCAGAAAAGTTATATAGATCGTGTTTTGAAAAATTTTAATATGCAAACCTGTAAGGTTGGTAAAGCTCCTATTGTGAAAGAAGATAAATTGAGCATAGAACAATGCTCCAAGAATGATGTTGAAAAGGAAGTAATGAAGAATGTTCCATATGCTAGTGCAATTGGCAGTCTTATGTATACACAAGTATGTACTAGACCTAATATTGCTTTTGTTGTGAATACTCAAGGGAGATATCTGTCGAATTCAAGTCATGAACATTGTGTTGCAGCTAAGAAAATGATGAGATATCTATAATGAACAAAAGACTCCATGCTCGTGTATAACAGAGTAAAGGACCTAAAGGTGATTGGATATTCAGATGTTGATTTTGCTGGTTGTTCAAATGACAGAAAATCAACTTCTGGATATGTTTTTATGATGACTGAGTGTGCTATTTCTTGGAAGAGTACAAAGCAAATCTTAGTTACAAACTCTACAATGTATGTTGAATTTGTGGCGTGTTACGGTGCATCAACTCAAGTTGTCTAGCTTAGAAATTTGATCTCTGAATTGTGAGTTGTGGACTCTATTGCTAGACCTATGGTGATCTACTGTGACAACATTGCAACTGTGTTTTATTCCAAGAATGTCAAAATTATCAATGCGTCCAAACACATGGAGATCAAATTGTTAATGACTTAGTCAAAAAGGAAGACATTGTGATGAGAATATTAAAACTGAGTCCATGTTGGCTGATCTTCTAATAAAAGGTTTATGACCCATTTTGTTTAAAGAACATGTAAAGAATATGGGTGTTTTAAAATCTTTTGATCTCTTTTGTTAATGGAAGTTATATAGTTTTTATTTCTGGATATTATAGTTATATACAAATTGGATGTACGGACCCCAAGAGTGCCGTAACTTGGTACGGAAGGACACTTAAGTGCCAAAACTTACAAACGATATATTTAAGTGTCAAAATCGAAGCAAAATGGATCACTTAAGTGCCAATAGCAAGAAAATCCGACCAAAATGCTGACATGGCATTTTTCCAATGATCTAGGGTCAAAGCGGTGTCATTTTTGTTGTTGATGTGGCGAAATAAGGTCAAAACGACTCCGTTTTGACTAAAAGATTTTTTTAATAAATATTAATTAAATAATATTAAAAGAGTGAAAATTTAAAAAAAAAAAAAAAAAAGAGGGGGGGGAGCGCATGGCCGCCGCCTCATTGCCAGTAGGGCGGCGGCAACGAATGGCGAGGGTCGTTGACACTTGGGTGCAGGTCAGCGACCCTTGGCAAATGCCAAGAGATGGCGACGACCCTCTCCCAGATCTGGGCGAGGGCCGGTGACCCTTGCCCAGGCCCCACCGGCGATGGGGCGGCGGCCACAAGTTGCTCCCTCCCTCCTTTTAAAAAAAAAAATTCCAAAAAACATTAATAAATGTTTTTTTAAATTCAGAAAAGTCAAAAAAAAAATATCAAAAATCTTGAAAGCTTTTTTTTTTTTTTTAATTTCGGAAATTTCGAAAATATTTAAAAATGTAAAAAAATGTAAAAATTTCATAAAAATTCAGAAAATTCAGAAAAAAATTCCAAAAATTTAGAAAACCCTTTAAAAAAATACCAAAATTGAATAAGCCTTTAGGGCTCTACAAAAGGTTTTTTTGGTTTATGATATATTTTTCTTTTTCTTTTTCTTGTTGTTTTATTGTAATCTCTTTGCCGTGGAGATCTTAATTTTGCTAGTCTCCTTCAACAAATGAAGCTCAGAGTTTCTTGGAGTAGTCCAATTTGTGTTTCCTCAATGTTTGTCGTGAGACATACACTCCTTTGTGTTTAGTCTCTCCTTTCATGGTTGGCTTTTTTCCACTTCAGGTTAAGGAGGTGATTTAGCTCTTAGGCACCTTTCACTTTCTAATGCTTCTCTGATTTTCATTGTACTTTCGAATCGTAACACATATCTTTTGTTTTTCTTTGTTAAAATCAAGTCTCCGTTAGTTATGTGTATTTTCTTCCTGTGAAAATCTAGTTGAACCAGTCATTTATAGTTTTGTTCCGCTTCTTTTGTAGATTGGGGTGATGGCGGGCGGCATTCAGTCGGAGGTGGTTGTCCCTCCTTACATGAGGAACAAGGACAACGGCCCGCTTGTACTACACTTCATCACCGCAGCGATGATTGTGTTGATCCTTATTTTGGTGTGCTAGTTGTGCATCAGTTCGGCGGGGAGATTGAGGCAGCGCCGGAGGTTGAGATGGCGTCGCTCCAGAGCCGGACATTGAGACAGACCCGCTCCGCATAGCTGATTAGGGTTGTATGCATGTTTTATAAATAATTTATGAGCTAGTGGTACATAGTGTGTAGTAGTGCATTTCTAGTAGCTTCAATTGATATTATACCATCCGACCCTTCCACAGACTCTTTCAAGTTTGATACTATGCATTTCTGATGCTACATCAGATTCTTCTCGTTGATTCTCCTCCTGGGAGGATGATGGCACATCGATGATCACTTTGCTCGATGATGGCACGCAGATGGTGGCACACGTCATTCACTCGCCATAGCAATTATCTATCTTTAGAGGTTTATCCATACTTTATGCACACTTTTTAAATTCAAAAAATTCATGAAAATATTTTTAAAAAATTTGAAAAATACAAAAAGTACAAAAAAAAAATCCGAAATACTAAAAAATTCCAAACAAAAATTAGAAAAATTAGAAAATTCCAAAAAACATTAATAAATGTTTTTTAAATTCAGAAAAGTCAAAGAAAATATCAAAAATAATGAAAGTTTGTTTTTCTTTAATTTCGGAAAGTTTGAAAATATTAAAAAATGTTTAAAAATGTAAAAATTTCATAAAAATTCAGAAAATTCAGAATAAATTCCAAAAATTTAGAAAACCCTTAAAAAATAAAAAATACCAAAATTGAATAAGCCTTTAGGGCTCTACAATAGGTTTTTTTGGTTTACTTTATATTTTTCTTTTTCTTTTTCTTGTTGTTTTATTGTAATCTCTTTGCCGTGGAGATCTTAATTTTGCTAGTCTCCTTCAACAAATGAAGCTCAGAGTTGCTTTGAGTAGTCCAATTTGTGTTTCCTCAATGTTTGTCGTGAGACATACACTCATTTGTGTTTAGTCTCTCCTTTCATGGTTGGCTTTTTTCCACTTCAAGTTAAAGAGGTGATTTAGCTCTTAGGCACCTTTCACTTTCTAATGCTTCTCTGATTTTCATTGCACTTTCGAATTGTAACACATATCTTATGTTTTTCTTTGTTAAAATCAAGTCTCCGTTAGTTATGTGTATTTTCTTCCTGTGAAAATCTAGTTGAACCAATCATTCATAGTTTTGTTATGCTTCTTTTGTAGATTGGGGTGATGGCGGGCGGCATTCAATCGGAGGTGGTCGTCCCTCCTTACGTGAGGGACAAGGATGACGGCCCCCCTATACTACACTTCATCGCCGCAGCGATGATTGTGTTGATCCTTATTCCGGTGTGTTGGTTGTTCATTAGGTTTGGTAGGGAGACTAAGGCAACGCCGGAGGTTGAGATGGCACTGCTCCAGAGCCGGACGTTGAGACGGACCCGCTCCGCATAGCTGATTAGGGTGGTATGCGTGTCTTATAAATAATTTATGAGCTAGCGGTACATACTGTGTAGTAGTGCATTTCTGGTAGCTTTAGTTGATATTATACTGTCCGACCCTTCCGCGGACTCTTTCAAGTTTGATATTATGCATTTCCAGTGCTGCATCAAATTCTTCTTGTTGATTCTCCTCCTGGGAGGCTAATGGCACGTCAATAATCACTTTGCTCAATGATGGCACGCAGATGGCACACCGGTGGCACACGTCATTCACTTGCCATAGCAATTATCTATCCTTAGAGGTTTATCCATACTTTAGTTCACACTTTTTAAATTCAGAAAATTCATGAAAATATTAAAAAAAAAATTGAAAAATACAAAAATTACAAAAAAAAAAAAATCCGAAATACTCAAAAATTCCAAACAAAAATTAGAAAAATTAGAAAATTCCAAAAACATTAATAAATGTTTTTTTAAATTCAGAAAAGTCAAAGAAAATATCAAAAATCTTGAAAGCTTGTTTTTTCTTTAATTTCGGAAAGTTTGAAAATATTAAAAAATGTTTAAAAAATGTAAAAATTTCATAAAAATTCAGGAAATTCAGAATAAATTCCAAAAATTTAGAAAACCCTTAAAAATAAAAAATACCAAAATTGAATAAGCCTTTAGGACTTTACAATAGGTTTTTTTGGTTTACGTTAAATTTTCCTTTTTCTTTTTCTTTTTCTTGATGTTTTATTGTAATCTCTTTGCCGTGGAGATCTGAATTTTGCTAGTCTCCTTCAACAAATGAAGCTCAGAGTTGCTTTGAGTAGTCCAATTTGTGTTTCCTCAATGTTTGTCGTGAGACATACACTCCTTTGTGTTTAGTCTCTCCTTTCATGGTTGGCTTTTTTCCACTTCAGGTTAAGGAGGTGATTTAACTCTTAGGCACCTTTCACTTTCTAATGCTTCTCTGATTTTCATTGCACTTTCGAATCGTAACACATCTTCTGTTTTTCTTTGTTAAAATCAAGTCTCCATTAGTTATGTGTATTTTCTTCTTGTGAAAATCTAGTTGAACCAGTCATTTATAGTTTTGTTATGCTTCTTTTGTAGATTGGGGTGATGGCGGGCGGCATTCAGTCAGAGGTGGTCGTCCCTCCTTACGTGAGGGACAAGGACGACGGCCCGCCTGTACTACACTTCATTGCCGCAGCGATGATTGTGTTGATTCTTATTCTGGTGTGCAGGTTGTGCATCAGGTTCGGCAGGGAGACTGAGGCAGTGCCGGAGGTTAAGATGGCGCTGCTCCAGAGCCGGTCGTTGAGACAGACTTGCTCCACATAGCTGATTAGGGTGGTATGCGTGTTTTATAAATAATTTTTGTTCTAGCAGTACATACTGTGTAGTAGTGCATTTATGGTAGCTTTCGTTGGAATTATATTATCCAACCCTTCTACGGACTCTTTCAGATTGATATTATACAGCCTTCATCGAGCTGATCTTCTTATCTATTTATTGTTATTAATTTTCCCATCAGTGCCTGTCAGGAGAGTTAGACGGAAGAAGAGGGTTGTCTTTGAGAGGAGACACTGATTAAAAGACGCGGGCTTTTAATCACTTATGGTAACAGCATATTGGTCCCTTTGTCGGCCCAAAATTTTTCGTCAAACAAACAAAATGATTTCGTGTTGGCTGAGGTTCTGTTGAAGATCTAAACGGCAGATCTGAACTTCGATCCACATATTTGCATCTCTCGCAACCTAGCAAGTCAGTACCTTCTCCTTGGAAAGTATCCCCAACAGTGTCGGCTTGCATTGATAGGGCTTCTACTTTCACTCCTAGAAGCATCACGATTTGATCGGCTTTGAAGATCATTCTCCTTAAAATGTCATCAATTGGCACAGTTTAGTCAGATTTAATTTACACGATTGCTTTCTCGGTTAGGTGGGAGTGGGGAGTTGGCATGGAGAGAATTAACGAAAAAAGTGGCGCCCTCATATTATTATGACAAAGAAAGTATGGCATCTCCGACCTAATCTACCAAGAGAAACCATCTTGCAATTTTTGCGCATTTTCTTGTAGCCACCTCGACCAATGACACCGAAAATAACAACAATAATAATAATAATAATAACAACAACAACAACGCCAATAAGTATAAATTAAAATGAATGTATTTTATGAATTTCAAGAATTCCATCGACGAAAGAGAAAAAAATGAAGAGAAGAAACTAAGAAAGTAGAGTAAGGTAAGTCGTAGTTGAACTGAGGTACTAGGGTCGGACGTGGTTTTTGTCTAAATTCCTTCACAAAACAAAGATATGTTGATTTATTACTTTACCATATAAATTCACCCCTTTCTTTTATATGCTGTCAATTGACCACATAAATGTATAAAAACAAATTAGCTTGGGATTTTTGTACGATATGTAATTTATGTTATCTGTTTTTTTTTTGTTACATAATTCATTTTCGTCACTAGTGATTGACTAATTATATTTTGAAATATTGATCAACTATTCATATCAATTCGATATAAATAAATTTGTATCGAAAGAAAAAAGATTGGAAAAAAAAACCAACTTAAAAATTTCACCTTTTCTCCTCCTTTCTCTCTCCTAACCTCCAACCATAAAAACTCTCTTCATTGTTCAATCCGAAAGAGTAAGTTCATCGTCCATTGGCTTAGGTAGATAGATCTTTCATGATGTACAGTCTCATATGTGCACGCACATTACATGATTCACCTGCCTCCCCATGTCTGTCTTCTTTAATCCCAACTGGTCTGCAACTCTGCATGATTTAGCCCTTCATCTTTCCATCATTACTTTGTTCATCATCTTTGCTTCTCTTCTTCTCTGTTTTCTTCGCATTGTTCGATCAGGTCCGATGAAGATTAAAGAATGATCATCGACTTGGATACCGCATGCTTTGACCTGAGCACCGTCGCCGTGCCAGAAGGTCTGGACATCGTGTTGCCTTGAACCCGGGATTATCCTCACGGTTATCATCATCACCATCAAATGCAAGAGAACGTCCCAGCTGATTTTACCAACATGACTGTAGAAGAAGCCATTGATGGAGATCCCAGCAATACTGACAATCATCAGGTGATGCCTAGTTATGGGAGTTGTCCAGCTTCAAATTGGAATGGTGATCAACCTGGACTTCTGCAAGATATGTTCCAGCAAATTGTCACCGACCACGCACAAACGCAGAACGGCATCACCGCCCAAAACCCGAGCGATGAAGTTCCCCCAATGCCGCCTCCAGATCAACTAGGCTTCTTCCATCTCTTCCAGTTGGCCAGATCCTCCCCATCCACCTCGTTGTCGCTGTGGCCTTCATCCTCCTTGCTCCCGAAACCGCCACTCTCATACGCAAACCCTAACGCATCCATGACATCGTCGGTGCTGTACGACCCCCTGTTCCACCTGAGGAGCTTGCAACCTCAGCCTCCGCCAACGGGAGAACTGTTGTTCCCGCACACTGGCTTCCCTAATGCGGTTGACAGAGGGGAAATCGTCATCGATGGAGAAGAAGGGACAGCAGCAGCGGCAGTGATGATGATGATGTATGGGGAGGATGACGGAGGGGTGTTGGAGATGATGGAGGGTGGCAATGGGGTTAGGATTGGCAAGAGGAGAGGAGGGAATAAGCTCACCAAGCACTTTGCAACTGAGAGAGACAGGAGGACTCAGTTGAATGAGAAGTATGTGGCTCTGAGGGACTTGATCCCCAACCCCAGCAAGGTAATTCATCTACTGATCTTTCTGTATACTTGCTTTCTGAAAACCTTTCATTAATGGTTGAAACCACATACATACATTGCTTGGCATTATTTAAGACCAAAAGTATCGACTTCCCTTGTAGTAATTGCCATCGAATCGTACTATCTCATCTTTTTATGTATAGCACTGATCGAGTGCTCTTGAAGCTTAGCCTTACTCTTACCTGTAAATGCGTGCATAATCTTCATTTCGAATGATTGCTGAGTGATGCTGGGTCCAGCTCCTTTCATGAACAGGACCTTGGCAATATGCATTAGTCACTGGTTAAAATCAACGAAACATAATAGTCTTCATCTTTCTATGTAACACTGCTTATGGAGCTCTTAGCATTTTTTTCTGGCAATACACATGCTGCGTCACGAATGATCTTTGTCGAGCAATGTCAGGGTTCTGTAGACTGATTTGCACATTTGGTATGCACCAGACGGTGATGAAACGCAAGCTGCAAAGCTTGTAGCATTTCTCAGCAAAACTGATTTACCTTAGTATACCTAACGTTATATACATTTGTACTAGAAAGGATGAACATTTAGTACCATGACAGTATATGTTTATGTTGAGTGTTTCTTGGTGGCGAAGACGAATTGTTTGTTCTGTGTATGTGAAGTTCGATCGGGCATCCATCGTGGGAGATGCCATTGAATACATCAAGGAGCTCCTGATAACGGTGAACGAGCTGAACCTCCTCTTGGAGAGGAAAAGATGGGGAAGAGAGAGGAGATGCAAGAGACGGAGGATTGCCGACGACGACGAGGAGCAGGAGGAGGAGGCTGTAGACGGAGAGAGCTCAGTAACCGCAGTCACACCATCAGGCGACCCGGCTGATCGGTCCTTCAACGGGATGCTGAGGAGCTCTTGTCTCCAGAGGAAGTTGAAGGCGACCGAGGTCGATGTGCGCATCGTCAACGACGAGGTCACGATCAAGCTCGTGCAGCGGAAGAAGAAGATCAACTGCTTGCTGCACGTGACCCGGGTCCTCGACGAGCTCCAGCTGGATCTCCGCCACGTTTCGGGCGGCCACATCGGCGAACACTACAGCTTCCTGCTCAACTCCAAGGTTGTGTGAACTCTATTCCGATGCCCTCCCTCAAATATGTCCTCAAAGCTCAATAGACCTGACCAAATTCGATCATTGCTGCATTTCAGATCTGCGAAGGTTCGACAGTGTATGCGAGTGCGATTGTGAGCAAGGTCGTGGAGGTTGTCGACCGGCAGTATTATGCAGCCGTGCCGCTGCTGAGTAGCTGCAGCTACTAGGGATTGAAGAGGAGGTAGAGGAGGAATTAACTGAACTATATAGCTACGTTATGTCACCCAATTTCAAATGTGGACATGTTCTTCCAGATTGATTTCTTTGAATGCCTCTTGAGATGATTGCTAGTTGATGCCTGCTTTCTAAGTCATTTCAATCAACGCAATGATGGTATGGAGAGATATTGAGGATGTCTATTCTAAATGGGGATTGAAGTTCCACCAGGGGTTTCGATGTTCGGTTTGATTTGGGTTTTTAGGAATTCCGAACTGAACCGAATACGAACCGAGCCAAACCCAATTTAATTTTTTGGTTTTGCTCTTTTTGCTTTGATTATTGAAACCAAACTAAATAAGGAGTGAGAAAAAAGAGAGATTTTAAATTGGGCATTCATCTTCTTCTTTTTTGTTTAAGAATGTCAATTTGGTTATCAAACCAAACCGAAATAATCTTAATCGAAAAAAAAAATAATTAATTGTTTTGGTCCGTTCCATGTCGAGTCCCACAAGGCCCCTATCCCGATAGTCCTTTCATTCGAGCACTCTTAACATTGAAATTCAAGTGTTAAATATTACTATTACATCAAAGAGCACTTCTTATAAGTTAATTCCAATTTCCCATACACACAATTCGAAAACGCTCTTCCCCTTATTTCAGTGCATAATTTCAACTCAATCTTGCCTTTCACGTACTAAAATTTCAGTGAACTTTGTCCATCTAGGTGCTCCTTCGTGCATCCGATGACTCTTTCCAGCAATCGAGACTTGGTAAGCCGTCAAAGGTGAGCAAGTGAAGGGACCACATCTTCATAAAGAGACACAGAGAGAGGTACGATTCCAGGAATAACAGGCAGGAAATCAGCGGATAATGCAAAGCACAAACATGACCGTCAGCCGTCCCAGCATTTGCTATTTCAGAGCAGGCATTCTTTATGGGCCTCTCTGCTTATCCCCTCCTTATGCTCTCTTCTTCTTGTATTCTGTAGAACTTCCATGATTGTTTCGGACCAGCTCCTCGTGCAGATGCCAACATTAACTCCGAAAAGGGATGCGATCGTTCGATCGGACAAGAGCATTGAATGTGGTTTATTAATGGAACTTGTGCATGGTCGGTTTGTTCTGATCCACATGCTGCGTCCTGAAACTTCGACATACGGTGTTGTCCACATTGTGAGAATGCGAAAAAGGTGCAAATGAACTGTTCTAATGGTGGAAAGATGTCTCTTGTTTCTTGGCTGTCGCCGGGCTGGTTCGAGCCGGAATCAATCCGAGTTGAAGGGAAAATTGTCCAAAATGTTTTCGACTTATTATACGGAGGTCAATTTAGTCCTGAATTTTTTGATTGTATCAATTTAATTATGAATCTTTCGAAAATTTGCCACTAGTAACCTTTCAATTATGTCAATTTAGTCCTAAACTTTTTGACAATTTATTGATGTAGTCATTTTGGTTAAACATCCAAATAATAGGTTTGTAATTAAATTGGCAAATTATCAAAAGATTTTAAAACTAAATTAACATAATTGCAATGTTTAGAACTAAATTAACAAATGTCAAAATATTTAGCTTTGAAACGACACAATCGAAAGGTTTATGACTGAATTAGTTACCATGCAATAGATTTATGACTTTTTGGATAATGATCCTCTAAATTAAGCTATAATATGCAAACCGAAGGTAAAAGGCAAATACAATAGTATTTGTATATTTTTCTTGGTAACTTTGTCGCCCATGATTCCATGTGCTTCTCCTCGGATTCAAACCTTAGACCTCACCCGATCCCCTCATTCATTATTATGCCATTTGGGATCGCAACTTTGCGAGTATATGGATTAAATTCTCTTTTCGAATAAACAGCAAATTGCCCTCACATCAACAATCTTACAGCTCGAAATCGACGAAAGAGAACTTCTAATTCCATAATTTGATCAAAGGAAAGATCGATCATCGGATAACGATTCCAGTATAAACTACTAAATTTGGCCGGCCATGTCGAAAGGGGTTTTACTCCATAACTGCTAGTCGAATCATTCTAGGGCCTCGTGACCGATGGAGTTGGATGGCGACTCACTTTGCGTGATCCCTTACATTAATGAATCTCTTCCCATGCAAACCAATGTAAATTAAAATAAATAAATAAATAAATATCGGTTTCACTAAATTATCTTCCCATCGAACTACCTACTATTATAAAATGAACTTAAATAGACAATCAAATCCCTCAAAAAAAAAAAAAACAATAACGTCCCAAAAAAACCAAATTCCATATATGTGAATTTCCAAAAAGAAAACGAAATTTTTTTAACTTTTTCAATTTTATGTATTATGATAATGTGAAATTGAAGGCAGGGGTGTACGGTTTGCATGAGGTTCCGGGCAGTTTGCATGGGAGAATATCGGTGGTGAAGTGGGGCCCACTGGAGGGAGAGGCCTTCTTCTTTAACTACTCGAGAAAAGGTCAAAAAAGTAAATTCGCATCTCCGACCTAAACTGCCGTTCTTGGAGAACCACCCCAATTCGCATGACTTCACCGAAGCTCCTCCCCACAATTTACACACACACAAAATAAAAATAAAAATCCTAAACAAACATTTTATAAATTTTATTTTATTGTATTGCTTTTGCAAAAATTCATTTGGGTTTCCGACGACCGTTTCCATCCCTTATATAGCTAACTCGGTCAGCCTTATTTCAAGATTGCATACGTGCGAAAAAAGGGTTTTCTCGTGTCGAAATCCATGATAAACATGAGCAAGGAAGGAAGATTTTTCTAGAGCCGGAGAAATTAGGGTTTACGTGTTGATGTCGGCTGCTCGAGTAGAGAATTATTCATGTACCGATCAGGGGCCTTCTTTGTTGAGGTGATGGGTCGGGAAAAAGTGTCGTTTGGTATCTCGTGGTGCATACTAAGGTTTTGTGTGCTGGTTGAGGCACAACAAACGTGCTTCGCATTTATAGGCAAGTAGAAGATAAAAATTGAATAGATGGAGGGAGACAGAGCTAGCTCATCTTGCCAACTTCAAAAGACTAATTGAGTGATAACAAGAAGTTTGCGAATGTGATCCGTGCGGTCGATTTTGTCCAATGGAGTGAAGGACTTTCTTTAAGAATGAAAATTAGATAGGTGAAAAAGCGGGATTTTCCACGATTCCATCAGCTTAAGCACAGTGCCAGGTGAGCTATTATGACTTAATTACAAATCACCACTAATCGCTTAAACCCTTTAAAAATTGTACCTTCAATTCTAACACACGATGAATAATGTCAAACGTATAAAGAGTTTATAAAAACTTTGTTCAAAATCTTGTAAATCATATAACAATTTCTTGCTCGACATAAATTATTAATAAATGCTATTCGACTTATGTATATGTGATCGGATATGCCCGTCTGCATAAATTATTAGAAGATTTTTCCTAACTCTTTCCCTCGAATGATTCTCTTGACCGAGAAAAATAAAAACGGAAGAGAGAGAGAAGGAGAGGTTTTCGATCGAAATACGGAAAATATGAGTGGGGCCCAGATGATGGGAATCTCAGTAACAACCAACCTCCTCCTCTGCCAATTCCCAAAAAACTCATTAAGAAAAAGAAAAATGGGAAAAAACAAAGTATCTTTTTTTAAATGAAAATAATGAGAACAATTTGAAATTTGTTCTGACCAAAAAAATTCTTAAACACGTCGAAATTAGTCCACAAAATTGGAAAATAGGGTGATAACGAGCTTTTAAACATATATTAAACCGATATTTGGCAAACCCAATAAAAATTACGTGGTATTTCCCATGTAATTATTTTAAATATCAGCTTCAATATATGTAAACATTAACGATAAAAATGAATTTCCATTTTTTTTTCCATTTTCTTGTCTTTCTTTCTTTATCATTTCTTTTTCTTACACACATATCTCCCTGTGCAGCTTTTGTCCCTCCTAACCTCCCACTGCAACTCCTCTCTCTCTCTCTCTCTCTCTCTCTACAGCTGATAAAGAAGAAGAGATCGGGACGATCGCGGTAAGCTTTTCTCGCCATGGCTACGTAGCTCACCACTTTCCACTTTTCTTCTTCTTCTTCTATGGGTTGAACCGTTCACGTTGCATATTCATACGGCTGTGTTCTCGCTTCCTCCGATGAGTCTCTTCTCAGAGCTCTAGTTTGATCACATGCTGCTTTCCTTGCTTCTGTTCATGACAGCCGGCGAATACCCATTTGAGGAAATGATGGAGGAGGCGGCCGAAGGCTTCGATCCCAGCGCCGTGCCTCCGCAGGTGGAGGGCGCGGCGGCGGCTTCTGCGGCGGAGGAGGTCGAGCTTCACCACCGCCATTATCAACAGCAAGTGCTGATGGGGTTCGCGGCCGGAGACGGCGACGGCGGCGTCGTCGGCGATCGCCGGAACGTCTCTCGCGTCGCTCTGGAAGATGGGTTTCATCGGGTCGGCTCCGGGGGCGATGATTATGGGGATATGAATCAGGTGCTGTTGCCTTACGGTGGTGGCCACTCTTCCTCGGATTGGAACTACGCTGCTGCTCCTGGAACGGAGGGGGGTTTGAGTCAGAATCAGGATGGCTACCAGGACATGATCAGCCAGCAAGTCGCCGATCCCTTGCAATTTCTGCAGAGTCAGGCCCCTCCGAACTTCGGCGGCGACGTTCCTTCCGACGTCTTCGCTCCAGCCGGGCTGCCGCCGGACCTCCTCAATCTCTTCCGCCTGGCCCGATGCTCCTCGTCCTCGTTGCTTCCCAGCTCGTCGCTGTCCTTCGCAAACCCTAACTCCCCCACGCCGCCCCTTCTCTTCGACCCGCTTGTCCATCTGAGCAATTTGCAGCCACAGCCCCCGTTCATGAGGGAGTTGTTCCAGTCTCTGCCGAGCGGCGGGGCCTGTGGGTACAACAGCAGCTTGCCACTCGCTGGCTCGTCGTCGTTGTTCGGCGGGGGTGGCGCCAACAACATCGATAGAGGGGAAACTGAAGGGGATGAAGGAAACAATCTAGGGATGACGATGATGTACTGTGAGGAGGATGGAGGTCATCAGTTCGTGGAGAACGATACTGGGGTTTTCAAGTTCGGGAGCGAAATGATGGCGGACATGGACGGCTGCCATGTCAAGGTCAAGATGGGGAAGAGGAGGAGAGGGAAGGTGACCAAGCCTTACACCACCGAGAGGGACAGGAGGTCCCAGATCAATCACAAGTACGACGCCTTGAAGAAGCTGATCCCGAGCCCTACCAAGGTACTGTACACCCATTCCCGCTTTGCTTTTTTGATCGCCATTTATAGATGCGGTATCGATATTGGGTCGTCGCCGTCCTCGTTTTTCTTGCATTCTATGCCTGAAAATGGGGTGAAACTTGGGAGTTGAACATGTGGGTCGAAATGGGGAAGTGATGGCTGATCATGGAAACTGGAATGGAGCTCTCGCTAGCTCAAGTTTCCTGTTCTATGGGTGAATCCCAACACTGAAATCTTCCCGAAAGAAGGGGGAAGAAGGGAATGTCACAATAGGCAATGCTTCTTTCTTGATTTTGGACTTTTGCTGGAGAAGATGGTTTGGCCCTTTCTTGCCGTGCTCTTTTCCTCTTCAGTTTTCTCCCCCCATCATCTTCAGTCCATTTCCAAACCAGGGCCACCAGCATTTGTACTTGTTACCTTTTATAGCAGTCATATTGTACAGAGAATCATATCCTCCCAGCTTTAAATGAGATATTTTTAGTACTCGTTACGCACTATTTAGTTACATGTCCAACTTAATGTCTCGTATATTCTGTGTAGAGCATTTAATCATGCTTATTTAGGGTTCTGAACAATAACAGTGCTTTTGGAAGTTAATTGTACATGCTTGCTTTTTGGCAAATTTTTTGTGTTGTGCAATTGTTTGTGTTTGTGTACATGAAGGGCGATAGGGCATCCATCGTGGGAGATGCCATTGAGTACATCAAGGAGCTGTTGAGAACTGTCAATGAGCTGAAACTGCTTGTGGAGAAGAAAAAATGGGGGACAGAGAGAAGCAAGAGGCAGAAGGTCGAGGAGGAAGGCTTTGATGGGGAGATCTCCATAACCCGAACCCCGGGCAACCCAGTGGATCAGTCCTTCAACAGGACTCTGAGGAGCTCTTGGCTCCAGAGGAAGTCGAAGGTCACTGAGGTAGATGTCCGCATAATTGAAGACGAGGTCACGATTAAGCTTGTGCAGCGGAAGAAGATCAACTGCTTGCTGCATGTGTCTAGGGTTCTTGATGAGCTCCAGTTGGATCTCCAACATGTTGCCGGTGGCCACATTGGTGAACACTACAGCTTCCTGCTCAATACCAAGGTTGTGGGGCTTTCCTGTGTCCAAACTAATTCTCAAAACTACTTTTTCTTTTTCTTAATTTGACAAGAAAAGGTTAACTTTTCATGGATCTCCTCCAAGTTTAGCCTGTGTAACGAAAATCTTCATCTTCTTCTTATGTATAATTTTCAGATCTATGAAGGTTCCACGGTGTATGCCAGCGCAATTGCGAGCAAGCTGATAGAGGTTGTTGACCAGCAATATGCAGCCATGCCACCACCGTGCAGCGGCTACTAGGGTTTGATGAGGTGGAGAGGAGGAGAAGATGGCATTTGATGAAATTATGCCGCTTGGTTATCTTTAGATAGTAACACTAATACGTAGTTATAGAATAAATATGGTAGGAATCAAGTGCTGCTGCAATGCCCTTTCCCAGTCTCTTTTGGTGATTTCTTCGATACTTCATGGGTGCTTTGTCGAGTACTTTTCTGAATCTCTTTTGGGTACTTTTCATTTCGTTAGCATCCATTGATTTTGGAGTTTACATACGCAAGTTGTGGTGGTTATATTAACAAAAACAACTAGGTTTCATGACTTTCCTCGGATTTAGACTTGCCTTTTTGCTATTAACCCAACATCGAAATCAGATTTCATCTGCACAAACGCTGAGATCTTTCCGCCTGTATGAGCAGCTGCGTCTAAAGTTGCAAAAATAAGACAGAATTAATCTTATAAAACCCTAGACACCGTGACTTGGATAATGCCAAGTCTTTCCTCCTAGCTGCAGCCTAAATATTGAGGTGTATGCAACCATCTATATTTCTCCAACTATTAATATGGGAGGAGAGATTTGCGCCGATAAATCTGTTAACAGAAGAAAGTTCAGTGAACATCGATTCGTCTACAGTTGTTGTTTTGTTTTATGTCGGCCATATTAGCATTTGGAAAAATTACGTCTGCTTCATCATTTTCTTGACCCAAGCTGGTTTCATCATTTAGCCATTGCTCGAATGGAACATTTGCTGATCCACAGAGTCTTGAGTCTCATGTGATCGTCTTTAATTCACCGACCGAATGTCGAAGAAAACAAAATTACTTGATTTCCTATGTAGGCGATGAAACGAACAAAGAAAAAGAAGGATAGCTTCTGTGTTTAAGCTTCATCAGGAACCTGATAGTGAAGAATCTTCTTTTCGTGCCAATCATAATGTTTAAAAGCAAGTAACAAGACGTCAGTATGACCATCCTATTCCATCTGTTTCAAGAAAGCGGAACCAACTTCTCTTTTATCTAAATTTCCCTCTAACCACCCAGAAACAACAACTTGAGAAAGTTGCGTCGTGGGCATTCAATACTTGTCCCGTTTACTTGCAGCATGTTTTCTGCCAGAAAGGAGAAAGATATTAGAGAAACGTGTTTGGACAAGCAAAAGATAGCTAAATGAACTTAGATCAAAGACCCCTAAATGGCAAAGCACGTCCTCTTGTTTTATATACTTTCAGTCTCACAGCTTCAACCCTATCGACTGCTTTTAGAGATGATAATCTATGTGAAATTCCAGTAGTATAAACTAACACAAGGTGCATGGCACAAGCAATCAAAGAATTTGAAACCCAGACACCATCAAAGCATCAAAAATCACTTGAAACTGCATCAAGGAAATTCAAAAACTGGGCAAAAGATTGTCTTGCAAAAAAACTAAAAATAATCAAGCATACTTGTTTGGCATAGTTTTCAAAGAGAAGCTTGAATGCTCTGAGAAAGGTTATAGCTCCCTTAGCATCTGCCCACAATGATACTTTCCCTCTGTTATCTCCTATTATCTCATCTGATTAAATTGTAAGAAATTCTCAGCAAGGCAGAATTCCTTCATTTCTGTGCCCCTCGACATTTTAAATGCCCCCCCACCTATAGAACCAGTCTGTAATCATCAAACGCCCACTCAAAACATTTCCTCAAGCAGTGATTTCTTGAAATACCCATAAATAATCAGTTCCTTGATCATGTGAAGTCACCCATTTATGTCCGTGCAAGCAATTTTGCCTACTACAAATTATCATCGTCACACTGATTTATATGGGCAAGAGCAAAATTTAAGATGACTAGAATGTTTATCCCATAAAACAGACTTAAGTGCATCAATCGTGAAAACAAACGAGGATAAGAAAGAGCATCAAATCATGGCAGCTGGACAAGTAGCTCACCTATTGTATGTATTTGGGGATTTCGCCTTTTCGCAACAGGGAGAGAGAATACTCCCCAATATCCATGAGATCTTCAATGTTGTGGAGGGATCTCTCTTCGGCAGCCAGCATGAAGATGGCTTTCACCTCGGCCTTCTTAGATAGCCTAGCAGCTAAAGTAAGAGGCAGGTTCGACGAATTTAGGCTCCGCAAGATTTGGCGATAAAGAGAAAGAACCTGTCCCCTGTTCCTTGCAAGATCCTCGGCCGTCGCCCATATTAGACCTTTGGCCATTTCTCAGGACTGACCAACAAACAAAGAGAGACATGAATAATCCATGCTTGCGAGTGAGGCAACAAGTTCATGTCATTATTAACTCAATCACTAATCACTCGATGCAAGGCCATGCAATTGGACACGTTCAAGTGGTCATTTCAGTGATGAAAGCTACAACCTTTCCGAAGAAAGCGATATAGTAACTCCTTCAACGACGAACCAAGAATTCCGGTAAGAATTGTCTTACAGGACTTTTGTCGAACATATGTCGGACAGCAAATTTATAACAGCATCTACATATACAGTACAACCGCCCACGAAACCGAAGGGTACGAGGAAATGGGTGAAGAAAGCCGATGAGGAAAGACGACGATGAGCCTTCGCAATCAAAGTCATGTCGAATTCAGCAAAGAAAAGTTGAGAAATTGCGTAACTATAAAGAGTGGCATTTGGGTCAAGTGATTTACGCGAAAAGCACGAGGGTGCCGGTTCGGGAGCAATCGCCGGACTTCGATCGCCGGTGAGCGACGGGGTTGCGCTGCTCGCGGCGGCCGACGACGGAGCTGTGGCCGGCAGTTGGTGCACCGAAAATTCCAGAGCTGCCTGGTCCAGTCTAGGAGATTTTAGGAGGAGGTTCCCATGGAGTGGTACGTTCTTCTAGAAAAGTTTCAACAATAAAGAGTGCAGTTTTAAAAAAAATTGTAATATTACTTTCTTCATGACTCTTTATTATAATTTTACAAATTATAAAATTTATTTTCTGGCAAGAACTTTTCCGTTAATATGTTCAATTGACGTTGGCTTCATCCATATTTTTATGACATTTTTTAATATTGGGAAATTAATCTAAATGTATAGATTTCCATATATGACGTGTGAATAATGTCAATAATTATCATAATTTCTTTAGAAAGGTACAAAAAAGCAGATAATCAACAAGAATGGGAAATGCATATAAGGTAAGATCTGAGAGAATATAGTATCAAATGAATACTTTATAAAACACGTAATAAATATTATTTGAGTTCATTTTACGATTTTCATCTTTCAAATAAAATATAATTATGTTCTCATAGCTTTTAAATTGGGCATGTTTTTTGTAGGAAGTAATTGCCCTAATTATTACTTTTCTCATCTTATCGAAACTCGAAAAAAAGAAAAGAAAAGCACACTCTATTTTTTCAATAAATAACAATTAACAAAACATCGACATATAAGAAAAAAAATCTAAATGTTTTTATTTTCACTTTCTGTCAACGAGAGAGCATGTTTTAGATCTGGAAGATTTTAGTCTTATTTTATCAATTTCCATCTTTGCTCATTGACTGCAGCACATACTTGACATTCACCTGAAGTAAATTGGCATGAACTTTAATGGAATTTTTTTGAAAAAAAGTTTGAATATAAAACTAAAAGTGAGATTACTTTCTATAAACCACTTCATACTTTTTTCTAATTAGCAATCATAACATTACATCGCTAATTAAAGAGTTGTATATAATTTGGTCCTTAGTTTTACAACTATACATTATAAGGCCACTGTAGAGCACTATTTATTGTCAAAGTGTCAAGTGTCCTTAATAATGGCCATTCATTCATGTATATTGCTAATTGCCATTCAAAGTCACCACTCGTCAATTGCGACTTAATGACCCTTTCATAAAATACACCTATGTAAAATAAAGGGCTTATTCATTAAAGGGGTTGGATTTTCTATAATCCATTTTTTTTTTGATCAGCCTATAATCCATATATTTGAATTCTTTGTATTCTTCCCATCTTCCAATCGCCGGCTTAAACATTGAAGGGCCGATCCAAGTCCTAACCCTATACCCCTTAACTTGGATTTTAATCGCGGATTAAGTTTTGGAGCTGAGCTATGTTTGGTAAAGTGGTCCTTACATCCTCCCCTTTCCTCCGTAGTTGTTCATAAATGCAATGCTTATCAAGTATATCAAATACTAAATAAGATGAGCATACTTACCCTTCACTCCTTTGGAGATATGGAACACTAGATACAATGTGTATATAACTATTTGGTTCAACTAATTTAAAAGATTTTATATTCTATTCAATCCAAAATGGAGGACCAAACCAATGTTCTTATCTCCTCTCCTAGCAAGACTTTGGAAATTGAGGTTCACATCCCCAACGTTGTCATGGTTGTTAGATCATAGTATTGATGAAATATGTGAAATTTTCATTGTAACTAATGTTTATGAATGATACAGTAGATCAAATTCACACCGAGCGTAGAGAGATAAACATATTGATTTCATCACCTTAAAAAACACAGAGGGAAACCGATTCTTCCTTAATGCCTACTTGCTCCGAAAACGATCATAGGTTGGCCAATGTAGGCCACCACTGGCCACGTGACATGCCTCGCCCAAGCCCCCACTACTCCACCAACTTCACCACTGACCAATGCGAGAACACGATCGAGTCCATCGATCCGACCCACCACCGCCACCTCCTCGCGGCTTTCTTGAACCCTCTTTCTCTATCTCTCTATTTCCTTTTCAATACCAACGAGCCTGAATTGTCGTGGTGTGCGGGGGGTATTTAACAAAAAGAGAACAAACCCACCAACCCTCGTCGCCACCCACCGAATCCTTGCGCCCGAGAAGCACTAAAAAACTCGGAAAGGTGCGTCCTTTTGGCGACGGTGAGTACCGGAAAGCTCCAGCCTTTGTTGGGTTTTGGCGAATAATGGCTGCGAGGATGTTGTGGGCTTCCAGGGCTGCTGGGTATCTCAGGATCTCTGTTTCCCACAGGGGCTTCGCCACCGGTAAGATGGGGACGGTTTGTCTTGTTTTGATCCTCTGTCGTTAAGGTGTTCTTCTGATCATGAGCTGATCTGTAGATCCGAAAAGAGGGTGGTTTGATTGTGCGTGGCAGTGAAGATCTTGTTTTTTTATGATATTGAGGACGATAGTGGTGCTTGTATTTTGTGTGGAAAAGGACCGATTTTGAGGAGGATCTCGTGTCATGCTTGATTTGATTTGCTGTGCTGTTGTTGGGTTTGTTCACTGCACAGACCTGTAGATTCTGGGTTAATATTTGTTTAGTTGTCTCAAGTGAGATTCACAACAGTCATGACGTGCTTATTTTTAAGGTGTATGGACAAGCAAGGCATTGGTAGATCTCAATGTTCGAAAAGTGGTTTCCTTTCAAATGACATTTGGTTTAGTATGTTGGAAGATGACATCTTTGGTGTTTATTAATTCGGCTTTGATTTTATCCTCTTTTTTCAAGAAAAAAGTATTGAGGAGCGCTCTCGTTAATTGTGATAGGCAATGTTTGATCCTGAAGGATTGTCAATGGTTAATTATGATGAGCAATGTTTGATCCCGGAGGTGATTGTCGGTGGAGCGTAGTTGTCAAACAATAATTGGCATTAGAAGATGCTAATGGTTTTGTGAATAGCAAAATCAATCCAACCAATGGGCGTTAAAATTGAAAAAAAGGTGATAGTCAATGCTAACACGTTAATTGAAATCAAGAAATGGGATATAATTGTGGTGATAGAACAGGATCATCCTAAGGGTGATGATCAGCTGGTAGCCTACTTGATGAGCAGTTTCATCTGATATAGAATAGTCATGACTGCATAGTAGTTGTGGATCTAGGGAAAGTAAATTTTTTTTTTTTTCAAATGATGAGGTTGTTCTAGAAATTGATTTATTCTAGAAGTGGCATAGTGCTTTGTGTAATTTAAGTTAAAGTGATTGAAATACTAGCAAGGCTATTCTGTTGTTGTTACTCGTAGTAAAATGGCCTTTCTTTGCCAATTGTTTTTGCATTGGAGTGCAGGCTTTTCATACTACTATTGACTTGGCAGTAGATTTTTATTTTGTCTTTTGGTAGACTATTAATGTGCACCTACCTTGACAAAGTTCAATTCAAATGCTTCTGGTCTGAACTTTAAACATCATTTGTGTTTGCTGGGAGTGCTCGCGCAAATTTGATACTCGAACATTTCGTGGCTTCCTTTTTGCTGAATTCTTTGCTGCCTATTTTCCAGCTCATTTTACAATTTCCTGAATAAAGATTTAAGGTCAAAAGTGAGAGAAAGTGCAATTCATGTTTTGATCAACTTGTGGCAACTGTGACAATCTTTGCCAGATTCTTCATGGTGGTTCTTAGCTTCCTGGTTCTTCCACTCATACCTGTTCCTTGTACCACAGTTCTGAAAGATCTGAAGTATTGCGACTCCCATGAGTGGGCGAAAGTTGAAGGCAGTTCTGCGACAGTTGGCATCACCGATCATGCTCAAGATCATTTGGGTGATGTCGTGTACGTCGAATTACCAGAAGTTGGGGCATCTGTGACCCAAGGCGAAGGTTTTGGTGCAGTTGAAAGTGTCAAGGCCACCAGTGATATAAACTCCCCTGTTTCCGGGAAAGTTGTTGAAGTCAATGAAGAACTCAGCAATTCTCCTGGCTTGGTTAGTCTCCTAATGCTCTTCCTCTACTTATGACACTCTGGAGTTTTAAAAT
Organism: Angophora floribunda; assembly: GCA_014182895.1. Taxonomy (NCBI): domain Eukaryota; kingdom Viridiplantae; phylum Streptophyta; class Magnoliopsida; order Myrtales; family Myrtaceae; genus Angophora; species Angophora floribunda. The sequence continues at coordinate 42,424,405 of CM024709.1, read as the reverse complement.
GTCTTCTTTTAAGATGGAATGTTAGTTGGACATAAAGGTTGAACTAAATTTAAGTTCTGTGTAGATGTCTTGCTGGTCTACCTCTGTATATCTGTCTACACTTCATGAAAGTTCTGATCTTTCTCATTAGTAATTCTGGTTCTATTTGTTTGCTGATGCGAGTTTACTGATCTGTAGATTAACTCAAGCCCATATGAGCAAGGATGGATCATAAAGGTTGATATAAGTGACGCAGGCCAACTAAACAACCTGATGGATGCTGACAAGTACTCCAAGTTCTGTGAAGAGGAGGATGCAAAACACTGAGCAAATTCTCGACCCGAGTAGGGTACTGATGTCAAATTCTGCAATGACTTGTTTCTCTTCCGATGTCCTTTCATTTCTTTCCTGACTTTTATATCTGAATGCATTTTGTCTTCAGTTTCTTTAATGCGTCTATTCTGAGAGATTGATTGGTATAATTTGGGTTTTGTTTGGGCTAAGTAGGTAGATTCCATTCACTTCATGCCAAAAATCTTGCTAATTGGTGAGAAAAATATCAGCTTTGACTTGTTTGGAAAGTTAAGAGCATCTAATGCGGCGAACAAATACTATTGATATGAATTACAAGCTTGTCACCAACTTAATACTTCGATTATAAAAGGACTGATTGGGTTCGAGACATAACCAAAGAAAGGATTCCATCTGCAATAAAAAAAATCTTCAGTGTGTCGATGCTGAAGACTTGATTTAGTTCCAAGAGGTCCTGTAAGCGAAATTGGCATGCCCATTGCCTTTCTTTTAAGGTGCATACTCAGTTGATGTCATGTTGGTTATTCACGCCATTACATATCTATGTTTCCAGTCATTTCATTTCTGGATTAATTGTAGGTAGATGAAAGTGAACTTCTGAAGGTAAACTTAATCAAGACCCCCTCCTTTATTATTCGAAAGCTTGTAATACAATATAGCTGAAAACTAATTACATCCAAAGGGACTTGCAGCAATCAGTATAAGGGCAGTATCTTGTATCCATTAACTGCAACGCCACTCATTCAGCCGAGAGAACTCATCTGTCCAACGCTGACAACGTCCGTCACGAACTCAGCGAAGATGATGCCTGGTAACATATGAACAGGCCCTCCTGTGAGTGACAGGGAGATGCAGTGGAAACAAACAGAGAAGTGATTGAGCATGAAGGATGACATAAATAGACCTTAGCGTTTCTTTCGTCGCTTTCCGGACTTTACAGCGGATAGTTGGGAGGCCAAGGTGCTGATGAGCTTCATAGCGATGACAACCAGAGAAGCCTGCGAAAATGCATACAGAGCGCGAAATTATTTTTCCGCCCCGAAAAGAACAGCCCATATTGTTTATGTATACCAAACTGCAAGGATGATGAAATAATTACGCACCATAGTAAACTCCATCAACCTCGAGCACATCAATCTGCAATAGAATTTTCCACAGAAACATCACAAAGTCATTATCAAAGGCGCGAAATCTTGTAACAACAAAGCAAGCCGGGGCAACATCGCTAGCATTACTGATATGCTAATGCAGCTACTTCTCCAAACACATGAAAACTCCATGTCAATATGAGCTTCTACTCTCAGGCAGAATGCTTCTGAACTGGTTTGATTGGCCCAGGATCACATACTAAAACACAGAAGCATTAACTCCCCAATTCAACTTCATCTACTTTATACACAACATACACACACAGAGGATCATTGAAACTCCCCATGCGGTCTTCATCCAGATCAATCTTGCCCACCCACCACAGAGCCTATGCTGTATACATTCTCCGAAAGAACCCAACATCTCATAAGAACGGAAAACGACGGGTGTGGGATCATTTTACATACAGGGACTTGGAGGCCGATCTCTTGGATACTGTCCATGAGGTCCTTCACTTTGCCCGGATCATTCGCCCTCGTTCGCATCAACGGCCTCCTGATCTTGTCCAGCGGCAGCTCCACCACCACCGGCCCTGCTTTCCCTTGGCCTACGCTTTGGCTCTGGCCCGGAGCAGCCCCTTCAAGATCCCGACATACCCACAAGAAAAAAAAGCCCACTTCAGCTAACGATCAATCAAAACTCGTCCACAAGAGTCTGTAATCCGTCGGCAGAAGCAGACGGCGACCCAAGAGGGCGATGGGTCTGCAGACTCACCGTTCGATGAGGCGGAGGCGGAGACGGAGAAGCTTCTCCATCTGCTCGCCGTCGTCGTCGCCGGGAGATGCAGCATGAAGCTCGCCATTCTCGGACTCCTCGAGCTTTGCGTTCGTTCCGTTCAGCTCTGAATTGAATCCGAGGAAGGAGGCTCGTGTATGTACATCAAATATCTTGGGAAGACGAGAGGACTAGAATTGTTGTCACGTGTGTGAAGTGGACTCGCGGGACAGTCGTGCGCGCGTGAAAGTCGTGGACGGTGATCTTGTCCTGGACGACAATAGTTGAAATGGTTCGAAAAATGAAGTAGAATTTAGCAAGCGAGATCCAAATTCGACTTGACGCTCCATGATAACTTCGAAATCAACCCAAATCGGATGATTTCTTTTTTGGTTGCACTAAAACATTCTGATGATGAGGTGAAATGATACAAGCAACTCAATATGATGCGTTAATTGGGATCTTAATGTGTTAAGTTAAATTATTTGTCCATTTCAATTAAGGGAAAAAAAGCCATTCATGGGTGATTTAAGCTTGACTAGTGGCTGCTCTAAGTTAGTTTTATTTTCGTTTTATTGTGCTCGGTTCCATTAGCTTACTTAATTAAGTCGATCTTAAATATTCAATTATTTGACTCAGAGAACTTGCAAATATATTAGAGCCACTAAATGATTTTTTGTTTTGATCGTACTTGAGTATGTCTAGGATCACTTGCATTCCTAGTTGGGCCTAGACTCAGTATTGTTCGAGCTAGGTGGCTATCGAGAAATCAAGCTTTATCAAGCTCGAGCTTTCCCTCGTTCTTCATATGGGTGTGGGACGGGTTGGGCGAGATAAGAAGTCCTACTTGAGCATAGTTATAATTTGAGGGACTAAAGTGATGCAAAATTGTCTACAGGCGGCGAAAAATAAGAAGTAGATGAAACCTCGGGAGGCTTAAAATAAAATCGACGACGATATCGGCCATCGCTAGCGAAACTGCTACGGCTCACACCTTCAGAGCCTCGCACAGAATCCATCGATGGCTGCTCTCTACTCCTCAGCTCTCCTTCGGTACTCTCTCTCTCTCTCTCTCTACCCTCTTCAATCTCGATTGCAATGGCGAGAAAGCTCCGTGTTCTCTGCTCCTGAATGCGATCGTTTCTCTGCAAATTTTTCCGTTTCAGGAGCTGTGGAGCAGGTGGTGTCAAGGCATTTGCGTTTTCCAGAAGCTCCTCTCGAGCTCTCGCTTCTGCCAAGTTCGCTCCTCCGCTTCGCTTTCAGTCGCGTCGCAGGTACTTTCGTCGTTCTTGGTATCGGACGCCGCAAAATTTATGTGCTGTTATCCCTTTTTTCGGAAGCGGCAAAGATGGCTTCTTTTTGAAAAGTCGGGGATTGAAGGATGATCTTCTTTAGAAATCCATTTGATCGGGTTGTTTTTGACGTTGTTACGATAATTTGATATGGGATTTGGCAAGAAATCTTGAAAATGGAATAAAAAGATGATCTTGTTGTGTCTGTAGAGCTTCACTGAGCTGCGACTTCAAGAAATGTGTGTTATTTGCTTTAGCATTTCAGTCCGCAAGGCGGTTTTTCCCAATGCGGTCAATCGGATTTGTCTCGTGGGATTCCTTTCTTTTGCTCAAGCTGTAGATTGGAGTCTCTTGCTTTTCCATGTGTTGGAAAATTTGCTTCTTGCTACTGATGGAAATGCCCTTGATGTCCCTCTCGAATTGTTTGTATTCCTAGATCTTTTTGCGTCAAAGCGACAAGCAGTGAAGAAGATGCTGCCAAAGCAGCTGCTGCAGTTGCTGACACAGGAGCTCCAACCATGTATGATGTATTCTGTTCTGACTGATTCAAACTGGTTCATTTTGATTTCTGCAATAATTTTTTCTGTGCTTAATTTGGAAGCTGATCCATAGTTTGCCTTTACCTTTCTTTTTCAGATTTGACAAGATCATAGCCAAGGAAGTTCCATCGTCCATTGTGTATGAGGATGAAAAGGTCCTAGCTTTTCGAGACATTAGTCCACAGGCTCCGGTTCATGTTCTAGTTATTCCAAAAGTCAGAGATGGCCTTACAGAGCTCGGAAAGGTTAGCTACAGTTCTGTTGTTTGCCAATGGCTATCTCGGATGTCATGTGTGCTTATTGGGATGTGTGTGTACTTATCTTATATGGACTTACAGTGTCCAACATAAGATGCCTGGCAGTCACATCAATTCACTTTCCTTTCTAATAAATAATTCATCTTTTTTCATTGCCGATTGGTTGCTGTACAACATAATAACAGCTAATGAAGTCATATGTGCTAGAAACTTTTGTCATCTTGGGAAATCACTGAGAGCAATGAGGTAGATTTTGTCTCAATGCGTTTTTATATTATGATCACCGAAAGTTCCAGTCTGAAGAGGGAGAGGGATATGCTAGAAGACACTTTATATCATTTGAGATGGTAGGGCTCTTCTTGAGATGAATGATTCATATCAAAGGCATATCAATGGGTCTCTCTGCATGTTTCAATTATTGTGCTGAATGGTAATCATTCGTTTATAATTGGTTCTTATAGATATTATTAATCTGCATTAGTTTATTCACTTTGCCAGCCTAGTAATCTTTCAACATAGGATAGATGAGGCAGCCTGCTGCCGAGATTCATTCTGTTGGTATAGATCCTACAGAAGGTGAATAGACACAGAAACAGAAACAGAACCAGTTCTATCATGGTTTAATTACTCTCAATACTGCTAGGTAGCGTGGGGTAGTGAGTTTAACATAAATCTAACCTAAAGTTGATAACTGATGAAGTTACTTTTTTTTTTGGTCGGTGATGAAGTTACTTGACTCACTGAGAATCTCACATATTTCTTCTGATTTTCTTATGAAGTGAATGATTGGTCTACTCACTCATATGGCACCTCCAAGAACATCAAAGATTTGAGATTTTCTCCTCAAAGAAATATCAAATTTCATGTTGAGGGGCTTTATTTCTCCTTTCTGTCCTCCTAGAACCCATTTATGCATGTAAAAGGCCAATTAATACGTTCCAATAGTGCAACTTGCTGCTTAATAGCTGCATAATACATCCTGCTCTTTTTTGGAGATACAAAGATTTGATTTTCCATTGCTTCTATGCAGGCTGAAGAAAAGCATTCCGAGATACTGGGTCAACTTCTCTATGCTGCCAAAGTTGTGGCTGAAAAAGAAGGCATTCTTGATGGATTTCGCGTTGTCATCAACAGTGGACCAAGTGCCTGTAAGTTTTTCGTGATTCTTTTATCTGCTGGATAGAATTTTTTCATCTTAATTATCTGCGCAATCTCAGGTTGCTTAAGAAAGCATGTTAACTCTCTCTCTCTCTCTCTCTCTCTCTCTCTCTCCAGGTCAGTCCGTTTATCATCTTCACCTGCATGTCCTGGGTGGTAGACAAATGAAGTGGCCTCCTGGTTGAAGTTGAACCAAGCCATATTGATCATCGCCATTTTGTGATTTATTGAGATGTATTCTCACGATAGTTCTGCTCTCTTTCACTCACTGATCATGTAAATATGCTTGAGGTTTTCCTTTGATCATAAAAATTGTTGCCAGATCCGTATTTGAATGTCTTCATGTTTATCCCCATCTGAGCAAAATGTAGCTTATATATGGCTATAAAATATATATATATTTTTTTGGTCGAAATTATAAGAGGATTGGCAATATTACAATCTGTACGTTTCTATAGATATGACTAGTTGGCTCGTGTTAAGCTTTTGTTGGATCAGCTTGACAAAAGGCACATAAATCATCAGCTAGTTGTGCCACTAAAAGAATTATTGACATTATGATGGAGGGCAGTTGGTAATTCATGTTAGCGTGTTGTAACCGTGCGAGTAATGTGTATCAATTGGTGTCATACTAAAACATCATGATTTTTATATAACATGTAAAATAATTTAATTGTGATGAAAATGTGTAAATTTCTATCTATCCGTGTCAACATATAAAGCTTATGTGTCAGGACAAATTTGAACTCTCTATAATTTGTGTTTTATCTCATGCACGACATTGCAAGTCCGGTTTAAATCCGGTCAAATCATTATTGAATGATTAGGTGAAGCATGATAACCATGGGAAAGGATGATCTTCGAACAAAGGAAGGAAAAAGTAGAAGCTAGTCACTCTCCTAATACATATGGAAGAATAGTCTCCGAAATAAGTGAAGGGCACTCTTCAAATTTTCAAGGAAACTCGTATCAAGGTCCGTAGGTACAAGGAGAGCTTTCCCATACGGTATACTTCACAGAAGTAAGGACCTTAGCTAGTATATGTAAGAGCAGCCTACAAAGATGTCAACTCAACATTCCAACAGATGAAATGAATAAGGTATACTCTCAGATCTTCTTCTGTACAATGTACAATATGTGGAAAATACATGCAGTAATCAATCTTTAACTACCCTACTCTGCATCATCACAAGTACCAGAATCAATAATGATCTACAATTTCTACCCAGCCTAACAAACCCTAAAAAATCCTCTGCCAAGGGCTTGGTGTAAAGGAGGGGTGTCAATTGTAAATGGTGTCACTAGCAAGAAATGAGGATAAATTAATGGCACCGATCCTCCTCGATATTTCTAAACTCAGCCTTGAAGGGTGTCCTACAGATCGCGGTAAAGTTGCTGAATCCAACACGAGCTAATTCCAACACCAACTGGCCAGCACCTAAGCAGGCAGGGTTTGCAAATAGTGGTCAAGGATCAAAGTTACAAATAGTGCTCGCGTCATAGAGTAGAAATGACCCCAGTCTGGTTTGAGCAGATACAGGAACAGTCTGGTTCACTCATGTCCCTCTTGACAATCCTCTTGTCACGGTTAATCATCAGTTTAATAAGGGGCAGCTTCTGCGATATTTGCCGCCAAATTTCATTGACTGTTCCATCTGGATCACCATACTCGAAATATCGCTTCACCTGGATAAATATGACACAAATCGGGAGAAAATCAGTGTAATCCGACTTCTCTCAGCATTAAGCATTTAATGCTCCGTCACAAGTTCAATTATCAATGCGACCAGAGCACATAGACAGAACATGTTCTACACCACTAAATTTTTTTAATTGCAAATTGAAACAAGGGGCATTAGCAACAAAGCACGTTGATAAGGGAGCATAACTGGATCCAACAAAAGTGATGCCAAAGTTCACTGATGACAATGAGGCATAATCTGTTCCGTTCAATAATTATTAAAATAACAAATTTGCCATATAGCCTAGTCAAGGAAGTTAGGCATAGCTACAACAGAAGAATGATAAAAACTTATGAAATTGCGCAAGTGGTGCTTACCTCTTTTATCTCTTTCTGATATTCCAGAATCCTTTCTGTTGGTACTTGTCTCAGAAGTTTCACCAAAAACCCTCGCTTCAGAGAAGAGGCAGTATCTACAAATATTGCAATTTTCCGATAGTCTATGACATCTTCAAATGGCAACTCGATGCTGTCACTGATGATAACTGGGACACACAAGCTAACTATAGAATCGAACAGACGGCAGGCCGATGGAGTATCACCAGCAGGGTTGAGACAGAACTTGGATGTATGCATCCCCTGTGATGCTGCACGTCGACTCTCTCTAGATTGCGCACCATGTTTCATTACGACATCCTCTTCATTTTCAAGTAATTGAAACAGCAAATCACGAATTTTTCCTCCCTAAAAATCATAAAGAAATCAACAAAGGGTCCATAGATTTAAAAGATAAAAAGATCATATTAAGCTGATCCCAGTCAGTGGGAAAAGGTTGAGTTCACTATAATGATTCAAATTGATTGTCATCGGGATGAATCTCAATATCCGAGTGATAAGGTGAAAGCACCAAATTAACTACACCTTGTTTATGATGCTAGGTTGCTGTAGGTTAAGTATGTTCTTTGTGTTTTAAACTTGGATGCTATATGAATTTGGTAGCATGTGTTTACGGATTGTTCATTGTTGTAGAGCTACAAAATATGTCTCAGAGATTGAGCTCCAAAAACAAGTCACAGTAGCTTTTCAAAGGCCACCATAGTGTGCTTGTAATTTGAGGTGCTCTAAGATGCTTGCCAACACTGTAGGGAAGCTGAAGCACCTTTTTGAAATCTGAAGCAGTGGTCATACAGTAATCTCAAACTCTCATCAAGTTTCTCTTAAGAGTGGATAAAAAATTATCAAGAAATTATGAAGCAGTCATGAACTAGAATCCTTGTAAGGAGGTAAACTATTACAAGAGATAAGTTTGATCAGAATGGTTTTGTGAAGAAACAATTGATCTAACCATTGGGAAGGACTCAGAAGCCTCACTAAAAGAATCCTTCAACATGTAAATCCCACAAATCTACCAATTCAACGTGAAGGTGAAGGAGCCTAGACCTTAAACTCATAAAATGTCCTATTTATAAACCTACGAAAGAGAAACATGCATCAGATCAATCAATATCTAAGAAGTAAAATCAAGGCAGCCTTTGTGTTCATTTATATAATCACAGGATAAAGGAAGTCTTGTAAGAAAAGCCAACTCTTATTCAATTTTTAGTGATTGGAACAATAGTGAGGGAAGGCAGAAGAAAACCTCATGCACATGAATTTTTGTTTGGAAATCTAATAAAGCAAACACCAAAGCAATCCAGAGATTTGGAAAAAGTGTTATATGACAATCAATTCTTGTCAAGAGATGCTGCAACCTTACAGTGATTTAAGGCATTACGGCATTCAAACATGAGAGATGCAAAAGAGCACGGATGTTTAAAACTGCAAACACATGCACCACAAAAGGTTTGGCAAGATGTCCACAACGAATTGCACCCAATTATTTAAAGTACTGCAATGCTCACTGATACAGAAGCTAAACTAACACTTTTATCATTCAACTAATAGTTCCAATTTTTGGTAATTAACTGAAAACTAAAATTCCCTGTATCTAATTCGCTAACCAATCTTTAGCATGTACTTAGCTAGCTTCGCTAACATATACAACAACATCAGCACCAACACATTCTACTTGAGTATAACTCCCCAAGAGAATGTGCAGATTCCAATTCTTGAATGGACAATCTAATTTTCACAAAAATAACTAAACAACATATTCAATTGTGGAACCGGTCAAAAAACTTCAAATTTACCTCTTTCCGGAAACGGTTGCCCATAAAGAACAACAAAGTCTTGCGTTTCTCAATCCCGATATCACCATTGTAAGTGTTGATCCGATGCGAATACGGCAAGATCACATCCTTCACCAGTGAGGCCTGGTCTGGCTTCAACCGCCCGAAATCTGACACTAACAGAATCGCATTCTTAATGTGATCCACAACCCGGTACAGCGCATTCGGGTCCTGAGCAATGATAACGTGATCACGCCCATTGTTCCTCTTCCAATACGCCTGACCCTCCAACCACTTCACCAGCTCCTCCTGCATCTCCTCGTCGCTGTACAACGGATCCGTCCCCGGGGGCCGGCCCTGATTCACAATCAAGCTCAACGAGGAGAACACTGGCAGGAAGAAGAGATCGGCCTCTTCGGGATCAGTGACCCGAGCAATAGGCGAGCCGGCCCGAGCCCTCTCCGACTCGGGCCGGTTCAGGTCCGCGAAGAGGTACCACTCCGCCATGTGCTGGTGCCCTGGGTACTTGAGGGCCGACACGTCAGCGACGGGGGCGCCGCCGCGCGCGGCCGAGTGCTCCCGGATGACGCCATAGGTGAACCTCTCGGGGAGCTCGTACATGAAGACCTTGGCGGGTAAAGGCGGCGCCTTTCCGGGGAAACCCGACGGGCCTTCCACTCGGGTTTCCCCGGAAAGATGGTGAATTCGGATTGGAGGGTCGACTTTGGGATCTGGGTTGAGGAAGGAAGTGAAGAAGGCGTAGAGGGCGAGGAGGAGGAAGACCAAGATGAGGGCTTGCTTGAGGAGGGAGGACTTGCGAGCCATAGGGATCACAAGGGAGGATTGCGGCGGCGGGGGATTCGGGGACGAGATTGGGATCGCATTGGCGGGAGGGGAAGTGGGTTTGGGTTTTCTTGATTTTGCGGATCGCTCGCTCATCGGTTCAGCAGCTGAAACGCATACCGGGATTTGCAGAGACAGACAGACAGACAGACAACACACGAGACGAGGAGGAAGAAGAAGAAGAAGACGACGAAGGTGGAGTGTCATCGGCGTTTGGTCTGTACTTATATAAGTTGGGAACAACGTTCATTGGGAATTTTGGATGAAATTAGATTGATGGGGACTTTTCTCTTTTATTTGTACAAATAAATATGGCATTTTGATCTTCTCTTCAGTGGTGTTTTTTTGTTTTTGTTTTTTTGCATTGAGTTAAATTATTTGCATCAATTAGTCCCACGATTCTTACATTGTTTGTTATTGATACAATTCGTTGTCTAATATGAGTTACGAATTGAATAATTATATATTGATATCATTATTTATTGTTTTTGAAATTTTGTATTTGTTTAGTTAAATATTACTAATGACAATGAAAAATTAATACCGGTCAAAATAGGTAAATTTGTCTCAAATATAAACCCTTCCTGATTATGGAGATGAAATTAACTTTGTATTATTACTTGCTTGCTTACTAAATATTCTATACGAAAAGTCACTTACTATGTAAAGAAGTTATTAATCCCTCTAAGTAATTTATTGATCTGTAATACATTAAATTGTTTGAAAACTATATTAAGTGCTAAATATTCTATACGAAAAGTCACTTATCATGTAGAGAAGTTATTAATCTCTCTAAGTAAGTTATTAATCTCTTTAAGTAATTTATTGATATATAATACATTAAATTGTTTGAAAACTATATTGAGTGCAAAATCATAGGGAGTTGACTACGGCAAAGTAAACCCCAGAGGCTGATGATTGTGGAAGTTCAGTGGCCAGATGTAATCGATGCCATTCTCTCATATTACCTCCTCTTCTCCATTTTGCTCCTCGTGCCAAAACAGAAAATAAACGAATTGATAGTTAGCAAAGAGAGATGTACAAAACCATCACCCAGAAAACATCATAGTCCACTCCTAGATTGTGTCTTTTCAAGAGCCATCCCTCAAGAAGAGCAAGAAGTCAGCTCCAGAAACGCCGAGCACTTGCTGTCTCCATGCGCTAGCACCGGAACCATTTTGCCGCCACTATCCAGATTGATTTCAGAGCCTCACGAAAACAAACAATGTCATCACCACAGACTGATATATGCAAAAGAGCTCCCGAAGGGAAGGTCTGTCGGGTTGTTGATTGTCTACTTGGAGTGCGGAGTACTGTTGTAACAGTTAGATCAAAATGCAGGATGAAATTTGCTTGAATCCACTTGGGATTTTGATGTGGGTTCCTGTATAAAGAGTCTAGCATCGCGCACGAGATCATTCTAAAGCTACACATTTCCTCACTCTCGTAGCTTCTTGATATCTGCGTTGTTTGCTCTTTCTCATATATTACCATCAAAACTGCAAAATGCTCCACAAGAGGTATTGAGTCTGAATGGACAAGTTGAGGAGAAGCCATTAATACATGCTCTAAGACTCTGAAGGTGGTTGGTCGAGGACCAAACTTCGTCGAAAGAGGACAAAGCATCACCGAGTCACCATGGCAGATATTACTACTTTAAGTAACGATGTTGAAAAGCTCAACCACAGCAACTATAACAACAGGGGCGCGTGTTGCAGTTGTGCATACTCTGGAAGACATTGTTGGCGGTGGTAACGCTACACCTTGAGCTAATGACGACAAGTTTGAGAAGTGGAAAGTTGAAGATGACAAATTTTGAGAACGAGTTCCTGCATCGCACAGGACTGCAAAAGTACAGAACGATGCATGTAACACCCTCATAGACCTCATTAGCTCGTTGCGCACACGAATGATGCAAGTCCAGAGATTAGAAGACGAGCTCTCATCCATCCCCCGGCTGGATGGTGAGCCTTTGCATGGCATTAAAAAAAAAGGGCGGTACCATGAAATTACAAAACTAGATCCTCCAAATCCTATAAAAGCACATGTTGAGAGGATTGTTGTTCATGGCCCAAGACTAGAATGTATGGTCATTATCACTGTGATAGGAGGATGGGCCACTGAAAAAGGAAAAACTTGCAATTTTCTGAATCTCCTAACTAGACTTCCCTTGAATTGCTCTCTAGTGCTACTATTTCTACACTGCGAGATGTTCATCTTACTATCGAAAGCCAATTAACTCACTGAAAATTGTGGAAGAATTGAAGGATTTTAAGGATTTAAATTTGTAATTTTTCTGCAGAAAGTCAGTACTACGGTGTTATGACTCTTCACCTCTGGTCACCTTGGTGTTTGATGGTAGTAAATGTTGTCAATGCTTTGTGTTTCACGGCAACATCATTCAATACACGTGATGGTAGAAAGAGACTGAACTTTTTTGCGACAGTCCTTAAAACACTAGTCAATGAGAATTGCGCGAACACAAGCATTTCTTCAGCATAACACTCTCCTTCCAAACAGTAGATCCAAGGGAATCAGAATTTCACTGAGACTTCCATTTGGAGTGTGAACTTGGAAAGGTCACCAAGTCGTGACTTGAGCTATTTCCTTGACTAGACAAAAATTTGAACTTCACTAGCATCTGAACTGTAAGGTACAATATAATAAACTGACTCCATTAGAGTCTATGTACAATGCAAACAAAAATTCAGCTCAATCATCTGCTCCCAGCTTGCAGAATGGTTTATGCGGATGCAATGCAGACTTCCGGAAAATCACATGTACCGGTCGTTCATGATCAGAACACCAGGCAGTCTTCTGGATGAGAGAGCATGATGTTGCTGTACATGTGTTTAAATTGGAGTAAAGCAAACAAGGTCGCTGTCACAGAAGCAAAAGCAGCAATTGGAATAGTGATTTGAGCATCATCGTCACCAAGGCGGATGAAAAGGGTGGCCTCAAAGGCCACCATCATGGTTGCAAAGGAGACAAGGAGGCTTCCAAGTCCTAACACCAGCCTGTTTGGTAAGGAATGCTGAAAATCTTCCTCCTCATAGCGTGACGTCAAAATGGAGAGGAACACCAAGATTGAAGTTGCAGAGGAAAAGATACCCACCACAGTCGATAAGGTGAAAATCATAATTGACTTTTGATTTAGGAAGATAGGTTTCCCCGTGTCATTATTATTGCCACCAGGACCAGTAAAGATGGCAGTAAGCATCAAGGTGGCAATGAATGTCGCAACAACCATGCAAGTAAATGCAGTGTCCTTCATCCATTTTTCTTCTTCTTCTGAGTTCTTTGTGCTCCTCGGTGAAAAGAAGATATGGTGATTTTCCCTCGCAATTTTTCATTTCTCGATAAGAAGGCGGCACAATCTTTTCTATCTCCTATACCATCAAACAGATATTATCATCCCGAAAACGGTACATTAAATTGACTTCTTTAAGTTTTGCCAGTGCCAGTTATTGACTCAGGTTATGATTGGGATAGAATTTTCTACATCTCCTTCTTTCTTGGACGGACCAATGTGCAACATGCATGGTTCATTCCTGATGATTCTCGTTTCTTTCTTATTTATCCATATAATATTTACTACAGCTTTTTGCATGAAAGATAAAAAGAAAACTTCAACTCAGACAAGCTAGACATGCCTACAAGTTGTGATAGTAAAACCAGTGACACCCCAATCTTCAAAACATCGGATATTAAACATGCAGATAAAAGTTGTGCAATGGCCCAGGAATGCTGCTAACAAATTTTAAACTGTAGAATCCAAATTGTGTAGCATGCAAAGATTTGAGATCTAAACTAACCTTGAAAAGCAGTAGCTCTCTCCGCATTTGTAGAACTGCCCTGAGAGTCGAATTGGAGGACCCATTCCAGCCAAATGCAATATGTTATTGTCATTTTCATCTTTGTAAGCTGCAATCATATATTTATGAGCACCGATATCTTATATTAGTCTAAAGATCTTCTCGTGACGATGTGCAACTGCAGCATGAAATAAGCTCTGCTTCTGATCATCAAATTTCCAAAGAAGTTCAGGATGAAGACAGCTCAGCACAGTTAAGAAGCCGTAGTTTCCTAACTCAGCAGCAGTGATCAACAGTCGCAACGGTTCACTGAGAAGTTCTCCGATGCCTTCATCATCAAGCAAAGAAATCTCTCTCCATATAAGCTCCAACAGCTGAACTGCTGGCAAATGCGCCCACTTCAGATCGCACATCTCCTGCGTACCTGCAACTGTATTTTCTGTCGGCCCAACTTGTGAAGGAGCTGTGGATGAACTTTGAATCTGAGTAATTTCAATTTTACGACGTGCTTTACATAGTTAATCGGCTTTAAAAGTTGAAATTTCTTTAATTAGGCCTATAAATGTCACTGTTCCTAAACCAAATATCTAAGAAAAAGATAAAAACTAATGGAATTCTAATTTATGGGTCAAAGGTTGAATTTTTCGGTTTGACCAAACTTTAAACCTTCACTTTTTTTTTCTTTTCTGTTTATGAAAATTCAAAACCCAAAAGCCTAATTCTACACGCCTATGATAATTGACACATATATGCGACTTCTTCTTTTTTTTGCTTTTTCTGTAATTTTTGACCTAGAGTTGAATTTTTTTTAGATGTGATAAAGAAAGTCAAGGCAAAATTAACCGCGGTTTATTGAAAAGTGATAGCATAAGTACTAATGAAATGCAATGCCCGCATATATGTATATGTATTAGATATACTAAGGACACTTAGCTGATTTTTTTGTCAAGAAACGAACCTCAATTTTCTAACTTAGATAGTTGAGAAAATTCAGGTGTCCATACTATGAAGTTCGGATGATCTATGGAGTTAGTAGGCATCAAAATTTGGGAATTAGGGGAATAAGAATACTTTCCTCATCTTTACCCTTTACTCTATATCCAACGATATAAAAAAGAAGAAGAAAAATACAGTAAAAACAACAAGCTTTTCTCTTTTCATGTTTTTCCTCTTAATAAAAGACAAGGAATTTTATAGGGTTGAACAGAAATTTGAGTGATGATTTCATATAATTGCTATGCTTAGAGTGTGATTTGGTTGGTTTTGTTTTATAGGATAGAATTCTAAAAAATGGACGTCCAAGGATGAATCATACTAGGAGTGAAATAATCCTAAGGTAGAGGTCGAAATCCTCTCCCCGTTTCAAAGCTCGCAGCCTCGTTTTGCACACTACAAACTGCTCGTAGTAGCATATTCGGAAACTTCGATTCAGCAGTAAAACTTATACCGCAAGTTTTTGGCAACTGGCGAGTCTTATGAAGACATAGGTTGGTTTTCTCTGCTTGTGAATGACAGATTACTCAAAAGGGATATCGATGGAAGGAGTCGACGTCATAGTTAGGAGGAAAAACCAAGTGTTATGTGCCTACTAGTAGTTAATTGTTTTCTGGTAGTTAGGATTGCTGTTGATGACAGTTAGATCAAATGGAAATCACATGAAATTTGCTTGAACTCACTTTGAAATTCGATGTGGGTTCGCGTATAAGAGCCCAGCTTCACGCGCACGGGATCATCCCGAGAAATCAAGTCATTCTTCTTTCTCTATTCTTCACCTGTTCTGCCTCCGTTCCATTTTGAATTCTTCCACTGTTGATTCTTGCTGAGTTCTGTTAGGTTTGACTACACATCACCTCTTTCTAAAGCTACACTTTTGCTCCCACTCTTCTAGCTTCTTGATCTCTGCTTTGTTTGCCCTTTCTCGTATATTACCATCTAAACTGTGAAATGCTCCGCAAGTGGTAACGAGGCTCAATGGACGAATTGAGGCGAATCCATTAATACACGGTCTAGGACTGTGAAGTTGGTTGGTAAGGGACCAAACTGGTTGAAAGAGGACAATGTGCGGCCAAGTCACTGTGGTGGATATTACTATCATAAGTAGCGAAATCAAAACGCTCAACCACAACTATGATGGGGCGTGTGTTTGCGGTTAATCTTACTTGGGCAAGATCTGTAGGACATCGTTGGCTGTAGTAACACTACACCTCAAGCCCATGATGACGAGTTTTGAGAAGTCGACAGTTAAAAGCTGACAATCTTTGCCATTAATTACCACATGGCATCAAGACCCGGAGGTGCTGAAATGCATGGAACACAAGACCTCAATGGCTCATTGCACACACAAATTGCTCGAACACCAGCATTTCTTCAGCATAACAACTCTTTCCAAACTGTTGATTCAGGGGAATCAGCATTTTCACTATGAAGCCCCTCCAATGGAATACCACTAGCATATAGATTTTCAGGTAACATAAAGTAGAGCTCGCTCCATTAGTTTCAATGCATAATGCAAACAAAAATTCATCTCAATCACCCGTTCCCACTTGTGGAATGGTAAATACAGATGCAATTCAAACTACCAGCAAATCTTGTTATCATTCAAGATACAACAGGAAACTCCCTATCACACTGATGACAATCGATCACATTGTTTTTATGACTCATGTACTGGTTGTTAATGATCAGAACAACGGGCGGTCTTCTGAATGAGAGAGTAAGCTGTGGCTATATTTGTGTCTGATCAAATCAGACAAAAGGGGAAATTGTAGCAAGGCAAACAAGGTCACTGTCCCAGAAGCAAAAGCAGCAATTAGAATAGCGATTCGAGCATAATCGTGACCAAGGAGGATGAAAAGGGTGGCCCCAAAGGCCACCATCATGGAAGCTACGGAGATGAAGAGGCTTCCAAGTCCTAACACCAACCTGTTTGGCAACGAATGCAGAAAATCTTCCTCTGCATAGCGTGATGTCAAAATGGAAAGGAACATCAAAGTTGATGTTGCAGAGGAAAAGACAGCCAATGCAGTCGATACGGCGAAAATCATAAACAGCCTGCTATGTAGGAAAATAGGCTTGCCTGTGTCATTGTCATTGCCGCCTGGAGTAGTAAAGGTAGCATTAAACGTCACGGTGCATATGAGTATAGCAACGACTATACATGAAGATGCAGTATGCTTCATCCATTTTTCTGCTTCTTGTCTGAGTTCTTTGTGCTCCTCGGTAAAAAGAAGATAAGGCGTTTTCCCTTCGGAATTTTTCATTTCTCGATAAGAAGGCTGGACAATCTTTTCTACCTCCTATACCATAAAACGGATACTATCATTTGGAAATGGTACATTAAATTGATATATTGAACAGATTTACTTTTCAAGCTAAAAACAAAAAAGATTAAGGGGAACTTCATAATACTGTTGAACCGTATTATCCAAATTGTATAATATGCAAAAAAAAAAAAAAAAAAAAAAAAAAAAAAAAAAAACTAACCTTGAACCACAATAGCTCTCGCCTCATTTGCAGAGCTGCCCCAGAGTCGATGTTGAGTCGACTCAGAGGAGCCAGCTTTCCAGCCAAATGCAACATGTTATTGTCATTTTCATCTTTGTAAGCTGCAATCATATCTTTATGAGCACCAATATCATATATTAGTCCAAAGATCTTCTCGTGACGATGCGCAACTGCAACATGAAATATGCTCTGCTTCCGATCATCGAATTTCCAAAGAAGTTCAGGATGGAGACGGCTCAGCACAGTTAAGAAGCCATAGTTTCCTAACTCAGCAGCAGTGATCAACAGTCGTGACGGTTCCCTGAGAAGTTCTTCAAAGCCTCCATTATCGAGCAAAGAAACCTTTTCCCATATAAGCTCCAACAGCTTAACCGCTGGCAAATGCCCCCTTTTCAGATCGTGGACCTCCTGCGTACCTGCAACTGTATTTTCAGTCAGCCCAACTTGGGAAAGAGCAGTGGATGAACTTCGGTTCAGACTAGCTACAGCTTTTTTTTTTCCCTTCGGTCGTCACTAACTACAGCTTAAAAAGTTAAAGTTTCCTCCACAACATTCCTGAACCCCAACAATAGTGAGCAAGCTGAGAACCCCAACAACCATTGCCAAAAGAAAATGGCTACGATAGTGATACCTACATGAAAAGAAGCACCTTAGCCGGATCACTAGCTGACTCCCACTCGAGAATGCCAAGGGCATCCGCGCTAACACATGGAGAGCCGTTTCTCCGTTTCCCTTCCGAGCCAGAGCCAAATTGGGATGTTCACGAATCAGTCTCGAAGCCACATCTGGCAAAAGGGAGTAACAATTAACAATAATAATGAAAACACTTTGTCCAGAAATAAACTAGCTATCATTCTTTCTGGGTGTGCGGAAAAGAGAACAGAAATAGTTTTGTTCAGGGAAAGATATTATTGCTAGCGAGATTTTTATCTCTTAATCTTGGAAAGAAGATATTATTATTGCTATTGTATTATTATTATTTCCTAATTCTGGTGTTTCCTTATGCAATTAGTTGCCTTGCTGAAGGCAACTATACGCTGTATATATGATGAATAATGACAGATTTACTTCCTAAGACAAAAAAGAAGGGAGGGTGAGGTTTCTGTCTGTGGATGTAGGCATACTGCTGAACCACGTTATATCCTTGTGTTATAATGAACTCCATGGTACGTTCATATTAGAACTAAAGTGGTTGCACTAACCGAAGAGATTGGAACTGATGGTGGCACAAAGGATGTTGATGCGATCCAAGTCAGTTAGATCTGCGTCATCCATGACTGACAACAGATACCGCACCATGTCTTGTTTCCCTGACTGGGCTGCAATGCACAAGGGCATCGCCACGTTGCTGCCCCGAGTCCGCAGAAGCTGACGATTCTTATCAACCATCACCTTGGCGATCTCTCTAACTCCAGATGCAGCGGCAAAGTAGAGGGCAGTGTTCCCATCCTAGTCCTGCATTTCCAATTCATCGGGCGTCATCATCTTCACCAGCTCCTCAACGAATTCTCTATGTCCCGCGCCTGCTGCGATATGGAGAGCGGTCTCCATTCTCCTCGTGATCCTGGCACATGCTGCTATTTGATTGTCATATAGGAATTTCTTTCCTGCTTTCCAGTCGCCTCTCAGTGCCGCTTTGAGCAATGGAATGCACCCTGTCAGTTATATGGAATTGAGGATCAGCAGGAGAGGAGGACAGAGGACTAAGTGACGAGGACGGCGTTTCATATTTTTCAGATACCACGCAAGTAAAATTGTTTGCGTTGATTACATTGTTCGTCTCTGGTATTCTCCGGCATAGTGTCCTGAGGTAAACATGCTTCAAAGGAGCGGCTGCTCATTGACGGAGTAGTAGAAATCTCGTCCCTGCTTACATTCTCTGAAGTCTACAATGTTTAAAACTTCTGTAAGTAGAATTCAATCATTAACGATAGTAATGCAAATTTAGTTTGACAACATATTTCAAAAGCCTGGGGCTTAATGTTTTCTTGGCATTAAAAGAAATCGACATTGGTATAATTAGCTGGTTCGCTAATGAAAGTGTCAAAGTCCAAATCCATGCACTGAAAGATTAAAAAAAAAAAAAAGAACAACTGTCATTAATTAGCATTGGCTATATAATTGATCATCATATTGGAACGAAAATACTGTTAGGTGTAGACTGTAGGTACTGCATGATGTTTATATACTGGTTCAACCCTCACCCCAATGCGGAATGGTTTCTTTGATCTATCCGATACTAAAAACATTTAAGGAAAGGGTCCGTTCTCATTCCAAACCTGCTCCAAAGAGAATCTGGGCCTGTCTTCCTGAGACATTCTTGATTAAGAAAGTACTTTGAATCCTAATAAGTTTGCAGGTCGAGCTCTCCACGAGTTCTGGTTCCGGATGCACAGAGACAGACGGAGTTCACAGTTGTTCGACTAGATTGTCACAGAAAGAAAACACATATAACTAGCGGAGACTTGATTTCTACGAAGAAAAAGAGAACCAGCAGATGCCCTTTGAATCAAAACACACATACTGAGAAAGAACATGGTAAAATCCAAACATTTATAGTACGATTAAATTGGAAAAATGCCAGAAAAATCTTGAAAATCAATATGGACAAGAACAACCCTCCAATCAATGATGTCACATTGAGTCGCGTGACCGAAGCGGAAATGAATGAGAAACTGCTCAAGCGCACACAACAAAAGTCGATGGGTCATTAGGACAAAGGTGCTCATTTAATTTGTCCACACGACAGCTTCGAAGAATTTGTACGAGCTTATACAAAGCTAGTATTGGATACAATCAGAACGTAGATAGCATCGTGATCTATATACAAAAAAATATGACAATATTCTTTGGCTCTGGAGGGACTTACATTCATAGTAATTCGAAAAAGAGCTGATATGATTTAAGTCATAATTTATATGGGCTTCCCAAAGTTACTAATAGAAGGTGGGACACAAAGAATCGAGGAATAACACCTGAATTTCCAAAGAGAACTTATTTGAGTGAATCAAAAACTCCATATAGCTATCACAAGAAAACCTCGATATTCTTGTAGCATCTATAGACTGACAATTAAAGAATAGATTCTCATTTTGAAAAGTGATGGAAAAGATTATTGAATTAATGGAATATGTAGATACAAAATGGATTTAAATGCACATTGTAGGTCACGTCAACATAAAAAAAAAAATTGCACATTTCGAATGAATCAAAGAAGGTAGGATTCCTCTTCAAATCGTAAGCTTAACTTGAATATTGTTCCTATAGAGTTCGAATGGTCTATGGAATAAAAGGCATCAAAATTTGGGAATTAAGGGAATAAGAATACTTTCTTTACAATATATCTATTGTTAAAACGAAAAAAAAAATTAACAAAAACAAAGAATGTTTTCTTGTGATGGTTTTGCTCTTGATAAAAGATAAGGAATCCTACAGGGTTGAACAAAAAAATTGATTGATGATTTCATATAAATTTGGTCGGTTTTGTTTTATAGGATAGAATTCTAAGAAAGTGGACGTCCTAGGATAAACCATACTAGGAATGAATAACCCTAGGTAGAGGTCGCAATCCTCGTTTCAAAACTTGCAGCCTCGTTTTGCATAGTACGGACTGCTCGTAGTTGCATATTCAGAAACTTTGATTTCGCAATGAAACTTTTATCGCAGGTCATTGATGGTTCTGTTTTTCTTTTTTTTTTCTTTTTATAATAATGAAGAAAATTTGCCTACTTGTGAGAAGCCGGATGATATTGGCGACCGGTGAGTCTAATGAAGATGGCGGGTTGGTTTTCTCTGCTTGTGAATGACAGATTACTCAAAAGGGGCTTAGTCCTGGAACGCCGGGGCTTCGACAGGTAAAACCCACGCACATACAATTAAAAGAAAAAGACTGCGTAATCAGACACAACACAACACATGAACGTCCGTGAATCCCGAGGATCCTCTGCCGTGCACGGTGTTTCAATTGGTGTCTCCACCAATTCTCAACTGCCAATGCATACGAAGACAAGGTAAGCATCGAAAGAATTGGGTTATGTCGAGACATGCGAGAGAACATGGACGGAGATGGAGGATCCGAGTCCGTACAATTTTTCTCCAGGTGCAGCACGGGGTGGACCTGCATGAATCGAAATGAAACCCTAATTTTGGCACAAAACTGGTCATCATCGCGAGCTAACTCATCATGCATGCAGTTTTGCTTACTTGCTTCAGTTGCGCTGCTTATGCTTAGGCTCAACATGTCTCGCAACGCGATCCTTCCTTGTTCCAAGAGCGCTTTCTGCCATCTTTCCCTCACAATCTTCTCTCCAGTGCACCAAGCTTTTGCAATATGGGGGCAATAGTCGAGTGTATTCGAGTGCAGACTATGAGCCTTGAGAGCTTCTGGATTTAGCTAGCCTTGAAAATCATGCCAGCTTCCATTTTTGTGGCAACAGTGACAAAGTCGAGACTAGAGAGAGAGAGGGGGAGGGGAGATATTCAGTGTCGCAGAAGACAACAGCGTCGGAGAGGTTGGTAGATATTCTGGAAGGACAACATCGTCGGAGAGATTGGTAGTTATGGATGGAGAAAGCGAGAGAGAGAGAGAGAGAGAGATATTCAGTGTCGCATAAGACAACAACGTCGGAGAGGTTGGTAGATATTCTGGAAGGACAACAGCGTCGGAGAGATTGGTAGTTATGGATGGAGAAAGCGAGAGAGAGAGAGGAGTGGGGGGTAGGCATCATGTCATGTCGACAGATCAAAGGTTAGTAATTATGGATAGAGAGAGAGAGAGAGATAAAATATGTATCATAAACACAAGGGCTATAGCTCAGTTAGGTAGAGCACCTCGTTTTACACGTGCGCCAATGTTTTTCAGAGGAGTCCATCACAAAGGTTAGTAATTATGGATAGAGAGAGAGAGGGAGAGGAGGGGGGGGGGGTCATCTGGCAGATTACATGATTGATCGACGATTGCTGATCTTGAAAATAAGACAGAGAGAGATCATTGGGTAGGGAAATTGAGCATGTTCTTCGTATTTGCATTTACTTTGTCTTGTTCAAAAACTGAGAGACCCTGTCAATGTTAAGCAAAATACTATTGAAATTGAACGAAAGAACAGCTAGAAAAGAGTCACTTCAACGGCATTGAACGTCAACGCATGGAGAAGTTGGTCGACCAAACTCAGCGAAATAGTCGAGTCGAGTAGGGCCAACATTAATCGGTTTTATCGTGGACTAGACTTTGGCTAGAAGCACGACCAATGTACATGAACTTCTTGTAAGCTCAAGTCAATCTCAAACTTAAAAAACTAAGCAAGATTTGCTCTATTTGCTCAAAGTGCAATAAAAAGGGGAAAGTTAGGTACATATCTCGTAGTTATTGGGAACATTCTTTTCCTTATAGAGACATGCCTGATCGACCAATAAATGCACACTTTTTTGTATTGTTTCCTACCGATTGAGGAGCTACACATGTTAAGTGTCACGCCCCGACTCTCAAGGACGCGACAACCCCTTCTCTTGGTCAATAGAAAGCGACGTCCTAGGACCCATCGACGACCATTCATTTTAATCTTTGTATTGCGCAAGCGGAAGACGAACCATCCCGCACAATCAATCAATCAACGGGGATAGAGGATGAACAGCAAGAACAACAAAGAACTACTCAATTATTCAATTTCTTGGATTAACCAATGGAGGATCGTTTTCCGAATTACAAGCCCGACAAAAAGGGCCGATCCATCCTCTAAGCCAAATCAAATAGAAACTAGGCTAATCCATTAAATAAGAAGAACCCTAAGGTTCAGCACCACGGTCACTCGGACCCATCGGACTCAAGCTCCGTCGGGTCGATCACTAGAGGAGCGGGGCAAGATCCTCCATTGCGGGTACACCATTCTAGAGACCTGAAAATGGTTAACCACGACGGGTTGAGATAAAATCTCAGCGAGTTCTTCCCCTAAGCCCCGGTTAGTATGCCAACTCAACCTGGGGTATCTCTCCAGAATCACCCCTCACTCAACCCAACAACAAACAACCGACAACCCGCAATCAAACAACCAACAACAGACAATCCACACTCAAACAACCACCAGGGTCAACCAATAAACACTATTCGGTTCGCATGCAACCTTACCCTGGCCTCGCCATACCCCGCACGTCAAATCTCATACAATGCAAACAAGGCACATGGCCGTTAGATAACACGATTCATCAATCACATGCGAGTCGCGTCACAAGCGATCTCACAGCCATTGCCACACCCTGCATGACTGTCAACTCATGCGTGCGTACCACAAATCATCACGACATTAAGAGCACATCAAAATAAGACTAAATTTAGTTTCTGCATGAACAGTGCCGTGAGCGATGTAATCGTGAAGCGTCTTCGTGAAGTAATTATGAACAGTGATTTTTCCGAAATTCAATTAATTAAAACATTTAATCCAGAAATTAAAAAAAACATTAATTAAAACAATTAATCAATTCAATTAAAGCAAATCATGCTTAATTAATCACATAAACACAATTAATCACAAATTAAGCACAATTAAGCTTAATAAGCAAAATTAAGCTAATCTAATCTTAATCATCTATCTAACCACCTATCTTATGGCTAATACAACTTAATTAAACCCCTTAAACCAAAATTAACACTAACTAACCAACCCTAAGCAAGTTTAGGCACTAAATAGGGATTAGGAGCTAAACTCACCCGTTAAGCGGGCCGGCGACACGGACGCGGCGGCGGCAACGAACCCGACACCCGGGGACCTCTACCACGACGATCCAAGGCGGTCCCGGGCTCAACACAGCAGCAACAACTCGGAATCCCCACTGCAACTCTGAAAAACTGCACTGCTGGAGGAGGAAGAAGCAGATCGGAGTTGAACGGGCTGCCCGGAGCTCCGGCGAGCGGCGGCCCGACGACCAACGGCTCTAGGGGGTCAAGGGGGAACTTCTTGTGGCTGGTATGGGCGGTGTTTTGGCTGGAATGGGAGAAAAACAGGGGCAAAGGCGAAACAGAACAGCAGCAGGCGCTACAGTGACGGTCCGGCAACAGCCGGCTTCCGGCGGCCGTACGGATCTGCTGGAGGCTCTTTCCGGCGATCGGCCGACGCTATTTGAACGGAAATTCTCTTCCGAACACAACGGCGGGTGGCACGAGACGTGATTCCAACGGGAAGGCAATGAACAACTCGATTTTCGGTGAAAAGTCAGAACTGAAAAACTGAAGGAATGAAGGGAAACTAGGGAGAGAAGGGTGTGCGGTTTGGGGAAGATGAAGAGGAGAGAGAGGGTGAAGTGAAGGCTGGAGATAGGCCTCATTAAGGCCATTAATTGCTTGGCTCAAGTCCCCAAAACATGACATCATCTTCTCTCTCTTCCTTTTTGACTTTTCTTCAAAATATCCAAGGGCATTTTGGTCATTTCCACATTGCACATTTCCCAATGTGTCCTTGGGCTGAAAATGAAAGGCGGGCCTAGGAAATGGGCCGGAAAATGAATAGGAACGGGGTCGGGAATTTATTGGGCTTGAATCGGCTCAGGTTTAGACAACGGGCTCGGGAGGGTTAACGATCGGTTTTGGCCCAACGGCTCACTCGTTGTCTCGGTCTTCCACGGTGGCCATCCCACCTTGGGCGTGACGCCCTTACTGTTCTTGCCCGGCCCACGTCCTCATAGGCTTAGTTCCTCGGTCCGAAAATCCCTTTCCCAAAAACTCGGCTCAACCGACACTGTCGACTATCAAGGAAGCATCGTCCAAAAGTCCGTCCCGGACGTTCCCGAAAATTCGAAGTCCAATCTTGGATTTTCATGCCTTGTCAATTTCGCCCGAATGCCATTTTGGTACTACTCAGACTGACAGGCGGCTTTGAGGATTCACGCGTAACCGACTCGTGCCAATTCACGTTCACGACTTCTCGACACATGGACGTCCTTGACTGCATGAAATTGCGAAGGATCGATTCTTATTTCAAAGTACACGATTATCAAGGATCGACATAGGACCGTTCGCGGGTTCGATAACGGAGACGGAATCACCCGTCGTCCCATTATTTTTGTCCGCGAATCGACTTCTATTCGTCCTTGGAATCGGCCGCATATCTACAGGATCGTCCCTACGCAAGTCTCGCGGTCGAGTCGTTTTCCCAGCGGTCAAGTTCTTTAGTCGCACGAGTTCGTCCTCATTAGCCTTTCCCAAGGTCGATATCTCGGGAGTGATCGGTTAAGTGAGATCAGCCAACAATGCATCGACGAAATTCATATTCATTCATCCTTCAAAGGGCTCGAATTTCAGGATGTTACATTAAGTGTGATGAGTCCCTTTTTACTTTTATTGTTAGAGTAATTAATAATAAAACTACGCATTCATTTAACAATTGAATTTTTAGAACAGTTGGCATTAGTTCCATAAAATCTCACATAGTATTATAACAAAATGTCTTGAATTCAAATCTTTCTAGGCCCCTATTTACCTTCCAAATTATATATTCCTATGAGCTTGGGCCAAAGTCCAACCTATGCTTAAGGGGGGAGTGTTAGTTTAACTAAATATTAAACCACATTTCTATCTAACAACTTAAGTTCTTAAAATAGTTAATAGTAGTCCCATAAAATTCCATATTTATAATCTTGTTTTAGACCATAAGATTGACTTAAAACTTAAAAGACCGGATTCCACGTACGTGCTAAGATTAGCCGAGGACACAATGTAGATTCAATTTTTTGCATCATTGAGAGTAAGGGATTTCATACTCCATGTGTTTTAGAGCGCATCTTTAAGTTCTATATGAGATTAGCGTTCTTGAAAGGAGGATTTACTTAGTTAAGGTGAGCTTGCTCCTATGGATGTACAAAAAGTTATTATTGCTAAACCGAGAGGACTTGATTGAAGGAACCGGATGGAACCAGGTTTTTGCTGAGCTGGGTTTTTCCACAGAACTAATTTCTAGTGGAGACTCAAAAGGGTCCCATTTTGATTGAGGTCTTTGTCCTATTCTATTATGAGCTATATAAAGTGATATATGTACTTGAGAGAACAGAGACTTCCCATGGACCAAAAAACACGTCTCTGTGCACATATCACGTTAATAATCCCTTCAAGATAAATTCAATTCAAATAAGAAAGTAGATTTGTTGAGATTCCTCACATTGGCTCAAATTTGAGATATTGATACAACAAAAAATATGGAATTTCTCCAATCGCTATCAAGTCGACCCTCCAAATCAAACACCCAATGGCCAAGAACCAAAAGAGTGAAAGTCCATGATCTCTATGGCGCGCACATGATAAGAGTTCCTCTTTCAGTCACCGTCGGTCCCGTCGCCCGAAGCTTTTGCTCGTCCGTGAAGAAAGGGTGTTTCTTGTGGACCACAATTTGGGCCTCTATCTTGCCTTGATTTCTTTCTCCTCATTGGAGCCTTGTGCCAATCCTTACGATTCAGCATGTGCCTGTCGCATGATGCCTATGTTTGCTACCAGCATCACCTGACATCCATTAGTCTAATTAAACATTTTTGGAAACGTCCAGTTTGTTCATTCATATATGCGTCTTGGGTTGAAGAGTGAAATTCGCGGGACAATTTAGATCCAATGCACTTGACTGAGTACTCGATTTAAGGTAGTCTACGTAAATCATGCCTATCTAATTATTATCTCGATGCAAAAGAGGACGATAATGTCAAGAATCTTTTGTTTTTCTTTTGTTTTTAATAATGAATTGCAGGAATCTTTATAGTATTATAAGTAGTCATATGTGGATTGTTTTTTAGTTGTTCAAACTTATGAGATTTTGTAAAATTATTGTCAATAATTCTAAAAATTTAAGTTATTCAATGAATATGTTGTTTATTATTTACATATTCTAACAAAACCCTAAATTATGTGACTGAGTTAGTAGTTCTGATAGGGGATTCCCTCTAGACTAATAAATAAAACAGTATATATAACATATGGTATATACAATATATAGGGTTCGCATACGACGATAGAATACAGATAACATGCAAGAGTAGCACTCTAAGCCGTGAACACGTCATGCTCCATATTGCTCTTACGGACTCAGTTTGGCTATCGAGAAGACTAGAAATCATTGTGGCTGATGGAAGATGGAATCTCTAGCGGATCATGTATGGGCACTTGTCTTCATTGATTTCTCTCACAAGGGTTGCCACGATTAAGATTAGCATGCGTACAAAGAATCGCATGAAATATGTATCTGGTGGCTGGCGTTGGAGATAGGGCCGACATGTAAGCATATCTAAGAGATTATGATTGAGATCAACGGGGTTATTCGAGCACCTCGAGAATTCTTTTTTATTATTATTTAAAGGGATGTTTTGTCATTAATCC
Source organism: Angophora floribunda (assembly GCA_014182895.1). Classification (NCBI taxonomy): domain Eukaryota; kingdom Viridiplantae; phylum Streptophyta; class Magnoliopsida; order Myrtales; family Myrtaceae; genus Angophora; species Angophora floribunda. The sequence goes on along the minus strand of CM024709.1, from coordinate 42,396,652 downwards.
AAGAGGAAAATGGGCAACTGTTATCAAAAGTGAGTAATGACTGAAATAACACACATTAATTATGGGGTTTGCTTTAATAGTCACCTTTCTCACGTGATATGAAGAAGGTGAGGAGTTTGAATTCTCATATTCTTAAGAAATATGATGAGGACGATTTAATTTCAGAAGTCGGTTACAAAAATCTAAGCAATTATAATAAGAATGAAGTAGGTTCAGACAAAAAAAACAAAAAAAAGTACCACACATTAGTGAAATCGCAAATGGGAAATTTTATTTTCGGTCAGAAATATGGATTTTTCATTAGTGATCCATAAAGTTACATGGTAAACTGAGTTGTGAACGTAAGATAAGCTTCAATGATTACGGTCGACTCCCTTCCTTTTCGCACGAAACTTCATTTAAGAAATAGCCAAGGACCGGCTCGTGGCTGAGATCGTGGGGGACAAGGACTTTTCAATGGTGGGGACCAGAGAAAAGCGAAGCATAATATTCCCCACTTTAAGGAGAAATGCGGAGTTCATTATGTGCGGGTTCCTAATGACCGCAGCTAATAATGCGCTTGAGGCAACTTCAATTCACCCAAAAAGCCTCACGTGACTTTCAATAAAGAAAATTCAAATCACGAAAAATCTCAAATTAATAATAAATTTATTTAAAATTAATTGTTTTATCATGAAAAATTTCAAATCAATATATTTATAATAAATTTACCTCCACTTACTATAAAAATCTCTAAGTTAGTACACTTAGATAAATTTATCCCAAACTAATCTTTTGATCACAAAAACCCCCAAATTGATATATTTACATCAAATATATCCTCCGTTAAATTGGATTAATATCACAAAAAATCACATTCTTATGAAAAATTCTCAAGAATGTGTATATTATATCTAGGAGGCAACTCGCAGATATGCAATAATTTATCATCTTTCGCCACATGTAAAATTTCAGAAAAATTAATCAAATATAGACAAGTAAATGAATATTGAGTGGTGATCAGATTCACTGTCCCAAGAACAACACGAGGAGAAAAGAAACTAAATTGAGTGATGAAGAACTAAGGACGTTTATAGATACATAAAGATGAAGGCTATAATAACACATGCACGAGAATTTCTACGCGTGTTAGGAAAGGTATATTGAATAACTTTCACAAGCATAAAGTTCATTTCGGAGCAAACTCCACTGGGCCCCCTGCCCCCACCCCAAAAGATTTGGTCCAGCCCCCTTTATATTATATCCAAAATTATGGAGATTCTTTCAAGAATAGTATGGGAATCTGGTGCGGTCAAGATTTTTGGCAGTCTTTCTAAAATATCAAGGTTAGTTCCATCAGATTACTCCTTGACATCAATATATATAAGACTTAAAATGGTGACTTAGATGGTAAGTGAGTTTGCTCCTCCACTTTCGAGTCTTGTTGGGAACATTTCACAAACAAAATTCCAAATGCACCAAATCAATATAAGAAAGAGTGCCCCATGGAATCGTTAGATTATAGTATTGTCAAAAAAGCATGAAAACTGGCCTGGAGAACACCTGATCACTAAACCAAAACAATGGGATTAATGAACGATAGTCCTAATCAATTGGAGGACTTTGCCCGTCCATTTTGCCCTATACATGATCAGAAATTATTAAAATTTTCTATTAAATGTCGAATGGGTTTGGGCAGGCCGGGCGAAAGGAACAGCTTACCCAGGTCCAACCCGTCCATTTTGCCCTTCCAAACCATTACGTTGAGTAAGCAAGGAATTGAAAAGACCAGTCATCCGCAATTTGGGCATCTGTTGGAAAACTTCGTAGATCAATGGCTCTCCTTTCGACGCTTAATGGAGGCTTCGGCCAGGAATCGCCACTTTGCAGTTTTTTCTGATTGTGCACGGGCGATTGCTAGCTTAATTTCACGGTTCAATCTCTTAATTTCTTCACTCACATGTCGCTGTGGCTGAAGCTTCTTGTCTACTCTTTGAGTAAGCTGAGTAATCCTAGCTGGTTGGCCCTGAAACAGAAAAATGCATGTGTGCGTGTATTGTGAAAAGGGTAAATTTGCGGTACTAGAACAACAACGCACGAGAGCTGAACTAGGTCCATGTGAGAATTACTTCCAAAAGATGTTTTCCTTTTACGATGCAAGTAAGCTTGAATGAAACATCTAGACCTCAAAAAGAAGGCCTTGGGAGTCGATTTATTGATGGTTGGTGCACTGCAGGATGGAAGACAGAGAAGGTCGAAGTGGTCCAGAACATAGATTTGACTCATTTCCTAGTTCTCATGTCGTTGTGAATTGTTATGGGAAAAGACGTGATACCCTTTTGTCTCTTTTTCCCCTGAGTTTTCCACATTTTCCTCTCTTTTTTCTGAATTTGCTGCCTTATATTCCTATTTTCTTTTTGTTTCTTTTTCTTTTTTTAATTTTCGAACATTCAAAAACTAAAACATGCTGACAGCATCAGCACTAAACTGTTGGTGGTACCCATCAAAAAGCTTTTGGTCTTCAGGACAGTTTAAAAACCATTGGTTGTGCCACATATTATACTAAAATTTTGATGACATTTAACATATGTAATAAGGGGAAAAGGAAGAAATTCCTTTTCCAGTTGCCATTTCCTTTTATTTGCATTATCTCAGTGTCGAGGAATTTATGGTGAGTGTTTTGAATTGAGACTAGTCTCCAAGTTGACACTCAAAATTAACCATGTCGTCGTATGTTGGTCACAAGGAAAGATGCGATAAAAACATATTGCAATCACATGCGTATCACGTGAGTAGTATTTCATACATGCTTAATTATCGGTGAGCGCACAGGTAATTATCCAGTGATCGATGGCAATATAAGAGGATGCCATATGGCTAGTTGTTGAAACTGCGAAAATGGACAACTGGTGGATGCCCGGATAGTAGGTACTAAATATTTCAATCAATGTCTAATACAATGATGAATGAATGTTTTCTGCGTTGTCTACCCATTAAATATGACTCCCAAGTAGGCTCAGACGTCAAACCCCAGGGTGCGATTTCTCAATGTTCGTTCTACACCTCCTCTCGTTCCGTAAACTTTATCGGATCAAGCAATCATCTCGCTACCAAATTCAGACATGACGAGCTCGTTTCTGGAATGATTGGACAATGACTATCGTCATGATTCATGATTTCTCGCAACTCACTAGAAACTTTTGTCCATTCGTACATTTTCTTCAAAGACGTCCACAGTACGTCTTTGAAGAAGTCCCCCCCCCTGCGGGGTCGGGCAGTAAAATCTCTAATAAAAGATTGGGAAAAAGGACACCAAAAATCTCAAACTATGCCTCATTGGGACAATTTTATATTTAACTTTTTTTTTACCATAAAAAACCCCAAACTATACAACTTGGAACAATTTTACCCAAAACTTTTTTTTGTGCCACCAAAAATTCTAAACTATGCAATTTGGGATAATTTTATCCTGAACTTTTTCTTGTGCCATGAAAAACCCTAAACTATGCCACTTGGGACACATTTACTCAAGACTTTTTAACTGAAGGGCATTTTCATCTTTTCATCTTTTTTTTCTCTTCCTCTTCCTGGCAGAGGAAGCCAGCGAGGGCCCTCGCCGGCGGTGCCGTTCGGCTAGGGTGGCACTCCCTGGCGCGGGGCGAGGGTGGCTCTCCTCGACGTCGGGGGAGGGACGCCCTCACCGGATCGCGCATGGGCGGCCCTCACTTGGCTCAGGCAGGGCAAGGGTCGCCCTCGCCGAATCGGGGAGGGCCGCCCTTGCCCTTGGCAGATCTGGCGGGGGCAACCCTCCCCAACGTTAGGCGAAGGGTGCCCTCGCCTGATTCGGCGAAGGCGACTCTCGGGCGAGGGCCGCCCTGGCCAGAAGGCGAGGGTTTCCCCCGCCCTCGTCGGATCGGGGAGGACCGCCCTCGCCCTTGGCAGATCTGGCGGGGGCAACCCTCCCTGGTGTTGGGCAACAGTTGCCCCCGCCTGATTTGGCTAAGGTGACTTTCGGGCGAGGGTCACCCTTGCCCTTGCTGGATCAGGGAGGATTGCCCTCGCCCGGTCGGGGGCGACCCTCACCGGCACCGGGGAGGGCCACCCTCGCCGGCTTCCCTCGCCATGGGAAGGAAGAAAAAAAAAAAAGAAAAAAAAAAAAAAGTGAAAATATGAAAATGCCCTTCGCTTAAAAAGTCCTGGGTAAATGTGTCACAACCCAAGATATTCGTGGTTTTTCAAGACAAGAAAAATTTTAAAGTAAAATTGTCCAAGTGGCATAATTTAGGGTTTTGGTGGTAAGACAAAAAAAAGACAAAAATTTGCAGTAAAATTATCCCAAGTGGCATAGTTTGGGATTTTTTATGGCACAAAAAAAGTTCATGGTAAAATTATTACAAGAGGTATAGTTTGGAGTTTTTGGTGTCATTTTCCCTAAAAGATTTGGACTTTCTTGACCAACAAATAGAGATTTCCCATAGACCAAAAACGAGTTTTGTGCACATATCACATTAATAATTTCTTCGAGATAAATACAATTCAAATAAAAAAAGTAGATTTGTTGAGATTCCTCACATTGGTTCAAATTCGAGACATTAATTTAACAAAAATCATGAGATTTCTCCAATGCACTATCGAGTCAACCCTCCATATCGAACAGCCAATGGCCAAGAACCAAAGAAGCGAAAGTTCGCGATCTCCCAACACGTGGGGTTCTTGAGTGGCACGAACATGAGATAGACGTCTCTTTTAGTCGCCGTCGGTCGGTGAAACTGGACTTGTCATTCACTAGGTCTGTTTCGACGAAGGTGTGTTTCTTGGGGACCCAAATTTGGACCCCTTTCTTGCCTTTTTTTTCTCTCTCCTCATCAAAGTCTCGTCCCAATCCTTACGTTTTAGCATATGACCGTCGCATGATGCCTATGTTTGCCACCAGCATCACATGACATCCACTACTCAAACCGGAGATTTTTCGAAACGTGATATTCGTGGGATAATTTAGATTCAAAGCACTGGACTGAGTATTAGATTTAAGGTAATCTACGTAAATCATGCATATCTAATGATAATCTCTATGCAAAAGAGGATGATAATGTCCAGAATCTTCTGTTTTTCTCTTGTTTTTAATAACGAATTGCAGAAATCTTTATTGGGTTATAAGTAGCAACATGTCCATCATTTTTTAGTTATTCAAACTTGTAAGATTTTATGGAATCATTATCAACTATTTTAAAATGTTAAGCTGTTAAATGAATACGTTGTTTATTGTTTAAATATTCTAATAAAATCCTAAATATGCAGCTCAGTTAGTAGCTTGATAGAGGATTCCCCTATACCAATAAAAAAATACGGTATATATAACATGTGGGGGCAAAAAAAAAAAAAACAGAGCAGTACCGTTATACCTAATGAAAGATGAAATCTCTCGTGGGTTGTCGTGTATAAGCACTTGTCTTTATAGATATCTATCATAAGACTTGCGGATCCGGATCTCGAAAAGTAGGCGATGAGGAGAATTTCCCGCTTTTTCTTCTTAAAAGACCTCTCGGGACGACAACCCGCCGCCGCCGCCTCCTAGGGACGCTGTACATAGGGGCGACTTGAGGCGTGCTGTAGAACCGATGGTGCGGGTGGTGGTGCGGGTGGTGGGGCTGGTGGTGGTCGGATTTCCGGCAAGAGACGTAAGGAGACATGGAGCGAGGGAACAAAGGGGCGGAGCAGGAGGCTGGGTGTCGGATTGACGAGGCTCCTCCGACACCGCCACCGCGGCGCGGGAGGGCCGGCCCTAGGCTTGAGCCTGAGCCTGGGCTTGGGCGGTGATGAGGGCGAAGAGGCGTTCGCGGAGGCAGGAGGCGCAGACACCGGATGCTTCTTGCACTTCATCTACTCCGCCGGTGCAAACGGGTCCTTTGGAAGATTTGCAGGCAGACGGTAATTGATCGAGCGATTTTGTATCTTCTTGTGTATCTCCAAAGATTTGCAGGAAGGACTCCTTCCTGGTCCTGGGTATCTTCTCGTGTATCTCCAAGGATTTGCAGGTTTGTATTGCCCTAGAAAACCGGTTCAATTCGGTTAACCGAATTAGATCTCAGGGAAAATATTTTGATTTTTTTGATTAACCGAATCCGAACCGAACCGAACCGAAAATGCACAAAATTTTGGTTCGGTTCGGTTTCCGGTTCGGTTACTGACACCCCTAGCGACCGGCGAGGGGTGGTGATCGGGCGGCGGTGGGGGTGCGGACAGCCCCGTCCACGCCCGGTCGCCGTCCGCACCCCCACCGCCATCGGTCGCCACCCCGCCGGTCGCCGCCGGTCTTTGCCGACGCGGTCACCGCCCGCCGCCTAGTCGCCGCCGTCCGATTGCCGCGCCGATCACCGACCCCCACTGCCCGCCGGTCACCAGCCGCAGGGCGAAGGACGACGACGAGAGGCCAGCAACAAGTGCCGGAGATCGGCGGCCGACAATCAGGGCTGGCGACCGGCGGTCGGTGGCGGTGGCGGGCGGCGGTGGGCGGGCGGTGACTTGCTATAGGCGGTGAGTAGTCCCTAAGAAATAATTTCTAGAAATTGTTCCCGGGAATAAGAAGCTACTTCTTTCTACTTCTCATTTCTACTCCAAATCTATTCCCAAGAATAACTTTCTATTCCCGGGAATAGAAAAATCAGTTGGCGTTACCAAACGCATTTATGTTCTTTTTCTATTTCAGGGAACAAAAGAACAAAAAATAGAAAAACTGGAATGATTCCAAACATACCCTAATTTATCTGTTAAAGGTTAAATTTTCTGGTTTGAACAAAATTTCAACCTTTGGGCCCCTTTTTTTTAATTTATAAAAATTCAAAACCCAAAAGCCTAATTCTATGCGTCTATGATAAATTGACACCTACATGCGATTTTTTTTACTTTTTCTGTAATTTTTGACCTAGAGTTGAATTTTCTTTTTTTAGGTTTTATAAAAAAAAAGTCAAGCCAAAATTAGCCTTGGTTTATTGAAAAAGTGATGTCTAATTACTAACGAAATGCAATGCTCTTGCTATATATATACAATAAAGATACTACGGACACTTAGCTAATTTCTTTTGTCAAGAAATGAGACTCCCTTCGATCGATGATCTTGAACCTCAAATTTTTTAACTTAGGGTGTGTTTGTTTCAATAAAAGTATTTTTTTGGAAAGTGTTTTTCAGACTTTCTGCTGTTTGTTTCTCCAAAAATAATTTGGTCAATGGAAAATACTTTCCGGTCAACAGAAATATTATGTTTTATTTTAGAAAAATGAATTCCTGTGCGTGAGAAGAGGAAAACACTTTCCCTCTTTATTAAGTCTTTAGGTCCTTCCTTTTTATTAGGTCAAATGTTATTTAATCATTTTCCAAATGCCATCCAAATGCCTGAAAATATTTTCAATCACATATCACTAAACACAGGAAAACTAATCATTTTCATGGAAAATGATTTCCTAAAAACATTTTCCAAAAATGGTACGATTTCCGCGAAACAAACGCACCCTTAGATAGTTGAGAAAATTCAAATGTCAATACTATGGAGTTCGAACGATTTATGGAATAGTAGGCATCAAAATTTGGGAATTAGGGAAATAAGAATACTTTCCTCATCTTTACCCTATACCCTATATCCAATGATATAAAAAAGAAGAAGAAAAATACAGTAAAAACAATAAGCTTCTTTCTTTTCATGTTTTCCCTCATAATAAAAGACAGGGAATTTTATAGGGTTAAACAGAAATTTGAGTGATGATTTCATATAATTGCTATGCTTAGAGTGTGATTTGGTTGGTTTTGTTTTATAGGATGGAATTCTAAAAAATGGACGTCCTAGTAAAAACCATACCAGGAATGAAATAATCCCAAGGTAGAGGTCGAAATCCTCTCCCCGTTTCAAAGCTTGCAGCCTTGTTTTGCACACTACAAACTGCTCGTGGTAGCATATTCGGAAACTTCAATTCAGCAGTAAAACTTATATTGCAAGTAATTGGCGACTGGTGAGTCTTATGAAGACATAAGTTGGTTTTCTCTGCTTGTGAATGACATATTACTCAAAAGGGATATCGATGGAGGTAGTTGACGTCATAGTTAGGAGGTAAAACCAAGTGCTATGTGCCTACTAGTAGTTAATTGTCTTCTGGCAGTTAGGATTGCTGTTGATGACAGTTAGATCAAATGGAAATCAGATGAAATTTGCTTGAATTCACTTTGAATTTCGATGTGGGTTCGCGTATAAGAGCCCAGCTTCACGCGCATGGGATCATCCCGAGAAATCAAGTCATTCTTCTTTCTCTATTCTTCACCTGTTCTGCCTCCGTTCCATTTTGAATTCTTCCTCTGTTGATTCTTGCTGAGTTCTGTTAGGTTTGACTACACATCACCTCTTAAAGCTACACTTTTGCTCCCACTCTTCTAGCTTCTTGATCTCTGCTTTGTTTGTCCTTTCTCGTATATTACCATCTAAACTGTGGAATGCTCTGCAAGTGGTAACGAGGCTGAATGGACGAATTGAGGAGAATCCATTAATACACGGTCTAGGACTTTGAAGTTGGTTGGTAAGGGACCAAACTGGTTGAAAGAGGACAATGTGCAGCCAAGTCACTGTGGTGGATATTACTATCATAAGTAGCGAAATTGAAACGCTCAACCACAACTATGATGGGGCGTGTGTTTGCAGTTAATCTTACTTGGGCAAGATCTGTAGGACATCGTTGGCTGTAGTAACACTACACCTCAAGCCCATGACGAGGAGTTTGGAGAAGTTGATAGTTAAAAGCTGACAATCTTTGCCATTAATTACCACATGACATCAAGACCCGGAGGTGCTGAAATGCATTGAACACAAGACCTCATGGGCTCATTGCACACACAAATTGCTCCAACACCAGCATTTCTTCAGCATAACAACTCTCTTTCCAAACTGTTGATACAGGGGAATCAGCATTTTCACCATGAAACCCCTCCAATGGAATACCACTAGCAAATAGATTTTCAGGTAACATAAAGTAAAGCTCGCTCCATTAGTTTCAATGCATAATGCAAACAAAAATTCATCTCAATCATCCGTTCCCACTTGTGGAATGGTTTATGTGGATGCAATTCAAACTACCAGCAAATCTTGATATCATTCAAGATACAACAGGAAACTCCCTCTATATGACTTGTGTACTGGTCGTTAATGATCAGAACAACGGGCGGTCTTCTGGATGAGAAAGTAAGCTGCGGCCATATATGTTTCTGATCAAATCAGACAAAAGGGGAAATTGTAGCAACGCAACCAAGGTCACTGTCCCAGAAGCAAAAGCAGCAATTGAAATAGCGATTAGAGCATAATCGTGACCAAGGAGGATGAAATGGGTGGCCCCAAAGGCCACCATCATGGTAACTATGGAGACGAAGAGGCTTCCAAGTCCTAACATCAACCTGTTTGGCAACGAATGCAGAAAATCTTCCTCCGCATAGCGTGATGTCAAAATGGAAAGGAACATCAAAGTTGATGTTGCAGAGGAAAAGACAGCCAATGCAGTCGATACGGCGAAAATCATAAACAGCCTGCTATGTAGGAAAATAGGCTTGCCTGTGTCACTGTTATTGCCGCCTGGAATAGTAAAGGTAGCATTAAACATCACGGTGCAAATGAGTGTAGCAACGACCATACATGAAGATGCAGTGTGCTTCATCCATTTTTCTGCTTCTTGTCTGAGTTCTTTGTGCTCCTCAGTAAAAAGAAGATCAGGCGTTTTCCCGTCGGAATTTGCCGTTTCTGGATAAGAAGGCTTGACAATCTTTTCTACCTCCTATACCATAAAACGGATACTATCATTTGGAAAATGGTACATTAAATTGACATATTGAACAGATTTACTTTTCAACCTCAAAAAAAAAAAAAAAGAAGATTAAGGGGAACTTCATAATACTGTTGAACCGTATAATCCAAATTGTATAATATGCAAAAATAAAAGAAAAAACTAACCTTGAACCACAATATTTCTCGACTCATTTGCAGAGCTGCCCCACAGTCGATGTTGAGTCGACTCAGAGGAGCCAGCTTTGCAGCCAAATGCCACATGTTATTGCCATTTTCATCTATGTAAGCTGCAATCTTATTTTTATCAGCATCATATATTAGTCTGAAGATCTCCTCGTGACGATGTGCAACTGCGACATGAAATATGCTCTGCTTCTGATCATCGAATTTCCAAAGAAGTTCAGGATGGAGATGGCTCAGCACAGTTAAGAAGCCGTAGTTTCCTAACTCAGCAGCAGTTATCAACAGTCGCGACGGTTCATTGAGAAGTTTTCCGATGCGTTCATCATCAAGCCGAGAAATCTCTCTCCATATATGCTCCAACAGCTTAACCGCTGGCAAATGCCCCCTTTCCAGATCGTGGACCTCCTGCGTACCTGCAACTGTATTTTCAGTCAGCCCAACTTGTGAAGGAGCAGTGGATGAACTTCGGTTCAGATTAGCTACAGCTTTTCTTTTTTTTCCCCCTTCGATCGTCACTAACTACAGCTTAAAAAGTTAAAAAGTTTCCTCCACAACATTCCTGAACCCCAAAAATAGTTAGCAAGCTGAGGACCCCAACAACCATTGCCAAAAGAAAATGGCTACGATAGTGATACCTACATGAAAAGAAGCACCTTAGCCGGATCGCTAGCTGACTCCCACTCGAGAATGCCAAGGGCATCCGCGCTAACACATGGAGAGCCGTTTCTCCGTTTCCCTTCCGAGCCTGAGCTAAATTGGGATCTTTACGAATCAGTGTCGAAGCCACATCTGGCAAAAGGAAGTAACAATTAACAATAATAATGAAAACACTTTGTCCAGAAATAAACTAGCTATCAATTCTTTCTGGGTGTGCGGAAAAGAGAACAGAAATAGTTTTGTTCAGGGAAAGATATTATTGCTAGCGAGATTTTTGTCTCTTATTCTTGGAAAGAAGATATTATTATTGCTATTGTATTATTCTTATTTCCTAATTCCGGTGTTTTCTTATGCAATTAGTTGCCTTGCTGAAGGCAACTATACGCTGTATATATAATGAATAATGACAGATTTACTCCCTAAGACATAAAAAAGAAAGAAGAGAGGGTGAGTTTTTTGTCCGTGGATGTAGGCATACTGCCCAACCACGTTATATGCTTGTGTTATAATGAACTCCATGGTACGTTCATATTAGAACTAGAGTGGTTGCACTAACCGAAGACATTGGAACTGATGGTGGCACAAAGGATGTTGATGGGATCCAAGTCAGTTAGATCTGTGTCATCCATGACTGACCACAGATACCGCACCATGTCTTGTTTCCCTGACAGGGCTGCAATGTACAAGGGCAGCGCCTCGTTGCTGCCTCGAATCCACAGAAGCTGACGATTCTTATCGACCATCACCTTGGCAATCTCTCTAACTCCAGATGCAGCGGCAAAGTAGAGGGCAGTGTTCCCATCCTCGTCCTGCATTTCCAATTTATCGGGCGTCATCATCTTCACCAGCTCCTCAACGAATTCTCTATGTCCCGCGCCTGCTGCTATATGGAGAGCAGTCTCCATTTTCCTCGTGATCCTGGCACATGCTGCTATTTGATTGTCATATAGGGATTTCTTTCCTGCTTTCCAGTCGCCTCTCAGTGCCGCTTTGAGCAATGGAATGTACCCTGTCAGTTATATGGAATTGAGGATCAGCAGGAGAGGACAGAGGACTAAGTGACGACGACGGCGCTTTGAATCCTAATAAGTTTGCAGGTCGAGCTCTCCACGAGTTCTGGTTCCGGATGCACAGACGGAGTTTACAGTTGTTCGACTAGATTGTCACAGAAAGAAAACACATATAACTAGCGGAGACTTGATTTTTACGAAGAAAAAGAGAGCCAGCGGATGCCCTTTGAATCAAAACACTCATACTGAGAAAGAACATAGTAAAATCCAAACATTTATAGTACGATTAAATTGGCAAAATGCCAGAAAAGTCTTGAAAATCAAAATGGACAAGAACAACCCTCCAATCAATGTTGTCACATTGAGTCGTGTGGCCGAAAAGGAAATGAATGAGAAACTGCTCGAGCGCACACAACAAAAATCGATGGGTCATTAGGACGAAGGTGCTCATTTAATTTGTCCACACGACAGCTTCGAAGAATTTGTACGAGCTTATACAAAGCTAGTATTGGATACAATCAGAACGTAGATAGCGTCGTGATCTATATACAAACAAATATGACAATATTCTCTGGCTCTGGAGGGACTTACATTCATAGTAATTCGAAAAAGAACTGATATAATTTAAGTCATAATTTATATGGGCTTCCCAAAGTCACTAATAGAAGGTGGGACACAAAGAATCGAGGAATAACACCTGAATTTCCAAAGATAACTCATTTGAGTGAATCGAAAACTCCATATAGCTATCACAAGAAAACCTCGACATTCTTGTAGCATCTATAGACTAACAATTAAAGAATAGATTCTCATTTTAAAAAGTGATGGAAAAGATTATTGAATTAATGGAATATATAGATACAAAATGGATTTAAATGCACATTGTAGGTTGCATCAACATAAAATAAATTGCACATTTCGAATGAATCAGAGAAGGTAGGATTCCTCTCCAAATCGTAAGCTTAACTTGAATATTGTTCCTATAGAGTTTGAATGGTCTATGGAATAATAGGCATCAAAATTTGGGAATTAGGGGAATAAGAATACTTTCTTTACACTATATCTATTGTTAAAACAAGGGAAAAGGACACCAAAAACTCCAAACTATGCCACTTGGGACAATTTTACCCTGAACTTTTTCTTGTGCCATGAAAAATCTTGAACTATGCCACTTGGGATACATTTACCCCAGACTTTTTAACTAAAGGGCATTTTCGTCTTTTCTTTTTTTTTTCCTTTTTTTTCCTCCTCCCTCTACTAAAGAAAAAAAGGAAAAGACGAAAATGCCCTTTAGTTAAAAAGTTTGGGGTAAATGTGTCCCAAGTAGCATAGTTCAGGATTTTTCGTGGTACAAGAAAAAGTTCAAGGTAAAATTGTCCCAATGGGCATAGTTTGAGGTTTTATGGTACAAAAAAAGAACACTAATTCTGGGGACAAAACCATTCATCCTCGCGAGCAAACTCATCATGCATGCAGTTTTGCTTAAAACTTGGCTTTATAGATATCTTCTCTCCAGTGCACCAAGCTTTTGCAATAGGGGGACAAAAGTCGAGTGTATACGACTGCAGACTATGAGCCTTGGAAAGCTCCTGGATTTAGATAGCCTTGAAAATCATGCCAGTTTCCATATTTCTGGCAACCCAAACGAAGTTGGGGCTATGGAGAGAGAGAGAGAGAGAGAGAGATTCAGACAGGATAACAGTGTGCTTTGCCATTGGCGAGGTTTGTATTTATGGATGGAGAAAGGAAGGGGGGGTCATCATGTCATTTCCACGCGTTGATATTGAAGACGTTTCATTTTGGCAGATTAATGCAACTTTCTGAGAGGACAACGAGGTGCTTCTTTCCGGTCGGTCGTCGTCGAGGTTTGTGGGGCTGGGGAGAAATTTTGGCAGACTAATGCAACTTTCTGAGAGAACAACGATGTGCTTCTTTCCGGTCGTTGGCGAGGTTTGTTGGGCTGGGGAGAGAGGAGGGGGGCGTTCATACTTGGCAGACTATCAACTTTCTAAGAGGACAACGATGTGCTTGGCGACGTTTATTGGGCTGGGAGAGAGAAAAGGGGGCTGGGGGGTCATCATGTGATGTCCACGCGTAGACTAATAGACGGTGCACATAGATAAAGAAAAGTGGGCTGGAAGAGTACATAAAGTATTTATAATCTTTAAACGATTACTATCTAAGATAGCAAGATATTGCGATATGAATAATAATTAATTAAAGATATGTGTAATTTAGAGAGATGTATGCACAATTCAAAGAGATACAAAAATAGAGAATCAATTCAATCCATGTGCATAAATTCTCCAACTATGATATTATGTTAAAATCTTAATGTGCGTCCATTTATTTTAAAAGAAAATAAAATTGTAGGAGACTCATGAAAATTTATTTTATATCTTAACTTAAATTATGGTGTCCTTCTGTATATGTGGGATTTTCAAGAAATTTTCGAGGAGATGAGCACATTGATTTGTCTTTGTTTTTTCTTCTTTTTTCTTTTTCCTTTTTACTGAGGAGCGATTTGCAAGTTCGTACACGAAATCTTCGAGGAGACGAGCACATTGATTTTTTTTTTTTTTTCCAATACCTGGATGTAAGATGATGAGTATGATAGTAATGATGATTGTAGTAATAACAAATTATTCGCAATAATGTATGTTTACCCCTTGAGAAACAGCCTAGGCGCGAAATTACATACATATTTCATAATTAAGTCCAATTAGACACGAGTGCATCTACCATTAATTTACCTTAGACAACCTTGTCCGATTCTTCACTTGTTCCACCGAACAATTTAACTACCACTATTAATTATTCTCGAGTATGTTGATTATGCTCATCAACGCAGATTTTGTTCTCACAAACTACGTATGTAAAAAATTGCAATTAGTCATAAACCTTATCATATGGATGCTAATTTAGTCCTAATTTTTTCAATTTTTTTCAATTTAATCTTAAAATTTTGCATGAGATTCCAATGTGGTCATTCTTGCCAATTTTTACCTTAAATTGCCAACATAATGATACGCCACGTAAAACGGTTGACAATGATTGGCCCGTCTCATCAGTTATTTCCAGCGAAAATCGGGCAAAAGAACCACATTAGAATTGCATACAAATGTTTAGGTTAAATTGACAAAAATGAAATGTTTAGGATTGAATTAACATCTAATTTAAACTGATTGGATAATTTTCCTTAAAATATTTGCAACCCCGTCAATCCTTGCCCAAGAAAGCTTCTTCAATTGTAATTCAAAAACCCTTGTCCGTATTAGACTTTAGGTGTCTCATTTAGATATTTCAATCAATGTCTAATACAATGATCAATGAATGTTTTCTGTGTTCTCTAAGCCATTTAATGTGGCTACCAAGTAGGTTCAGACGTCATACCCCAGGGTGCGATTTCTCAATGTTCGTTCTACACCTCCTCTCGTTCCGTAAACTTAATTTGATCAAGCAATCATCTCGCTACCAAATTCAGACATGACGAGCTCGTTTCTGGAATAATTGGACAATGACTATCATCATGATTTCTCGCAACTCATGAGAAACTTTTGTCCATTCGTACATTTTCTTCAAAGACGTGAAGAAGTCCCCTTCCTCGCGGTAAAATCTCTAATAAAAGATTTGGACTTTCTTGACCAATAAACAGAGACTTCCCATAGACCAAAGACGAGTTCTGTGCACATATCACATTAATAATTTCTTCGAGATAAATACAATTCAAATAAAAAAGTAGATTTGTTAAGATTCCTCACATTGGTTCAAATGCACTATCGAGTCGACCCTGCAAATCGAACAGCCAATGGCCAAGAACCAAAGGAGCGAAAGTTCGCGATCTCCCAACACATGTAGGGTTCTCGAGTCGCACGCACATGAGATAGACGCCCCTTTTAGTCGCCGTCGGTCGGTGAAACTGGACTTGTCATTCACTCGGTCTGTTTCGACGAAGGTGTGTTTCTTGGGGACCCAAATTTGGACCCCTTTCTTCCCTTTTTTTCTCTCTCCTCATCATAGTCTCGTCCTGAGCCTTACGTTTCAGCATATGACCGTCGCATGATGCCTATGTTTGCCACCAGCATCACATGACATCCACTAGTCAAACCGGAGATTTTTCGAAACGTGCAGTTTTTTCATTCATATGTGTTTTGGGTTGAAGAGTGATATTCGTGGGATAATTTAGATTCAAAGCACTGGACTGAGTATTAGATTTAAGGTAATCTACGTAAACCATGCATATCTAATGATAATCTCTATGCAAAAGAGGACGATAATGTCCAGAATCTTATGCTTTTCTCTTGTTTTTAATAATGAATGGCAGGAATCTTTATTGGGTTATAAGTAGTAACATGTCCATCGTGTTTTAGTTATTCAAACTTGTAAGATTTTATAGAATCATTACCAATTGTTTTAAAAGGTTAAGCTATTAAATGAATAAGTTGTTTATTGTTTAAATATTTTAACAAAATCTTAAGTATGCAGCTCAGTTAGTAGCTTTGATAGGGAATTCCCTCTATACCAATAAAAAAATACGGTACACATAACATGTGGGCACAAAAAAAAAAAAAAAAAACAGAGCAGTATTGTTATGTATGATGAAAGATGAAGTTTCTCGTGGGTCGTCGTGTATAAGCACTTGTCTTTATAGATATCTATCATAAGACTTGCTACGATTAAGATTATCTGTGCGAATAAAGATTCGCGTGAAATACGTATCTAAAGACTGATGTCGGAGACAGGGCCAGCATGTAAGCTTATCTAAGAGGTCATGATGGAGATAACAGGGTAATCGAGTGCTTCGAGAATTCTTTACAATTATTGTTTGAAGTCCACTGCAAGCGGTTATCAAAAGTGAGTAACCACTGAACTACCGCACGTTAATCAAATCGCAAAATTGAGATTGTCGACTCCCTTCTCACTTTGTCATCTTCCATGACTAATCAGACGGGGCTGACGAAAGTCGTTGAAGAAAAGCCAGACTGGCTGGTGGGGGTACAAGGACCCACGATGATGGAGACCCGAGAGATGGGAAGCGCTCCGATACATTCCCCCTTTTATGGAGAAACACTAAGTTGCTTTTTTATGGGCCGGTTCCGAATGATTACAGCTCACAATGGCGACTGAGGTAGCTTCGACTCACCCGCATAGCCCCTTTGTCTTTTCTATTGGAGCTCAAAGAAAATCAGGACTTCCGACCTGAAAAAAAAAAAGAAAAAGAAAAAGAAAGAAAAACGTGACGTGCTGTAAAGTACTGATTTATTAAAACCCCCAAATTTTAAGTCTAATCTCAAATATATATTGAACTTTTTTTTATCTAAAAAAAAATTCCAAACTTTAGGTCCAGTCCTAAATCTACCCCGAACTTTTCTTTTGTCTCAGAAAAAATCTCAACTTTAATTTTAGTCCCAAATCTACCCCGAATTTTGTTTTGTCTAAAAAAAGAGTCAATATCATGAAAAATCTCAAATTGGTACACATATGACAAATTTACCCAAAATTAATTTTTTGACCACCAAAATAAATTACTATCTATTAGTTTTCTTTAAATTTTACTGTTAAATTGCTAAATTAAATAACACATCGCATGATTGCAATTATACTAATTTGGGGTTTTATCCTTTGTATGTACTAAAAAAAAATCACCAATTTTTAATATATTCTCAAATATACCCCATGGTCCAATCCCAACTTAACATGACATTTCCACATAGATAATAAATACACATAAGCAAGATGTCATAGAAAATTATTTTCAAAATAAAACCATTTTAGGACATAAAAAATTAGGGATTATTAATACGGCTTTTGGACAGAGGCTAATGAAGGAAAATTTAGGATTAGAGTAAAATTTGATGATTTTCTTTTTGACAAAAAAAATTGTGATAGATTTGGGAATTGACTAAGAGTTTGGGGTTTTTTCCGAGACAAAAGAAAAGTTTGGGGCAGATTTGGGATTAAACCTAAAGTTTGGGGTATATTTGGGATTTGACCTAAAGTTTAAGGGTTTTTTTTGGAATTGACCCCATTTTGCATCGAATCATGGGACTAGAGTTAGGTGAGAAAGTGCTGGATTTGCAAAAGAGAAAATATTGTATACCCTAAAAGATCCTAGATTTTCTTGCAAGTTCTTTTGGTGCTATCATATTAGTTTCAGCACGTATTATATACCATATAGCCGAGCTTGATTGAATTTTTTATCATATTCTTAAGGGTTAATACTGCAAAAAACCTCAAACTAATAAATCTATAACAAATTTATTCCAAACTAATTTTTTGAGCATGAAAAACCTCAAATTAATACACCTGTAATAAATTTACTCCAAATGATCATAAAAAAAACCTCAAATTAATACACTTGTAATAAATTTATTCCAAATGATCATAAAAAAAAAAATTCAAACTGATACACTTGTAATAGACTTATTCACAAAATAATTTTTTGATTGTCAGAAACCTCAAATTGGCACATTTTTGACAAATATACTCTTCATTAAAGTAGATTAATACCATTAAAAAAATCACAAAACTAGTACAACGGTAATAAACGGAGAGTAAAATCCCAAATTGGTATATTAGTAAATTCTCATGTGTCATCTAACTCAACAATTTAACAGTGAAATTTAATGGTGACCGATGGAAGGTAAAACAAAAAACTTAAAGTGGTGACTTAGATGGTAAGTGAGTTTGCTCCTCCACTTTCGAGTCTCGTTGGGAACATTTCACAAACAAAATTCCAAATTCACTAAACCAATATAAGAATGAGTGCCCCCATGAAATCTTAGATTACAGTATTGTCAAAAGAGCCCGAAAACTGGCTTGGAGAACACCTGATCACTAAATCAAAACAATGGCATTAATGAACGATAGTCCTAATCAATTGGAAGACTCTACCCGTCCATTTTGCCTTATATCACGTGTCGCTGCGACTGAAACTTCTTTTCTACTCTTTGAGTAAGCTGAGTAATCCTGGCCGTGAAGCAGAAAAATGCATGTGTGCGTGTATTGTGAAAAGGGTAAATTTGCGGTACTAGAACAAGAATGCACGAGAGCTGAACTAGGTCCATGTGAGAATTACTTCCAAAAGATGTTTCCTTTTACGATGCAAGTCAGCTTGAATGAAATATCTAGACCTCAACAAGAAAGCCTTGGGCACTGATGGTTGAAGTGATCGGAACTTAGATTTGACTCATTTCCTAGTTCTCATGTTGTTGCGAATTGTTATGGGAAAAGACATGATATCCTTTTGTCTCTTTTTTCCCCGAGTTTTCCACATTTTCCTCTCTTTTTCCTGAATTTGCTGCCTTATATTCCTATTTTCTTTTTGTTTCCTTTTTTTTTTTTTTAATTTTCGAACATTTAAAAACTAAAACATGCTGATAGCATCAGCACTGAACTATCGGTCCATCAAAAAGCTTCTGGTTTTCAGAACTATTTAAAAAACATTGGTCGTGCTTCATATTATACTAGAATTTTGATGACATTTAACATAATAGATATGTCATCATCTGTTGATCACAAGGGAAGATGTGATAAAAATATATTGCAATCACATGCATATCACGCGAGTAGTATTTGATACATGCTTTATTATCGATGAGCGTATGGGTAACTACTTGGTGATCCATGGCAATATAAGAGGATGCCACATGGCTAGTTGTTGAAATTGTGAAAATGGACAACTGGTGAATGCCGGATAGTAGGTACGAATTGCATGAACTCCACGTCGCCCTCGATGTTGCAGTAAGCTATGACTTGAGTTCATCTCCATTGAGCTTCGCCTAACGCATTTAAATTGCCCAGTGTTCCATCACGTTACATCAAAGTGCCGCGCGGTATGCAAGAAATGCAAAAGTTCGTTCCCAAACGGTACTAATTTCGTGTTTTTAGAAGAAAAAAAAATGTTTTTGTCGAATTCCTCGCGTGTACATTTCATTGACCTTCAACCTCCTCCTCTAGAAAGAGCAAGATTGCGTAAGTGAATTTGACGCCTAACCATACGTCAGCCGGAATTAGTATCGAGGCAGTTGTGCGTCGTCCGACAGCTGCGAAGCAAAAGAGAACAAGTTGTCCTTTCTCGTTCGCACCAGAAATCGTCGACTTAAAAACGAGGTGATGATCCGGATCGGTGCTGACCTTGGGCCGCGACGTCAAAAATGGAATTGCTCTACAGCTAAATAGCTGTCCTGACCATTCCAACGTGGGGTCCAGGTGGGGGGATGACGAGATGACTGGTGACGAGACAAGTGATCTTTAAAACGACTTTAAATGACGAAAAGTATGGAAAGAGAAAGGAATGAAAAGGACCATTTGTCCGCCCTTTTTTATGCTCACCGACGATAAAAATTGACCCATGTTGACAAACAAGAGAAAAGACTTAAGTATCTTTGTGCTCGGCCGGAAACCATCGATAAGTCGCTCTCAACTAATCCGTAAATTACGCTTTAAATGGGAGCCCAAGAGGAGTAACATCCAGAGAAACCCTAATATTTTGATTCATTTGTAGTTTGAGTGCTCCTGATAGCTATTAGCTAGCTGGTTATAATGTGGGTGCATTAATATAATAGTTCTAACCAGTTCGATTTGATTAATTAATCCCATGATTTTTCAATTATGTAAAAGCTGATGACAATGTATCATGCCAAGCATAAATTGAATGCAAGACAAGATGAGAAACAAGCTAGAGCTGGTGAGGTTCCAAAGTGTTGAATAAAAAGCAAAATCAAATTAAAGTTTCTTATATCTTACTAGAAATATACAATGACTAAAGGAGAAATGATTCCTATATACCTCGTCATACCTCAATAACTTCTCACATGATGTCTGCATCTATATCGTATGACATAATTCATAAACAAAATGATCATGACATGAATCCATCTTATCTAAACTTGACTCAACAAATCAAATATTAACCTGCATCTGTATTTTATGACATAAATCATAAACAAAAAGATCATGACATAGATTCATCTCATCTCAACTTGACACGTCAGCTCAAACATTAAACCACCCCCCCTTCGTCTCTCTACCATTGTTCAACCCTACCAATCCTCCTCCGTATTTGCTCAAAGCAATCGATCATCCCCTTCTACGGGGGGCACTACCAAGTCACTCTTTGCCCACTGTAGTCATTATCTCAGTTGGCTAAGTAGGGGTGTTAATGGGTCGGGTCGGGTCGGGTTTTGATGTTACCCGACCTGAAATGTATTAGACCCAAACAAAAGGGTCGGGTTGGGCTAAAGCGTGACCCTTTACAAATTTAGTTTCAATTTCTTGTTTAGCTCAAAAAATCTAGAGAGTTGAGAGCCAAAACACATAGATAGATGATTACTTCTTTTCTTTTGTTTATTTTATCCTACTTTACCATTTTCTCTCAACGGATGAGGACCAAAATGCACGGATGGTACCAGTGTCAAAAAGGCTTGCGCGCGACCCGTTTTGACCCGACCCAACCCTAAATTTAGGGTATTTTCGGATCGGGTCCGAGTATGGAGCCGGTATCAGAAAATACCCTAAGTTTAGGGTCGGGTCGGGCCTTTTTGACACCCCTATGGCTAAGGTCATTTATGGTCATTGCTCCACCATCCTCCCCTAGAGTGAGCACCACCGTAGACACCGAAAGTACCAAAGTCTCCGAGCGTCCCCTCGAGTTAAAGCGGCCAAGCAAAATGTAGCAGAGGTGACATTTGCCAAGTGTTGAAGGAAAGTGCAATTAAACAACAATTAAGCTAGTTCGGCGACGGGAAATGTGAAAGGAAAACTAAGGCCCCGTTTTTTATTTGGCTTTGGGCAAATGTATTTGGGAAAATGTAAATACTTTCGGGTTATTATGATTTTTCGAAATGTAAATAGCATTTGGTAAATTGTAATTTTAAATTGCATTGTGAAACGACTTTAGCATAAATGTTGTTTGGTAAAAACTATATTTTGCAAAGGACTTTTGTTGAATTTTTATAAAAAAAGTTTTAAAAGTTTTGTATGACATAAATCATAAACAAAAAGATCATGACATGGATCCATCTCATCTGAACTTGACACATAAACTCAAACATTAAAATCCCCCCCCCCTCCCCCTCTCTACCATTGTTCAACCCTGCCAATCCTCCTCCGTATCTGCTCAAGGTGCACATTCTGAAAGAATGGTTGCTATTTGAAGGCCCAGAGCAGCCATGGAATGACGGTCGATAGCCATGCAACCCCAAAAGCAAGCCAGACTCGTTAGACCATATAAAACCCAAACTCATAAAACCTATTCAAGCCCAAAGTTCACCAAGCCTAAAAAAGCCCAATTGAATTGAAGCCCATTACACCTAAAACCCCTCTAAACCACTTTCTAATATAACCAATGCTCAGCCAATTTTCCATCAAAGTATGAACTCACATGTTCACCACTATAATCACCCCTGCCGTTCGCCTCCAGTCACCAGCCTACACCGCCGTCGGGCCGCCACCTTGAATCACCGGCTACAACCAACATTTCAAACGTTCACAGCGCAACAGTAATGGAAATAGACAGAAGCAAAACCAATGTCAACACCTCAAATGATCTACACCGGTTCTGGGTCATCGCTTGATTCTCGTTCAAGCGTCCCTCAAGACCGTTTCTCATTCCTCAAACTTAAAAAGCAGAGCAAGGAGAGGTTCGTACCTCGACAGGAGGGAGACTGTGGTCATGATCGGCTGCCGAGCGGGAGAAACGAAAACCTCAGAAACGGTCGTTACTGTCGGCCGACAACGGTGAGGAAATTTTGAACGGAGCCTAACGGAACTGTACTGTTACGGCGGCGGCGGAATCACGACGGAGTAGCTCGCGCGACACTCATCGCCGGTGTGGAATCGTCACCCGGAAAGATTCTCCATGAACGTAAAGAAGAACTTAGCGTGATAAAAGAATCGCCTTTTGCCATAAAAGGATCTTTGTGCCGCTTCTTGCCCCCTTTTCACCCGTGGAAGAGACGAGAGGTTAAAAAACCCAAAAGAAAAAGAAAAAGTGAGAGTTCTTTTTTTTTTCTTTAGGGCTTTTGCGATAGCTGTGAGTCTAAATAACTTTGATTTTACAATGTGTCTTAAATAGTTAATCGGCTCTAAAAGTTGAAATTTCTTTGATCGGGCCTCTAAATTTTACTGTTCCTTCATCAAATATCCAAAGAAAAGATAAAAACTGATGGAATTCTAATTTATCCGTTAAAGGTTAAATTTTCTGGTTTGAACAAAATTTCAACCTTTGGGCCCTTTTTTTTTTTTTTTAATTTATAAAAATTCAAAACCCAAAAGCCTAATTCTATGCGTCTATGATAAATTGACACCTACATGCGTTTTTTTTTTACTTTTTCTGTAATTTTTGACCTAGAGTTGAATTTTTTTTTTTAGGTTTTATAAAAAAAAAGTCAAGCCAAAATTAACCTTGGTTTATTTAAAAAGTGATGTCTAATTACTAACGAAATGCAATGCTCTTGCTATATATATACAATAAAGATACTACGGACACTTAGCTAATTTCTTTTGTCAAGAAATGAGACTCCCTTCAATCGATGATCTTGAAGCTCAAATTTTCTAACTTAAGGTGTGTTTGTTTCAATAAAAGTATTTTTTTGGAAAGTGTTTTTCAAACTTTCTGCTGTTTGTTTCTCCAAAAATAATTTGGTTAATGGAAAATACTTTCCAGGTCAACGAAATATTATGTTTTATTTTAGGAAAATGAATTCTTGTTGTGGGAAGGGAAAACACTTTCCTCTTTATTAAGTCTTTAGGTCCTTCCTTTTTATTAAGTCAAATGTTATTTAATCATTTTTCAAATGCCATCCAAACGCCTAAAAACATTTTCAATCACATATCACCAAACACGGGAAAACTAATCATTTTCATGGAAAATGATTTCCTGAAAAATATTTTCCAAAAATGGTACGATTTCCGCGAAACAAACGCACCCTTAGATAGTTGAGAAAATTCAAATGTCAATACTATGGAGTTCGAACGATTTATGGAATAGTAGGCATCAAAATTTGAGAATTAGGGAAATAAGAATACTTTCCTCATCTTTACCCTATACCCTATATCCAATGATATAAAAAGAAGAAGAAAAATATAGTAAAAACAATAAGCTTCTTTCTTTTCATGTTTTCCCTCATAATAAAAGACAGGGAATTTTATAGGGTTAAACAGAAATTTGAGTGATGATTTCATATAATTGCTATGCTTAGAGTGTGATTTGGTTGGTTTTGTTTTATAGGATGGAATTCTAAAAAATGGACGTCCTAGTAAAAACCATACCAGGAATGAAATAATCCCTAGGTAGAGGTCGAAATCCTCTCCCCGTTTCAAAGCTTGCAGCCTTGTTTTGCACACTACAAACTGCTCGTGGTAGCATATTCGGAAACTTCAATTCAGCAGTAAAACTTATACCGCAAGTAATTGGCGACTGGTGAGTCTTATGAAGACATAAGTTGGTTTTCTCTGCTTGTGAATGACAGATTACTCAAAAGGGATATCGATGGAGGTAGTTGACGTCATAGTTAGGAGGTAAAACCAAGTGCTATGTGCCTACTAGTAGTTAATTGTCTTCTGGCAGTTAGGATTGCTGTTGATGACAGTTAGATCAAATGGAAATCAGATGAAATTTGCTTGAATTCACTTTGAATTTCGATGTGGGTTCGTGCATAAGAGCCCAGCTTCACGCGCACGGGATCATCCCGAGAAATCAAGTCATTCTTCTTTCTCTATTCTTCACCTGTTCTGCCTCCGTTCCATTTTGAATTCTTCCTCTGTTGATTCTTGCTGAGTTCTGTTAGGTTTGACTACACATCACCTCTTTCTAAGCTACACTTTTGCTCCCACTCTTCTAGCTTCTTGATCTCTGCTTTGTTTGCCCTTTCTCGTATATTACCATCTAAACTGTGAAATGCTCTGCAAGTGGTAACGAGGCTCAATGGACGAATTGAGGAGAATCCATTAATAATGGTCTAGGACTGTGAAGTTGGGGTAAGGGACCGAACTGGTTGAAAGAGGAGAATGTGTGGCCAAGTCACTGTGGTGGATATTACTATCATAAGTAGCGAAATTGAAACGCTCAACCACAACCATGATAGGGCGTGTGTTTGTGGTTAATCTTACTTGGGCAAGATCTGTAGGACATCGTTGGCTGTAGTAACACTACACCTCAAGCCCATGACGACGAGTTTTGAGAAGTCGATAGTTAAAAGCTGACAATCTTTGCCATTAATTACCACATGGCATCAAGACCCGGTGGTGCTGAAATGCATGGAACACGAGACCATTGCACACACGAATTGCTCGAACACGAGCATTTCTTCAGCATAACAACTCTCTTTCCAAACTGTTGATTCAGGGGAATCAGCATTTTCACTATAAAACCCCTCCAATGGAATACCACTAGCATATAGATTTTCAGGTAACATAAAGTAGAGCTCGCTCCATTAGTTTCAATGCATAAGGCAAACAAAAATTCATCTCAATCACCCGTTCCCACTTGTGGAATAATTTATGCAGATACAATTCAAACTGCCAGCAAATCTTGTTATCATTCAAGATACAACAGGAAACTCCCTATCATACTGATGACAATCAATCACATTGTTTTTATGACTCATGTACTGGTTGTTAATGATTAGAACAACGGGCGGTCTTCTGGATGAGAGAGTAAACTGCGGCTATATTTGTGTCTGATCAAATCAGACAAAAGGGGAAATTGTAGCAAGGCAAACAAGGTCACTGTCCCAGAAGCAAAAGCAGCAATTGGAATAGCGATTCGAGCATAATCGTGACCAAGGAGGATGAAATGGGTGGCCCCAAAGGCCACCATCATGGTAGCTATGGAGACGAAGAGGCTTCCAAGTCCTAACATCAACCTGTTTGGCAACGAATGCAGAAAATCTTCCTCCGCATAGCGTGATGTCAGAATGGAAAGGAACATCAAAGTTGATGTTGCAGAGGAAAAGACAGCCAATGCAGTCGATACGGCGAAAATCATAAACAGCCTGCTATGTAGGAAAATAGGCTTGCCTGTGTCATTGTCATTGCCGCCTGGAATAGTAAAGGCAGCATTAAACATCATGGTGCAAATGAGTGTAGCAACGACCATACATGAAGATGCAGTGTGCTTCATCCATTTTTCTGCTTCTTGTCTGAGTTCTTTGTGCTCCTCGGTAAAAAGAAGATAAGGCGTTTTCCCTTCGGAATTTTTCATTTCTCGATAAGAAGGCTGGACAATCTTTTCTACCTCCTATACCATAAAACGGATACTGTCATTTGGAAAATGGTACATTAAATTGACATATTGAACAGATTTACTTTTCAAGCTCAAAAAAAAGAAAAAAGATTAAGGGGAACTTCATAATACTGTTGAACCGTACAATCCAAATTATATAATATGCAAAAAAAATGAAAAAAAAAAAAAACTAACCTTGAACCACAATAGCTCTCGCCTCATTTGCAGAGCTGCCCCAGAGTCGATGTTGAGTCGACTCGGAGGAGCCAGCTTTGCAGCCAAATGCAACATGTTATTGTCATTTTCATCTTTGTAAGCTGCAATCATATCTTTATGAGCACCAATATCATATATTAGTCTAAAGATCTCCTCGTGACGATGTGCTACTGCGACATGAAATATGCTCTGCTTCCGAGCATCGAATTCCCAAAGAAGTTCAGGATGGTGACGGCTCAGCACGGTTAAGAAGCCGTAGTTTCCTAACTCAGCAGCAGTGATCAACAGTCGTGACAATTCCCTGAGAAGTTCTTCGAAACCTCCATCATCGAGCAAAGAAACCTTTTCCCATATAAGCTCCAACAGCTTAACCGCTGGCAAATGCCCCCTTTTCAGATCGTGGACCTCCTGCATACCTGCAACTGTATTTTCAGTCAGCCCAACTTGTGAAGGAGCAGTGGATGGACTTCGGTTCAGACTAGCTACAGCTTTTCTTTTTTTTTCCCCCCTTCGGTCGTCACTAACTACAGCTTAAATAGTTAAAGTTTCCTCCACAACATTCCTGAACCACAACAATAGTGAGCAAGCTGAGAACGCCAACAACCATTGCCAAAAGAAAATGGCTACGATAGTGATACCTACATGAAAAGAAGCACCTTAGCCGGATCACTAGCTGACTCCCACTCGAGAATGCCAAGGGCATCCGCGCTAACACATGGAGAGCCGTTTCTCCGTTTCCCATCCGAGCCAGAGCTAAATTGGGATGTTTACCAATCAGTGTCAAAGCCACATCTGGCAAAAGGGAGTAACAATTAACAACAATAATGAAAACACTTTGTCCAGAAATAAACTTGCTATCAATTCTTTCTGGGTGTGCGGAAAAGAGAACAGAAATAGTTTTGTTCAGGGAAAGATATTATTGCTAGCGAGATTTTTGTCTCTTATTCTTGGAAAGAAGATATTATTATTGCTATTGTATTATTCTTATTTCCTAATTCTGGTGTTTCCTTATGCAATTAGTTGCTTTGCTGAAGGCAACTATAAGCTGTATATATAATGAATATTCCGTAAGACAGAAAAAGAAGAGAGGGTGAGTTTTTTGTCCGTGATCGTAGGCACACTGCCGAACCACATTATATCCTTGTGTTATAATGAACTCCATGGTACGTTCATATCAGAACTAACCGAAGAGATTGGAACTGATGGTGGCGCAAAGGATGTCGATGCGATCCAAGTCAGTTAGATATCTGTCATCCGTGACTGACAACAGATACAGCACCATGTCTTGTTTCCCTGACAGGGCTGCAATGCACAAGGGCATCGCCTCGTTGCCGCCCCGAATCAGCGGAAGCCGACGATTCTTATTGACCATCGCCTCAGCTATCTCTCTAACTCCGGATGCAGCGGCAAAGCAGAGGGCTGTGTCCCCAACCTTGTTCCGCATTTCCAAGTCATCGGGCGTCATCTTCTTCACCAGTTCCTCAACAAATTCCCCGTGTCCCATGCCTGCTGCAATATGGAGGGCGGTCTCCAAATTTCCTGTGATCCTGGCACGAACCGCCGATGGATTCCCATCTAGGAATTCCTTTCCTGCTTTCCAGTCGCCTTTCAGTGCCTCAACAAGCAATGCAGTGCACCCTGTAAATTATATACAATCAGGGATCAGCAGGAGAGGAGAACAGAGGACTAAGTGATTAGGATGGCGCTTCATATTTTTCAGATACCACGCAAGTGAAATTGGTCGCATTGATTATATTGTTCGTCTATGGTATTCTCCGGCATAGTGTTCTGTGGGGAACATGCTTCGAAGGAGCGGCTGCTCATGGATGGAGTAGTAGAAATCTCGTCCCTGCTTACATTCTCTGAAGTCTACAATGTTTGAAACTTCTGTAAGTAGAATTCAATCAGTAACGATAGTAATGCAAATTTAATTTGACAACATATTTCACGAGGCTGGGGCTTAATGTTTTCTTGGCATTAAAAGAAATCGACATTGGTATAATTAGCTGGTTCGCTAATGAAAGTGTCAAAGTCCAAATCCATGCACTGAAAGATTAAAAAAGAAAGAAAAGAACTGTCATTAATTAGCATTGGCTATATTGTTGATCATCATATTGGAACGAAAATACTGTTAGGTGTAGACTGCAGGTACTGCATGATGTTTGTATACCGGTTCAACCTTCACCCCAATACGGAATGTTTTTTTAGGGGTATAAACGGTTCGGTTCGGTTTGGTTTTTTTGAAAAACCGAACCGATAAGGGATAATACCAAACCGAACCGAAACCATCTTGAACTGAAAATGCAGTTCGGTTTGGGACAGTTTTTCGGTTTTTCTATTTTTGTTTTACTTATTGGGATCTAAATGATGAAGAGAGATTGTTCACTTTTAATTAAGAATTATAGTTTGGTTCGGTTAACCGAACCGAAAATAGAACCGAAAACCGAACCGAATCGAAAAGTTAACGGTTATTTTTCGGTAAACCGAACCGAACCAAAAACGCACAAAATTTTGGTTCGGTTCGGTTTTCAATTCGCTTTTTGACACCTCTACTTTCTTTGATCTGACCGATACTAAAAACATTTAGGGAAGGGTTCGTTGTCTTCGCAAACCTGCTCTAAAGAGAATCTGGGCCTGTCTTCCTGCGACATTCTTGATTAGGAAAGTATTTTGAATCCTAATAAGTCTGCCGGTGGAGCTCTCCACAAGTTCTGGTTCCGGATGCACAGATGACGTTCACAGTTGTTCGACTAGATTGTCACAGAGAGAAAATACATATAAGTAGCGGAGACTTCATTTTTACGAAGAAAAAGAGAACCAGCAGATGCCCATTGAATCAAAACACTCGTACTGATTAAATCCCAAACTATGCCACTTATGATTGATTTACCCTTATTTTCTTTTTGTGATACTAAAAATTCCAAATTATATATATTGTGACACATTTACCCAAAACTCTTTGATGAATGCCCTTTCGTCTTTTTCTTTTTCTGTTTATCTTTGTCTTTCCTTTTTTCTCTTTTTTTCCCATTTTTTTTCCTTTTTCTCTCTTGCGTCCACCATGACCAACATACTGACAAAGAACTAAGTAAGATCCAACATTTTTAGTACGATTAAATCGGCAAAATGCCAGAAAAGTCTTGAAAATTAAAACAGAAAGAACAACCCTCCAACCAATGTTGTCACATTGAGTCGTGTTGCCAAAACATAAATGAATGAGAAACTGCTCACGCGCACACAACAAAAATCGATTGGTCATTAGGACCACGGTGCTCGTTTAATTTGTCCCCACCACAGCTTCGAAGAATTTGTACGAGCTTTGTTTATTTCATTATGCAAAGCTAGTCTAGGATACAATCAGAACATAGATAGTGTCGTGATCTATATACAAACGAATATGACAATATTTTCTGGTTTTGGAGGGACTTGCATTCATAGTAATTTAAAAAAGAAATGATATGATTCAAGTTATAATTTATATGGGATTCCCAATATTATTAATAGAAGGCGGGACGCAAATAATCGAGGAATTACACCTGAATTGTCCAAAGAGAACTTATTTGTGTGAATCGAAAACTCCATATAGCTATTACAAGAAAACCTCAATATTCTTGTAGATGGACAATTAAAGAAAAGATTCTCATTTCGAAAAGTGATGGAAAAGGCTATTGAATTAATGGAATATGTCGGTATAAAATGGATTTAAAAGCACACTGCAGATTGCATCAACAGGAAAGAAATTGCACATGTCCAATGAATTAGAGAGGATAGGATTCCTCTTCAAATTATTCAATCTTAAATTGAATATTTTATCTATACAGTTCGAATGGTCTATGGATAAGAGGCATCAAAATTTGGGAATTAGGGGAATAAGAATACTTTCTTAATCTTTACTCTTTACACTCTATCTATTGTTAAAACGGAAAAAAAAAATTGAACAAAAGCAAAGAATGTTTTCTTGTCATGGTTTTCCTCTTGATATAAGACAAGAAATTCTACCGGGTTGAACAAAAAATCGATAGATGATCTCATATAAATTTGGTTGGTTCTGTTTTATAAAATAGAATTCCAAGTACATGGACTTCCTAGGATAAACCCTACCAGGAATGAATAACCCTAGGTAGAGGTCGAAATCCTCCTTGTAGCCTCGTTTTGCATAGTACGGACTGCTCGTAGTTGCATATTCAGAAACTTTGATTTGGCAATGAAACTTATATCGCAGGTCAGTGATGGTTCTGTTTTATCGCAGGTCTACAATTTTCTCTCCAGGTGCAGCACGGGGGACGTGCATGAATCGAAATAAAACCCTAATTTTGGCACAAAACTGGTCATCATCGCGAGCAAACTCACCATGCATGCAGTTTTGCTTACTTGCTTCAGTTGCACTGCTTATGCTTGGGCTCAACATGTCTCGCAACGCGATCCTTCGTAGTTCCAAAAGCGCTTTCTGCTATCTCTCCCTCACTATCTTCTGTCCAGTGCACCAAGCTTTGGCAATATGGGAGCAATAGTCGAGTGTATTCTGGGATGACAACAGCGCCGGAGAAGTTGGTAGTTATGGAGGAGAGAGAGAGAGAGAGAGAGAGAGAGAGAGAGATATTCTGGGAGGACAACAGCGTCGGAGAGGTTCCCCGGGGGGTGGTAAAGGCTCAAGCGAGAGAGGGGTGGGCCGTAGAAATCATGTCATGTCGACCTAGCGAGAGAGAGAGACAGAGAGAGGAGAGAGAAAGGAAAAAGTACCTATGTGGAAAAGGTGTGACCCTATCTGAGATCCTACAAGGAGGGCATTTAAGAAGTACCTATATGAGATCCTACAAGGAGGGCATTTAACAAGTACCTATATGAGATCCTATATGGAAAATGCGTGACTATAAAAATTCCCTTTTTTCATAATAGAAAAAGAATAAAAATATATTTAATATCAACATAAAAATTTAATTTCTTTTTTTTTTTCCCTATGAAGGCGATGATCGGCGATCGGTGGGCGAGGCGGCGGCCGCTTCGGCCGCCGATCGCCGGCCGCCCTCCCCGCCGGCCGCTTGTCGCGGGTCCGAATGCCGCTACCGTTCACCACCACCCGCTCACCGATCGTCGCTGCTCGGTCGCCACCGATCACCCCCCACCGCCGATCGCCCGTCGTTCGCCTTCGCCGACGGTCATTGCTCGTTTCGCTAGGTCGTCGGTCGCACCAAGCGAAGGGTAGTGGTGAGAGGCGGGCGACCGGCAATTCATCGACGGCGAGCTGGCGAGGGCGGTCGGTGGCCAGCAATCGATGGCAGTGGTGGGCGGCAACAAGCGATGGGCATCGTTGTGTTATGAACAGTGAATAGTCCCCAAGAAATAAGTTTTTAGAAATTGTTCCCAAGAACAAGAAGCTACTTTTTTTTATTTCTCATTTATATTCTAAATCTATTCCCAGTAACAACTTTATATTTCGGGGAATTTAAAAAATCAGTTGACGTTACCAAACAAATTTTTATTATTTTTCTATTCCAGGGAACAAAAGAACAGAAAAACAAAGAAATTGGCAAGTTTCCAAACAAACCCTTACATGATTGATCGGTGATTGCTGATCTTGGGAATAAGATAGAGAGAGATCATTGGGTAGGGAAATTAAGCATGTTCTTCGTATTTGCATTTACTTTGTCTTGTTCAAAAACTGAGAGACCCTGCCAATGTTAAGCAAAATACTATTGAAATTGAGCGAAAGAACAGCTAGAAAAGAGTCACTTCAATAGCATTGAACGTCGAGACATGGAGAAGCCGGTCGACCAAACTCGGCGAAATAGTTGAGTCGAGTGGGGCTGAGATTAATCGGTTTTATCGTGGACCGGACTCTAGCGAACAATTTAACTACTACTATTAATGATTCTTTGAAATATGTTAATTATGCTTGTCAACGCAAATATTGCTCTCACAAGCTATGTAACATGAAAAATTGTCCAATTAATCCTAAATCTTATTGTATGAATACTTATTCAATTTTAGCTTTTCCCTAAACCTTATTGTATGGATACTAATTTAGTCTTAATTTTTCCAATTTTATCAACTTAGTCCTACACTTTTGTGCAAAATTATAATATAGTCATTTCGGTCAATTTTCGCTTAAAATTGCTAACATAATGGCTCGCTTGAAATTGCTGATATGACGACGTGCTATGTAAGACGATCAGTGATAATTGGACCGCCTCATCAGTAATTTCCAACAAAAATTATACAAAATAATCCCTTTGAGATCAATTCAATTCAAATAGGAGAGTATATTTATTGAGATTCCTCATATTGGCTCAAACTCGAGACATTGATACAACAAAAATTGTGGAACCAATCGCTGTTGGGTCGGCCCTCCAAGTCAAGCCACCAAATGGCCAAGAACCGAACGAGTGAAAGTCCACGGTGGCGTGCACATGATAAGAGTCTCTCTTTCGGTCGCCGTCGTGTTTCTTGTAAACCACAATTTGGGCCCCTACCTTGCCTTGATTTAGTCTTGTCCCAATCCTTACGATTCAGCATGTGCCTGTCGCATGATGCCTATGTTTGCTACCAGCATCACCTGACATCCACTAGTCTAACCAATTTTTTTTGGAAACGTCCAGTTTGTTCATTCATATATGCGTTTTGGGTTAAAGAGTGAAATTCGTGGGATAATTTAGATCCAATGCACTGGACTGAGTAC
This sequence comes from Angophora floribunda, assembly GCA_014182895.1. Lineage (NCBI taxonomy): Eukaryota > Viridiplantae > Streptophyta > Magnoliopsida > Myrtales > Myrtaceae > Angophora > Angophora floribunda. The sequence goes on along the minus strand of CM024709.1, from coordinate 42,363,892 downwards.
TCGATTTAAAGTAGTCTACGTAAATCGTGCATATCTAATGATTATCTCGATGCAAAAGAGGACCATAATGTCAGGAATCTTTTGTTTTTCTTTCGTTTTTAATAACAAATAGTAGGAATTTATAGCAAGTGCTTTGAATTGAGACCGGTTTATATGTTGACATCCGAAATAGACCATGTTGTCATCTATTGGTCACAAGGGAAGATGTGATAAAAACATATTGCAATCACGTGCATATCACGTGAGTAGTATTTGATACATGCTTGATTACTGAAGAGTGTACGGGTAACTACCCAGTGATTGATGGCAATATAAGAGGACAACTAGTGGATTGGTGGATGCACGGATAGTAGGTACGTATTGCATGAACTCCACGTCGCCCTCGATGTTGCAGTAAGCTACGACTTGAGTTCATCTCGATTGAGCTTCGCCTACCGCATATAAATTGCCCAGTGTTCCATCGCGTTACATCAACGTGCCGCCCGGTATGCAAGAAATGCAAAAGTTCGTTCCCAAACGGTACTAATTTCGTGTTTTTAGAAGAAAACAAAAATCTTTTTGTCGAATTCCTCGCGTGTACATTTCATTGAGCTTCAACCACCTCCTCTAGAAAGAGCGAGATTGCGTAAGTGAATTCGCCACCTAACCATACGTCAGCCGGAATTAGTCTCGAGGCAGTTGTGCGTCGTCCGACAGCTGCGAAGAAAAAGAGAACAAGTTGTCCTTTCTCGTTCTCACCAGAAATCGTCGACTTAAAAAGAGGTGATGATATCTTTGTCAAAAATGGAATTGCTCTACAGCTAAATAGCTGTCCTGACCAATGACCATACCAAGGTGGGGTCCAGGTGGGGGGATGACGAGATGACTGGTGACGAGACGAGTGATCTTCTTTAAAACGACTTTTAATGATGAAAAGTGTGGAAAGAGAAAGGAATGAAAAGGACCATTTGTCCGCCCTTTTTATGCTCACCGACAATAAAAATTGACCCATGTTGACAAACAAGAGAAAAGACTTATATATCTTTGTGCTCGGCCGGAAACCATCGATAAGTCGCTCTCAACTAATCCGTAAATTACACTTTAAATGGGAGCCCAAGAGGAGTAACATCCAGAGAAACCCTAATATTTTGATTCATTTGTAGTTTGAGTGCTCCTGATAGCTATTAGCTAGCTGGTTATAACGTGGGTGCATTAATATAATAGTTCTAACCAGTTCGATTTGATTAATTAATCCCATGATTTTTCAATTATGTAAAAGCTGATGACAATGTATCATGCCAAGCATAAATTGAATGCAAGACAAGATGAGAAACAAGCTAGAGCTGGTGAGGTTCCAAAGTGTTGAATAAAAAGCAAAATCAAATTAAAGTTTCTTATATCTTACTAGAAATATACAATGACTAAAGGAGAAATGATTCCTATATACCTTGTCATATCTCAATAACTTCTCACATGATGTCTGCATTTGTATCGTATGACATAATTCATAAACAAAAGGATCATGACATGAATCTATCTTATCTAAACTTGACTCAACAAATCAAATATTAACCTGCATTTGTATTTTATGACATAAATCATAAACAAAAAGATCATGACATAGATTCATCTCATCTCAACTTGACACGTCAACTCAAACATTAAACCACCCCCCCTTCGTCTCTCTACCATTGTTCAACCCTACCAATCCTCCTCCGTATCTGCTCAAAGCAATCGATCATCCCCTTCTACGGGGGGCACTACCAAGTCACTCTTTGCCCACTGTAGTCATTGTCTCAGTCGGCTAAGTAGGGGTGTTAATGGGTCAGGTCGGGTCGGGTTTTGATGTTACCCGACCCGACCTGACCTGACCCGAAATGTATTAGACCCAAACAAAAGGGTCGGGTTGGGCTAGAGCGTGACCCTTTACAAATTTAGTTTGATTTTTTTGTTTAAAAAAAATCTAGAGAGTTGAGAGCCAAAACACATGTAGAGATGATTACTTCTTTTCTTTTATTTATTTTATCCTACTTTACCATTTTCTCTCAACGGATAAGGACCAAAATGCACGGATGGTACCGGTGTCAAAAAGGCTTGCGCGCGACCCGTTTTGACCCGACCCAACCCTAAATTTAGGGTATTTTCGGATCGGGTCCGAGTATGGAGCCGGTATCAGAAAATACCCTAAGTTTCGGGTCGGGTCGAGCCTTTTTGACACCCCTATGGCTAAGGTCATTTATGGTCATTGCTCCACCATCCTCCCCTAGAGTGAGCACCACCGTAGACACCATAAAGTACCAAAGTCTCTGAGCGTCCCCTCGAGTTAAAGCGGCCAAGCAAAATGTAGCAGAGGTGACATTTGCCAAGTGTTGAAGGAAAGTGCAATTAAACAACAATGAAGCTAGTTCAGCTAACGGGAAATGTGAAAGGAAAACTAAGGCCCCGTTTTTTATTCGGCTTTGGGCAAATGTATTTGGGAAAATGTAAATACTTTCGGGGTATTATGATTTTTCGAAATGTAAATAGCATTTGGTAAATTGTAATTTTAAATTGCATTGCGAAACGACTTTAGCATAAATGTCGTTTGGTAAAAACTATATTTTGCAAAGGACTTTTGTTGAATTTTTTATAATTTTTTTTTTTTTAAAGTTTTGTATGACAAATCATAAACAAAAAGATCATGACATGGATCCATCTCATCTGAACTTGACACATCAACCCTGCCAATCCTCCTCCGTATCTGCTCAAGGTGCGCATTCTGAAAGAATGGTTGCTATTTGAAGGCCCAGAGCAGCCATGGAATGACGGTCGATAGCCATGCAACCCCCATAGCAAGCCAGACTCACTAGACCAAATAAAACCCAAACTCACAAAACCTATTCAAGCCCAAAGTTCACCAAGCCTAAAAAAGCCCAATTGAATTGAAGCCCACTACACCTAAAACCCCTTTAAACCACTTTCTAATATAACCAATACTGAGCCTATTTTCCATCAAAGTATGAACTCACATACTCCACCACTAATCCACACATGTTCACCACTATAATCACCTCCGCCGTTCGCCTCCAGTCACCAGCCTACATCGCCGTCGGGCGGCCACCTTGAATCGCCGGCTACAACCAACATGTCAAACGTTCACAGCGCAACAGTAATGGAAATAGACAGAAGCAAAACCAATGTCAACACCTCAAATGATCAACACCGGTTGTGGGTCATCGCACGATCCTCGTTCAAGCGCCCCTCAAGACCGTACCGTTTCTTGTTTCTCAAACTTAAAAGCAGAGCAGGGAGAGGTTCGTACCTCGACAGGAGGGAGACTGTGGTCACGATCGGCTGCCGAGCGGGAGAAACGAAAACCTCAGAAACGTTCGTTACTGTCGACCGACAACAATGAGGAAATTTCGAACGGAGCCTAACGGAACTGTACTGTTATGGCGGCGGCGGAATCACGACGGAGGAGCTCCCGCAGCGGTCATCGCCGGTGCGGAATCGTCACCCGGAAAGATTCTCCGTGAACGTCAAGACGAACTTAGCGCGGTAAAAGAACCGCCTTTCGCCTTAAAAGAGGGATCTTTGTGCCGCTTGCCCCTTTTCACCCGCGGAAGAGACGAGAGGTTAAAAAATTAAAAACCAAAAAAAAAAGTGAGAGTTCTTTTTTTTTTTTTCTTTAGGGCTTTTACGATAGCTGTGAGTCTAAATAACTTCGATTTTACGCTGTGTCTTAAATAGTTGATCGGCTCTAAAAGTTGAAATTTCTTTAATCAAGCCTCTAAATTTTACTGTTCCTAAATCAAATATCCGAAAAAAAGATAAAAACTGATGGAATTCTAATTTATCGGTTAAAGGTTAAATTTGTTGGTTTGAACAAAATTTCAACCTTTGGCCCCTATTTTTTTTCATTTATAAAAATTCGAAACCCAAAAGCCTAATTCTACGCGTCTATGATAAATTGACACCTACATGTGATTTTTTTTTTTTTTTTTACTTTTTCTGTGATTTTTGACCTAGAGTTGAATTTTTCTTTTTTAGGTTTTATAAAAAAAGTCAAGCCAAAATTAACCTTTGCTTATTGAAAAAGTGATGTCTAATTACTAATGAAATGCAATGCTTTTACTATATATATACACAATAAAGATACTACGGACACTTAGCCCGTTCGTTTATGGAAAATAACTTCCTGGAAAACGTTTTTCGGATTTTCCGACGTTCGTTTCACGGAAAATAAATTCATTGGGGAAAACATTTTGTGAAGGAAAAAAAAATCTTCTAAAGTGAGGGAAAATGTTTTCCACTTTTGAAAAGTGGAAAACATTTTCCATATTCACTCTCTCTTATCTTACACTCTCCATTGGTCCTCACTTCTTTATTTTATTTTTTTATTTTTTTATTTTTTTCATAAAATCGATTTTTTTGTTATTTTTTAATAAAATCGATTTTTTATTTTTCTTTATTTTTCTGTCTTTCCTTTTGCTATTTTTCTTTTTCGGCCGGTTGTTGGTCACGGCAACGGTTGGTGACCGATGACGGGCGAGCCGAGCTCGCGGATCGCAACGCCCGAGCGTCACAAGACGGAAACTTATTTCCAAATTTACCCATTTTTAAAATAAAAAATTGTAATCATCTCTTCCTCGCTTCACGAACCCAAAGTCTTCCTCGTCTTTGCTTCTCTTGCTCCCTTCAAAATGATCGAATCCCTCCTTTTTTAAAGTAGATCAAAGTCAATCACTTGCCCTAATTGGTCGATCTCCCTCACTCGGCTTTTGCATGGCGTTGTGCTTCTTCTTCCTCTTGGTAGTTCAACTACTTTCCGAATTAAAGCTAGATAACTTGCAATGCCGATCTGCGAGGCTCGAGTCTCATTGCCTTGAGCTCACCTTGCCGGTGAGATGATCATGCGAGCTCGCCAAAGGTAGGTGAGCCTCAAGCCTTGCTAGCGAGGTGAGCTTGAGGCATGGCCGGCGACCGGCCAAGGAAGGAGAGAACACAAAATAAAGAAAAAAAATAATTTAATAATCTATTTTTAAAAATAATAAATAACGATTTTAAAAAATAAAATAATAAAAAAATTATTGAAAAAGAGTTTATAAAAGAAAATATTTTCCCAAGCGAACAACGGAAAATATTTTCCACTTCAAAATCAAGTTTTACCCGAACACCAGAAAATAATTACGTTTTCCTGGAAAATAACTTTGGAAAATATTTTCCAGAAAAGTAACATTTTCCGTGAAACGAACGGACTTAGCTAATTTCTTATGTCAAGAAACGAGACTCCCTTCGATAGAGGATCTTGAATCTCAAATTTTCTAACTTAGATAGTTGAGAAGATTCAAATGTCAATACTATGGAGTTTGAACGATTTATGGAATAGTAGGCATCAAAATTTGGGAATTAGGGAAATGAGAATAATTTGCTCATCTTTACCCTTTACCCTATATCCAATGATATAAAAAAGAAGAAAGAAAAATACAGTAAAAACAACAAGCTTCTTTCTTTTCATGTTTTCCCTCATAATTGAAGACAAGGAATTTTATAGGGTTAAACAGAAATTTGGGTGATGATTTCATATAATCGCTATGCTTAGAGTGTGATTTGGTTGGTTTTGTTTTATAGGATAGAATTCTAAAAAATGGACGCCCTAGGATGAATCATACTAGTTATGAAATAATCATAAGTAGAGGTCGAAATCCTCTCCCCGTTTCAAAGCTTGCAGCCTTGTTTTGCCCACTACGAAATGCTCGTAGTTGCATATTCAGAAACTTCGATTCAGCAGTAAAACTAACGCAAGTTATTGGGGATTGGCGAGTCTTATGAAGATGTGGGTTGGTTTTCTCTCCTTGTGAATGACAGATTACTCAAAAGGGATATCGATAGAAGTGGCGACATCATAGTTAGGAGGAAAAAACCAAGTGTCATGTGCCTACTGGTAGTTAGGATTGCTTTTGATGACGGTTTGATCAAATGGAAATCAGACAAAATTTGCTTGAATTCACTTTGGATTTCGATGTGGGTTCGTGTATAAGAACCCAGCTTCACGCGCACGGGATCATTCCGAGAAATCAAGTCATTCTTCTTTCTTTATTCTTCACCTGTTCTGCCTCTGCTCCATTTTGAATTCTTCCTCTGTTGAATTCTTTTGAGTTCTGTTAGGTTTGACCATGCATCACCCCTTTGTAAGGCTACGCTTTTGCTCACACTCTCGTAGCTTCTTGATCTCTGCTTTGTTTGCCTTTTTCTCATATATCACCATCAAAACTGTGAAATGCTCTGCAAGTGGTACCGAGACTGAATGGACGAATTGAGGAGAATCCATTAATACACGGTCTAGGCCTGTGAAGGCAGTTGGTCAGGGACCAAACTGGTCGAAAGAGAGGACAATATGTGGCCAAGTCACTGTGGTGGATATTACCAGTAGCAATATTGAATCGCTCAACCACAACTATAACAGGAGCGTGTGTTTGTGGTTAAGCATACTTGGCAAGATCTGAAGGACATCATTGGCGGTAGTAACACTACACCCCAAGCTGCCGACAACGAGTTTGAGAAGTGGATAGTTAAAGCTGACAATTTTTTACCATTAGTTACTGCATCGCATCAAGATGCGGAGGAACAGAAATGCATGGAACACCCACACACAAATGGTGCAAAGTTCCAGAGGTTAGACATTGAGCTTACATCCATCCCTCAGTGAAATATGGCGGGGAGTAGTGTGTTGCAAAGCGCAAAAAGAAAAATCCGTCCTATGAATAGATCTTTGAAATCCTGTAAAAACACGAGTCGAGAGGACTGTTGTTCATGGCCCAAGACAATAATATAATGGTCTTTTACTCTGATAGGAGGATGGGCCATGGAAAAAGGAAAAACTTGCAATTTTCTGAAGCTCCTGGACTTCCCTCGAATTGCTTTCTAATGCTAGTATTTCTACACTGTGAGGTGTTCATTTTACTGTCGAAATTGTCTGCTCCCTGACAAAGTCACCCCACTGAAATTGTCGCAGAACCGGAGGATTTTGAGGGTTTAGGTCTCTAATTTTTCTGAAGATCGGACTGAATTTCGCCTCGATTAGTTAATTTGGGGCAAACAGATGAACAAATAACATCATTTAGCATTAGTTTTGCTGACTTCACTTTGCCAGCGAGCCACGTCAGATATTTTATTCTTAAATAATGTTAGATCATATTTTCCAACTAACAAATTACTAATGGCACTAAAGTGATCGATTTTTTACAAGAGTAGCACCTAGTCATCGAAAAAAAAGTTTCAGCACTAAATGAGCACCTTACGAAAGTTGTTTCACTTGTGTTGTCATTTTCCCTTTAGAAATAGAAAGTCCACGAAAATTGATGTGATTCAGCCGGTTTGACTAGAATCCATAGGAAGAGTAAACAGTCCTTTAGCCCGATCCATTCGCCCGGTAGATCTATCAGCCTTTCAAGGGTGATCCATCAGACAGTCCTTTGGCCGATCCTTCAGCCTGCAGGTCTTTTTAACATGACACCAGTAAAAGTTATCCAACATAAGATATGCAATCCGATCAAGGTAATGTACTTTTTCAGGGCACCTGTCTAGAGCTCTTGCACTGCAAGGTTGCATCCAAGCAGTGGCTAGGATCTCAAACAAAGAATTCTAGCAGACAGAAAATGATTCAAGCAATTTATAGGACACCCCACGAAAGATGATGTGGATAGCCAGCCTGGATTTAACAAGCTCAGACAATGGCCATAGGAACGAGAAAGAAATACAATGACCCAGCATCTTTACTCTACAGTCTTGACGTTCAACAGCGTTCGATCAAAAAATTAGAAATGCAGCATTCTATCTATTCCACAAATTCATTATACTCCTGCTGCTATCACTTTTTGACCAATTCAACAGGAAAATAGCATCGGTTTGCTCATCAAAACAAATGTAATGAAGTTGATAACTGGTAAAATAGTGTTTTCAGCAAGTTATTTTACAACAGGAACAGCGCATTCCACTGAAGGAGCTGCCAGTATATGGCACTCCATAGATTCCCCCATTCCCCCTCCCCAGCTGGTGAGGCTGAATCTCACCTAAGTTGTCACGGTGATTAGAGGCAGCAGTAGGGAGGATGAAGTTTTTTCTTGGCCATGTGGTGGTTGAAGTTGAAGGTGAAGAGTTCCGAGAGATCAGGGTAGCGAAATATTATAGTACAAATGTTCCGGACAATTCCCATGGATAACCTTTCAACAATAAAGGCTTGAATTAACTTGATCCCTAGATGGACCGTTCATGCTTCAATTTGATATAGTAATTTGCAGTTCTCAATGCAATCTTTAAGAACAAAGGGTGATTTTGGCTTCTCTTGTGAAAATGCCAGTTCCATAAGACGAACATAGCATATCAGTCAGAAGGGGGAAATGAAGAAAGGCAAATAAGGTAATCGGTATGCACGAAGCTAAGGCAATTGGTGCAAGAATCCATGCCAATCGGCATCCGAGTACTATGAAAAAGGTGGCACTAAATGCAATGAGCATGGAGGCTATAGACAGAAACAGGGTCGTAAGGCCGATGATTAGTCTTTTTGGTAAGGATTTGAGAAAATCTTCCTCGGCGTAGCGTGAGGTGAGGATGGACAAGAACATGAGTATGGATGTGACTGAAGAGAACAGCGCAAATGCATCTGATATGGCGAAAATTATGAAGGCATTTGATTCCAATAAAATCGGAACACCCCTATTATTGTCTGTTCCTCCTGGAACTGTGAAGATCGCCGCGAACATCACAGTGGTGATTAGTGTGGCAACGAGCATGCAGGATGAAGCAGTGCTTTTCATCCAGTCCTCTCCTTCTTTGACCAGAGCCCTGTGCTCTTCCGTGAATAGCATCCTCGGTGTTCGGCCATTTTTGTCCCTCATCTGCTTTGATAAAGGGTGTGCAATTTTCTCCACTTCCTAGAATGGAGGCACAGAAGAAAAAACCATCACATACCCAATCAAGAACTGCTCCAATGTTATATTCCTGTTCGTATATTAGATTGGATGGCTCCTTTGTCAGTACTATAATATGAAAACCATCCAATATGAATCTAAAAGGAAATGTTGAAGCAATCACGACAACAATCGGATAGAAACAAATACTAGACATGTTCAGAAGAGGACGGCATGGCTGCAACTAGACGACATGAGACAATTTGAATCCTACAAATGACATTCTCTCAAGAAAATAGCCGAGAACTGAAACAAAGTGTGAGGATACCTTGAACCATAAAAGTTCCCTCTGCATCTGAAGAGCTGCCCCAGACACGCTGTTAAGTTGGTCCAGAGGTGCCAGCTTTCCCGCTAAATGCAACAAGTTGTGATTGTTGTCGGGGTCTTTGTAAGTAGTGATCATATCTTTATGTGCCCCGAGATCATGAATGAGACCAAATATCTTTTCTCGCCGGTACATAACTGCAACGTGAAAAATGTTACGGCTTTGCTCATCAACTTTCCATATCAAATCAGGATGAGAGTGAACAAGCTCAGTCACAAGCTCAACTATGCCGAATCCTGCTGCAATGATCAACGGCTGTGAGGGATGCATTAAAAGATCCGCAACTTCGGAGTCCTCCAGTGATGCAACCTGCTCGCATAACAATTTCACCAATTGCAGCACTTGCAAATGCATTGTCTTTTTCTCATGAACTGCCTTGATTCCTGGCACTATAGATCGAATTCAATAAAAGAAGTGCGATTTTCCAGGAGAAACAGCAACAAAAAAAAAATTGTGCCACCTACCTATTAACTCTACCGCACACCAAAGCTTCTCGAGTAAGTAGAGAGACACTGCACAAGTTTCACAAAGAAATAGACTCGTCATGACCTTGGCTGAACCTGCTGCCTCTCAGTAGATATTTGGCTAGGTATCATAAGTTTCCCATGCGAATTAGCATGTCCTAAGGAGAAGGTGGAGAAAAAACCTTTATTTGTTCGGCTAATGTCACTCATGACGAGTCCTGAAGGGAATCCCACCTTATATTTTTCTTTCATGCAAATCACTGAAAGGATATTTGAGCAAGATCATTTGAGGGAGGCGAAAAAAGCAAAGTTGTCCTAATAAAAAATGCAAACATGGGACATACACACATAAAATTTGTATATATAGGTAGGAGAATATCATATATGAATATTTCAAGTAATGAGATATGCCTACGTGCATAAAGTATCCTCTGCCAGGATTCTAATGAACTTGTGCTGGCAAATGCTGAAGGCTTCTGTGCTAAAATGTGCAGTGCGGTCATTCCATCATGATCTCGAAGAGTAGCTAACTCTGGTTTTCTCCGGAGCATGGTAAGAGCTAGGTCTGTGAGCATTAACAGGACAGATGTTATTCAAAAAAACATGATATGCAAGCAATTCTTGAGCGTGAATCAATTGAATGTATCTCACCGAACATGTCCGTATTGATTGTGGCAATGAGTAGAGCGACGTAGTCCTCTTCAGTTAGATGCTCATCATCTGTCACTCTGAACAGGTAGGAAACCATGTCCCTGTGACCAAACAATGCAGCTATATAAAGAGGTGTCGCTCCCTTATTGCCCCTCATTCCTGGTAAGTCCCTATTCTTGTTCACCATTGTCTCTGCAATTTTGGCAACACCAGATGCGGCAGCATAACAAAGAGCCGTATTATTGCTCTTGTTCCGCAATGCTAAATGTTCGGGTTCCATCATATTGACCGCTTCCTCTACGAACTTGGTGTGTTTAGCCCCGGCTGCAATGTGGAGAACCGTGTCCATTCCCTTTGTGATCCTGACATTTATAGCGCCTGGATGTGATCTTAAGAACTTCTCTGCACTTTCCCAATGGCCTTTCATCGCAGCACTATACAAAGGTGTATATAAACTCGTTTTCATTGCGATCTTTTTCCCTGTCATTAAGCCCTTCAGATGTTAAGAGGTTATTTCTGAGAGCTCTAGAGAGCAAAGAGATGGAATTTTTCCGAGCCCAGAGAAATGGCTGAAATGAATGTGCCAAATGAATCAATCTAATCAAGGTTTGAATGGGGTTCTCTGATTCCTGAAGTAATCCACGCTTTGAGATACCATTCGCACTAGTCTCACATCAGTCTTCCAATTAACAATAGAAGGCATAATAACATCAACTAATCAGCCGCATAGCTCTATAACTATGAGACAACTAGACCACTAAAAAAGTGTCAAGAAAGCTAACTCAGGTAGGACTAAGAGCGGAGTAAGGGCAGGATAGACAAGACTCAAATGCTTGAACCCTCTCATTCAATTGCAACATTAATATAGTGCCAGAAAGAAAAAAGGATAGACTTTAACATTTGACACATCATGTTAACAAAGTGCACTTCCTAAAAAGCTGAAAGTCCAGAAATATTGAACGGTTCCCATGTCTAATAACTTAAAAATTTCTACTCAGATTGATTAGCGATGGTCTGAATAAGAGAGATTTTTTGAATCTTATATCCTGTCCTCTCCCTCCACTTCCATCAGTTCAAACACGAGGAGTATCAGAGAAATTATGACTAACTGCTGTTACCAGAGCGAGGAAACGGAGGAATTGGCGGAAGAGGAATTGAAACAGGTTGTTGTTTATCGGGCACAGCTGCTCCATTCAACCTGCTGCTAGATGGCGGCACATGGTGATGAGGAGGAGAAGCAGAAGATGATGGGGGTGCATGGTGGGGTTGAAGTGTCTCTTCCACGATGAGATGCTTATCTACTGGAGCTTTGAATCGTGATGGGGGTTGAGGAAGGGCATGAGGAGCAGCGCCTTTCATGGGCCACTGCTGATGGTGTTGTTGCTTCTCATGCTCATTCTCGTGCTCGTGCTCGTGCTCGTGCTCCGGCTCATGCTTATATCTCGGTGAAACACCGGAAAATCTCTCTGGGAAGCAAGACGAAATGGATGGAACTCTCTGCATCACCTTGTTTTGCTGATCCATTGCTCGGTGAAGTCACAAATTATCGTCTCTTCTTCTTCTTTTCTGCTAACTGATATCTTCAACAAGAAAGAAGATGAAGATTGTAAAGTTGCATATATAATTGCTCATGGCACAGAGAGAGAGAGAGAGAGAGAGAGAGAGAGAGAGAGAGAAGAGACAGTGTATAAATGAGTTGGACCCAAGAAGACTTTGGTTGCTGAAACAAATGGGATGGTGGCGATCCGCCATGCTACTAGGAAGCTTCCGAGAGCGCGGTTAAAACTGGCCCACTTGAGCAAAAAGATAAGGCCAAACATTGTATATGGTTCTTAGGTTCACACCACTGTATGCTGTGGCGTCTGGTGTGGCAAATATTGTATAAAGTTCATAGCCCCACTTTGGCAAATTTGCCAATAATTGTTATGGTGAACGTGACTTTTCCTTTTCCGATCCACCGAATTCCCTTAAAAAGCATTTGAATTTAGCTTGGACCTCAATTCGATTCCAAAATGAACACGGAGCTCTTTTTGCATTACTATATGCTACGATACCTCATCTCCTGATCTAACACATTTCAATTTTTTATTCTGTACTTATAGACTTATGGACAAAGGCTAGGTTTCAACATCAACAGTTCATGAAGCTCCATTTAATTGGGCAAAAACTGGGGGAAACTTCACACGTAATTTACCAACTATAATGTTTCCTCTTCTAGAAAATGAAGGTTTTTCTTTTTTTAATGATTGTCATACACCAAATTCAACTCTTGGGAATTCAAGAATTAGTAAAGGCCTTGTCCATGTTAGTTTCTTAACCCTTTTACCAACAAAAGAACACCTTTCGAAGTACTGAAAATCCTTGCAATCATATCAGTTTTGTTACCTTTTGTTAGTCAACCTTAACATGGCACTCCCGAAGGGTTCTAGCAAAGGGATTTAGCTTAAACGAGAAGCACCCTGCGAAGTTCAGGTATTTTATTAATTGTAATGGCTAAGTCAAATAAGAGTGGGAAGTGATTGCAGGGCAAGAGGGTTCGGATAAAAACGACTCTAAAGGCAAGCTCCTAGAGTGGCAAAGAGGGCACGAATGACCCAAATTCCACCAAACAAGAGGAGCATTCATGGATTGTTCATATAAAACTAGAATTAATATGTAAGAGTCATCTTTTAACTTTTAACATAACAGCGACATTTAGTAGTGGAATTGCAATGTTAAGCTTGCTTAGGTAGGTAACCTCCTAGAAAAATGCATACATGCATACCAAAGGACAAAGGGCAGGATCAATGGCTTAGGTTAGAGGGCTTGAACAATAAGCAACCCTCGCCAAATTTCTATAATGGCAAAAGGGGCAAGAATGAATAAAATTGAGCATCAAACAGGGGGAGAGCATTTCTAAATTCTGCATATTGAACAAGAATGTAATTCATAAGAGACATCTTTTGACATGACAACATTGATGACCTTTTAGGGAAGTGCCTATTTGTACACCAAAATATAATTTGTAAATCTTAGTATAAGATCAGACCAAAGCAGATAATACATCAAGTGAGTTCAATCAAGGGCGTAATTGAATTAAAATGGGACTGGAGCAAAAACTGTAAAAGAAAAGAGAGCAAATTATGAAGAAACTTCATGCTACGAGTCAAGAATCAGTTTGGTATGGGATCGATTTAGGAATTTGTGAATCCCAGGCACTATGGTCTTCTTGCTTAAAAGGTCATGCTCTTATTGACTTTGAGAAGCCTACTGCGGGAAGTAACGAGCAATTCTTGTCTTGCATTTCCCTCGGTCACCCAGAAAGAAAAGGAGAAAAATTAATTGACCTGCTTAAGAGTCCGTCCCACCTCCCTCCAAACCCAAGGACTCAATTTTGAAAATGGCAGGTAGAAACGTTTGGGGGAGTTGAAGCAGTGTGGAGATTCTCCATTGATAGTGATGATGATATTCCTCAATGTGCAAAAGTCTACAAAAAAAAGTAGCGAATAAGAGATTAGAGATAGAGGAAATTGCAAAAAGAATTCATATTAGTTCAACTTAGAGGAAACCTATGTCCACTCTCTCTCGCTAACAGCCTACTGACTGGATTCATTAGTCAATCAATAAGACGTTAAAAAATGAGTGATTGGTCTCACAATATCCCACGATCACTTTTTAAATGCTTGCCAAGTTTACATTGTAGCTCATGAAAGACAAGTAAGTTTAAAACTCTTTTGAATTTTGGAATTTTTATTCCGGATCTCTCTTTTCTCTTCGGTACTTTGGTCTCCTTTTATACTCATCCACTTCCAATCTGCTCGTTGGATAGTTTTTAGAGGATCATTCTCCAATTAAACTGTTGGACAAAATGTGCAAAGAAGATTGAGTAGACAGTGAGAGATAAGATTTAAATCCCCGTTGGTTGCCTATACAAGCAAATCTCTAGTTTCCATAAGTGGAGTTCTTCAGTTTTAAGGAAAGTAGCTTTGAAAATTATTGTCAATCAATCAAAGATGTCTTGCATAAGGATTTCGTTGCAAGAGATCAATCAATATGTTCTATATTGGAAATCCTAGCCAAATCATAAAGCTTGAGTCTGAATATATATGTTCGCACGAAACTTCATATTCTTGTGTTGTCCAGCTCTAATAGACTTCAAAAATATTTCATGATTTTGATGATCTCCATTTGTAGTCTTTGCCAATATCTATACTATTGATATCCATGTCGTTATTCACATGTTAGACAAGACGTAATTATCTTTAGCCACGATTTTTGAATAACATTAGATAGAGAATGAATAATTTCAAGACAGACTTCTCTTCGTGGTCGTGATATCCAAATTGCAATGGATTGAATCTAAATAAACTTCTCTTAATGAGTTGTTCCTATAAGAAGAAATTTCTATACACTTATTGGATTCAATATTAACCAGGGAAGATTTTGTCAACTTCAAAGTCCATTAGAAGATTTTCTTAACAATATCCAAAGCACATAGTGAAGTTCAGGTATCTTATTAATTGTAAGCACCAAATCCAATAAAATCACTTTGGTGATCAAGATAAAATTCAAGATATAATAAAATTTATCTAATGCTGCGTTTGGTACCTACTCAAGATAGGATAAAGCTGGATATAAAGGAGATATAGGTTGAATAAAATTATCCAAAGAATGAGATAGGATAAAGGTGGACATGATTTCTAATTTCATATCAAGAAAGTTATTTTCTCAAAAATATTTTTTTAAAATAACAAATCTAAAATTATGTTTCAAAATAAATAACATTTGAATTATAATATAAGAAATTCAAAATAACAAAAAATAACAATTTTTTAATTTAATCTTATTTTATTTATGTATTCGAATTTTATTCTATTCTATAATATATATTCAATATAAAATTATATTAATTACGTATTTTAGGTTTTTTAATGTTTTAGGCATATTAGTATAGTTTTTTTATTTAATAAAATTTTATTAGAGAATGATGGAAGGGGAAGAAAGAAATAAAAAAGAAATTAATTAAACAAGAGCATAAAATAAAATAAAATAAACATATAAAACTAAAGTAGACAAGAATTTTGCGAGAGATTTCTACCATCTCCATTTATAAAATTTGTAGTTCATTTATACTAATAAGTCGTTTATATCAAACAATATACATACATATATATGTGAATATATCCAACTTTCTTACTACAATCACCAAAGAGCAGATAGAATATAACAAAATTCCATAGATTTTACATCATATTTTATCAAGTCCTATCTTACATAGAAATCCAAACGACCAAAGATAAGTTCAAGGTTGGAAGTGATTGCCAGGAAAGAGGGCGTGGATAAAAAATGACTCAAGGAAGGCTTTTGAAATGGCTAATGGTGCAGGAATAAACCAAATTATACACTAAATAAAAGGAGAGAGTTCATAGATTATATACATAAAACTAGAATTAATTCACAAGTCATTTTTTGACATAATAGGAACAACAATATTAAGCGTGCTCGAGTAAGTGACCTCCAAGGAAAAATGCATACCTATACAACACAGGACAAAGGGTAGGATCAGTCACCAGAGCAAAAGGGCCCAGATAAGAAACGGCTTCCGATTAATTTTAGAATGTTGAATGAGGCAAAATCGTTGCGCATTGAACAAAGGGAGAGCGTTCCTAAATTATATGCGTGGAACATAACATAAACTAAATTCACAAAAAACATCTTTTGATGTGGCAGCGTGGGTGACTTTTTAGGAAAATGCCTATCTGTACTATAAATCTTGGGAGAACAAGTGAGTTAAATTTAGGGGTGCCACATTAATTGAATTAAAATGGGACTAAAGCAAGAACTATACAAGAAAAGGGAGCAAAGGGATGATGAAGAAACTTCACGCCACAAGACAAAATTGAGTTAGTTATGGGATCAATTAAGTAATTTGTGAATCCCAGATATGGCTCTGGTCTTGTTGCTTAAAATATCATGCTCTAATTGACTTTGAGAAGTCTACTGCAGCAGGTAACGAACAACTCATCTCCGCATTTCTCTCGGTCGCCCAGAAAGAAAATGAGAAAAAAGAATTGACCTGCTGACTTCCTACTGCTTAAGAGTCCTTCCCACCTCCCTCCAAACCCAAGAACTCAATTTTGCAGATGGCAGGTAGAAATATTTCGGGGTTGAAGCAGCTGCATCTGCACACGCTATGCAAAAGAAGATTCTTTGAAGCTATCTTCAGGAGATGTGCCTCAACCTCATCACAAGTGCATGAGAATTGCAAAGCCTCCCTGCTGAAGAAATTGAATGCCAAGAATCCTGAAGAGAGCGACAATGTCTGCATCTACCGAGTCCCTGCAAAACTGCTTCAAGTAGAGGCAAAGGCGTATGTTCCAAGAATTGTATCGATTGGCCCTTATCATCACCGAGATCGACACTTGAAAGAAATGGAGGAGCTAAAGCTGAAATTCTTCCAGAGAGTTTTCAAGTCGAGAGAAGAGCGTGAAGTTGAACTAGACAGAGTGATTTCGGCAATGGAGGAACTAGAGCCAAAGGCTAGAAGTTGTTATGCAGACGATGTTAAGCTGAGCAGAGACGAGTTCGTTGAGATGATGATTACCAATGGCTGCTTCGTCCTGCAGCTCCTGAGGGAGGTCGGCAGAAGTTGTTCTCCGTCCCTCATTCAAAGGTGGATGTTGCCCACGCTGCGCCGCGATTTAATCAAGCTCGAAAACCAGCTCCCAATGTTTGTTCTACACAAATTGTTCGAGTTGATCCATGGAAGTCCTCAATGTGAAAATCCGACTCATTCCCTACAGGACCTCGCTTTAAATTTCTTCAAGCCATTATTGCAGAGGGACACAAATATGAATGCTGCCAGTGCCACCACGATGAATAGGACTTGTCACTTTCTTGATCTTTTCCGATCCAGCATTCTCCCAGAGATACAGGATCAGGACCGGAAAAGGCAACCGCACATGATCCAATCTATGACCGAGTTGAAAGAAGCCGGAGTGATCCTCAAGAAATCACATTCTGACAGGGCATTAGACATACAATCGAAGGGGAGGGTCCTAAGGATCCCACCACTCCATATAGATGATCACAGAGGCACATTGTTCCGCAACGTGATGGCCTTTGAGCAATGCCACAAGAAATGCAAACCCGATGTAACAGCATATCTGTTCTTCTTCAACGGTATTGTGAACTCAGCTGACGATGTGGAGATTCTCCATTACAAAGGCATAGTCCACCACTCCCTTGGGTGTTACGAGGATGCGGCAAATTTGGTGAACAAGCTGTGTAAAGAAGTGGACTGGGATGGAGAAGAGTCGTATCTGCACAAAGTGGTGTGTGAAGACATTGGCGTCTACGTCATGAGCATGCGCGCAAAGCTCAGAGGGCGCCTTGTTCATTACTACTTCAGCAATTGGGCAGTCGGGATTTCAACCGTGGCAGGATTGTTCGCGCTCTATCTGACGCTAATCCAAACAGGTTGTAGTGTCGCCCATATAGTAGACGCTCTGCAGAGGAAAAGCTTCTGGTCATACCTTGGTCTATCCTTTTCTCTGCTCTACTCTCGCCCCTCCACACCAGCTGATCAAGAGGATTTGAAAAGGGAATGAAGTTTGTGGATATGCAATTAGTTCTTGAAAACAAATTTGCAGGCTCTTCTGGATGTAGAATGAGCGGTCATCTGGCATTTCTTAAGTCTTGTTCCATTGTTTCCTCATGTGTCACCAATGATCTTTCAGAATTTTAGTGTGTTGAGAGAAAATATATTGTACTAAGTGCTTGGTTAGATCAATGTGACCCAAGCTATCTATTTATAATAAAACTTACAAATATCTCTCTTATTGCCTCTGTACATCTTCAACACAAATGATTCAATATTCTGTGATATTGGTAACACCAGATGCAGCAGCATAACAAAGAGCCACATTATTGCTCTTGTTCCGCAATGCTAAATCTGCAGGACTCATCATCTTGACACTTCCTCTACGAACTTGGTGTGTTTGGCCCACGCAGCAATGTGGAGAACCAGGTCTATTCCCTCTGTGATCCAGACATTTTTAGCGCCTGGATGTGATCTTAAGAATTTCTCTGCACTTTCCAGTGGCCTTTTGTCGGAGCATTATACAAAGGCGTGCATAAACTCGTTCTCATTGCCGTATTTTTCCCTGTCATTGAGAACTTCAGATGTTAAGAGACGATTTCCGAGAGCTCTAAAGAGCAAAGAGATGGGATTTTGCTTGAGCCCAGAGAAAGGGCTGAAATGAATGTGCCAAATGATGCTACCATCAATCCAAACAAGATTTGAGTTGGGTGCTCTGATTCCTGGAGTATTCCACCCTTCGAGATACCATTCACACTAGTCTCACATCAGTCTTCCAATTATAATAGAAGGCACAATAACATCGAATAATCAGTGCCATAGCTCTATAAGATAACTAGACCACTTAAAAAGTGTCAAGAAAGCCGACTCAGGTAGGGGGGAACAAGAGCAGAGTAATGGCAGGATGGACAAGACTCAAAAATGCTTGAACCCTCTCATTCAATTGCAACATCAATCGAATGCTAGAAAGAAAATGGGACAGAATTTTAACATTTGAGACATGTTACAAAGTTAGTGCACTTCCTACATAGGCAAAAGTCCAGAAATATTGAACGATTCCCGCGTCTAATAACTTGAACTTCTACTCCGATTGATTGGTGATGGTCTAAGTGAGAGATACTTCCAATCTTATATCCTGTCTTCTTCCTCCACTTCCATCAGTTCAAACACGAGGAGTATCAGAGAAATTATGAATAATCGTAGTTACCGAATTGGGGAAACGGAGGAATTGGTGGAGGAGGAATTGAAACGGGTTGATGAACAAGTCTATCGGGCACAGCTGCTCCATTCAACCTGCTGCTAGACGGCAGCACATGGTGATGAGGTGAAGCAAAAAGATGATAAACAGCGGTGCGGGGTGGGGTTGAAGTGTCTCTTCCACGAGGAGATGCATATCAACTGGAGCTTTGAATGGTAATGGAGGTTGAGGAAGGAGATGAAGAGCAGTGCCTTTCATGGGCCACTGCTGATGGTGTTGTTGCTTCTCATGCTCATTCTCGTGCTCATGCTCATATCTTGGTGAAACACCGGAAATTCTCTCTGGGAAGCAAGACGAAATGGAAGGAGATCTCTGCATCACCTTCGTTTGCTGATCCATTAAAAAATATTTTCTCTTTTCAGCAAGAAAGAAGATGAAGATTGCAAAGTTGTATGTATAATTTCTTTTGGCAGAGAGAGAGAGAGGGAGGCAAGAGAGAGACTACAAGTGAGATGGACCCAAGAAGTCTTCTTTGGTTGCGGAAACAAGGTCAATGGGACGGTGGCAATTCGCCATGGGCAACTAGGAAGCTTCTGAAAGCGCAGTTAAAACTGGCCCACCTGCGCTAAAAGATATGCCAATAATTGTGTATACTTCTTGGGTTCACACTTTAGTGCCAAGATTCGTACAAATTTCATAGCCCCACTTTGGCAAATTTGCCGAAAATTTTTAAGGTGAATGTGACTTTCTGTTTTTAAATTCCCAAATTCCCTTAAAAAGTATCAAATTTAGTTCGGGTTCCAATTCTGGCCCAAAATCAACACAGAGCTCTTTCCGCACTACTATATACTGCGATATCTCGTGTCCTGATTTGATACATTTCAATTTCATTATGCCGGACTTAAAGGACAAAGGGTAGTATTCAACATCAAAAGTTCGAGAAGCTCCATGCAATTGGGCAAAAACTAGGGGAAATTTCAAATGCAATTTACCAACTATCGTTTTTCCAATTCTAGAAAATGAAACTTTTTTATGATTGTCATACAACAAATTCTATCACACTTTAATACTACAGAGCTAGGGCTATGACACAACTGTCCTTCAAGACACAGCTGTCCTTTGGAACACAACCAACGAACCAACTCCCAAAAATCATATCCAAAATCTAACTCCCAAAAGTCCCTATCGAAAACGCTCTTGTGCTTTCACCACTAACACTAACAAACTTGAAATGATGGGGAAGGAAAGGGGTCAACTCAGTGAGTTGTACACATCTTTTAAGCAAATTGAATAACTCATATTTGATTTGATATGTATATTAAAGAGTTGGATAATGAGTTTATGGTATAATTATATATTTAAGGGGTTCATAATATAACATTTTGTTTAATATTTTTTACTAAGTGTAACAATACTAGAAACTCATAACCCGACTCTTTAATATACATATCAAATCATATATGAGTTATTTCATTTCAACAAGCTTTATATAAATCGAAAATACTAATTTGAATCCACTATTACAATACAAATATCAATAGTCAAGTCAATTAGTTAATCTTTATAAAAAAAAAAAAAAAAAAAACATGTTAATAGTTCATTCAATTGTCCACACTTTTACCGCATCACATCTCAAGACTCTAGAGGTGACTCTCACGAGATTCGCATCATGACGCAGCACTTTACACTTGACCAACACATATCAATGATACATGACCCTAAAGATAGCTCTCATAAAATCACGTTACCGTGTGTTCTTAGTCTCTGATCAATGTATATCCATAGTACAAAGCCTAGGAATCACTCTCACAAAAAAAAAAATTACGTTATCGTGTAATACTTAATCATTTACTAGTTCATATCACAATTAGTTTTACAATTCCGAATCCCTATCATAAATCGATTTCACATACCGAATTAAATTATCTTTGATAAACCATACTCAAAAGTGAAGATTCTTTTACAAAAAGGTCTCATAAACCCAAAATAAATCATCTTTCCCAACTATGTTCATTAGATAGGGATATATATATTTCACAAGCCATATCTCACACCACTTCAAAATTCATTTTATAAACCAATAACATTTTGAAACATCTTTCATTAAACATTTCCAAAATCATTTTACAACTCATTTCATAAATCATGTTGCAATGTGTCTATATATAGAGATATATATATATATATATATGTATGTATGTATGTATGTATGTATGTATGTATGTATGTATGTAAACTTTCACAACATCTTCTATATCATGTTTCTCAAACCATTCTCAAATAATTGAAGAGCAGTAGATGTCCAATCCAGATTTCTATGCAATAAAAATGTCATGTCATAACTCATAATATATCACTTTCAAACATGAGAGGTCATAAATTCAAAGGAGAAATAACATCAATCACCTAGGAACACCTATGACCAAATGACAAAAATTTACTCGAATAGTTAAACTTACAATCCAAGCATTGCGACATGCAATTGATTTGGCTTGGCGAGGTTTCCATCGAATGAATGCGCTCTCTTTGTTCCCTCTCTTACTGTCCTTTCTACTCCCTCTTTCCTCTCTTTCTTTTTCTCCCTTTTCCCTTTCTCGCGAGCTCCTTCTACTTTAAAAGGGCCAAGCATCCCATTCTTTCTTTTATTGACTTGTCAACTTTTCTTTCCTTTTCTTTTCTTTTTTTTTTTTCCTTTCAAAACCATATTCTACGAATTCAATTCGTGGGAATCTAAGAACTTGTACAGGCCTTGTCAATGTTAGTTTCTTAGCCCTATTGCCAACAAAAAAGCACCTTTTGAAGTACTGAAATCTTCGACCCAAAAAAAAAGGACTGAAACCATTCGAGCAAAAAAAAAACAGAAAAATGCTTGCGATTATTTCAGTTTGGTTGCCTTTTGTTGGTTAACCTTAACATGACACTCCCGTTGGCAAAGGGATTTAGCTTATGTCTGAAGCACACAGTGAAGTTCAGGGATTTAGCTTATGCCTGAAGCACACAATGAAGTTCAGATATCTTATTAATTGTAACAACTAAATCCAATGAGAGTGGGAAGTGATTGTAGAGCAAGAAGGTCCGAATGAAAAGTGACTTAGGAGGTAAGCTTCTAAAATGGTAAATAGGGTGAGAATGAACCAAATTGCACACCAAACAAGAAAACAACGTTCATGAATTGTATATGTAAAATTAGAATTAATTCACAAGAGACGTCTTTTAATGTAACGACAACATTTAGTAGTGAAACTACAATGTTAAGCATGCTTAGGTAGGTGACCTCTTAGGAAAACATATGCATGTATGCCAAAGGACAAAGGGTAGGATCGATCGCCTAGGTGAGAGGGTATAGACAAAGGGTGGCTCTCTGAAAATTTTATAATGGCAAAGGAGGCGAGAATGGATAAATTTGCACACCAAACACGAAGAGAGCATTTCTATATTGTGTATGTTGAACTAGAATTTAATTCACAAGAAACATATTTTGACATGACAGTATGGATGACCTTTTAGGAAAATGCTTATTTGTACGTCCAAAGATAAATTGTAAATTTCAGCATGAGAAGGGATCGAGGCAAACAATACCGCAAATAAGTTAAATCCAGGGATATCAGATTAATTGAATTAATTATGGACCAAAGCAAGAACTGTAAGAAGAAAAGAAAAAAAACATATGGTGAAGAATCTTCATGGTACAAGCCAAAAATGAGTTAGGTACGGGATTAATTTAGTAATTTGTGAATTCTAGACCTAGACTCTGGTCTTCTTGTCTAAAAGCCATGCTCTCATTGACTCGAGAAGTCTACTGCAGGAAGTAAAAAACAATTGATCTCCTGCATTTCTCTCGGTCACCCAGAAAGACGGAGAGAAATGAATTGACCTGTCGGCTTCCTACTGCTTAGGTGTCCTTCCCACCTCCCTCCAAACCCAAGAACTCAATTCTGCAGATGGCAGTTAGAAACATTTGGGGGTTGAAACAGTTGTACCTGCAGATGCCATGCAAAAGAAGAAACCTTGAAGCTATCTTCATGAGATGGGCCTCAACCTCATCACGAGTGCATGAGAATTGCAAAGCCTCCTTGCTGAAGAAGTTGAATGCCAAGATTCCTGAAGAGAGCGATAATGTCTGCATCTACCGAATCCCCATGAAACTGCTTCAAGTAGAGGCAAAGGCGTATATTCCGAGAATTGTATCAATCGGCCCTTATCATCACGGAGATCAACACTTGAAAGAAACGGAGAAGCTAAAGCTGAAATTCTTCCATAGAGTTCTCAAGTCAAGACAAGAACGTGAAGTTGAACTAGACAGAGTGATTTCGCAATGGAGGAACTAGAGCCAAAGGCTAGGAGTTGTTACGCAGATGATGTTAAGCTGAGCAGAGATGAGTTTGTTGAGATGATGATCATCGATGGCTGCTTCATCCTGCAGCTCCTGAGGGAGGTCGGAGGCTGTTGTTCTTCTTCGTCCCTCATTCAAAGGTGGATGTTGCCAACACTGCGCCGCGATTTAATCAAGCTTGAAAACCAGCTGCCGATGCTACTGCTGCACAAATTGTCTGAGCTGATCAGTGACGGTTCTCAATGTGAATATTCGACTCTTTCCCTACAGGACCTCGCTTTGAAGTTCTTCAATCCTTTATTGCAGAGGGACTCACATGTGAATGCTGCCGGTGCCACCACGATGAATAGGAGCTGTCACTTTCTTGATCTTTTCCGATCCAGCATTCTCCCAGAGATACAGGATCAGGACCGGAATAGGCAAGTGCGCATGATCCAATCTATAACCGAGTTGGAGGAAGCAGGAGTGGTCCTCGAGAAATCACAAAACGAGAGGGCATTAGACGTCCGATCCGAGGGAAGGTTTCTGAAGATTCCACCACTCCACATCGACGATCATAAAGGCACCTTGTTCCGCAACATAATAGCTTTTGAGCAATGCCACAAGAAATGTAAACCCGATGCAACAGCATATCTGTTCTTCTTTGATGGGCTCGTGAACTCAGCGGACGATGTGGAGATTCTCCATTACAAGGGCATAATCCAGCACTCCCTGGGAAGTAACAAGGAGGCGGCAAATTTGGTGAACAAGCTGTGCAGAGAAGTGGACTGGGACGGAAAAGAGTCGTATCTGCACAAGGTAGTGTGCGATGACATCGACGTCTACTTCACGAGCAGGTACGCAAAACTCAGGGCGCGCCTTGTTCATTACTACTTCAGCAACTGGGTGGTTGGGATTTCGACCGTGGCAGGACTGTTCGCGCTCTATCTGACGCTAATCCAAACGGGTTGTGGAGTCGCCACCACACTGAAAGCTCTGAAGGAGAATAGCTTCTGGTCATACCTAAGTGATTCCTTTTCTCTGCTCTTCTCTCGCCCCTCCACGCCGCTCAATCCCAAGGATTCGAACAAGGAATGAAGTTTGAGGATATGCAGTCAGTTCTTGAAAAAAGATATGAAGGCTCTTCTGGACGTACCGGGGGCGGTGATCCCGCATTTCTTAAAAGGTCTTATTCCTTTGTTTCATGATGAGTTACTGATGATCTTTCTTTTGAATTCTAATGCGATACAGGATCGCTTGTAAAAGATTTGAAAAAAGGCCTTAGATTTCATCCGCTCTATAGGCAGCTAATTAAGTTCCTGCTCGTTGAATTAAATTAAGACAACTCTTGTATGTGGAAGATCTTTAACCAGCTTAAAATTAGGATCAAGGACATCGATACTATTTCAAGGGAAAATGCACATTAGGGAATAACTTGGTTGCAAGGGTCCAAAACTAATTCTAAGTAGCTTTTCATAAAAATCAGATAGAATAGACATAGAGGACAAGTCTAGTTGGAAAACAGGACATTGGCCTACGCATTAGTCTATGCAACAACACAAACTACCATGGGCATATCATTCATTTATTGGTCCAGGAAATGCTCGAGACAGACTTACAAGAATGCGTAGATGATAACTAAAATCAAGAGTCAATGAATTCTCATGAAAGAATTCAACATCTCACCATATGTTGCAAGACATCGGTCAGATGCAGCATTAGACTATAAACCAAAGATCTAAACAAAACTCGAATTCAGATTAATGTATGTGGCTCAGGAATTCACAGAACCAAAAAGTGTGCAGAAGCAGATGTTCAGGTGACGGAATTATCTATCATTCAGATAACTTGTAGTTCTCGGTGATCAAATGCGTTCTCTGAGAAAACTTGGGAGGCGGTCCACCTCTCAGAGGCAAGATATTCACAACCTGAGGAGATGAGAAAAGACTTAGTTCATATCAGTTCGTGAGAACTAAATGAACAAAAAGCAAGAGGAGAAAAGGAACCAACTGAAAAACTCTTACTTTCAGAAGAAACAAATATGACAAAAATAAACCAAATTGTGCACCGAACAAGAGAAGAGGTTCATGGATTGTATGTATAAAAGGTAGAAGTAATTCACAAGAGTTATCTTTTAAGCAACGGCCACATTTAGCAGTGGAACTATAATGTTAAGCATGCTTGAACAGGTGATCTCCTGGGAAAATGCATACCTAAACACCAAAGAACAAAGGGTAGGTTCGATACCTAGGTTCGAAGGCCCGGACCCGGCAAATTTCTATAATGGCAAAAGGGGCAAGAATAAATAAAATTGCGTACCAAACAAGTGGAGAGTGTTAAAAATATATCTTGAATTTGAGTCTCGTGAATAAAATCAAACTGACGAGAATATATGAACTCGATCACGTGCGGATCAAGAATTAATCGTACGTGATGTTGTTGCCTTCTGCATGCGTGTCTAATGCGAAGTAATTAAAGAGTGCGGCTAGAAGGAAGTGTGAGGGAAAGGCTAAAAGTTGCTGCTTTCATTTAATGCAGATGGACTTCTTCTCATAGGAACCACTAGAGGAACGAAAGTCAAAGAAAGAAGAAAGAATGACTCCTTCGTTCATCTTCTTCTCCACCTTATTAAATGCATGCGAGCTCATGGAAATTGATAGGTGCTTCTTCGTAAGCCTATCTTGTAGGCGCCGAATGCCCTCTCCTCCTTTATCATATTTTGTGGGCTATGTTTATCTTTTGCGCACTTCTTTAGAAGCCTATCTTGTAGGGGCAAGAGCGTTTGAGTGCTCGAATATTATATCGCTTGATTTCTAAAGTGGAATTCCTTGATGCTCTTTCCGTAGACGTAGGTTTTGATATTCGGACTGAACCACGTAAATCTAGTATTTAATTTATTTTCCTTTCTTCCGACTAATTTTATCCGATTCGCTTGATCCATATCCATAAAAATTCAACGGAACATTTATAGATGTATGTTGAACAGGAATTTTATTCACAAGAAACATATTTTGAAATGACAACATTGAGGACCTTCTAGGAAAGTCGTACATGTACGCCAAAAAACAAGTTGTAAATCTCAATGTGAGATAGGGCAGACAATGCCTAAAGTGTATTAAATACAGATGTGTCAGACTAATTTAGTTAGAATGGAATTGAAGCAAGGACCCTAAAAGAAAAGAGAGCAAACATG
Source organism: Angophora floribunda (assembly GCA_014182895.1). Lineage (NCBI taxonomy): Eukaryota > Viridiplantae > Streptophyta > Magnoliopsida > Myrtales > Myrtaceae > Angophora > Angophora floribunda. Next base: position 42,337,243 of record CM024709.1, on the reverse strand, counting down.
TGATGGAGAAACTTCATGGTACAAGACAAAAATGAGTTAGGTATGGGACTAATTTAGTAATTTGTGAATCCTAGACCAAGACTCTGGTCTTCTTGTCTAAAAGCCATGCTCTCATTGACTCGAGAAGTCTACTCGAGGAAGTAAAAAAAACAATGATCTCCTGCATTTCTCTTGGTTACCCAGAAAGAAAAAGAAAAATGAATTGACCTGTTGACTTGCTGCTGCTTAAGTGTTCTTCCCACCTCCATCCAAACCCACGAACTCAAATTTTGCAGATGGCAGGTAGAAACATTTGGGGATTGAAGCGGTTGCATCTGCAGATGCCAAGCAAAAGAAGTAACTCTGAAGCTATCTTCAGGAGATGGGCCTCAACCTCATCACAAGTGCATGAGAATTGCAAAGCCTCCCTGCTGAAGAAGCTGAATGCCAAGATTCATGAAGAGAGTGACAATGTCTGCATCTACCGAGTCCCCACGAAACTGCGTCAGGTAGAGGCAAAGGCATATGATCCGAGCATTGTATCGATTGGCCCTTATCATTGTCGACATCAACACTTGAAAGAAATGGAGGAAGTAAAGCTAAAATTCTTCCACAGAGTATTCAAGTCAAGACAAGAAGGTGAAGTTGAACTAGACAGTGTGATTTCGGCCATGGAGGAACTAGAGCCGAAGGCTAGGAGTTGTTACGCAGATGATATTAAGCTGAGCAGAGACGAGTTTGTTGAGATGATGACCATCGATGGCTGCTTCGTCTTGCAGCTCCTAAGGGAGGTTGGTGGCCGTTGTTCTTCTCCGTCCCTCACTCAAAGGTGGATGCTGCCGGCGCTGCGCCGAGATTTAATCAAGCTCGAAAACCAGCTCCCGATGCTAGTTCTGCACAAATTGTCTGAATTGATCGATGACAGTTCTCAGTGTGAATATTCAACTCTTTCCCTACAGGACCTCGCTTTAATGTTCTTCAAGCCACTATTGCAGAGGGACTCAGACATGAATGCTGCCGGTGCCACCACTACGATGAATGCTCCGAAGGAAGAAATTAGGACCTGTCACTTTCTTGATCTTTTCCGATCCAGCATTCTCCCCGAGATAAAGGATCAGGACCGGAAAAGGCAAGTGCGCATGATTCAATCTGTAACCGAGTTGAAGGAAGCCGGGGTGATATTCAAGAAATCACAGTCTGACAGGGCATTAGACGTACGATCCAAGGGAAGGGTCCTGAAGATCCCGCCACTCCACATAGACGATCACAGAGGCACGCTGTTCCGCAATGTGGTGGCCTTCGAGCAATGCCACGAGAATTGTAAACCCGATGCAACAGCCTATCTGTTCTTCTTCGATGGGCTAGTGAACTCGGCCGATGATGTGGAGATTCTCCATTACAAAGGCATAGTCCACCACTCCCTTGGAAGTAACAAGGAGGCGGCGAATTTGGTGAACAAGCTGTGTAAAGAAGTGGACTGGGATGGAGAAGAGTCATATCTGCACAAAGTGGTGTGCGAAGACATTGATGCCTACTTCATGAGCACACGCGCAAAGCTCAGAGCACGCCTCGTCCATTACTACTTCAGCAACTGGGTGGTCGGGATTTCAACCGTGGCAGGATTGTCCGCGCTTTATCTGACACTAATCCAAACAGGTTGTAGCGTCGCCGATACACTAAAGCATATGCAGAAGTATGGCTTCTGGTATTACTTAAGTGTATCCTTTTCTCTGCTCTTCTCTCGCCCCTCCACAACGCCTGATCAGGAGGACTCGAACGAGGAATGAAGTTCGACGATATGCAATTAGTAGTTGAAAACAAGTTTGCAAGGACCTTTTCGATGTACCATGCGAGGTGATCCCGCATTTTTTAGTCTTGTTCCTTTGTTTTATGATGAGTTATCAATGATCTCTCTTTAGAATTATATTGCGTTTCAGAATCGTTTGTTAAAGATTTGGAAAATCACCCAAAACGCCTTAAATTTCGTCTGCTCTATAGGCAGCTAATTAAGTACCTGCTCGTTGAATTAAATTAAGCCGACTCTTGTATGTGGAAGATCCTCAACCAGCATAAAATTAGGATCAAGAACATCGGTACCAATTCAAGATAAGATTTCACATAGGACCCTGAGGGAATAACTCGGGTTGCAAGGGTCCAAAACTAATTCTAAGCAGCTTTCAATTAAAAAAAAAAATCAGATACAACAGACATAGAGGACGAGTCTAGTTGGAAAACAGGACGCTAGTCTACGCATTACTCTATGCAACAACACAAACTACCATGTGTATATCATTCATTTATATGTCCAGGAAATGCTCAAGACAGAGTTACAAGAATACGTATCTAAAATCGAGAGTCAATAAATTCTCATGAAAGAATTCAACATTCTCGCCACATGTTGCAAGACATCAGTCAGATGCAGCATTAAACTATAAACCAAAGATCTAAACAAAACTCGAATTCAGATTAATGTATGCGGCACAAGAATTCACAGAACCAAAAAGTGTGCAGAAGCAGACGTTCAGGTGACCGAATTATCTATTATTCAGACAACTTGGTAGTTCTCGGTGATCAAATGCGTTCTCTGAGAAAACTTAGGAGGCGGTCCACCTCTCAGAGGCAAGATATTCACAACCTGAGCAGATAAGAAAAGATTAAGTTCATATCAGTTTATGAGAACTGAAGGAACTAAAAGCAAGAGGAAGCAAGAGGAAAAAAGGAACCAACTGGAAAACTCTTAGTTTTAGAAGAAACAAACATATTACAACAAACCTTTAGGTCACTGAATGTGCTAGTAGCTGAGAACTGCACAGATATGGGGAAAAATGCAGAAGAATCTACCGGAGGAACAACAAACTCCATTGAGCCACTGCAGACAGTTCAATAGTGTTTAGTGAAAGGTCAAATGACTCAAGAGAATGGCAATACTCATGCATAGAAATAGAAGAAAGTTACAGAGCATAAAAGTATGCCGGACCTGCGGTTTGAATTGTCAATGAGAACAATTGACCACTCCAAGATGGAATTTCTAGAGTCATATCTGCAAGAAATTAAAAACACAAGTCTGTAACTAGTAACAGAACATAACAAAGGTACTGCACCCACTGACAACTAGCAATTTCATCATTGATTGGACAACTGAGGGTCGAGTATGAATATAGTACAAAATGAAAAGTAATGGAGTGACAATTCATTTTTTTTAAAGATCACAGACTAAAATAAATAAGGGGCCAAGCTTTAAGAACTGCGCATAAGGCCAAGGGTTCGCACAATATTTTTCCACAACTTCAAGGACTTGCTTGCTGTAAGCGCTAGCAGGACACATATGGTGTTGTTCTTTCTTATGCACTATTATATATGCTGTGCAAGGTTATTAAAAGAGAATGTAAATAGTTCAGAAAATCACCTCCACTCGCCATCAATCTGCCTCACATTCGGGGCTTCTCTAAGAGCTGGAAGTGGTACAGAGATCATAACATTTCTAAGATCAAACATTGATGAAGCCTCATATTCAATGCTTACATAAGTTTCATTTCCGGAAACAGAAGGCCAGCAATTTACTGCAACAATAATAGCATGTTAGCAACAGAACCATAGATTTGATATATATATAGGCCCCAGGGTATTGACCTACTTGATAGAGGCACCATAGACTCATCAGTACTTTGCATTCTCCACTTCAGAAGGCCTACACCTGCAGCATCACCAGCTTGACCAGTTGGAAAAGGCCGGTTTGGATCTTTTAGGCTTAGAATGCTCTCACTGTTGAATAACTCCTTATTTATGTTAGGATGTGTCTTGAAAAGGATGGCGGATTACCCCCGGTTTCAATCTGAAATGGATGAAAAAACTCGTAATATGCAAAGAGGCCATAAAACACCTGGAACAGTGTACATCACATGCTAAATAGCATGGGAACTTTCACATATATGAACATCAGAGCAAAAATGCCCAATGCACTCTATGAAAGAGAGAGTCCACGGAAGAAAAAAGGTCCTCAAAGCTTGTCATTATCTCACAGCCACCAGTCATGCACATATGGGTTTATTTGTATTAAATGGAGCCATTACACACAGCTTGAGTGATGAAACTTTACTTTCCTTCTTTCTGAATAATACTGTATTTCAAAACCTAATAGATGCAGCCTGCTATTCATCAACAATGACAAAAATAAAAAGACACCTATGCTTAGCCAGTTCACCATGAGTTGGGACTCATCAAAGATACCAGTTTAATAACAAATGTTGCAAGATAACTATGAAGTGAATGCCGCCCTTAATTATGTGCAACTAAAAGTAGACTGGCCAAGTCACCTGACTCGTGACATACATAGGGGTATGTTTTAAGACAAAACTCCCACAGTGAAATGCTTCCCACTCAATCCAGAAAATGAATGACTGGTGACATTACCAAATTTGGCGTTGCATTTAAAATGAAGGACCTAGCTGTACTTGGAATTGCTTCTCACAGAAAATCAGCTTCTGCTTATACAGGCATTGAAAAAATGAGGGAAGGGGAGAGTACCTGGACTTGGATAAGCCCATCCTCTTGGTTTAGAATTTGAAGTGACAACGTTCCCTGGAGATCAAAATTGCTCATCCCACCATCACGTTTGAGTGCCACATTGATTTTCTCCTCGACAGTCAAAGTGATGGGATCAGTTAGTGGAGCAGCAGCCAATTTAGATACAGCAGCTTTTGGCTGCACATCTTCCAGAATTACTTCACCTTCTGCCTTCAAGCTTTCCAAGAACTGATTTGTCCGTTGGGTTTTACCAAGCTGCATACCCAGGCCTTTGGAAGGAGCAGTGACAGATGCAGATGGACGACCTGTAAGAAAATAGTCAAGACAAAGTTAGGGTCATGTAGGATACTACCTTCATCATATCATAGCCAGAAATATTGGAATTAATGCAAGCATCACGTGAACATGACAAATTTCTAGTTGAAGGAAATTGAATGATAAATGCATAAAATGAACGTAACTTTAGAAAATTGAGTCTACAGATTGATAGTAATTAAACTTGCTGGCTCCTCCTGCATAATGAATTTGCACCAGAACAAAATTATTTTCCTCTATGAACTGAAAGTTAATTGATCTTTCAAATTTATCTAACATCATGTACCATGTATTCCTCTTATATCTTTTCAAACTTTTCATAATTGTGAAAAATAAAAAATAAATATGCATTTTAACTGATTTTGCTTGTATAATGTCACTTACAGATCATTACAATTTCCAAGTGAACTATGATGGAGATTATTGTACGGAATTATTTCCAGCCAGAAATTGATCAAACATACAAAATCAGACTACAGATTTCATGGCAGTTAGACCATAAAACTAGCTATCTAAAAACAGTTTCTTCATCTAATAGTTCACACCATCTAAAGTTGTAAGCATCTCTAGGCTAGAAATCTCCGAACATTTTGAGAAAAAACCGGCAAACAATAAATGAAGTGGGAGGAACTTTTTCGAGCAATGGAAATTTGACTGCACCAAGTCATAACAAATACTGTTGCATGAATATGTGGGGATGATCCAAAAGTTATCACCAAATACACTTTCCACTTAAAGGCTTGAGAGAACCAAACACGATTCAAATCAGTAGTGACCCACAAGACTTAACCAAATGACATTTACTACCTGAGCAAATGTGAAGAGCCACTAACCTTTAGGCTTAGTAGAAAAGGAATCAACATCAGTGCTCAATCCAAATCCAGACCCACTTCCAAAGCCACTTCCACTGCTGGAAATGCTCATCTCACTAAAGCCACTCTCAAGTCTTCCAGACCCCATTCCTTGTAGACCCTTAAACCCTCCTTTGTCACCTCTCGACTTCTCGATCTGCAGAATATTGAATCATTTGTCTTGAAGATGGTTAACAACACAGGATAGTCATGAAAGGAAAAAGCAGGAGTCTTCTAAGGCCCCCAGAATGTACCTTGCTTTTGTCAATCTCGCTAGCTTTACGCTTCATAACATCCTTAGTTTCATTGATCTTACTTTGCCTTACTAGCTTGTGCAGCTTTTCTTCGTGACTTTCCATCTCACAGTATTGCTTGACCTGCGCGACAGTGACATTTTCCTTGTGCCCAAGAGAGATAACTTCATCAAAGGCAAAAATCAGCTCAAAGGCTGTTTTGCCTATCCCCTCTTCATCAAGAGATAACGAATACTCAGGTACCTAAGAAGTCTTAAGGAATTAACCAGATTAAACAGTCCCAAAAAATGTTGCAATATTCCTTGTTGTCATGACAAAATATTTTGAAAACAATTAACTCAATTTTTGGCATTCAGGAACCACAGATCCAGAAAAATTGAAAAAAGGAAAGGAAAGAGAAAAGAGACAATAAAGATAATCTTAGACAATCCACCAAGAAGGATACAAGCTTGGAGAGAAGCCTAAGGGTTTCCAGATCTTCAAGAATGTTGCTTTGCTTGTTGGTAACAAGAAGCAAGTACAGAGCTTCTATTGGCTGGTAAACATAGCGAACATTCTCGGTTTCAACATATGTGTGCTGCTTTCCCATACCAACTAATTTTGGGAAAGCAGCAAGAAGACCCTCGATTCTAATTCGAGACATGTCAACAAACTGCCGAGAAACAAGCACTGCAAAAAAATTTAGAAATATCAAATGATTGACTCAGGAGAATGAGGACACCAAATCATGAAGAAAATGAGGTTGCTCCCAGATACTGATGAAAATATATTTATTGCTTTCCTCTTCTAATGAGCTATACACAGGATGAGATAAAAAATAATCAAAGAAACAATCCAGTCAATCATTTTCTTCAAAGATAATAATATTGAAACCGAATGACTCACCTTTCCCAGACTTGCTCACTACAGAAGCCGCAAGAACCACCTGTACAGACACAAATACAGTACAAGAAAACACTCAAAAACAATATGTAAGCAAACATTGTAATCAGCTCTGCACATGCCTATAGAGAATACCCTTCACTAATAAAGAAACAGTAGTAAGTCTTGGAATATATAAAATTGTACGAACAGAACTCAAGTTCTCTTATGCCTCAAGCTGCATATTCTTAAATGTAGGCATTAAACCTCACACCATATCCTAGTCCTAGTCCAATAAACAATTGGCAGGTTACAAGCTTCCAATTGATAAAACCTCAAAAACAGATCTAGCATTTAAGTCACCAAACACATGACTTAACATATGTCCTTTTACTATGGACATGAACCAAGGCCTCATTAAACTGCCGATCGTTGGTTCAGCTCCAACACAATACATATTTCATGCATCACGGTTTTATTAGAACAAATGTGCCTAGAGTACAGAATCCGAAAGCGCATAATGTGCAAGTGAGTGATCCAAGGCCGCTTCCAGCCTAATGGATTCGGATGCAATGGCAAATAGCCTGATCTCACCAGTATATGGACTTCTGATACTAAATCAGAGACGAGATCAAAGACCCACAGCCTAAATTGAGGAATTAGAAACTGAAATCTTACCATCTTGGCCTTCGGACAAACAACCACTCGCTGCTGGAGATAGCTAAACAGGCCGTACCTACACACAACACAACGAAAACGAACCCGTTAATTGAGAACCGTGAACACTCGATCGCTGATCTCAATGCCGTATTCCGCCCCCAGATTCAACCAATTACGCACGAGACCAAACCCCAAATCACCCCACCCAACATCGAACCCAAAGAACCAAACCCGCACGAGAATAGCCCGAAAACCAGAACTCATCCCGTCACTAGATCAACCGCATTAGATGCAACGCGAAAATAAAACAAGCAAACAAACGTCAGATCTGACAAGCCTAATCGAGCATCCATTCGCATTCGGAAGAGCACTCGCTTTCGGATTTCCGGGAGTGTCACGGCGGGAGAGATCCGAGCGCGCGACGGAGCCGGAGAGCCGCCGCCGCCGAATTCGCGACGGGGATCGACGGAGATCTGAGAAGCGGAATCGGAGGTCGTACCTGCTCGATCTAGGCGGAGCGCAGCAGAGGAATCGCGAGGAAAATTGGAAGGATCTGCGAACTGACGGAGCAAGGCGGAATTTTGAAGGGGACGAAATGATTTTATGCTGAGTTTTTCATTAAGTCTGGTTCCTGCTCTCGCAGTGAAGGTGTCTTCCGCCTTCGAGTGCAGAGATCGCTTCATGGGCCTGCAAGGCCCATTTGTATTATGGGCTTTCGTAGCCCATCTCAACACTTCCGGCCCGCAAAGGAGGGGAAAAAAAAGTAAGATGAAAAGGATCTCGTGAGTAGGGTGGTGAACTGAAGATGGATATTGTTGACCCAGTCCGCCACTAGCTGCCCCAACTCGCACTAGAATCAAACTTTATCTCCAACTAGCCAGAGAAGCAAAACATAACCAAAATATCACATGACAAGCAATCCGAGATTGATAATGTATCTTCAAATTGCACTGGAATCAAAGCCAAATCAAAATATTTTCATTATATATCTCCACTGATGGTTACTAGTTTTGTTGTCAATTTTTATTTCTATATATTCTTTCTAAGTGTGTGTATATATTATATATATGAGTCATCACCAATTATAATATGCAATTCAAAAATCAAAATATACAATTCCTAAGTCTTCTATATTCCCTATTTTCTTTCCACATCTCTATTTTTATATGATATCTACACAAGTAGGGACAAGTAGGTCGAATTCAATGTTTGAGTGCCGATTTGACATATCAATTAGTGGATGGATTTCGTAAATAAGTCTTAGGAGCATTAGTTTCGCCAAATAAAAAACTTAATGTTAAAGGAAAACGCACAAGAATCATTTTTCAAGAAAATGAAAAATGGGTGATTTTGCTCTTATCTCTATTAGTCATGTGCATAGGGTCCTGTTCAACATAGGATTGGACTGAATCAGCTTGGACCAATTGGTTCAAGGCATGCATTCATGAGAAATAATTCGGTTTCTAATCTCATGAACCTAAAATTGGCCTAGAACATATTCAATTCTCAATTCCAAGGCCTAATCCGTTAAATCTACTCGAGTAGTTGGATTGGTCCTTAACTAATTTTAAAGTCTTTTTTATAGGGGAAAAAAAACTTTTGCATCTATTAATAATTGAATCTTGACTTTCAACATGAACAAAACAACATAACTTCTTCTTGTACAAACAACATAACCACTTAACAAGCAAATGTTTAAAATGGGCCAAGTCCAAAGTAGAAGAAAGAATCGAACCAAAAGCTGCTGATTTTCAGGAACTACCTTAGAACCAATCAATTCTAGTCCCTAGTCATGAAATATTCGTGCTTTTACATAAGATAGGCATAATTGTATGGTTTTTTATAAAATTTCAATCTCTAGCACTTCTGCTAACTAATGGAAATATGCTCTATTCTTTTAGAACAAGACAAACTATACATGTATTAAATCTTGTGCTAGAATATTTTGACTTTCAATTAACTTATATACACACGCACACATGCATACACATATAAACGTGCACATACATACACATAAAAAGAAGGGACAACCTTTTATATACATACATCTATATATGCCTTTAGGGTATGAAAGCCAAAGGAGAAATATTGATCATACGTAGAGGCTCTTATAAAGAAAGGGACAACGTTTTCTTTACCCAATTGTAGAAGTTCTCTCTCTCTCTCTCTCTCTCTCTCTCTCTCTCTCTCTCACACACACACACACACAGCTCCCCTCTATTTGTAGACCACAAGTGATTGATGGCACATGGTCACATGTGAATGGGAGTACACAATGGTTGGGTGGTGAATAGTGAAGAGTTTTGTATATAAACTTTTGAAAATTTTGTTCGTTAGTTAACAATAAGATAAGACGTCCATTAACATTTATATGCCAAAGATATGATTATATTATACCATAGTCACAAAAGTAAATAGATAATGCTTTTAATTTATCAATAGATAGCACGAATACCAAAAGTCAATTTTCATATGCTATATTTTTGTAAACTATGTAATTGACACGGTTACCTTTTATATATGAATGTTTTCTCAGTTTATAATACAATTAATGTACAACTCATGATAACATCCTTTTATGGGCATTTTTATGATAATTAATGTCAAACTTTTTTCAAGCTTGTTTAGAGAAAATAATCTCCGTATACTAGAACAGTGCTTTTTTCTTAGAAAATGAGATGAAAATAAATAATTTTTCTGGCGGTAGGATTTTACTCATGAAGATATTCATGTTAATGTTGAGCAAACTATGAAGAGATGCTAGACAATTAATTAATGGAATATGAATTACATACCAGGCTACTATACAAGAGACCTTGTAAATCAAGTTAATGAATAAGAAAAGGAATGGTGACAAGAAAAATGTAAGTATGAGGAGAAAAATCGGAATGACTTGTAAATGAAAGAAAAGGGTTAGCCCCATGTGAAGACCGAACTCATTAGTAAATTATAGTTCAGCTGAGCGCGTCATTAGTAAATATTGACCCTTTTCTGGTTTTCTCAGTTTATGAGCAGCATGCAACAAGGCCCCTCATAAAGAAGTCAGAGATTTGAGCGCATGATCCAGAAATGGTAAGAAAGATCTGTAGCAGTTATGAAATGCAGTAAGGAAAATCCATACCACATCATGCGATCACACCCCATGAAATTGACCATCTGTGCAGTTTGTTCCATAAAATCTATGTTTATATACCCCCACGCAGATAAAGAAAGCTAGACATATACTGTGGCCAATTAATTTTAGTAAACAAACTAGGAAATAAACATAAACAAATCATAAGTACGTTGCTGTTTATAAGCATCTGGCAAGAAAAAACACGATCAATAGCTAGCATCCAGCAGCATATGGTGTCCTTCCACAAACCATGGCATTCCCAAATGCTGCTCTCTTCTTTCATCTTCCTACTCTGAAATGGCCAAAAGAAAACCAGCAAAAGGGTCACACTGGATCAACAAATCAGTGACAATCATTTCACAAAATTAACATGAACATAGCCAGAATGTTTTGCCGATTACCACCGTAGTTTGAGGGCTGGAGAAAGTCCTGCAGGTTAGGCTGCGTAGGTTGGAGGCAATACAGATGAAACAGCGTAGGGAGGGTAGCAAGCTGAAGGACGCTGCTTGGCTGCTCTTCTCCATAGAAAGGGAATTGCTCCAGCACGTGCTGCGCTTCCTCTGGCTTCGGCACTCCCGCCTGCTGATGCTCCATTGCCATCTGTTGCTGCTTAATCTATTGTTGGCACCAGTGTCGAAATTGACCATAGTCAGTCTTATTAAATTGCAATGATAACCACGATTCAATATGTTCTTATTTTTTCGTGACAAGATTACTGTAACAACTCAGCAATATCACACTAATATACAAGCCAAAATCGGTTTTGAAACATTTTTCAGGACATTTTTGACTTTTTCTTCCCTTTTAACTAGCAATGGGAAGAGGCCAAACTAGCTAGGTTTTGCAGCTCAATACATATTTTGATGGTGCTTTTACAGCATAATAAGAGAGTTCGAAGGTAATAAACTGAACCATACATCTTTCCCTTTAATTCTATTGCATAGCAGCTGTGCAAGTATTTTGCTAGTGGCATTTTAACTCACCGGATGATATATTTGATCGTTTTCATCCTGCAGCATTTTCTCCTGGACATTGTAACCATGGTCACAAACGGATGAAACTTTGATTCCTTCTTGATACAAAACCAAAGAGAAATGCATGTAAACTTAAATTTACTTGGGAAGAGAGAGGACGGTCATACCTTTCTCTGCGGATTGTCTACTTGCTGTTGCATCAGCTCAAACTGAATAATACCCAGAAATCAGGGACAAGGTTCGATTAATATACATGGATCAACAATTTGAGCAACATAGTAAGTGGATTGCACAGACTGATTAGCACTTCATAAGTAAGCACTTATAACCTGTCGAGTGATTAGCTCGTGCTAATTAAATGAAAAAAGAAGAGAATGTAAATTTGTTCATAATTGTGTTGTGTGTGCCGTGGCATAACGGAAAAACTGTGAGTTTGGAATAACAAGCAAATCTAAATGCAAAAGCAGACAATTACATGTAGTTGTCGGTTATTATGCTACCCTTTTGGCTTTAATTTTTGTACCGAGTTCTTTCAAACTTTAACCATGATGTTCTTCCTCAAGATGTTAATCGCAGACTTGTTCTCGTTCAGCGTCTAGCAAAATCTTGGGAGCAGTATAACAAATGTGAAAGGCGGTATGGTATGCTTGGCGCATGCTATTGCTTCTAACTTACATAAGCAGTGGTTACATCAGAAAAATCACGCGATGATATTCGTCATTACGAAGAAACATTACCTTCCTTGTGCGGACCTTGTTGATGGAGCACTCAAGTTGCTGCTCCACCTGATCGATGTCCTCGAGCTGCACGTTGGTCAGATCATTGGCAGTGTATCGCTGCACACTCAGCTGAAGGCTACGCGTCTCTTTCCGTATCCTCTTCAGCCCATTCTGAAGCTGTTTCTGCGAAACAGCGTTTGGCAACGCGTGAAGATGATTAGCCATTGTCTTATCCATAGAATTCTTTGGGGAGAGGAACACATTCCCATGCAAACATACCTGTTCATTGTCCTCCTTTTGGCTTTGATACTTCCTTATGATGTCCTGCATGCTGCAAATTCAGATAACCGAAGAATGTGAGCAAAATCCTTCATTCACCATTATATATGGCTAATTACTGAGTAAGTTTGTTGAATAGGATGAAGCATCCATCCCTGCTCTAAGTAAAACAAATTATTTATATGAACTCGAAATGGAAATTAAATCAAGCCAACCATCATAAAAAAGAATTTAAAAGGAAAATTATATTTATCCCATGAATTGTGCAACAAATATCATCTAAAAAAATCCACAATATATTACTAAACAATTAGTTGCGCCAACTCAAGTTACAAATCTCAACGCAATGAAATTTCATTTACGACAGGATAAAGGCATTTTGATCGCTACTAGATTTTTTTTTTTTTTTTGTGTAAACACGTTCCTAACAATCAATATAAGCAGAAAAAATAACCAATTTAATGATCCTCCAGTTAAACCTAATCAATTTCTAAATATACTCTGGGCATTTAAATGTGAGTAGCTCGAAGTGAATAAGCACATATATACATGATTCAAGCTAAAACAGAGACAAATAACGAATACTAAGGATGAAATTGAAGAGAGGAGTCCGAAGAAGAAGCCCTATCTATGGCCCTCCCCAGGATAGCGTCAACAGCTGGGTTTATACAAAATCCAGATAAACACAGACAAAGCGCATAGAGAGAGAGAGAGAGAGAGAGAGAGAATCATCCCAAACTTGATGCAGGCGCTTCCACCAAAAACTCCAACTCTCTCCGCAGTAAAATGGATGGGAAAAAAAAACTACGAAAATAAAACATGTTCTGGGATATTACTAAAGGCCTCTGATACAACTTGGGAAAAGAAAAAAGAAACCAAAAAAAGAACCTGGGAAAAGAAAACAAAAACCAGGTAAATATATAGATAGATAGATCAATTGCAGTGAAGGCGAAAGGTCTTTTTATTTATTTATTAAAGAACGATGATCTGAAAAGTATGATTATCAAATTGAGCAAACAAGGAATTTCAAGCTAGATCATGAAAAGAAAAGAAAAAGGGTTCACCTCGAGGACTGACTGCAGTAATCGAAGAGATGTCCAGAGCTAGAGAAGATGATGAGCCCGACCTGTGCGTCGCAGAGGACGGCCAACTCGTGGCTCTTCTTCAACAGCCCCTTGCGGCGTTTCGTGAACGTTACTTGCCTTGCGGCCTTGTTCTCAATCCTTCGGATTTCTATCTTCCCTCGGCCCATTTTCGGTGGCGGGATTTCACTCTCGTTTTTCTTGCTTTGTCCTGCTGTTGGCTGAACCTGAAAAAAGAGAGAGAAGTTTACCCCTTTTATAGCTCCCCCAAGTTTCTAGGATTATATATCGTTGCAGGAAGAAAAGCCGAAGACTAGGAATGCGGAAGAGTGCACTAGTGCTTCAACTCAGTTTTAGGAGTGCATCTCCATTTTTCGATATGCAAACAAGATTAAATGATGCAGTTGATTTTTTTCCTTTTTGCCAAGTAATTCATATGCAATAGGGAAGTAAAAGTAATGATGATAATACTGTCATAACATGCATGTGGTTGGTGCCAAAGAAAAAGAAAAATATAGATAGTTTCCATCTCATATACATAACACCAACTCCCTTTTGGTTGTCCTGGCTTTCAATTTTCAGACAAGCTCTTGTAAATGTACCCTTTCAACGAAGAACATCAGATAAATGGCCTTGCAATAATTGGAATTAGGAGACTAGTTTAGCTAGTTATGACAAAAGATTAAACTCAAAAGCTTGATCGATGCATTCTAAAAGGAAACATGCTTCAGCATATAAAAAGTATAGCTAGGTATATTGTTTCTTATTTGGACTAAAAAACTTTGAAGAGAACATATTTTCCGTGGAAACATCAGACATCTCATTTCTTAACTAATCTTTATATTCATATAATTCATTTATATCACGCCCTTAAATCACATTCCTTTTCACACCTCATGAATTGGCTTCACCTTAAGAAGTTTTTGCTAATATTGTACCCATGTGATTTAAGTTTTAAAGGAGAAACTTGCATGCGTACAAGTTATTGAAAGGACTTAGCTCAAACCCAACATTGACCAATTGTACATATTCAATACTAAATCATAAGGGGAGGAAAATTTTAGTAATTGTTAATATCAAATTGTTGTTAAAACCGATAATGAAAAAGGCTCCAAACAATGGGGATGTAATCGGGTTATTTCATTTTTCTTTTTACCATGCATGATTATTGCATGGTGATTATGGCACCATGTGGTAATGTTTAATACTCGCCTTGATTTAGTAATATTTCGCTATCTCCTAGTGAAGGAGGTAGGAAAATAGGGTGGACGTCATACTGTGACTAATAACCTCTCTCTCTCTACGAATCAAGTGGGGTGGGGCTTTATGAACTTTGCCGATTCTAGGGCAAATTCAGAACGTGGAAAGGAGACCAGGTTACCGCGAATGGATAACACAGCAGCCAAGGTTTCCATTTTTCGAAACGGCAAAGCGCGTGAATCTGATGTGGCGGAGCCTATCAAGCTTCAGAGTCAATGCTTTGGCTCGCTTACTGATTAAGCATCATTGCATTTCAAACAACTACATGAACATCCATCAAATGCGAATGCATATAATAGATGAAACAAGCAATGTTATTACGACAATGTGAGTGCGGGTTTGGATTGAAGCAAGTGCTAACTACACGCCATCTCGTAAGCACGCAGAGTTGACCGAGGAAAAGCCACCTAATTTGTTTCTCCGTGTTGTGTACGCTCGACAAACTTCCAAACAAGTTCAAACAGAAAGGCTTGAGAAGTTTCTCAGCACTTTAACTTTGTTCAGAAAAGGAAAGTAAGGGCATGCGTTTGTTGCGATATCCTTCTGTGTTCGATATTTGGATTTTTTTATGTGTTTGATGGAAAATATCACTATCATTCTTCTACAATAAATCTCGATAGAGTCTTCTTTTGCACTCATCTCCCAAATCATGAAATTTTGTGAACCCCTACACATGTACATAGCCTATATGCAGACTTAAGCTATGAATAATCTCCCCCCCAAAAAAAAGATGATTATATATAAGTGATTAACCAAAGATCCGAACATTATCAATTGAAAAGTAGCATCGAACTGTGTTCCGAATTTGCGTTTAAGATAAAAGTGGAATAAATTATTGGGTACCCATTTAATGAAAAACTTGAAATATGATGAATAATGGCATTATTCATGTTTTATAATAAACTTGATATTGCATTTGTGTCCATGGACCACATTTTCTTTTGTGAATTGACATAGATGGCTCGAGATTTCACACAAATGAAATCATGACCGTGTAAGGTGACTCTCGCCATTAATTGGTGACCGCCTATTGCTATAATTTCAATATGAAATTCCATTTAACAAAGGAGGCAAATGAGGAAAATATTTCAACTCGGAACCTATTTGAATACAATTGACTTACAGGTTTAAAACTTGGACTTTAAGTCGTGAATTGGTGGGCTTAGGAGAGCCTTGGCTAAACTCCTGACAAAGGCATTTAGCCGAGCCATTAGCCTCTCAAGACGCGAGAGGGAGGTCGCGACACACTAGTAAAGGAAATCTTACCCAAGAGATCCCATATGTTATTGTTTTAAGGATTAATATTATTACTCACTCCCTCAAATCAATGGTGTGTGAGATTGCTTACATAAATTATTTTACACCGATGGTGTACGCTACAGCTAATCAATCGTGTTGTGGACTACCTCTTGTAAATAATAATTAATATTTCTAAGTACCAACCCTAAGAGATGGTGAGAGTCGATGTGCATACCTTGGTAACCCTCATGGTTAAGGCAATTAAAAATGAGAGGTCGAGGGATTTTTAACATTTAACGGAGGTGACTCATTGAATTCACCGACTCCATGTAAACTACTTTAGGTAAGGGCTACCTACACAAGTCCAAGGCAATCAAAGGCTTCAACTTATATCGGTTAATAAGAATTGTAAAGTGTTTCATGAGCTTTCGGGTAATCAGGTTTCCATGCCCACTCCTCTAGATCATTAAAAAAAGAAGAAGCATATACCTTGGCTGTTGGGGTTAGTGGGAAACCATTGGTGAGAACAACTTTATGTAAATCGCTCTGAATGTATTTTTGAACTTAACTAGGTCCTAATATATGCATTTTATTAAGGTTGGGATTATTAATGGAGTTAATGGCTACTTAGTAGCATTTATTTAATTAAAAATGTATATGGATAAGGCTGCTTGATCGTTACTTATATCCGCGATTCAGCCAGCTTTGCCTTCTTTCCTAGAATGGAAATAATCTTCATCTATGTGTATTTTATAATTCATGTGATTACTTAATTCAAATGCAAATCGGTTAAATTTCGTTTTTAGATTGCTAGTATATATAAAAACGCAATTTTTAAGGGAAAAAAAGGGTTTCGTGTCTCATGATATGGCACATACTTATCACATCCCATTCATCTTTCGATTAGATTTAGTCATCCCCTTTCTCGCTTCCAAACAATCCACACGGGCAATGACAACGAAAGGGAATACGAAAGCTAAATCGTAGCTGATTGAATGAAAGGACGACCATGCTCGACTTAGCTTATCCAATTCTTTGTCGAGAAGGAAGAAGCGAAGGAAAAGAACAAAGAAAAGAAAGGAAAACAAAAATAAAAAATTTCTTGATTTAAACATTGTCCAAATTAGATTTTTAATTTCTCAACCGGTTTCCTTATGAAAATGGGGAATGCAAACTGCACCGATACTTACGCAACTCAATGGTACTGTCATATTAACATTACTCTTACGCTAGAATCAACACACCAAGGATAATTCAGATGAAAAATCTAATGTTAGCAAAAATCAAACTTCTAATTATGGTGTATATATCTCTTGAATATCTGATTATTGGGTTTTAAATTAGTAACATATTTACAAGAATCTTCAAATAATGTTCAATGATTTGGTAATGAAAATTAATTTATTGTTTTTATAGTAGTCACTAGAATGTAGGAAAAATTACAAAAACAATCTTAAACTTATTATAATCGTGTCAATTTAGTCATAAACATTTTTTTGTCAATTTAATCCTAAACATTTTGCATTTGTGTTAATTCAATCCATCCAACCAATTTTGACCCGACGCGCCAATTTTTAAATGTTTTTTCGATTTATTTTATTTTATTTCCTTTTTTTCTCTTTTATTTCCTTTCCTTCTTCCCCTGGCCAGTCCTTGTCGGCCACTAGTGAGGCTGCCAGCAAGGGCAAGTCTCACTTACCCCTAGCAAGGCCTTGCTGTTGCTAGGCGAGGTCATGCCTTACCAAGGCTGTGGGCGAGGTCGAGCTTGCCTTCACCCAGCAATGGTGAAGGCAAGGGCGAGGCCTCACGCGCAATGGTTGAGGCTTGTCCTTGCCAACCCTAGCCTTTGGCCAATCCGACAACTAATTAGAGGAAGAAAGAAAGAAAAAATAAAAAGAAAGAGAAAAAAATCGAAAAAATTTTAAAAAATTTTAAAAAAAATCGCCACATCAACATTGGGCATTCAGCTAGCACTGGCCGACTAATGAAAATTGGCCAAATGGACTAAACTAACACAAATACAAAAGGTTTAGGATTGAATTGGCCAAAAAAAAAGTTTATAACATAATTGGCACATTTGCATTAAATTTAGGACTGTTTTGATAATTTTCTCCCAGGATGTGCTATGCACAAAATTGTGTCTCTTTTATAGAAAATGACATTTTTGCATTACTGGATAGAGTTGGACAATGACAACCGGCGAATTGGGTAATACCATAACTAGAATTATCCAATCACCACACTTACCATGAAAAGTGGAAAGAGATGACCTATCTCTTTATTCTAGAGCCTTCTTTCTCCATTCGAATTGTAATAAATAAAGAGCCCTTTAGTAAATCATATCCCACCAAGGCTCAGACAATGGGGTTGAGAGAATTTTCTTTTCTTGCACTTGTATGGTTTGCCCTTCTTGTGTGTTCCAATGCTGAAGAACAACTTTCGGAGCAAGAGAGGCGGCCTATTAAGACCTTTAAGGTATTTGGATTGATTTTCACTTTTGTTCCGGTGCACGCTTATGTTCATATACTGTTATTCTTGGTCACTTGTATTGATGTATTAACCTTTGTTGTCTATAACTATTGTAGACAATCTATGGAGAGATCATCGATTGTATCGACATGTATAAACAACCAGCATTCGACCACCCTTTACTGAAAGATCATAAGATTCAGGTATTAAAATTTATCAATGAAAGTGTGGGGATAATTGCACGATTGATCCTAGTCTATCGTACACACATGCACAGAGCAGCCTTTGCTGGCTTCTCCTCCTCCCTTCGATAGCGGAGACACCGTCTTGCGTACTAATCGTGCAAGTTTCCATGAAATCCTGCCACTATTTCTATAGTACTAGCTCAATCCCTAATTGTTGCATGAACTATATTGTGGACAGAAAAGGCCAAGCTTTTCACTCAATGCAAAAAGCACAGACAGAAAGCACAAGTTAACCAACTTGAGAGATCACATGTTTTGGATAGCTGTCCTGATGGAACCATTCCAATTCTCAGAAGGACAAAGGAAGATCGGATAAGAGCCAAATCGCTTGAGAAGACACGTCCCCAGATATATCGTCCTTCGAGTGATCTATATCCAGGTTATCATGTAAGTTTTTCCCTTAATGACATAATTTAATTGATGATGAATTGTTGTCTCTTGTATTATGCAATTAATTTCGTGTATTTTTTACATTCGACTTAACTTGTTTCAATGACCTTCCACGTACCTTGATCTCTCTTGTTATTACATGACTTATTATTAAAAACATAATGTGTCATAATGTAGTGAATTTGGTATGCCACCTGATAATGGCCAAAAGAATTATATTTACTGATGATGTGATTCTCAATTTTTGAAGTCTGCTTATATGGAGATGACCAGCACCGGTAGTCCTTATACCGGAGCAAAAGCATTCATCAATAATTACATTCCAAAGTGTGAAAATGGACAAGCAAGTGGAGCTCAGATTATGATCGTCAACGACAAAAATGATCAAACAAACATAATACAAGTTGGATGGGCGGTACGTTTTCCTGATATATAAATTAATTAAGATCTTTCTTTTCCTTTTTGAATGGGAATAAAGAAAAATGAAAGAATATATTCATAGTGAGATTAAAATTTCATTTGATCTAAGGTGCGTTAGTTTTCTATATTCGGCATTGTTCTTATTGTTTCTTTCTATAGAAAATATATTAGATTTAATGGATTTTGTCATGATAGGTGAAACCAGATTATTACGAGGACGACCACAGTCATTTTTTTACACACTGGAAAGTAAGTTCTAACTTGCTACAAGTTTTGCTGAAATCTACATGTATAACAGGGAAATTTCATGGACCCCCCTCAAAGTTTCACCTATTTCTATTTTGCCCATTCAAGTTTTTTTTTTTTTTTTCCTTTTTTGTCTGCGTTTGATTACCTCGTGAAATTCTATTCCCCATCTCATATGGATTCACGGCTTCGTAGTTATTGCACGTTTGATTGTAATTTGATAGCGTGACTTGTATATGAAATATGTCTTTGATCAATTTTTGCGTGCTAACTATATAAAATTTTAATTAATTGGAAAGCAGCTTTTCATAAAAGAAAAATGATCGAATTCGGTTTTTGATGAGTGTCGATTACTCTTAGAATTATGTCATTTGCATACATGATTATGATACTCAGCATGGACGGTTATGCGTGATGATTACCCAATCAGTGTTTGATCTATTATTCGAATAGCATAATGAAACTGGTTCAAAATGGACAATCATTCTAACACAAGTTCAAAGAACAGGGGGTGAACGGGCAAGAATGCCTTGATTTGGAATGTCCAGGCTTTGTGCAAGTCGATGACTCCATTGCTCTTGGACAAATTCTCCCAAATTCTTCTACTTATGATGGGCCACAAATTGAGATTCGTGTCTCTGTTCTACAGGTAGTTAACTCTTTTTCCTTTGGACCTTTCTAATAATAGTAAAAAAGAAAAGAAAAGTTGTATGTAGTATGAAAGTTGAACCAGCAACAGACATGAGTCGAGGAAAGAGGTGATCGGTTGCTCTTTCAAGGAGTAGGAAACATGTTTTTTTACATGAAGATAAATATTTCATAATTACCGAAGAAAGGGATTATCTAACCCTTCTCTCAAACATGCTAGTGAACTTAGTTGGAAATCACATTATGCGTGGACTGATTCACCTTCCCACGAGCGATGGGCAGCATCGCGTCGTTGCTCGAGAGCACATAAAGAGTTGAGTTCCCTAACAACTGTCTGTCTGTCTGTCTGTCTGACGATTGACTTTGCAACAGGACATCAACAAAAGGGATTGGTGGTTGATAGTCGAAAGGAACAACGTGGAGATTCTGGTCGGCTATTGGCCGGATAAGCTGTTGCCTGATTTATCAGCTGGTTCCAGGACAGTGCAGATCGGAGGAGCAGTGCACAGGCAGAATGGCTGGATGCCCTCCCCGCCGATGGGAAGCGGACACTTTCCGGACAAGTCGTACTCGCACGCCTGCTACATGAGACAGATTCATTACTTCAACCGGAGTTCGCAAACTTGGATGGCGCCCCAGTCCACGGAAGGAGTGGCTTTCACGAGTTCGCCAAATTGCTATGGCGCCGCCGTCAACAATAACGATGAATTCATGGGCTATACCTTGTTGTTCGGGGGACCCGGTGGAAATACATGTGGTCCTTGAGAAACGGACAGATAGATAAATAGAAGAATAAGATATATTACAATGCCAACTTTTGAATCGTAGAAGCAAGAACCATCTCCTACCACCAAGTCTAACCTCGTCTTCCTATGTTAAGTCATCTCCACCGAGATTTATCTGATTCGGTCGTACAGTAATCTATGTCGATGGGGAGAGTGGCATTCCAATATAAATCAAGTTATATACGAAAATTACAAACACATTCTCAGTATTTCTCACGCCTCGATTACACCCATGTTTAACTTCTTGATCTCTCAATCTCAACAAATGAATTATATACGCAAACCTTACCACAAGATTTCACGACTACAATCACTAATTTTTATTGGATGTAATTCTTGAATAAGCTTCGCTCACTACACGAACCGAATCGCTTGAGTAGACATGTCCTTGGGTATATCATCCTTCCATTGATATAAATCCAGGTTTTCATGTAAGCTTGAGTAGACATGTCCTTGGGTATATCACCCTTCCATTGATATAAACCCAGGTTTTCATGTAAGTTTTTCCCTTAAGGACGTAATTTATTTCATAATGAATTGTTGTCTCTTATATTTTGCAATTAATTTAGTGTATCTTTGCACTCGACTTAACTTGTTTCCATGACCTTCGGCGTATCTTGATCTCTCTTCTAATTGTATGACTTGTTATTAAAAACCCAATGTGCCATATCGTACTGAATTTCATATGTCAATTCATAATGGCCAAAAGAATTATATTTACTGATGACATGATTCTCGATTTTTAAAGTACGCTTATCTAGAGCTTAACAGCTCCAATACTCCTTTTAGCAGATCAAAAGCATTCATAATAATTACATTCCAAAGTGTGAAAATGGACAATTAAGTGGAGCTCAGATTCTCATCATCAACGACATCAATTATGCAACAAACGTGATACAAGTTGGATGGAGGATTGATTGGACAATATCCTCCATCATATATGCGCGCATATCTTGTTTCTTGTTGGGATAGTTTCTCCATGCTCTGTAATGTGCAGAGTACATGTACCTTTGACAAATTCTTTTTCTTTATTAGACTTTCACAATAACGATGAATTCATGGGCTATAGCTTGTTGTTTGGGGGGGCCCGGTGGATATAATTATGGAGTTTAAAAACAGATAGATAGATAGATTAAGAATAAGATCCATTATAATGTTAACTTCTCATATTTGTGAAGCTTTCCTCTCTTTTTTTTCTTTTTTTGGTCAGAAAAAGGTATTATCATCTACTCTACAGTAGTAACACTCAAAACTCAAAAGCCAGGTTAGGTCTTCCCTCGACGCCACCAAGTACCAAGCCGCTACATATCATAAACCAGCTAACGTGTCTAGCTGTGTAGGGTGGGCGACGATATTTCCCAGGTGATATCTTTACATTTACTAGAGAGTGGCGAGGGCAACCCTTGCTTGTGATTGGTCACCAACCATTGAGGAGGCCAACAACCACGGAGGAAGAAGGAAAAAAAATTAAAAACAAAAAAATTAGAAAAAAATGGAAAAAAATAATTAAAAAATTTCACATCAGCGCTAACAGTACCATTTAGAATGGTTGATGTTTATATCAATGATTTTCGACCAAAATTGGGTGAATATATTAATTGGTAAATTTTTAAAAGATTTAGGACTAAATCGGTCAAATTAAAAGTTTTATGATTGAATTAGTACAATTACAATAAATTCATGACTTTATTGTTAATTTTTTCCACATGTGTTGATATAGGGTCAAAGAAAATATTTTTTTTTGAAAGTTTAGGATAGAAATTAATATATTGATACACATTAGGCTAGTAATATGTTGTGAAAATATGTGACAAATCCTGATCATGTAGTGGATTTTACACTGTTGAAGTTAAGAAAAAACTTGACATATGATGAGAAACCTATTCGCATAATTGATAAGAAGGATTAGGCGTCATAGGGGCGAACTATTTCTTATGTGAAGTTACAAAGGCAAAACCATACCGAAAGAGAGGCCACCTAGGAACTTAAGGAGAAAGCAAAATGCAAATACCCGTGTTTTTTTTATGGTTAATGTAAGATCGAATTTCAATGGCGAAATTTATTATAAGGAGGGTGCAATGTGATATTTGACTAGTTCCCTTTGACCAAGTCAAAGACATAGTGATGGGACACTTTTTTTAAAAAAAAAGGAAAAAAGAAATAAAAAATTGAAAAGTTGAAGCAAAGTAGACAATATCATTACTAGACTTAAGCTTAACGTTATAGTATTAGAATTAATAGCCCAATTGAAAGTATGAGGTTAAGGGGCGAACTTTGTGGAAGCTAATAGGCCTATAAGAACATGGTCCAACGAGTGTAGGAGTGATTATTAGGGCTAGAGAGGAACCAAACAAAGTGTGACTCCAACTCTAAGATGGCGATGAGGGCAATAATGAACTAAATCCCATATCGCTTGGGTCAAGTGTCATATATAGGGTGGCATTCATTCTAACTTATAACAAGGCCTTTCAAAATCGTATGATCTTTGATCCAAAGTGGATAATTTCGTTACAAATGGGGGCTCTATTTAACATAAAAATTTATGTGCATCAAATAATATCAAATTTAGATAGCTTCATGGACTCAATCTAATTTCCATGCGCTTGATATATGTCAATATACATTCTTTTGACCCTCCTATTATTATTTTGTCCTATTTTAATCTAGGGATAATGACATAAATGGTCTAGAAACTTTTGATATAATGAGTAATGTGGTATCTAAATTTCCATTCTATTTTTATACTGTCTTATTTTAATATAGGGATAATGACATAAATAGTTTAGGAAATTTGGTCTAATGAGTAATGTGGTTTCTAAACTTTTAATTTGTTTAATATAGTCTTCGAACTTTTCGTACATATTTAATATAATTCCTAAACTATATGAAAATATTTAATATTGTTGTTCCATTAATTCAAAAAAAAAGATAACATTGAACATTTTCATATGACTTAAGATTTACGTTTTACGTTGAATATATATAAAAAATCTAGAAATCATATTGAATAAATTAAAAGTTTATGAATGATATTGGATAATAAGCTAAAATTCAAGAATCACATTGCACATCAAGTCAAAACTCCCCTTTAAAATAAAGGTCATTCTATTAATTGTTACGTGTCATTACATATGAATACACCCTTAAATGCATAAATCTAATGAGATATACTTGGCTTGACTTACCACAAGGAATTGTTTATGAAGTTCAGTACACACATTAAATAAAATTGGAGTAATTTTAAAATGGTAGATTTCATGTGATCGTTTTTTTTTTTAGGATCTCGACGGTCCAGATTAAATTTAGCAATCGTATATGTTGTCGCCATTCTCTCTCTCTCTTCTCAGCCTCGTGGGGGGTGGCGGAGAAGCAGGAGAGGCGACAGCGAGGATCCTCCCCGTAGAGATACGCCATCGTCGTGTTCCTTGCTAGCTTTGAAACCTCGTCGAAACAGAACTGACGACAACCCTCCTTGACTCTCTCTCTCTCTCTCCGCCGTCCTTCCGCTGCTCTGGTCGTGCCGCAGCGGCGTCTCGGTGGTGGTTTCTCGTTCTCTAGCTCGTGGGTTCTGGAGCCGCGATCTGCTTTGGGCTCCATGATGTCTTACGCCTACCTCTTCAAGTACATCATCATCAGCGACACCGATGACGCATCGGTTTCTGCCGGTTACGTTGTCCGTCATAAAGGGTAGATGGTTGTCAGCTTCTTGTGTTTTGGATGTGCGGTTGCATTTTGCTTTGGCTCGCTTTGGGTTTTTCAAGCCCGATGTTTTTAGTTGTTCCGGTTGATGGGCGTGGTGGGTGGAATTGAGAACCTTTGGATGACTTTGAAAGAATATGAGGAAATTCAAGGAGGACAAGGAAGATTGATGCGAGTGAGAAAGGAGACGAGAGAATTTTCTGTATTTCTCTATATCTTGTACAATATACAAAGACGCCTATATATAGTGAGGAGAAATAAAATAAATAAGGAAGGATTATATGCCCTAATCTACGCGTATCAAATCTAATTCTAAATTGATCTAAGACAATCAATTACAATATTTTGTATCTTCAAACATATCTTCCAACACTCCCCCTCAAGCTGGTGGCTTGTATATGTCTAAGACGCCAAGTTTGCTTAGAAGATATGTGTGCTGTCTTTGGCATAAAGGCTTGGTGAAAATATCCACTGGCTGTTCAGTGGTTTTGATTCCCTTTGCTTCAATTATACCTTCTTGAATATTTTCCTTAGTAAAATGGCAATCAACTTCTATGTGCTTCGTTCTTTCATGCAGTACAGGATTCGCTGTAAGTTTAAGTGCAGAATCGTTGTCGCAGAACAGTGAAGTTGGTCCCTTGACTTGTATTCCAAGATCTGAGAGTAATCCTCGTAACCAAACTACCTCACAAACTGTCTTGCCCATGGATCAATATTCAGCTTCGGCGAATGACAAAGATACAGTGGATTGTTTCTTTGTTTTCCATGAAAGTAACGAATCTCCAAATTTAATACAGAAACCAGAAATAGATCTTCGACTCATAGGGTAAGTTGCATAATATGAGTCACAATAAGCTGTCATCTCCATGTTGCACTTGCGAGAAAGTAGAATCCCTAGCTCTGGGCATTTCTTCAAATATTTTACAACTTTCAATGTAGCATTCATATGAGATTCCTTTGGATTATGCATGAATTGACTCAGGGTCTGAACTGCATAACAAATATCTGGTCTGGTCATAGTGAGATAAATGAGTTTCCCAACTAGTCACTGATAAATTGATGGATCCTTGAGTAAAGAATCATCATTTTCAGGTTGAAGTCCCACATCATAGTCAGCTGTGGTCAACTTCACATTTTGTTCAATGGGAATAACTGCTGGTTTACATCCTGATAGGCCAACTTCTGATATGATTTCTAGTATATATTTCCATTGATTGAGAGAAATCCCTCGGTCTGAATTGGCTATCTCAATTCCAAGAAAATATTTTGGTGACCCCAAGTCTTTGATATGAAAAGCAAAGTGCAAGTATTCCTTGAGTTTTCTTACAGCAGATTCATGATTTCCCATAATAAGTATGTCATCAACATATATCATCAAGTAAATGGATGACGTACCTTTCGTCCAAGTGAATAATGCATAATCATGCTTGGACTGTTTGAATCCTGCAGTAGTGAGTGCATTGGTAAACTTGGTGTACCATTGGCGTGACGCTTGTTTGAGGCCATACAGGGATTTATGGAGACGACATACCTTAGACTCCCCCTATCTCCATATACTCGGTGGAAGCTCCATATAAATTTCCTCATCCAAGTCTCCATGGAGGAATGCGTTATGAACATCCATTTGATGCAAGGACCAATCATGACACGCTACAACCGATAAGAAAGTGCGAACTGTAACATCCTTTGCCACTGGAGAAAATGTTTCATGATAATCAAAACCTTCTCATTGTGTGAAACCTTTGGCCACCAACCGAGCTTTATATCTTTCAACAAAACCATCCGCCTTGTACTTAATCTTGTACACCCACTTGCAATCGATTGGTTTTCGATGGGAAGGTAATGGAACAATATCCCATGTGTGATTTTCCATCAGAGCATGTAACTCATTTTCCATAGCCTTTTGCCATCATGGATCTTTTACTGCTTCATGATAATGGGATGGTTCCTGCTCCTCAGATACCCGACTAATGCAGCACATATGATCTGGTGACAATCGATGAAAAGAGACATATGAAGAGACAGGATAACGAGTACCTGGTAGTTTTGAAGAAGCGCAAACATAATCTTTTGTCCATGTCCATGTAGGTGGACGTGTAACACGCCCGGACCGTCAAGGCGCATCCGGCTCTGGGATAGAAATTAATTCCTCATTTCTAGATATTTCTTCAGTTGCAGTAGTTGCTGAAGGAATTTCCTCTGAAGGGAAATAGGGTTCTTCTTCATTTATCGCATAAGCCTGTGTATTCAACTGTTCCATAGCTATCGTGGAAGAAGAGGTCCTGTCAGATAATGGTATTGCAGCTCCTGGTCGATGCTCTGCAGGTGCAATAATATATGACTCTCTGGAAGATAAATCTTCGTCAACGAGAAAATGATGAGAACTTGTTCTCTGATCCAATTCTTGGGAAGGAGATGGCTCATCACGAAAAGGAAAAATGTCTTCATGGAAGGTGACATCCCTGCTGATGAAGAAATCCCCAGTGGATGGTTCAAATACTCGATATCCTTTCTTCAAATTCGGATATCCCATAAATATGCATCGACGAGTTCGGGGACTCATTTTATCCCGAGGCCCTACTGTAGTCACATAACATAAGCAACCAAAAACTCGCAAATGTTAAAGTTCTGGTTTCTTTCCATAGAGCATTTCATAGGGAGTCTTCCCATCAAGGACACGACTTGGCATGCGATTGATTAGGTAAGCAGCTGTGACCACACAATCCCCCCAAAAAATTTCAGGAATGAAAGCTTGGAATTTAAGAGCACGTGCTACCTCTAGTAAATGACGATGTTTAGCTCGACAATACCATTTTGTTGTGGAGTGTAGACACATGAGCTCTCATGTAGAATCCCATTGGAAGAAAAAAGAGACATACATTCATGAC
The DNA here is from genome assembly GCA_014182895.1 of Angophora floribunda. Classification (NCBI taxonomy): domain Eukaryota; kingdom Viridiplantae; phylum Streptophyta; class Magnoliopsida; order Myrtales; family Myrtaceae; genus Angophora; species Angophora floribunda. The sequence continues at coordinate 42,309,341 of CM024709.1, read as the reverse complement.
TGAAAAATTCTTTTCCGTTATCAGTACGAATGCGTTGGATGGATTTTCCAAACTGATTTTTGGATAGAGCCAAGAATGTTCTCAAATGGCTTAGAACTTGACTTTTTGATTGCATGAGAAACACCCAAGTAGCACGTGAGAAGTCATCCACGATTGTGAGGAAAAAACACGAGCCATCACGATGTGGTGTGTGATAAGGCCCCCAAACATCGACATGAATCAAAGAGAAAGGGTTTGCAGTACGAGAATTGCTATTTGGAAAAGGCACATGACCCTGTTTTGCTAAAGGACAAATAGGGCAATGAGAATAAGGGAAAAAAGCACTATGACCCAATCTTTGATGATTAAGAAAATTTTTATTATTGGTAGCAGTATTACGCAATGATTGTTTATTCAATGCAACATCAGAGAATCTGAAATCACTAGGAAAATGAATCCAGAAATATAGCCCTTGAGAGACACTACCCAAGCCCATCAGTTTCCCAGTCGAAAGGGCTTGAAAGAAACAATTATCATCATTGAATATGATTCTGCAGGAATTTTCCTCACAAACCCGAGAAACTGATATGAGGTTGAAATAGAAATCTGGAACATAAAGCACGTTTTGTAGTGTAATGAGTAGGCTAAGATTAACTATGCCGGTCATCATAACTTGTGTGATGTTTCCGTTTGGGAGTTGCACTGAAATAGTTGTATGCAATTTTTCAACCTTTGAAAAGAATTTTTTATGGCAGACAATGTGGTCACTAACTTCCGAATCAATTATCTATGCATCTTTAGAAATTGAGTTCATCAAGTAATATGAAGTACCTGTAAAACTCCCGCCCTTATCGAAAGTATCCAATTTCTTTAAGGCCTTCATGAGTTCTTGATACTAGTCATTACTAATGACTGGATTCAATCTGTTCGGATGCTGACCTGTGACCTGAAAAATTGTTGAAAAATCCTTTTTTTCCTTTTTCTCCGGGCTTTCCATGCAATTTCTAGCAATTATCAATTGTGTGATGTGGGCATCTGCAATAATCACAATATAATTTTCTTTTTTCTTTGAAATTTCCCTTTGATGACGTGGCAGAAGATGTCCCATTGGATGTTTTAAAAACTGGTGCCATCGTGGGCTCACGGGAACCGTCCGATCCTGCGAAAAAAGAGATGCTCCGAGTGCCGTTCGATCCGGGTGATGAGGAAATATGGGAGCCGTCGAATTCAATTAGTGGGTGAGATGATTGTGGACCGTTGGATTTCCTCATCAAATCCGATCCGTCCATCTCCCTCTTCCTTTCTTCTGCAGGATGAAACCCTAGGGTTTCATTTCGATGGTCTCCGCGCCCCTTCATCGCAACCCCTCTCTGTCCGCCCGTATAGGCGGAGAGGGCCAGCCCTTCTCCAGTTTTCAGGTGGTCAGAGGTGGCGAGGCGTTGACTTTCTTCTTGAACGGCGAGCTGATATATCCGTCCAAGCGGCGGCATAGGCTCCATCGTCAGGATCTGTGAACGAAACTGTTGGTAAGATTCATTTAATATCAACAGAAATCTGGTCACATTTTCTCGCTCTATTATGGCTTGATACTGCTGTAGAGTCGAATCTGGTCCCTCTAGCTTTTCTTCGACCGCTTCTAGTTCGTTCCATAAGGCTGAGAGCTTGTTGAATGTCGCGGTTATGCTCATATTTCCTTGTTCCAGATCTGAAAGTTGCTGGGTTAATGAAAAAATCTTCACTCGATCCAATTTCCCGTACATTTCTTTGATGTTATCCCAGATCTGTTTCGAATCCTCCGTCGTGGGTAGCCCGGCCGCGACTTCGGGGGTGATGCAATTTCCGATCCATGTTCGGACGAGTTGGTTGCATTTTTTCCATAGTCATGCCGCTCGCTCGTCGGACGGAATCGAGATTGTTCTGTCGATAAACCCATCCTTATCCTTGGTGACCAGCGCTCGCCGGAATTCCCGTGACCAATTTGAGTAGTTGTCGGCTCAGGATAGTTGCTGTGTGATGAGTCGCAGCTCCGGTCCGTCAGCCGTCGACGTATACAGTGGGTCGCCGGGCTCCGGACAGCCGCTGGTTGCAACAAACGGGTATGGAAAGAACCCGGGTTGAGGGACCAGGTAGGGATTTGATCCTGGGCCTGAATTACCTGATTCGCCTATAGGACCCGCATGAAAAACCGACCCCGATGAATGGGCTTGCCCTGCTTGCGGCTGGTGGGCTCCCGTTGGGCTAGACGTTGTAGCCTTGGATTCCTGGCGATGATGTATTTGGGCTTGGCCCAAAATAAAATGGATATGGCTGAATTGGTAGCCACTGGTAAGGTTGGCTCGTGGTGGGCTGGCTCGTAATGGGCTGGCCCAAAGTGGGTTGCCCCAGATTAGACTGAGCCTAGAAAGGTTGCCATGGCACGTACTGGGCCATATTGGGCTGTTCTTGGGCCTGAATCCCTGAAGTTGGATTTTGGGTTTCTGAAACTTGTGTTGTTCTTTCTCCCGTCAGTTGTGCGTTCTGTTCATCAGGTGTTGGAGACGGATTCTGCTCCATGGAAAGACGTTCCTTTCTTCACTTGATTTCCTGTTGATGAATTTGATTCCTGCACTAATAACCTTTTTTTGCAGGTTAGGTTACAAGAAAGAGCAGGCAATCACAAGGTGGAAGCTGTATGAGGAGCTAACTGAACTCTGATATCATGAAAGAATATGAGGAAATTCAAGGAGGACAAGGAAGATTGACGCGAGTGAGAAAGGAGACGGGATAATTTTCTGTATTTCTCTATATCTTGTACAATATACAAAGACGCCTATATATAGTGAGGAGAAATAAAATAAATGAGGAAGGATTATATGCCCTAATCTACGTGTATCAAATCTAATTCTAAATTGATCTAAGACAATCAATTACAATATTTTGTATCTTCAAACATATCTTCCAACATGCCGTCCTTACTTGGGTTGGTGATGATCTTTGATGATTTCTGGAGTTGGGTATTCGCGAAGTTAACTTTGCATTTCTCATTGAACTGTTTGATAGGCATGCGTTTGTTGTGTGTGTTGTTCAATTGGTGTTTTCTCAATACATTATGCTGTGGCTGGTTTGGGAATCACCCTTTTGAAAATTTGAAAAGGATATCGTCCATGTTAGCATTTGCATGCTGCCTTGCATCCTCCAGCCAACTAGCCAAGTGATTGAAAGTCTCTCGCCTGAACCATACAATAATCAGTACTATCAAGTCCAGACACTCGATCTGAATGATATGTCAAGATGAATGACCTACCAAATACAGGGCATCATAAGACAAAATGCACCAAGAACCTGAGCTACCCTATACTAAGAATATATCGAGCTGAGAGCAGAATTGGCTGACCCAAGAACATGTGCATTCCCCTGCTATCCCCACTCCTTATACTTACTAGATAAAAGTACCAATCAGAGGGGACCTTCTCCCCTAATTTTCCTTTCGAAGATTAATGCAAGGCTCCTAAAAAGCTAGACTGACAAAGAATGATATAGTTATTGTGCAACCCCTCTGTGCTCCTTCCCATTGACCCTCCCAGTCTATTACTACTAAAGCTAGAAATGGACGATAATCGGAATTACTACCTCCTCATATGTGTGCATTCAGTTCAAATGTTTCTTTACGATGACGACTAATATGAAGAAATTATGCGTAGGCGTTTATCAAGACTGCTGCAACAATCTACAAGAAAATCCAGGATGGTGTTTTGGATGTCTCAAATGAGGTAAATTGTCTCCCAAATTTGGGAAAACTTTGGAGGTCTGAGGTTGTACCTTGTCGCAACCTCCTGGCTCGGCTAAGGCCTTTCATTAAATATTTAGCCAAGGCTCTTCCATGCCCACCAATTCACGACTTAAGATCCAAGTTTATACCATGCAAGTCAATTGCATTCAAATAGGAGTCATCATTAATTAGTTTGGGGTAGGTTGATTAGAAACCCAAGTAAAATATTGTGAAAGATATTTTACTCATGTGCAACCAGAAAAATTAGGATCGGAGACTTGATTACACTAGTTAATCACTAATGCCATTTCGGTACCTAATCTTGTTTAATCCTTAGGTTTGATATTTTTGAATTTTTCAAGGATTTTTCATGCATTGTTGAAAGAAACATTTTTTGGCTTTTTTTTTTAAATATAAAATATTTCTGGATTTTCTTGGTTTTTCTAGAAAATTTGTGAAATATAAAATATTTTCGGATTTTCTGATCTTTCTAAAATATTTTTGGATTAAAAATATATTTTTATTTTTCAATATTAAAATAATAATTTTATAATATTATATAAAGACAAACGGGTCCGGACCGGGTTCCCGCGTCTGACCCGGACGAGGCCAGCTTGGGTGTGCGGCCCAGGTCTCCGACTGAGATGGGCTTCGGCAAAAAAGCCCAGTATGGTCACCTGCAAAAAAATGCTATTAATAAAACTACAACTAGCCCGCAATTTTTACAACCAAAGCCAGCCCACTAATCCCATTGAGCTCAGATCAACGCCCAAGCCCACTTCTCTCTCTCTCTCGAACCGATCCCTTCTGTGCCCTTTTCGCCACCCCCTACACATGCCAGACCAAGAAAGCAGCCTTTTTCAATACCCCATTGACCGAGAAAATATTCCATGGTTTACAATCACCAAGTCATCTACTTACCTGGCATATATTGGCCCATGTGGACTACTAACAAAGTGACATCTGTCATCCGAGTTGGATTAAAAAATTAATATGTAAATTCATCTTTTTCTCTCCTCTAGGTCTGGCTGAAGGACGGCCACTAGCTGAGAGGCATTAATTGCTACTTTCTCCCTCTCAAGCAAAGTCTTTTCACGTTTGAAAATGAAGAAGCTTTCCTTCTTCCTTCCCGACGCCATTTTTCCCTCGTTTATTTACTTGCCTCCTGAATCCTTCTCCTCTCCTCCTTCTTCTTCGACTTCGACTTTGATCGTCGCCGTCGTCGCCTTTTTGGCTCCGATGATAGAAAATGCGAGCGGCTCGGTTTTTATTTTGGGTTCGGGCACGTCGCCCCTGAAGCGAAAGAAGTCTGCAATTGCTGGGTCCTCAGTTCTCACGCTGCTCGCTTCGCTTGTCGCCGTCGTCGCCTTTCCGGATCCGGCGATAGAAACCGCAAGTGGCTCGATTTCTATTTTGGGTTCGGGCACGTCGCCCCTGAAGTGAAAGAAGTTTGCAATCGTTGGGTCTCGAGTGCTCTCGGCCTTCACATGCCGCTCGCTTCGTTCATCACCGTCATCACCTTTCTGGCTTCGGCGATACAAACCATGAGTGGCTCAGTTTAGACGCGACCAGCTTTCTCCCAAACAAGGTAAGAGTCCATGCGGCACTCTTGTTTAGTTTAGGAAGAAAACCCATGTTTGTGCCCACTAATGCTTAACTCAATAGTCTAGCATCAATCGTTGCAATTCACTTAGTAATCGAGACTAGATAGGACTAAGAAAAGGGAAGGAGGGCACAAAGGCAATTGGGCTTCTATTGAAGACAACGAATCATGAGGGTCAACTCTTTTTTCCATGGAATTTGACTTCCGAAGGACTGACATGAAAACCAAGTTTATTTGTTCGGTTTAAGTTGTGATTCTATCGAATTGGTTTAGGTGTGGGCTGCTAGTTTGGCCATGGCAGTAGCATAAACTTTCTCTTTTTTTCCCCTTGTAACTAATGACCAGAAATGATCTTTTAAGCATAATAGATCTAATTGAGTCACCCACCATCTATTCAACGAAATGCTTGAACATTGTTGCTGGAAATGGAAGCTTGATTACCTTTTCAGAGTTATTGCTGCTGAACATTGTGAAATATTAGAGGAGATTGGCATGTAGAACAATTTAAAATGACAAATTTAGTACGTAAGGATTTACTCTGAAAGGTATTATGATTGGTTGATCGTTTTGAAGAACTTGTGATATCAATGTGACTTCCACATTGTATTCCAATCGTTTAGGACAACACCCTCCACTTATGTGCTGATAAATTTAAACTTTACATTTTTTGCAGGTGGTCATCTATTGGATTTGATTGTCTAGAGTTTATACAGTCACAAAGAAGTGTTTCTTGGAGAGCTTGTCAGGTGAGAATTTCACTCGCACATATATCTTCATTTCTATGTGAATTGGCTTCTAATTCATGATGAAGAATTTAAACTTTGCCTTTATTTGTTGATTTATGGCTGAAATTGGTTTCCTTTTTTCCCCTCTATCAGCAATGCTAGTGATGCCTTTGATAGGTTGAGGTTCTTGAGTGTTACTAAGCCTGTTCTTCTTGGAGATGTTGGTGATTTGGAGATAAGAATTAAATCAGATTCCTAGACCTTGGTAACTAATCTGACTTGTTCGTGGGATAAATGGGTATGACTCTTCTCTTTAGAATTTAAGTTTGTTTGAATTTATCTTTTATCTTTAAATGATGATTTTTTTTCAAAACTTGTAGAAGCTGCAAAGGATAATGTCATCATCGATAATGTTGATAAAGATTTTGAATTTAAAATTGGCATGACATTTGCTAACAAGGACGAAGCTTATAATACATATAATGCATATGCAATTTGCAAAGGATTTGGAGTACGAAAAGGACAAAAAGCAAACAATAGCAAAGGAATCTTGCGAACATGCACATTTTTGTATAATTGTGAAGGACATTCTCCACCAATCCTATCTCATGAACAAAGAGATGTATATAGGACTGTGAAAAGAACCGGATGTAAAGCTTGCATTAAATTCAAAATTGAAGATGAAGTTTGGGTAGTTGTCAAATTTGAGGAGGTTCATAATCATCCTTTTGTTGATGATAAACAAAAGCACCTAATACGGTCAAGAGAATGTTGGCTTTACACTACGAGATTGTAAAAAAAAATTGCAATCAAAGAGAAGGAACTTGATTATTGCAGGGGATTGTCAAAATCTCATTAACCATTTTAATTTCTTACAATCAAATTGAAGCAATTTTTCTTATATATTTCAATTGGATCAAGAACAAAGATTGACCAATTTTTTTTGGTCCGATGGTGTATCTAAGCTGGATTATGAAAGTTTCGAAGATGTTGTGGTATTTGATACTACTTACCGTACAAATAAGTACAATATGATATGTGCTACTTTTGTTGGCTTGAACCATCATTGGAAAAATGTTCTATTTGGTTGTGCATTTCTATTGGATGAAACCATTGCTTCTTTTGTGTGGGCTTTTCAATCTTTTTTAGAGGCAATGGGTAATAAAGCACCCAAGACTATTTTCACTGATCAAGATCATGCAATGGCAAATGCCATCAAAACTGTTCTTCCGAACACGAATCATCGTTTATGTGCATGGCATATTGGGAAAAATGCTATGCGTCATATTGGACATCTTGGAAAGCCAGGTTTTTGCAATAAATATTGGCATAAGCTTTTATATAAGTGTGAATTAGAACTTGAATTGGAAAACACTTGGAAGGCTATGTGTCACGAGTGGAAGTTAGAGGACAACAAGTAGTTGGATAATATCTATCACCTACGTCATAAATGGTGTCCTGCATTTGGCCGAGATATTTTTTTTTGCATGAATTAGATCCATCCAAAGAGTGAGAGCACTAATAGTGTCTTTCAAGAAATGGCATGTAAGAGTATGACTTTGTCTGAATTTGTTACTCATTATGAAAAGCAAGCAGAGAAAATGCGCTACTTTGAAGTTATTGATGATTTTGAGTGTGCTCAAGGAATGCCGCGAATGATGGTTGAAAATAGTGGAATATTGAAACATGCAGCACGGGTCTACACACATGTCATTTATAGAAAGTTTGAGGATGAGTTATTGCATTCTTTATTTGAACATGTTCATAGATTAGAAATTGATGGGCTATTGCACACTTACATATTGGAAGCTGATAGTAGTGAAAGAAAGCATATTGTCCATTTTTGTCCAGGCGATTCTACTATTACATGCAGCTGCAAGTTATTTGAAATGCAAGGATGGTTGTGCAGGCATGCTTTATGTATCTTGATACATGTTGTAAATGTTCCAAGAATTCCATTACAATACATTTTGAAGAGGTGGACAAAAATTGCGAAACAAAGTAGTCATTGTGATGATGTTGGAGAGAGCTCTCGTGATGCGGGAGAGTCAAAGACATTGTGCTTGAAGAGGTTAATGCAATTGGCTTTCAGTATTATGAATATTAGTGCCAATCATGATGTTACGGAGAATATTGCAACTACAACCTTGATGGATCTTCGCTCTCATGTTACAAACAAAATACAAATCTCTCACAGGTCAAGATGATGCTAATTCTTTGCTGGAAAATGATGAATCTGAATATGCAGCAGACTGTGGAATTCAAATACTTGATCCTCTTTGAAGAAGGCCAAAAGGTGTACCAAATACTCGGTTGAAGAGCGCTAGTGAGAAGCAAAAGAGAAAGAATCCTCATGCACCGGAGGCACCTCACACTAGGTGCGTGATATGAGAAAAGCATTTTCTTTCCTTTTTGTGGCTCTAATATGGTTTTCTTTGAGTTGTACATGGCATGTTGTAAGAAAGTACACCATATTTTTCATCTTGTAGTGTTGAATAATCCTTGTGGTTTGAACTTCATCCTTTTTTCTTTTCTTTTTTCAGATGAAGACAGCAGCAGGTGTTAGTTGATGTTGTTTTATGACATCAACAAACAAACAAAATTTCTTAGTTCTTTTTATGCATGATGGGAGCAACTTCCTACAGTTTATACTTGATTTGTGCTCGATTTTGCCCATTAGTGAGCATATTTGCAACAACTATTTGTCACATTTATTCACTAGACAGATTAAGTTTTATCGTTGCCCAATTTTGACGTGTGTTTGCAGTCAGATTCTCTCCAACACAAGGTAAGAATCCTTACTCTACAAACTCAGAAGTAAATTTCTAAGCAGAAATAGGTAACCAACTGCAAATTTCGTGTTGCTCACTCGTCTAGTACTTCAACAGGATGATGGTCGAGTACATGATTAAATAGGTAACCAACTGGAAATCAATGTCAAGATGAGTACATCAATTTTGATCTAGAAATTTTTACTTACTATGAGATAGCTTCTGCCAACATATCCCTCAGACCATTCTACAATGAAAGATGATGGAACAGGTGGAACCTTAGAAAAATCGACAGAGCTCCTAAAAAGCAACCGAGGTAACCCCTTTGCTTTCGTGTTTCTTTTGGGCACCTAAAAACTGGTACAGAATGGTGTCTATGGGATAAATCTAAGATTTATACTTATAGAAACGACGATTGTTATTGTTCAATGCTCTCTTAAGTATGTGTTTGTTATTTGCATCTTGTGTGCAATGCAGCATGTGTTAATACTAAGATGACAGTGTATGTCTGTGGGGCAGAGCATAGTTTTGCATGCAGTAGTTCTGGTTACATTGACAATGTCCTCCTATGTTATAATGCCATACTTTGTAAATCTATGCTCATGAAATGACTAAATGAAATCTTTAATTAATTAAGAAAAGAACAAGCTCAGTAAATCTCATTGAGATGAATTTGTGAATTATCGAGAGGGTGAATGACTCCATTTTGCTTTAAAATATTCATAGTTTCATTTATATATTGAAGTGATCTTAGTAATGTTTCCTGAAAATGAATTCTTAGTTTTTATTTCTTTTATGTGTATTCCATGATAGATCAGGAGTTCTTGCCATCAAATATAGTTGGTGTGCTGGAGCAACATTTATGCTTCTATGATAGACCTATGATTGATAGAAATGCACAAACAACCTTAGTTGCTAAGTGCTGACGAACTCCTGGTCCTTTTTGATTTAAGATTTCACAGCTTTATGAATTTAACAATAAATAGAAAAATATGAAGCCTGAGATATTTGACTGCATGGAATGTTATTGTGAATCTATTTTTGGATCTTGCATGTGATGGTATCGGAACGGTGTTTGAAAGGAAGAATACTGTATTAAAGATATAATCATTAACACATAATACAAGACGTAGTGTAATTGTTGAACTTGGGGCTAGTCCTATCCATTGAAGGCCGGCAGTGGACACTTCTGGGTTATTTGGAAAGGAGACACTATAGCTTCTGTTTGTTATGTCTGTTATCTTGCATCAGAAATATTATCTTGTTGTTATGCTTTGACCTGTGCTCGCACGAAAAATCGAAGGCACATCCATCCAAGGGTCGCCTCAGGAAAGAACTTTCGAGGAGGCAAAGCCTTGCAGGTAGTTTTGCTAGCATTTGTATATGCAGTGAGATCCCACATGCTTGTTTGTATTGTTATGTCATATCTTGATTTTTTTCCCCACTAGCTGCTGGCGCATCATGGAATTCTGGAGTAAGGAGAAGCACCAGAATCAGGTCAAGACCTTTGGAATATTGGAAGGGCGAAAGATTTTTATATGGTCGTGTGCATGAGAGTAAGAGTAAGGACCCCTCATATGCTTTTTTGAATTATATGAGGAAAATATTCTGGTCAGGAAGGTTGTTTATTATATGCTGTGTCAGAATTCTTTTTATAAGCAACTGAGTGTTTCCTTTACTTCGCTTTATGTTCCCAATTTATTGTGTCCACTATCGAAAGTATTGGACTTGGGTTTTCTATTTCCCCAATTTTTAATGTCAGCTCCTGAAGACTGGTAAGCTAAAATGTTTTTAAAATGGTCTGATAAAGGTTTTAATAAGCTATTTCTACAGAATCAGGTTGAAGTCAAATGTTTGTTACTGCATATTGATGTTTTGCAACATGCCACTGAAAATTCACATACAAATAACTGTCTGTTAGGTATATGGCAAGTGACAAGAGCCACTAGGTCATGATTGTGCTATAAGAGCTGATCAATATTTTCCTGAGCAGTTCTATTTATCCTTATAAAGTTTACCATTGGATAAATTTATACGAGAATCCATATTACTACCTGCAACAAGCTATAGGAAGTTGTTTAAATTTTACGACTGCCATGAATAGATGTTCTGTTTAAATTTGACAAGCATCAGAAATTCATTTGACATGATAAATGCTGGTCATTGTTATAGAACTGTCAGAATCTTGGATTTTCTCCCTGTGATCCCTACTCTGCAGTATGGAAAACCTAATCCTTGGCCAATCTTGTTGCAGGTTTAGCCACTGTAATGGCATAAAGTATGTATCTCTTGGAAAGGCTGATGTAAAACCCACTATGAAGGTGAAGTCCTATGTTTTGGATAATTACAAGGAGCTTGTCGAACTAGCGTCTCTTCATTGAGATGCCATGTGCTCTGTACTCTTGTTTACGTCTTGTGTAACTTTTGTCATGACTGGTTAAGTTTTCATATTGAACATAATTTGATGTTCGGTAAACTTAATCCCTGTATATAGTTCCGTCTCTTCAAGCTTGACTCTCCTTTTCACATCTTCGCTCACGGCCACATGTTGACATAATCTCTCAGACTGTAAATGTAGCCTAAAAGATTATTGGCAAAAACGCAATAAACAGGTGCCAAATTCTGTAATAGGATTCCTATACTTCATAGGGTTTGGAGGGTAGGAGATCTAAGGAGTCACCTGTTTAGATGGTTGAACAATGACCAATGAGCTTCAAAGAAACCAGGAGAGTGATCAGCTATGCCACATAAGGTCTAGGCATAGTACCAACTAAGTTTGCGCAGTCTAGATGAAGGAAAGAATACAAGCCATTCTTGTTTGCTTCAAGGACTCTTCTTTTGCCTTCTCCTGGCTGTCTTGTCGTAATTATCTCATTCAGGCAGCAAATTTTTTTTAACCTTTGGGAATGAGAAGTACGGCAGAGAATTCACATTTTCGGCTACCTATTTAGTCCTTGATGTTCAACAGTGTCCACTTGAAGATGTCAAACACAGATCCTACTCCGACAGATTAATGTGAATCATTTTCCATACCTTGGTCCCAAGGAACAACCCAAAACAGCATATCCTTTGTATTCCATAAAGCATGCATCCTTTTTTCTTTTCTTTTTTCCCTCCTGCTTTTTTATCATTCTTCTTGCTTTCCTAACAAGGTCATTTTCCGTTGCATCTGGATGCATCACTTTGCTCGAATTCATTTTTGAGCCGGAAGCTTCCCCTTGCCATCGCCTCATCGACCATGTCATAAATGTCCAACTCAAGTGGCATGGTTTGTCCTTTATGAAGCATCGAGTTCGGGCATGTTGGGCCAACATTTGCTGTGTGTGGTGCTTTTGGTCACCAGTAAATGTTTCTTCTTCTTTTTTTTAGGTTAACCCCAACATAATTGAAAAAGGCAGAGTTTCGCAGATGAAAGCTGGTGGGGTGTTCTATTTTAATTCTACAGAGTTCAAAGTGGTCTGTAGAAAGTTTTTAGTCTCAATTGAACATATTCAAAGGTCACACCCAACGCAAGCACAAGGCCACAAGTCATGACCAGCAAAATGCAATTCATCCAAGGAATCCACTTAAGAAATACACCAGAAGCAAGCATGAATGAATGTACTTTGTTTGGCTCCTTATCACAGTAAATGTATTTGAAAACCCTCCGCCACTATGCTAAAGTAGTGAATATACACGGTCGCACAATCATTAGTGCTCTCCGAATGAACTGTGTACCATCAAAGGAATGACGATAGACATTGTCCGATTTCAGAAGTTCACTTCGTTCTCAAGCAATGGAGGAGAACCTCTGTTAATTTTAGGTACATGTGCTGTTTTAGGTACATCCGCTCCACTTTTCTCCTTCCTCTCGTCCCCATCTGCTCCCTCACTGATGGGTTCTCAAGCAAAAACTGGAGGTCAAGGGCGAGTGCTTTAGCTCCTCGCCAATCAGGAGGGTGAAGAAGTCCCGTTTCATTATGCTCGACAATCTCCTTTGTGCCTCCTGCATCAGTTCCGAGCACCTGCACCGTTCCAACTACGTTATGGCAAAAAGTGGTAACCATTTTGATCTCTCAGATGGATGCAGAGTGGAATATGAGGGGCACAGGCCGCATTTCTAGGGAGTGACACAGGAACTACTACAAGTTGGGAAAACGGTTAAAGAGAAAGGAGATTTCCATGGATCAGTATCATCCCATCAGTATTGACAGGGAAAGGATCTATAGATGCTATGCTTATGTAGACAAAGGAAAGAGAAATCTAGCAAGAGAGAACTAATTTCCAACTCAGAAACAAGTAACCCTAAAGAACTTATGTAGAACAGAAACGATCGCTGAAACAGTGTTCAACAAATATCCTGAACTGAGAAAATTGTTCTTACCAGAAGGCCAAATGCCATTGCTTCTATTGTCACTCTCCCAAATGTTTCTCCTATCCCCTGCCGGCCATTCAAAGAGTTAACATATCAACCATAACCAGAAAAGGAGAAAACGAGACGAGATCTCCGAATATTGTGATTTGAAATTGTTTGGTTTAGCAGTTCTGATCAGCATTTCTCCACTTTTTGATTGTTTTTCTTAATTGCATCCAAAATTAGCTGATGGAAGTGGTTAGAGGCTAGCAATTTACAGAGGTGTCGCAGAAAGAACGTCAAGCTTATATGTATATATATTGTTTTCGTAGACATAATTCGGTTGCAAAAGTATGACAAAGTGAAGTGAGAACACAGCCTTTGGAGATGCCCAGCCAAGGAAGAACCACGAGATTAACCAAGACTGAGCGCAATATAGAAAGACCTGCAGGATTCCTTGATCACACACACTGCCATTTTTTCAACTAGAAGCAAGCAATGAGTGAAAAACCAAAACGCCTTATATGGTTATTCAAATACTCGAAAGTCAAGTAGATTCAATATGAATATTCAGGGATAGAAGGATTGACCGGCATTAATGTCGAAACTTGTCCAAAATGAAATTGAAAGTCTCCCTCTTTGTTCATTTAACAAAGAGGGGTGGTTCTGAAGGTTCTTTACCTGGGAGTTCATGACGTAAGCATCAGCAGCTGAGTAAAGTGGAGCAACATGTGTAGTTGTTGGAGTCCATAGCACTGACTTTGATAAGTTTGAATGCAGGGATAAGAATCTTGACATTTTTTCAATATAGAGCAGTTTATTACTTTTGGATCCCACTGAACCTATAAGTATCTTCAACGTATTGCTGTTCATTTTTTTGTTTTTTGATGGTTCTTCTCTCCTCTTTATTCGTTGACCGCTCTCAAACAATGATAAAGTGGACAACCTTAAGTTCTTCGTCTCTCTCTCATTCGTAGGACCAGAGGGGATAGATTGTTCCTTTGGCAATCCAAGATTATTTGACTCCTCAAACAATGACCTTGAGTGATGCCCAGCAATCAAATTAAAATGTCCTCCTCGAAGTCTACTTGATTCTTGTGAGGAGTAATTTTCCATGACCAGATGTGCTGATTCAAGAAGCAAGAGCTGTCCTTTTCCCGGATTTATGCTACTCAAAGTTATCACAAGCATGTCTTCATCTGTCAGTCCCATCTCCTTTCTAACAAAATTTCTCAGTTTCAGCCTTTTCTCTATCATCCTTTTGGGGGTGAAAGATAGTGTATTTAGAGAACAGGCAATCCCAGCTACAAAAGCTAATTCATCGTTAACTAATAAGGGTACTATTGCTGGTGCTGATCTCAGTTTAATGTTCTCTTCTTCACACCAGGTTAGCCATTGTCTAGACTGTGACTTGGAAAGGAATACCAATGCTTTCGCTCTGTTCAGCACCATTCTCGACCGATTAAAGTACTCATGTCAATTTTCCATGATCCACCAAACAATTTGACTTGAACCAGTGGGGTATCGATCAGTATATTGTTCTGAAAGTAAATTCACCATTAAATTGATGCTTGTCTAAAGAGTTAAATGATAACGTTCAAAGATATGCTGTATAGAATTATGCCTTGGCTCCTATCTAAAGTGAGCCTGGAAAAGCGCCAAAAGGATTACTTGATAATGCCACAAGTTAGGTTGCACAATTCAGTACCTCATATGCTTAACATATTGAAAGCGAAGGGGGAAGAAAATTATTTTTGATTGGATCAAATGGAGGTCTCTGATAGAGATTAAAGAAGATAGGCAAGAAATTCAAAGAACAAGAAACGCTATAGTCAACCATGATGATTTTCTCAATCTCGATTGGCTATTGCTAAGAACTGCTTACCAATCCATGATGCAGATACTGTCGATCCTGCAGTGACAAGGTCGGCCTGCAGGGCGGCTTTGAAGCTGAGTTCTGCTCGATCTTCAAGCACTCTGATCCTTCTCTGAGTGAGTTCCCGCATCAAACCGCCCTTCTTGCTGAGGACCACTACTGACACGATTGATTCTACATGACTTCACCACTCCTTCAATATTCCCGTTGCCACCGAAAGACCCAATTGACAGAACAAATAGGAAATTTCCTCTTCTCACGACAAAAATCTGTCTTCAGCACAAACCAAATGAAAGATCTAATCATCTTTACAATGCAAGTGCACTCCAAACTGAAGATACCTTAAAAAATTCATAATCTTTGGATAATAAATAAATTGGAAGGCAAGAGTTTCTTAAAAATTGTCATTTTGTGTCACAGTTCTCTAAACATCACCCATTGAACACAAACCCAACCCCTAATGACCTACACCCTCCTGCATTCTTGAGAGTGGAATAAGCAATCTCGACCCAATTCACCATTCACTTGTCTTAAAATCCAATAGAAAAGAAGAGAAAAAGGCCACTGCCATCCACACTAGATAGACACAGACCTGAAATAGAGTTGATGAGTCCGTATCCATCCCATTTAAGAATCTACACTTCCACCCCAACACTTCATGCCTAGAGTACCCTACAGAGATTAGAGTACAAAATCCTATGTAAGGTTTTATGCGAACAGTCCATAGAAGTTAGCATAAGTCTGAAGATTCAGACACAAGCTTAATCATGTTGAAAAAACGCTGTAATGTGTATCTGTTGAAGAATTTAAATCACCTGTCAATTTTAGAAAGGCGTTGCTTGCATAAACAATGGGCATGTCCGGTAAGTTCACATCAGTTTTGGAAAGCAAGACGTACATATTGCGGCAAAGCCAAAATGAAGGAATCAGTAATGTCGATACAAGAGAAGGCGATAATGAAATTGAGACAATTAGGTACTTGTAAAAACTCACAATACAAAGCTTTGTTTGATTCTACCAAGAGATATAAATACGGATGAATTGAGAGGACTGGATCCAGTACATAAGCATCTTTCCCCACAAACCAGTCTGCCGGTTGATTTACTGTAGTAAGTAAGCACCGACATAATTTGACTGATAGCAGAAGCAGCCCTTTGCTTCTCAGAATCACTTGCCTCACAAGGCTCTTCTGCCTCTACTCCTGTCATAGTCAGACGCAGCGCATGAAAACTTGCCAGAAACTACTAGGAAATTAAGACATGAATAAATTGAAGGCACAATTTTCTTCAATGAAAAACTCAAATTCAGATATGCAGGGAAAATACCATCATATGAATCTGTGATGATATCTTTACAAGGGAATCGATGCTCGGGCATTCAAAAGAATCGTGGTCAAGAAACCATCAAGAAAGTCTAGATGCAAGAAAGAGTATGGCGCAACATCATGGCTTAAACTTAGACGCAGATATAAAACTTCAATTTCAGATAAACTCAATGGATTCGAATTAGCATACACATTAAAATGATGTTTATGCAAACAGCAAGGTACAGCAGCCATTGAAACACAACCACAGATGACCCACCAAAAACCCTTAAGCCCATCCCAGTATCAACTAACGGAGGAGGCCAAGTCATGATGAAACTAAACAGGTGAACATCACAAACTAAGGGAATTGCTCCAGCACGTGCTGCACTTCCTCTGGCTTCGGCACTCCCGCCTGCTGATGCTCCATTGCCATCTGTTGCTGCTTAATCTATCGTTGGCATCAGTGTCGACATTGACCATAGTCAGTCTTATTAAATTGCAATGATAATCATGATTCAATATGTTCTCATTTTTTTGTGACAAGATTACTGTAACAACTCATAGCAATATCACGCTAATATACAAGCTAAAATCGGTTTTGAAACATTTTTCAGGACATTTTTGACTTTTTCTTCCCTTTCAACTAGCAGTGGGAAGAGGCCAAACTAGCTAGGTTTTGCAGCTCAATACATATTTTGATGGTGCTTTTACAACATAATAAGAGAGTTCCGAAGGTAATAAACTGAACCAGACATCTTTCCCTTTAATTCTATTGCATAGCAGCTGTGCAAGTATTTTGCTAGTGGCATTTTAAGTCACCAGATGATATATTTGATCGTTTTCATCCTGCAGCATTTTCTCCTGGACATTGTAACCATGGTCATAAACGGATGAAACTTTGATTCCTTCTTGATACAAAACCAAAGAGAAATGCATGTAAACTTAAATTTACTTGGGAAGAGAGAGGACAGTCATACCTTTCTCCGCAGATTGTCTATTTGCTGTTGCATCAGCTCAAACTGAATAATACCCAGAAATCAGGGACAAGGTTTGATTAATATACATGGATCAACAATTTGAGCAACATAATAAGTGGATTGCACAGACTGATTAGCACTTCATAAGTAAGCACTTATAACCTGTCGAGTGATTAGCTTGTGCTAATTAAATGAAAATAGAAGAGAATGTAAATTCGTTCATAATTGTGTTCTGTGTGCCATGGCATAACGGAAAAATTATGCGTTTGGAATAATAAGCAAATCTAAATGCAAAAGTAGACAATTACATGTAGTTGTCGGTTATTATGCTATCCTTTCGGCTTTAATTTTTGTACCTAGATCTTTCAAACTTTAACCATGATGTTCTTCCTCTAGATGTTAATCACCGGCTTGTTCTTGTTCAGCGTCTAGCAAAATCTTCTGAGCAGTATAATTAATGTGAAAGGCGGTATGGTATGCTCGGCGAATGCTATTTCTTCTAACTTACATAAGCAGTGGTTACATCAGAAAAATCACATGACGATATTCGTCATTACGAAGAACCATTACCTTCCTTGCGTGGACCTTGTTGATGGAGCACTCAAGTTGCTGCTCCATCTGATCGAAGTCCTCGAGCCACATGTTGGTCAGATCATTGGCGGTGTATCGCTGCACACTCAGCTGAATTTTGGAATATAAAATACAGGATGTTCCTAAATTGTTGGGGAAGAATAATATTTAACTTAAAACAAAGGATGCGATTCGTGTGGACATTAAAATAATGAACACAGCCAAATAAAGCGTTTTTATTGGGGGACTATCGCTGGTGGCCCTCGTAGGTCGAAATACTTTTGGAGAAGGTTAGATCAGTGAAGTCAACATCAACTTCGTTTCATTGGGCCTCCTGAGCCCAATGCATTTGGGCTTACTGGGCCTTACGACCCATCACATACCAATCCATCCAGCTTCCCCTCTGCAAATTTCCCCTTCTTCTAACACGAACGAACTCGTCTCCTTCTCTCTTCAGCGTCTCGAAGGGTTTTAGTCCTGCACGTCTTCTCTCTCTGCGCATCACGCTCGCTTCGCCATTCCCGTTTGGCCCCAGGTTCTCTCTCTCTGTCTCTCTATGTCTCTCTCTGCAACTAAGCATGTGTTCATGATAGCAATTCGGTCTCAGCTCGCGCACCGTTTGGTGGGGACCAATTATTTCATGGTTGATTCAACTGGGTTGTTCACCTGATTACTGAAAAGCTTCGGATATTTGCAGAAATTCGAGGTTCTACCTCCGCGGGCTGGTTGTGCATGGAACTTGTGCATAACCCTTTTGGTTTTTCTCATTTGAAGCTGGAACTTCGTTTGTGTTGTGGGTTTTTTTGGGGAAAAATTGGTTTAGCTGGTGAAGTGTTGAAGTTTTCTCTTTGAAAGTACTGCGCTTCCGGTTGAGATTAGTGATGTTTTCCCTTGTTGCTCTTTGAAACCCATGCCTCGCATTCCGTTGTCATTGTGTTTTGCTGTTGTAGTTTTGAAGCACATGCTGGGACAACCATATGGCTGCAATCATTAAAAAGTTTGTTTTGTTTTTTTTCCGCCTCGCAGGTTCCATAATGTCTTGGTGTACAATTGAGTCTGACCCTGGTAAGTTTTCCATTTAAGACCTTGCTTTTTAACTGTTTTAGGACATCGGCGAGGAGTGTTTCCAATTTATGGAAGTTTTTTCTATTGATTCACTTGCATAGCGTGAACTGTGAAAGCCATCTATTTTGCAGAATCTATTTTGTGATTGTAAGTATATTGAGCTTGAGGATGTTTTTCATTTGGACTAGTTTAGTTGCCGGTCATGTGTTTACAGATATTGGTGCCAATGCATAGAGATAGCTACTTTGCTAATGGGATTGAATCTTGTGTCCACATTCTGCTATGCCTGTGTGAACCTTTTGATAAAAAGTTGAAATGTCATTCTCTCTCTTTGGAAGACTAGAATCACAATATGGGAATTCAGACTCAGAAATTGAGGGGTGGGGGGTTGGACGAGAGAGCTCTTGAGGCAATATCAAATGAGGTGGAAACTTGAGCAAATTGTGCAAGCGATTATGTTGTATTTACTTGCATGTCTGCCCACTATGGATAGTGCAATTGTTTTGTTCTGTCAAGCGTAACTTGATATGATGCACGTGACCCTCTAAGAGGTTTGATAGGTTTCATCCTGTAACTTGAAGTGATTCTGCTTTTGATTTATTTAGATTAGAATGTCAATGCATCCTCCAAAATGTTCAAGTAAGGCAGGACAATGAGAGATTTTGCAACTTTCTTAGTGTTTTGCTTTGAAATAACTGTGTCCTGAAGAATCATGCAAAATGGTTGCGCCAATATGGATGATCAGAGTTCATCTTCTGTCCTTGAATTTAAGTCTAATCTTAAACGAGCCTGATGATTAATTAGGTGATAAGATAAAACCATGAATGGTATGAGAAGAACAAGGGGCTTTGTTTTCAAGTGCACACTTGAGTATCGTATCGTGCATTCTTTGGTGTTATGATAACTGGATTGGAGATGTTTGTAATTATAGAAGTCATTAATTGTTGCTAGAAAGGTGAAGGGCTGTTGGGCATGAGCCTTGAGAATTCTGTCATTCTACACATTGCCAGAACTATAATTTTGAGATGCTTGTGTAAATGCATATTTATGTACAAATATATGTGCTTTCTGCATTTTAAATAAGAGCCTAATGTCTTCTTCCATTCCAGGTGTGTTTACAGAACTCATACAGCAGATGCAGGTGAAAGGGGTCCAGGTATTTGTCTTGGATCATGAACTATTGTACTATATGGTTTGATGTCCAGTTCTTGAGGCTTTATGCTTGTGAGATGGTGTCGAGAAAGTTTGCCATCTGTCCTTTTGAAGTTTGCTGTGGATGTTCTTGGTTATCTCAACCTCTATGTTTATCACCCAGTGTTCTGGAATACAGTGCCACAGCAATAGTTGATTATATTTGCATATGATAATCTGCAGAACATCATTATGTGTGTATAATTTCAGCCCTTGCCATTAATATTCTTTGCCCCCAAGTCTGCAATTAGCTATTAAGATTGGCATATAGGCACTGCTTAGGATGGATGGCAAACTGGAAGTCTTTGGTGGTAAACTAGTGCATACTTTCCTAGGTTAGGCAATTGCTAACGATACAGCCCAATCATTTAGTATGTTTGGCCTAACCTAGTAACAAATGAGAATCAAACGTGACTTTGTCATTAGAGGCAGGTAATTTGGACTTCTTGGGCACTGAACAAATTGATTCTGAATTGAAGACAAGTACTCAGCATGCTTAGAAAAGGAGATCCCTGTCCGATAAGTGAATAAATCTGGTTGATAGGAGTTGAATTTATAAGTACTTGGATTTAGTTTTTGGTTTTTGTGTGGTTAGGTTAAAGGACAGGAAGAGAGATGAGCAAGCGTGGTGGAAAATATAGGGCGGTTGGTCTGGGGCCTAGAATGGAGTAGGTAGGCAGCAGAGATTATTTCTCTCTGAAATGTTTATAGGCGCTACTTAGCAAAGTACAAGGTTTGAGTGGGCGTTTGACTGGAAGTTCTGAATCTTGCTTTAGATAATGAGCTGTAATTCCAGGCAAAACATAAACACCTTCTGCTTAATCATACCACACAGAAGGGTGTCTAAAAGTTTGGACAATGGGAGTGAATGTTGTTGCTGTTTTCCCTTCAAAGTGGAAGTGCTTGAAGTGTAGTGTCTATATTTATGAAGAAAGTATAGGCCATTATTTACAAATGGAGAAGCATCACTTACTTATCAATTTGTCTCCCAAGGAAAAAGATAACACCATGAAAATTGTTGCAGAAAACATATTCTAATTAACTAAAATTCTGGGGAAAAGTAGAATAATCTTGAGCTCTTTAAAAACTCAACACGGAATTCATTAATAATCTGAAATTTTATCTGTCAGTTTACAAACTATAAATTCTAATGAAATTGCAAGAACTTAAATGGGTTAGCCTAAAGAAGACCTCTTTAAGTGCTCATTGTGGGATTCATGAATAATACGAAATGTTATCTGTCAATGTATAACCTATAAATTTGAGGAGTGAAAGTGTAAGAACTTTAATGGGTTAGCCAAACCATGCATAGGTGTTGTCACATTTAGTTTAAGTCTGAAGTCATTTATTTTGGCCTACTTGCTTGGTTTTCAGTGTTACTATTTTACCCTAAAAGTTGCTTTGTTTGTTATAAGAATGATTCAAGTTTCAGTTCTTCTCTTTTTTTTTTTTTTTTTTTTTTTTTTTGGTCAACTCAGGATGAGTCTTCTAGGTCATCTATAGTTGTAGTTTGAGAAATGAAGTGTGCACACAGCTATTAGATCTTTTTGAGCCACCCTTTCAACATCTTCAGCATATAAAAAACAAGAATGTGTGATGTGCGTCCTGCTATCATTATGCAGGTTGAGGAGTTGTATTCCTTGGACCTTGACTCATTGAACAATCTCAGGTTCATGTTCTTCAATGCTTCAGTTCCATATCATTATCTACCTCTCATAGGCTTGTCCATTAATATCTGGTGAAGCTCTTAAGCATTTTGTGTTCTTCAACATGAT
The DNA here is from genome assembly GCA_014182895.1 of Angophora floribunda. NCBI lineage: Eukaryota > Viridiplantae > Streptophyta > Magnoliopsida > Myrtales > Myrtaceae > Angophora > Angophora floribunda. The sequence continues at coordinate 42,287,422 of CM024709.1, read as the reverse complement.
AGGCCTGTTTATGGATTGATTTTCCTTTTCAAATGGCGCCCTGGGGAAAAGGATGACCGTGTTGTCATAAAGGATCCAAACCCTAATTTATTTTTCGCCAGTCAGGTGATTTTTAGTGATTAATTCATTCTGCTAGACATTGATGGTTTTATAGCTTCATACTTCTTTTCGTTCTTCCCAACATTAATGATGATTTCTATAGGTTATTAATAATGCATGTGCAACCCAAGCAATACTGTCCATCCTGATAAATTGTCCGGACATAGATATTGGTCCTGAATTGTCAAAGCTGAAAGAATTCACGAGAAATTTTCCACCTGAGCTGAAAGGTCTGGCAATAAATAACAGTGAAGCTATCCGTACTGCTCATAATAGTTTTGCAAGGCCTGAGCCTTTTGTTCCGGAGGAACAGAAGGGTGCTACTAAAGATGATGATGTGTACCATTTCATAAGCTATTTGCCTGTCGATGGAGTACTATATGAGCTTGATGGATTGAAGGAGGGACCCATCAGCCTTGGTCAATGTCCTGGTGGGCCTGGTGACATAGATTGGCTTCAGATGGTGCAACCAGTGATCCAGGAACGGATTGAGAGGTATTCGAGAAGTGAAATAAGGTTCAACCTGCTGGCAGTCATCAAGAATAGGAGAGAGATATATACTGCTGAAGTTAAGGAGTTGCAGAAGAAAAGGGAGCGTATATTGCAGCAGATAGCTGCTTTGCAGGCGGAGAGGCTGGTGGATAATAGCAACTATGAAGCACTCAATGAATCACTGTCGGAGACAAATGCTGCTATCGAGGCTGCTACTGAGAAGATTTTGATGGAGGAGGAAAAGTTCAAGAAGTGGAAAACCGAGAATATCCGTAGAAAACACAATTACATTCCTTTCCTGTTCAACTTCCTCAAGCTTCTTGCCGAGAAGAAGCAGCTAAAGCCACTCATCGAGAAGGCCAAGCAGAAAGCAAACAACTCTAGGTGATGGGAGCTCTCTATGGTAACAAGTAGCTCCAAAACAATCTGACGAAACCACACTTTGAAGGTGGGATTTTTTTTTCTCTGTCCTTCATATCTTTCGGGGCATGTCCATTAGGGGGAGATTTTGGCTGAAGTAATTTAATGTCGACCCTAAGTCCTGATTGTACTGTACATGCTGAGATTTTTTCTGTCAGCAAGAGAAAAAGCTTATAGGTCTTGCTCTTTCTTTTTATTTTTATTTTTTTGACTCTGCCTTATTTCTGGAGGATTGATGATGCTTGGATTTTATGTGTAGGAACAAGTAGTAAATGCACTGAGGGAGAGCCACCCACTGTACCGAAAGAAACATGCCAGTCATTGTCCCTCTTTCCTAACTAAACCGATGGTGATGACGATGATGATGATGTTTTAGTGTCTTTCATATTCGGTATGAGACTCTGCTAGTGGTGGCAATAGACTTTTATGGTGCGGCGAGTGCGCCACATTTGATGCACTTTGGTTTGGACGCCAATATTTTTGTGTCGTGTGGGGACTGAAAATCTGTGGATGCTGCTAGTGCCAAGTGCCTCGAGACCTCTAATAGAGAACGCTACTGTGCTGGAATGATGTAACCCTCTCTTTTTTTAAGGATAAACATGGCATCCTAATGCTTTGTTTCTTTTATGAAAAATGAACAAATTTAAAAATATATTTATAGAAATGATCTTTTGTATCGCTTATAAGAATGAATAAACAAAAAATGTTTCTATCGTTTGTAGTAGTATTTAGACAAATTGTCATCGATTATAAAAATACTTTGTATTAAATGATTACTCCAAATTCAAGAGTTACATTTTGTGCAAATTCCAATGGCTCTTCCTTAACCTCGGAGGCGTGCTAACCTAAGAGGCTAGCACGCCTCTTAGGTTAAAAAACATAAAAGAAAACAACTATTAGGAAATTATCAAAGCATCACATTCTCATCTCTTGACGGTGAAATACATTCCTTGGGAAGCTTGCTGGCCTCTTACATTAAAAAACAAAACGAAAGCAACTTTTAGGAAATCATCAAAGCATCACATTCTTATCTCTTGACGGTGCTATACATTCCTTGGGAACGAAAATTGTCAATTTCCTCAAGAGAGGGCGGCGAATTATGATATTGTTATTATTCCCTTCGTAAAGACCAATATTTTAAAGAGGAATACAAGGTGATCCGACGGACCTCATCGGATATTTAATATGCCCTATTTATAAAATATCGAGTTATTTTTGGTTCGTTGTTTTATAAATCAATTCCATAATTCAATCTTAGAATCCTATGGGAAGTGGCTTGAATTTGCATATTACCACCTAAACCCACATTTCTTCTTCCTTATATACTTTGCCCCTCGTGCCATTATTTCAACAGAAATCACCTGGCCCACATCAGATCAGTCCAAAAGGACAAATGATCTTGTTAAAATAAATCTCCAAATTCTAGGAGCCTCCCTCTCCAAAGTCTCAATTAATAAACAAATCATATACCCAAATTAAATATTTTTTTAATAAAAAATTTAGTAAAGTGGGTCATCTAAGATCATGCCGGTCAAACCAGATGCAGAGGTCCTGATCCTCGAAGCTGAAAAGTCTAAAGCGCGCTCCTTTGACAAAACACGCCAAGCAGTTAGTGGGAAAAAGGCAGGAGGAGGAGGAGGAGAGGAAGAAGACGAACCAGGAAATTTCGGTTGAAAACTGAAGCTGTTCGCGTGAAGATCGGAACTTTGGAGAAACCCAAGAATCCCCTTGGGCTAGGGTTTCCGGGGAACACCCCCTCGGAGGAGCTCGATGGAGCAGCTGCTTCAGGTATCGGCGCCGGATCACGGCGACAATAGCAGTAGCGCCAGCGGCGGCCAGACCGGGAAGGAGCAGCAGGCCGCCGGCGTCGGAATCCTCCTCCAGATCATGATGCTCGTGCTCTCGTTCGTCCTCGGCCATGTGCTACGTCGTCACAAAGTCTATTACCTCCCCGAGGCCAGCGCTTCTCTCTTGATAGGTAATTTCGATGCTCCGATTCGCATTATTTCTTCTGATTTTGTTCTGTCGTTTTTGCTTGGGGCTTGGCGCTTGGCGCATTTTTGGTGACGAAGCGGTGAATTCGCAGGTCTGCTCGTTGGTGGGCTGGCTAATGTTTCGGATACCGAGACTAGCATCAGGTTTCTTACGCGACTTAGATCCCTCTGAATGTCTTGCTTGCTTTCTGGGTTTTCTTTCTGATTCTTTCAATTCTGTTGCAGGACATGGTTCAACTTCCATGAGGAATTTTTCTTTCTGTTCTTGCTGCCTCCGATAATATTATATCCTGGAAATGCTTTTTTTTTTCCTGCCCCGTTATTGTCAATTTTTCTGCTTGCTTTCTCATTTCTAACCTGATAAACGGCTTTTGGTTCTTCTTGTTCTTTCCTTAAGAGCTTTGTGCTTACCCAGTCAGGCTTTAGCTTAGCTCCTGTAAGTAATCCCTTCCTTTTTGTCTCCTATTATATACCTGTTGGAAATAGGGTAATGTGCTGGCTGAATTGTTATGATGATTTTGCAGAAACCCTTTTTCTCGAATTTTGGAGCTATTGTGACATTCGCTATATTTGGCACTTTCATAGCGTCTGTTGTTACGGGAGTTTTAGTGTGAGTAGCTATTTACGGTCACATTTAGACAGCTGCCTACTCTATGTTATAAGCAATTAAATATTCTGCTTTTGCCTGTTACAGATATCTTGGTGGAGTGATGTTTCTCATGTACAAACTTCCTTTTGTCGAGTGCCTCATGTTTGGTGCTCTTATATCGGCAACTGATCCTGTCACGGTTTTGTCCATATTTCAGGTACTTTGTGCTCTTCAAGTTATTTAGTTAAAAAGTATCGACATGAATGTGCCCTATGTAAATCATTATATATTCTGTACATTGGTAATTTGGCCGTTGGTAATCTGGTCACTGTTTTCATGAGGTATCATCTGCATTACCACCGATATATTTACAAAGGTTTCTGCAAATGATGCATTCAGTGAAGTATATTGATTACAAGTTGATAATTTGATGTGCCACATAGAAAGTTCTACCAGTTCATGAATTCTAGAAGGTTGTACAATTTGACAATTTTAAGTAAAAAACACGAGTCTGTCTGATGTTTGAATTACTCCATAGTAGGATCCAGTTTCCCATTTAATCAATCTTTATCAAAAAAATTTTGTAACCCCGTCCTCATTATTCCGAACTGCAATATTGTTGTAGGAGCTCGGAACAGATGTGAATCTATATGCCCTGGTTTTTGGAGAATCGGTGTTGAATGATGCAGTGAGTTTTAACAGCTGCATTCTAGTGCTTTTCTGAGAACATCTCTTGTTTAATAATGCCATATTTACTGGCTGAAATGTTCTTTTGGTGTGCGGTGCCAAATTGCTAGATGGCCATTTCTTTGTACAGGTATCAATATTTGTAATTTTTATGTGCATTTGACCTCTTATTGTATGGCAATTGAATCTATAATATCTCATGATGCAGGACGATGTCTTTAGTGAGACAAAATGCTTCATCTACGCAAAACTTCTTAATGGTGATTGTCAGGTTTCTCGAGACCTTTGTGGGTTCATTGTCAGCAGGTAATGTTTACAATCTTTTCACTGTTATGCACATTGAAATTTGAAGGGTTGTTTGTTTGAGGATTGTAACGATCTTGTGTCTTAGTAGTCTCCTGTACTTTCTCTTTATGTGAATTATTTCTAATAAGAATAATCATGACTGTGCAGGAGTTGGAGTTGGTTTCACCTCTGCTTTGATATCCTTTCATGTCAATTATCTGTTCCTTATATGTCAATTGTCAATAATGTATTCACTGTGATGCCTAATAGTTGAGTTTATTGTGAAGCCTTAATTGCCAGTACCTCTTCAAGTATGCAGGCTTAGATATTGATAAGTACGCATTCCTCCCTATTATTAATTTATTACATGATTTATGATGCATTCCTATCCATCTCATCTATCTTTCTTTGTGTTCAGTCTCCAGAACCTAGAGTGCTGCCTCTTTGTTCTGTTTCCGTATTTCTCGTAAGTATCTCCTTGCCATATGCTGCATGTCTTATGAATTTCCACATACCTGAGGATGCAATTCAGTTAATTAACTTAAACCATATTCTTATAGGTACATGCTTGCAGAAGGACTTGGCCTTTCTGGTATTGTCTCAATATTGTTCACAGGCATTGTAAGTGACATGCACCTCTATTATATCTTCCATTCTGATAGAAAGGATCATTTGACAGAATTGCTACTTTACTGTAGGTCATGAAGCATTACTCATATTCGAACTTGTCAGAAAATTCACAGCGATTTGTGTCGGCATTCTTTCATTTGATATCATCACTGGCAGAGACTTTTGTGTAAGGATCATTGCCTTTTAGCTTTCTAACTTCCAACTTGCTTTGTAATCATTTTTTGAATGATGGACTGAAACTAATTGCTTGTGTGATTTCCAGATTCATATACATGGGCTTTGATATTGCAATGGAACAGCACAGTTGGTCTCATGTTGGGTTTATCTTCTTCTCAATTGTATCCACCCCAACTTTCGTTATTTGGTTCTTTACTTCCACTTTGTTATATGTATTGCTTGGTTTATTTTTCTAATAAGTTGGTTTCCAATTGTTTATCCTGAACTCAATCCTTTACTGCGCCAGTTATTCATTGTAGTTGCGAGGTAAACATTCATCTTATATCATTGACTCTCGGCTATTTAATTGAAAAGAACATATGCCATCTCTGAAGTGTATGATGACAATTTTCATGCTTGAATGTTCCTATGCTTCACGCAATTAACCAGGTTATGCATTATGTCCTGTAGGGCAGCAAATGTCTTTTCTTGTGCCTATCTAGTCAATTTGGCTCGACCTGCAACTCGTAAAATACCTGCAAAACATCAAAAAGCTCTTTGGTACAGTGGTAAGGAAATGAATAGCTAATGATTCGTATCCTTTAAATTTTTGAAATTGCTAAAGCTGTCTGCATTTATGTTTAATTAGGTCTTCGAGGTGCCATGGCTTTTGCTCTTGCTCTACAATCAGTTCATGATCTCCCAGAAGGGCATGGACAGACTATATTCACTGCAACCACTGCAATCGTTGTCCTAACAGTAAGCTAAATAATAGTTTTCTTGACAGTCAAGCCATTTCAGTTAGTTAGGATGATCTTTCTCCATTTCTTTGTTAAAAAAAGCAGATGGTATCAACTCATATTTTGACAAACTTCATTGCTCAAATTTTTGGTAGGAAAAAATATGCCAGATATAAGCTTGTGTGTTGTTTCTATCTAATGTCTTTTTATTAATTCCCCAGAATTTTTGCATCTCCATATTTCTTATCTAATTGTAGCTTTCTAAGAGTGCCAATTAATCTAGGTCAAGTCAATTTCCCAAGGAAATCTCTGTTCCCCAATTGCCCTAACATGGAAATAGGCAATTTTAGAGATACTAGCAAGTCTATTGTTTGTTATTGTACCTTAGTGAAATGATTGATTGGTCTGGACTTTGGAATATTAATCTTAAACCTATAGTGGTTGGTTAAAAACCCCTTGCAGACTTCTTTGCCCTGGAAATAGTTGTAATCTTCTGGCTTAGCTGTTTAACATTTTTCGTCTTTTCAGTAATTGAGACAAATGACATTCAGAGAGTTATGTGAAGAGAAATATGTAGACTGAGCTTTGAAACTTTTATGCTAGTGAAACTGTTTCTTGTTTCATTCTCCTGATTGTAAATTTATTGTTTTAGATAAAATTAAAACTGGCACTATTTATTGTAGAATGTAACAATCAAGTCTTACCATGATTTTCCTTGATATTGTACAAGCCTCTTTTTCTTGTTATTTTCTACTTGGTTTGACGTTGTAATTAAGTCAGACATTGTTGAAATTTAGAAAAGTTGAAATTAAAATTAACACATGTGGAGTTTTTCAAGCCATTTATGTGGGATAATTGGGTCTATACACATCCCACAGAAGACATGCTGCTTCCAGGTCTAGTTTGCTTGTTTTTGCCATTTATTTCTCAGTATCTGAGATGCCACACAGGTCTTACTAATTGGAGGTTCAACTGGTACAATGCTGGAAGCCCTGCAAGTTGTTGGTGATGCCCATGATGGCTCTTTGGGTGAAGTAAGTTCTGCAAAAGTGAATGATTCCTGCCAAGTATTACCAATTTGTGGAGTGCCACAATGCCTGAACTTTGACTAGGAGTCTAGAGAAAGATCCTCTTTGAGGATTTTTCTAAAGCTTTTGTTCCCTGGAGGACAGTGTCACATACACTTGCACTGCAAATTCAATGTTTATCTTGGTATTATCATTTGATCCATTATCCATATATCGATGCTACAGTGGAGAATTTTCTGCTTGTTTCTCTACTATCTAGGACAATAAATAGAATTTAATGATCATTTCTGGAGGGGTCTCAATACAATACTTTTGGACGTCGTTTGATGCTTATTGTCATAGCACAGTGAGCCTGCAGCTAATTCTGATTTTATTCCAGCGTAATTTCCAGAACTTAGAAGGAAACCACAACCATAGCTATGTTGCCCCTAGTTATGATGAAGATTCATCATCTGGGAACAAATTCAAAATGAAGCTTAAAGAGTTTCATAGGAGGTAATAATATTGAGAAACATGTCTTCCATCATTTTATCATGCAGGGGTTTGGTTCTGCTCGCTAGTTGGGCTTATCACATGTTGGCTTCTTTCTTTGCAGCGCTGCATCATTTACAGCACTAGACAAAAATTATCTCACTCCATTCTTTACAAGTCAAAATGGGGATGAAGACGACGATTTTGGTTAGTTAGCTTGGCAACTTCCTCTTTGATTATTATTCTTACTTTCCGTTGTCTTGAGTGGCCTGACAAGTCTCCGATAGATTTATACCTCATTGACATATTTTAAATGATAGGGCTATTAATGTTGGACAAAGTAAAAGAGGTAATGAGAACTGCCTAGGTATATGAGAATATGTGGCCTCTGCTTGGACTGGTTCTCCAACTGGTGGGGTCTTCCATTTCACACTAACATGCAGCAGCTTGTTCTTTTGGAGTATGCTTATAGCAGTCACTCGTCTTACAAGTATGGACCAGGAAAGTGAAAGATATGTAGCTTAAATTGATGGATGTATGCCACCATGGTCCGGGTATATAGTTTTGGTTTAAACTGGGTGCCATTTACACTTAGATGCTGAACTAACTTTTAGCTGTGGTAGTTAACAAAAACAAACTGCTGTGTATGTTGTAGTGGGTGGTCCAGGACAATGGATCTTTCCTCGAAATCTTTCTTCTAAGCTCTGATATACTTGCAGTTCTTGGTCATCTTTGACTCTTACTATTGAATATCAAGATAGCTGCAAATCACCATGTTACATATTGCCATTTTTTGGATCCTGGTGCAGATGAACCCATGCCCAGTTCCCGGAGAGGGGGTTTCGAACATTGATATTAGGTGGCCAAAGCTTGTGTATACTTATATTCACAGTAGCGCTCACCATATTAGTGGCCGGAAGGATGAACGGCAGCTATGTGACTATTACTGTTACCTCCGTGACTTCCTAACGTCCAGCACATGCCACTTATGCAATTGCGGATGACAAGACGAAGAAGCATCTAATGTTTCTTGGAAGCTTCTACAGCTGATGAAGAAACATCTATATGTTCCCGCCAAATTCATTGCTATATGTTTAGTTTATCGTAGATTGAATCTATTAGTGTAGGCCATCTACAATCGACGGATCGTTTATCAAAATTCAGATTTATGGATAAGAGTGACCTCTAGTATGTTTAGGTGGTATTCTCGATCATTGTTGTCTTGATGTCAATCAAGATGTGAAGATAACTGCTGGTATATGGAAATGGTTCTGATATGTTTCAGTGTAGCATGCACTGCCCTAGCTTGAGGATATATATCCGCGCCAAATGTATATGTCCCTCGAAATCGAACTTATGAACTAATAATTAACTGTTATTTTCCTTTCTAAAAGTTACTTTATGTTACAGCTAGTGTGAGTTTTGTTGACCAAATAGCAATTAAAATTCTAATTTAATTGGAAAGACTCTTTTTTCCCCTATAAAAAAGAAAAAGGAAAGCTATTGGATTAATTTCATTAAAAAATCTTAAATTAGTGCATGATGATATATTTATTTAAATTAATTTTCGCATCACATGAACCCTCAAATCAGTATAATATGTTTTATTTAAACCTAATTTTTCATCTCACAAACAATTTCAAACCGGTGTCTTTTAATCAAATTCACTCCATCAATATTAATGCGTGGCAATACACACGGATTTTATAACATCAAATCTATCACTCTATATATCAAATGTGTATTGAAATTTCTCGTATAGCACAATATTAGATCAAATGTCGAAAGATCCGAGTCAGGATTACTGATTTAATTATAACTATCTTTGTAAAATGAAATTAATTTTTATGCAAACATGTCACGAGGATAGCAATTTGATCGGGATTATTAAGTTTTTCGGTGAAATAATAGGTTTGAGTAATGAAATTAGTTTGGGATTTTCAATAAAATGTCCCCAAAACATACTTGCCAAGATAACGAGTAGTTTACAGAAAAAAAAAACGATAAAGTATTTTGATTAGGAAATAAGAAGTGAAAAGCAGAGGCCGACTTCGGTTCTGAAAGCAGCAGTCTTCTCTCTTCTCTCTCTGCTTCTTCAAGGGTCAGAGAAGCCGCTGCAACCCAAATTCACCATCATCCGCATATCTTCTGCTTCGAATTTCGATCGGAATCGCAGAGCGAGAGAGCGAGAGAGTTGAGGGAGGGAGGGAGTAGGTATGGCGCTCAAGTTCTTGAACAAGAAGGGATGGCACACGGGGAGCCTGCGCAACATCGAGAACGTGTGGAAGGCGGAGCAGAAGCACGACGCCGAGCAGAAGAAGTTGGAGGAGCTCCGCAAGCAAATCCATGAGGAGCGCGAGCGCGACGAGTTCCGCCTCCTTCAGGAACAGGCCGGCATCCTCCCGTACGCTCCTCCTCCTCCTTTTCTTCTCCTCTTCTTCTTGTCGCAAGCAAATCCATTGTCCTGTTTTCAATTTGATCGATCGATTCGGCTCCTGGGTTTTGGTGGGTTTCGATACATATGAACGAAAGGGTCGAACTTTTTCGAATTTCTCTTGTGCTTCTAGGAAGCATTGGGGCGTCGACTGCGCATTTGCCCTAATTTTACATCTCTGGCGATTCCCTTTTTACGTGCTTAGGGTTTCAGTCTGTTGATCGAATTTGTCTGATGCGGGATTGGTTAAAGTCATGGGTTTTATGAATTGACCGAGTTCTTGAAATTTTTCCGCGGTTATTGTGTGTGTAGGAGGCAAGAGCGATTGGAGTTTCTGTACGATTCAGGGTTGGCCGTCGGGAAGGGAAGTTCTGAAGGAGTTGCGTTCAAAGCACCTGATAAACCTAATGAAGCAGCATCATCTTCGGCATCCGCGTCAGCATCGGGATCAGCATCCGCTACTCCAGGGGCTCTTTTTGAGGATAAGTCATACTCGGCTAATGATACATGGAGGAAGCTGCATTCTGATCCTCTGCTTTTGATTCGGCAGCGAGAGCAGGAGGCGCTCGCTCGAATCAAGAATAACCCTGTGCAAATGGCCATGATTCGCAAATCAGTGAGTCCTGCTCTTTGCTTATTTAATTCTTAGTTTTTAGTTTTATTTTGATGCCGTCATTAAGTGGAACAAATTTAAATACTAGAAATTTTTTCTTTCTCCCAAGTTTGTAGAATTGTACTAGCGATTCATGAAACACAGATATTTGCACTATGGTGTGCAGAAGAAAGTGCATGTGCCTGGAATCTGGTTTTTAATGGATGAGGCAAGTGTTCCACCTAAGGAATGGTGGACTACAGTTGCTTGAGCGCTTGAGTTAGTACTTTATAAAATGACGGGAATCAGAGCATTGCATGACATGTTGCTGCTGATGGTGGTTGAGAGGTAATTGTGTGAAAAGGAAGATGTTGGAAGAGTAACTTTACAATTCCATCGATGTGCGGTAACGGATTAGTCATTCTTTGTTATAGCGCCAGTCATTTGAGTTAATTCTTCACAAATGCTTGCTCAAGTGGGATTCTAGAGATAGAGCTGATGTGGATGCTATTATGGTATTGGAAGATGAAAATGTCAGATTAGAGAGAATTCGATAACTTGATTGTATTGTAAAGGTGTTTTTGTGGAAGAAAACATCTGGGAATCGGAGCAAAATCTGAGAGAGAGTTGAAGTTTTAGATATAGTATAAAGAGTTTTGATTTAATATTTTGCAGTTTCTTATTTTAAAATGTTAATTAAGCTTGGTTTCTATTTGAAATGAGATTGATATGACATGTACTAGGGTACAGTAATCTTTGACTGTTCTGATTAATTCAATGCTTGGCTACATTCTGCTCTATTATGACAATTCCATCTAAGTGGTCCTAAGAAAAAAAGTTAATATCTAAGTCGAAGCACTTGGATCAAATGATTAGCTGTTATATGATTGCATTATATGGAAGATCTCTTTGGCTCGAAAAAAGAGAGAACTAGATTTCATGACAAGCAAAATTATTTTATTAGCTATTTCAGCTATGTTTCTACAGTTAGACATGTCCATGTTGCATATATAATTGGAATATAAGAATGGAACCTTGTGGAGAATCTTTGCTTGGGTACACTTGACAGTTATTGTATCCAATTAGTTTTGCAGATGCAGAAAGTCCCAGTTTTCCCAGTTTGGCTTGGTAGCAATGATAAGATGGGTTAAAAAGTTGTTCTAGTAAAATTGCAACAGCTTCCTATGTGTTATAGCCTAGGGCTATGGCATTGTAATGAGAGTTGAGAATCTATTTTTGAGAGAGTTGTCTTTTGTAGATCGCATAGGTTCCACTCTGGATTAGTGCAGGATGTCCTTTTATAGTAAATAGATCAGTGTCTGGAGGATGGTCTCTCAAAGTTGGCCTTTGGAGGAAGAGTTGTACAATTTGAAGCAGTATCTCATGTTTGTAGTGGAAACTTGGAGTGATTGTTGCCTTCTGTCATTTGGAACCTGGAAGATGAACATGAATGGTAACTTTAAGATTTCTATCGACATGATGCTCTATAGAAGAGAAGTTTTGCATTCGTTTCTATATAGAATTATTTATTGTGAGCACGAGAGATTCTACTTGTTGTTTACTCATCTTTAAGTGCTTTTGACTTCCTCTGGAAAACTACTTACACCAGTCTGAGATTAATATTTTCTTCAAACCATACTTCTTTGTACAAAGTTTCTGTTCTTGTTCCTCAGTCTTGCCATCTCTTCAAAAGAAGTTTATTGTCACTAATTAGAGCACTGTGAATAAGAGTAATTATGTAGCCGACCACAGTCTCTGTTTATGTTGTTGATTCTCATTCTTTTATATTCACCTTCCTTTGTAGGCTATGGAGAAGAATCCCTGATAAAGATCGTGACAAGAAGGAATCCCGGAAGAAACATCGGCACCGTAGTTCAAAGCATGAGAAACGTTCATCATCATCTGAGCCAGTGGATTCTGATGATGCTTCCCATGATGATAGAAAGGCAAAGAGACAGAGTACCAAGCAAAGATCAGATCGTAATGGGCGCCACAGAAAAGCACAATCAGATTCAGAAGATGATTTACATGGGAGAGAATCTTGGAAGAAGCATCGACTCGAGGACTTTAAACATGACCGGTCATCGGATGGCTCCGTAGGTGTAAAACGTGGGAAGGATGATGCTCACGATCCCAACAAGAAGTCGCGCCATGAAAATAATGATCTTCAAAGCCGATCAAATCATGATGCTTCTAGGAGGGAAAGTAGAAGTTCGGTTGATGCAAGCCGACACCGTGCGGATACTTTCCAAGGAGAAGGTAGGAATGAATCGCAATATAAGCGGCGGAATGCCGCTCCTAAACTCTCAGAAGAGGAGAGACTTGCTAGGCTGCGGGAGATGCAAATGGATGCTGAGCTGCATGAAGAGCAGAGGTGGAAGCGTTTGAAGAGAGCTGATGCAGATGAAGCACAGGAGTCTAAGCGCAATGCGCCTTCTCGTGGCAGGAACTTCTTGCATGATGTTCAGAAAAGCGTGTACGGTGCTGAAAAGGGCGGTAACTTGACCATTGGGGAAAGTGTGCGTCGCAGGACATATTACTCACAGGGCAGATCCGAAACAGGCGAAGGAAATGCTTTCCGACGGTGAATTGAGGGTCGTATGTTTATCAAAATTCTAGTTCTTGCTTGCTATTATCATCATATGGGTTTAGTCCCCTGTGCCTGTCATACTTGCAATGTAGCTTTATTTGGCTCATTTGATCAGCCGAGAACTCGATCATCATGATCAGATTTGTGGTTTTTGTTATTGTATCTTGGATGTATCTTGAAGTGCAATGTTTATTGTCAGAGCTGCTTAATTTGGATGCACCATTCATACCTTATCATCTTGTCCGGTTAGCACAACAGCTCATTCGAGCAGGAGGAGTCAGGAACACGAGATCATGAACCGGGCGCATGACGATGCTTTTCATTTTCCTTGGAACAAATATACACACCTTGGCTTCTCTTCACAATTGGTGTAAAAGATTCAAATCAAGACTTTGTTTGGGCATCTCGAGTTTAGATCTGCCCCTTGAGTGCTGTCATCCAGAATTGAATGGCAGAGAAATTAGATGTATCTAACTTAGTCAATGCCTATCAAAATCTTGCCACTATACGTTTGGGGCACCACACGATGCTGAAATGTTAACGTAGCGACGAAGGAGATACTGCTCTAATGCTCGAATGCCTTGCATCCTTTCCTTTTCCATGGAATCCCAAATGGAACTGGATGACGGGAATAGCGTCCTCAAAGCGGAAACGTGATCGGCCAACCCGTGGGTCACCCCTTGAATTGATGCGTGGGTACATATGGGGGCAATAAAGGCAAATTAGTTAAAGCACTGTCTCTGCCGACAATATTCACCCTTTTAACTTCTCAATAACATTCGCAAAAGTATTCATCTCTACCATTTTAAGGATTGATACTAAGCTTCTAGCTGGACGTTTAATAATTTTTATTTCCTCTTTTCTTGATCATGCTTTATACAAAGACGTTTCATTTGTTATTGTCTCTCCCCTTTTTGGAGGGCCTTGTATATATTTATATGTCTATAATCGTGTAAAGATACATGGTATGCAGCCATTCTCTTGTTTTGTCATGTGAAGGTGATCTTTGTGGTCCAATAATGAGTGGAACCTCGATCACCCATTTGAATAATTTTGGATTTGGCCCTGGCGATCGATACATATCTCGTTCTTGATTCATTCCCATCGTATTGCTATCATTGGGCCAGCTATTATTTTCTTTTTCATATCTTTTTTTTTCCTTTTTCTGAGGTGTGGTTTGAGAGCCTATCAGGTGATGACACCATACGATCTTTTAGCCAAAACGAACAACCATGCTAAAGCTCTCAAGTCACATTCATAGCTGTTAATAGTAGGCCCTAGCATATTTAATCTGCTGGAAAACTAAGCCAGCTTCTTTTCCAAGCCCATTTGTACACTATATTTCAAGATTTGATAACTTACAGTATGAGGATTCTAATCATGCTTATGACTAAGAAAAAATTTATGTGTTAGTATGGTTTAAGACTATTGTCTTGTTCTTCACCTGTTGTTGTTGTATGGTGATAATTTTCCATGAAATTAGAGCTTTACCAAGTAATATATTTTCGTCCTTATCTTTTGGTTCGGGTAAGCACATAGGATTGCATGAGTACTGCGAAAAACTACAGATAGCAAAATTCACCACTTCATAATTGAGCTGAGGTAGTGAGATTTTGTTTCCCTCCAATGACGGTCAAGATGTGATTGTCCATGTGGTGATTTAGGAAAGGGGAAAAGAAAAAGAAAGGAACAAACAAGAAAAATGTACTTGTCTGAGGACATCACAAAAAGTGAAATTGACATCATCAACTTAATGCCGGTATTGGTTGGAGTTGGAGGAATGCGATGACATTTATAGATTCATAATTTTGAAGGGGCTCATTAGCTTGCCTTCACTTCTTCACATTTGTGCACCTCCTTTTCGGGTAATGAAAACTGCATAATAATGTGGGTGTTGCAGATGCTTTGATCTTGGCTTCTTCAAAGGGATAGAGGAAGCTTGTTGTTAATTTGGATTTCTTCTGAGGAATATGAAGATGGGTTCTCTTCTGTTCTTGATTTGCTGTCTACTGCTAGCAAGAGCTGCTTCACCTGCAGAGTTCAAAGGCATGTCATTCTCTAGAGTTCCTTTTCTTTTTCTTTCACACCATTAGCTTTCAATGAATAAATAACTTTGTAATTCTTGTCAGAGCAACCAACTGGATCTTATGTCAGAATTCTTGTACTTCAAATCCAAAGGGATCTGTAAATATCATATAAGTTATAACTAGTCCATTAGAACTGAAAAATCTGTTGTCTTGCTTCAAAAGCTTCTAAAGCATTATGCGCAATGAGTTTGATTCTCTAGTAAAGAGTATTTTGGACGGATTGATGACATGAGACAGTAATTTATGCACTTGATCTCCAATATATTAGGCTTTTTAGGCATATATAGACTCAGTGTGCCTTATTATGCGCATACTTGATCTGGTTTTTAACATTTCTTTTACTGCAGGAGATGAGGCAGCCATTTTCTGGATCTGTACCATGTTGATGGCTCCAACTCTTCCCTTGGGAACAAATCTCCAGAGCCTCTTGCCCATGCTCTTGCTCGTGATGAAAATCGAATCAAGGCTCTCAGGTACCGAATTACCAGCACTAAGGCACGCAAATCTAGCATCGTCTTGAACCAATCCATAGACATACTAGGCCCTGAATCCGTGAGCATCCCAGTGAGCCCGGGCTTGTCTCTCGGATTGGGCAATTATTATGTCAAGATAGGCCTTGGCGCGCCTGCCAAATACTATGCCATGATTCTCGACACCGGCAGCTCTCTTTCGTGGCTCCAGTGCCAGCCATGTGTGATATCCTGCCATGCCCAAGTCGACCCTCTGTACAACCCCTCCGCTTCCAGGACTTACAAATCCCTGTCGTGCTCAACCTCTCAGTGCTCGTCGCTCAAGGAGGCCACTCTGAATGACCCCTCGTGCGAGGTGGAAACGGGCAAGTGCGTGTACACAGCGAGCTATGGCGACTCGTCCTACTCAGTTGGATACTTGAGCCAGGACTCACTTAGCTTATCCCCATCCGAGACTTTGCCAAGTTTCCTTTATGGGTGCGGCCAGGACAACGAAGGGCTGTTCGGGAGGGCAGCCGGTATTGTAGGCCTGGCCCGCCAAAGGCTCTCCATGATTTCTCAATTATCTTCCAAGTATGGAAATGCGTTCTCCTATTGTCTTCCATCAGAAACCTCCATTGGCAGCGGCTTCCTCTCTCTTGGGAGCACCTCACTAATGGCATCAGCCTTCAGGTTCACTCCCATGATAACTGAATCCAGAGAAAAGAGCTTATACTTCTTGCGATTGGGTGCAATTTCTCTAGCGGGAAAGCCTTTATCAGTCGCGGCTACACAGTACAGGGTCCCGACCATCATCGACTCCGGGACGGTCATCTCACGCCTGCCTAGTTCTGTCTATGCTGTGCTCCAACAGGCTTTCACCAAAATCATGTCAAGAAAGTATGCTAAGGCACCGAGCTACTCCATATTGGACACCTGTTTTAAAGGAAGCTTGAAGACTATGTCCGTTCCACAAATTCGGCTTGTATTCCAAGGCGGCGCCGATCTTGCTCTGACACCTGCAAACATTCTCATAGATGTCGAAAAGGGCACTACTTGCTTGGCCTTCGCAAGCAGCTCCGGAGACGATGAAATCGCTGTCATTGGGAATCATCAGCAAAAGACATTCAAGGTCGCCTATGATGTCGCCAATTCCAGGATTGGGTTTGCTGCAGGCGGCTGCCATTGATGGGCAGTGCTTTCACCTATCGAGTGTCATAAAGTACGCAATTATTCATACATAAGGATCCGATGAAATATACAGGGATCGGGGGCAGAATAATGTTTGTTTTATTGAAGTTGTGAACTATAGGAAAGTAACATTGCCTGCAATGTCAAACTTTTCTTCATGTAAATATGTGATTTGATTATCTGACGCAAAGTAAAGAAAGTCAAATATCAGTGAAGATTTGCGGTAACTACATCCGGATCTACGGCCTGAGTATCGCTCATTTGCTTTGATGTGATGGTATCTATATCTATAGAGACATATAATAAAAACAAATGCATTTGGTTATCTGTCAATCATTTGAAAGCAAATAGAAGAAGCCTTAATATTGACAAGTAGGATTTTGGTGAAGGACATTCGCAAGGTCTCTAAAATTGCCACCTCACGAGCTACTCATGTCGCAGAAAGTAAAAGGAGTTCACAATTCAGTTCTTGAATAACTTTCAATTCACTGAAAACATGTTTCGCATGCAATACAAACCACGCTGCGCAAACTTTGACCATTAAATGGACGTAATTTCCTTGATTCAAATGCATGAGCGGCGAATTCTTTTCCATCACTAAACTTGCATCAGATGAAAATCAATGATAGAACAAAACAGAGGCAAAACATGTAGTATCCACAGCTTCTTAGCCACATCTACTGGTTCGTTTTAAAATCCGACAACTCACAAGAGAAAAATAAGAATCTATAATCTATTATGTATAGGTAAAGTCGGAGATAAGAGAGTGTTCGCTCTTGTGCTCACCACGTGACACTTCTCTTTAACTTTATGCTTGTCACGAGGGATGATATTTGGTATTGTGTTGACACGTGGCCCAATAACCTTATCAATTATTTACATGTCATCTTGGCACTCGTATATTTTATTTTTAAAATTTAAACATTTCCCAACGTTAAAAAAATTATCTTGAGTTAAACAATGTGTAGTCACGGTTAAGTACAAAAACATCTTAAAATGTCGTAAAAGTGTCATAAAAATGATGGAGGACGTTAACGTATCTCACCGTGATCGAGTGTAAAAGCTTTTGTAAAAGAAAAATATATAGAGATGTCTGCACATCAACGTACCACAGAGACACCCTGGCGCAGAGAGATCGAAACAAGTCACAAAAGACCAGAAGGTTGAACTTATTCTGTGATGTCTTTGAGCCAAAGAGCTAGCTATGGACATCATAGCCAGTGCAGAGACCTCATGTGGATAAAGGGCCTCAGTGAACGTGCAGGCCATTGATGGGCACACAGCCTTGTGTGCTTATAGGCTTTCCACATGTGAATGTGATAACATTAAATAATTACAGGCCCACTTAACCTTAATGCATTGAGTGTTTGGTTGGAAGATTTCAAAGTTTGAACTTTGATTCTTTCTTGTCTGTTATAAAATGAGTCAATTCATCTCCAACAGCCTGCATTTGACTTTTCTGCCACCTTTCACACGGCTACTACACTCTGATTTCTTCAGGATCTATCACTCTGCTAAAAGTTCTCTCTCTGGCACCTCTGCTCGCTCTTATGCGCCCACGTCTCTGCTTTGAATTGAAAGTGGGAGTCCTGATTGATTCAAAGTTGGCCACAACCGGCTCATCAGCAACTGGGGAATTCCTGCTTCGACTAACAGGTGTGTGGTACGTTTATCTGAAAAATTCATCCATCTTGATTTTGTTCCTTCTTTCTGTCCACCACCAAGTGTATTGACTTCCATGAAGATCTCTCTCTCATTCTATCTGAGAGTTGGTATACTGCAGAAAATGGACCTGAATGTTTCATTTGAAGAGATTATCTGCTTCTTTCTTCCTAGGAATCTAGCTCTCTTCGCTGCCAAAAAGAATTGGTCTCGAGACAATCTATTTTTATAGTCATGCATCACTCAGAAAAACTTCTCTTGAGACCTTCTGCATTAATGCAGTGTGAAAAATTCTACTGCTCAATGCTGCAAGGCAAGATCTGATTGTTCTCTTTCTGGTACATAAACGTCTGACAACTTTGACAAGAATTTCTTCTTCTTTCCACTCTAATGTTCAAAGTTCAATTGTACGATCTGATGGCGTTGAGGTAATAGCCTCCCGATCAAAGTTTCAATTTGTGGTTGCACCATGAATACAAGGTCCTCGGAACTCCTAAGATTTTGCACTTTTCACTTACCTAGAAAATTGGATGTGAACAAATTTTCTCTTTTTGATAAAGGAGAGTTAAAAGTCCTTCTGTGATCAAAGGAAAAAGAGAACATAAATATGTCTCCCCCTGAAAGATACTCTGCTGAAGAAAAGAGACCTTTGGAAGTTCAATGTGAAGATGAGTTTTTCTGTCTAGTCCTTGTTTCCCGGACTACGAGTTTCCTTTTTCTTGTCTAGAAAACTTAGAAAGTGGAAAAGGAGTGGGGCATGTTTTCCAGATTCAATGTCATCGAGCAATGAGCAACCACCACCATTAGCGGCAATAAAGAAGAGGCAAATTGGACTTGTTCAACTAAAAAGCATAAAGAATAGAGAAAATCCAATTGGCTTTCAATATGCTGCCAAAAAACTGCCATCGACATTGGAAAGACAAGATCACAACATTCGCCGCCTCGTTTTTGTATGTTATTCCATATTCAATACCAGCTCCAAAGTCTAAACAACTAAAGTCGGTAACTTCATGTTGGTTTCTGCACGTTCTTACTGAAAGTTTATCTTTCTCTAATGGTGCAGATAATTTTCATGTCATCTCTTCAAAATCTTGAATCTAAGTCACCCCATTTCTGAAATTTTATAATATTTGCTCTTTCCTTCTTTTTCTTTTCTCTAAAACACTAGGCTTGGATTGCTTGTTAGCCAGAAAGATCACGTCCATGAGACATGAAGTTAAACAAACGTAATAGACAATAAAGTGACAATAAAAGAACATTTGTTCCAGGGCAAGGCAATGCACACTTCTACTTGCTAATTACATAATGGGTTAGTGCGAATTCAAAAGAACAAGACTTTCCCCGATTTCAAGGGTTTAAACTAAAGGTCTGATCCTTTGTGCAGATGCGATAACCTGATAGCAATCATCAAGAACTTTACTTCTGCAGAAACTTACCTCAATCAGAATGGGCTGCATTTCCTCAAAAGTTGTATTGCGGTCAATTAGCTACAGAGAAGAGCTGAATCAGAGCTCCCGGAGTACGGGAAAATCCATTATGGCACTGGAAGATATATTCAGCTCAAACAAGGGAAGCGACCAATTCCTCACACTTGTTTGCACTGCTAACACAGTTGCCAACCGGCTCCGGTGTGGAAGCATCAATTCAGAGTCACAAACAAGCCCCAGATTAAACGAAGCTACTTTTGAGTCTGATAGAAATTGTGATTGCTCAGCAGTTTCAGAAGAAGGAACAGAAAGAAATCATGGGAAGTCAGCAATTTCTCAGCTCATCCATGAAGATTCAGAATCCTATAGCGTTGAACCTCCTAAACGGTCCAGAAGTTGGCATTCATTTTTTGAAGAAGAAATGCCTTCAGCTAATGCTGAGAACTATGGCAAAAGTAGAGATAGATCTGAGTGGGAGTACAAAGGCGTAGGGCGGTCAAGAAGCTTTCATACGGTTGAGGAATACGATGCATTGCTGGCCAGGATTTTGTCAGCAAGCTCTTCTCATGATGATAGTGTCGCAGAGAACAAAGAGAAAATAACATACCTTGAATCTTCAATGCATCGCGCTCAGAACAAGCACAATATCAAGACAGTGGATACAACGCCACAAAAAGATGATGTTTTGGTAGACAAGAACATTGCAAATGATGAAGCTGTAAAAGATGATTCGATCACGCTATCGGCTTCAGGATCAGAAAGCGAAGAAGTGATCCCAAGTTCACTAGAGTCCCGCCCAAGCGATGAGCTAATTGCCAAAGATGATGTTGCTCAAGAAGAAAGATGCATGATAGAGGGAGGATTCAAGAGAAAGGCCATTGCAAGAGGGCTAGAATCACTTGCAATCCCGACCACAATTGAATTCCCAGCAGTTGCAAGCTTAAGAGAATGGCTTCCTGCCACAGGGCAAGTCTACTCTCCTGGAGCCTACGCAACTCCTAAGTTCGGCACCTATTCTTTGCCAGAGTCCAAGAATCCATGCGAGGCCACCAATGACAACATCTTCACCAAGGAATTGCTGACGGCCCTTGAGGAGCACATGCAAGAACTAGAAGCAGAAGAAGAAACTATTCTCAAACAAATTGCAGAAAAATGGGAACAGGAAGGTGCCAAGGAAAATCTAGATGAAGTTGCTACAACCTAGCGAGGATAATTTTTTTTGTGTGGCTTTGGATATTAAAGCTTATGGTCCAAGTCTGAGGAGAATCTAGGATTCTCTCAGAAATTAATGCCCTCAGATTGTAAGATACATTGAAATGAAAAATATATCTGAAAATGAAAAATGAGAAAAAGACTGTAAGCACAGTCATGCTGTCAGTCAAAACCACTGTATCTTCATCCAACTGCAGCTATAGTCCATGAACATCAATGCTTGCACACCCCCCATCTCATTAAAAGAATCAAACAGGACACTTACAGGTCGTGCAATTAAAATCATAATTTTTTTAGAAAGTATGTTTCAATGATGACTACCTCATCATTAAAGAAAGTTACTCATACTACTAGAAGAATCTGAAAATAACATTAGTCCTTACCTGATTATCTCAACTACACAGGGCTAGCAGTTCACTGAGGGCTATAATCACGCTACAGATCATTTTCATGAAAAGGAGTTCTACTACACTATGTTTAGAGAATCAGAAGATTCTTGAAAGTTAATATGTGCAACAACTCAACAGACAATTTCCACAATACCCAATCTGACATTCAAGTAGATTACCAGTGTACTGAAGAGCCCAAAAGTGACAAGCACACTAACAGCAACAATCAAACCAAAAATAGTTCTGCAAATACAGAGAAAAACTTCAGACACTTACGTTGGGTTTGATTCACAATAATCTAGATTCTAAAACATGCTTATCAGCATTTTTAATTGCCTAGAAGTCTTTCAGTCATCACTTAGGTTCAGCTTCCAACAAGCAACTTAACATGACAGGACCTGATCTTTAACCCATGGCATATTTCTGTGTCCATGCCCTGGCCGTTTCCTCATATCGGCTTCTTTGGTGTTTGTATAAGTGAGCAATTTCAGGGACTAGAGGGTCGTCTGGATTGGGGTCAGTGAGAAGAGAGCAGATGGAAAGGAGGACTTTTGAAATGGTCAATGCTGGGCTCCATTGTTCCTTGAGAATGTCAAGACATATGCTGCCGTTGGAGTTGATGTTGGGGTGATAAACCTACGGTAGACAGAAGAAATAGGGACACAAGAATGTCACAATGCTAAGTTTGATGAAACAACAAAAAACAAATCTAGACAACACCCCTACATACATATAATAAGAGCTACGTCAAAATCAAGAAGAATAGCTTTATTGACATATAGATTACTGCCCCACCCAGCATTTTATTTCTTTTCCCAAAAATCAAGACTCTTGCCAAGCCCCAAAACAGATGCTACTTTGAAGTGTCCATCTCTCAAGTAAAAAAGCCTATACAAGTAATCGAGACAGTGACTAGCATCAGAAGTACGAGTAAGCAGGATCTGCACTGATTGATAACAACAGTTTGGGAGGGAATGTAGGTGCACCTTCTTAACGAAGACATAATTTGATTTATACCATACAGGAACATCAATCGAATAATTTTAAGCTTGTTAATACAGAAATCTAAGTTGAAATTCCAACAAAGCAACAACAATTTATGCAATAGAAGCAAGCATGAGGACATGAAATACTGTGCTAACGACTGAGATGCTCTCTGACCAGCAGGGTACAGCCTCTCAGTTTTCCAACAAATAAATGTGTAGTTTCCAGTTCTCCGTTATAATCACTTACACAAAGTACCTAGTCGCAGGGACAATGACTTGGTTTCTACAATTCAAGGGAAAAAGAACATGCAATCAAATTCAGAAATAGGCTCGACCAAAAAAAAATTCAGAAATAGGCACAACTGAACAATTTAAAGAGAAGATGTGCACGAAAACAAAAATCAGCATTACAAAAGGACGACATTATGGCAGACAAAACAAACATTACATGTAAGAAGAGGTCATGAAATAACCTTGGTTTGGAAGTTGACTTTGGGAGGTTTAAACGGGTAATCAGGCGGGAAATGGATCATTATGAAGAACACACCACCAGCATACGGGCTATCGGTCGGCCCCATGATGGTTGCTTGCCAGTGGAAGAGGTCTTCTCCCACTGGGCCAGCACTGCATGAGGTTGGAGGGTCTCTCTGCAAATCCTGTAGTTCCTTTTGAATTCTCTTGCTAGCCATCAATTGGTCCTATTCTAAAACCCAAAAGAACCCAAAACATGTCAGCACTGAAAAAGGACTTTAACATAACCATATATAAAATTTCAAATACTTCATGGCAGTTGCTGAGCTCAAATGCTAATCAAGTGCCCAGTTAAACTAAATGACATAATGATTCAGCTGAGCGAAGAAATCACCTTACCAGGGAAACATTAGAAAGCAAAAATAGTAATAAAGGTCCAAACTTTACAATAGTTGAGCAAGCACAAAATAATGGGGTTTTTTTTTTTAGACAATATTCAAAACCCAACTGAATTCCAGCACCGAAAGTGCCAACACACGGGAGGAATTACCATCTGACCCAGCAACAAAAGAAACAAGTCAACACCTAACAGATAAATATAAACTCTATCACACACCATGTAAGTTTAAGGTAGCAACCAGCAAGAATCGGATCTGAAGCAAAGAAGGTCAAGCTAAACTAACGAGAGAGAGAGAGAGAGAGAGAGAGAGAGAGAATTACAAACAAATTATACCAGGAAGTAGAGAGGGATTCCTGGAAGAATCAAGAAGTGAAGTTGAGTCTTGACTTCCAGGAAGAGAGACCTGGGAAGATGAGAGGTTCTTATGGGGTTTGTGGACACAGGAGGAGGGAGGGAGGGAGGGAGCATTTGCGTTGACTAACCATCATCATGTCAATATTAAAATATTTTATCCGAAAAGCAACTTGTTTATTTCCACCGGATAAGCAGAGCAACTTGTCTTTGTTGTGCGAATTTCATCCAGAAACTTGAAACTTGCTCCTCCAGTTGCCTTCAAAATTATTAACTTATTATATGGTAGGCAGCTGGCAATAAATGGTGAATTATTGTTGCTGACATTGAAACTTGACAAGATGGAGCTTTGCCTTTCAAGCTATAGTGTGAAAAAGTAACAAGAGTTATCCCTTATCTCTAAAGGTATACGTACAGACACATGATTTCACCGTAGAGGAAATGTACAGTTTTAGATTCTTAAGAAATTTATACATCGTACTGTGCTTTTTAATTTATGATGATAAAATCACAAAAATAATAAAGTTGCAGTTAAATGGGTTGATTAAACTCTTAGTTCTCTTTTCAATTTATAAGCCGTATTATGCGTCTAACTGTTACTTAAGAAATTTGATGTTATGAAAACGTCAATAAACATATCCCAACAATCATCATTAGAAAAAAAATTATAAATAGAAGTCCTTATAAGTGTGATTATCACTTTTTGCGTTACACATAAAAATCTCATACAAGATCTTATCAAATCAAAATATGCCAAAAAAAAATCATATTACTAACCAGCACATTGCTATTGATAAGAACGTATATTGAAGTATGTTTTAATATAGGTATCACTAAATAATTAAAACAATGCAACTTGCAAATAGATAAGATATGGTTTGAGATAAACCCATAAATTAAAATAATACAGTTATAGTCTTACACTCATATTACGTTATCAAACAATAAATTTCAAAGAGTCAATTTTTTTTATCTTTACAAAGCACGAGTCTTTCAACTAATGTACTATATGATGCATAGTTGGCAATAACTGGTGAAATGAATTCCTGCTCTATGGTTTAGCCTAGTATTCTATACTTGCAGTTATAATCTTCACCCAATTAAACTTAAAAATTAGATCTTTTGAATTTCCAAATTACAGTGCATTTTGCTGCTAGAGAAAATGAATGAATGGAATTTAAGTAGCATTGACACTGATATGCGACACGCAACACAATACGCCGACACGTCAGTTTAAAAAAAAAAAGAGAATACCAACACGTTGAGACACATTGTATATCAAATGTATATTTATATATATATATATATATGATAAATTATCATTCTATAATTATTTTAATCAAATTAATTTGATTTAAATTCACAAATAATAATTATAATAATCTAGAATAAATTTACACTAAAAAATTTAATCCATCATTAGTCATTATCATTCATTGTTTCAATTTGAAAAATTCAACTCCATTCCAATAATCCATAAAATTTGGAGAGAAAAAACAAGTAATTCACATTTTAGACTCTCGTGTTAAAGCGTGTCAGAAGAGAAGAGTAAAAAGCGAAAGTCATAAGATAAGAGAAGACTAGATTTTTCTTCTTTCCCCATTTATTATTTTTAATTTTTTCTAATATTTACATTTTGACTTTTCATTTATTAAAAAAAATTCAAATTTGACCATGCTTGTACATCAAAATTATGCATTGGAATTCCAAACTCACGTGTTGAAATTTTGGACTCGAGTGTCAAGAGAATTGACCCGATATTAGATTTTCCGACATGTGTTGACCAAGTGTTGAGTGCGTCGAAAGGTATCTGACACGACATGAAAACTCTCGGAGAGTGTTAGTGCTTCCTAAAATGGGATACGCTATTGTAGCCATAATTGTTGCCTTGAGGGTTCAAATCAGATCTTTCGGTAATTTATTCGAGCCACCTCCGTTATAATTCATTCTTGGTAACAAACTCACTAAGTAAAAAGAGTTGCTCAAGGGTTATTTGACTTTGGATATATGTTGAAAGTGAAAGTCATCCAAACCCAGGATTTTTGACGAAAGTTTAGACCATTTTCTTCTAATGTAGATATACTTAGGCTAGAAACAAAAATTCCATTGAAATGCCGACAACGGCCATTAGGGCTGACAAAACCGTTGATCTTGGGTCAAAACCGTTGACCTGAAGCATTGCTTACTCCAACATAACCAAAACCGTTGATCTCGGCTCTTGGGTCATGCTCACATTGAGTTCCCCGAATCCATTACTTCAAAGACCATTGCAGTCACATCAAGTTGATCACATTAGTTCCATACCAACTTAGATGAGCCAAAATGATGGTACAACTTAATTTATGTCCTCATGGACATAAGAGTATCGCTAATATGAAGAGAGCAACATAAAATTTCAGAGAAAGTGGAGACAAAAACATCACAAATTTTGACAGAGAAAGTGAATAGGGTTCTTATTGGCAATGAGAAGAGTTTGCCTCAATCTTCACCCAAACACCACCAACCTTTACTCAATACATCTCCATTATTCTGCAAACAACAGACCACTCATCACCATAAAGCTCTCTCTCTCTCTCTCTCTCTCTCTCTCTCTTCTCTCTCAATATTCCGATGAAGAGCCAGTGTTCTATGACCTAAAGAAAGAAGACAATGATACACCAAGCAACAACATACTTGTCCTCTTACCCTACATTCGAGAAATATATCACCTATCTACATGTACACAATGCGCCGAAGACACTACAGCAATATTGGAAGAAATCCTATATTAATTGCAGTTATAGAGTTAAGAAACGGTGCAGGCATCTCCTCACAACATGGAGTCGAGATACGAATAATTCCTGCATCGGTTATACTGAAGGAGACTTCCATAAGTGCGATCCCACACCCCAATGAATAGCGATTCAGTATCAGGGCTGAAAGATACACCAGAGATCTCGCCAAAAAAATCGATCTCCTGCTCCTTCTCATACCCACTCTTCACATCATAGACATGGACAAAATCAGCAGGCTCTGCCATGGCCATAAATCGCCCATCAGATGTGAATCGAATGGACCGGATGGCTCCAAGGTTGCCCTTGAGTACAGCAACAGACTTTGATAAGTTGCGAATGTCCCAAATACGGCAAGTCTTGTCTTGGTTTCCAGTGGCAAATATGTGACCATCTGGATGCCATGCAGATGCAAACGAGAAATCCAAGTGGCCTTGTAGTGGCGTAATGGTCTACAATTGCAAAAATTTGAAGTTACACCATCTCATTGGGGAAAATCTGATCCAAAATCCTCAAGTAGAAATAGAGCATGCTTAAGATTTACAGGCCTTATTTTCATGTTTCTTGTTTACAGTTAGATTTACTTTTTCAGGGAAGGGGCAGAGGGAGGGATGGAAAGAGAAGGCAAGGAAAGTAACTACCTTTCCTCTTTGAGAATCCACCAATATCCCCTCAGGGTTGTCACCAACAATGACCAAGAGCTTACCATCAGGACTCAGAGAAGTATGCTGTTCACGAAAACCACAAAATCTTAGCAAGTAAGCATTAGCAGGTAGACTTCCGTGAAAAAAAAAGGGGGATAAAGGAAACATTAGCCAACAGAACAATTTGCAAACTTCAACTTCCACCCAAAATCCGGCACTGAATCACATGGATGATGTCTGGTCTTCTACAGACACTAACGCATCATTATTTCCTAACTTGTATATCTACATTCAGCAACAATACAAAAGAGTCTTGATTGATGAGCCATCCCAAGTTTTGCCCGGTGGAACAGGTCTATGTGAAACTTCTACACAGAATTCACGGGATCTTTAGATGTCTAATTCATGGCCTGGCAGGCACTCTTTTCACTTCACTAGATATTCTACTGTTACAGAAGTTGAGAAACCAAAAAAGAAATTGGCAAACATCCTATACTTCAATAAACACCAAGTCTAGATGCATAACAGAAAAACTAGAAGTCCTGTATCCCGAAGTTCCTTTCTAAATGAATACTTACGCAGCTTGGTCACAAGGAAGTTATGGTTTCTAGGTCCAAAAATGCAAATCATCAATGTTCCCGCAATTTTAGCCATGGCATAACTTAAGGTAGATGATAAGGGCAGTCCTTGTAAATAACTTGAGAGTTTACAGCAACACCAGATGATAAAAACTGGAAGACATAGGCCCTTCAACAATGGCTAGGCAGCAGAAGACAGATGAGTTCCAAATGCAAGCATAATGATTTCGTATAACCAATTGCAACATGAGATAAATTCAAGATAATTACTTCATGGCAGCTGATATATTTAGTCTATGTCCAATTAGAAGTTTAAAACATCTTATTTTGTGCAAGGTGTCACTGAGAAATGCTTACATTCACTGGCCAAGGATACGAAAAATGTCTGGAAAGCTCAAATTTCTCCATGTCAAAGTCTCTGACTCCACAGTCATTATTTGATGCCATGAAATGTATGGCGCCACTGGCAATAAAACATTAAGGAAATTTAAGGACTTAAAATGATGGCTCCACCTCAACTATGCACAAACTGCAAGAGAATAGTGTGTAGAGACACAGTTGCATGTCTGAGTGCATGCTGACACACACATCCACAAACAAAATAAACTATTAAATGTATGTCAAGATGAGAACAGAATGCATCAGGAAGGCAACCTGGGAGAATCGTAAATTTCAACTGCATTAGTGATAGCATTGTCATCATAAGTTGTTCTGCAACAGTAGCTAACACCAGGACGATCTAAATGCTGCACCCAGTGAAGAGAATCATCAGCAGTCACCAAAATAAAAAATGTTGGACTTGTGATAGATTAATAAAGAATAATTCTGTCATAAGAACCTACACCTACAATCAAACTGCAAATAAGGAACTTATATGAATGAATCCAACTGGGGTTGTAGAAACATTTGCTCAGTCAGGAATTCAACATGAATGAGAATTCTAACTGCACACTAATACAAAAGAAAACAACATAGTACACTAAATATGAATAAGTCAAACAAAGAAATAAAACATTGTATTTGCAGTTGCATGTGTCCAATTATACAAGCAAACTTAGTATTGCGCTAAAATCATGTGCTTATAAACATTTGCTCATTAAATATTGACAACTCTAAAGGAGACACAAATATTGAGGTGACCTTATTGGAACTTTGGCCCAAATATTACCTTACAAATAAGCTCCCCCTGGAAACCACCAGCAATCAGTAATTTATCCCGTACCGCAAGAGTACTGACTTGTGTCTGTGTAAAACCCTCTAAGAGACTTCCAGGGTGTTTCTACAATAAAAAGTAACAAAAATGCCAAGACTGTCTCATTCAGTAAGAACTTTCAGAGCATAAATCACTGGGTTCTGCATAGAATACTACATAATATTCCTGTACCTCGCAAGGGGCTACATGTCCATAAACATCAAGCACTTCAGTCTTCTTGCAAGTCAATGACGACCAGTGAATGATCGAGAAGTGCGACATAAGGAAAACATCATGCTTTGTTGTGGACCAAACCAAGTTTCTCAACTGCAATTCCAGGTAATGGTTCAAAAAAAGGTTTTAGCACAAAAAATTTCAGGAAGAGAAGATATGTGTGAGGAATTTCTGAAATAGACACAGTTCGAAAGCCATGTTCAAAATAGCAATAGGCAACAACAGCCCCAGAATTGGAGGTCTACTCTAAAGCAAACACAAGCTCCAGTTGCTAAGATATATGCACACTTTGAAGTTTCAAGTTGGTTCCCCCTGAACAGAACAGGAGACAACACTGGAGCAAAACATCACGATCAAACAACAAACAAAAAAGAAGCCTAATGCTTTTGTACCCTCAATTATCTCAAAATCCAAAAAAAAGTACACTCAAACCTGGAGTTCTACTCTAAAGCAAACACAAGCTCCAGTTGCTAAGATATATGCACACTTTGAAGAGTTGGTTCCCCCTGAACAGAACAGGAGACAACACTGGAGCAAAACATCACGATCAAACAACAAACAAAAAAGAAGCCTAATGCTTTTGTACCCTCAATTATCTCAAAATCCAAAAAAAAGTACACTCAAACCTAAATTAACTCTTATCCTGAAAACAAGTTCAATTCATCCAAACCAAAACAACAACACCGAGAGAGAGAGAGAGAGAGAGAGAGAGAGAGAGAGCATTCCAATGTTCTACTATAATCACATAGATTTTAACAAATGCACCAGATTGTAAGGACAATATAACAGCTTAAACTGTTGGTGCATGACTAGCTATGCTTTGTGGAAAGCGACCTCAGCAAGTACACATTGTACTTGCACACAAAATAAATAATGTTTCTTAATGAATGGCTTGCTGTTGTCCTAAATCATGTCAGATGTCAAACCAGCAAATGAAATAAAAATGTATTGTGCAAAGCTAATACATACGTTCATGGACTATACATGCACAGATATGACAGATAGAAATGGCTGCATGGAGTGAGGAACTTCATGCAACATTGTCAAGCTCACTAACTCTGTTAAAGTTTAAGCACCTGATGCACATACTATACCTATTCAAAGTTAGGACTCCAAAAAGTAGCAGCCAACAGCTAAGGGAAAGCATGAGTTCTACAGTCTTCCCATTCCTATAAGATGTCCCTCACTACCAGTTTGGTGACATGACACTAAACCTACAACCAATTACTCATCCAGGAATTTATGTACATTCATATGTTTCCAGAAGAAATTCCTAGTCAACCAGAGTACACTGCTAAAGGAGAAGAGGATATTCCACTACATGAAACTTGGAGAGTAACCAACAGTAATCAACTTGCAGGATTTCAACATCCTAGCAACCAGAAGATAAAATCACAAGATGGAACTATGAACATACTTGAAAATGAAGGATTGTGGACTTCACAGATCTTGTGTTTCGCCAAAACTCATAATAGTTTCCACCTTTTCTTGTGGGTTTGCATTCCTGTTTAGTAGGATAAACATAGAAAAGGACGATGTAAGTGAGCCCAATTCCAGAAAAGAATTGCTATCCAGTACTGCAGAACTTGTAAGATGTTTACCTTTTCCGAACTTTCTCCGGATTGTGGTACATTTTCATAGTTCTTGTACTGCTCTATTCTAGTTTTTCTATATTTTTCGCGAGTGACGCTCAGTCTTCCCCAAGGAATTCCCTGGATATCTTTACCTCCCCGAGCATCAGCAGCAGAGGTATCGGTAATCTTATTATCCTGTCATAGCCAACACAATCCATCTCACGACAGTTCTCAATTGATATAGGTGATTTTACAATGATCCAGAAATAGCCCCAACTGATAAACGCAGACTTTTGCAAGGAGAAATCATCATGCAGCTAGACAAAAGCAGATTAAAAAAAAGCGACGAATGCAGAAGCCAAAAGGAGGAGGAGAAAAACTAAGAGTTAACAATGCAAACCAAATGATCATATTCCTCATCCTCATCGGTGTCTGAATCGCCCATTACTCTTTCATGGAAGTACATATCATCTTCTACTTCTCCCACATCGTATTCATCTGCTGCGTATTCCATCGGATACTCTTGGTGCTGAGACATGTAGCCCTAACAACCCTAAAACCAAAAGCAACATCGCTTCAGCTGGACAGCACCCAGATAGTCTGAGCAGCATTGAACATATAAATCAGCCACCTTCCAGAGAGAGACGACAAAGAAAAGAAAACCACGAGACATATGTAACTTGGTCCACAGTGAAATGTCAACCACCGAATATAAGTCCTCAAGTTGCTAGTCATACACCAGTTCTTGTAACCAAAACAGCTCGAAAATGTTGATCCATGGATGTTCATCATTATTTGAATACACAATTATCATTCGCAGGCTCATCAAGATGCTAGCACAATCCTTGAACAAGTTGCAAACTCTAGCAACATCCCAATTGAAAAACATTGGACGACCAAAAATAGAGGCTTGAAACAGCAGCAAATGCACTGGAAGATACTTTCCCATGGCAATCAACAATCTCCCATGAAATTTAATTAACAGAGCACTGAAAAGACTCCAAATTCAACCAAGCAATCCAGCAACAAAAGCCGAGCTTCGAAACTACTAACATGCCGAAGAAAAGTGGGGGCAAAACCCAGAATCTACAAAACAGCATACATCAATATCAACATGAAAATACTCCCACGGGCCATTTCTACGTCTGTGACCATCAATCATCCCAGCACATACGCCCAGCAGCCGGACGGGGCACCACAACAATCAATCAAACAACAAGCAGAACCAAAGCTGAAAAAAGAGATACAAACCCGCACGCCGAATCACGCCATAAAAGATAAATTAAAAAAATGAAAAATGAAAAAATCGAAACCCTAAGAAAACCGCGTCCCGTCGCAACAACAACAATACGAAACTAATCGGCGAGCGGAAAAAAGGGGGCAGCGTCGGGGGGCGCCGGCGAATCGAAACCCTAACTCAATTCCCCCAATCGAATCCGAATTGAACCAAGATCTCTCCGACCCAGATGCCCCAAAAAAAAACCCCCCAAAAATCCAGAAAAATTGCGCCGCTTACGCGAAATTGAGGGGCGGGGCGAAAGAATCCGGAATCGGAGCTCGTCGAAAATTTTTCGTTTCCTGCGAATTTCTTTGTTTTCTCGGGTTGATTTTTAACTTGTGAGAAGAGAATCAATGATCCAGAGGATTTTGCTGCATCTGCGATGCTCGTCGATTGGGACCCCTCAAAGCCATCTACGATCGGTTTATCAATTTTATATTTATACTTGTAAAGGAAAATTATTTATTTATTTTCTTGCTCTCTGTTTTCTTTTTTTCTTTTTTGGGGAACTGGAGCTTAGGGAGGACGAAGGCGGCTTTTACATTTATGCCCCGATCTTTTCAGTATAAGCTTGGCGCGGCCTTTCGGTTCGGTTCGCTTCGGGTCGGGTCGGGTCGGGTCGGGGTGCTCTTGTCGGGCCTCTTGAGCGTTTTGGGCATCCGGAGCCCAATTCCAATTTTTTCTCTAATTTTTTGCATGAGTCGAAACACCGTTGGTGAGGAAATGGACCTCCACGAGTAACATGACTTTCTTACTGCGCTCGCTTTAATGACAAAGCCTTTCGAGCGATCACTCAAGCGTCGCTTTGATGAAAATTGATTACTTGACTGCTGTTGGCGATTAATGTGATTGGCAAATTCAACGTGACATCAATTTGTTTTGAATCGGCTGCATTAAGATCAAATTTATAGATTGATGGCCATACGTCGATGGTGTAGCGTTATGATAATTGATTTACTGCCATATTAGTCGTAGAAAGGAATTAATATGCTCCGACTTACACATTTGGCGATTTTTTGGTTTTTTTACTGAATTGTAAATTCTCTTGATGTTTAGTAGTTTTTGCAAAATAATTTTGTTGGTTCAAAATGTTTTTCGAAATTATTAATATTACGAACAAACATTGGTTTTCTTGTTTATTTATCGAAGTACAAAACATCTTAGTAGATTATCAAAATATCTACTTTGAATCATAGGGCTAAGCCAAATGTGGTCCTCTGATTTGCACATCTCTCTCTTATCGACCACCAAGTATTTTAACCTAAATCATCATTACTATTAACCTTTATTATTTTTCCCGTCCTTTAACTTT
The DNA here is from genome assembly GCA_014182895.1 of Angophora floribunda. Taxonomy (NCBI): domain Eukaryota; kingdom Viridiplantae; phylum Streptophyta; class Magnoliopsida; order Myrtales; family Myrtaceae; genus Angophora; species Angophora floribunda. Next base: position 42,254,006 of record CM024709.1, on the reverse strand, counting down.
TGAGTAGTCTTCAAGTACGTTGCCCTTGATCATGTCCTTTTACCCCTAAGTATTTCAAGTCATCATTGCCTTTTGACCTTGTTTAATAAATCTTATCTCTTTGTAACTCTTGTATAATTTATTATATGCATTCCTTCTTAACCGAACAAGCTATTACAAGTGCTCAAGTTTTGAAAGAAAGCTTCAACTTGTTCTTACAAAGAAAAAAAAGTATTCCGTCACTTTCCTCTTCTATTTTTGCTTTCCAATCTTCCGAATAAAAGGGTTCCTCTCTTATGTTGTTAAAGCCTCTAATTTCACATTTTCAAGTGTTTACAAGGTGAATTATTGAGTTTCCTCTTCGTTTTATCAAACTAGTTTTGTTGATTAAAGAGATTGAGAGTTGTTAATATTTATTCTTGTTTATTTTGCTTTGAAGGTGATTAAGGCTTTGATTTAATCAAATCTTTTTTCATGGTGAGTGAAAACTCTAGGGACTAAGTTAAAATGATTTACTCGGCACTCTTGACTTGGTTGTTTAATGGTTGCTAATTTTAGTTTGAACTTTGATGTGTTAAGTGTGAGAAGGTTAGAAATGATTACAAGTTGAATCGTTATATTTGTTTGACTTAATTTAATTAGTTCCCACATACCGAGGCTATGATTAATTGACTTTCATGAGATTTGGTAGTATTAAAAGTGGAAATGAAGAAATTAAATTGAAAATTGATATTTTTGTAATTTGACGAAGTTACCAATTAAGTTAAGTGTTGCCATCACGTTATCGATTATTTTGGTTGTCGATACTCATATTGATGATTACTTCGGTGGTCAATGTTCACATTGTTGATCATTTTGGTTGTCAATATTCATCTTGCCTATCTTCTCTTTTATCAATGTCCACGTTAATGATTCTCTATCAATATTATTGTTACTTGCACGAGAAATGAAAAGAGATAAGTGTGTTATTATTACTTATGTAAGTGATGGATGGAAAATACATAGCAATTGTATTTTAGATACCAATTGCATAAGACGATATTGTGTATTGAATGTTGATTGTGAGAATTGCTATGCAAGAAATAATAAATGAGCGTTAAATTCATTATTAATGTTAGCAAGATCACAAGAATTGAGTGTTGTCATGTGCACTACCAATATGCAATCATTTATGGTTAATATTATGCTATGTTCTATTGCCCATATATTAGTAGGGAAGATGCCAATCCCAAGGAATGATAAAAGCTTTATAAGGTTTTTTGTCTACCTTGGAGTTGAGATGCCTTGGAATGTTGGAATGCCTAGGAGTTGGGACGCCCCAAGAGTTGGGATGAGATGATATGCTAATAATGAATATAATGGATGTCTATATATATATATAAATGCAAATATCATGTCTAATTGGTGATAGCCGTGTATTATAGTAGGTTATGTTATCAGCTTATATTTGAGTGGACCATTTTTGCAATACCATTAATAGTTTCTATTGGCATATCACTATGGGAAAGATAATGCATTTACTTCCATATTTATATCATACATGGTTATTACGTAATTATTTTAAATTTAACATTGTTTTCTGGATACCAAGTTGAGTGGTAAAATGATCTACTACCTTAGATTTAAAGATTTCATTTATTAGACTTTGGCACATCCTTTATTTTTGCAGTTTTGTAGAATGGATCACCCTCCCCCACTACGATTTGGAGTTCTTGTCAATGTGTTTATATCTGATTCAGTCGTGGTATATATTAAATGTAATTTGGTGATATGAATCCACATAGGTGTACTAGGGTGGATTCCTCATCAATTTGTTGCTTCTTACTTCAACATCGATGGGGAGTTGGTTGGACCACTTAGGAGTTTCTATTATCTGTTATGTTGTAACATGGCTTTGTGTAGACAAGTTATGGGTGTAAGAATATGGGGTACAGTCGATGAGACTAGCCTTCTTCCTAGAGTTAAGGTGTTGTATTCAACTTCTTTTTGGTACTTGTACTAATACTTGGAAAAATATTATAAATGAAAAATTGATGTGTAAATCATTCAAACTCATGTGATTTCTTGTGGGGGTGGTTGTGAAAATTTTGTTGTGTTTTCGCATGCTAATAATAAATATAAATTATAAAATAGAAAGGACGCATATTGCATGTGATGTATTGGGGTGTCACACCCCACCTATGTCGAAATGAGTCATTATAGGCCCACTTATTTCAACATGATTTGTTCTCAAACCACACATATGGTAGAGGGTTCCTCGCTATTATAATATTGTGACATCCCTAGATTAATTCACTCAAGGTATTATCCACTTTGACCCATCCCATATTGAATCTCATGGTTTTGTCCTTTAGAATACAGGCAAGTACTTTCCTAGGAGGTCACCAATCTTGATAGTGCTTTAGCCTAAGCATGCTTAATTTGGGAATTCCAAATCAAAGTTTGTTGTTATGTTAGAAGATATCCCCATATTCCAATTTTCACACACACATGTGCATGCACACATTTCAAAATTGCTCTCCCGTATTTGGTGCACAATTTAGTTCATTTCTACACCCCTCGCATATCCTAAAACCTGCAAGGAGGTACTCATTGTCCAGTGGACCATGCCTGTTGTTACACAAGTTGAGTCAAGAAATTGAGAGGGACGACATACTTGCTTTTATGCTTGTCAATGCACACAACGAACTACACTGCAGATGGAGTTAGTCACAAATAGTTTATCGGTAGTTGATGGAATTTGGGGCGGGACATTTGTTCATGGGGTTGTTGATCAGTAGTGCTGGATTGTTACGAATTACTGGCCTAGTTACCAAACATATCCCTTAAGTATAAACCAAGAGAAATGAACTAGGCCGCGGATTGGATAGCCAAGGGACATAGCTCTGGATTTCTTCTAACCAACTAGGTTTCTATGCCCCCACAACCTCTTTTACTTATTTTATGTTTAAACTATGAGAATAATTGTAATAGTTCGATTTCGTAAATAGAGACGCAGTATTTTCAAAAAAAAAAAAATGTACACAACAAAGTTCCTTTTGGGCAAAGGCCTTCTTGATTGCACTCATGTCTTTCTTCTTCAAAATTTGTTTGGTCACTACAATTTGAGAAGGCTTGCTTGATTTTCTAAGAACCCTTTTCTCTACCTGCTATTTTCCAAAGAATTAAGTTAAGAAGAAGAACAAAAAAATATAATTAAAAAATGGGGAAGATATGAAAAATCCAAGGATGGAAATTAGATCTTCCAAACACATTGCTCCCCTATCCGGCCATTTCTCTCTCTTTATCTCCAGCTCGAGCCATGATCCCTCAATCTCTCTTCTTCTTTGGTAAACTTTGAAAGAGAAGACTTGAGATTTGGGTTTCATTTTCAAATCAATTTAGAAAACAAAATGGCCACAAAGACGTCATTTTGGCCCTTTTTTGCCATGTTAATTGAAGATTTGTCCATGTGGGACTCGAGTTTCGTTCCGAAAAAACCATGTCATAGTCAAAATTTAGTTTAAGAGTCCACGTAAGATGAATCAATGGAATAGACATTAAGTGTCAATTTTTCACCAATGAAGTTAGGGGTGAGCATCGGTCCAAGGTTGACTAGCCCAGCCCTGTTAGTCCTAATTCAGCTTCTAAAGGGATTTGGTTGGTTCTTGGTCCTAAGATCCTTAGACCAACACTGTGTGGGTTTGTATTCGGTCTTAAGAGTTTAAGGTTGGTTCAAAATGGACAGACCCCAATTGTATATATTATATACAATATTCTTTGATCTATTCTAAAGAGCGAGCCCTAATTTAAATGATATTAAACGATATCCTCCACCTCCACCTCCACCTCCAACACTCTTGTTTTCTTCTTTCTTTTTTATCCTCTTTAATTTGACAGGTAAAATTGAAAGAAACAACTTCACTTGGGGGCAACCTTGCCCCACTTTGTCGCTCGATGCTCAACACTCTCGCCACTCACCGCTCGATGCCCAATGCTTGCCACTCAATGCTCGCACCTTGCCTCTCTTCACTGGCCTCACCCATAATTGAGTCAATCGGTTGGTTCTAAATTAATCCCAGAACCAGACCGAACTTTAAGTTCGGTCTAGTCCTCGATCCCAAGCTCAACCGGGTTGGTTCTCAGTCCCAAAAATTAGAGACCAACACTATGTGGGTTGGTCCTTGGTTAGGCACTAGGATGGTCCAACTTGAACCATTCTCACTCCTAAACGAAGCACTTAAACGATTGATTGAAAAGTTTTAGTATTGAAGTAAGCGTTTTACGAAAATTATGACATTAATTTATCCATTTCTTAATAGTAGTGTAACTTTCTCTATCCAATAAGAGATATAAAGTGGCGGTTGAGAATTTATTAAGTCAAACACTTATTAGTCAAATTTACACCATGTGGCAAAACTTTACTACATGTCATGCCACTTGGTAACATAGAGGCAAAGTGCATTGCCACGTGGTGAGTATTAGAGTGAACATTCCCTAATTTTGGGCTTAGATAATATTTAGCGCAATCAAGTTCTGAATCCTAAGTGTTTGGTTCAATGAAGTCAGGCGAACTATCATGTCTTACTTGGTCTTTAAGGATGCGTTTGGTAACATTTCTACTTTTAGAAATAATTTCTTTTGAGAAATAGTTTTTTCCTATTCTTATTTCCTGTAACAATTTCTAAGTAAAACAAAACATTTGATAACTACAAAAATTTCTTACTCTTAGAATAGAAAAAGAATAAAAATGCGTTTGGTACGGACGAAATTTTTTTATTTCTTTTCTCCTCGATGGTGGTGGCGACCAACCGGTAGGAACCGGAGGCGGCCGCTGCCCATAGCTCGCCGGCCATTGCCCATAGCCCGTCGATTGCTACCATCGGTCGCATCGGGTCGCTAGTCGCCATTGATCATACATGGTCACTAGTTGCGCCAAGTCACCGACCGCTGGTTGTGCCGAGTCACTAGCCGTCGGGCAGCGACAAGAGGCTAGCAACCAATGGTCAATTGACGACAAGCGACCAGGGGTGGCCGGCGACCGATGGCCGACAACAGCGACCGGGTGACGATATGCTATGAGCGGCGAGTAGCTTTCAAAAAATAAGTTTCTAGAAATTGTTCTTATGAATAAGAAATTACTTTTTTCTACTTCTCATTTCTACTCCAAATATATTCTGGATAACAACTTTTTATTCCGGGGAATAGAAAAATCAGTTAGCATTACCAAATGGATTTTTGCTCTTTTTCTATTTCGGAAAACGAAAGAACAGAAAAACAAATAAATTGGCTAATATTATGTTAATAACAAACGGCATAATTAAAATGAGAAAGCCAATATTGCGATGGATAGAGCTTGCAAAAGCAAGGCGTTGGTTGAGTTATGTGCTTAGTTGATCCACAATTATCACACCTTTATCTTAAGCTCCTAACCACTTTTTTTTTCATAGGGGGCTACTAACTCCTTTTGTGCTGCCATAGGTTAGAAAATGGGTATGGTGACAAGCTTGAATAGCACAGGTCATGTGACTCATACCTACCTTGTTTTCTTCTCTCTCTTTTTTCACCCAATTTCCTCCCTTCTTTTTATTTTTTTCTACAAGGGCAATTATCTCTATGGCAAAAAGTCATGGTCCTCAACCACACGCATTAAAAGAGGGAGGTGAAACATCAACCCCATTCCACCTCTACCTTCCAACAAGCTTGATAAATAAAAAAAAGAAATAATAAATAAAGAGCTGGTTAAACGTCATGTCTGGTTTTTCTTCCTTTTTACCAAATAAGACAATCATGGAAATTTCAGTGACCATATCACTTTCCATTCACCATGACCTTCTCCTCCTCAGCACCCAATTCCATACTTGCAAGAAGAACCCATGTGGGGTCGAGCAGGGTAAAACATCCGAATCCGTGCGAGATCGAGAGCCTTTTGATATTCACGCACCAATTCGGTGCCCGAATATCTCCCTAATATAATAATAAATCAGAGTCCAACCATGGCCACGCCATGGAATGATTATACACTCCTCCTCGAGATGCCTCTAAAAGGATTTTGTCTTTGGTGATTAAATTAAAAGGGGCCGATCCACTTGCCAAAAAAATTTGCATGGGAAAACATAAAAATAAAAAAATATGTGACAAAAATGAAAAATAAGAAATAAAAATGAACGAAATTGGAGGGGGGAAAAATGGCTGCCCGGGCGAGCACGGCAAACGAGCCGGGTAGAGGGGGGCGCTTCTTGATGACGACGCTCGCCCATCGAGGCCGTACCCGTCACGCGTGGGCCCCGCCGCATTGAATCGGGCCTTTCCAACAACCCCCGAGGCCCGATCCCCGGCTCGTGATTTCGGCGTCCCGGCAAGGGCGTAAACGTCTTTTCGACGGCCGATCGGGGGCCCCTTCTTCTTTGGGAAAAAAGTAGTTTGCCATATTGCGTGTGGTATTTTCGTTTGATTTGTGCCTGAGTGGAAACAAAAAAATTCTATTAATTCTTCAATTTCGCGAATCGCGTGTATCGTTCTAAGTTTTTTCTATCGATAAGTTGATAATGTCTGGAAAATTGTTAAAGTCGGCTGAAGAATAAAAAGGAAATATCCGTTTTTATCTCATTCTATAACAAAATCGGATGGTATGTGTTCTGATTGATTGATGAATGCTGAAAAATTAATTTTTCTCTAAATTTGAGAAGACATTGTTGGTATGCACATTTTAAAGATCTATTTTTATTGACCTTTTTTTTATGGGGTTGGTCTCACGAAAGTTTTATATCGTTACACTCACATTACATTTACTCTAAATTAATTTTCTAGAGCAACTTTTATTTTTAATTTAGATGACTTTGTCTTTTTGAAGACTGACGAAGACTTGAACTCGTGACAAATTTACCTCCATAAACTTCCATTGGCTGTCATGATAAATTGTTAGCATGGAACACGTGTGGCAAGTAACTTGAATGATTGGTGTATGATGTCGATATTCAATATGAATAGACCTCCTCAACATGTCATTTTGAGAAGTTAAGTTTGAAGAAAATGAACCGAGATAAGGGAATCTACTAAGTTTTCCCTAGGAGCTCCCCATATTTCCAAAATTCGTAATTTGGCCCCAATGAAAATTTTTGTGCAGCGAACATTATTTCGAGGTAAATGTGTCACCGAACATAGCAGTTCTGGATTTCTTATAATATAAAAATTAGTGAGAATAAATATGGTTTGAACATATCAATTTGAGATTTTGTGTACTAATGATCCTACTATGCATGTCCCCCCATGACGGCAAGATGCCTTCGAAAGGAGGATGGAATGAATGAGATGGGACGGGGAAAGGACAAAATGAAAAGGACAAAAAGTTATTTAAATGAATAAATAAATGGACATAAAAGAAGGGGAAAAGAAAAGGCAAAAATATGGAAAATTTAAAAAGTGGGAATTTCTAATAAAAGAGCAACGTTACTACAAAATACAGATAATATACGGAATTTAGCAAAGCGAGAGTTAAAACGAGAAACCGAACACCCCAAAAAGTTTTTCTGCTCACTCTTTTTTTCTTCCTCCTCTGCTTCTTGTCTGTTTGTCTGTCTGTCCGTCTGTCCGTCTGTCTTTCTTCAGATTTCTCGCTGCTCGTGCCGATTCTTGAGGTGCCGAGATTGAGGAGGGAGGGAGGGAGGAAGGGAGGGAGGAGGCCGTTCGCATTTCGAAGCAAGAACAGTGGAGAAGGTCGAAGGGAATCATGGGTGCGGTTTGCTTCTCCCGGGCCGAGGTGATTCGCCTGCGAATCGCGGGGAAATGATCGGTTCTTGGGTCGTCCGGCAGTAGTTGGTTTGGTCTGGTGGGTTGTTGACGGTCCGGGAGGCGCAATGCGGTGGAGGGATGTTGCCGGGTTCGCACCGGTGTAGGGTTCCGAGCTTCCCGTTGGAGGTTTTCGTTTTTCGAGATCTGGGAATGGGGGTGTGGAGGTGGTTGGAGTGATGGCGGTTCTTGATTTGAAGCTGGCGTCTTTCTCGAGAGGTTGACTTCGAGCGTGGCTTTTCGTCGTCGTCGGGAGTTGTAGCTAGTGGTGGGGGCTGAAGGAGGAGGAGGAAGAGGGGAAGGCGTATTTTTCGTTCTTGTTTTGTGGTGGTGGTGGTGTTGTTGGAGTTTTGAATTCGCAGAAGACGGGGGTTTGGGTTTTAGAAGGGGAGTTGAAGAGGAAACGGAACCATGATCGATCAATTCATCAATTTCGTGATTCGGCCTCCCAGGTAGCTTGTCATTCTTCTTGTCTCTGCCATCTTTTTTCGTCAATCTTGTCATTGCTTCATGGACTCTAGCTTGTAGCTTTGTTTTCTTGATGCAATGGAGCTAGGGGTTTGAACTTCCCGTTAAATGTTCTTTAGCTCTGTCAAATGTTCTGAGTGGCGGAGATATGATTCATTTGTATTGACCACTGTTACAAAATGGCAACTATTGCTTGAAGTCTATCCTCATTGACTTTCCTTATCGTTGAATAGGGGTTGAGTTAAGAGAAAAGGAGTTCAAAGAGGAAAAAAGAACATTTTTTTTGGCGATGGGAGAATGGAACATCCGATCTTTCTGGAAGAGGATCATATAATTTCTCTCTAGGTCTTAAAGGGCATCATGGTTTCTAAATAGCTTGGCATAGTCACTGCCTTTCTTTTGGTTACTGGATTTTGCTGAAGCAGGACCTTGGTATGTTTAATGCTGATTACTTCACTTATTGACCAGTACGTGAAGTAAAATGAGGGCGTCCACCTGTATTTTCCCAGTCTGAAAGTATATTCTTAAATGAGTACTAGATCCTTTCATTTTGCTCTTATCATTTGCTTTAGATTTATCTTTACATTGTCTTTCACTGGGTTACTCCTCATGGAACCCCTCCCATCAAAATCTTGCAGTGTGTGGTGTAAGAAACTCATTACAGTTTCCATCTCTTTCTACAAGTTGAATAGAGTTAGCATCTATTGGGTTTGTCTCAATAGAAAATGCTCTTATGGCTGTTTTTTCTGTTAGAATCAATAGCTTGTGTGCACATGTTCTTTGTTAATTTGAAAAACATCTTGACGCTTAATGTGCCCTCTCTGTTACCTGACATACTGCTCTATATACAGGGCAGAGTACAACCCCGAACAATACTTGTGGGAAAAAGATTTTACTCTAGCGGGCAGGTCGTACCAAAGACAAGATTTGGAGGCAAGTATGGACAACAATACCAACAAATTAATAATTATTTCTTTCGCTTTCTATACAATTTAATGTACATGTTCCCGGTGGTTTCTGATATTTTAAGTCATGATGCTTCCATTTTCAGCTTACCAACAAAAGAGGCCATACTCTGAAGTGTTGTCATTATGTTCCTGCACCTTTCCCAGAGGAAACACCTCTTCCTTGTGTTATTTACTGCCATGGGAACAGGTAGAAAATGTCATAAAACTGGAAGTCTTTGTCTCAAGAGAACCATGAGTGTTTAGCTTGCCTCTCGAGTTGTGGAGGACTTTTTTTTGGATGTCTCGTGCATACACCTTTTTTTGCTTACTTTTAAATTGGCTTGTCTCCTATGACATGGCTTTTTTTTTTTTTTTACAAGGAACCATTATGGAAGGTAAAGATTCATTATTTTTCCAAGAAATTAACCTTGATGGCTGTTTGGAATAGTTGGAAATCTATATGAGCTCTTTTAGAAATAGTGTGTAAATTTTGCTGTCTTACTCTAGTAAATAATGCAGTGGATGTAGGGCAGATGCAAATGAAGCTGTGGTTATTCTGCTTCCATCGAATATCACTGTTTTCACTCTTGATTTTTCGGGATCTGGCTTATCTGATGGTGAATTTGTCAGCCTAGGTTGGCACGAGGTATGTATACATGGTATCGCAAGTTATGTTCACAAATAAAGCATGATAGAAGTAGCTATTTATGGCTTAACAAGAAAGATATTTTCTAAAAGTAAAGGCAGGAACTTTATGCATACTTAAGCTTTAAGTCTCTCTTCTTCTTTGTGCCAGAAATTTGACCTTCAGGTTGTGGTATCACATTTAAGAAACAACAAGCAAATATCAAGAATAGGTCTTTGGGGACGGTCCATGGGAGCAGTAACCAGGTACATGTTTTTGCTCTGTTGACGCCTTATCTGATCATTGGTTTTTTCTGCTCTTTCTTTTTTTTATTGTGTTTAATAAGAGTTATTTGCTCTGGGTGTTTGGTAGAATAAGAACACAGTCATAAACTTCCTCTTTCTGGAACTTGATGCAGCATCCTTTATGGAGCAGAAGACCCCTCAATTGCCGGAATGGTCCTGGATAGTGCCTTCTCAAATCTGTTTGATCTCATGTTGGAGCTTGCAGATGTGTACAAAATTCGTGTTCCTAAATTTACAGTATGTGTCATCCTCCAAAACTATCAAGATAGTAATGCAACTACAAAAAAACAGAATCGGAGACACATGCCACCACAAACTTATGCAGTATATGTGGATCTGCATGAACATTCTATTGACAGGATATACATGATTAATGCAATTCTTCAATAACATGATACCATAATAATGTCTCACTGATATAAAATTTTAGCAGTCAAAAAGGAGTTGGATGTATACTTTTGATTCAAGCAACCCGACATCATGCCAAGTTCGTGCCCTACTAATAGCTTTTCAAGGCCAATGTGAATTTTTACTGTCAAGTTGACATGAGTTACAAAAAGGAAGTGACTCTAAGGTTAAGTTCAAGAAAATTACTATTCACAAATAGAACATTCATTGTGTTCCAAATCTACTTTAATTTGAATTTATAGAACTCATGAAGGGTTATTGTTATTAACTGACAATTTGTGTGCTTTGATAAATATTCTTGCCCAGTTGGGGTTAAAAGAAACCTTAAAGGTATTTGGTTGTGGTTTGCATCCTCGTTTTCTTATTTTATGTCGGGATTGTTCCTTCATTAGGTAAAGATGGCAGTTCAGTATATGAGGAGGGTGATCCAAAAGAGGGCCAAGTTCGATATCATGGATCTTAATTGTTTGCAGGTTTGTCATATATGGTTTTGGCTTTTGCAATTCATTTCTCTGATCTATTATGTTGGTGAGATCACGGTCTAATTTTTCATTTGAAAAGAAAGCCCCCATAACTTTGGCAGTGTCAACACACTGCATTAGGGCTTGGGCTATTGAGATTGTTATTATTTTATAAACCTCATTCTAGGACACTGACTTCACTAACAAAACTTGTAAGTGAGGGCAGAGACAAACAAATCAATTTTTCTCATGAGGTCTTTGTCATTCTAGGACTACCATTTTTGTTGATATATTTATTCACTGCTTGTCCTATGTCATGGAACTGCTTTCCTCATGAGGTCTTTGTCCGGGTTCAAACTGTTTTAACTAATTACTATCCGGTCTTACAATGTAAACTAATGTAGCTGTCTCTCTTATCTATTGCAAAAGGATACCTAGAATGAGTTGTTGAAGTCGTCGATGGTCTCTTCCTCACATTCATATGTTGTCATTTGACAATTCCTAATGAGACTTTTTTAACATACTTATATTTGCCATTGTTGGTTAGTTATCATGAAATTATCAATGGATTCATTCTTTTACTTGTTAGTCAGTTGTCATTTGACAATTCTTAAGGTCACGCACTGCAGAACCATGAATATGCTCTTTCTCTAAGCAATTTTTTATTGTTATTCTACTTCTATGTCACTGTTAACATGCACATAATCTTTAAAATGTACAGGTTGCACCTAAAACATTCATACCTGCTTTATTTGGACACGCGAGTGAGGACAAATTCATCCAGTGTCGCCATTCTGACCTCATTTTCAAATCCTATGCGGTATGATGCAGTCCCGAAACTTCTGCCTCTAAGTTATCGCTTATGCGTATCAAACTCATTTCCCATTTTGCCAGGGAGACAAAAACATCATAAAGTTTGACGGTGATCACAACTCTTCTCGGCCACAGTTTTATTATGATTCAGTTTCCATTTTCTTCTACAATGTACTTCATCCTCCTCAAGTTTCCCCTGCCTGTACAAATAGAGCAGAGAAGTATTATGACTTGGGAAACCTGAGGCTCAGCACAGGCATGGATGAGGTAATGTTAGAATGAACTTTTGGAGGATGCTCTACTGCTTTATCTAGTTGATAGGCTCCTTTGTAGGATTTTGGATGAGTGGTGTATGAATGTGTAACACAAAAAAGCAACCTAAGAAAATTGACATTATTGACTTTGTTTATAAGTTTTGTTCAGCTTGCTAGCCGAACGAAAGTAGTTGAGTGATGGTCTCATATTATGTTCTTATATGGCTCAGGAGATCTTTGGTGCTTTCACAATTTTTGTCAGATTTATCCTGCCTAGTTATGACCTTACAAAGATTGCTATTCAAATTTAGCTTTAAGTTGCTGATGCTATGTTGTATCCTGCTTTGCATTTAGAATCTTTTATACGACATCATCGCTGGTCTTCGTTCCATGGGTACTGATTCTGCAAGTTCATCATCAGTTCTTCCTAGCAATTCGGTGACAAGATCTGTTGACGAGCTTCTTTCCGAAAATTCAACAGTTAACGTGGTTGAGGTATATACCTTACTTGGGTGTAGCTTAGTCCTTTAAATTGGTGTTTGACTTCTGTCTGTATCAAATTGCAGGATTCCACTCGTCAAGGCAATGCAATTGGGAGTGACGAGCCATCCCATTTGCAGGTCTTTAATTCATGTACTTTGAATCTAATTAAAACCCCAAAGAACAAATTTGCTCTTTCGTTAAGCTAATAGACTAGGGACTATGGGGTGCCTCATTGTTATGTTATTGGTGATTTTACAAGCAAAAAGTTGTAATTCAATAATTCATCTTGTCACCTGCTGCCCCATCCTTCAGACTTTAGAAAATCTTCTTTTTTTGGGTTCATCATTTTGACAGGTAGCATCCTTGTTTTGCACAAGACATACCCTTGTTTTTAACAGATACTGCGAGGCCCTGCGAGTGTGGAATGTTCTTTTTCGTAATTTGGTGGACTTTTTTGAACTGTTTGCAGGACAAGGAAAATGGCCAGAATGAAGAATGTTGTTCATTTACAAGTTCAAACAGAGAGAGCTGGGGAAGATGCTCATCTCTAGGAGGGAGCGATGATGAACCTTCTGCATGTGCTAATGACAGGCACCAGGTCTCTCTCTCTCCCCCCCCCACCCTCCTTCCTTTCCGGTAATCTCAATTTCAGCTTGTTTTGCTGGATTTATTCATGTCTGGGTGACAAAAACAGATGAATTCTCTCCCTGACTTTGTTGATGAATGATGACTGACTTATCTCCTCGGGACTTTAAATAAATTTTGTCTATTTAGAGCCAAAATGGGCATTAGAAGCCAAATGTAGCCATATCAATGGACCATGAACAGTTATATGCTGGATGATACCTTGCTTAAGACTTGCTACATCAAAAATATGTTCCACAATTTGTAACTCAACTTCACTATCATCTGTCCTTTGCTTATGCAACAAATCTAAGGCAATTTATTTTTCAATTTTTAGATGACTCTCAATGCTCTTGCAACCCCACTTAGAAGCTCGCAACGAAGATCCCCAGAGACCCCAAAAGATGAAAAGAAAAAGAAGAAAAAGAAAGCAGAGCCAACTCCAAAAAAGCCTAAGCGTGAGAAATTTGAGAAACTTGAAGCCTTAAGCCAGCGATTGCGCCTTTGCATTTTAAGAGGAGTCAACCATCAGAGACACCGATCATCATGACACCCTCCATGCTGTAAAGATTATTTGGACCATTGTTAGTAATGTAATTGCTTTCTTTCCTTAATTTTGTATCTGCAGGTTTTCGTACTCTAGCTTTTGTCTTTTTGCCTTATTCCCCAGTGAGTAGGTGTGCATTAATTTCTAGTAGCCATTTCCACTTTGAGCATCACGAATGAGGTCGATTATCGCCATCCTCTCCCTTTCTCCCACTCCCCCACTTGGCACATGCATATGTAAACAATGTGGTGAATCTATGCCGACCAAACATTGTGTGTCAGATGAAAATGGATGTAGCTGTGATATGTTGAGGACTGTTGTGTTAACCAAAATCATCTATGCTAAGTGCAAGTTGAGCCTTTTCGTCAGGAACAAAGACTGGTAATACCATTTTGTGCTTCCCTCAGAACAATACTAAAAGCTTTTGGAAGCCTTCATATGGTTTTCCAATGTTCAAGCCTTACTTAATTATCTATGCGCATGGAACTATTCAAATCAAGTCCTGACATTGGAGATGGATTTGAGGCATGTTCGGCATTTTGCTCATGTGCTTGTCTGGGGATGAGCTCTCCAAGGACACTTCTGGAAACCTGCACCATCTATTTCTGGGACGAACAGTGTAAAGCATTGGCCACTGGGAAACTGATGACGATATGTTTGCCATAGAAAAAGTACATGATTACATAAGGACTTGCAGAAGAAGCAATTGTTATGCTCCCATATGAATGGAAAGCCCCCTCGTCTACCCTCCCATGAGTAATCGCACAACTGGAAGCATTACCTTCTGTGTAGAATAATCGAATTAGTCAGAAATATCCACACAACGGCTATAATGCTGTTGTCATTGAAACTGTTTTTGCCACAGGCGGTTGGGAAGATACAATCCTTGGGTTACACTCAGCTGTGATTTTATCTTCGAACAGGTTCAAAGAAATAGTGTCCAGATAATGTAAGCTTAGTCATTCATTACCAAAACGGTTATTAAGACAGACCTTCCAGGACGACTAGTCAGATAAGACAAGCTCCTAAACTTGTTATTTCAGCTAAGTTTAAAGACTCCCTATAAGTTACACATACAAGGCTGAAAGAAAAAGGTCTAAAGATGCATATTCCATACATCAAAAGAATTATAGACTACCACTGGAGACCTTCCTCAGTTGATCACCAGTTGCAATCGAAATCCCCAGTGAGGGATCAAACTGCTCCCTAGTCAGAAAAGCTGGATGCGATTGCTGGTAGGACGAGTTCAAGCCTGAGTCAAGCATCGGATGTGGGGGAAACATTTCTTCTGTGGCATATGCGCCATCTTTTGTTAGCCTTTGCTTCTTAGCTGGCTTCTCTCCTTTAGGGCTCTCAGCAATAGATTGCACATGGCACCCGGAGTCAGGGGTTTGTGGCTCATGATGAGAAGACAACGATTCATCAATTGAGAGGCTCTTTCCTGGGGCATGGTCCTCGGAGGCCTTCTCCTGAAGTGGGCACTCAGAAGTCGGTGCAGGGGTTCCTGGGTCGGTCTTCTTATCAGATTCCAGGCAATCGTCGCCCAAGCCAGAACCATCTGCAAGTACCCCACTGAGGCGTTGCTGCTCTTCAATGATCTTCTTCAAGTACTTTCCCTGCGCTTCTATCCGTAACTGTAGCTGTCTTTGAACCTGTTAATCCAAGCACATAAATTAACCAGCAAGCAATTGGCCAACAATACTGCATATGTTCATAGATTAGGAATACTAAGGTCTCATCTGAATCTTTCTATAATTGTCTCCGGAACTCACTAATCGGAGTTGGTTCATGCTTTCCAAAAAAATTACCAATACTATACCCAAATGGTCATGCTTTCCAGATGGTCCAAAGTCTCACGGGCTTGCATTGCTATTACAAAACCTTAACCTTTCCCCAATCCACTAAGTTACCTTTCTTTCATGATGTGAATCTTAGATAACTTTCAGCCATAATAGTCAGGACTTCCTCAAGGAACAATTTACTTGACTCTAAAGACGGTCACGATAGTTGCACCACATTTAATGCAAAATTCTTCATTGAATGCATGAGAATGTAAGACTTACCCAAACATATTCATTAATTGCCTACAAAATTAGTTATTCATTATGAAGAGAAAACATGCCTCTAATTGCTCATGCAGTCTTTTTTGCACCTCCATCTGAAGCTTGAGAGCTTCTGTAATTTGCATTCCACTGTAAATGTGAACATAGATATTTCATCAGTTTCATAATCAGAGACCTCAAATGAAATTACCATAAAACTTGAGGAACATGCAGTACCAAAAGTCCGTCTCATCCATTTATGTGAATTTCTTACAAGGAAGACAAGCTAAGAGCCGATTAGAAAGGAAGATTGCACAATTGTGACTTCAAACTCGTTGAAGAATGAATTTTTTTGACTATTAAGAGAAAATTGAATATTCAAAGAGAGAGAAAACAAAGTAAGTCTCACAGATGATTGTGTGCCTGTGTTCTCACAAATAACATCTACTTAAGTCACAAATAACAGGGTAGGCATATTCTACTTACGATGAACCATCTGCATTTGAGGCAATATCTGCTAAATCTTTCTTCTCAGCATTTTTTCCTTCAAACAAAAAATTACGGAAGCATTAAAGCCACTCAGTATCCTCTCCCGTGGTTTAACTTTCAAATAAACTTAATTACTATTTCATGTACATGAAAAGATAAATATGAAAACCACCTACCATCAGAAGAAGAGTCTGGCAAATATTTTGCAAGTCGATATTTCTGCATCATGGGAAAAAGGGACCAAACAATGTAAGCAAGAGGAAATGACAGTCTATACAAAGACCAGCATCAATCAGGAAAATAAAGTCATACAAACCTGCAAGTGACTTTTAACATGGTAGATTGTTAAACCTTGAATTCCCATCACTCTAAGGACGCCTTTAGGAGTGGCCCCTGTAAGAAAACAAACAGAAACTTCTCAATGAATAACCCATTTGATTTTATAAGGTACCCGACAACAGTCTGTCTGAAAAGGAAAAACTCTATCACTAGCTCTCTTAAACTGTAATGTCCACTATATAGCAGTTATCAAGGACTAAACATTCTTTGAGACTCATGTGACAAGCCACGGACTAGAAAGTTTCACTAACGGAATACCGCATCTAGAAGCGCAGTTATCATAGATAAAACAATAGGCAATCAACGGGGTATTGTTGATGCAACTCCTTACTGACACCACACTACCAGTTAATTAATTAGCAGTAACAGGGACAAGACACGTTAAATAAGGGAGTATCTCCTTCGAGGGGAAAAAAAATGAAGTAAGAGCATTCAGCACAGCAACTTATTTGAGAGATTAAAAGGGTGTCTGCTGAATTTCTCAGGATGACAGGACATGATAAAAAACATGTCAATACTAATGATCCATTTTCTTTTTAAAAATGATAAATATCTGATAGATCTCATAACATGATTATGCCCGTAACAAGCACAGAGAAAACAATTTACAGTGAACCTCAATGAACATAACTTTTGAAGAAGAGAACCACCAAGAAAAGCACTTATAAACCTGTACTTGAAACACTTCTAAGCTCAATCCCTGTATACTCACTATCTTAAATCACACTGCTAGTATATCCTCAAGAATAATACTGCATCATGAGACTAATAATAGAGCCCTAGAAAATTTTGTGCATCAAAGGAACAGGGAGGCAAAGTATGCACTCTTATGGTATTTAATTCTTTCCATGGTGCCAATCAAGAAGTAATGCTTAAGGATTTATGCTCTATAAGCATCGAGAAAAATCAAAGCAATTGGCATGGTATTCCATTTCTTTGGAGTGACTTGGGTCTGACCTACTGGCTCACCAGCCCGACATGCCCACATATCGCTTAGGGTGGGTTTCATATCATGTTTTAACCCATCTGAAGAAGGCCATTCATAAATGCACTTTCATGTCCCCTCTCATTCTACGCAAAAGAGGCTGGTCCACAAAATAATGTCAGCATTTAAGGAACATTAAAAAACTGTAATAGCTCACTATATGTAGCAAACTACTGTCCACATGTTGGAAACTTTTGGTATAGAAGATTCTGTAAAGAAATAGATTTTTATGCTTACACAGAGGAAATACAAAAAAAGTGTTAAAACGAAGCTTTGCAACAAAAAGAAGCATGGAATAACTCACTGTCAGGACCCCCGAGTTGTGACACAGCATCAACAAAACGTTCATGAAGCTCATTATTCCAACGAAGCCGCTGCTTTGATGCGAGATTGGAGTTGTTGCTGAGACTGTTTCCTCCATTGGTAGGTACCGTTGCACTGGCACCACAATCTAACTGCTGACCATCAGTAAAAGAGTCATTGCGAACTAGACTCGAGCTAGGGACACTTCTCGGTTGATACATTTACCCTTTACCTGTACAGCAAGGACAAGTTCATCAAGACTATCTTGAAACTGAAAATGGTATCCATGTGTTATATAGTATAGCTGCACAGTAGTTGGTAATTACTAGACAAACATAGCTATGAAAATTTGTAGCTGGAATGTTTTTTCTCTTCTCGTTTTCCTTGAATTAGCAATCTCACCCCCATGGGTAAACCATGGTTACGGGGATTGCAATACCTCCTTGCAAGGTACGATCACGGAACAACATTCCAAATTTGGGCATGCTTTGTTCCAAATGGTCAAATTGGTAATCCAAAAGGCACCTCACTGAAAACTCACTTAATTGAAAGATACCAATATAAAACTAATGGTGCCAGCTCATTCTAGAAGATGATATTGTACGGCCCTTAAACAAACTCATGCTTTTGGATCCATAGAAACTAAGTTAAACAAGAAGTGTTTTCCTTTATTGGATCAATAAAAGGCAATGTTGCATCTTACTTCAAATTAGAAAGCAAATATAATTAATCCGTGACTTTTCCATATTAGAAAATAATCTCAACAAATGCTTCACAGCATAACATGATCCAAATTAATCAATGATAGAGACTACCCCTCATGTATCGCTTTCTTTACAAGCAACAACACCCCCCCGGGGATGAAATGACCAATAACATACCATGATTTAAGTAAAATTGCGATACACCCAAAATCTGTCCTTTTCACTATAATGGTGTGCATGAAACAAAGTGTTGGTTCTTTCTGTATTGAACAGAAGAAACCATATGTCAATTTCCCAATCTATTTATATACATGTTGAGAAACTTCTTAAATGTCATACAGTTGGTAGGAGTTAGTGTGAGACAGCTATAATCATTTCACTGCCCATGCACCTCCACAGATCTAGAATCTTTTCCTCTTGGGAGGTTCTTGCAGTTACTGCAGATACTAATAAGGCCTTCCTGGCGTTGGCAAGGGTAAGTTAATACAGTCATGGCCTTCACACTCATAACTGAGGGAGAAAACCTTTAGATTCCCTCTCACCACTTTTTGGTCATCATGACATTAAAGAAAATAGGAGAGCCATCACATCAATCATCAAATGCAAGGACAAGGGTCTTTCTTTCGCTTTTTTCTTTCCATTTGTTTCATATGGGTGGGGCCGGACCAGGAGTGGTAGGGTTAGTATAGTTTCTTGAGGCCAATTGCTCCTGCCCAAAGAATTCACACAACATTGTGTTGTTGATTTTTTGTATATCTATTCTTTAGGCTAGCATGCTAGTTGCAGTCCATAACAGACATGTCTCTAAGGCAAGACAAAACAGCTGTTGCTGGAAATTTTACCAAGAAAACATGTTCTTTTATAGGTTTAGTACTTGAGGGTAACACTGATATTGACACTATCACAAGGGCATTCAGTTGTACAAGGGACACTCCCAGGCCAGTGCACCAATATCTCCATTCCCATTATAACCTCAGCATGCTCCTACTGCATATACCATATCTTGCAATCCAACAAAAAATATTCTCACCATAGCCACTCCACCCAGGACCCACTTCTCCTGGAGATTTACACACAAACTTCACCTACGCCAACCACAATATCATTCAAAATCCAACTGTTCAACTACATCGAAAAGTACCATGTCGGGTTTCCAAAAGTGGCAAATGCCAGAATCATCAAGCAACAGACATGATCAGAACATCGGCAAAAGCTACCGACTTTTGCCCCCTCTTTCCGCGCGACAATTAAAACAGACATGGAGCGCGTGATCAAGTTCACAATAACTGATCATCAATTCATAAGCCAATCAATCTCAACCACAGCGACTCTAATTCCTCGCCTCCGACACCAAACAAAGGCGAAGACCCGCAAAAGGCAACTAATTTATAAAGGCGGACGCTTCATTCAGGACACAAACCAAACTCCCCACCTCAAAACACAGACTTCTTCGTGGGAAATCGTGATCGACCCAATTTAGCCACAACAATAACAACAACAACAGCAGCATCGACAGCAACAGCAACAGCAACAACAGAAGAGAAACGCACGGACACGCACGGCGCCGTGCAAGTCAGCTGGAATGATACGTACCCGGAATCAGATCGAAAAAGAGTTTCCCAGGAAAATCGGAGATAGAGAGAGACCAATGAAAATGGAAGGAGAGACGAAGGAGATGAAGTTGGTTGAAGCTCCCGACCTTCCCTTTTGGGTACTTCGTTTTTTAACCTGTTTTGTTCGGGGACGGAAGCCTGCAAGACTCTGACTCTCTCTCTCTCTCTCTATCTCTCTGTCTGGTTCTCAGATTCCACTGGCCATGGGTCCTCCCCTTGCTCGCTTTCGCTTCATTTTCGCCTCTTGTTCTACTTAAATCCCACTTCGCGATTTTTCAAAAAATGCATTTCTTTTTTTCTAAAATTTTGGGGGCAAAAAGTTCGGGGTGTCATCAAATGATGTAATTTATATAATATATATATATAGATGTAAAGTTTTTTGGGTTTCAAAACGAGAATATAAAACTTCAAATATTTTAAGATTTTAGAATTAAAAATTACAATTCAAATCAGGTTTTTACTTACTCACCGAAACAGATAACTCGAAAGAACTAGATAAAATTCAAACCGGCTTTACCAAAACAGAGCGAGACATGTATCGGGCAAATTTAGCTCAAATTGAAAATTAGAAAAAGAATAGCGAAATGTTATGGTAAAATAAAATTGAAAGGAAATTGTAGGTATATCACAATTATATACACAATAGATATAAATAGGTGAGTAAAGTGGGTTTTTTTTTTATCCGACAAAAAGAAAGTGGCTATTTTCATAATTCGGAGTGGGAAGTCATTAGAGGCTAATTTCTCTTTATTTAAATTTGCATGAATTTCGTTAGAAAATAGTTTGTTTGGAGGATATTTTTCTTCCATATTTTGCTCTTCATTTCTAAACTCAACATGAGTGGTCATATGTCGAGCTTTGCAACTCAAGCATGATCAATGGAATCTAATATCAAAAACATTTTTCACCTTTAAGGATAATAATTTCATGAATCATAAATAAAATTAACTCAAGGAGAAAATTATAAGAATAATAAGGTAAGAAACATTAGACGGTATTATTCTCACAACGTGATCTGGCATCTTAAGAAGCATTGCATTTCATATTCATTTCTTTGTCAAATCAATCTCCTTGTGATAACATTTTCATGCAAATCTTTTAGTTTCGGCATGGAGTAACCCGTCCATAGTTTGCAGTAAACTTGAAGTACTCGTGCAAATCTACCATGTTTGAACTCGTGGCGGCAATGTCAGGACAGAGCCAAAAGCAAGCATGACTCATGCCTGATCCCCAAAACAAATGATATGAATATCAAGCATAGGCAGTTCCGAAAAGAAATGCTCATTCATGGAGAATTGTTTAGAGATTAAAAATTTGACTATGTTCACGCTGAAGGAAGAGGATGGAGACAGCATAGACAACCAAAACTCTTGTCGTCTTGCCGGAAGATGTGGCCCCTACTTTGGCGGGGGAATCTACGGGTCATATTCCGGCGAAAATTTATGTGATTCCGGTACTCATCAGAACAAAAAGATCACTTTCTTGTTGGCTGGCCTGATAGCAATGCATTTTTTGGACTTTCTGGTGTTTCTTCTGCATGCTTCTTTGAGAAAAGCATTCTGTGTTGTCCTGACCACCATCCTAACCGTACTCCCGAAACTAATAATGCCAAAGATACGCAGGAGCCGGCGATTATCGGCGAATGAAGGGTCTTTGTTTTCATGACTGGAGTCGGCTTTTCCGAGATTTGAGTTGGCACGATTCAATTGACTGTCACTGTTTGAAGCGATGTGGACATCAGTTACTTCTTGATGTCTGCCTGGTCGAGGGAGATTAAGAGAGTACTGGTGCTGTACATTCGTGGAATAGTCTGATGAGAAGCATGATACAAGAGGTACAGACGAGTGTCGTCGAAGAACTCATGACCATCGCGATTATTCCATCGACATCGGTTGGCCAAACAAAGAGCCATATCCAGTTTCATTCGGGATTTCAATCTTGTGATATATGATTGATGAGCTTTCAATTGTGTAAAGATGGAGTAAACTGCTTTCTCAGCCTTAGCATTGCCTCCTGCAATATACCAACCTTCAACTCCAGGAACAGCACAAATAAATTGCTCTACATTTGTCCTCTTGAATAGTTGTAAAGCAAGATTCTTTAAATTCCACCATGATTACATTTTCCATGGCAACCATAAATGCAAAGCTCTTAGATTACAGTTATCTTCTTCTTTTTTTCTAGATTACAGTTACTTCACCAGCCACATACGCATCAGTCGAAAATCCCTCTAACGTGTACAATCTCCTAAGGAGATCAAATCTGCTGGCCAAGCATCTCGTGTTTGTGGAGAATGATCCAGAGGTTGAAAGCTAAAAGAGTCCTGGCATTCTGATTGTCAATAATTTACAGGTTTCTTAGGCAGTTTTTTCAACTGTTTCTGCCAATGATGAAGAGGACAAAAAGAGAACTGGCGTTTTCTTTACACTTGAAATTGCAGGGCAGGCTAGGAGCTAGGCCAATTAGCCAGATGAATTGAATACAGAATATTCAGCCCTACATCCCAAAGCCAGTGAGTCCATGAGGGCTTACCTGGGGCACAGCGACATCCTGGATCTTCAACTTAGCTTCACTCCAAATAAGGGGTGCACTTGTTGAGTCAATGCCCATCGGCCGTTTCTTTCCTCCAGCTGGAGATTCTTCAAGAGCTAAAATTCTGGGACTCTCGTGTGAGGTCAAGCAGCTTTCAGTAGAGCAATCGCCCCTCTGGGAATGGAGGCTCGGTGGCATTTCATCCTCCGTGCCATGTACTGCAGCCACCTCATGTGAGTAAAAGCCAAGTGGATCAATGGACATGTTTCTTGGCATCCTAATTCCATATGCCTGGCATTTTTGGTTTTCCATATCAATGATTGTGCTACCAATAAATTGGTCAGCCAGCATCTTGCAAGCCCTTTCAAGCATTGCCATGTATCTTCTCTCTGCATCCTGGCGTATTTGCAAGCGCTTCTCAACCTACATAATATACCCAGGATCAGACAACTCAGTAATAGATCTAGATCTCCTGTCAATTCCCAGAATATATTATGTTACTCTTGGCCAGAAATCAGTTAGCAATTCGGAATATGGAATGTGTGCTAACATTCCAAAGATGACCAGAAAAACCAGAATAATATAACCCATGGTCCAAAACTTCTATGAGGAACTCCAGTTCCAGAGAGATCACAGACTTCTCCTTAGAACAGCCCAAAAGGAAAGGAACTACAGTATGTATTTACATAGGGTAAACCAATTACCTCAACTTGAAGATGTAATTTGCTTTGCATTTCCATTTGTGCTCTTAATGCCTCTTTGACTTCATAATTTCTGCCAAAGCCGGTGATCCTCAAAAATTAAAATTTCAAGACACAAGCACATGCAAGAAGAAGAACCACAGGGAGAAGGAAGTTCAGACAAACTTGGCCTTACTCATTCAGATCAGATGATGGTAAGCTTGGGGTAGAATTACCACTACCAGGGTTTTCTAAAAGGTAAGAACCTGACAACCCTACAACAAAACAGCCAAAGCGAAAAGTGTAAGATAGAAAATCTGCAAGCGGATAGAATCTAAATATTCTAAAATAGAGGATAATATCTGGCTTTTCTTCGTCAGCCCAAGATACTTCCGTCAAGGATAAATCAAATAATGAAAAGCAATGTCATACCATCCTTGGGTGCATCAGCCCCATCTTTCCCTGATTGCTTGCCTAGCCTGTATTTCTGAATAAAAAAGAAACACCATAATTAGTCGTTGATCACCAGATCTCCATCGAATAAGGCATTTTTGTGATTTAGCATGCTATAACCTGGAGGTGACTCTTCAAGTGGAAGAGCGTCAACCCTTTCACATTCATTGTCCGCATAATGGCCTTTGGGGTAGCTTCTGCAAATTGAATCCATGCCTTCATAAAATTAATGGGACAGTAATAGAGAACTCCCAACTTACAGATACATCAAATTTAGGTGACTCTCGAAACATGCAGGTAAGCACCAAAACAAGTAAACACAACCTACATTGAAACCAATTAAGAGAAGATGGGAGACTTCAGCTGCCGTTTTATTCCTCAATCGTTTTCACGGTATATCCAAATTGCCTTTGGGGTGATTGCCTAGGTGAAAAAACAGGGCAGGCCAAACCAAAAGCAGAACACACCAAGTCTAAATCTTTCCATGCAACATGCAACCCATAAGATGTGCTTCACCCATGTCAATGTTAAACATGACAGCGTCACATTACTATCAAAGCCAAGACACAGCAAAGCTAAGGCTAGGACTATATGTTTTGCCATCTGCGTCTCTCCTATAATAGCTATTGGGTGCTGCAAGAACACAAGAGAGCCTAAAGAAAGAAAGATCCTGCAGCATAAGATACAAATGATGAAACGAGATTTCAGAACTCCAAGACACAAATTATGACACAAGATTACAGAACTCCCAGGCTTTGAGAAGGATTTTATATGCAATTTGTCAATGTGTGAGATTCAACACCACCATGCATCTAAATGAGACTTCAAGATAGCAGCCTCAACTCTTTTTGGGTCAAAACAAAAGCACTGGAGAATTGAAAAGAAAAGGCCAAAAGCTCACTTTCATTCGTTGATATACAATGTGGGGACAAACAAATCGCAATTAACATTGGATCATTTTTAAGAGAGGTTTATGGAGAACCTAGATCCTTCAGAAGACTCACGATTATAAAAAGATGAATCACGAGGAATGACGTAAAAGATTCATGTAGCCAACTCCACTTAGTAAATAAGGTTCGATTATTGTTGTTTATGTAGGTGGATTTTCTTTGAAAGATCTCAATTTATTTAAGTATGGAGTTACACTTCATTACAAACAAAACAGTGTAAAATGATTCATGTAGCTGACCTAATGGGAAAAGGTCAGTTGTCATTATTGTTACAGGTGTGAACCAACTTCTCAGTTATACTGCTCTATAGAGCCTGGATGATTTACTAGGTGGAAGACCAAGGGTAAATAAAGGATCTTCACATAACCTTTTCTGTCTACACGTAAGTTCTACATAACATTCAAAGCTGGTTCTTCCATGGAAAGTATATATTTATCCTGCTAGGATATTTGTGCAACCTAGCAAACTGCTAGCATTTGACTGAATCTCAGAAAACCAAAAGGAAAAACTCATGATTTTTACCAAGGAATCAAGAAATGATGCCCCGTTCCTATCAGCCAAAACATTAAATATAATAAACACAACCATGTATAGGATAAGAAAAAAAAACCGACACTTGGACGAAATATTTATGCCAATACCTCAACTGGTAGCAACTTAGCAATGTTAGTATCAGACACTACTCTTAAGGTTTGTCTTATTCAGTTTTTCTATCTGATTGCATGTGTAAAAAAAGCCCCTACAGCTCGATCATCCTCTATTTTCTTGAGAAACTCCACATGTGTAAGTTTTGCAGATTCACTCCCATAGCAAAAATGTTCAGAACATAAGTTGCATTCAGAGCAATAAATGACCACTCTAGGTTTCAGCTTTCCAAAAGTTGAGAGCCAAGCGTTTTTCCGTTATTTCAAGAATGAGGGACATAAATGAACATTCAGAGAGAAACAATTGTGTCTTCAGTTTCATTTAAAATATGTATGCTACAAATATCAATTAATGTACCAAGCACAATTCTGAAACCCGAGCATTACAAAAGGAAAATTAAATTCTCAGAAAATTTCATATGAATACTAAAATCAGAGAACTACTCAAAAGTCAACCAAATGCCGGAGATTTTCTGCCATGTCTCCGCTGATCTCTCTCAGTCACAAATGAGATAAAGAGAGCACCGATATCATGAAGCAACCAATATAATAATGTAAGTGGCATATCTTCTCACAAAACACAAGCACATCTACCAATGCAAGGAAGTCATCACTCAAGTCCATGCAAAGCTAACAAGCAATAAAACATGCAAGCCTCTTACACAAGTTGGCTGGGGACCTAGAAGAAAATGGTGATGATTTCTAAATCTCTTCCTGCATCAGGAAGAAGGTAATCTTGACCTCTGGCCATTAATTAGCTATTATATGTCATCCATTTAAAAATAAATAAAAATGAGTAGATTAGAAGCACCAATTCGCAATGGGAAAATGACCTGGAAGCTTCCCGTCAGTCACTAAAAGTACCCAATTTCAAGCCCAAATGACTTGGAAATACTCGCGATTACTATCTTTTCTTGGATGAACACCCAAAACATTATTTTGGGCCAAAAAAGAACAAACAACTAACTTATACCAGAACCTCGTATGGGAAAGACTACAATTATTTCCCCATTCAACAAACTGCTTAAGATTTTCTAATTTAGATTGACTTTCAGTTCTTGCCTAAACAAAGACTCCAAGACCAACTATTTTGCAGCATAAGCCCTTACAATTCCTCTTTGCTCTACAACCTGAGCCTGTCGACTGTATTAGATCACTCCAGCTTAAGATTTTGTTTGTCTCAACAGTTCTGCAACTAGCATTTTAGGCGAGTAGTAAATTTCCTCCCAAATAAGCAAATTTCTAGACTTTTACAACTTCACTAATCCCTCGTTCTCTTGTAAAGCAACACCTCATTCGAGCCCAAACAAAACCTCTCAGCGAAACCCAAATGCCCCGCGTCAAATCCTACCCTGAGAAGTACCAAGGACAACATGCATTCTCTCACTGACTCCACTCTGCGCAAGTCCCAAACAGCAGCCTAAAGTGAGGATCCCAGGAGAACGACTGAACCAACTAGACACTCTCAGTCTCAGCTGAGCTACCAAAGTCGAAACCTTTCCAGCAGGATAAAAGTGGGGAAAACATCACGCACGTCCATCCCATCAAACCAGCGCCAAAACCCAAACACGCCTCGCGAGAAAGAAAAGCAAACGGAATCCGAGGAGATGCGCCCGGGGGTTGTTGGGGGGGGGGCTACTCACTGCTAGCTCCGCCGAGCTGGGTGACGGCGTCGACGAAGCGCTCGTGGAGATCGGTCGTCCAGCGGAGCCGGGGCTTGGGATCGGAGGTCAGCACGAGGCAGGGGTCCCCCCGGTGACCGGGGGGCCCGCCGCCGCCGCCGAAGTCGTCGGCGCCGATGAGCCCCTCGTGGGGCTGGATCATTCTCGGGAACATCAGCTCCAAACCCTAGCAAGGCACCGCCACCCACCGCACCCGCCGGCACCACCGCCGTCGGAAGCTCGGAAAGGCGCTCGGACCGCCGGCGAATCACGGCGGATTCGGAGAAGCAGTCACGGACACAGAGAGAGAGAGAGAGAGAGAGAGAGAGAGAGCTGAAAGAGCAAGTGGCAGTAACAGTAAATATGAAATGATGATGATGATGATGATGACCCCTCAAAAAGCTTTTTGTCCGCGGCGTTAAAAATCACACCTTTTTCCCATTTTTGTTTTATTTAATTTAATTTACACATGGGGAAAAGGAAAAACAACAAAGAGAGAGAGAGAGAGAGACAGTCCGTACGGAGATGGCTGGTCGCGGCGCTTGCTTCTCTTTTCTCGATATTTTCGTCGCTTTCTGCGCTTTCCTGTTCAACCCTCCTCCTCCTCCTCCTGTTTGACGTTACCTTTGATTGCAAGCTTTTCTTTCCATGTGTCTGAATGTGCTGTCATATGGCTCATCAGCAACAACCCCCTTCTCGAAGTTTGCCATGATCTCTCTCGCTGGGCCAATCCCGATCCTTGAAGATCTCTAGTGTCTACATGGCACGACCCTTTTGCGTCGTGCATTTGGATGACCAAATTATGGTAGAAAAGCCTCGGATATCACCATTGGTTCGCATGAAGTTTCATGTATGAGACATTCTTCTATGGATAACTCTTTAAGATGAGAAGATAAAAGATGATGTTAGGCAGTAAGCTTGGTCAGGACATAAAGATAAAAATGTTAGGACGATGATGAATCATGAAGGAAAAGACTTCATCCTTTACTTTTATGCTTTTGTCTCTACACTTTTAATTGCGTTCGTGTTTTCATTTGTCGTTCCTGCCAAATTCAATTGCCCCATTCGTCTTACTATGTCTTTTGGGAATCCGATGCGGATTAAAACTTAATCAATATGAACATCTGTACAAATGTCGCCATAGGAAATTTTAACCAAATGTGAATGATGCTAGAGTATGATGTCATGTCCAGCTGGGGTTGCCCGGATTTTGTGCCGGGTGCGCCTCATCGGGAAGATTTGCGATATTAGAAACAACTTATTCAGGATAAATTAAAAGTACGGAGAGAGCCGGGAGGACTTTCCTTAAAAAAAGCATGAAGGTAAAGAGATGGAAAGGGGGAGTCATATCTATAATTATATTGAATTCTTTGGCAAGACTGTTGCTTTCTCTTGTGGTGGTGGTGCAGTTGGAGATGAAGACCAAACGAGGACTTAAATTATTGGGGGAGTTTGTTGCTTTGCTGTGAATGGAGTAGATTTCAATTGCAAGTGCGCCGACCAAGTAAGGCCACTTTGAATAGACTATAGTTTTCGGTAGCTCTTCAGAGAGGGAATGGTTCATGGCCTAAAAACATCATCTGTCTCAATCATTTGAGAACCCCCGAGTGGCCGACTGAATTGGGTAAGACTCCGCTGACATGATGGGAATCGGATTCCCGAGCTACTGTGAACGCGATGTCGATCCTGTTCAGACAAAGCTCTCAATTACCCCTGGCTGCTGGCCAGGACTGTGCTGGAGAAATGTCAAATCTTTTGAAGCCATTCGAATACTGAGGTGGCTGTCTAGTCCCCTTTCATCTCCTGCTTCAGCCCAACCTACCCCTGAGGAAAAGGCACTGTCTTTTGCTCATCTGAAGGGGGTGAACGATCGACAGCAATCCAGCCTTCCAGAGAAACACAGCAGAATTGGAACACGGCGTCGGCAAGTAAGATTTGATCGGAAAAAATCAAAGGGTTGCCCCCACAAGGACTATAATTTGGGTACAGAGAAACCTTTCACTCTCTGTAATATCGAAAGCCAATACAAATGAACTGAATCCGAGACTCTGCCAAAAAACCGTCTCACACTTGGATGCTTGATAACTTGTATACGATTCTTTATGAGCTATACTGTCATGGGTTGGTTCTCTTTCGTGGAAGCCATTTCAAGCATTAGAGGCATCAGCTTCTCCTGGAGCAATCCGTAGATTCTTTCCATCTCTGGATGTGATCTGTCCCCGGCAAAGAAAACGTGGCTTTTCCCATTTACTTCTATTTGACTGAAGCCCGGAACTTTCCTCACATTCTGTTCCTTCATTTTCTTCCTCACTCGTGCAAATTCGCTCCACTTGCCACTAGCGGCAAAAGCATTAGCCCATAGCACATAAGGCCCTGCGGCAGCAGGCTCTAGCTCTATTAGCTTCTCCCCGAGGAGATTTGCTAGACTATTGTGTCCATGAAACCTGCAAGCGCCAAGGAGTGCGCCCAAGACAGCACCATCTTGTTCACACTGAGGCATTTTGCTGAAAACCTCCAAAGCCTCTTCTACTTGTCCTGCCCGACCTAGCATATCCACAAGGCAACAGTAATGCTCCGCTTTCGGTTCTAAAGCATATGCAGCAGCCATCGAGTTAAAAAGCATCCGACCTTTCTTGACCATGCCGGCATGACTACAAGCTGATAAAACCCCTACAAATGTGATCTTGTCTGGTGTGTCTCCTGCCCTTAGCATGCGTGCAAATACATGCAATGCATGGCGACCATATCCATGATTTGCATAAGATAATATCATTGCAGTCCACGAGACGATATCTTTGGACTCAAGATTCTCAAAGACTAGCCTAGCAGAGAAAAGATCCCCATTTCTTGAATACATGGTAATAAAAGCGTTTGCAAGTGGTGCATCATGCTCAAACCCAAGACGTATAACTAGTGCATGAGCTTGCATGACTTCTAATGTGCCTTCGCACGAGGTCAAGGCGCTAGTGATAGTTGTCTCATTTGGTGTAAATCCAGATCGCCGCATGTGAATGAGGAGGCGTAAGGCTTCACCTTCTGGGCCATGTCTTGCGTAACCATCGATCATGGCATTCCAGGTGACTATATTCCTTTGTGGTGTTGAGCTGAAAATTTCATTAGCTTCAAGCATAAGCCCTTCGCCAATGTATGCTGTGACCATAGCATTCCATGAAGCAATATCTTTGTTAGGCATTTTCTCGAAATACTCCCTTGCGTGTTCAGTCATTCCGTTCCGTGCTAGACCAGTAACCATAATAGTCCAAGAAACTTCATTTTTTTGAGGCATCGTATTAAACATCTGAATGGCTTCAGTTACCCTATTGCCATCCATCAAACCTGAATCAAGACATTCCAAGAGTATGCATTCTTCTGCGGCATTTCCTTGAAGAGCTGCTCCGCTTCATCCAATCGACCATTATCAATGTAAGACTTGATCATCACCGTCCAAGCAACAATGTTCTTCTCAGGCATCAGATCAAAAGTTTTACGAGCTTGATCAATCAAACCATTGCAAGCATAACCTTGAACAACACTAGTCCAAGAGACCACATTCTTGTCTGGCATTTGTTCGAAAAGTGCAAGACCCTTGTCAACCTGCCCTCTCCTAAAGTACCCAGAAACCAAACTAGTCCACGAGTACACATTCCGCTCCACCATTTCGTCGAAGACCTTCTGGGCATCACCCATTCGGCCAGCCTTTGCATACCCGTCTATCATCGCTGAATCAACTCCCACATTTCTCCCAGGAATTTCCCGGAACAGCTGCTCGGCCTTGAGAAGATCGTTGTCCTTGAGGTACGCCTTGATCATGGATGAATAAGAGAAAGCATCCCGCCGAGGCATATCGTCGAACACCTTCCTCGCTTCCTCGACTCTGCCCCCGCGACCCAGTGTCTTGATCATCACGTTGCGGTCACGGATGTAGGGATCGGCGGTCGACGTTGGAAGCGAACTCAGAGCCCTGGGAATCCGAATCCGACTCGTGTACCTTCTGAGAAACCGTCTCACGGGGGAAGAAAGCAGGGGCCCCCTGCAGACGCAACGATTTGCGGCGAGAAGCTTGAGAAAGCTCAGGCGGAGAACAGGGCGGGCTCCGACGGGATGCATGGCGATGACGGCGATGACGATGTTCCATATACGCCTTGTGTCATCCACTTCGATCCCGAAGGGTGTTAAATTCTCCACAGTGGAGTCTCTTTGGCCAGAGCGTGTGGCTTCTTGCAGAGGGAGTTCGGTTCTGTAACTATTATTTCCCAGCTTGCCCAACGGTTTTTATGTATGCCCACTTGAGCCATTATATAATGACGTGATTCATTTTATTTTTAAATGTGATAAACGAGAATATTAGTTTTTATTTATTAGGTTAATATTACGAAAAATCTTAAATTAATATTAAACTCAAATTCTAATTTAGTATGCCCGTGATAAATTTAACTTTTATTAGTTTCTATTAAGTTTTACTATCAAATTGAATAGTTAGATCATAAGTGACAATTGACAAATGTATCAATTTAGAACTTTACCATTTGTTTGTCATAAATGTACCATTTTGTTGTTTTTCGCATTACTAATCTAATTTAACAATCTTATCACAAATGTACCAATCTAGAAATTTTTATGGTCAAAAAATTAATTTGAAGTAAATTTATGAAAAGTATATCAATTTTGAATTTTCATAATATTAACCCTTTTATTTACTTATGTACTTATAAATAAATGAATCGATTAAATTATTTAAGTTAGATGTGAAATTAAATTGTGAATGGAATTTTCTGAGGAAAATATAAAAACCCTTAAGAATAGGAGCTTTCTTTTCTTTATGACAGAGGATAAGAAGCATGACATACTAGTAGCTTGAGAACACAGGAAGATGAAATGTGCACTTTTTTTTTTTTATTTTTACACAAACATGCACAGTCTAATGCTGCCTGAGATGAATATCTAAAGAGATGCCCTCTTGACTGATGTCTTCTTCCAAGAGTAATTACAAGTCAATAGTTTCAGACGATGATCGCGAAAGTTATGGAAGGAAAATCCTCGAAAAATCGCCATAAGGAACCCCGCTCCAATCCAGGTTAATCCTATATCAGCACCTTCTTTGCCCCAAAATGATCCTCAAAATATTGCCGGCGACATATGATTTCGCCTGGATACAATTCTTTGATTATGTTTTCCCTACCTCTCGAGATCAACTGAAGGCTTGGACAGCATTGGCAATCAACCATATGAGTCTCTACTCGCTCTGAATTTCGGGAGTTCCAAACATCTGATTCGCTCATGCAACCAAGCGAGCCTCACCAGATTCTGGAATTATAACATCGAGCCTCATCATGGGTTTGTACATCACAGGTATCTGTGCACCTGCCTGCATGCAGATTTCTACAACGGCGGGAGCCTTGCCGTAATATGACTTGAGCGCACTCGTCAGAGGAGGTCCCTTCGGGTCCCGCGCATGCCACACATAGTTAGGAGGGAAAACTTCGTCCGGTGTGGCGTCTTGCCAGCCATGCTTACCATCCCTCCATTGGTGTTTGAATTCCCCACAGAGCTTTGCATTGTGGCCCCAGGGCCCGACGTGAACCTCTGAGCAGTACCCACAAGCCTTGACTGTATAACTCTTCATCAATCTCTTAACACCAGATCGGACGGTCCGGTATGCATCCATTGTCTCTTGTGCTATCCTAGGTACCTCTGACAACAAGGGAGGTGGGAATCGCTCATAAGCCCCATGGGTATCGAGTTCAACAAGTGCAGACAAATCTGCAGTACGCCATGGCCTAGGCTCTTCTACATATTCACCTCGATTAAAAACTTTCCTTCCGATCATTCTGATGGGTTTGGTTCTTCGACGAGAAGGATATTCTGGTATATCCACTCCGGCTTGGATGCACAGCTCAACAACAGCTGGAATTCTATCATAATCAAAACGAGTCTCATGCATAACGCGCCTTCCAAAAGGATCATAAAGGTGATATGACTCGACAGGAAGTAGAACATCGTTGATGGAGCCCCGCACCCATGAGTGGAAGCTTCTACGCTTTGCATTAGCTGAACCTAGGCAATCCTGAATTTCATGGCCAGTCTCAGCCACATGAACTTCCGAGCATTTACTGCCAAAACACAGGAAAAAGATTAGTTCCACTAGATAGAAGACCCACTTGAGTGGAGCTCCTCAGCGAATGCATCATTCATCTGGGAAGACAATCAACTTTATATTAATTATAGGCTAAGTAAAAAAATTTCACCTGCAACCATATACAGGAATAACATGCAAGAGCTGTGCGACTCCTTTGATCAGAACTTTCCAGGCTTCCAGGACATCATAAGCCACCGGAATCAGTCGAGGTACTAGCAAGCCATTTTTTGGAGGTTCAAGGGGCTTTTCTATACCCATTTGAGCAAGCTTTTTATTCATTCTCGATTCCCGCAGGATCTTTTTCAGAGGGACAGGATAGGGTTTCTTCTTTTTCTTGGGCAGTATGGGAGGAAGATCAATGTTTTGGGGAAATGCTTTTTTCTCGACTGATGAATCTTGTCTAGGCCTCTGACTGGCACATAGGCATGTCCTCTTGATTCGTCGACCAAAAACTTTGCATTGCTCATTTTCCAACTGCAGATCAAACCAGAAACTTGGATATGAGAATGAGAGGTCAGCCTCCATCAGATTATTCAAGAGAGTTGCTGTCGAACTAATGAACAGGGTAAAACATCCTTAATAGTACTACTGAAGAATTAAAGTGTTCATTCATCAAGGAAGATATAACAAAATAATCTCTATGGTAAGCCCTATGTCTCGTAATCCAGTTATGCATTTTCACATTATTTCTCATTTTGTCTTTCACACTAACAAAGACTAAAGTGGCCTTTCAAATCAAAGGGAGACCTGGGAATCTGGTGTACATCTTTGAAATACTCAGCATGGACAGGAAATCATCAGGAACTGTCTCATATTAACTTAACTTTTAAAGTCCATATGAGCTTAATGAAGTGCCAGATATCCTCCTGTCACAGATGATGCAGATTGCAGGCCCCCAAACACTTGAAAAACTATCTCATGTTAACTAGCTTTTAAAGTCTAAAACATACTCTGTCATAAGACTTGGGCATAAAAGTATATCTTCCATACATGACATTAACCTTACGCAGCTCATATTTTGGCGGCCATAATAATTCAAATGCCAAATGCTTAAATGACATGGGATTGACACGTAACAGCAGTGGCCAATCATAGCAAACAAGCACATGGCAATCTACCTAGACACATTCAGTAGATCTAAAACTTCTATCCCTTGCAGAGAAATTGTTTAAAGAACAAGAGATCTTTCTCGAACAATCACCTTGCCCCTCATTCTTCGAGAATTAGAAAGATCCTTTTCTCAAGTTTCAAAAGAATTCGAATTTGGAATTCTATTCCATTCTAAAATTCTATTAAATCATAGAAATTCTATTGATTAATTATAATTCTATTAAGTAATAAAAATATTAACTAATCAAAAAACATCGGGAATAGATAGTGCAAGAGCAGAGCAAACTGCTAAGCAATTGGAAAAGGAATTTTCTGAAGCTAGGTACATAGATGAGATACTATTGGCAAAATAAACACAACATGGAAGAATGGCAAAGAAAGAATGTAAACCTTCATCCCAAGAGTATATGACCTTAAAACTGACAAATTAAGCCACTTATGCTCCATCAGACTGGGCAGGAACCTACATAAGAAAACCATTTGCTCTCTGTTATTGTATGAAATAAAAAAAAAATACAATGTCAAAAAGAATGGCTCTACAGTTTTGGTCAGGTGAGCTCAATCACATGTCTTGGCTTGCAAAATTTACAACACAATTTCAGAGACAAGCATCTGTAGCGTCTGCTTTGCTGAAGGAATGAAGTCCAAAGAAAACATTTCTGCATGGGAACATAAAGTAGCTATTCCACAGCTATCATCTAAAGATTGGAAGACTTATTGTTTTTCCACTCTGTATTTAACTTAATTGAGACAGAGAGGTGCCCAATTGCATTTAGAAAAATAATAGAAACAAAAGTAGTTTGTGATCACTAAGCCATTCAGCAGATGTGGCCCAAATGTAACACAATTGTTTTCATGCATTTAAGATCGATACTTTCATTCTCTCAAGAAGCTAACCAAAACAACCATTAAACATTGCTCACCCTGCAACTATAATGGAAGTGGACCAAATAATCAAGGATGGTACTTTACAGCAACCATGTTATTTCAGTGCAGTATTTATATCAAACAGATTGTTTGCACACACTTTTCACTATACAAACTACCTATAAGATGACAACAAGTGAAGTAGCAGCACAGTTTATGCAAAACTAAGCAACAAACCAGTGGTAGTTCATTCATAAAAGCGAAAACAAAACCCAGCAACACATAATTACGCAACAAGCCGGTAAACAAAAAGTCACACTATAAACAATCTTTTGCTATTGCAGAAAAAAAGGAATAGGGCCATTCGATCCTCCAAAATTCCAAAGCAATAGACAAAGATGTGCCCAACAGAATAAATGCAAGAAAACATAAGAAAAACAGAACAAGAGCGCTACTTCTCCATTGATGGAAAAATGAACTCTAACTGTGCAACTCACCACCCTGAGATAGAGTCCATAAAATCGACGATGTCGAGGGCCACTGCTGGAGCATTTATATCCAAGAACTTTCGTATCTCCAATTCTCGAAATGCTGAAGAACAAAACTTGAACTGTAAGTTTAGCTAAAAAACAAAATCAAACACTCTTAAAGCACAGAACACACGACATTTTCCAAACCCAATTGGCAAGACATGGGTGACGATCACAATGGACGGACAAGTGAGAACAGAGGGAGAAAACACAAGATACCCATCAAGCTTTGACCCCAATGAAATGAAATTAACAAGAGGACCGTACAACGTGACATGAGCTACAGGTCTAAAGGAAGAACCTTTTTTCCACAAGACAACGCAAGAGACCGTCATCCCAAACAAATTGGACAACAGACCAAGTTGGGAAAATTCACAGAGAAAAAGGAAGAGATGGAAATCGAGAACGAGGTCTAAGGTTACCTGTCGCTCGATCCCGTGCGTGTTGGTCGCTCGCGTCGAGACTCGGAGCGGAGCTTGAAGCAGGCGAAGCGAAATATCGTTGCGTTTCTTGTGGATGGGAATGGGAGAGCAGCGAAGTGAAGAAGATGGTGACTGTGATGGGCTTGAATTTGATACTCGCAATCCGCATTCATGAGGCCCGTCTTTGCTGGCCATTATTCAAGTTTCAAGAAAAGCGAATTTCGATCCCAAGTTCAAGCCCAAAGACTTAATTTAATTCGTTTTGATTGATTTTCATACAATATAAATCTATTAACCAATGCCCGACCCAAACCATACCATAACTATATTGGACTCAATCCCTATTGCTAAAAAATTTTCATATTTAATTAAATTTAGCAAATTTCATGAAAGAGTGAAAAGAAAGTCATAAATTGAGTCTAATTAAATTATAGATCCATTTAATATTTATATTATTTTTGGTCTTACCATTTTAAATCTATATATAATTCATTTACTGAATATAACTGACTTATACAATAACTCAACTCATCATATATTAATTTTTTTTAAATTGAACATCATATATGAGTTAAGAAATGAGTAACAATGGGTTTTTAACCCATTTTGACAGGTTTATACTTTGCAAACTCATATGCAGTGTGACCAATCACGTTTCGACAAGAGCTATGTGAACATCTTTAGCATGGTGGGAAGATAGCAAGAGAAACCACCAAGATACAAACAGTAATAAATTCTTTTCGAACGAAAGGACATTAGATGATCTTATTTGTCGTTCTCCCCATGACACCTTTGATTTTCTACATATTAAATTGCAATGCCATGACAGGTACAACTTTCCACTAGCAGCTGTGAGACGTTTGTCAAACACCTCACAGAAAGCACCAGAAAGGCCCTACTAACTACACTTGATGTAAAAGCTTTGCTGCATAGGCACCCTTTGGTGGAGGCCAAAGGAAGTCAAAGGAGTCGAAACTGTTGATGCTCACAACTTGGGCCATCAGCTATTGCCCAAAATTATGCAACTTACCGAGTATAATCTATTTTCGATTCTGCTCTTATTTATATTTAAAAAGGTATGAAGGATTCTTTTCCAATTTAACAAAAATCTTACATCCAAAGTTCCAAAAGGCAAAGCCAGATCCACAGCACAAAATTGACATTACAAGGCTTAAAGGGAGAAGGGGTGAAGTTGTTATACAAAATTTGATAAATCCAAGCAGACACAAGAACACAAAGGCAAATAGATCTATCTAGTCTCTCCTGTCCAAATTTTCTAATTCTATACAACCAAAACTACAGGTATTGTTCCCTCCTGACAAACTATATGGCGACACAAGCGAAAAATCATTTACAGCCGGTTAACACGGAGTGTATCACATGCATTAGAAGGCGGATGCTGTTGGCTTCAGACGCTGAGACAGTGGGGAGATTCCGATGATGTCCTAGTATCTGGTACACCTGTTCAAAGATTGGTCTCACGTGCATTGCAATCATTGGATCACCTGGGTTGATGACGACTGCAACATCCGTCATCCAACTCACCTTCCTCGATGTTTCCTTGCTCATATCACAAGCCAGCTGCTGGAGAAGAGCAAGAAGCACTCCCTGGCTCAATGGTAGTGGAGAGATGGTGAGGATCTTCTGCAGATCGACCTGGCAATAACAGAGTAGAGTCAACCATAGAATGTAGCTTCCAACTCATAATCTTAGCAAACAAACACCATATGAATCAGGTATTCGTAGTCATTGCCCCTTACGTTGGGCCATCGATTTAATGTGACGATGGAATAAAAAAAATATAAGGCACACCCAATAAAATCCTTCGCATCCAGTGCCATTTAGAAAAAAGCATCAGAAACCGGAAACCCAATAGCTCCAAGCCAAACATGTAAACTTGTCAATAATCCTTTTGCTTACTACATTTGATTGATAAGGAGAAGGTATACATCCCAACTAAAGAACATGCAAAGAGAGCCCTGTCACGGAGGACTTTGTAATTGAAAAGGCCAACAGGCAAAGACCAAAAAAATACTAGAAATTGTATAAGCCGACAGTGATCACTGGAAAAAACAAAGTATGAGTCAAACAATCCATAATCATATTGCCTGTATTGAAGATTTGACATAAAGAAGTGGCAATGTGCCTGCTAATTGGTTTGCTGCTTTTGGTCCTTTCTCGAGAGTACATATAGCATAACAACAATTTGAAGGCAATCCAATAGAGCAGAGACTAACATACCTGACTACATAGCCAGGATACAATTGAGACGTCACTTTTGTGTAGGGCTGCAGTAAAGGCTTCTTCATACTTGTTCTCAGCTATCAATCTGGATAACTCTTTAGTTGGATCAATTGGTGCCTCAGCCTGCTGTGTAACAGAACAAATATTTGTCAGGATAGAAAGGAACTTTAGATAAGGAAGCACCACATGCTCTTATAGATTATTTTTAGATAACAAAATGACCCATTTTGGAGCCTATTTAAGAAGAGAATGGTTTCCAGGAACATACAATATCATGCAGACCGGGCAATGGCCCGTTACTCAGCTGAGAAACCAAGGGATTTGCAACATTAGAACTTGCGCCAGCAGTTGCAATAGCTAGGAGCTTGCGCTGGCCCTCAATCAGTTCTCCACTTAATGTCTGAGTAATCGATGAAGCTGAATTGATGGCTTCCTGCAGTACAAGACCCATCACTGATCAGGTTATGCTAGACAACAAAAAAGTACTAGCAAAAATTTAGCCATATGAAGACAGCACCACAATACATGTTTTCTTTCCTATCAATTCTGTAAGCATCAATGAAAAGTTCCATGATGCTACAAGAAGAAGGATACCTTCAGATAGACATGTAAAAAAATATTCCTATAATGCAAAACAAAAAAAGAAACAATGGTGAATTACATAATCAAAAATACCCACCCTTAAAGCAATGGCCAGGGGAGAGTGTGTAGACTCAAGTTGCTGCTGAGTGGCAGTGACATGTTTCATGAGCCCTTTTTGAAGAGTAGAGTCAACTTGCTCAAACATTGCTTTGCATGACAACTCAAATGCAGGTATTATGGATGCTTCCAAGCTGGATCTTAATGCCTCCTGAAAGAAGAAAGTTCATTTAGCCAAGTTAGAATAATACCATTGCAGACAATTTGGAAATCAGAATAAACTACAAATCTCCCCAAGAAGCCAAAGCCAGAAGCCATGATATCAGATTGATAGATACCAGTGCCAGAAATGATTTACCATCAAAGTTGAGAAAATTAATGCAGATACAATATCCGTGTGATCTACAATCCAGACTGTACCCTTTTGTGGCTATACAAAATGTATTTATCTATTAAAATAAAGTAACTATTCTGGTACATTAGAAACAGACAACAGAAAAATCCACTCAGTATATTGCAGCCATATCAGTATTCAAGGGAAGAGAAAAGAGCAGTGAAATCATTTCTCCTTAAAATATTCCATACATGAAGTCCTAACATCAATTCTAGGCCACATGGATTAATCCTCATTCTTAATCACCGGAAGCCAGGTAACCAAATGTAAATCATTACTGAGATGTACTAGCCTTGGTTATATTGATCAAGTTTGTTCCCAATTAGAACCTCCTAAAAAACTATAAACAGCTTTCATTTCGACATATATATTGGCTGAATTCTATTAACGCTCGCACACACTTGTTAAAAATGAACTTTTGGGTAGTTAAAATCCCTACCGGACCCCAACATTTGAGAACCTTACTCTTGCAGTGAAGGTTGGCTTATAAATTTTCAGCTTGAGCAAAAGAAAATATGCCAATTGTGACTTATTTAAAGGAATATTATAGGCGAGAGCAAAGTACAGATTGAAGAAATTATAAACGGCAAGAAAAGTTCTTGCAAGCACCGCAAAAGATTCTTGGAAGAGTTTTAAATTGCAATTACCTGGAGAGCCTGCTTTCCGTAAGTCTGAAATTGCGATTGAATTTGCCTCCCTAATACAGCTTCTAATTTGGAATTGACTGCCTTCTCCAGCTGGTTAACTGTCTTATCTCCCACTCCCTTCTGAATAAAAAGCACAAGAAAGCAAATTTAGAGACCTAAGTAATACTTCATGGCAATTGATACCCTTCGCCACTAAAATAAAAATCATAAGGTGAGGCAAAAGAGTCTCTATATGACCTCAGGCAACATAAAAATGCTCATACCTGGAATGACTCTGTTATGGCCACTGATATGCTCTTCTCAATAATGGGAGTGAGTGCACGAGCTACAGATGGTGCAGTTGCAGCTATCTCCTTCTTTAAAGTTTTCTCCAGCAATGCCGGCAAATCCCTGTTCATAGAGTTGGTCAACAGATTTGTAATCTGTTGGGTTCGGTCGCGCTCTAATTTTTCATGTTTAGCGTTTTCTTCTTGGAAACGAGCCCACAGAGCATCAGCATTTGCTTTAACAACTTTCTCCATATTTCGTCCAAGAGATGTTTCCAGTCTTCTACTCTCTCTGGTAAATGGGACAGACACAACCGTTGCCATCTGCTTCTGCATTTCCTTTTGCATGCTGATTAACTGTTTTATTGAAAAGCAACCAGAATCAGCCATCTAGAATAACATTTTTCCTTCTAGGTGT
Organism: Angophora floribunda; assembly: GCA_014182895.1. NCBI lineage: Eukaryota > Viridiplantae > Streptophyta > Magnoliopsida > Myrtales > Myrtaceae > Angophora > Angophora floribunda. The sequence goes on along the minus strand of CM024709.1, from coordinate 42,213,257 downwards.
GAAAAAGGATGGTTACTCTGGCAAAGCTGTATATGCTCATAGCAGCGAAGTGGAAAATAGTATCCATATGGATGAGATGAGACCTATGTTAATTTGGCAGCATTTAGCTAGTAAGCTACCAAAGATTCATCTATCAAGTAGACTTCTCTGTCTCATATTCGTAAATTGTACAGCTCCACAACTGAAGTCTGTTATTTGTTAATGTCCAGACTTGCTCTATTCTATCCAACATAACTTGTAGAGCTCAGCAACTTAAGTTTGTTATTAATATCCAGATTTGTTCCCTTGTACCTAACTCTCCTTTAAGGAAAACTGAAGGGAAAAGCAATTACTAGAACCAAAGTCAGAGACTCTCATGTCTTAATTTCAATTTTAACAGATTGTTTCCACTATCAGCAGAATTCCTCTATTTGCTTTCGAGGTAGCATCAAACTTTTGCCCGATATTTTTTGACTTATACTTGGGAAAAAAGGAAATAGAGATCTATACACATACACATCGAATGTGCAACTAGATGTAAGTAAGCCAGAAAAAGGAGGGTAGATATGATGTATTACAACAGAAATGGTGGAAAACAGCAGACGGTAAATTGCTGTGCACATTTCTGTAAAAGGAATTACTACAAGTTTATGTGCTAAAGGTTACACAATGATATCATACGGGCAGATGTATTAATAACGTGATCAGTTTCCACAAAAATGTAGAAGTTAAATGCAAGACATTAAATAACTCGAAAGATGTCCCACCAACATCAAGATACATTAAAAACCAAGAAAACAATTTTTGAGGCAGTGAAAACCCATTGAAGATGCTTGCATTTGCATGCAGCCTGATTCCAGCTGAAGCAATAAATATAACTTACTTTTTAGCACCATAACAATATCGGAACTGATAACTTGCACCAAGGACGGAAATATCAGAGAACATAAGGCATCAGCAGGTAAATCAATATTAATCATGTAACAGAACTACAAAGATACAAAGGATCATCAACAAATAAATATCAGGTCATTACAAGCAGCACACAATTTAAAAATAAACACGAAGTCATCAGAAGCAACACACTAATTCAAAAACAATCCCAAAACCTAGCCAGTGCAAACAAATAGAGAAGCACTCCAATACCACAGCAAAATGTAATGTATGAATCTCATCGACTCATGCAGCAGAAGGACTGAAATAAAAAATGCAGGTAGTTCTTGTCATGTAAGCAGTAACTATCCATGTTGCATAGGACCCACTGGGATGAGCTCAGAAGATTCAAGTGGGATAGAACAAGAATTGATCACCTGGTCAAGGGACTCCTGCATAGCTAACAACTGAGAAAATGCAACATCCGCTGATGGGACACCTGAACTACTGCCTGGGTCATTTGATGAATCTGTGGAATTAAAAGGACTTGGGGATGGAGAAGACGGGCCAGATACTTGAGAAGTTTTTCCTTTCTGTCTTTTGCCTTTAGAAGTTGGGGCTAAGGACTGGGGAACAGCTGATGGAGTTTCTGATTCACCAACCTTCATAAAAGCATTGTTTGTCAATCCTTCATCACTGTTGGAGGGAAACTGATCCGGAGACTCACTAACACCAACATCATTAGTCTGATGAGCTCCCTCCACGCTGTAACTATCAACACGACAATCTCTCGCCATCTGAATGCTAAGATCAGAAGCCTGAGAGTAGAAAGACTTCTCTTTTTGTTCAGCGATAGTTATTTGAGATTCTCTATGGAAAGTGTAATCATCATTCTGATCAATTCCTGTCTCCCCAACAACTTTTACCTCAACCTCTGTGCTTGCCGTGTCATTATTGACAACCACATCTTGAACCTTTGCCTCTCCCACGCTCATACCTTGACTAATTTGAGTCTCAGAGGAGGATGGAGCCTTGGATAAAATTTCTGATGGAGTCACAAGATGAGTTGGATGCTTGAAAACCATTGGAGGATCTGGAACCACTGGGATATCATTTGACACAACACTTTTGTCATCCTTCCTCAAATCATCAGATGGAGCTGGTCCGTCAGCACCGGCCTCCAGTCTCCTATCAGACGAATATTCAACAACCGGCTGATCACTAGCATGATTGGGGAATGCAGAACCAGGCTCAAAGCTACCTACTGGAGTTCTGAAGCCAGAGGACTTCGCGACAGCCTAGGACTCAAAGGAAGAGGAGAAGAAGCACTGTGGATTTGTTCAACAGTTCTTGGAGATGACAAAGCACTTAGCTTTGTCTCTAAGCCAGGAGAAACGGTCTCAGGCAAGGTAGTAATTTGAGAAGAAGGCACTCTCACAGGAGGCACTCCTCCAGGGGCACTACCGGCACTGCTCGAAAGCACAGATGGAACCAAAGTGGCATTACCTGATGTTATCTCAGAATGCTTAGTTCCATGAGAAACTTCCAAGTTAGCAAAACCATCGGGATTGGCAGCATCAAATGCACGAGAGACATTAGATTCAGTCTTCTCTAACTCGGTGTTATCCAAGGGTGGTGGCAGGCATTGGGACAAGGCCAATGCATACTGCTGAATGGCTTGTGTTTGGACACAATACACCTGCACAATGTGTTCCCCATCTGGAAAACCCTCGCTAGTTCCAGTAATACTCAAAATGGGCATTGTAACTGTAAATTCAGCTAAATAGTCCAAGCGGGTTGCAGCAGGATGAGGCCCATAATCTATATGCACTGCATATATAGCATTCTTCTTTGCATTTGCAAGTAAAAGAAGCCCTGCACGAGGTAATGCCACGACTTGATTAAAGAATGCATCCTCAACCCTGAGTTCACTGGAACTCTTTAACTCCAGGGTCTGAGTACATTGCCAAGATTCAGTATCACTGGGCAACAACCATCCCTCTTCAAGGGAAGAGGTCCATATCTTGACTTCTCGATTCACTGGACCCTGCAAATGATATAAATCAGTGTGAGATGTAATTAAATCTTCAGAGAATGCATTAACTTGGTATTTTGATTTAAGCAGGGCCACACGCTTGGTCAAAATTAGAACTTATTCTAAAGAAACCAACAATCGAGGGCAGAATGAAATCAGGGATCATAATGTCAATAAAAGGTAAGCTCACCCCTGTGATGAGAACAATGTGATCTGGATGGTCGGGTGCGGTCAAAAAGGTGACAGAGTTGACAGCATGACCATCATGAGGCCTCAGAACTGCAAGTGGTGATGGTTTACGGTCTTCCCAAATTTTCACCTGTAAATCAAGCGCTTTTGTAAGCAAATCTCATATAGCAAGAAAAATCTGCAACGTGATTTGATGATCCACACATATGGGTCAAAACGCCAAGCCCATTAATTAGGTCAATTGATAGAATACCTGCCCACTCTAATCACCTTCTAACATTAGAGAAACACTCTGCTATAGCAACCAAACTGCACAGCCATCAATAAATTACTGAAGACAGACTATTCTGTTAAAACATTTTCCTTATGAGACAGCGAAGCTAGCGTGTAAATGCCTCTCCTCTCTCTGAAAAAAGTGAATGAGTGTTTCAATTCGTCAATCACCAAAAAACATTGAAAAACACTTTCTGATCCAAAAGTTTTGATAGCCTTACCATCTCTGTTGATCCCAAATCATTTGTGCAGCTTATAGAAACAACAGTGATCTATCACACCAAAACAGTTACAAATCATCACTTCTGTCACCAGTACACTCTCAAGGAAAAGAAAAATTGAATGTTAGCAGTAGTGGAGGATAATCATAGTCGTATGCAATAGTCAAACCTGCCTAAGATAACATATTTTTTAAGTAAGGACAAATATGTCATTTACTTTCAGGTTAGCTGCCTCAGCTAATCAGCATCCATTAAGACAAGGGCCTGGGACGCGAGTCTTTCCAGCTATTATTATTCATCTTGACAACTTATGGTATAAGCAAGAGAGGGACAAAGTCAACATCATTAACCAGGGATGCACGATCAGTCAAAACACAATGGACATTCAACATAAAGATATTTTATACTTTATCCGGGTAACCACTAGAATTGTTCAGTCAAATCCCTCCGAGCAATCTCAATGAAGTAATTAACTTTTTTATTCTAAACCTGACAAAAATTCCTCTTTCAAAATCCAAAGGTCCCCGAAGCTGTGCAAAGCTAGCAGGCTCACCACAAAAACAACTAGAATACCACAATGCACAACCATATTCGGGAGTAAAGAAATATACGAACCGTTCCATCCACTGAAGCTGAGGCCAGTCTGCTGGTCATCCATTGACACATTGACAAATCTGTTACTACTGCATCATGCTTACCAACAATCTGGACCCCATCAATTAGCTTATCCATGGGACACTTTAGAGGTTCCTCAGCCGTGAAAGATTCAGCTTTGCCAACTTTTGTGGAATCGATCTTCAGTATACGGTTTCCAATTGCAACCATCAAAATTTCCTGCAGTTTTACGTAACCAAAAAAATAAAAGACGAATAAACTAGCAAGTCAAAAGATTAAAAAAAAAAACAAAAATCAAACAGAACAGGACCCGGACAGCTGATAACTCTCATAAAACTTATAACCAAATACTTACTTGCTTGTGAGGATGCCAACACAGTCGCGGATGCACAGGTTCTTCCTCTCCCACAATCTGAACGGCAATCACAATTTTCCCAGAGATTTGAGCCTTCTCCTCCTCATCTGCACCTTCATTAATCTTCCATATGAAGATCCTACCGTCAATGCTCGCACTGCAAAAAATCAAAATTTAGTGCATTTCAACATGTACCCGATAAAGCAGTTTGTTATTATGATCGTCACAAATTACCTCGCCAAAAGGTGAACATCCTCGGCAAAGAAAGCCATATCTGTCACTCTCTGAATCGGAAAGAAAAAGGACAACAAGAACCTAATCAAAATGCAATATCCGACCATAAATGAAGGGACGACTGTAAAGTTCAATTTTTCCATTCCACCTGTATTCTTGACCAGGAGGGAGAGTGATGCATTGCATAAACAATCCATGAGAATCACTGAACTTATGGCATTACCCAACTCGGAGAACTTACGACTACTCTCAACAATACACAGCATACAAACTTAACACCAACACAAAGAAGCAGGGAGATCGCACCTGTGTATGACCTCGCAACAAAGACCTCAGTGCGGTATTTATATTGAGAACCCTAATATTGCCCATCTTCAACCCGTAGCATATATAATTCCGGTTAACAGCAATCTGACGGCCCAACACCAAACCCGGATCGGACACGTACTTAGTAATCGGAGTGACCTCGAGCTGCGGCTGGACTTCACCCTGCAATCTGACGTCGATGTCGTAGACCTGATCGCCGAACAAAGAACGACCTTTGGGTAGCTTACTACTGAGCATCCGAACAGGCGCGCCGCACTGCGCGGCCCCAAAACCGACGGGCGGCGCCGAGGTAGCCGCCAAGTTGAGGTTGGCGTGCAGCCCGTAATCGGGCGGGGCGGACGGCGACGGCGCGAAAGCCGCCGACTGCGGGGCCAAATCGTGGGGGCTAGGGTTAGGGTTCTGGGTGCCGAGGAGGGCCATGAGGCGGGCGCCGCTCGAATTGGGGTCGGGAGAGGGCGGGCCAGGGTAGGTCGAGATGGGGACCCTCGGGGGCGGCGGCTGCTGGTGGTGCTGCTGGTGGAAGAAGTGGAGGTCCTGCTGCTGCTGCTGGTGCTGCTGGGGGGAGGGGGAAGAGGGGCCTGCTGGTGGTGGAGGTGGGGAGGCGGGGGAGGGTAACCGAGGTAGTGGAAAGGGAGGGGGCCGGTGGGGGAGGGTAGGAGGAGGAGGAGCTCGGGTAGGCAGGGGAGGGGGCGGAGGAAGAAGAAGAAGAAGAAGAAGGGAGGATGGGGCCGGAGGAGGAAGGGCGGAACAGCTTCTGGAGCTCGAATTGCGGGTTCTGCTGGGGATTATTGGGGTTACCGGGGGATGCCATGGAAGGTGTTCGACGAAATGACTAAGAGAAGAAGAAGGACGATAGCCAAAGGAGAGAAGGCGATATGGAGATTCGACAAGGGAACACGGATCCGGCGATTGAGATCGAGATGATGGATGACGGATGACGGGCGAAAGAGTCGCCTTTGTTTCTCTCTCACTGCTCTTCTTCTGCTTCTGCGTCTCGGTGACCCAAGTGACCAATCTGCCGCACAGAGACAGAGAGAGTGTATAAAAAAATTGAGGGAAGAGAGGGGTGGGGGAGTGGCTACTTGGGATCGGAGGCAGGAGATGGAAAAATGGGGGAGAGAGAGCAAGACGTGATTTGCTTAAGTGGAGCCATGTCACCTGGACCATTAGTGTGGGGGCATGGGATGGAAGGAAAGTAAATATGAGGTCTAATAATGATATTATCATATTTATAATAATGATGTTACCATCAATTTTTAGGAGTTTGCAAAATAGATTGCCCAAATTAGCTTATTTAGTCCGATTCCTAAGAGTACTAATCCGATTCTCGATTCTTAAAAGTGCAACTAATGTTTAGACGGTTTAGATCCCGATTTCAATGGGGGTACCATATCGATTAAATATACTTTTTTTATTTTATATATATTTTTAAATTAGCAAAATGTAAATTAAATATTATCTCAATCTAGTAGCAAAAGAAAAATGGTAATTACAAGAAAAGTAATAAAAAAAAGTAACATATTCCATTGGATCGAGATTGGACCAAACCATCGATCTGGTTCTTGATCCGATCCCCAGTTTCAAATTTTGGAAACTAGACTGGATCAGATCCGATCATTCCCATTAATTTCCCCGCCATTTTTCTCTCTATTTTTTTCTTTAATGGGCTAATGATGATATCATATTTTTGACCCAAATTAGTAATATAAAATAGATATTATAACATTGTCGAACTTAGGCAAGTCCTTAAAAAGCCTACAGGAAGATGGAGGGAAAAACCCTTTCAGGAAAGGTGACCTTATGACCTTGTTCCTAAACAATGGGATTGTACCCTATGGTGGGATAAAGTCGGTTGATAAGCACAGACCCCTCTTTGGGGTTCCCTCTTGACGTAAAATTAAGGATGGTAGAGGCAGTTCCACACCTTGATAAATACAATGGCTAGGTTAACACCTATATGACTCGAAGCTAGACAAGTCCTTAAAAGGTTTATAGAAAAATAGAAGGTAGAACCCTCCCAAGGAGGGTGGACCCTTATTACCCAATTCCTAAAGGATAGGGTCAAATTTGACTAATAGGCACCAACCCCTCTTTGGGGTTCCCTCCCGATGTAAAATTAAGGAGGGTAAAGATAGCTCTCATGCCTCAATAAATATTATGGCTAGATTACGAAAAAATCTAAGTAGGTTCATAAAAGGTTCAACGGGGAAAAACTCAAGAGTGGAGCACTTAATCTATTGTTGGAGAGTCTTTTGTATTGTCTAATACTAGGAAAGAAAAAGATACAGTATCAATTAAGGGGCCTTAATATAGGGAAGGTAGACTCCACGTCAATATTTCGATCTTAACTATTGTCGAATAAGCATGGTATAGTAGCTTGTCATATTTGGGGTGAGTAAGAGTGGTCGAAAACCCCACTACTCTCTTGGCAACCCTTCGGACAAATTATCAGCTTCTTTCTCCTTTTTTAATTATTATATTGCATATGCACATTGCTGATGTAATGGAGAACCTTTCCCTCGTGATACGATATTTTCAATATATGTGACTGTGAATAAGGAAAAAAAGTACATCTCGTTTCATGAAATATGAGATATAATGGTTGGATTACGGAAAGAATCTGAGCAGGTTTATAAAAGGGCCAACGGGAAAAAACTCAAAGTGGAGCACTTAACCTGTTGTTGGAGAGTCTTTTGTATTCCTTAATACTAGGAAAGAAAAGGATACGGTATCAATTAAGGGGCCTTATTATAGGAAAGGTAGACTTCACGTCAATATTTCAATCTTAACTAATGCCGAATAAGCGGGGTATAGTAGCTTATCGTATTTGGTATGAGTAATGCTCATTTGGTTCGCTTTTGGGGAAAGCACTTAGAGAAAATACAATTACTTTTAGCCTAATGAGGCTTTCCGAAATGCTATTGTGTTTGGCAAAGTATAACTTTAAAGTGCATTGGAAAATAGCCTTGAGTTAAATGCCATTTGGTAATACCACATTTGCAAAGTTTTTTTTTTTTTCAATTCGGTGGAGCTCCACCGCCGGTTAATTGCCAGTGGCCAGATCTAGCCACGGGAGAGCTCGCCTGAGGTTGGACAACCTTAGGCGTGGCGGTCTGGCCATCAAGTAGCCTCTCCTAGGTTGTGCAACCTAGCCGCAGCGGTTGGTCGTGCGACCCAAACCCAGGCGCAGTGGCCAGATCTGGCCGTTGCCCGTTATCACACGACCTAAGGCACGCCACCTGAGGTCACGCAACCTCGGCACCACCCTTGGTTGAGTGACCTAACTGCGGCGGTTGGTCACACAACCCAAACCCAGGCACGGTGGCCAGATCTGGCCGCCACCCGACGGGTGTTGACTAGGTTGTGCAACCCAAGGCGTCACCCACCGGAGGTCATGCGACCTAGGAGAGGCCACCCAAGGTCGCGCGACCTCGGGCGAGTAGGGGTGTCAAAAAGACCCGAGCCGACCCGGACCGGCCCAACCCGACCCGACCCAACCCGAAACTTAGGGTATTTTTTGATACCGGCTCCATACTCGGACCCGACCCGAAAATACCCTAAATTTAGAGTCGGGTTGGGTCAAAACGGGTCGCGCGCAAGCCTTTTTGACACCGGTACCGTCCGTGCGTTTTGGTCCTCATCCGTTGAGAGAAAATGATAAAGTATGATAAAATAAACAAAACAAAAGAAGTATTGTACGTTTTGGCTCTCAACTCTCTAGAGTTTTTAAGCTAAATAAGAAATTAAAACCAAACTTGTAAAGGGTCATATTCTAGCCCGACCCGACCCGACCCGAAAGTTTGGGTCTAATGCGTTTCAAGTCGGGTTGGGTCGGGTCAGGCCAGAGCATGACCCTTTACGATTGGGGTCGGGTCGGGTAACATCAAAACCCGACCCGGCCCGACCCATTGACACCCCTACGGGCGAGCGACACCCTGGGTCCACGACCTTGGGCAAGCGACGCCCTGGGTCCATGACCTTGGGCAACGACCAAACAGTGGTCACTTGAGGTTATGTAGTAGCACCTTAGGTGACGATCGTCGACTCCAATGGCTCTATAGTGCATAGAAGAGAAAACGGTAGCATTTGCATTCTCAAAATGCTGAAAGCCCAAAGCACCTCAAGACCTGCATTGGGCTTTCAGCATTTGGCCAAGGACCCTCAAAAATAGTTGCCAAACGCTTTGTATTTTCCCCTAGGGCCTTAGAAGCCCAAAGTTACTTCCCAATGCTAAACCAAATGAGGTTGATTGTAATCTATTCTTGCCTATAAATGAATCGAAGAAAATGTGAGTGAATAGGCTATTTAAACCAATTACCTATTGAACTATTTGAACGATAAGGTAAAAAAATGAATACTATTGTTGAAGTACATAAACAAGTCTTACTATGGCAATTGAAGATCATTGCAAAGAGAAATGTCGTGGCAGGAAGCAAATTGCTGAGTGCAACCGCGATGTTCTATCACAAGGTAAGTTGTATTTTGGGTTGGTACTTGTTGGGAATTAGATGTATTCATCATATTATTCAAACTACAAGTGACTCTATGCCAATATATTCCTCTGAAATTTCATAGGGTGTTCATGAATTAGATCTTTTATTTTATCGATTTAAAAAATTCCATGCTCACTATCACATGTACACTGAGCAATCTACTCCCGGCCATGACTTTTCTCTTTGCAATGATCTTTAGGTGTGCCATTAGTGCTTATCGTTCGGATGCTATTTTTAGAAGTAGAGTTCAATATGTAGTTGGTTTTAAATGGTCTGTTCACTCACATTTTCCTTTGATTCATCTACAAGCAAGAATCGCATGGATTCAAATCCAATGCGAGGATGGCGAAAGTGATTAAAACACTTGTTTGCTTAGGTGAGACCATGCTACTTTCTTTTTACCACGGACCTTAAATTAATATCGTTCACTCGAGGTTTAATTGGATGTATGCTTAGATGGAATTTATTGCCAAAAATAGATCACTCGGGATTTTCTACCTAAACCGATTATATATTAACTAATACTTCTAAATACAATATGCCAACAATATGGAAAAAAATGAATATTGTTGTTAAAGTACATAAATAAGAATAATGACCATAATACATTGTGAAATCATTGATGGATAATATCGCACGTATGTTGCACGTATATTGCATGTATAGACCACGTTGCAATTTTTAGATAGTTATAGCGCAAATGGATTACAAAAATGCGTAACACCATTGAATACATACACTTTGGCAAACGAGTGTTCCAATCACTTTTGCCTTGCCCGCGTTGGATGAGTGGTCGAAAACCCCACTAACAGTAGATAGAAATAACGCTCATAAGGAGTCCTATTGAAACCAAGAAATATAGTTCCCTATCCACAATTCTGCTATTTACTTTATTGAAATCATTTTACTGGAATATAAGGAGTAGTAGAAATCCCTATAGGGTAGAAAGAGTAAGTACGTCTTAAAATAAAAATGCTTTGCTTATGTACCAAGTAACAAATATTATATTTGGATCAGTCATTCATTGAATGATAAATCACTATAAGTCTTTGGGGACTTTCCCCGCGCCTAGAATAGGAATCGTTTCAAATAAACCAGCACCCCTTCCCTCCCGCGAAATTCCCTGAATGGTTGTTGTCTCTATTCCCCCCGATGTATGCACATGTTGTTTAGATGTGTCTACCTTCTTCACCTCCGTGAATTCAATATCCCCAGGGTCTTCACCCTCGATCCCTGAGCAGGGGCAGCCTGCGGTTGACCAAAGTGGGGGTTCGACAGCGGAATCATTTCCGTCTCTCTTCGATCGAAGAACTTGAGATATACAATTTAAATAACGAAAGATCCAATATTTAAAAATTGTATCCATAATGATTGGAAAAGTAGAAAAAAGACCCAATATAATTTGATCGTTGACTGAGTTTAAGCACTAGTGCACTCTTGACTCTTCCACATACCTAGTCTTCGGTTTTTTCCTGCAACAATATATAATCCTAGAAACTTGCTTTGATCTTTGATTACAGATGGCTGGGAGCAGTGGTATTCAGTCGAAGGTCCACGTCCCTCCTTATGTGAGGGACAAGGGGCCATCGGTTCTGAACTTCATCGCCACCGCAATTATTGTGGTGGTTATGGTGCTGGCATGCTACTGCTGCATCAGATTTGGCAGCCAGGCCGAGCCAGAGTAGGAGCGCGAGTAGGAGCCGGAGCCGACGCCGGCGCCGGCGTTGGAGCAGGAGATCGAGATGCAGCCACTCCCCATCAGCCGTTCCGCATAGCTAGATATCAGTTTTTTTCTTGTAATTATTAGTGCTGATGTAGTGGAGTACCTTTCCCTTGTGATACTATATTTTTAATATATGTGACTTTGAAAAATTCTCGAGATCGTGTGTTTTCAATAGTTTCTATAACGAAATGATGACTAGTTTCTATAACGAAATTATGTGGTCATCATGAGTCTCGTATAGTCCTTTTTTTAAAAAAAATTTCTCCCTTGGCCAGTGATATGATGAACGCCAACCAGACCAAGAAAATACAATATGCCAACGATATGGAAAAAAATAAATATTGTTGTTAAAGTACATAAACAAGAAAAATGACCATAATACATTGTGAAATCATCGATGGATAATATCGCACGTATGTTGCACGTATATTGCACGTATAGACCACATTTACAATTTTTAGATAGTTATAGCGCAAATGGATTACGAAAATGCGTAACACCATTGAATATATACACTTTGGCAAACGAGTGTTCCAATCACTTTTGCCTTGCCCGCATTGGATGAGTGGTCGAAAACCCCACTAATAGTAGATAGAAATAACAAGGAGTCCTATTGAAACCAAGAAGTATAGTTCCCTATCCACAATTCTGCTATTTACTTTATTGAAATCATTTTACTGGAATATAAGGAGTAGTAGAAATCCCTGTAGAGTAGAAAGAGTAAGTACTTCTTAAAATAAAAATGCTTTGCTTATGTACCAAGTAACAAATATTATAGTTGGATTAGTCATTCATTAAATGATAAATCACTATAAGCCTTTGGGGACTTTCCCCGCGCCTAGAATAGGAACCGTTTCAGATAAACCAGCACCCCTTCTCTCCCGCGAAATTCCCTGAATGGTTGTTGTCTTTATTCCCCCCGATGTATGCACATGTCGTTTGGATGTGTCTACCTTCTTCACCTCCATGAATTCAATATCCCCGGGGTTTTCACCCTCGATCCCTGAGCAAGGGCAGCCTGCGGTTGACCAAAGCGGGGTTCGACAGCAAAATCATTTCCGTCTCTCTCTTCGATCAAAGAACTTGAGATATACAATTTAAATAACAGAAGATCCAATATTTAAAAATTTTATCCATAATGATTGGAAAAGTAGAAAAAAGACCCAATATAATTTGATCGTTGAGTGAGTTGAAGCACTAGTGCACTCTTGACTCTTCCACATACCTAGTCTTCGGCTTTTCTTCCTGCAACAATATAGAGGTACGAACACAAAGGGACACTTAAGTGCCAAAAGTTACAAAAGGTACACTTAAGTGCCAAAATCGGAGTAAAATGGATCACTTAGTGCCAACGGCAAAAATTCTCCAAATTGCCACGTGTCCATTTTCCGGCGACTTCATTTGCCGATGGAGCATTTTTTAAAATTAAAATCGATTTTATTAAAAAAAAAAAAAAAAGGGGGAGGAGGGGATCGGCGAGGGCAGCCTCGCCGATCCCCTCCTCCCCCTTTGTTTTTTTATTAATAAAATCGATTTTATAATAATATTTTATAATTATTTAATATTATTTAATTAATAATTTTTAAATCCACGTCGGCCAAAACGACGTCATTTTTGCTAATTTTTGGCCGATTTAGTTTCCGGCGAGCTACATAGGCAAGAAAATTAATAAAAAATTACCACGTAGGATTTACGGCGAGTTTCGGCGACTTAGCATTTAAGTGATCCATTTTTTTTTAAAATGGCACTTAAGTGTACCTTTTATAACTTTTGGCACTTAAGTGTCCCTTTGTGCCAACTTTTGGCACTCCTGCTGTACTTATCCCCAACAATATATATAATCCTAGAAACTTGCTTTGATCTTTGATTACAGATGGTTGGGAGCGGCGGGATTCAGTCGGAGGTCCACGTCCCTCCTTATGTGAGGGACAAGGGGCCACCGGTTCTGAACTTCATCGCCACTACGATTATCGTGGTGGTTATGGTGCTAGCCTACTACTGCATCAGATTTGGCAGCTAGGCCGAGCCAGAGCAGGAGTGCGAGCAAGAGCCGGAGCTGGCACCGGAGCCAGAGCGGGCGCCCGCGCCAGCGTTGGAGCAAGAGATCGAGATGCAGCCACTCCGCATCAACCACTCCGCATAGCTAGATATCAGTTTTTTTCTTGTAATTATTAGTGCTGATGTAGTGGAGTACCTTTCCCTTGTGATACTATATTTTTAATATACGTGACTTTGGAAAATTCTCGAGATTGTGCGTTTTCAATAGTTTCTATAACAAAATGATGACTAGTTTCTATAACGAAATTATGTGGTCATCATGAGTCTCGTATAGTCTTTTTTTTTTAATTTTTTCTCCCTTGGCCAGTGATATTATGAACGCCAACCAGACAAAAGAAAATACAATATGCCAACGATATGGAAAAAAATGAATATTGTTGTTAAAGTACATAAACAAGAAAAATGACCATAATACATTGTGAAATCATCGATGGATAATATTGCACACATGTTGCACGTATATTGCACGTATAGACCGCGTTGCAATTTTTAGATAGTTATAGCACAAATGGATTACGAAAATGCGTAACACCATCGAATACATACACTTTGGCAAACGAGTGTTCCAATCACTTTTGCCTTGCCCGTGTTGGATGAGTGGTCAAAAACCCCACTACTCTCTTGACAACCCTTCGGACAAGTTATTAGCTTCTTTCTTGTAATTATTATATTGCATATGCATAGTGCTGATGTAATGAAGGAGCTTTCCCCTCGTGATACGATATTTATAATATATGTGACTTTGAATATGGAGAAAAGGTACACCTTGCATCATGAAATATGACCATAATACATTGTGAAATCATCGATGGATAATATCGCATATATGTTGCACGTATATTGCACGTATAGACCATGTTGCAATTTTTAGATAGTTTAGCACAAATGAATTACGAAAATGCGTAAAACCATCGAATACATACACTCTGGCAAACGAGTGTTCTAATCACTTTTGCCTTGCCCGGGTTGGACGAGTGGTCGAAAACCCCACTACTCTCTTGGCAACCCTTCGGACAAATTATTAGCTTTTTTTCTTGTAATTATTATATTGCATCTGCACAGTGCTGATGTAATGGAGAACCTTTCCCCTTGTAATACGATATTCTTAACATATGTGACTTTGAATATGGAGAAAAAGTACACCTTGCATCATGAAATATGAGAAATTATGGAGGTCAGATGTCGGGAAAAAGATACAAAATTTTATCTATTGAAAAATTCTCGAGATCGTGCGTTTTCAATAGTTTCTATAACGAAATTATGTGATCATTATGAGTGTCGTATAGTCCTTTTTAAAAAAATTTTGTCTCCCTTGGTAAATTAATTGCCGGCTGGTACGGATCTAAGGAAGGCCAATGCAAACCCAGAATTAGCAGCTGGGCTGAAACGTTACAAGGCTGACATAAGCAAGAATGATTCAACAGGAGCATTACAGACAAGCTATACAAAGAGCTTCGGCACATATGGACACGAGCTCGAGCTTTTTCGCATCGAATCAACGTCAAGACATTTGCACCCCGACAGCGACAAGAAATGTCTATCAACTTGAGGGGCAACATCACCTCGAATAGCTGTAACTCCCCTTTCTCCGAGTGAGGTACATAACACCCATTCCGGGCCAATCTCGATAGCTTGTTGACAAAGGACTCGCCTTTCAAATGCATCATTGCCCGATCCAACTCTGGATTACAATCTCCAGTGATATGATGAACGCCAACCAGACCAAGAAAATGATTCTAGGCCATCTTCAGAAAGGAGCAATCAAAGTGCAAATGCGATCAGGAGCCAAACTGCCTGAAACACGAGTGACTACCGCTGTTTAACCCTGTCGAGAGTATGCAATGGGTTACTGCATGTCTCGGATGCATTTCATTTCAATGTTCTTGGAAACATGAGTGACTACCACTGTTTAACCCTGTCGAGAGTCTGCAATGGGTTATTGCATGTCTCGGATGCATTTCATTTCAATGTTCTTGGAGACGAGAATCAATGATCATGAACATGGCGGCCGACGGACTGAGCTTGCAAGACATGTAAGACACGAGCCACAATGGGTAAATTTTGACAAAACTAATTTCATCTTCGCCTAGCCTTCCCAATCAGACCAGAACAGAACCGTTCATGCCCAATACAGCAATCACTGTTAGAATTGGACGAGGAGTCTTAAATTAGGGATGCCAGGCCTCACCGTTCCGGTCTTGGTCTTGCTTATTGATCAGGTCTTGCCCTATTAGTGCGAGCAGCCAAATCGACAACCTCACCCAGAAAAACTCCTTCCGCAGAAACCGGTCAAAATAGATTTTTGAGAATAAAAAGAGAAGCAATAGTCCATCCAAACGAATTGCAATAAATGTAAAAAATACCTTGTGAAATATAACAAAAAATCCATATGCTACAGAATGGGCAATGGATGAAGAGTTTATTACATATAATTCAACTATCTTCCACTTAACATTAGAAAGTGAGCTAGTGCAACTTTACAAGTCATGTTCTCAGATGACAGATGACCTCAAAGGACTTCAAGATAAGAGATTGAAGTTAAAAGGAGGCTAAAATGCGCAAGTCGGATCATCGCGTTTAATTGCAACAGCCTCCACTTTGAGGTGGAGCACCATCTCTGCTGCCGGGAGGTACTTGGACTCCGCCATATCCAACTTTTATTCCGTAAGACTACAAGGACCAAACAAGCAAAATAATTTAGAATAGCAAATCAATGGATTGAAATTCAAGACACTTTGACAGAGTATATGCAAAAATCCCAGGTGCTTGCAGATATCTTCATCCTATGAACTAAACAAACATGGTTACTTCTCTTGACGTTTTACTTTAAACACAGGTACAACCTCAGACCTCCAAAGTTTTCCCAAATTTGGCAGACAGTTTACCTCATTTGAGACATCCAAAACACCATCCTGGATTTTCTTGTAGATTGTTGCAGCAGTCTTGATAAATGCCTACGCATAATTTCTTCAAATCAGTCGTCATCATAAAGAAACATTTGAACTGCACGCACAAATATGAGGAAATAATATTCTCTTTCTACAATGTAAAATCAGGATATTTCTCACCTCTTCCACATTTTGAGCAGTTTTGGCAGAGGCTTCCATGAAAATTAAACCATGTTCTTTGGCGAACTGTTCACCTTCCTCTGTGCTTACAGCTCTTCTGTGAGCAAGATCACACTTGTTGCCGATAAGCATAATTGTCATATTAGCATTTGCATGCTGCCTTGCATCCTCCAGCCAACTAGCCAAGTGATTGAAAGTCTCTCGCCTGAACCATACAATAATCAGTACTGTCAAGTCCAAACACTCAATCTGAATGATATGTCAAGATGAATGACCTACCAAAGACAGGGCATCATAAGACGAAATGCACCAAAAACCTGAGCTGCCCTATACTAAGAATATATCAAGCTGAGAGCAGAATTGACTGACCCAAGAACATGTGCATTCCCCTGCTATCCCCACTCCTTATACTTACTAGATAAAAGTACCAATCAGAGGGCCTCTTCTCCCCTCATTTTCCTTTTGAAGATTAATGCAAGGCTCCTGAAAAGCTAGACTGACAAAGAATGATATAGTTATTGTGCAACCCCTCTCTGCTCCTTCCCATTGACCCTCCCAGTCTATTACTACTAAAGCTAGAAATGGACGCTAATTGGAATTACTGCCTCCTCTGAGAAGTTTCTTGGTCACAGAAGGGGTAATCAAGTAGACAAGCTCAGGAAGAAAAGGATACCGTGTGATGTCATAGACTAGCAATGCACCGGCAGCCCCCCTATAGTACGATCGTGTGATAGATCTGAAAGATTCTTGTCCCGCCTGGCAAAATTATTTAAACTTTCATATGAGATGACATAATGAGAATAAGACATTGGAGAAATATATCATGACTATACCAAATTCCCTTCTAAGTTTAACCTCGTTATTGATGTCGTGTGACAGGGACGCTATTGATAAAAACTTGTGGAACTTGATGAAAGCAACAAAACAAGACCTAACAAAAAACCAGCAGAGAACTCGCCAGCAAAGACATCGGCAATTTCTCAAATCTTAATGGAGTACCTCACAAACCCATCCTCCTTTGTATTAAAGTGGAAGAGGTTGCTTCATTCAGCCGCACAAATGTCAAATTCTCCACACAGTTTCAAAATCATTTTTACATCTGTAGTTTCATTCATGGTACTTGTGCAAATACAGTAATATAACTGACCGTATCCCAGATCTGCAGCTTAATAGGTTTGTTGTCGATAGTGATCATCCTGGCCCCAAATTCAACCCCGATTGTCAAATCATGCACGGGCTGAAATCGCTTGTCCGTGAACTGAAGAAGAAGACATGATTTCCCCACTCCTAACAGAGAACAAAAGGCAAAGAAAAGTAAACACATCCGAAATGCGGAAAAGACTTCAAATTTTCAAAAGGGTGAGTACCAAACCAGCCACGGCATAACGTATTGAGAAAACACCAATTGAACAACACACACGGCAACGCATGCCTATCAAACAGTTCGACGGGAAATGCAAAGTTAACTTCACGAATACCCAACTCCAGAAATCATCAAAGATCATCACCAACCCGAGTAAGGACGGCAAGTCATCCAAAGGTTCTCAATTCCACCCACCACGCCCATCAACCGGAACAACTAAAAACACCGGGCTTGAAAAACCCAAAGCGAGCCAAAGCAAAATGCCACCGCACGTCGAGAACACAAGAGGCCGACAACCATTCTACCCTTTACGACGGACAACGTAACAGGGGGAAACCGATGCGTTACCGGTGTCGCCGATGATGATGTACTTGAAGAGGTAGGCGTAAGACATCGTGGAGCCCAAAGCAGATCGCGGCTCCAGAACCCACGAGCTAGAGAACGAGAAAACACCACCGAGACGCCGCCGCGGCGCGACCGGAGCAGCGGAAGGACGGCGGAGAGAGAGAGAGTCAAGGAGGGTCGTCGTCAGTTCCGTTTCGACGAGGTTTCGGAGCCAGCAAGGAACACGACGATGACGTATCTCTGCGGGGAGGATCCTCGCTGTCGCCTCTCCTGCTTCTCCGCCACCCCCCACGAGGCGGAGGAGAGAGAGAGAATGCCGACAACATATACGATTGCTAAATTTAATCTGGACCGTCGAGATCCTCAAAAAAAAAAAAACGATCACATGAAATCTACCATTTTTCAATTACTGCAATTTTATTTAATGTGTGTACTGAACTTCATAAATAATTCCTCGTGGAAAGTCGAGCCAAGCATATCTCATATGATTTATGCATTTAAGAGTGTATTCGTATGTAATGATACGTGATAATCAATGGAAATGGGCTTATCTTAAATGGGAAAATGACCCGTATAACCTTAGAATTTTGATTCAATATGTAATGTAATTCTTGAATTTTAACTCATTGTATAATGTTGTTCTTAAACTTTTAATTAATTTAATGTGATTTCTAGATTTTTTGTATATATTCAACGTAAAACATAATTCTTAAGTCATATAAAAATGTATGTTATCTTTATTTTTGAATTAATGAAATAAAAATATTAAATATTTTCATATAGTTCATGAATTACATTAAACATGTACGAAAAATTCAAAGACCATAATAAACAAATTAAAAATTTAGAAATGACATTATTCATTAGATTAAAATTCCTAAACCATCTATGTCATTATCACTATATTAAATAAGACAAGATAAGAATATAATGGAAGTTTAGAAACTACATTACTCATTAGATCAAAGTTTTTAGACCATTTATGTCATTATTCATAGATTAAAATAGGACAAGATAAGAATAGGAGGGTCAAAAGAATGTATATCGACATATATCAAGCGCATGGAAATTAGATTGAGTCCATGAAGCTATCTAAATTTGATCTAATTTTGATGCACATAAATTTTTATGTTAAATAGAGCCCCTGTTTGTAATGAAATTATCCACTTTAGATTGAAACCTACACGATTTTGAAAGACCTCGTTATAAATTAAAATAAGTGCCACCCTATATAAATGACACTTAACCCAAGCGATATGGGATTTAGTTCATTATTGCCCTCATCACCATCCTAGAGTTGGAGTTGCACTTTGTCTGGTTCCTCTCCAGCCCAAAAATCACTCCTTGCCTTGTTGGACCATGTTATTATAGGCCTAATAGCTTCCACATAGTTCGCCCCTTAACCTCGTACTTCCAGATGGGTTATTGACTTTGATACTATAACGTTAAGCTTAAGTCCAGTAACGATATAGTCCACCTTGCTTCTTATGTTGACTTTTCAATTTTTTATTTCTTTTTTCCGTTTTTTGAAAAAAAAAAGGGTCCCATCACTATGTCTTTGACTTGGTCAAAGGGAACTACTCAAAAATTACATCCTACCCTCTTTATAATAAATTTCGCCATCGAAATCCAATCTTACATTAACCATACAAAAAATTACGGGCATTTGCATCTTGCTTTCTCCTTTAAGTTCCTAGGTGACCTCTCTTTCAGTATGGTTTTGCCTTTGTAACTTCACATAAGAAATAGTTCGCCCCTATAACGCCTAATCCTTCTTATCAATTATGTGAATAGTTGCTCCTCATATGTCAAGTTTTTTCTTAAATTTAATGGTGTAAAATCCACTATATGATCAGGACTTGGCACATATTTTCGCAACATATTGCTAGTTTAATATGTGTAAATATATTCATATCTATCTTGAACTTTCAAAAAAAATATTTTATTTGACCCTATATCAACACTGTGGAAAATTACCAATAAAGTCATGAATTTATTGTAATTATATTAATTTAATCATAAAACTTTTAATTTGACTAATTTAATCCTAAATCTTTTAAAAATTTGCCAATTTAATCTATTCGCCCGATTTTGATCGAAAATCACTTATGCAAACATCAACCATTCTAAATGACATTGCTAGCGCCAATGTGAAATTTTTTATTTTTATTTTTTCGAATTTTTTTATAATTTTTTGTTTTCAATTTTTTTTCCCTTCTTCCTTCATGGTCGTTGGCATCCTCAATGGTTGGCAACTGACCACAAGTGAGGGCTCGCAAGGGTTACCCTTGCCACTCTCTAGTAAGGTTGAGCCTTGCTTGAAGCTAGTGAGGCTAGCAAGGTCGACCCTCGATCGCTGAGCTCGCTAGCCTTAGTGACCTCGCCCTTATAAGGGCAAGCTTTGTTTGGCTAGTGAGGTTGACCCATGCCTATGGCCAGTTGTTGACCATTGAGAAGGCCGATGATTGCGAAGGAAGAAGGAAAAAAATAAAAAATAAAAATACAAAATACAAAAATCGACCAATTTAGCGCCAACATTGTTAGGTAAGATGGTTGGCATTTATGTTAGTGATTTCTGGCAAATTCTTAAAAGGTTTAGGACTAAATTAGCTAACTTAAAAGTTTTAAAATTGAATTGCCACAATTGTAATGGGTTTATAACTAAATTGGTTAAATTGAATGGTTTAGGAATAAATTAAAATGATGGTGATAGGTTTATGACTTTTTTAGTAATTATTCCTCAATATATATTCATATTGTATTGAATGCATGAGGATGAGTGGTAACTCTACATAAAGTTATTTTACCTATTTTAGGAAACTAATATGGTATATTATAATGCAATATTCGTGAGAAAATATTTGAATTTCTTTTTATTTACCCAAATCTTCCTTATATATTGAGAAAATAAGGAAAATATGGCAAAAAGCATGAGAGAAAGAATTCTGTGATTCGGGAAATATATCAAAAGCATTAGAAGGTGGACGGCAAATCAAAGATTTTGTAATTTATTTCCTGATTTTGCAATTGTCTTGTCTTAGAATTTTTGAACGTATCCTATAAATCAAATAAAGTTGAGAGTTTGGGGGAGAGAGTGAGATTTTTATTTTGAGATCGATTTCCATTTTTTTAGAGTTTTTCAAATATTTTGAAAAGAAGACAGTGGTGACAGAATTTTTGTTTTTTAATTTAAAATGTTTGATTTAATTTATATTTTTGTTTTTTCTTTTATTATGTTTTAATTTTCTTTTGCTAGGGTTACGATGTAGCTTGATTATGATAATAAAAATTTCATGATTTTTATGTGTTGTTGTATAATATTGTACTTAATGCTTTTAAGTGACCAGCCACCGGTTGAATGAACTAATATACATGTTTGAGACTAAGCAAAGATAATATGCAATTACTACTTATAATATATAACAATGAATTAAATATGGATATAGATATGTCATGTTATTTGTGTAACTTTCGATGATAAAATGGTTCAAAAGATTCATTATAAGTTAAGAATATTCATAGATTTTAATATACTTATGTTTATTTAAATTCACGTAGGGATATAGTGGATTAATAAACTAAGTAGGTTTGCTACACCAGCTAGGATGGTAAATTGATTAGGAAATTCCGCTTTTACATGTTTGATATCGTTTTTGTATGTGTAATAATCTCAAATTCATATCTTGTGATTATGGTGAAATCGGATGCTCTATATTTATCTAATTGATTTATTACATTGATTCTCAATTCTATTTTGATATGTTAGATAAATTTTAAAATTAATTCATTTTTATTATTTAATTGATTTGTTAATCATCAATCTTTGTGGGACAAATTTTTTTTCATCATTGTATTACTTATTTGACACGTTCATTTAGAATCATACAAACAATGAGATTGATTTCAAGAGACTCCCGAACCATCAAAATCTAAAACTATTCACCGAAAAATCCACATGAAATCTACCATTTTTAATAATTCATATACAAATTTGTAAAATAATTCCTTACAAATAATGAGTACAAATACTTATCGCGAATTTGAACAGGTAATAGCCTTAAATTAAAAGAGACCACATAATAATACGATCATTAAGAGACATAATCTTTCGAATATTTAGATAAGAACAATCAATTGATGCATATAATATTCAAAATCGATCTATTTTATTTGGTTTTTCTTGGGCCGAATACGAAAAAAAGAATGAATAACTGCTCTTTACTTATTACAACTAATTAGTCACCTCGGCCCAAGCTTGGCTGTCGAGTTATTGGGGGCTCCATTTATCCCCCCCTTTTTTTTAAGTGAAAGGAAAATAAAAAATTGATAGGAGATTAATTTGTCTTTTTTTTTTTTTGGGCTTGATGAAGGAGGTTTTAAAAATTAATAAATAAAAATGGATATATCACTCAGAGGAAATACATCCGTTTTACGCTAAGATAATTGGCATTGTGATCCTCTATAATTGTCTTTGATTATTTTAATTTTGAAAAATAATCAACTAAAAGTAATGGATAAACTGTAAATGACTAAATTAATATGATTTTAACCAAGACTGAGGTATCATTGCATGATCTCACTATGCACATTTCCATTCTATGAGCAGGTGGATTCTGTATAGACTGCTGCATCACATGCAATATTCAACTTTCTTCTGATATACTGCAACACAATCCCTCCACTCCATGTCACAATGAGTTTCATTTCATCGATCAGGACGGTCATCGCATCCGTCATTCCGATCATCCATTTCAAAGTTTCTTCTTGTTGGCATGAATCTGTATATACTAGTTTGAGGTGGATGTGAATCTGTGACAACTGTACTTCCGAAGCTTCCGAGACCACAAGACTGAAGGGAAGCCTCAGTAAGAGATGACAATGTCCCATGAGCTAGTTCTCACGGGAATTCTTATTTTCAGCAACTTGTCTTCTCTGAATTCGAACTCTGTCTCCTCCGAGTTCACAGTGCAGGACTTGGGTCTTGTGCTGGAATATGCTCCAAATGTGCCTGGTCCTCTCCCTTTGATGCGTATTCCAGAAGCGGAAGATTTGCTGCGAATATCAACTGCTTGAATGGCTCCACCTGAATTGTACATGTCTATCAATCCGATTGGAGCAAACTGAACCTTCTGATTGTGAACCTGGATAATCAGACCACATCTTAAGAGTGTGCATGTTCCGGGGGATCCCACCAAAATATTTTTAATTAGGTACAACTGTTGATACCTTGATAGGAGAAATGGTTAAGACGTCACACTCTAAAACCTTCAAGGTGACATTCATTGATTCTTCCACAGACAATCGGCGTACAGAGCCTATTCAAGTTGATATAAGGCTGAAGCATGAGCAATTGGACATTGCTAATCAATGTATTCATGCAGTTGTTATTCTTACTGTATGCATATAAGACAGGTAGAAAATGAGTCAAAAACCTACCAGTCTTGAAGGAAAAGATCACACAATCTCTGGTCCAAGAATTCCCAGTAACCTCTTCCAAATACTCTACATCGGATGGAGAAACTGATGCAGATATCTCTGAAGCAGCATCCTCAATGACTTTCTTGTCTGTGCAAGGCCAGCTTCCTGCTCCTTGGCAATTGAAAATGCCAAGAACACCAGTACAGTTGTTCATGTTCCAAATCTTCAGAAGACTGCAGACTTAGAGGCATCAAGCGGTTGGAAAATGAATGGAGAATGAACTCCATCTTACTAGTGAAAATGTCTAGATACCTTTTCCCATCCATAACTGGGTCTATGAATAGGCAATCTCGAGATGGCCTGCCAGGGTATTTTGCTCTAAGCACTGAGCCATCAGGAAGCACGAGCTTTTTAAGTATCTCGAAGTCATGATTTCCAGGTTTATCACTGGCATAAAATGGTGACATTATGAATAAGCAAAACCTATAAAAAGTATTGATCAGGCAGTGGTAAATATGCATCACCATCAAACATCAAGAGTTGTAATCTTTTAACTTCCTAAAACATGAGAATATGGGGCTTCTGAACACATGATGCATGCATTAAAAGGGCATGACCTTTTAGCACATGCACGAGTATGGTCCTCAGGGCTATCATCGAGTTACAAAGCCATGCCCATTCCTTGCACTGTGGATATGGTGGTTGTGGCTTCTTGGGCTAAACTACCAAGGAATAGAGGGCCTAGGCTTCCTGCTAAATATTATATGAAAGAGACAGAATATGTAATAAGCATGACCAGAAAGAGCTAAGTCTGTCATCTTAAACAAAAACTTTGCAATGGTTTAATGCCTTGTACATCTGTCTCTACAAGAGAACATTGGCACACCTTACATAGACAGGACATCCTCCCACTGCTCGAGCTACTGCGTGGAACTCAGCTGCATCATGGAGGCTCTGAAGATGTAAAAAGAGTCGATAAATATTGTTGATATCGCAAAGCATTAGATGGTACTATAGCAGCAAAGAGGGATCAAATATGATACATAGAACATGTCCCAATCTGGAACAACTATTTCTCCCAGAAATATGCTATTATATGCCACAGCAGCTATGTGTAGAGTCTGGGTTGCTGGATTTTGGGGATAATAATCATCAGATGCTCGTGTTATAGCACTTTGTTGACAACTGCATGGACAAATATGAAGCAGAAATAAGAAATTATAGTTCTCTCATACCTATATTTCTATTCCAACTTCATAACTAAAGTATGAGACATGCCATGCCATAAAATTTGGACAAGTGATCTATTTGAGTAAAAGCATATTTCCTAGATTCTGGTAATGCATACATTAAAGAGTAACATTGAGGTTTGTCAATTCACTTGCTTCTGTTGCCGAGACACATAAGGTGAGTATGAGGCATTATGTCATCATTATTATTAACAAAAGGATGGAACTACTGGCATAACTAAAGTGAACTACTAACAATATACAGTAAAAACCAATTTCTCTCATTCTTCACTTCAGTAATCCTTTTCTTTTTTAACAAATTACAAACTTCCCATTGGATTTAGCGATCGCATCTATTTGTTTACTTAAAGATTATCTAATATTTCATAGTCAGGACATCTCTGGACTTAGTTTGAAGTTCAATCAGTAATAAGCATCATAGCCATTGCCCCAATATAAAGCAATGTATCCAATTTTGAAGCAAAATATGATTGGAAGTAGCTGTGACAAAGTTATGTACTGGTAAATGGAATCTGTGCTCTGACCCATACAGCAGATAATGCTGTTATCCTGGAAATTGGCAGCTACAGACTTCTCAAGGGCTTCTTGGAATTGTCTGGTAAGGGAAACACGACCTCCTAGATCTGTTGCTATTGTTTCCAGAATGTTCTGCACATCTACCTTCACTCCATCCACACCCTGTGCAACCAGGTAGCTGTGCAGATCATCATAGAACTGAGATATTGTAGCGGGATCAATTGCACCTACACCATAGTTCTCCATAGCATCCAAAGATAGGTCCCTCATATTTGCCAAATTTCCTGGTGACTGTATGGGATACTTTAAAACTGGATTGTACTTTTTTGTAGCTTCTGCTCCAGGAAGAAGTCCTCCCCAGTATCCCATCAAAGCATGCCATACATAGACATACCTGAAATTTATTGAAAGATATGCAAGTCAAATCTCTCAATTAATCGGTTTCAACATACATGACATTGTCACTGAAAAGGTCACACATAAAGAAAAGTCACAATTGTGAAATGTAGAACAGCTAAATTACAGAAACATCTTGTGACACCTCCTCACTTTTCATTTTTCAGTCTGGTCATTGTGATTTGCTTAAGCACATATAGAGAAAGAAAAGAAAAAGCAGTTTGAGTCGTACTTAAGACCAAAAGTTCCCTTAATGTCTGAAACAAATTCCTTTAAATCTGTAGGTGCCTCACTAAGAGATCCATTTTCAGCTCTTCGGAACTTCTGATTTTCTTTGATGCTGACTAATCTGCCGCCAAACCTGCAATTTCATCAGCAGAGGAAAGATGTTGTAATTTCCTAATTTGCAGTTAATCATACAACATCACAACAGTATAACTACTTACTGTGACCCGTCAATAAAAGGCTCTCCTTCTTTTTGGAACTCATTAATTGTGTCTTGCCACCCATCATCTATTATGATAAATTTTGCTGGTGTGCCTCCATCAGATAAACTGCAAGGAGGGAAACCTGTAAGGGACAATTCTCTTCAAACTCATCAAGTTAAAAACTTAACTTCGTTGTCCAGAATTAGATTCCTCAAGGGCAAAAAAAGGGACAGTCCTTCAACACTGTAGAAGTGTTATGTGGAGAAGCAAATCGAAAGGAACATTTTTTTCCTCTCTTTTGAAAGCACAGCCAGGAGGGACCTGTGCAATCATATATATGTATGTATGCATGCATGCAGCAAACTAAATTCCTCAAAACATATCAAAAATCAATTTTGCAGGCATCTGCATCATTGACCTTTTAAGCCCCTGTCTGATTCCTTTAGGATTAACCTCTTGGTAAAAGGCATCCCAGGTGCACCAACCAAACCAATCCAAAATTGCAGGAAGCTGCATCATAAGAACCATCATAAGACAACGTTAGTTGATCACCCTTTTCCCATTTCCATGCTTGACATAATTATGCAGTTGTTCAACGAAGACCTACCTGCTTCCCTTCTCGGACAGCAAATGTTCCCATCTCCTTCTCCAAGAACCTGAATATGCAGGCAGTAAATGTAAGGGTGACAAGAACCAATTTGCAATGATTAACTTAGATTAAAATTAGTTGTCCTGGAACTTAAAGGGTCTCAATTACAAGATTTATGCACTGTTCAACTTATGGATTAAAAATTAAGACTCCTTGTAATCTTGAATTCCCAGTACAAACAAGAAGATTGCTCAGAGGGCAAACCCTACTTCATCGATTCCTTCATCAGGTCGAATGGATTTTCCCCATAATTGACAAAAACAGCTTTTCGGGACTGTGAAGTAACTATTGCAGGGTCACCTAACAAGAATTGTAACAACCCACATTATTAGAGTGAAAAGAGTAATATATTCAGATTAAAAACAGCTGCTGACTGGAAAAACTTTTCATGTTCATTGTTTAAAAGCATGTACACCAAGAAACATGAGGCCCCCACTGAGTAATCCCTGGTCCAGTTATTCTCTTCCATATTTTCTTAGTGATAATTGTCAATACATACATCCATATAAATATGTGATAATGTCAGCCTGCTGAGTGCTGACTGAAGAGACAGACAGAACATAGTTTACTTTGGATTGCAAGCAGAAAGCAAGCAACAGTGGCTTTCAATGGTGAGGATGAAAAATTACCGCTTTCTATACATAGCTCGAGTTCATCTGCTGAGTTCCCCTGCAAGCTGCTTCTGAACTGGCCATCCAACACTGGCAAGAAGAGGATGTAACTGGGCTCATCAGATGGTTCCCTTACTTCCAGCAGCAACATCTGAGTTTCAACCGGTATGTCACTCCCCGAAACACCAACTCGAGGTATCATCCACCACATCTTGAATCTAAACAAGCACAATAGCCTAATGTCCCTGCATCATATTCACGAAATCAAAAGAACTCACATCACTTCCCTCCTACGTTTTCTCTTGAAAACCTTCGAATTCGATACAGTCAATTAGCATTTTCTTAACCCAGTCACAGGCAAAGAAGCAAAATCACTTACTGAATAACTCCCAGTGTAAAAACATGCCTCGAGCCCTCCACATTCGAAGTGGCTCCGACAAATGCGGACGAATTCGTCAGCGGCGTGACCACCACATTCTCTGGCACATCCGTCAAAACGTCCTTGCCATCGACGCTCAGAGTCCCGTCTTTCAACGCAGGCCTTGTGCCGATGAACATTGAATGCTTCCATGTCGTTGTTGACCTCGTCGACGACCGGCTAGCTCTGATTGGTCGCCAGCTCCGACGATGGGAGCACGTGACCGGGGAGAACCGGGCATTGAGAGGCAGAGAACTCAGAGGAGAACAGAGAGCAGCGATAGCCTGAACCATCACAATCCCAATCCACGCAGCCCCGAGTTCTCCTCGGCGAAGCTAAACCAACGTCTCGCACGGCCCGTTGTTTCCGACCCACGAAAGCATTCGAGGACCGGAAGCAGAGAGACAAGAAATAACGTGTGACCCGAGTGGTTTCGCGACTTGATAGGCAAGGGAAGACAACGACGATGAATAAGGAGATGATGCTCGCGCTCCGCCATTGATTAATATCCACAACTTTGAATTCGATATCGACTTAAAACCATATATTTGGAAACTGTACCTCGAGCTGTCAATCGCGGATGTTCAATGGAGTCTCCATAGGGCGCCCGGGGGGGGGGGACCATGCTTCGACAGCGAAATTGATTCGAACCCGCCATTGCAGATACCGCCAAGACGAGGTTCGCCAACCATCTCCAAGTTGAGAGAGAGACAGAGACAGAACATCGACAGAGCACCAAAATACCACCATGACATCAAGACTTCGAGAGCTTTTCGTTGAGTCTACGGTTGTGCTCCAATGAGAACGACGTGCGCGATGCTGACACTTGCGGACTCTATTGCTGACACTTGTCGACAGTCGAAGGCGCATTGGATAACCTTGCTAAATGCCCTGTTTTGGGAGGGGTGAGCAACTGGCCGGACTGAGACTTTTTCATCGGGATCCGGATTGAATGACCTCTTTCCAACCCAATCGATTTCTCGTTCTATACCTTGAACCGGCCTGTTCTATTTGGGAAACAGTTGGAACTAGTTCGATCCCGTTCCCTTTCTAAAATCACCGGTCATGATACTAACTTTGTTTAATCGTGTATTGATGCATGCTTTTGATAAGGGATGAGTATGATTCTAGGGTGGAATTTGGAAATCAGACAATTCCAAAGTATTAGGGGTAAGCGGTTTCAGGTTTTGTATATGTTCCATATGGAATTTAAAATTTATTCTATCACAGGTTTTAGGGTCAATTTCAAATTTTACCTAGGTTGCACCCGTAATATTAATAGAATGATCGTAATGAATCGTTGTCTTTAATGATCACCATTTTGCTATTATAATATATTAATCTTGACTTATATTTAGACATACGAATAATATCAAACATTAACAAAGTAAAATTCTCAATTAAAAAATGGAATTTTAAACTATTAATTCCAAATTAGACTCATTATCAGATTTCATGGAATATTGTAGGATCGCGCATAAATAAACCAAAAACAACACAAAAATTTGTTTTAAGTTCCAAGTTTCAAGTTTCATCTATCTAGAACCTAAAATCTATTTGACCCGAATCTAGAATTAAATAGGTTCCCCCAGTTTGATTATTCGGTTCTAGGTTTTACCCTAAAACCATGCTTACCTCTATAGAGTATGTATGATAGGTTTCGGGTTCTAAAAATTTGGGAAACTATTTTGATGAGTGGGTTTTAGGTCTCAGTAGGTGAAACTTGAAACCTTGCAATGATTTTTGTATTTTTCTTGGTCTATGTTTTCGTGTGATCTTATGGAATTTTATAGCTTTTGATGATGAGTGTATAATATGAAAATACTATTATGACTTTCCATTTTATGATTAAGGTTTTTATTTTATTAGTGTTTCATATTCTTTGTGTGCCTAAATAAAAATTATGGTCAATAAATTGTATAATCATTCAATTAATAATACATATAGAACCTAGGTAGACTTTGGAATGATTTTGAAACCCATGATAAGTTCCAGGTTCTAAGATGTGCACGGTAAGTTTCAGATTTCAAAATATAAAAATCGCTCACCACTACTTTCGATCACTATATTGAATCTGGTCGGTTCTGTTCGATAGATGGTCAAAATCGGCTTGATCTTGTTTCCTTTAATTCTATTTGATCAGGACCGGATGCGTGCTTTCGATCACGAGATTGAATTAATTTAGGATTTTCAAAGGAGTCTCCAGAGGGCGAGGGGGACCAAAGGAAGGACGGACCATGCATCGAGCATCGACAGTGAAATTGATCCGGACCCGCCATTGCAGATACCATCAAGACGAGGTTCGCCAATCATCTCCAAGTGCAGAGAGAAAGAGAATGTCGACAAGTGTCCCAAAATATCACCATCACATCAAAAGTTCGACAGCTTTTCGGTGGGTCTATGGTTGTGCTCGAATGAGAATGACATGCGCGATGCCGACGGTCGTGGACTTCATTCCTAAGTCGAGCGCATTCGGTGAACTTGGCAAATGTTCTGTTTTGGGAGAGGGCTAAGCAATCGGGCCGGGCCGGTTCCAACAGAATCCAGATCCAATCGGCCATTTTCTGACCTGGCTGGAATTAAGAAGTGTTTAAAATGATTGGAAATCGCTTGGTAGGGGTAATCGATTTTTGATCCGGTTCGATTTCAAGGAGAAACTTGGAATCGAACTGAGAGGATTGGTTCCCAAAATTCGGAGCCGGGGACTAGGAACTTGATTGATGGTTTGCTCTAGTCTAGTCCAATAAACTAGTCATTTTTTTTTCTCACTACTTTTTTCCTCGTTACTTTTTTTTATTACTACTTGGAACCAAATCGAGATAGTGTTCAGTTCACATATACTAATTTTTTGGAAGAAATATAAAAAGTATATTTAGTAAGTCGACTCTCTATTGGGATAAAAATGGATTGCCCGAACATCAGTTCCACTTTTAGGAATGGGAACCAAATCAACACTTCTAGGAACCAAACTAGATTGTCTGATTTGGTATGGTTTAGGTGGTTCCCCATTCAAGTGGTCCATTTTGCACACCCTTATCACCCATGGACCTCTTGAAATCAAATCGAACTAACCTATGATTGGCGGTTCCCATAGGGACTGGTCCGATTCTCTTCCAATTTATTGAGTATCGATCCCATTCCTTGTTCCATATATGGAACCGCCCACTCACTCATCCGAACTAGATTGGTACATATATTTAATAAAGAAATTTAATTATTTTGTAGTTTTTCAATCAATATATATATGTAAATATATATTTGTAATAATTGGACATTTTTGACTAATTTTATCTCTCAAATGTATAATGAGATTAATCCCTTAGTTTTTGTTCATTCTAATAATCTATTTACTTATTTTCTTAGCCACAACAAAATAAACACACAAAGAAATTGGCTCGAAATTCAACCTGAATTTAAGGCCAAACAAACTTTGGTGCTCTACATAGAAATTGGGTTCACCGGGATATTAATTGATGAATGTAATATTGTAGAGATTAGGGGGTAGTTTCTCCGGTCCAATTCCTAAGTGGATTCACGAAACCAGCAGGTGGTTCCCAATTCTAATTTTTCAGAGCTGGTTCTTAAAGAAGGTTTTCTGATTCCAAGGTGGAAATCACTTACTTGAGCCATGCTTACCCCTAGTCGGTATTTGGATATACAAAATTGAAAGTGCGCTTTCACTAACTGGGTTTTCAATTTTATACCTTGAATTGGCTTGTTCTATTCGAGAAACGGTCGGTACCATTCAATGACCATACCGGCTGCTTGCTTTCGAGGCCGGTCTACTCGGGAGATGGTTGGAACCTGCCTGATCCTGTGCCCTTCATTCTGTTTTTCTCGTACCAAATGCACGCTTTCGATCACTCAATTAAATCGATTAGATTAAGAAGAGAAACCATTAATAATCTAATTTGTGGATTGAGCAACACTTAGAAGATATAAATGAAAAATTACAAGCAACTCCCGGAGAATGATCTCAAATTGCATATTTGCACCGAACTGAAGCTAAGAAAATCGAAATTGATGTCCTAATAACTTTTATTTGACTCCTAACTAGGAAACAAATTCGAGCTAATTCCATCATCTTCTTTCACTAGGGAAACCAACCACAATTGGGCTTCTCACGTAATGGCGTCCGTCGGACCATCTCAGTCCTCCAAACACGTACTCCGTCGCATGACGAGCATGTTTAGCTTTTAGGGTCACTTTGAAGCTCTTCTTCTCGCCGACCCGGTTGAACGTCAGCATGCTCGGCTCGACCAGGACCGAAATGCCAGGTGGCTCGATGACCTGCACGTGTATGTGCCTGGCGAGCCAACGTTTGTCACCCGGCGGGTGACGGTGGCCGAGCCACGGAGATTGGGGACCGTGATCGAGGGGTAGTTGAAGTCCAGGAGGCTCATCAACTTCGGGCACTGGTAAGGGTCTTTGGAAAAGGATCGCATCAAGGTTCGGTTGTAGCCCAGGGCACAGAGGAAGTTGAAGTAGTCGTCTGTGCTCAAGTCGTAGACAAGGCCGGGGTCCATGGCGCGGTTTGGCCGTATGTGGCCCGAGCCGTGGTCGAATGGCGTTGCCTCGAGGAAGCTTGATCCGTCCAGCATTGCTTTGTCTGTGTTATCCCTTGTCCTAGCTGTTTAAAGACCACAAGAATGTGAAAGCAATAACTTTCCTGAAACTTTACTAAAACGGCAAAATCATGTTAGTTCGGTCGGGCATAACCAATGAAAGTTTTCCAAGAAGAGATCGCGCATATGATCAGCAATGTTTGGCACGAGGTGCTGGTCGATGAAGTATGGAAGTTCTAGGACTTGGATATAACTTTGGAAAATGGAGGACTGAACAATCTTCTAGGAGTACTATTACAATCTCTTTAGTCACTGTTTTGCCTCCTGGCAGCTCATGAAATGTGAATTTCAAGTAATTGTTTCTATCAAATGACTCTAGGACACCAGAGAACAAAATTAATATTTTGAGTCTCAATTGGATATTGAACTGGTGTTCTATCATTGTTCATGTAATTTTCAGTTCACCGGTATGAATAACAGAAAGGAAATGAATGAATTACCAGTGGTCATGATTGCTGATCGAATTGCAGACACGCTCCAATCGGGGTGGAGTGCCCTGAGAAGGCCGACGACTCCTGCGACGTGAGGACAGGACATGGATGTGCCGGACTCGGTGTTAAAGGGAACCCTGCGATTGTCGAAGTCCAAATCCGTAGGACTCACGGCCTCGCTGTATGCAGCTATTATGTTGACGCCCGGAGCGGTTACATCAGGCTGAACAACGAAACAGAAAGTTTCAAGCATGAGCAGCTAATTGCATCAGCCAAAATTTGATCAGACAGTATCTTTCCGGACCTTGAGGATCTCGGGAGTAACCAAGTTTGGCCCTCTCGACGAGAATGCTGCCATGAACGGCGCAGGCTTTGTGTTCAATTTTGCCATCGGAGCAGTGATGAATCCCACTGGATTGCTGTTCCGAATCATAACAAAGAGGTAAGCTAGCATTCAGTAAGATTTTGCTTCGGATTTTGAGCATGTCTTAACCAATAACAAAGGTGATAGGGACAGTACGAGGTGGAGTTAATGTAGGCAAAGACTCGGAGGCCATCCTTGTAAGTAACTTGAGATGCAGGGAGGAGATGCGGGTCGGCTATGATCTCGTTGCCGCTGAGCACGTCATTGCAGAGAATCATTCCCACTGCGCCGGCTTCCAAGGATTGCCGGCCCTTGTCGACTCGCGCTGTGTCGCCCCGGAGGCACACCATGATCTTGCCTTTCCCCTTCTCTGGATCCAAAGTCCCAGGCTTGCACAACATACTTCACATTGTACAGAAAATGAAGCAAAGAAGTTTGTTAGTACCACTCAAAACTTGGAAGCCAAGTAATCACAATTATCACAATTCTAAAACTTCGTTTCGCAATTTTTACGAGTCCTTCGCAGAGGCATTTGCCGCTTTTGCCTGCGCGCCAGTGATCAGGGGATAGAACTTGTCCTCGGGTAAAGGCTTCGAAAGACTCGTGCCCTTGAGGCGCATGCCGTGCCCTCCTCCAGTCGGGAGCTCGACAAAGGCTTCAAACTCGCGGTCCAGTGTGCTTGCTCCCACTGTGAGAATCCATGGCGAGACGTTGGTGACGGATCCTGCAACAGGCCCGCTGTTTCCAGCCGAGCACACCACGGCGACCCCTTGCTTCACCGCATGGAATGCGCCGATGGAGAGGCCGTCCTTGAAGTATTCGCCCGGGAACCCTCCCAGGGACACGGACAGGACGTCCACGCCATCATGGATCGCGGCGTCAAAGGCCGCCAGGATGTCCGCGTCATAGCACTCGCCACTGTTGTTGACGGGCGTCCAGCACACCTTGTAGGATGCCACGCGGGCTCTGGGCGATCCTCCTCTGGCAGTCCCGTTGGCGACGCCGAAGACATTGGCTCCGTAGACAAAATTCCCGCCGGCGGTCGATAGGGTGTGCGTCCCGTGGCCCTCGAGGTCCCGCGCCGTCTCGTAGGATGCGTTGAGCTTCTTGATCCCGGAATAGGCTGCAAAACCCTTGTTGAAGTATCTTGCTCCAATGAGCTTCCTGCCGAAGCCAACACATTTTCATATCAAAATCAATCAAAAACTGGAAAACGATATTATCTTGTGTTCATCATCAATCACTAATCAGTAGCCGAGGCTACTATTAGAGCAGACCCGTTGCAAGGCACGCCGGCAGCCGTGTCGTTCTTGCATATCCCTTTCCATTTCGAGGGCGGCGGTCCGTATCCGTGGTCACTAAAGCTTTGTGATTCAGGCCAAACACCTGAAACAGACCTCGTTAACTTAGCACCCGGAAAGAGAAACTAGAGACCGGCGAGCCAGCCTTACCGGTGTCAAGGTTTCCGATGATGACGTCCTCGCCGAGCTTGGCCTTCCCCCACAAAGAACTAGTCGGGATCACGCCATCCTTCTCCAGCAACATGAAGTCCCACGAATGGGTTGTGTGCAGATTCCTTCCCAGGTCTGGAAACACCGAAACGACCCTAGGATGTTCTGCATTCATTCAGCAAATTGTGTTTCGCACGTTTCAGTTCAATCCATTGCTGTTCATTCGATTTCTGCATACATCAGTGAACTCGTCATTCATGCAGCAATTTTACGTACTTGCAATTTCCGCAGCATCTTCTTCCTCGAGGATGGCCGCAAAGCCATTGATGTGCCTTGTGTAGGAGTAGAATATCGCGTCCTTTGCCTTCTCATGACTGCATGGCAGGAGGAACGTAATGCCAAGAAAAGAAGGAAAAACATGTGATCCGCAAAGGTTCGTGGTATGATCACAGTACTTACCTTCCCAAGAACGAACCGAGGAACTCGTGGTGCGACCAGGCCGCGCGATCGAGAACTTCCGTCGTGAGCTCTTCGCCATGCGTGTGTGATCCCAAGTACACTATATAAGACTTATCTCAACGCCAGCGAAGAAGAAAGAACACAAAACTCCATCAGATCAACAAGAAAAACATCGTCTTTCGAGCTAGTACACGATCCTAAATTGATCAGAATGTACCTTCTTGTCTGCAAAAACTGGTGCTTGAAGCACAGCAACAAGTACAAAAGCAGAAAGCAAAATTGGCAGCTGAGGGATCCTCATGGCCATCTTCTTCATTGGCCTGAAGAATTTCTGCACCAAATATCTGACCCTGATCTTCTTTTTTCTTCGTTTTTTTTGGTGTGTTTTTATGATAGGTTTTCTGCAATTTAGAGCAGCAACATAGCTGACTTCTCTATTGTGTTATTATGGTCAGGTTCTGCAAATTTGAAAGGGAAAGCTCTTATCTTTTAGAAGATTTCGTTTGCGCCTAAAAGATCTCTGAATCTCACTTGAGAATCGAATTGGGCGAGCAACAGAAGGGAGATATGCAACTGAATCCCAGATATCACTCCTTATTTCTGTTGCTTATCCAATAATTTCTTATTATTTTGGTATTTCACTCAAGATTTTCCAAAAGGGCTAACATTTCTCAATAATGTTTAATTATTCTTTTCATAAGGAGAGTATGTGTGGAACAAAATATAAATGTGTAGAAAAAAAAGAGAAAATAATTAGTGTGTTTTTTTGTTGAGATGTAGAAGATTAGTATAGTTTTCGGAAATAGACTTAATTTGAAGGTTTTAAAATGGGTTTTGGAGATTATGTGTTTGTTAGGCTGATCATGCTTTTTAAGATAAAGAATATGTTTCGCGTCGAGCTTTGACATTCTAAACTTTGGAGTAAATGGAAAATTTCACCTGATTCCGAGTTTCTTGAATTACAAATTCGTTAAATAATCTTTATCATTCTTTTTCATAAATCATAAAGGGTTGCTGTAAATTTTGGTTTGAGTTTGAATATTTCGTTAGGATTCAATAGTTGGAAAAAGCTAGAGAGAGGATAGTTGCAATCACTTATATTTGTTCCTAATGCACACCCTCTAGATTTCTATGATCGTTTTACAAATTTGAAAGGGTGATTACTTCCAATGAAATCACTTACCTAAAACCACTCAAAGTGTTATTTAATTCTTTTCGTTCTTGGAAAAGAAAGTAGAGCGTGGGGGACAACTTAGCATGATTGAACAAACAAATAGGATGTCTTTTCAGGGTAATGATATGCTGATGAAAAGGGAGATCATTATTTAGTTAGTCTTAAATTTATTATAATGATTCCAATTTTTTTTTTTGAATTTTGCTAATTTAGTTTTACACATTTTTATTGAAATCTCAATGTATAATTTTCATTAGAAATCAATGATGTGACAATATGCCATGTAGTATAATTGGCTATGATTGGACTGCCATGTTATTGATTTTCGGTGAAAATTGAATATAAAGACTATATTGAAATTTTATGTAAATATTTAGGATTAAATTAACAAAATTGAAAAGTTTAGAAATGAATTACCATCCATACATAGTCAAATAAATGAAGGTCCATAGTGGGCAAAATCGACTTGGTGTGTTTTGTGTGTATCCAAGGAAGCCACAAGGGTCAAACATATGCAAGGAAGATTGATACAAATTCAGTGGATGCTCTAATAATTGATCAAGATTTTTGTCAGATCTACTGTCAATTTTTTTTTTTAAAAAATTACATATTTACTATGAAATGAATTTGCTTTCTTACCCATTCTTGCAAATGATATCAATATTTTCCCACGTCCCTTCTATTTAGTCAAGCGCACTAACAGCAATCAAATATTAATGCACACCACATAGGGCCTGCTCTCTTCTTATTGACAGCACAGCTAAGTGTCGACACTTGCTTCGACTACCATTCCTTATAAATGGTGTAAAGTCGACAATGGATAGATCGAAGAGAGAGAGAGAGAGTAGACAAGATAAGCATTAGTCACAGATGACCCTCTCTTTGAATAGAATTCTTTTCGGGACAATCGGTTCCAAGCATTTAGTGCCTGTTTTGGTAGTTGTCCAGTAATAGGAAAATGGTTATGAGTAGAGGTACGAAGGGTTTCATTTTGACTTTTCAAGGAATCGGGACTGAATCGAACTGTTTAGATATGAATTAATTTTGAAGTGAATTTTGAACCGAACTGTGATCAGAACCGGACATAATGTGAATTGAAGACTTTTATTGGTTCGGCTTTTCGATTTTTTTTTTTATTGTAACATCAAGAAGAGGTTAAGTGAAAAAGAAAAGAAATCGTGTAAATTGTAATATTAAGAAGATGAGTGATTTTTAGTTTAATTGATTAATCGAACTGAAACTATCCAAATTGAAATAACAAAAATGATTTTTTGAATTATCCGAATCAAACAGAAAATTCATGAAAATTCTATATTCAATTCGTTTTCAGTATTAATTTCATTTTTCGGTTTGATTTTGACATCCATGATTATGAATCCTATGGACCACTCTCGGGGGTGGTGCGACAAGACTCTTGGTAGGTCATGAGGGCCCTTACTCCGTTCCACACAGTGAACATGTATGAAGGTTGTTCTTTCACACTCACGATTGATCTAATTACAATCCCATTAGTTAAATCACAAGTCTGCCACCGACCTCCTCACGTGTGGAAAAAGAAGTCAAGGTCATTCCTCAGTGGGGGGACAGATGTCATGATGTGACGTCATAATGCCCCCAAAAAATTCAGAAGACAAGAGGGAAATGTCAGGTCGCGATCCCCAAGGACAAATCTATTTCTTTGTTCCCGCTCTTTTTGAACCCCAAGAACTAATAATTGGAAGGTTTTCATTGGAAATAAATTAAAATAAAATTAAGGAGATCGAATTAATGATGGGGTTTTTAGAATATTTGTTATTCTTTTTCGGTCAAAGAATATTTATTATTCAATAAGTACATTTTTTAATTTTAATCATATTATAAACTATATGAAATTCGTAATTTTTATGGTTCGGTGATTTAACAAGTATATATTTGTACTTTAGTACTTTACTCATTAATGAAATAGTGATTTGGAACTGAGGTTTATGCTGCAACAAAAAGACAAACAGTTGACAGTTAGATCTGATCTGAGACATATTCCAAAGTCTTCGGTCCACATGCTTAGCTTCCCCCTCTCTGTCTAAGA
Source organism: Angophora floribunda (assembly GCA_014182895.1). NCBI lineage: Eukaryota > Viridiplantae > Streptophyta > Magnoliopsida > Myrtales > Myrtaceae > Angophora > Angophora floribunda. The sequence continues at coordinate 42,174,851 of CM024709.1, read as the reverse complement.
ATATCAAAGTTTTTAAGAATAAATACACTAAAACTCCTGTTACTTTTTGGATCCGTCGTTTTAATCTTAAAACCTTGGACCATCTAAGTCCTATATTTTCACAAATTAATCCTCCTGTCAACTCCGTCATTTTTTCTTAAATCAAAAATATTTATGTGACATTTTTTAATTAATTTTTCTTCTATTTTTAATACATATGGTACCGATGCAATGCCACTTTTTCTTGAAAGTGAGGAGTAGGAGTGTTGATTGACAACGAGTGCAGTCAGCCTCGCTTGTTGCCCTCCCTTCGTGGCAGTGGCTGCTTCACAACTATAAACGGATATATCGTGGCCTTATCTATACCTTTTCCTAATCATCTCTTGCGATCTACTCCCCCCTCTCCCCCTTACATTTCATTTCATTTTTTTTTCAAAATATTTGGTTCACTTGTCCTTTTCTTTAGTCTATTTTTAATCACAGAACAAACGGATTAAGACAAAACAATTAAAGACGTTTTTGAGTAATTATGACATATTAACCTTCTTGATAAGATGCTTGACTATCAGGTTGCATATTCTATTGTGTTTCACGTGTGTGGGGGTACCCTCATCTCCTCATCAATTAATAATATCTCAACCCCAATGTCTCCCTGTACACACACGGAGTTATAAAGAAGGTTGACGCAATAGAGAGTGTTGACTAGAAAGAAGCTAGATCTAAAGAGATCAGGGGCTTCAGAGAATCCCACAGCCGAATCAGAACCCACCAAAAATCTAATGTGCGATAGCCCGAATCTCCATTGCAATGAGCAGCGCTGGTTCATGGAAGAGCAAACCAGAGAACGAAGCGGCCCAGAATCGTCACCGTTTCTGCTTGCTGAAGGAGGCGGAGAAGAGGAAAAAGAAGAAGATGATGAGCTTGAGCTTCAAGGCCTCTTGTCCCGAGAAGAGCGAGCGCATTCTGAGCAGCTATTTCGCAGCTACCGTGGTCGTCTTCAGGAGGACCTGGCTCTCGATGGGGCTCGTCGAGAGGCGATCAAGTGGACGCACCAAGTGGGCCGACGCTACACGTTTTCTTGCCTCACGGAGGTCCTGTCGGTCGACTATTTCGACCGGCTTCTGGCGAACATTCGGGTTGCGGAGATGAAGCCGTGGATGGTGCACTTGGTGGCTGTTGCTTGCCTATCTCTGGCTGCAAAAGTTAACGAGACCCATGTTCCAACTCTTTCAGCCTCCAAGTAGAAATCCTGTGAATTTTTTTGTTTTGCTTTAAATTTTTCTTGTCATTCTGCTTCTTTTTAAAATCAATCATTTCATAAATTTGCATTCTAGAGAAGTAGATTCGGCAATGATAATTGAACACTACATGCAATTTCCACAGGTTGAGGGACCAAGCTATATGTTCGAGCCTAAGACGGTCCAAAGGATGGAACTCCTAGTGCTGTCTACGCTCCAGTGGAGGATGAACCCGGTCACACCATTCTCCTTCCTAAATCACATCGTTGGGAGGCTCCACTTCCGCACCAGCTCCCAAATAGATAAGTTCTTGACCTTGTTCGAGCTCTCTCTTCTCGCTCTTGTCTCGATTCGAGGTTTCTCCATCACCGGCCTTCGGTGATGGCATCAGCCGTGACTTGCTGGTCGATGGAGAAGATGCAGTGCGAGGGCAGTCGGATCGGTTGCTACCGGGATGCTCTTCGTGATAGTCTCAAGTGGAGTGAGGCTGGGGGGATGTTCGAGGAGTGTTATGAATTAGTAGGTGAATTGCAATATAAAGGTGCCTATGTTGAATTGTCGTTAGACACTAGAGGGAGAGAGTAACGAGTCGTGTACAACATTGATTTCGCAAAATAGGGTTTTAAAAGTCATATGAATTGAGTTGGCGACAGGAGCAAGCGTCTATCAGAATAGGCTTGGACGCTCAGCCAAAGCGCTAGAAAAGCGCTGTAGCTGCTGGGCAAATTTTTTCAGCCACTTCTTTGTCCGGCGTCCGCCGGGTGGCCAGGTTCGTCCAAGCACTTCTGGGCATATTTTTTCGCATATTCGGTCATCTCGCAAACATTCCGATTGTTCCAATGATCCCAAATTTATGTTGCTCCGGAACGGAACAGAAACTTCGAGTCGAAGTCAAAATCAACAGAAAGTTACTGAAATTTGAGCAATTTTAGAGTTTTACAGCACGTTTTAGTCGTCTTGCTTAATTGGCAATGTTGCAGCCCTTCCCTTTGTTAACATTCGGTATAAGTACAACATGAGTGTCATAATTTTTATACGGTGCTCACTTAAGTGTTATCACTTTTTTTTTTTCACTTACTTAAGTGTTATATCGGAGTAAAATCAATCATTTGGGTGTCATCTCCAACAAATCATCCTACATGAATTTTTTTTCTTCTTATTAATTGTCAATGTTAGTGCTAGTGATGCCACATCAAAAGACTGGCGTCCATATTACATTTTCCAATGAGATAAATTGTTGATGGCACTAAAGTGATCAATTTATTAAATTTATGGCACTCAAGTGAGTGTCACACAAAAATTATGGCACTCTAGTATACTTATTCCAAAAATGCTTATACATGTGTATGTTAAAGGACTGATTATTTAAATATTTGAAAAATGATCAATTTAGTCTTAAACTTATTGTACGTACGTCAATGTAGTTTTAACTTTCGAATTTTGTCAATAGAGTCATATGTATTTGCGCAATATTTACATTTAGTCTTTCCTGTGAATTCTCATGGTAAATTGCGACGTGGAAATCAATAAATTGCTCATGTTAGCATGCCACTTATGATGGCCATCGATGACTAGCGTTACATTAGCAATTTTCGATGGCAATTGGCAAGAAAGATTGCATTGAAACATCGTCCAAAAGTTTAAGACTATATTGATAAAATTGAAAAGTAAGGTTCATTAGGTGAAATAATTAGTTGTTGACAAGAAAATTATGACAATTGTAATTTCATTATAAGACAATTCAATCAAACCTTTGGCAAATACATTTTTTTGGTTAATTCTAAATACATCATAATTTCCATAGAAAGAGAAGAAAAAAAAAAAAGGTAAGAAATAATCTTAAATCCGGGATATGCAAGAGATATTGTCGTCAACTTAAGGTAATAGGGGGCGTCAGAAGTCAAGAAATGGATAACAAAAAGCGCAAGTCTTTATGCATTTTTCACGTAACCACTCACTTAAATGTTCAGCCTAACCTATGTATTTAAATTTGAGTTGATGTGAGTAAAATAAAAAGAGTATATCATGGGTTTCTAGAGTCAAAGGTTGTATAATAGTTGAGAAAAAGGAGAGGTGAATGAGGTAATTTATAATTAATACTACTTATGTATTAGTACATAATAATTGTTTTGATGATATTTTAATTTTGATCTTTGTTGAAAATTAAATTGAAAATATTTGGATTTTATATGCAATGGGTCTCTTTTATGGAAGTACCTAGTTATATATATACAATATTCACTTTTGTTAATATGTCTTATAAAGAATTAATTAATGCAAGGCATTTATTTACGTAAAACCCTAGGGGGGGAGGGAGAGGGCTCATCAATGGCTAGCCTTCATGCGTTGCCACATCATTGCTGGTGAGCGTCAAGGCTCAACGACTTTGGTCAACCCTTGCCCCACCTTCTTTGCAATGTTGGGGCGACGGCAACGAGGGTTGTGCAACCCTCATCGAACCCTCTTCTCCTTATTTATTTATTTATTAATAAATTTATTTTTTAATATAATATAATTAATATTTATATTAAAAACTACGTTAGTGTCAAAACGACATCATTTTGGCTTCTCTTTGCTGAGTAAACTTTCCAATGAGCCATGTAGACAACTTCTATTATTAAAAATAAGCTGGTCGGATTTCCGACACTTTGTCGAACTTGGTTCTTAAAAGTCCCAATTTTTAAATAAGTAGCACTTAAGTGTACATTTTAGAATTTTTAGCACTTAAGTGTCCCCTGTGCTAAGTTTTAACACTTACGATGTATTTCTACCCATTAGATACTCTAATTACTACCTATTAAATCTAGATTTATATACTTGGTTTTTTATTATTTATTATAGAATAGCTTGGTGATGCTTGAGAATACGGCTCGTGTTGATATATTTCAATACTTGGGCTACATTTGTTTTGCGAAAATGTGACATTTCTTGCTATTTTCTAAGAACATAACAATATTTTTCAGTATTTGGTTAAAACCTAACAATGAACTTGGAAAATATTTTATGCCGTTTGACATCTAATTTGATTTTCTTGGAAAAAATTATCAAAAATTGGAATTTTTAATTTTTAAATTAATTTTCTTTTTTTTTCTTTTTTTCCTTTCATCTTGCTAGAAAAGCCCTAAACCATCCTTACTGTGGCCTCATATTATATAACTGAAAATCAAGTTTGAGCAACGGAAATTAAAAAAGCGACATCTTCCTGGGACCGAGGCTCTAGGGTTGCAAACACAATCAATCCTGCTTCTGATTTACAGGTGTGAAACGCATGCTTCTTTACTTTGACCTTAAGCAGAACGGGCCACATTTATCTGCAAAAATCTCTTTTTACCTCGGCTTTCTTCCTTTTTCATGGACAACTGGTGCCGATAATGAACTAGAAACAATCTTTTAATCATGCGATAATGCAGTCCATAATAAATTATTCTCGTAACATGCCATGGTTTTCTCGATGAAAACGACTCTAAACATGGGACGCAAGCGACGCACTAAGCACATAGAAATGGCTTTTCTAGCTTTAAGGTACGGCACGTCACTTTAGTTTTTAATATATTTATTATCTACATGAAAGGAATAATTTTTCCCGAAGTTTTTCTTTTGTTCTTTTCTGTGGGTTTTGAAGCCGTGGCTTCGGTTGGCTGGAGTGGATCGAGATATTGTGGATTCCGATTTTTATGAGATAGCGCTGAAGAATTTTGTTTAAAAAAAAAAAAAAAAAACAGAAGGCAAAAACGTGTCGACACCAATTCTTCAAATACAAAGAGGTCCCTTTTCTTTAGTTTGTCATAAAGAAAATTGACACTAATAATCCTTAAACTCCAATTGCTGGCCATAGGCGAGTTTGAGCCTCACCCAGCTTGTCAGCTTATGACGAGGTCCGAGTTCATTTATGGCCGACCAACAATAGGTTGAGGAAGACAAAAAGAAAAGAAAAGAAATTAAAAACTCAAATTCTTTAAAAAGAGAGAGGAAAAGGTGTTTGGTGAAGTAACGTGCTGAGTCTAGATGTGAAAGAAAGAGGATGGAAAATGTTTTCTGCTTCCCCACTTTTAAAGGTGCTTTTTTTAATTAGTTGAAAATGTTTTCCTTGATTAGTTTATTTTCTATGAACCGAATATCAAGAAAATTCAGGAAATCTTTTCTTAGAAGTTATGTTTTGTAAAACAAATGGAGCCTTAAACTCCAAAACACTAATCTCATTTTATTTTCAAGGAGATAATTGAAATTTATATATAAAAATGATTCTTTGATTGGTATATTGTTTTGACTATAATTTTGCACTTTAAACTAATTTTGATTTAATGGGTAGGAGGTGGTGAGGGCTTCGTCTGTAATGACGACCGCGCGGCGAGGCCAGCGACAGTGTGGTGGGATCCCCATGGTCGTGTTCTCTTTGGCCTGAAGAATTTCTGCAGCAAAATATTTGACCCTGATTTTCTTTGTCTTTTTTTTTTTTTTTTGGTTATTTTATGATGGGTCTTACGCAATCTGGAGGAGCAATATAGCTGACTCCTCTACAGTGATATGGTCATGATCTCAACCTTGTAGCTTGGGTTTAGACTCAGCAATTTTGAAAGCAAAAGCTCCTATCTCTTATAAAATCTCGTGTGCACCTAAAAGATCTCTGAATCACCTGAGAATCAAATTGGATGAGCAACAAAGGAGATTTTCCGAATGGATAAAATTTCTCAATAATATTTATTTGGTTTTTTCATAAAAAGAGTATGTGTGGAACAAATAATAAATGTGTACACAAAAAGAAGAAGAAGAAATATTTAGTGTATTTTTTGTTGAACTGTGGAAGACTAGAATAGTTTTGGGAAATAGACTTAATTTGAAGTTATAATATGGATTTAGGAGATTATGTGTTTGTCACGCTGATCATCGTTTTAAGCTATAGAATATACTCGTGTTGGGCTTTAACATTTTAAACTTTTGAAGTAAATAGGAGTTCTTACATAATTCAGAGTTTCTTAAATTACGATTTCATTAAACGATAATGCTTTATCCTATTTTTAATAGAACATAAGGGTTTCTATAAATTTTGACTTGAGTTTGAATATCTAATTAGGTTTTAATAGTTGAAAAAGATATAGAGAAGATAATTGTAATCACTTAAATTTGTTCTTATAGTACACCCTCCAAATTTCTATGATCATTTACGCATTTGAAAGGGTGATTGCTTCATTTTTCGGTGTTTGGTTGAAACTTGATATTGAAGTGAAAAGTATTTTCTGTCGTTTGGTATGAAAAATTTGATGGAAAAAAACTATTACAAAATTTGTATTTTTAAATTATTTGTATTTTTTCTTTTATTTTTCTTTTTGATCTTCCATGCTTGGTTGCAAACCACAGTCACAACGTCGGCAAGGCTTGAGGCTTGTTGCCATAGGGAGTGAGCTAATTTGGCATTGCTTGAGCTTGTCAGACTTGAGTGAGCTTGAGCCTTGCCGCCAAAGGCCATGAGCTCGCCACTTTGGCGAGGCCACGAGCTTGCTGAGATTGATAATCAGTTGAGGAAGAAAAGAAATAAAAAATAAAAAAATAAAATAACTTGAATTTTAAAAAAATAAAAATAGAAATTCGAATTTTAAAAAAATATTTTTATATGAACAAAAGTTTCATTAACCAAAGACACTAGCCTAAGTGCCAAGGACCCACACATGGCCTTTGTGGACCCATGCTTGAGCATTGGGACCAGCCTGAGTGTCGAGGACCAAAGCATGGCTTTTATGGACCCTTGTTCGAATGATAGAGCATCGGGTATGGGCATCAAGTTTCAAGCCTCGATACCTTTATGTCCATGTCTATATTATAATATTTGAATATTAAATCACGCCATCATCCACTAGATTAAGTTTTTATATTGAAATTTTCGATGTAAAATCATAGTAGGAAGTTTTGCATTCGAATCTTTTCAACCTCTATTTATTTTCTCAATTACATATTTCCATGCTTAAAGATTGAGGCCAAAGTCTAGCCTACATGCGAGAGGGAGTGTTAAAATATTTAACTATAACACCACTCATTAATTTATTAGTTAAGTTTTTGGGTTGAACATTTTAACTAGTTCAAACTCACCGATTAGAAGGGTGATGAGAGAAAATATCACCCTCGTAATTGCCCTTGAAATACAAAAACTACACTTTATACTTGCAGGGACTTTATTGTATAAATGACTAATAACAATATGGATATGATTTGATCATTGTAATCTATAATGCTTTCATCTGAAAAACATATTTATCATTGTAATCCATAGCCTCCCACTGGAGACATAATTTTAACATGTTATGTTTGTTTGGTACCACCCATACCTTTTCCTGTTTATTATTGCATGGAGATATTTAAGGCAAACTTACAATGCATCGAGTCGACGAATCAGGTGGGTGACAAGTGTTACAAGCTCGGCGTCAATCGGTTCACTGACCTCTCCAATGAAGAATTCAAGGCGAGGAATTGATTCAAGTCGAACGTGCGATCCTCCGAAACCGCATCTTTCAAGTACATAAATGTCACCACGGTATCTTCTAGCGTAATTAGGAGAAGGAAGGGAGCCATGACACTGATTAAAAATCAATAGGTTGCTTATACCGAGTGATTGGAATATGATATCGAAATTTCATATATTTGGAAATCTAGGTTGCTTACTTAGCTCCACATGTAGAGCAAATTTGAGGTATGAATACCCTAAATACCAAAACTTGGCATGGGGGTGGCACGGGTATGGCACGAGTTTAAATGATCTGACATTTCTTTAAAAATAAATTATTTACATGGTGCTAACGTGATTAGATAAGTCTAAAATAACATCGTTTTGGGCCAAATTTTATTTTTAATTTATAAATATAAATATAAATATAAATATAAATATAAAAAAAATGCATAAAATTTCAGTTCGATTTTTGACAACCCTAAATGTCACCATGGTGCCTTCTAGCATGGATAGGAGAAGGAAAGGAGTCGTGACATTGATTAAGAATCAAGGCAAATGTGGTAAGTTGACGTTATTTAATTCATGAATGAGCATTATTTATCTTCATTATTATTTGAGCCTAAATGTTGTTAAAACCCCTAGTGTTCCTTAATATTTGAGGAATGTCGTGCTAATTTGATTTAATTGTCTTATTTCCGTTGCAAAAAATGTAGGATCTTGCTGGGAATTTTCGACAGTGGCTACTGTGGAAGGAATTCACCAAATAACCATGGGAAATTGATTTCTCTCTCCGAGCAAGAGTTGGTCGATTATGATGTTGGTGGCTAGGATCAAGGATGCAAAGGTGGCTATATGGATAGTGCATTCTAGTTTATTGAGAAGCACGGCCTCACAATTAAGACAAACTATCCCTATGCGGGTGCGGACAGTGAATGCAATGTTGAATCGGCATCGCACCTCACCGTGAACATTAAGGGCTATGAAAACATTCCCACCAACAGCAAGAAGGCATTGTTAAAGGCAGCCGCCATTCAATCGGTTTCTGTGGCCATTGATGCCGGTGGATTTGATTTCTAGTTCTACTCTAGCGGCATCTTCATTGCAGCTTGTGGGACCAGTTTGGACCACGGTGTTATCACCTTTAGATAAGGGGCCAGCGACAATGGCACCAAATTTTGTCTGGTGAAAAACTCGTGGGCAAGACATTGGGCAAGAGGGGTTACAATGCAGAGAGATGTCGACGCTAAGGAAGGCCTTTGTGGCATAGCCGTGAATGCCTCTTATCGTAATGCATGAGTCTGAATGAAATCCTCATATGATGTAAATAAATTTCTACTTGGTGCATTTAATACATCTTGTCATCTCATTAAGTAAATCGAGTGCATCTATATACCGAGTGATTGGAATATGATATCAAAATTTCGTAAATTTGAAATCTAGGTTGCTTACTTAGCTCTACATTTAGAGCAAATTCGAGGTGCAAACACCCCAAATACCAAAACTTGACATGGGTATGGCACGGGGGTGGCACGGGTGGAAGTTTAGGCACTTATATATCCACTGGTGCCACACCCGCGCTTAAATTTCGAAAATGTATACTTAATTGTTAACATTGGAGAAAAAAAGAATACTTAAATGCCAACAACGGAAATTTCAGGGCAAACAGCTAATGTGGCCTTTTCCGGCAATAATTTAAATGATCTAGCATTTCTTTAAAAATAAATTATTTACATGGTGCTAATGTGATTGGATAAGCCTAAAATGACATCGTTTTGGGACAAATTTGATTTTTAATATAAATATAAATATATATTAAATTAAATAAAAAACTAAATTAAAAAAGAAGAAGAAATGTAGTAAATCAGTGAGGGCTTTTACGGCCTCACTATTGTCGACTCACCATCGTTGGAAAGAATTGGCGACAATGGGGAGAGGGTCAATTAGGGTCACTGAGCCTAGGCCAATGGTTGGCAGCCAAGCCTTGATAACCCCAATTGACCCTCGCCCCATCGTTGTTGGTCCTTTCCGGTGATGGTGGGTTGGTGGCAGCGAGGGTTGTAGAGGCCCTCGCTAATTTGCTACCTTTTTTATTTAGTTTTTAATTTAATTTAATCAATATTTGTATTAAAAATCAAATTTGAGGGCAAAATGGCGTCGTTTTGGGATGAGAATTCCGACGAGCCACATAGACTAGTTTTATTATTAAAGTAACGCTATGTTAGATTTTCGGTGAACCTCTTTGGAGTTGGCAATTAAATGTCCAATTTTCAAAAAAAGTGATATTTGAATAAGTCTTTTGGAAGTTTTAACACTTATGTGTTCACCCATGGTTGCCATAACCATTCCAAGTTTTGGCACTTGGGATGTATTTCTTCTGAGCAAGTTTAGCAAGTTGTTCTGAGTTAAACTTGTGCTTATGAATTTTTATAAAATCTTGTTTACAAGATAGCCAATACAAAAGCTTAACGGTCGTAACATCCTAGATCTTCCCACAGTACAAAGTGTAATCTCTCTCTATTTTATTTTAAAAAGAAGTAAATTCAATTCTTATATTCAATTGTGATCAAGGTTTTATTTTCATCTACGCATATGCAACTTCAAGGTCAGCCTGCGAACCGTCCATATTGTTTACACTTAGAAAGTATTCGCAATTAGTGGATTTACATAAGACAAAATTTATTGACTAATTATTCCATAAAAGTTGCTAATAAACGAAGAGAGATGAGCAGTACCAATTCTTTACTTAGTGTTTTCTCCTTTGGCAGATAACTTTTGGGAATTCGCAATACAATTTGCGTTACTAGTCAGTGGATCTCAAGTCTTTATTATTGATTAAGTATATTCAAGTGGTTATTCATGTATGATATTTTAGAGTTATTCATACAATAATACATTTTTCAGTTAATTATTTCTTTTAAAATATTATGATTATATCTCTAATTTGAGTCCGCGAACAAAATCCGACCAGACATAAAATTATCATTTGTGGGCGCCCAAATATATGACATGGTAATCCAGATTTCGTTTCGGTGTCATGGTTCGAATTGGGAGAAGGATTTCCAGTTTGCGCAAGACTTCTTTGCAAAAGACAAAGGGAAATGTGATATCACACGACTCTCCAGAGTAAATCTATTTCTTCATTCCCGCTTAATGTGAATCAAAGAACTAATAATTGAAAAATATAAAAATTCAGAGATCGAATTAATGAGAGGGTTTTCAGAAAATTATCGTTCAATAGTAACTTTTGATGTTAATCATATTATAAATTATTTGAAAATTTGTAATTTTGTAGTCCGGTGATTTAACAAGTATATTAATACTTACCTCCTTAATTAAATCTTCATTGGAAACGAAGCTTATGCTGCAACGAAAAGACAAATTCCGGAGTCTGGCGTTTGAATGCTTTGGTTCTCACATTGTCTCCTCGGTCTTCTCCCTTTCTTCCTCAAGAAGATCAAACTTTTCAAGAGTAATTGCTGTGGAAATTCCAACACTTGTGTGGCCGGTCAAGTCGTCCAAAAATTTTTAAAATTTTTTGACATCTTTTAAATTGACATTTTATTGACTTGGCGTCCTTTTAATGAACAGAAAACATGCAATATCTTTATTTTTAGGATTAATATCATGAAAATCTCAAAACTGATATATTTTTGACAAATTTATCCCAAACTAGTATACATGTGATAAACTTATACTTATATTAATTTCCATTAAATTTTACCATCAAATTGTTGAGTTAGATGGTACGTAACAGTTGACTAGTGTATTAATTTGAGATTTTACTCATCATTTGTTATAGTTGTATCAGTTTTGTGGTTTTATGTGGTATTAATTAGTTACAAATGTACCGGTCTGGGGATTTTGGTGTTCAAAAAATTAGTTTTGGGTAAATTTATTACAAGTGTGCAAGTTTAGGGTTTTTTGTTATCATTTGGGATAAATTTATCACATATATATTAGTTTGGAGTTTTTTGTGGTTAAAAAATTAATTTGAAGTAAATTTGTCACGTGTGTACTAATTTGGAGTTATTTATGATAAAATTAATTTGAAATAAATTGTTTATAGGAGTATAAATTTGAAATTTTTGGTGACATTAATCCTTAATTTTTATTTTTTTAAGTCTTACGCAACTTTTTCTCGGAGAGGAAGGGAAGGAGTGCCGCCCCCTTGGCTGCCAGTGAGTTAAGAGAAAGACTAATTTGAAGGACAACAACAAGTTCTAGGACTAAAATGACCCAATAAAAAATGTTCCACAGTTAAAGGGACCGATCAACGCAAGTTTTGGGTCTTCACATTCATTTTCCCAATTTTTTTACATAAATCTATACACGCATACGTACATATTTGTACATGTATAAGTCACTACCAACGATAAAGCCCAAAAGTTGATGGCAATCAGTCTTCTTATAGAAATAAGTATTAAGTATAGACTTAAATTATTATACCATTGATAATAAAACTCATAATGGGCATGCTAATGAGTCTTTTAAGGGGTGCTTGTTAATTATTCATGTCAATATTTTTAATTAGACATGTCAATTGAAGTGTGTTGAAATTATAATTTTTTTCCTATTTGATTGCTTAATATGGATGTACTCATCATAGAAATTTAAGGTTCCGACATTGCTTGGGAAAGTTACTCAATAGGTCACTAACTTATTGTATGGATACAAATTCAATATTAAACTTTTCAATTTTGCAAATTTAGTTCAAATCTTTTGTGCAAAATTCTAGTATAGTTATTTTGATCAAATTTCGCCGAAAATCGCCGACTACTATCGCCAGTTGTCCTAAATTGTATGAATTCTTAACACCGCATCTACAAGCATGAATTCTCAAGTAATTATATATGCATACATGTCTGTGTATCGATGGACCTTCTTGATAAATGTGTGGTACCATTATGAACTCTTTAATTAATGTTATCTTAACCACAAGTCTCTCTGTACACGCATAATGACAATAAATATTATCTATTTCATGTTTACATAGATGATATCTATTAATAAAGGTTGACCCATAAAAAATGTTGACTAGAAAAGATAGATCTACGAGCTAAGGGGCTACAGAGAATCACACAGCCGAATCAGAACCAACCAATCTCATGTGCGATAGTCCGAATCTCCACTGCAGTGAGCAGCATTGGTTCATGGAAGAGCAAACCAGAGAACAAAGCGACCAAGAATCATCACCCTTTCTGCAGTACCAATTCATGAAACAAGACAAGCTCACAGAAGGAGGAGGAGGAGAAGAAGATGATGAGCTTGAGCTTCAAGGCCTCTTGTCCCGAGAAGAGCGAGCGCATTCGGAGCAGATATTTCACAGCTACCGAGATCGTATTCAAGAGGACCCGGCTCTTGATGGGGCTCGTCGAGAGGCGATAGAGTGGATGCACCGAGTTTGTCGAAGCTCTGCATTTTCTAGCATCACAGATATCCTTTCGGTCGACTATTGTGACAGGCTTCTCGCGAACATTTGGGTTGCGGAGATGAAGCCGTGGAGGGTGCAGTTGGTGGCTGTTGCTTGTCTCTCTTTAGCTGCAAAAGTTAATGAGATCCATGTTCCAACTCTTTCAGCTCTTCAAGTAAGTTGAAATCTTGCTTTTCTGCTTGTCATTCTACTCGCTTTAACATTTATGTTTTTGTAAGCGCATGTAAGCAGAGTTTCAACCTCAAATTTAACCATGTATATATGTATGTATAATTGATGTGGTCCTCATCAAAGATAAAAACAGGGAAAACTAGTTTTGAGATTAAACCAAATCGAGACACAGTTAAAAGGAAAATGGAAAATCATGAAAATATTAACATAGAAGACTTAAATCTTGTAAGACCATGATACAGCAATAGAATCGAGCTAAATTGTGCAAAAAGATTCATGTTTAAATCTGATTTGTCAAGAAAATATAAACATACAAATACCATCATTTAAAAAGAAGAAGAAGAAGAAGAAATTCACCGACTTGAGAAGATAGAAATAGAGAAATTTCTATATATTTTGATGTATTTATAACGAGAATGATATCAGCTTATAATCCTAAGAGATATTCATAATTAAGTAGATCTCCTAATATCGCTAACATCCCCTCAAACGCAAGGTAAATTGAAACAAATCAGCTTGAGTTTGGAAAAAATAATCCGAACAACATCACAAAATCTTCAATTAAAATGAGCTTAATGAATTCAAGGCGAGGTGGCGCATTGATGACTCTAGCTTCTGTCGACAAGAAGATTTCTACATGTTTATTGTGCGACAGTGGTGAATTTGGTGGAGTCGGCTTCTCGAAACGAGAAATGAAAAGTTGAAAATCGGAGGTAGTGGAATTGAGAGTAACATGTGTCCATTGCGGTCGACTTTGCTGTCGGGATAGTAATTTAAATGCGGCCAATACAACTAGTATGGTTACAGCAAGCAAAATAAGACAGGTTTTGCTGAGAGAAAAGTTACTATGTGAAGACGTGTCTTCGTGGCGTCAAAAAAGAAGAAGAAGAAGAAACTATATTTTTTTCAATAATCGGCATTCTAGACAAGTAGATTTGGCGATGATAATTGAACACTACATGTCATTTCCGCAGGGGGAGGGACCAAACTACATGTTCGAGCCTAAGACGGTCCAAAGAATGGAACTCCTAGTGCTCTCTATGCTCGAGTGGAGGATGAACCCGGTCACTCCATTTTCCTTCCTAAATCACATCATTGGAAGGCTCCGCTTTCGCACCAGCTCGCAAATGGATCGATTGAAAAAAGCGGAACGGGGCCGGGCCGACCGGACCCCCTTATCTATTTTCCCGGATGGGCTTGGCCCAGCCCTCTCTTTTCTCCCCCCTTGAGCGGGCCGGCCCATTTACTTTCCCCTCCGGCCCGGTCCGCGAGCCAGTCATTCTTCCACGCGCTTTGCAGCGCAGAGAAGGACAGATGCAGAGCAGGGCAGGGAGCGCAGACTGATCGGTGGCCGGCGACCCCGCCGACGCTTCCCCTTCTTCCCCGGCGTCACATCTCCGGCAAGTCCTCCGTTCTTGGTTTGTCCCCTTTCCCCCAAGGATCTCTCGGCTCGAAGACATCGCGAGGCGGTCCGCCATAGCTCGATTCGTCTCGAGCTCGCTCTCGAGCCGCCGTCTCCGAGCCGGGCAGGGACCCTCGCGATTAAACGCTCATTCCATCGAACCCCTGCTTTGCCATGTCCCAAGTATCCCAAGTGAGATGCCCAGACTCGTTTTCTTCGTTTCATGCTCGCGTCAAGTCCCGAGTGGGTCAATACCTTCCTCTCAATCCATGCTCACCACCATGTGCTCGATGAAATGCTTAAGCCAGATCCAGATCCATGATCTTAGCTTGCATTATCCATCGTTGGGGAAAAAAAAAAAAAACCCGTCTATTTTAGACGTTCTCTGACTTGGTGCATCCACTCGTCATCGACTCGATTTTACCATATTCAAGCATTTTACTAAACATCTGTTTGTGCTGTCGCGTGCGTTCCATGTGGCTCGATGGTAATGGACGGCGATTCTCGAAGTGAAAATACGTTCTTCAAATCACCGATACGAATGAGAATTTCAGGTAAAACTCACGCCAACCGCGTCCCAACTCTCCCGTTCACATCCCGTGCGCGTTTGCTCCGCCTGTTTTTTGTTTGGAAAAATGTTTGGTGGCTCATGGCGGTGCTCAGAAGAGATCGTTAATGGCGTTTCCCATCAAATGGTCCCGCTTGTACTGACTCTTTCATGTCAACGTCGCAAGTTGGCACGCATTTTTGGCCACGAGATCGTTCCAAGAATACATTATCTTTCTATGAAATATATTTAACCATGTTGAATTCATCCGACAAAATTATTGAAACGGCCAGTGCATCATCCATTTTAGTCAACATCATTGAAAATTTTATGGATTCATGGTGGGCAACGTACCAGTACATCTCAAATCACTCGCGGGACCGCACAAAAAACTTTTTACTTGCCACCGACACAAATGTTAACCATTGAAACTTATTCATTAGAACAATGCTGAATTGCAAAGTTCATCACAACATTCGGATGACTTATTCCCGGTGGGATATCAGTAGCCTTTGTCCTGAGAACTCGAAGCGAACGACATCCTGATTACGACCCAGAGCAAGTAGGAAAATCGTCGGGCGGCGGAAGCACCCTCTGATCCTCGTTCACCCCATTTTTGACGACGAGGACCATGGCCATTCCCCAGCTCGCATGGCGTTCCAAGTGACAGTGCATGAACCACACCCCTACAGGCACCCGTGAAAAGACTAATCTGTCAATTATGCATATTCATACACAAGTCTAAATCCTAGCAAAACTTCACGCTTCTATGCGTTTCTTCCGATGGAATCATATAGTACCTGGATTGTCGGCTTTGAATCTGATCACTGTCCACCCGTTTTTGGGGAGTCCGACGGTGTTAACGTAAGGCGGATCCACTAAGTTATAATCCGATATATAGGACTCGCTGAAATTCCCATCGCCCATGCCGACGACATAGAAGCTATAGCCGTGCAAATGCATGGGGTGATTCTCCGCTGCTCCGAGATTGGTCCCTTGGAATCTTATTTCGACCTCGTCATTATGGTCAATCATCAACACTTCGGTGCTCACATTGGCAACTTCCCCTATGGCCGACACATTCCCGGTGAAGTCGAACACGAAAGGAGGTGAATCCGGAAAAGTTTTGTTGTAGGTTCCATTTATATTGCTGCACACACCACACAAACATAATGTTATAGACACATTTGGGTGTCGAATTATGCCTTCACTTTAAGACCATGAAGGTTTTAACCGGTTAAATTGGTTCGATTTGAAGGATGTTTCGGTCCGAATCAACTCTATCGGTTTGAGAAAGATATTCAATACGAACAAATAGGATCGAAATTGGTAGGTCTAGGGATTTACTTACTTGTAGTATGCTTGGAGAATGCTAATCGACGGATTCGAAAAACTTATGTTGTTCAAGCTGGCCGAATGCATAGAGCCGTCTGGACCAGTACATGTTTGATTTGCAGGACATGGTTGCTGATTCACGGACACCGTGATCGTAACGTTCCTAGTGATGCTGGTCGGAACCGTGGACGGATGTTCTGCGCTGTTCAAGCTCCTCAACTGGATAGTGAAGTTTCCGGCGTCGCTCTTGTTCGTGGAACCTGGAAGTTCGGGTAACGCGGGAGTCTCCGAATGGTTATAAGTGCCGCTGTATTGGAATATCCCCCTCGTGACGTTATCGTTGGACGGGGCATTGGTGTCCGTGAACGGACTGAAGACCATGTAGTAGCGACCGGGGGTTTGGTTCGCCGTGACCAAAACATCCATTGTTTGGCCGGGAGTTATCATGAGGTAATTAGTATTAAGCGGCTTCAGATAAGCTCCGTCCATTCCGACCACAGTGATGTTGTGCTCGGCTATGCCAAAGAACATCTCTTCGTTCAACCCAGCATGGATGATCTTGAGGAGATAAGTTTTTCCTTGCACAACTGTTAAATTGTATATCGAATCTGCGAAAGAAAAAAAGACACGCACCGTATTATATAGTGTTGACAAAGATCCTGAAATTACTTGTCCTATCTAACAATCATCATTAATTAGTACCATTAGAGCATGAATAAGTGTCTCCTGGGTGACCATTGATGGTAAAGGCCACGGACAAATCTGGATCACCTCCGGAAGCAAGAGCCTCATCGATTATGTCCTTCGTGTCTCTCGCATACCATTCAGCTGCATGCCAAATTTTAGTTTTGTTAAGAAAGAACAATACACTCTGTTATCTGTACATGTGTTTGATTGAGCGAAAAACTTAATTTTGACATTTAAGCTAGTTGAAAGTAGCATACAGATCACAATTGTGTGTTGTTCATCGAACTTGTAAGGGTAGCTCGTGCCGTTGACGGGCGAAATGATTATAGCACCGTGTATAGTGGCACGTGTCCAGTCACTGTGAGCATGCCACCATAGTGTGCCCTCTTCTTCAGTGAGTATGATTTTTTGAAGGAAGCTCGAATTGGTGGCAATTGGGCATTGCGTGATGTACTCCGGGCCGTCGGACCAGGGATATCTTATCTGTCTCACTCCGTGCCTACACAAAGTGTATGGTATTAGGAGGGAAGGAGAAGGAGAGAGCTGTGGGGGTAGG
Organism: Angophora floribunda; assembly: GCA_014182895.1. Classification (NCBI taxonomy): domain Eukaryota; kingdom Viridiplantae; phylum Streptophyta; class Magnoliopsida; order Myrtales; family Myrtaceae; genus Angophora; species Angophora floribunda. The sequence goes on along the minus strand of CM024709.1, from coordinate 42,157,069 downwards.
AGGGCAGTGGAGGGTGGAGGTGGGGTGGTTTTATATTTACCAATGAATAGTGATTCCATAAGGTCCTGTGTTGGTGACCTTGACGTAGATGGTGTCGCCCTTGTGAGCACGGATCTCCGGCCCAGGAAACAGACCATTCACGGTCAATACAGTCTGATTCGTTCCGCACAACACCTGAATAGGTGTCTCCTTCACCTGCAACAAAATAAAAAATTATCCAATAAAAATTTGGACCGTTAAACATCTTAAAATATCTCTCTTATTGAATTGAGATGTCGAAATCGTTTTTGCCCGTCATTGTCTACAAATGACATTAATTAATGCAAAGGCCAGCATCCGCACTTTCTTCTGGCATAAATACTCCAAATGGAGTGGGTAACCACCAGCCAAAAAGAAAAAGTAAATAAATCATATGCAACTGTAGATATTGCGGGATCATTGCTAAAGTATCAAGAAGCTGAAATCTTTAGAAAAAATGCATGTAGATTTTTGCATTTGAGTGCTGCAATACTCGGCCTCGAGCATAGTCCGAGATTTCGCTAGCTGAAGATTTAGATGTGAAGGAGATTTTTTTTTATTATTGAATATCCAAATAGAAAATGCTTATGCGATTGCTCTTAATCTACTGTGAGAATAATAATTTATTTTGAGCAACAAAAAATTAAAAACTGTTAAAGGGTTCCACTCATTCGAGAATTTGCAGCTTACAATACGCCGCTTATTCTAACAGTAGCCTAAAGGCTATTATGCTAGTAATGCCCATCTGAATATAACAACATCTATGAATCATGAAAACTTGTAACGAAGGTGCTGGTAGTCACTAGATGTTCTATATGCCTAGGAAAGACACTGGAAGTGCTCAAAAAGGGATGTTCCTACTCACCACGTAATCATAGGAGAGGACTTCGCCTTGAGCCATGCAGATGAGCAGGGTCAGAGTGACCACAAACCCTAGAACTTCTGTTCCCATCTCTCTCTCTCTCTCTCTCTCTCTCAAGAAGGGCGGGACTTGTGTTGTGCTTTGGTGTCTTTCTTTCTTGTGACCTTCACCATCCATGGAAGGGGGGGCTACTTATAGGAAACTTCTGTCGATATTTCGGTGATATCTTGTCTAGACGCTCCCCTGTCTGGCCCACATGAAAACGAATTTCGTCGTGTTGCACCCAAAAACGCACCCAAAAACGCGTGGCCATCATGGCGCTACAGCAGATGGAAAAAAATCATTGAGGAAAAAAAGAACGAGCATTCGCCTCTCAAGGCTCGCGCTCGTTTTTCTTCGCGTTTCCATAGGTAAACAGATCGCAGCCCATATCTTCTTTTCTTGGAAACCAGCAAAGTCCACGAATCCCACGTTAACCCCGGGATCTATAAACAGATCCACCGCAAGTCAGACATAATCGGCAGAGAAAATTGAGTTTAGAAAGAAAGAAAGAAAGAACGAGAGAGAAATGATGTTTCTTTATTTTTTTCTAATGGTTTATCGACGGTGAAGTAGCAGAGAATAACTCGGTACGGAGCCTAAGTTAACGTCCTAGGTGCTCTAGTGGAAAAAGGGCAAGTTACGCCTTGAGATGAACGAATGATCATCGGATTTCATGCGAACTATCTTGTCGGTGTCGACCGTTGTGTGCCGTAAACATGTTATACATGATAGTTTTTTTCTTGTTTGAAGAATTTTTTCATAGCATCCGTTCGGTTAGCTTTGGCAATCAAAGAAGGAAGCTTTCTAGCTTTCTAATAGGTTATTTTCTTGTGACGTGTGTAAATAGAAGTTTTGGAAGTCAGATCATTTCTCTAAATGTGTGACTGCCTTTCGGGAAACTCTTCTAATATGACCATCTTTTCAGGTGCACAATTTTTTAGGGATATGTTCAGTAGAAGTCCTAAAACTTGTCAGGGTAGTGCGGTGAGTCCCAAAAACTTACAAAAAGTGCGATTGAGTCCTAAAACTTGTCATATTGGTTCATTTGAGTCCTTCCGTTAACACCGTCAATTTAGACTAACGGAAATGCGACGTGGCATTTTAATTTTTAATTTTATTTTCCACGTGGCTTTTTTATTCAATTCTTTTTAAATTAGATTAAAAAACAAAAATAATTTTTTTTATTAAAAAACAAAAATAATTTTTTTTTTATTAAAAAACAAAACTGGAAAAAAAAAAAATTGCTGGCGAGGACTCCTTCAGTCGCTGCCGCCGCCCACGCCGGAAGGGCCGGGGCCGGCGATCATCGCCCGGCGAGGGGGAGTCCTCGCCGGCACCAGGTGAGGTCGGCGACCCTCACGGCGAGCGCGAGGGTCGCCGGCCCTCACCTGGGTGCGGGCGAGGGCCGACCACCCTTGCCCAGGGCCGTCGGCGGTGGCTCTTCCGACGATGGGCGGCGGCGGCGGTGGCTGAAGCCCCTGCCCTTCTCCTTTTTTTTTTCAGTTATTTTTTTAAAATAAAATTTTAGGTTTTCTTTTTCAGTTTTTTAATTTAATTAAAATAAGATTGAATAAAATAATAATTTAAAATGCTGATGTGGCATTAACAAAATAATTTAAAATGCTGATGTGACATTAACAAATAATTTAAAATGCCACGTCAGCTTTTTCCGTTAACACCGTTAACGGAAGTACTCAAATGAACCAACGTGACAAGTTTTAGGACTCAATTGCACTTTTTACAAGTTTTAGGACTCAATTGTACTATACTAATAAATTTTAGGACTTCTGCTGAACATATCCCTTTTTTTTAACATAAAGATTGGGTAGATTATTGGAGTAAAAATAAAGCACAAAAGTTACCATCCTCCTGTACTTGAAAAATCGCAGAAAGAAAAATAGAAAATTCATTTCTTTAAAAGAAGAAGATATTGCAAATCTCAAAAGACAGGAATATAAAACTCAATTTACGAGTTTTTCATGTTAGTTTTCCGATGTGAATTGATGGCTAATAGTCATAACTACTTCTGCCAATTTTTCCATGAGGTCTATAAAGTATGATATGACGTTTAGATCAGGCTGCCTCAGCTGTCTTAGATCCTACGCAAAAGAAGAGTGTAAACGAAATATGAAGGAAGCTATCTAATCACCCCTAATATATCCTTCTAATTCTAACGTAAACTTAAACTTTTGAATTTTATTTTAAATTTTTGCACAATATTATCCTTCTGATTAATTTTCGATGAAAATTGCTGACATATCATGATAATTATATTAGAATATTGCATAAAAGTTTAAATTAAATTGACAAAATTTTAAAAATTTTGAATTAAATAAACATTCATACAATAGATTTGGGATTGATTGGATAATTTTCCTGCTAAATGTCTCTTTTTCATCTCCCTTTTGGCAAATTCACATAGGAAGTGGATCGAGATCAGAGACAGAGGAAAAACCCGTTTAAAATATGTTCAATATCAATCTCGTGGTCAACTTTCTTTTAGAAAAAAAATTGAAGTGGACCCCAAGACAGGCAGTGGATCTTACACAGCAAGGGACATTTTTCGACAAAACATGCCGAAAGCATGGAGAGCATTGTTGATTAAGATTGCATTATGTCCACTAAAGACGTTTTTTTTTCCAGGCAATTTAAGATGACGACATAATTGTTGTTGCCCAAATTTAGTATCTGATGAATTATTTGAACCGTTGCTAAAAATAACCCATTTTTACGGAGATTGCGTGGTAATTTCCGATGAAAATGCTCAGGTACATACCGTTCCCGACATGTGAATTTTTGGTATAAATGTTGGTGCATAACAAATTCTGGAGAGTCCTAAAGGAAAGTGGTCCGAGAAAGAAAAGCCATGAAGGGACAAATACGGAATGAATCTGAAAATTGCATGGCCTACCATCAAACGAAAATTGTATGATACGCATGATTGATGCTTCAACAGGCTACCAATATATTCAAAATTCATTGTATTGAACTTCAATTTTGATGGGAAAACAAAGTGTCGTTTCTTTTGCCTTTGAAAAATGAAAACGAATGTTACTTTTTTCCCTTGAGAGAATAGTTTATAGAGACCGATCATCACGGTCCCTCCGCCTCCGTAGTAGAAATATTTGTACACTCTCCATTGCCCGACATCAACGATCCCTCCAAACAAGTCATCACATGTCATGCATTGCGCATTTTATCTCTTCTAACTTTAACACATAACCATTAGTTCAGGAGGACAGGAACGTCTTGTGTAGCATGTTAAATTATCTCCCCCGTCGGCGATCTGTTTCTAAAGAACGTAGGAAGAACGAAATCGAATGAATACGTTCGGGGCGTGTAGACGCTTACCCTAAACTGGTGCTGTTCCCACGGTGTCCCCTCCTAAATCGGAGAAAATCCTATCCTAGGGAAGTTGCCAAAGTGTAGTGCATAAGCAATCATTTTTCAATCAATCAATCGACATGTTCCCTGCACCACCCAGGTCACCATTTCACACTCAAAGCGACATGTTCTAGAGTGTACAAATGGAAAACGACGGTGTAGCTTTTCATTAGTCAAAGCGCTAGAACAAAAATTTCAACAAGTAGCCTAAGAATACTTATTATGATGGAAAAAAAAAGCAATAAAATAAAATAAAATACTGGAGCTTATTATCAGTGTATATAATGATAAAACATCTTTATTAAATTGGAGTTTGCTTAGCAACGGTTCGACTAATATAGAAATTTTGACGCAAGTGCTACAATTTCTATCATTTCTGAGGAACTACTTTTTTTTATTTATATTCGCGGGAAATCATAATATTCTCATGTCTTGAGTGGACTTTTGTATTTCGTCAGGCTCACCGTCCTCAATCACGTTGCCGACGCTACTATCGAGTGAGGATAAGAACGCGAAGGCAACAATAAAGCTGGGAAGATCGAAACCGAGCTCAGGTTGTCGTATCGATCGAGCTTGTTTTAGAGAGACATATGTGACGGATCGCCAATCGGAATATTAAAGTAGGCCATGTGGGGGCCATGAGATACATACGCAACATGGCCAACCTGTTAATCATTATAATCGTGGACAAGATTAACTTGACGTATGAATGCATCGCAGGGATCCTGTTCTTTATCTCATTATAATATTCCGGTGGCCCGAACGCGTTGTAGGGTATTGGACCACATAAAGGAGATCGTGATGGTGGAAGAGATGCCAATGATTTTCAGTCCAAGTTTTTACCATCGTTTCAATTTTTTTTTAATATATCTAGTAATTAGCAAAAGAGAATATGACTTTGACAAGCAACAGTGCGTGAAAGAACCAAATCCAAGAAGGGCAGATCAGATGTGGAAGCAAAAGCCTCCCGGTTCAGGAAATGGAGGAACTTGGTGGTGAACCGGCTCCAGTCACAACTAGGGTTTTGCTCATATTGGTGCCTAGAGATCAAATATTCCCACTCTTGACTCTCTAATTGCATGACTTCTATACCAACAATGAAGACCGACTCCATTTCCACCACTAATTATCTATGCTCCCCAATTGATAGCCGAGATGATGTCGGTTTACATGATCCATAGAAACATGCATGCGATGACTTCTCTAGCATTATCGCTAATGATGACGCGCTGCATAATACTAAGATAAGTGTTAAAGCATTGGTGTTTATCATTAGATTGAAAAATTATCTGGTGTCTTCAAGTTGCTCACCTTTGGCCCGCTAATACACGTTTGGAACGTGCATCAGCTAACTTGATTCCAACCCGTATAGATCAAAGCAAAAGTTTTACAAATAACCAAGTTAAAAAAAAGGATTAAATAATTTGTGAAAAATCTCCTTTTTTTTTTACCCAGCAGAATCTCATCGCTATCTGCGGGCCATGGACCCCCTTTTGCTTCCCTCCAAATCCCTGAGTGCACGCATATCAGTACAAAATGCTTAGCAGCCTCTACTTTATCAATTGCGCACGTGGTAATATGTAGTAGCACAATTATTTATTCAGACAAGCCTCGTGGTGAATTATTGATTTCTTGTCACTCGAAAGGGATTGCTCTTTGGAAAGAAACCAAAAAATCTGGCGTGGAGCTCTAGGAAGAAGGGATAAAATGCACGAGCTAATTGCCAAGGGCAGGACGCTTAATGAGCTTGTGTTTATGCATGTTTGCAAGAAGAAGGTTTGGGCGTGCCCAAGAAGAGAGAGAGAGAGAGAGACAAAGGAAAGGTTGATGATATGAAATAATGGAGTGGCAAAAAGAAGTGCAATCTTATATATAAATTGAGTTAGTGCAAATGGAATAATAATCATGTTCGCCCAAAACACATCAGAGATTTAAGCCCTTTCAAATGATGTTGAAATAGATAATATAGCTGGTGTATTAATTTGAATGAAGATAGATATTCTAATAGTAAGAGATGCACAACGATAGGTGCTTCTGATTTATATCTAAGGCACAATTCATTGTAGGTTGTTTGTGAGACTTATGTGGTCGAGAAGCCGTGGTGTGGAATCCAAGAATGCATTATTGGCTTATTCTATGTAGGCGATGAGCAAGCTGTATGAACTGCACATATGAATTCTGTATGGGTGCATGTCAATAATGGACGTATTAATTGGGCCACATGACATGAATAAGTAGAGATAGGGCAGCACGAAGAAATTGAACCGGTGGAAAACAAGGTGAAAAGCTTACCTTCTGATGCCATAAGATGCAAAATGTTGGATGTATATGTATCCCCTCGAGACCTCATGTAAACGAGAGTGGGAGGTGATTGAGAAGCATGATGTGCCATGATAGAAGCAAGAGAACAGGGGATGAAGAAGATCTGCACTTCACTGCATTTAATCAAACTGGGAAAACCGAGTAGTACATGTACATCTCTTGGGGAAAATAGTACTAGAAAAGTACACTGTACTTTCCCTCAACTTGAAGATGGGTCCTCAAGATCTTTTTGCTTTGTTTAGCGATCATGGTTAGCTTAATGGTCAACATACCTTAAATTTAGGGTTTGTCTTCTAGGTTGACCTTAAGAATTGTGCTCCTCTGGTTGTTTCGTTTTTAGCAAATTTCTTTTTGGAAAAATTTCACCAAAAACCCTAAATTCTGTCCTCTGTGATAATTTTACCCTAAACTTTTTTTATATCACCAAAAACCCCAAATTATGTCATTTGTGACAATTTTACCATGAACTATATCACTTATGATAATTTTGCTATAAACTTTTTTTTTGCTATTAAAAACCCTAAACTATGTTACTTAAGACAAATTTACCCCAAAATTTTTTGGGTTGAAGGGCATTTTCGCATTTTATATATTTTTTCTCTTGATAAGAGGAAGCCAGCGAGGCCGCTCGAGCCTCGCTGGGTGAGGGCGCCCTCGCCCGACTCAGGGGAAGGTCGCCCTCGCTTGGGTCGGGCGAGGCGAGGGAGGCCCTTGCTAGCGAGGCTTGGATGGCCCTCGCCGATGTCAGGCGAGGGCCTCCCTTGCCTTGCTCGACCTAGGTGAGGGCGAGGGCCGCCCTCGCCAGCGCCCTCGTCGGATCTAGCCACGCACACCTAGGTAGCCCTCGCCCGACTCTGACGCCGGTGAGGGCGGCCTCACCGGCTTCCCTTGGTCGAGAGAAAAAAAAGAAAAAGAAAATATAAAAGGATGAAAATGCCCATTGGTCAAAAAGTTCAGGGTAAATTTGTCACAAGTGGTATAGTTTAGGATTTTTGGTGACAAAAAAAAAAATTTAATGTAAATTTCTATACTTGTAACAAGGTGGTATTTATACACTTGGCATAACTACTTGAATTTAGCCTATTTAGGCTGTTAGAGTTGGAACAGAGGAGCAGGCACATTCAAGCCGAACCTCTACAAATCTTGCTTGCAATTTCTTTTTCCCAAAATTCATCGGTTTCCATTGTTATTATTGCTGGTTCACTTTGCGTATAGAAGCAAGACTTGAGGTTGGTTCCACTAAATTTGCATAAAACAAACTAAAAAAAGGGAGATTTTTACCAAGAAATATGAATTGGACAACTATATTGGGAAACAAATTTTGGAGAGTTGATTTGACTTTGAGTCCACAAGAAATTGGTGGAACAACATAATAAATTTGTTGGCCTTTCAAAGTTATCATTTTTGGCAGTGATCCAATGAAATTTCATAGATATAATTTATGATTACATCTTTTATTATTAGCATTTAGTAAAATGTAATGTTTATTCAGATTTTAAATCAAATTAGATCTGTCTCTACTTTGTCCTCTGTTTAGTGCTAATTCCACTGACGTCAGCAAACATTGTCTAATTTTTATGCCCATATATCTTTATATTAAAAGACCCAAATCTAATTTATTCTTTATGTTTTATGGCCCAAAACAAAAATATGATGTTTAGTCAGCAATGATTAAATAAATGGTTGGGTGAACTACTACATAATAATTTTTTTTATTGGGTAAGATGACGTAAATTTCTTTTAGTAAAAGGCCAATATCTCAATTATTAAGTAAGATTATATACTATACTAAATAGCTGTCACTGATATATGTGTGGACAATGACAAACTAAATAGAATAAGGTCCCTTTTCTTTTTTAAATTGACGACGCACGTTGCATTTATCAAGTTAGGAAAGTATTCTATTATTTCCGGATGCGGCATACGTTATGAGGGATTCCCATTGTTTCTTTGGAAAAATCGATGCAGTCCAAAATTAATTGGGTGCGTCCACGTTGCATGGTACTGCAGCTGATACTTTTAGATATAATTTTCAAAAAAATACACGTGGTGTGCACAAATAAAAAAATCACTAGTAATTAGGTATCAACTGTGGTGATATTAGATTACGTCGAATTGATCGTATATGAGAAGGACGGTCCAGGGCATGAAAATGGTGCGAGTTTCATTGAATATTGCAGAGTAATATTTAAGTGATAGTAGACAAGTCCTCGGAATTAATAAATCAGTTCGAAGTTTAAATAAGGAAAATGGTAGGTGAGAATTCGACTTTCGTATTTTTGGCATAGCGATTGTTTTATAATTTATATCCTTCACAGTCCACAACATTCTTAGTGACGAGGCTAAACAAAAAAACTGCGTTTATTTTGTGAAAAATAAATTTTCATTTATAAAAATAAATGAATGAAAAATATTTATTTTGTCCACAAAAATCTTTAGACATAAATTTTTTTTGATGATAAAATTTTTTTAATTGATTAACCATTTCAAGAGACAGACGATTTTTTTTTGTAAGAAAATAGTTTTCAAGTTTATCAATTTTTGTGATTTAAGCGGAGGCAAAGGTCTATAAAAATTCTCCGAACAATTTACGAAAGAAGGGCAGAAAATCTTGATAACCATCTTAAATTGAAATGAACTATATTTCTGATTAATTGCAAGAGATAGTTTTGAATAATTCAAGATCAGAAGAATATTAAAAGTCAAGTTCATTAATCCACTTATTGATTTTGTTTGATGGGGATCCACCTAATGATTTGGGAATGTTGATATATATGCACTTGTTAAGAAAAGTGAAACAATTATATAATAAGCATGGGCTTATATGGTCTTGGGTAAATATGGATTAAAGCCCATTAATGTTATTACATAGTTGAGTTTGACCATTAACCTAACTATGATAAATAAAATAAACTGAAATATCTTGAGGACCCATATTGACGGTGTGGGAAAGTACACAGGTACTTTTCTAGTACCATGCTCCCAAAGGGATGTACATGTACAACTTAGTTTTTCAGTGCGATTAAATGCAATGACATCCGGAGATCTTCCTCATATTCCTTCGTCTATTGCTCTTGTCATGACACATTATGCTTCTCCAGTAGGCACATGAGCACTTTAGCATCGACCGTTCTGTACGTTGTGGTACCAGGAGGAGGTAAGCTTTTTGTCCTGTTTCAACCAGTTCAATTTCGTGTGCTGCTTCACCTCACTTGTTCATGCCATGTAGTGTACCCGATGCATCCCCTAGTTGGAGCGTGCACACACAGAACTCATATGCACAGTTAGACAACTTGATCGGTGCCCACATAGACAAAATCAATATTGCTTGCACCAGATTGTGCACTGAGGCTTCTCACTCGTTATGTCACGTAACTCTTACATAGAGTCCGCACTGAAATAGTGAAATCAAGCTTCCTTGTAATCTACTCTTTATGAACTCTAATATGGTGCAACAACAATAGAAGAACATTTTACGTGTACGGGTTTATTTACCCGATGTAGGCTTCGTCATCATTAGATGATGAAAATGTTGAGGAATAGTCAAAGAGAACACATGCGAATGTGAAATGTCTCATGGTTTTTCATGAGTTTAAGGGAGAAATTGTTTAATCAGTCCTAAATCTATTATACAGATGTTAATTCAATATTAAACTTTTCAACTTTGCCAATTTAATTTTAAACTTATGTGAAATTTCGATATAGTCTTTCCAGTTAATTTTTGTTAGAAATCGAAAGTGATATTCTAATCATTGTCGGCCATTCGACGTGGCATCCTATCATGTCGCCAATTTTTGACAAAATTAATCAGAAGAACTACATTGAAATTTCATGTGAAATTTTAAAACTAAATTGGCGAAATTAGAGAGCTTATGACTAAATTGATATCTCTACACCAGTTTTTCGACTCATCTTTTTGTGATTTGGTCACGCCAACACTCCTTGTGCGAGAGTTCTCGGTTCCAACTACATATTCCCTGCCACACAAAATCTAACTATTTCAATTCTCCTGAAATTAGGATGTCTATCTTCACGCAAAGCTAACAGACTGGCAGTATAATCTAATTCAACATCGTTCAAAATGCTCAACCAATTATTTCAACATCGCCAGGTGGGTCAACCTCTTATGCGTTTGGAGTGATTGCACTAACTTCAATTCGGTGGGACAGTGCCAAATGCACCATATTAAGCTCCACTATGCCAATCCTCCACGTGATCAACCTTTCTTCTGTCTTTCTTCCATCTTTGGCACACCAGGCATTCTTCTTACTCCTCTACTGCGTATGTACATTTTCAACACCAAAAACATGCGTAAACATGAGATGGGAAAATTACCCAAAAAAATAAATTGAGCGAGTACAAATTTGATCATAAACTTTTCAATTGTATTAATTTAGTTCTAAACCTATTGATGATTTGGCAATGTAGTCATTTTGACTCATTTTAATTGAAAATCATTGATTTGGACGCTAGTTGTATAATATGGCATGGCCAGCATTGATATAGATAATTTGTTTTTTTGCAATCATTAAAGATTTTCTTGGATTTTTATTTTATTTTTTCTTTATACTTTTGTTTCATTGTCATGACCCTCACTGGCCACAATGAAACAAGAAAAGAAAAGAAATTTAAAAGTAAAAAATAAAGTAGAGGCTGCTGAACATTTTTTCATGATTCGTGCAATACGTAATTTGAAAGGAAGAATCAAAGAGATCCTTTTAGGTAGAAAAAGGAGATTTCTTTACCAATTAATTATTCCTTTCTACTTAATCATTTGGTGTAACTTTTGTTTCCATCTATCGGGTCGGAATCAACCGAGAATGGGTTACATCGAGCCTTTATCTAGCGTGCTAGAGCTAGGCTCCTCTTGGATAAATCTCTAAGCAAAGCTTATTCATGCACGTCTCGCCCGTGTATTAGTGGGTCAAAAGTGAGCAACTTGCAGAAAATTAGGATTATCATCGATCGATGTGATGAAAAACGACAACATTGGATCTTCTGCACTAACCTTTTCTACTGCCATCATTCGCGCATATCTGTAACATGAAACTAGCAAAAGTATTTGTCCATGAAAAAGGTGACTTCTTTTCATGATTCCCTAGTTATTTATTGCTGGTGGAAAAGCTTTCTCTTTTTAATTTAATAGGAACATCGCACCTTTTGGATTGCCAATTGGGATCGGTCGAGTGCTTATTCTGCCACCACCTTCAAGGGGTTGATCTAGTAAAGGCTAAAACTTATCTGGTTATGTAAAAAGATCGCTTATCTAGCTAATATGTTGTGCATCATCTACTAGAGAAATCATTGCATGCCTTTTTTTTAATAGATCATGTGAATCAATATCATTACAATCATTAATTGTGACGTATACATAATCAATAGTAGGGATGGACTTGATCTATATGATCTCTCAACACCGATTGCTTAGAAACAAAACTCTAGTTGTGAGTAGCATGCCGATTCACTACCTAGTTTCGTCCATTTCCTGAAAAAGGCTGCCGTTTCCGCACCTTTTTTTGGGTCGGTGTTTCCACGCTTGACCTGGCCTTCTAGATTCCGGTTCATGCATGCACGCACCTTTCTCCTCAAAGTCATACTCTCTTTAACTAATTAATAGATAAGAAAGGAATTTAGTTTTTTGTTCTTCAGATATTTCGTCTCAGTAGGTTGATTCCCTGAAATCTTGTAGTGGAACTTTTTCCTTTCGGGCAACTAAAGTCGGACCGAATAATCGGCTTTCCCTTGACCAGGATGATCTCATCGATGTCGTCAGGTTCCAGATTACCTACCCTAAAGCGTGTCGCCATAGCAAATATAATCATCACATGAAACAGAACATGGTCAAATGCACCTAGTCGGCCCCCGGAATAATGTAATAAATCTAAGGAACGAGGTCGCTGCCATGCATGCAACAAGTTAATTTAGTCCGCGATTATAGTGATTAACAGGTTGGCCATGTTACGCTTATCTTCTATAGTCCCCACACGACCTTGTTTATTGATTTAATCGGCAATTAGGCAAGATAATTCCACTAGAACAAGTTTGATCGATATGACAAGGCAAGCTAATTTCAATCTTCCAAACTAACTTTGTTTTTTGTTTTCGCGTTCTTAGTGCCATGCGATAGGATGGTCGGTGAACACGAGGGAAGATGCCATTTGTAAAATGATTACTTAAGGAATGATTTACATGACAATGAAATGGCGTCAAAACACAGTAGGAAACTTCCATAGAATAGGTGTTTAGCATCAATTTAAGGATAGTGTATAGACGCGTCAAACATATGCATTCATTTTCGTTATTCCAACATCCTTTTGACTACTCATCGGCAAAAGCAGGTCTCTAATGAGAGAGATATGTTTAGACGCAACATAAGACATTCCTGTCATACCAAACTGGTAATTAATGTGTCAAAGCTCATTAGTTGGGAAGAAAATATGAAAATGCACAACACTTAGAGCCTATTTATTTCACGAAAAATAAATGATTTCGAAAATATTTTTTTTAAAATAATATTTTGTTTCACATGAGATAATTAGTCATTGAAAAATGTTTTTATTATTGAAAAAAGTTTATATTTCAACATTTTTGTGAATGATCATAACGTTTTTCTATTTATTCACTTTATCATTTTAAGAAAATATTTTCGATTGACTTTTGAATTTATGGATGTAACCTCTTCTCAAGGAAAAAAGAATACTTGTTTGCAGTTTTTAATAAGCAAAAACTAAATCACTATTCCTGTCAAAACTTGTAATTCTATCGAAATTCCAGAAAATCATGAAAAATCTATATGCAAATATTTAGATAGCTGGATTTCCATGGCCATGCTATAGGGTTATTAATAGAAAAGTAAACGTAAAATTGGATTACTGTCGCGACTTGACTTTCTGTCATGAAGCTAATGGGCCGCAAGTCTCGCTCGTGAAGATTTATCTTGTCCTTGCCCCTTCAGCTTTGGTCGTGATGATTTCCCTTCATTTTCAGAAAAGAAACACAGAAACGAAGACGATGATAAACAGTAGCACAAAAAGGAAAGATAAGGATTAAATGAGAAAAACTAAAAAAACTAAAAAATTATAGAAAATACTGTGGTGTTGATTGAGTTGTACATGTTAGATCGCCAATCTTATCACGTATGATAGTTGGCAATAATGAAACTATCATGTCAACAATTGACCAAAAAATTATATTGAAATTTCATGCCCAAATTGAAAACTACATCGAAAACATTAAAAAAGTTTAAGATTGAATTAACATCTATACAATAAGTTTGAGACTGGTTAAATAGTTTTCCCTAAGATTTTGCATAAATATTTTTTGAGATTATGAGATTATTCTATAATGAATTATGAGGCTGCATACTCTGTGCGTTATTGAGTATAATTATGAGCTTGAAAACACTGAAATCGACTCTAATATGGTTATAACTTTCATTGTATACTATGATTTGTAGTATAATGTTGTGCCACTCTCCCTTGAAGTGGATCCCATCCAATCTAATCATGTAAATTTAGTGTCTTATCGATTTCCTTATTTTATTAACCGATTATTTCATCCTAGTGACACCCATATGATAGGTTTAAGGCTGGTTAAATAAATTTCCCTAAAATTTTGCATAACTCTTTTTTGAAATTAGAAAATTATTCCATGATGAATTGCAAGGGTTAAATATTGTGTGCTTTATTTGGTATAATTATGATTTGAAAAACACTGAAAGTGATTCAAGCGTGGTTTTAATTTTCTTATTTTATTATTTTAATAATTTAGGGTCAACTTTTTAGGCGAGTCTTGTTGCAAAATGCCCCGAGTGAATTTTCCCTAGCTTTAGAACGTCCACGGCTTGTCAGGGGGTCCATTAATTGTGATAAAGAGTGTAGACCAGAAGTGTTTGGTCCAATTACGTAGATCCTAGCTGTAATCCAGTCAAAGTAATTCAACAAAGGTGGGACTGGAGCTTGTGCAACTTGCCAAACCAATCATAGACAGATCCACTAATCCGTGGTCGTGATTGAAGCGGCGTGCTTATCGATCAAACCTAGGGAAAACCCAACAGTATGCGGCACCTCAGAGAAAATTGGGAGAAGCAGCCATCACCATAAGTCGTTATTGGACATTGGGAAAATTACATATGAACCGCACCCAAATTTGTCATTGTCTTCTTCTTTTCAAGAAAATGATTTGCACCACGAAATTTCAGAAAAAGAAAATTTGCACGTTGGAGCCTAAAAAATCATGGCAAATTTAAGGGTGCCAGATATTAGTCTCCATACTAAACGATGCGAATCGGATGTTTTTCTAAATTCCTTTTTGATGGTTTTTTCGATGAAGAAGAATGGTAATTTTTGTGCTTAATTTTTACCTCGATAACCTAGGCACCCTTTGGCAAAGAAAAAGAGTATTTACGCACTTTTAAAATTTAGAATTTCCGAAAGGCAGCTATGCATTTTAAGGAATAATTCGATTTCTTAAAAAGTTAAAATAAGGTTTTCTTTTTCGGTTGCCAAAGCTGAATGAATAAATGCTCTCAAAAGATTCTTTAAACAAGAGAAGGCAACATGAATGAAATGTCTGCATCGCATACTGACGACGCGTAATGAGGCACAACTTGTCTTTTTCTACTTGAGCACCTACAACATTGACTAAAATTGGGCACGGGTTATTCTTTTTCTTTTTCTATATTTGAAAAATCATTTACAAGAAAACGTTTTCCTCATATGCCTTCATTTTTCTCTACCGAACATCTCTTGCCAATCATGTAGATCCTAAAAATTATGGAAAATGGTGATTCGACGGATGGAAAAGTGACTTCTCCATATTTAATTCTCTATCTTGAAAGATATGATTAGATTTGTTTCATAAAATAAAAATTAATGTTTGTATAACATTTCATCTGAATTAGGGATATGTAAAAAAATCAGCAATCGCCTGGAATTAGATTAAATTGGAAATTCCCATGAGAATCAGTTCAGTTCACAGTTTTAGGGTGGAACCACCCACTCCGACTAGATCGATATATATATATATATATATATATGCATACCTTTTTTTTTTGTTTCTTATATTTTTCAAATAAAAACTTTAACTTCCTGCCTATCTCTCACAGCCTTGCCTCCCTCTCTCACTCTGGCTCTTGGTGGCATTTGGCCTTGTTGATCCCTCTTTGACTCTCATTCTCGGTCGCCTCCGATGAGCTTGTTTGCAGTTGTCGCATCTGCTTGCGTTCTAGTGGTCTTGTTCGCGATGTTTTACTTCCCCACCCCAACCCCCTCCCCCCGGGGCCCAACTAGTGATGATGATTTATTCCACGTATGGCAGCGGCATTTTTGTGGAAGCACAGCAAGCGATTCTAAGTGCAGTTTTTGATGATTTTTAATTTTTAGCAATTGAAATTTGTAGGCACTGTAGATATGAATATTCTCCTCTTTATGACAAATGATTTCTACAACTTTGAAGAGAAACTAACCTTCCCTATCTTTTATCCTTTTATGGTTAAGTATTGTCAAGGTTTTCTATCCTTGATAGTAGTTGCTTCTTTGATATCTTAATAAGGACATCGATGCTCTTCTCTTCTTGTTAGATTAGTTTCACGGACCCATTTGGAAATCAACCAGGCGGTTTCCGGTTCATATTTCTACCTTGAAACCGATCACCCCTTAATCTAAATTGCAATGTTAGGCTAGCAATGCTCGACAATTATAGAGGTGTTGGGCCTTGTGTAACTTGGCAAACAAATCACAAACGAACTGACTAATCCCTAGTCAAATTAATAATTCACACCGCGTCTCATTAATCAAATCGTGTAGCCAGCTTCTCGAACGTATTTTAATAGGGGCTTTTGTATTAGTCTTGGATCTGGATCCACTTTTGTACGCTTTACATGTCGAGGGCGAGATCAGAAGAGAGATTTCGTGCACGCTTCTGTTTCGCGAAGAAAATGAGACAAGCATGGTCTAGGTACACCGCTACTACATAGATCTCATCGAAAATGGGTAAAAGTAGCCATGACTATAAACCCCTATTTCACATTGGAAAAATAAACCAAACTCGCTTTTGCATTCCTATGTTTTGCAATATGCATCATCTTCTCCTTTTAGGAGCAATCCTCAACGAAAACGTTGACACCTATTGGTCTCCAGAAAAGAACAGAACAGGAATCGGTGATGAATCTTGAAGGAGTTAATGAGCGCGTAAAGAAATGCATTTTTTAAGCTCTCTCTTCTTTCTTGCCGGTATGACTAAGTCGAGAGAAGTTTATGAGCTCGTCCCCCGGCGGTGCTCCTTAACCAATCTTCTCCTTCGTGGAAACACGGGAAAAATGAGCGCGATACTTCGAAAGACAAGTGCTCATCTTTTCTTCCTTGAAGTTTCATTCGTTGTGAGGTCAAAGGGCACGTTCCTGTGGGCACTAGGGCGGCTCTCCTTAGTGAGACAGCGATTGGTAAACATTGAAAGAAATTTTCTATAAATAGCCCCTTTTCAAGGAAGGGGAAGGTCACAAGTAGAAAGAGAACATATCAAGTGATTGCTACAAGTTCCATCTTGTCTTGTTCACAGAGAGAGAGAGAGAGAGAGAGAAGAGAGGGGAGCATGGGAACATTTCTAGGGTTAGCGTTCACCTTGACCCTGCTCTTTTGCATCGCTCAAGGCAAAGTCCTCCACTATGATTTCGTGGTAAGTAGGAACATCCCCTTCTTGAGGTCTTTAAGTGCGTCTTTTTGGGGCCATATAGAACATTTTGTAACCATTCGTGCATTTGTTACGAGTTTTATACTTCGGAAGGATCTTCAGCTAGGGGCTTTAGATTAAATAATGTTATTGGTAAATAAGGATGCGCTGAAACTATTGTGCATCAATTTGATAAGAGAGATTGTTTTGGATGTGTCATGGCCCAAGTTTTATAGGATGATTTTTGCATTTGTTGCAGGTGAAGGAGACACCTATTGACATGTTGTGCGAGACGAATCGGACTATACTGACCGTCAACGGTCTATTTCCTGGGCCAGAGATCCGTGCTCACAAGGGTGACACCATTTATGTCAATGTCACCAATATAGGACCTTACGGAGTCACTATTCACTGGTAAAAATAAGACCACCCTTCCTCCACCATCAACACCCACCTCTCTATCCTTCCTAATATTGTACACACGTGCAGGCATGGAGTGAGACAAATAAGGTATCCCTGGTCTGACGGCCCGGAGAATGTCACACAATGCCCGATCCCCACGAACTCAAGCTTCCTTCAGAAAATCATACTCACCGAAGAAGAAGGCACGCTATGGTGGCATGCTCATAGCGATTGGACACGTGCCACTGTACATGGCCCTATAATCATTTTGCCCATCACCAACTACCCTTATAAATTTGATGAACAACACACAATCGTGATCGGTATTTTACTTTCAACTAACTTAAATGACAAAAATATGTTTTTCACTCTATCAAATTGTGTTTCTCTTAACAACTATAATTTGGCATGCAGCTGAATGGTATGCAAGAGATACGAAGGCCATAATCGATGAGGCTCTTGCCACCGGAGGCGATCCAGACTTGTCCGTGGCCTACACCATTAATGGTCAACCAGGAGACAGTTACCCATGCTATAATGGTACGAATTCGTGCGCGTCTCTCTCTCTATATATATGCTATTCTTAAAATGAAAGGTCTTAATTTTTTTTTGGGTCTATTAATAAGGTATTTGCCTTTTCTTTTGCAGGTTTGATGTACAATATAACGGTTGTGCAAGGAAAAACGTATCTCTTCCGGATCATCCACTCCGGGATGAATGAAGAGATGTTTTTCGGCATAGCCAAGCACAATCTCACTGTGGTCGGAATGGATGGAGCTTATCTGAAGCCACTTAAGACCAATTACCTCATGATAACTCCCGGTCAAACGATGGACGTTTTGGTCACCGCGAACCAAGCCCCCGGTCGCTACTACATGGTTTTCAGTCCGTTCGTGGACACCAATGCCCCGTCCAATGAAAATGTCACGAAGGGGATGTTCCAATACAACGGCAATTATAACCACTCGGAGACTCCCGTGTTACCTGAGCTTCCAGGTTTTACCAACAAGAGTGATGCCGGAAACTTCACTATTCAGTTGAGGAGTTTGAACAGCAAAGAACATCCGTCCACGGTTCCGACCAAAATCACTAGGAACATTACAATCACAGTGTCCGTGAATCAGCAGCCATGTCCGGCTAACAAAACATGTCTTGGTCCTCAGGGC
Source organism: Angophora floribunda (assembly GCA_014182895.1). Taxonomy (NCBI): domain Eukaryota; kingdom Viridiplantae; phylum Streptophyta; class Magnoliopsida; order Myrtales; family Myrtaceae; genus Angophora; species Angophora floribunda. The sequence goes on along the minus strand of CM024709.1, from coordinate 42,138,205 downwards.
TCTATACATTCGGCAAGCTTGAACAACATAAGTTTTTCGACTCCGTCGATTAGCATTCTCCAGGCATACTACAAGTAAGTAAATCGGTAGACCTACCAATTTTGATCCTATTTGTTTGGACTGAATATTTTTCTTAAACCAATAGAGTTGATTGGGGTTGAAATACTTTTCAAACCGAACCAATTCAAGTGGTTGAAACCTTCATTTTCTAGGAGCCAAGGCGTAATTCAACATCCAACTGTCTCTATAACATTATGTTTGTGTGGTGTGTGCAGCAATATAAATGGAGTCTACAACAAAACGTTTCCGGATAAACCACCTTTCGCGTTCGACTACACTGGAAATGTTTCAGCCTTAGGGGAAGCTGCCTTTGTGAGCACCGAAGTGTTGATGATTAAGTATAATGAGGAGGTTGAAATAAGATTCCAGGGGACCAATTTTGGAGCAGCGGAGAATCACCCCATGCATTTGCACGGCTATAGCTTTTATGTCGTCGGGATGGGCGATGGAAATTTCAGTGACTCCTATGTATCGCAGTATAATACAGTCGATCCCCCTTACATTAACACCGTTGGACTCCCCAAAAATGGGTGGACAGCGATCAGATTCAAAGCCAATAATCCAGGTACTGTGACTTCATCAGTAGAAACGCAAAGAAAAATATAGTTCTCATCTATTTTGCCATTAGTTTTGCATGGATCCAGTCATGTATATGAATGCATAATTGACAGTTATTCTTTCATGCGTGCTTGCAGGAGTGTGGTTCATGCACTGTCACTTAGAACGCCATTCGAGCTGGGGAATGGACACAGTCCTCATCGTTGGAGAGGGGCCGAACAAGGATCAGAAGATGCTTCCGCCCCCCCAACACATGCCTCCTTGTTCCGGGTCTTAATCACGACCCCGTTTGCTTCAAGTTCATACGTATAACATTGTTGAAGATTCGTAGTTTTGGATCATTCTAATAAGTTTCAATTGTAATCTTCATTCAGATAATGTAATTTTCTTTCGATAAGTGATTCGAAATGTATTTGCACTATGAGTTGAGGAACTTGATGGATAGTGCGTACAAAGACGTCCTTTAAATGAGATTCTTAGTCTCTTTAATGGAGGTGTTGAAGATGGATCCGGGGATTTGTATTAGTTTATGAGATCGGGAAAATTATTTGGCGGTAATTATTATCTTTAATCAGCTCTTTGTTTTCAATTTGATTGTAACGTTAGGCTAATAGATGTAATCCGGATAAAGAATTAATCATCAAAATTGTGTGACTCTTGTCTTTTGTTTGGGACCTTATGTCTAATGAAGGTCTCGTCATTCCTCGAAGTTTATATTGACCTTGTATTCGTCAATTTGACTTTTGTCTTTTGTTGTCAATTCTTTCGTTGCGCAAATCTTTTGCTAACCGTTTGATAGAATCATCCACATGTGCATAAATCTCAAGTCAAGTGGATTTGCAATCATTCCGTGAAAAGTTTTAGGTTTCTTAAAATAACCTACTCACCCAATTTATCACTGCGATAGACTCTTCAATTGGCATCAGAGCAAATTATTCAAGTTTTCATAGTGTAATATTTCAAGAGCAAAAAATATTTTATGGCTAACTTTACAGGAGCTTATTTTTGCGAAGGAAATTCTATTAATCAACCTCCTATGTTCGAAGGAACTAATTATACTAATTGGAAATGCATGATGATATGCCCTGCTCTAAATATGTGTGAGACAATGATGACAATAATGATTGATAATATCATAATGCATTGAAATACACGTTAAGTTGAGAATTCACTATCATTGATAACATGCTATTTCAAGGCCATCAATTTTCAACTAATCAAATCAATCATAGCAAGTTACATAAGACAATATTAAAGCCTGACCTTAGTGCTTATACTTTCAAATTGTACTGACTAATGCAAGAAAATAAAACAAGGGGAATCAAAGTTAAACTAAAGCATGGCAATGATCAGAAGTTAATCAATTCTAAATATGTACACTGTGAAATTCGACATATCAAGACTCATTAAAAAAGATAATGATTCACATATAACTTGATATCAAGCGGCATAGCAGGAGAACTTGAATATCTTAAAAAAAGGCTGACGTTTTCAGAAAATTCATGAAAGTTCAAGCACATATGTCAAGTTGCACCCAGCTACATGAAATCTAATTGTCTAATACTCAAGCAGGAACTCCATTCAGGCAATCACTTTCTCACACCACGCAATTGCACCTAACAGATAATGGTCAGCTAGCACAAATCATACTCAGGAGTCACATTCAAGCAAATCTCCATCAATTCTGATGGGTTTCATGGGTGGGCCACCCATCTTGGGCTAATCCAGCCAATTACCTGCAAATGTAACTGTCAAAGGCAGTTACTTATTTTTCAACATGATGAAACTGCCATTGGCACTTAGTTCTTTTTCTTTTAAAGCCAAAAAAATAAAATAAAAGGAAGAAGAAGTGCATTACTTATCTCCCTAACGAAAAAAAGAACTCTCTCTCTCTCAAGGCTATAATCAAGGCATTTAATCTGTGGAAATAAGGTATGTTCCAAAATATAGAATACCCAGTTTGATCAGAGATTCAATAATTTCCTGGGCATGTTTCTCATGTGTTGGAATATGAAATTTGTTTCATACATTGGTATCATAGTGTTTTATACTTGTTTCTTGACCATAAAGATATATGTAAACGAACCATGTCATGAAATCGAAGAAAATTCCATGTTCATATGTTCTCTTTTATTAATTTTATTTTTCATGAAATTACGTTTGTCAGACAATGTTAGAGGCAGAAAATTTAACAATTCAGAGACTTTTAGGACTTATGGTTTATACATAATGAAAGTAGACATGACAAGCTCTTCAACGGTATATCCAACATATACTTTTGCTTAAAAATGAGAAAGATATGAGCATCCAACTTTGCTGACTTGTTAAGTGTAAATCTGATTTTTTTTTTTTTTTTTTTTTTAAGATTTGAATGCGTTTGGGTAACCATTTTTGAACCCTTACGTTTAATAATCTAGTGTGTTTTAGGCTATACAGGTTTACAAGTATAGAAACTAGGCATTACATACTTTAAAATGGTATATCACATGAATTATTTGGATCAAAGACGAAGGAGAATGGAATCTCTAAACTTGGGACCTTAGAACTTGAAATCTGATTAAGGCTCCGTTCGTTTCACGGAAAATGTTACTTTTCTGGAAAATATTTTTCAAGAAGTTATTTTCCAAGAAAACGTAATTATTTTCCAGTGATCGGGTAAAACTTAATTTTGAAGTGGAAAATATTTTCCATTGTTCGCTTGGGAAAATATTTTCCTTTATAAACTCTTTTTCAATAATTTTATTATTATTTTATTTTTTAAAATCATTATTTATTATTTTTTTAAATAGATTATTAAATTATTATTTTTCTTTATTTTGTGTTCTCTCCTTCCTTGGCCGGTCGCCGGCCATGCCTCAAGCTCGCCTTGCTAGCGAGGCTCGAGGCTTGCCTACCTCTGGCAAGCTCGCATGATCAGCTCACCGGCAAGGTGAGCTCAAGGCGATGAGGCTCGGGCCTCGCAGATCGGCATCGCGAGTTATGCAGCTTCAATTCGGAAAGTAGTTGAACTACCAGGAGGAAGAAGAAGCACAACGCCCTACAAAAGCTAAGTGAGGGAGATCGACCAATTAGGGCAAGCGATTGACTTTGTTCTACTTTAAAAAGGAGGGATTCGATTGTTTTGAATGGAGCAAAGAGAGGCAAGCACAAAGGCGGCGGGTTCATGAAGCGAGGGAAGAGAGGATTATAGTTTTTATTTTGAAAAGGGGTAAATTTGGAAATAAGTTTCCATCTTGTGACGCTCGAGTGTCGCCGATCTCAGTGAGCTCGACTTGCTGTCGTCGGTCACCGGCCGTTGCCGTGGTCGACAACCGGCCTAAAAAGAAAAATAGCAAAAAGAAAGATAGAAAAATAAAGAAAAATAAAAAATAAAAAAATCGATTTTATTAAAAAAAACAAAAAATTCGATTATATTAAAAAAACAAAAAATTCGAATTTATGAAAAAATAAATAAAATCTAATAATAAAATAAAGAAGTGAAGACTAATGGAGAGTGTAAGATAAGAGAGAGTGAATATGAAAAATGTTTTCCACTTTTCAAAAGTGGAAAACATTTTCCCTCACTTTAGAAGATTTTTTTTCCTTCACGGAAAATGTTTTCCTCAATGAATTTATTTTCCGTGAAACGAACGTCGGAAAATCTGGAAAATATTTTCCTGGAAGTTATTTTTCGTGAAACGAACGGAACCTAAAAAGGAAAAAAAAAATAGAAGAAGGTGGGGGAGGAGGGGCTAGAAGCGCTTCCCGCGGGGCTCAAGCCAATGACCACAAGTTAAGAGAGCCTCGTGCTTTATAGGCTTAGTCAGACAGGCTTGTTAGCAATGTCTCCTCAATAAAAAGTTGACTTTTAGTAGTCATCGGGCCGCGTACTCAGTGTGCCTGTGGCGCATGGACCTCACACGCTGGCATAAAGTAAAAGGTAGGTTTATTTTTTTTAAAGAATAAGCATGTTACAAAATTCTCAATATTTTATTGTATCATGGATTATGAGTAATCATTTATTCTGTATGTGTTATAGAAACAATGGTACGAACCAACCCAATTACAGGCAGCGCAGTTGGCGTGTGTTCTCTCCCTTATCGTCGAGATCAAAAGTTCGGACCCTCTCGTTGCTAAAAATATTATAAGAGGGAGGTCTTGGTATTAGGGTCCTGGACTAATCTCCCCCGAGGTTTACGTCTAAATAACGGCTAGCGACGAGGCCCGACGGTGTCATTGGGTACTAGAGGGTCGTGTGTTCCCCAAAGGGTGAGTTCCGGCGATTTTTCCTTGATATAAAAAAAAAAAAAAAAAAAAAGTGGTACGAACCATTCGCACTCCCAATATAGTAAGGACGTAGGCACATAAATTGAACTTTTTAAGGTTAAAAAAAGTATTGACCGTTTATCGATGGGATGGTAATGTTAACATGTTAGAGTATGTTATCAAGGTCAACCAAATTATACAACATATATTATGGAAAGGTTCTCTTATGAAAAACACCGACAAAGTCGTTGAGAAACACCCTTCCTAAAAAAGGACACACTATTATTGATTATATTTGAGAATTTGACGAATGTCCACAGTATGATATTCTTATGAAATTTTTTTGAGACAGTATATAAAAATTGGGGCAACGAAGACATCAACTCTTGCGATGAATTCAACCCGGCGCAAATCTAAGCAACTTGCAATGGTCTTCCCTTAGCTACCAAATTCAATTATAAGATTTTCTAAAGAATTTTATGAGTCTACCCCCATTCATGTGAAGATTAAGAAATATTGACGTTATTTCTTTAGGATTTGTTGTCATTAGCGAACATTTATATGTTAATATTTTCTTTCTCGTTAGACTTATGCATTGTTTATGGGATATTTAGTTATGAATATTCAATAGCATTATTTTAAATTGATATTGCTTTACTCATGTTATATTATAATTGGCAAGTTCTAAAAAAATTTAGTACCTTTAAATAACTTAAGTTTGCATAACTAATTATATTAATGATATTTTCAAATTAGCATTCTTATATAATGATTGGGAACATAGTGACTTTTAGAACCTAAAATCTTGTGTGAAATTATTCATTAATGTAATTAGTTTGTGTACAATTGATGCATTCATGTTAGGCAATAATAATTCGTGCATATATGTCTGAAGAACTTTGTGTTCAAATTCAATCTTAAGCATCTAAGAATATCATAACTGAGCTCAACAAAGGAGAGAAATTGAACAATGAAAATTATGAAATCTAGAATATGAAAATCTAGGCTAAAAGAGTAAAAATCACTAGAAGCTCCTAATCAGGTTATGGAAAAACCTGAAGATGGAAATACTACACAATATAAAAGGGATTAATAAGCATTTACTACATGGAAGAAAAAGAACTTTATTGCTTGCATTACATTATTGAGTAGCATGAAAAATGATATCATGTGGGAATTTAGGTGTTTTGATAATGCCAAGGACATGTGGGCAACATTAGCATCCGGGTTTTGGTCAAACATCGGTTACCAAACGAGATAGGTCACTATAAGGTTTAACTCTTATAAGATGCCTCATGAACAAGCCATGAAACCACATTTGAGGCGTATGCCAAATATGATTAGTGAAATGAAAGATGTTGGCCACATATTAATTGATGAGGAGTAAGTGCAAGCAATAATTTGTTGTTTGCCTCAAAACTAGGAGCATATGAAAGTCCACTTGACCGACAATAAAAATATAAAGACTTTTGAGGATGCTATGCACCATCTTGAGCTAGAGGAGGATCGCCTTTTGGTGGCTTAACTAGAAACCAACATTTATTTTGCAAGTTCTAACTCACAAGGGGCTTTGGGCTCTTAGCATAAGTGTGATGGTGGGTTCAAGAAGTGGAAGGGCAAGGGAACAGATTCTTCATGAGAAGCATGGATTTAACCAACATGGGACAAGAAAACGTCCTTTCAAAAAGAATATCTCAAAAATGAAATGTTTTAATTGTGGCAAGAATGGTCACTTTGCTAATGATTGTGATGAATCAAAGAAGGTAGAAACCCTTCGTACACTTGAGGGGAAAATTATCAAAAAGTCTTAAATCTATTGTAGTTGTGCTAATTTAGTCATAAAATTATTTTTTTGGTCAATTGAATTCTAAACCTTTTATAATTATGACAATTCAATCCATTTACCCAAATTTGGCGGATCGTCGCTAACATGGTCAGTGACTAGTGCAAACGACAATTTTTTAAGAGTAATTTATTTTATTCGAATTTTTTATTAATTTTATTAATTTTTTTCCTTTTTTTTTCTCCTCCTCCCTTTTTCTTCCTTTGGCTCCATTGACCGGCCAGAGGGAAGGGCCGGCCGATCACCTTACTAAGGCAATCGGCCGAGCCCTCGCCGGATCTAGCGAGGGCTTGCCTTGCTATCACGGATTTAGCATGGGCTCACCTCGCCATTGCGAATCTTCCCGAAGCTTGGCAAGATCGATAGTAATGCCTCCATAGCCCTAAAATCGCTTTGCAACTCCCTCCTCCAACGAAGCTTACGAAGGCCATCTCCAATACCCCAATCTTCCTCGCCCAATCTGCTTAATCCTTGCCTTTAATGCTCACAAGACCTAGCCCCTAGCGAGGGCGAGCCTACCCAACCACCGGCTAGACAAGCCCTCGCTAGATCTGCAATGGCGAGGCAAGCCCTCACTAGATCCGTTAGAGGCTTGCCCCATCGGTGGCTGGGTGAGTGCGCCCTCACCCAACGATGGTGAGGTGAGCGTGTCTGGCCACCTTAGTCTAGCAATTAGTTGACCCTTCCCTCTGCTCAATCGTCGAAGCCAAAGGAAAATGAGGGAAGATGAGGGAGGAGAAAGGAGGAGAGAGAGGAGGGGAAAAAAAAGGAAAAAAGGAAAAAAGTTAAAAATTTAATAAAATAACTTTAAAAAAATAAAATTTTTGCTAGCATCGATCGTCGGCCATGTTAATGCCATCAGGTTAAATTTGGCTGAATGGACTGAACTGATATAATTGGAAATGGTTTAGGACTCAATTGACTGAAATAATAAATTTAGAATTGAATCGGCATAATTGCAATAGATTTTGGACTTTTATGATAATTTTCCCTATGCTTGGGAGTACTACTTATGTATCTAGTTTAGTTTTTATAACTTAATCTTATCATTTGTCGACTATAGATTCATGAGCCACAAATCATGTAACAAAGGACAAAGATGTTTTTGTGGAGTTCCGACGAGTTCCAAAGGAACAGGGTGGATCTATGTGGGAAACAATTTCTGAGTGGAAATTAAAGGGATTGGCACTTGCCAATTGAATATGCATATCACACCTTATTCGTTAAGTTCGGAAAATTGCATGAGGGTGTAGAACCAAACTAGATTCGGCAAACAATGCAAATGTGTGAATGGGCATTTTCAAACTCATGAGCTAATTGACTCAAGAGGTTGCTTACAAAAATATGTGAACAAAAAATTATTTTCATTTTTCATGAAAATTTTTAGGCATAAATTGTTTTTGATGATTAGAACATTTTAATCGACTAATTATTTCAAGAGATATAAGTGATTTTTCTATAATAAATTATTTTTCAAATTATTCATTTTCTGCAAAATAAGCGGAAGCTAAGGTTTATAAAAATTCTCTATAAATTTACGAAAGAATGGCAGAAAATCTTGATTGCCCTCTTAAATTGGAAAGATGTAAAATAAACTATATTTCTGATTAATGGCAAGAGATAGTTTCGAATAATTCAAGATCAAAAGAAGATTAAAATTCAAGTTCATAAATCCACTTACTGATTGTATTTGATGGGGATCCAGCTAATGATTTGGGAATGTTGATACATATGCACTTGCTAAGAAAAGTGAAACAATTATACAATAAGGCATGGGCTTATATGGCCTTGTCATGTGCAGATATGGATTAAGGCCCATTAATGTTTCTACTTATTTGAGTTTGACCATTAAGCTAGCTATTATAAATAAAGTAAACAGAAAGATCTTGAGGACCCATGTTGATGGCGAGGGAAAGTACATTGTACTTTTCTAGTACCATGTTCCGGAGGCGATGTACATGTACTGCTTAGTTTTTCAGTGTGATTAAATGCAATGAAGTCCGGAGATCTTCATATTACTGCTTTTCTTGCCTTTGTCATGACACATTATGCTTCTCAATAACCTCTCCCTCTCACTTACATGAGGTCTCCAGTCGGCACATGAGCATTGACTGTTCTGTACGTTGTGGTACCAGGAGAAGGTAAGCTTCTTGTCCTGTTTTCCACCGGTTCAATTTGTGCTGCTTCATCTCACTTATTCATGCCGTGTAGTGTACCCGATACGTCCCTATATGCAGCGTGCACACACAAACTCGTGTGCACAGTTAATACGACTTGATCATTGCCCACATAGACAAAGTCAATATTGCGTGCACCAGATTGTTCATTGAGGCTTCTCATTCGTTATATCACGTAACTCTTACATAATCTTTCTTGTAATCTACTCTTTATGAACTCTAATCTTGTGCAACAACAATAGAGGAACATTTTACGCGTACGGGTTTATTTACCTGAAGTAGGCTTCCTCATCATTAGCTGATGAAAATGTTGAATAGTCAAGAGAACACATGTGAACATGCAATGTCGCATGGTTTTTCATGAGTTTATGGAAGAAATTATTCAATCAGTCATAAACTTATCATACTATGCCAATTCAATACTAAACTTTCTAATTTTGTTAATTTAGTTCTAAAAATTTATGCGAAATTCCAATGTAGTCATCACCGCTCGTTTGACGTCATGTGGCACTCTACTACATTAGTGATTTTTGATAAAATTGGCTAGAAAAACTACATTGGAATTTCGCATAAAGATTTAAGACTATATTGACAAAATTGAAAAGTTTTAAATTAAAGTGGCATCTACATAATATGATCGATTGGGTAATTTCCCAGAGTTTAAACTCTATAGTTCATTTTCTTCCAATCTTAATGCATATCAATCTATTCAACTCATCTTTTTATGGTTTAGTCATGCCAACGCTCCTTGTACTAGAGTTCTCGGTTCCAACTACACATACCCCGCCAAACAAAATCTAACTCTATCAAATCTTCTATTATAACGATGTCTATCTTGATCCAAAGCAAACAGACCGGCGGTACAATCTTCAACATCTTACAAAACGCTCAGCCAATTATTTCAATATCGTCCCAAGTGGGTCAACCTCTTATGCGTTTGGAGTGACCGCACTCATTTCCATTCGGTGGGACAGGGTCAAAAGCACCGAAATAAACTCAACTATGCCAATCCTCCATTTATTCCATGGGTATCAACCTTTGTTCTTTCTTCCTTCTTTAGCACACCAAGCCTTCTTCTTACTCCTCTACTATGCATAATACATTTTCAACGCTGAAAACATGCGTAAACATAAGACGGGAAAATTACAAAAAAAAAAAATCTTAAGTTTATTGCAAGGGTAAATTTAGTCCTGAACTTTTTAATTATACCAATTTAGTCATAAATTTTTTAGCAATTTGTCGATATAGTTTTTCTGATCAATTTTGGATTGAATTTGCTAATGTGAATGCTAGACATCTACTATGGCATAGTTAGTGTTAACATGGACAATTTTTTGCATTTTTTGGATTTATTATTTCTTTTTATTTATATATTTTTTTCATTGTGGTGGCCCTTACTGACCACAATGAAAAAGAAAAGAAAAGAAAAGAATCAAAAAGTAAAAAGAAAAGTAGAGGCTGCTGAACATTTTTCCACGATTCATGCAATACATAATTTGGAACGAGGAATCGAGGACGTCCTTTTAGGTAGAAAAAATAGATTTCTTTACCAATTAACTATTCCTTTCTAGTTAATCAGTTGGTGTAACTTTTGTTTCCATCTATCTGGTCGGAATAAACTGAGAATGGGTTAGAGCGAACCTTCATCTAGCTTGCTAGAGCTAGGCTCCTCTTGGATCATTCTCTAAGAAAAGCTAATTCATGCACGTCTCGCCCGTACATCAGCGGTTCCCAAGTGAGCAACTTATAGAAATTAGGATTATCATCAATCCATGTGATGAAAAACGACAACATCGGACCTTCTGCACTAACCTTTTCTACTGCCATCATTCGTGCATATCTGTAACATGAGACTAGCAAAAGTATTTGTCCATGAAAAAGGTCATTTTTCATGATTCCCTAGTTATTTGTTGCAGGTGGAAAAGCTTTCTCTTTTTAATTTAATAGGAACCATCACAGCCTTTTGAATTGCCAATTGGGATCGTCCTAATGCTTATTCTGCTGTCACCTTAAATGGGTTGATCTAGTAAAGCCTAAAGCTTATCCGATTATGTAAAGAGATAGCTTATCTAGTTAATACGTTGCACGTCATCATTAGTGGTAATACTAGAGAAGTCATTTTATGTGTATTTTTATAGATGACATGGACCAACATCATTCCAATTACTAATAAGAGAGCCCACGTAATCAATGGTAAAGATACGCTTGATCTACATGATCTTTGAACACCGACTGCTAGAAAGCAAAACCCCAGTCGTGACTAGAGTGCCGATTCGCTACCTTGTTCGTCCATTTCCTGGATCGGAAGGCTGCCGTTTCCACATTTGCTCTGGCCTTCTAGATTCCGGTTCATGCACGCACTGTTTCTCGTCAAAGTCATACTCTCTTTAACCAATTAATAGATAAGAAAGGGATTTGATTTTTTCTTGTTCGGATGTTTCGTCTCAGTAGATCGATTCCCTGAAATCTTGCAGTGGGTTTTTTTCCTTTCGGGCAAGTAAAGACGTTGGATTGATTCAATGGCTTTCCCTTGACCAGGATGATCTCACTGATGTCGTCAGGTTCTAGATTATCTACCCTAAAGCGTGTCATTATAGCAAACCGAACATGGTCAAATGTACCTAGTCGGCCCATGGAATATTGTAATAAATCTAAAGAACAGGGTCGCTGCCAAGTATGCAACAAGTTAATTTAGTCTGTGATCATAGGTGATTAACAGGTTGGCCATGTTGCGCTTATTTTCTATAGGCCCCCACACGACCTTGTTTAATGATTTAATCGGCGATTACACAAGGTAATTCCACTAGAAGAAGCTTGATTGATCCGACAAGGCGACCTCGTTTCTAATCTTCCAAACTTCGTTTTTTTTTTTGGCGTTCTTATTATCATGTGGTAGGATGGTCGTTGAGCACGAGGGAACATGTCCATTGAAAAATGGTTGCTTAAGGAATGAATAACATGACAATGAAATGGCATTGAAACAAAGTAGGAAACTTCCATAGGATAGGTGTTTATTATCAATTTAAGGATGGTGTATACATGCCTCGAACATATACATTTCGTTTTGGTTCTTCCAACATTCTTTTGACGACTCGTCAGCAAACACAAATCTCTAACAAGGGAGACATTTTAAGATGCAACATAAGATATTCTTGTCCTACCAAATTGGTAATTACGTATCAAAGTTCATCAATTGGGAAGAAGATGAGAAAATACACAACACTTACAAAGCCTATCTATTTTGCGCAAAATAGATGATTTAAAAAATATATTTTTAAAATAATCTTTTGTTTGACCTAAAATAATTAATCATTGGAATATATTTTTATTATTGAAAAAAAATTATGTTTAAACGATTTTGTGGATGATCAAAGTGTTTTTCTGTTTATTTACTTTCATAAGAGATACAAATGATCATTTTTAAGAAAATATTTTCATAATCATTCATTTTCCTTGATACTTACATAGCCTTAATACATGATGATTCATTTGGATTGATTGTGGATGTTGTGCAATCCGGAGTGTATAAAAGTTTGTAGAGGCGAGGCATAGAGGTTGTGACGACCGATTTCTAAAAGCCATTGACTTTTGAATTTGTGGATGGACCATTTGAAGGGGAAAAAAAAAACTTGCTTGCAGTTTTTAAGTAGTAATAACAAATTCCTTTTTCCCATCAAAATTTGTAATTCTATTGAAAGTTCAGAAAATCATGAAAAATATACATGCGAACCTCTAGACAACTGAATTATCATGCCTAAGGCACAGGATTATCAACATAAAAGTAAAAATTAAAAAGTAAAAAAGTCTATCTAGACGTGCCCTTGAGATTTGCAGAATTGGAATTTCGATGTTCATTGTCAAAGCATTAATCACGCAATCACACAATTTTCGTTTCCTCTCATCTTTATTGGTCAAGGCTGTCCAAAATAAGTCATGCTTTGGTAAGCAATTTTCATAATCAGTCGGTATCCGTCCCTTCACGGCTTGAGTTTCTAAGGTTACTTTCTTCAGGCCTCTTTGAAATAATTATTGAACAATTTTTATAACAAAGATTTACATTTCGGAGACAGTTTGTAGCCAAGCTTGTCCTCATATGTACAAAAGTGCATGTTAGGCATATCATGGAAATCAAACTCTTTTCCGTGAGGCATTAGGTGACGATCCAATTGAGAAATTACTACGCAATCAACGAGTTTCAAAGTGTAGGGTCCCATAAAAATGGATTACTCTCCAAGCCTTTTCTCATATGTACAAACGTGCATGTTAGGCATATCATGGAAATCGAACTCTTTTCCATGAGGCATTAGTTGATGATCCAATTGAGAAACTACTATGCAATCAATGAGTTTCAAAGCGTAGAGTCCCGTAAAAATGGATTACTCTCTCGACACAACCATCTATCATGAAGCTCATAGGCCACAAGTCTCACTCTTGAAGATTTCTTTTGTCCTTGCCCCTTCAGCTTTGCTCATGAAGATTTCCCTTCATTTTCAGAAAAGAAACGGAGAAAAGAAGAAGAAGATGACCAATACATGAAAAAGGAAATATAAGGATAAAATGAGGAAACATAAAAAAAATCAAAAAAATTAAGGAAAATGATGTTAGATTGCCAGTTTTATGATGTAGGACAATTGGCAATAATGGAATTATCATGTTAGTGATTTTTTTGACGATAATTAGCCATACAAACTAAGTTGGAATTTCGTGCACAAATTGAGGCCTACATTGGTTAAATTGAAAATTTTCAGATTGAAGTAACATTTGTACAATAAGTTCAATATTAGTGAGAAAATTTTCCTTAAGATTTTGCTTAACCCTTTTTTTAAGATTTGGAGATTATTCCATGATGAAGTGCGAGGATTAAGTACTATAAACTTTATTAGAAAACATTGAAAGTGGTTCAAGTGTAATTATAATTTTCGTTGTATGCTTGATTTATAGTCGAATGTTGTGCCATTCTCCCATAAAGTGGATCCCATCCAATTTAACAACGTAAATTTATTATCTTAATAATTTTCTAATTTTATGATTCGAAATGGTCTAACTTTTTAGGAAAGTTCTTATTGGAAAAATGCCCTGAGTTGAATTTACTTCAGAACGTCCAGCTTGTCAGGGGGTCCATTAATTGCGGTAAAGAGGGTAGACCACCAGTGTTTGGTCCAATTACGTAGATCCTAGCTGCAATCCAGTCAAAGTGATTCAACAAAGGTGGGCTCGTGCAACTTGCCAAACGAATCAGGACATACCCTCCAATCCCCAGTCACATCATGATGGAAACAGTGTGCTTATCGATTAAACCTAGGGAAAATCCAACAGTTTGCAGCACCTCAGAGAAAATTGGGAGAAGCAGCCATCGCTGTTTGTCGTTATTGGACAATGGGAAAATAACACGATCCCCACCTAAATTCGGCATGGTCTTCTTATTTTCAAGAAAATGATTTGCGCCACGAAATTCCAGAAAAAGAGAATTTGCACCTTGGGGCCTACAATTGCATGGAAAATTTAAGGGTGCCATACATAAGTCTCCATTCTAAACGATGCAAATTGGCAAATGTGAGGAGAAAATTGAAGATGATTTTTTAAAATTCCTTTTTGACCCTTTTTTTGGTGCATAAGAATGGTTATTTCGGCACCCTTTGGCTAAAAAAAAAAAAGAGTATTTGCGCACTTTAAAACATTAGGGTTTTCGCAAAGGAAGTTATAAATTTTTAGGAATAATTTGATTTGTAAAATTTTTTTTTTTTCACATGTCATGGGGAAGTCACCTCTTAAAAAGTTCAAGAAATTTCCTTTTTAGTTGCGAAAGCCAACTGAATAAATGCTCTCAAAAGATTATCTAAACAAGACAAAGCATCATGTGTCAAGTGTCTGCATCGCACAACGGGTGACGCACGGCAAGATGAACTTGCCTTTTCCGCTAGAGCACCTAGAACATTAATTAGAATAGTGTACGAGTTTTTCTTTTTCTTTTTTCTATTTGATAAATCATTTATTAAAAAAATTCCCCTTATGCTTTCATTTTTCTCTTCTGAATATATCTTGCCAATCATGTAGATCTAGCAATTATGGAAAAATGGTGAGCTAATAGTACTGTAAGTCTTCCAAATACACACTAACTTCTCCACATTCAATTCTCCATATGAGTAGATTTGTTTCTTGAAATAAGAATCAATGCTCTCCCAATATATGATAAGAAATAAGGGTGTGCAAAAGAACTAGGAATCACCCGAACCGCTCAGAACTAGATTGAACCGGCAATTCTCATGCAAATTGATCTGGTTCTCAATTTCAAAGATGGAACTACCCATTTAGATTGGACCGTGTGTGTATATATATATAATTATTTTTTATTTCTTATATTTTCAAATGAAAACCCTAATTTCCTACTTGTCTCTCATGGCCTTGCCTCCCTTTCTCACTCTCACTCTTAGTGGCCTCCGGCCTTGTCGATCCCTCTTTGACTCTCGCCTTCGGTCGCCTCCAATGACCTTGTTCACAATTGTTTCATCTGCTTGTGTTTGAGTGAGTTTGTTTGTGGCGTTTTACTCCCCCCACTAGTGACGATGATTTATTCCATGTATGATAGCGTCATTTTTGTGTAAGCGAAGGAAACGGTTCTAAGTGCAATTTTATGATTTTTGCTTTTAGCAATTTAAATTTGTAGGATATGAGTATTCTCCTCTTTATAACGAATGATTTCTGCACCTTTAATGAAAAGTTAACCTTCCCTTTCTTTTTGCCTTTTTTGGATACGTATTGTTAAGGTTTTCTATCCCTAACAATAGACTTGCTTCTTCGATGTCTTAATGAGGACATTATGCTCTCTTCTTCTCATTAGACTGGTTTCATGGACCCACCTGGTTCTCGGATGGGCCCATGGAACCAATGGGCAGTTCTTGGTTTCCATTTTTCGAAAACGATCTTTAGTGGGTAATTCTCGGTTCTAAGGTGGGAACCATCCACCATAAAACCGATCATCTCTAATCTGAATTGCAATGTTAGGCTAGCAATGCTCAGCAATTATAGAGGTATGGGGCTTCATGTAGCTTACCAAAGAAAGCATAAACGAACCGACCAATCCCTAGTCAAATTAATGATTCACAACGCATCTCATTAATTTAATCATATATAGCCAGCTTCTCCAACATACGTTAATGGGGGCTTTTGTATTAATCTCTGATCTGGATCCACTTTTGTATGCTATAGATGTCAAGAGCTAGATCAGAAGAGAGATTTCGTGCACGCTTCTGTTACACGAAGGAATTGAGACAAGCATGGTCTGGGTACAACCTTCCTACATGGATCTCATCGAAAATGGGTAGAAGCAGCCATGACTATCAGCCGTCATTTCACATTGGAAAAACAAACCAAAACTCGCTTTTACATTCCTACGTTTTTCAATTTGCATCGTCTTCTTTTACGAGCAATCCTCCACGCAAGTGTCGACGCTTACTCGCCTCCAGAAAAGGACAAAACAGGAATCGTGATGAATCTTGAAGCAGTTGATGAATTTGTGAAGAAGTTTATTTTAAAATTCTCTCTTCTGTCTTGCCGGTACGTCTAAATAAGTTGAGACAAGTTTATCAGCTCGTCCCTCTGCGGTGCTCTTCAACAAATGTTCTTCGTGAAAATGCGGGAAAAATGAGCACGTGCCTAAGACAAATGCTCATCTTTTCTTGTTTGAAGTTTCATTCATCGTGAGGTCAAAGGCACGTTTCTGTGGGCCCCACGGTGGCTCCTGTCAGTGAGACAGCGATTGCTAAACATTGAACAGAAGTTTCCTATAAATAGGCCCTTTCCTAGGAAAGGGAAGTTCACAAGTCTCCCTTTTCAGTTCTGGATCAAGTGATTGGAGCAAGTTCCATCTTGTCTTGTTCAAAGGGAGAGAGAGAGAGAGAGAGAGAGAGGGAGAGAGGCGAGGATGGGAACATTTCTAGGGAATGCGTTCACCTTGACCCTGCTCTTTTGCATGGCTCAAGGCAAAGTCCTCTACTATGATTTCGTGGTAAGTAGGAACATCCCCTTCTTGAGCTCTTTAAGTGCGTTTCTTTCGGGTCATATGGAACATTTAGCGACTATTTCACACATATGTTACGAGTTTTAGACTTTCCAAGAAACTTCAGCTAGGGGCTTTGGATCGGATAATATTACGGTAAATAAGGACGCACCAAAAACGATTGCGCATCAATTTGATAAGAGAGATTTTTTCGATTGTATAACGCTACAAGTTTTGCGAATGATTTTTGCAATTGTCGTAGGTGAAGGAGACACCTATTGACTTGTTGTGCGAGACGAACCGAACCGTATTGACAGTCAATGGTCTATTTCCTGGGCCAGAGATCCGTGCTCACAAGGGTGACACCATCTATGTCAATGTCACCAACATAGGACCTTATGGAGTCACTATTCATTGGTAGAAATAAAACTACCCTTCCTCCACCCTCAACCCTCCTCCCTCTTTCCTAATACTATACACACATGCAGGCATGGAGTGAGGCAAATAGGGAATCCCTGGTCTGACGGCCCAGAGAACGTCACGCAATGCCTGATCCCTACGAACTCAAGCTTCCTTCAAAAAGTCATACTAACCGAAGAAGAAGGCACACTATGGTGGCATGCTCACAGTGACTGGACACGTGCCACTGTACACGGCCCAATAATCATTTTGCCTATCACCAACTACCCTTACAAGTTTGATGAACAACACACAATTGTGCTTTGTATGCTACTTTCAACTAAATTAAATGACAGAAATAAGTTATTCACTCAATCAAACACGCACAAATAACAGTTTGTATTGATTTTCTTAACAAAAATATTATTTGGCACACAGCTGAATGGTATGCGAGAGATACGAAGGCCATAATTGATGAGGCTCTTGCTACCGGAGGTGATCCAGACTTGTCCGTGGCCTATACCATCAATGGTCAACCAGGAGATAGCTACCCATGCTATAATGGTACAAATTCTAGTGTGTCTATATATGCTATTCTTAAAAAGAAAATGTCTTGATCTTTTCTCTTTTTTTTGGGTCTGTTAATAATGTATTTTGCTTTTCTTTTGCAGGTTTGATGTACAATATAACGGTTGTGCAAGGAAAAACATATCTCTTCCGGATCATTCACTCAGGGTTGAATGAAGAGATGTTCTTTGGCATAGCCAAGCACAATCTCACTGTAGTCGGAATGGACGGAGCTTATTTGAAGCCACTTAAGACCGATTACCTCATGATAACTCCCGGTCAAACGATGGACGTTTTGGTTACCGCAAACCAAACCCCTGGTCGCTACTACATGGTCTTCAGTCCGTTCACGGACACCGATGCCCCGTCCAACGATAATGTTACAAGGGGGATATTCCAATACAATGGCAGTTATAACCACTCGGAGACTCCCCCATTACCCAAGCTTCCAGGATTTACCAACAAGAGCGACGCCGGAAACTTTACTATTCAGTTGAGGAGTTTGAACGGCAAAGAACATCCGTCCACGGTTCCGACCAAAATCACTAGGAACGTTACGATCACGGTGTCTGTGAATGAGCAGCCGTGTCCTGCTAATAAAACATGTCTTGGTCCTCAGGGCTCTATACATTCGGCAAGCTTGAACAACATAAGTTTTTGGACTCCGTCGATTAGCATTCTCCAAGCATACTACAAGTAAGTAAATCGCTGGCCCTACCAACTTTGGTCCTATTTGTTTGGATTGAATATTTTTCTTAAAATCAACAGAGTTGATTCGGGTTGAAATATTTTCTAAACCGAACCAATTCAAGTGGTTGAAACCTTCATTATCTTGGAGCCAAGGCGTAATTCAACATCCAAATGTGTCTATAACGTTATGTTTGTGTTGTGTCTGCAGCAATATAAGTGGAGTCTACAACAAAACTTTTCCAGATAAACCGCCTTTTGTGTTTGACTACACCGGAAACGTTTCGGCCCTAGGGGAAGCTGCCTTTGTGAGCACAGAAGTGTTGATGATTAAGTATAATGAGGAGGTCGAAATAAGATTCCAAGGGACCAATTTCGGAGCAGCGGAGAATCACCCCATGCATTTGCACGGCTATAGCTTTTATGTTGTCGGAATGGGCGATGGAAATTTCAGCGACACCTATGTATCGCAGTATAATACAGTTGATCCACCTTATGTTAACACCGTTGGACTCCCCAAAAACGGGTGGACAGCGATCAGATTCAAAGCCAATAATCCAGGTACTATGATTTCATCGGTAAAAATGGATGGAAACATATAGTTTGCACGGATTTAAACTTGTGTATGAATGCATAATTAACAGATTAGTCTTTGACGGGTGCTTGCAGGAGTGTGGTTCATGCACTGTCACTTAGACCGCCATGCGAGCTGGGGAATGGACACAGTCCTCATTGTCGGAGAGGGGCCGAACAAGGATCAGAAGATGCTTCCGCCACCCCAACACATGCCTCCTTGTTCTTGATCTTAATCACGACCCTGTTTGCTTCGAGTTTATATGTATAACAGTATCAAAGATTCGCAGCTTTGGATCGTTCTATTAAGTTTCAATCGTAATAGTCATTCACAATAATTAATTTTCTTTGATTCGAAATGTATTTGCACAATGAGTCAAGGAACTTGATGGATAGTACAATACAAAGGTATGCTTTAATGAGATTCTTATTCTCCTTAATGGAGGTGTTAAAGATGGATACCGAGTTTTGTATTAGTTTATGAGATTGGCAAAATTATTTGAAGGTAATCATTATCTTTAACCAGCTCTTTGTTTTCAATTTGATTGTGAAGCTAGGCTAATAGATGTGATCCGGATAAAGAATTAATCATCAAATATTGTGACTTTGGTGGTTTTTTGAGACCTTATGTCTAATGAAGGTCTTGTAATTCCTCGAAGTTGAGATTGACCTTGTCTGCTAGAATTCATTGTGCATAAGTTTCTATCCAAGTGTATTTGCAAGCATTCCGTCGAAAAGTTTTACGTTTTTTAAAACAACTAATTCACCCCGATAAAGGTCGTTGTGACAGTCTCTTGAATTGGCATCAGAGCAAGTTGCTCATGTTTTAGAAGAGTTATATTTCAAGAGCAAAAGAATATATTATGGCTAACTTTACGGGAGCTTATTTTTGCAAAGAACATTCTATTACTCAACCTCCTATGTTTGACGGAACCAATTAAACTTATTGGAAATGCGTGACGAAACTGTTTATTCAATCCACGGACAATGCATAGTGGAATGTGATCGAAAGAGGTTGGTATATTCCAGAAAAGAGGTGAAATCCCTGAAAATGCATCGGCAAAAGCTGCCGATTCTGTATTCGCAGCTAATTCTACACAAACTGCAGAAGAAACGAGAAAACTAGTCTGAAGTCAGAAGTTGTACATACTTGAATTGTGCCTTAGCTACTACTGAGTTTAATTAATTTCTTCTTTTAGGTCGGAAAAGAAAATTTGGGATATGCTTGAACTTACCTATGAAGGCATCGACACTTAGAAAGAGACCAAGATGAACATACTGCTCGGAGATCGTGAGACATTCAAAATGGAGTCCCACGAACACATCAAGGAAACATTCGTGCACTACAAGTACATTATGGGTGGACTTGCCACACGTGGTAAGATCTACACAAATGAGAATCATCCAAGCAAGATACTCCGAGCATCTTGAAGCTGAAATACTTCAATAATTGGCTTTGGATGAACTTCTCGAAACTCTCACAACTTATGAAATCAAATACAACAAAAGTCCGAAAATATTCAAGGGTTAAAAATCTATTGTGTTTGTAACTAATTATTAATATATAAGTAGAAAGAATCCTCGTTTGACGATGATGATGACGTGGATGTAGCTTTGTTTCACTCATCTTAGCAACTTCATAAATCAACATTAACAAATCATCAAATGGATCCCATAAAAAATGATTGAGTGGATTAGTGAACTTGGCTTTTTATAGTCATTACAATGATTAATTACTCAAAGTAATCTCTTGAAGAGGATTATTGAGATCTCCCACCCTTCTTTTATTAATTGTTTAGAGAAACTTTAGGGAACTTTAGTAACGTGTTGAAAAACATTTGCATGGGATTTATGACAATGACATATTGTACGACTTATATAGCAAATAACAACCGATTCATTATTTAAAAGGACTTATCTACTATCATATCGTTATATCTCTCAATAATCAATGAAATTCGTGCACGCTGCCCAAGACTATCCTTCTCATGCAATCAATTGGAGATATTTTGGATCATATTCGTACATCTAAACGTCTAAATAAACATAAATCACAACAACTGACAACTAATTACAGGAATTTACTTATATGTTTAGATCGCGTGTATTTTCTTTTTTTGAGAAATATATGTTCTAAAACGTAAGCTGCAGTACCATGCAATGTGCAATGTGAACACGCCAAACTATGTTGGATCCTGTCGAGTTTGCCAAAGAAACAAGAGGAATCCCTTAAAATATATGCCACTTCCGAAAATAATAGTGTAGTTTCCCCATTGGCTGCCGGCGGCTATTTCGACGTCCGGAAACTTCTCCTTGATGTTGGGCAGCCCTCACGGACGTTCCTCCCCTCCTTCACGACGGATCCCAATCACCGCACCGTCACCCTCCACGGTTCTGTCACGCTGACCCTCTTCGCCTTCCCGTGTCACGCTAGTCTTCGCGGCAAAGCCGAGTTACCCACCATCCTCTTTGAGCCGTTGAACATGTCGAGATGGTGGATTCATTTCCATGGCTATTCAAGTATAATCCGCAAATCATCTTGGTTATTAATATATATGTAAAGCTTCGTCAATGAGTGATTTCTAGTAGGGATGAGCATGGTTGGGTTGGGCGGTTCCCACTTAGAATCAAAAACTGCCTACTAAAGATCGCTTCTGAGAGATTGGAATCGGGAATTGCCCGTTGTTCCATGGATTCACTTGGGGGTCCAGTCCAGCTCTTGGGTGGGTCCATGGAGATAGTCTTACCTAGCTTCACGCACTCAGTGTCATATTTTTTCAACAAGCCAAAGTAAAGCAAAATACAAAAAACTCCCCTATTTTTAATTGCAAGATCAGTATAAAAAATTAGACTCGTATTAAAAGTTGAGAGCCAACGCTATAAGTGAGAGATAGAGAGACGACTCAGGTGAGATGAGAGTGAGACGAGATGAATACTTAGTTAGCGAGTGCTATACTTAGAATTAGGAACTAGACCGGTATCCACCGGTTCCAATAAATTGGAATTGAGAATCAGATTAGCTCCCTCGGGAAATACCGGTTCTGGGCAGTTCCCGGATGTCAAAAAAATACCGCTGGTAGCCAATGAGGAGATGTTGGGAGCCTGCTCGGGCCGAAATGGACACTGGGGGAGGCTACAGCGGCAACCGATGGTGTCGGCGCTGAGACGTAGCTGTGGGAAAAAGACGTTTTGAAGAGATCCCCCCACCGATAGCCAACTCAATCTCTAATTGCCTCTTTGTCAAACCGTTGTCTTCTCTCAATCACTCCCCGAAATCTCCTCTTATGTTGTCGACCCACCGCCATTCACGATTTCCCTTCCTTTTCAAATGATGTTTCCACCGAATTGATCTCTTCAGCAGGCATCGAATTCTATTGTTTCCTTTCGACCCGTGGAAATTCCGGTTTGCTGATCGTAATGGCCCTTCTTCCTTTCGAATTATTGACCGAGATTAAGAGCATGTGATGGCCAGCTATTATGGGAGATGATCCTACGTACACTTGTTTGTGGAGGCGTCCTGCGACATAGATCCAATGTGCATCGGTCCATGGTAGCATCATCACTCAATTGTCATGTGCACTGACCTAAGTGAAAATAAAAATGTGAATAGTGCAAATGATATTTTTGTTAAGGGGTTAAGTATAATTCCAAATTTAGATGTTAACAAAGGTAAACAGAGATTATAGGTGTTCGACTACCATTTGTATTTTTGAATAGGGACAACTCTATTTTAATTTAAAATCCCTTTATTATTAGCGAAAAAGAGAACACCGTTATGGATGTGAAAAATTGTAAACAAAAATTTCGAATGTGTAAAGTAAGGGTGCCCACGCCTTATTTGGCTAAAGCACGGTTTTTATGTTAACTAATCAAATTACCTTCGTCACAAAGATTGGTTCTATATAATTAAAATTATTCCCTGTCTCTCCATCTCCCAATAAAATTTGGATCATCCAAATTCCACACTCAAATTAGCTTCGTACACGCCCTAAAATATTAGGTGACAAAAGTACCCTCGTGTGTCTCCGGCCTCTTTTCTCCGTCGCACGGCATCACCCCTGTCGAAATTCTCACTCTACTCGTCAGTAATGGGTCTAAAGCAAAACGCTAATTCACGCGTAAAAAAAGTCGGCCATCAAATCGGGCCAAATATAGCAATTTCCCAACCCACGTGTCGGGTTTGGGCAAGGATAAGGATGGTTTGGACCCTATTTAATTTCTTTATCAAGCATTTCGTGAAAAATGAATTATTTAAAATAATATTTTTCAAATATCGTTAGGAAAATAAAAGAATGAAAAAAATTTCATTACCCATTAAAACAGTTAGACATAAATCTTAATCGATAAACAGTGTAAGAAATCATTTTTTAGAAAATATTTTCTAAAATACTCATTTTTTGCAAAATGAATGCACCTAAATTTAAAAAATTCACTAAAGAAAGATTTGGAAATTAAGAGAAAAGAGTTGCATTAGCTTTTCGCTCTAATTTCATTCTCAATTAAGCTCATCATCAATTGATATGGCTATTAAGGCCCAAAACTAGTGCTTCCGCACCAGCTCACATCTATGCCCTCAAATTCTCTCTCTCTCTCGCACCTTTGCCCTTGACCGCCGCCCCTCGGCAACAACGTACATCATCAAGCAAGATTTTAAATTTAAGGAATTGCTAATCAAGACAAATAAAATTTGATAACTCCCTAGAAAAGTTCATATATTATAACCAACAATTTAACATTGGTAAGTGATTCAAATGAGACCTAATAACTTAAAAATAGTTGATAGTTTATCCTATTTTAGGTTGGTACTTTAATATTATGCATTAATAAGTTTGAAAAGTTAGTAAGTTATCCAAATAAAATTTGTTAAGTTAGTATAAAAAAGTTAAATTTCAAATTACAATTTTTTTTTGGCAATTTCAAAAGTATAGATAAGTTGCTACCAAGTTACTTGGAAAAAAAAAATCACATATCAATTTATTAACCAATCAATCTTTTTCATTTACTTGGACTCATTGAAATTTACTAGCACAGATAAAAATTCGAAGTTTTTGTTTTCATGGAACAAATAAATTATGCACATAAAATAGATAGTTCCCCTTCGCTTTTCGCAATGTCCTGTTTCCATGGAAAAATATTTTCGTGTACAGAATATATATCAAAAAGAAATTGCTAAACGGAGAAACGCCCAGCGGAGGATAATTCTTAATGTCAACTTAGAGGACGATCCTTGATTCCTGGGTTTGTTCCCAATTTACCCTAGAAATTTCTAACTTTGATAAATAATCTAAACTAAAAGATCTTGAGGATTCATAGTGATGGTGAGAGAAAGTACACTGTACTTTGTAGTACTATCTTATGTTCCTCAAGGTTTGTACATGTACTGCTTGCTTCCCTAGTCGGTGATTAAATGCCATGAAGTCTAGATCTCCTTCACTCTTCTTCCCTTGCTTTTATCACGACATATAATGCTTCTGAATATCCTCCTCCTCTCAATTAGAGTTCTTGAATTGACTCATATCGATCGACTGCACCGTGCGTTGTGGAATCAAGGGGTAAGCATCTTGTCTTGTTTTCCGCCAGTTCAATTTCTTGTGCTACTCCATCTCACTTATTCATGTCGAGTAGTGTAGCCAATACATCCTCAGCCGGAGCATGCACGCATACAAAATTCATGCGCACAATTAATGCAACTTGATCATCTCCCGCATAGACGATCCATTATTGCATGTATTGGATTGTGCACTATGGCTTCTCACTCCTTATATCACATAAGTCTTATTCAGAGTTTAGCGAAAATGGTGAAACCAAGCTTCCTTCCACTCGTGAACTACCTTTATGGACTCTATTCTTGTGCAATAGACAAAGAGGACTGTTTTTCGGTTTTGGGCTTTATTTACCTAAAGCAGGCTTGTCGGATATCTAGTCCAACATGTAAGTCTATGCAAGACCTACGAGTCTGGGCCTCCTTTTGGCACAGTTCTTTTTTATGATCATTTTGAAATAGTTAATTTAATCATCAACTTTTATATAAAATTTCAATGTATTTTTTTAACAATTTTCATTAAAAGTCACTTAGGTAGATGTGACGCATCACAATGTTAGTGAATTTTAGCGAAAATTATTTGAAATGACTATTAAAATTTCACATTAAGGTTCGAGATTGAGTTGATAAAATTATAAAATTTGGAATTAATTGAGATCCCTAAAATATGTTTAAGGCTGATAGGCAATTTCTTCGTTTTGGAGTGACTGCACTTATTTGATTTATAATTTCCATATAAAATTACATTTTGGCGGGACAATGCTAAAAACACCATAGGCTCCACCATGCCAATCCTCCGCTGTTCCCTGTCAACTAGCCTCCCCTTTGTCCTTTTCTCTTCTTTGGCGCACCAAACTTTTTTCTCACTTACGCTTTGGCTACCGGCTGAGGCGATTCTTCCGACACCAAAAAAACCAAAAAATAAAAACTTTCTTCTCACTCGTCGACACCGTGAGGACATTTTGAGCTCTGCAAACATCCATAAACCTAAGGACAATGATGTTGCTGCTCTCAGCATGTGCCATCACATCAGTCCTCTTTCTAAGAGCCACAGGCAAGTCTTTGCTTCGCGTGCTGTCCCTTCTGTCTGAAAAGAAATCAATCACTCAACTGTTGACCCGTCTGAATCAATAATTACGTTACCACGTGCCCATATAATAAAGGATGCTAACTATTTTACCATGATCAATGCGCCGAATATATTCGACGAGGACAAAGGTGGGCCATGACCAGCTGAGATCGAGGAGAGATCTGCTTTTGGGTAGAAAAAGGAGACTTTTTACAAATTAAGTAACTCTTTTCACATGGCTATTCTTATGACTTTTGTTACGTCTGCCTGGTTGGAATCAACAGGGAATGGTCACAGCGGGCATGCATGCATCTAGACCGCTAGAGCTAGAATTCTCTTGATCAATCCCTAAGCAAGCTAATTGATGCACGTTTGATACGTGTGTAGGCAGGTAAAAAACGAGCAACTAATGGAAATAGCATCATCATTCGACCGGATCAAGAACAACGATGTTTTAATGCTTATCTTGTTTTTATGTCACGTGCCATCATTACCGGTGATGCTTGAAAAGTAATTGAACGAATATTTTCATAGATCATATAGATAAATATACATAATCAATAATAGAGATGAATTTGATATATATAAGTCATGTAATGTTTTGCTCGAGTCAAAAGTGGGGATGTTCGATCTCCACACACCAATTGTTAGGAAACAAAACTCTAATCATGACTAGTGAGCCGGTTCATTACCGAGTTCCTCTATTTCCTAAATCGGAACCCTTTGCTTCTACAGTTGATCTGTGCTTATAGGATCCGTTTTTTTTCACTACCTAGGACGGAATCAATGACTTTGCTTTCACCAGCATGATCTCATTCACGTTGTCAAGTTCTGCATTATTTACCCATAAACGTGCCCATATAGCAAACGTAATTATTACAAGAGAAAAAAACATGATTAATTGTGCCTAGTCGGTGCACGGAACATTATAATAAACGAAGATAAAGGTCACTTCCATGCAGGCCACAAGTTAATTTAATCCACGATCATAGTGATTATCAGATTAGCCTTGTCACGCTTATCTTCTAATTGCCCCACATGATCTTATTCAGTGATTTAATCAGCGATTAGAAAAATAATTCCGCAAGAACAAGCTTGACGATAGGACAACGGAAGCTCGTTTTCAATCTTCCCAACTAACTTTGTTTTTGTCTTCATGTTGTTATTATCATGTGATAGTACGTTCATCAGTGTCCTTCCTATAATTTATTTGCAACCTACTGCATCGGTTTCGCTAAAATCCAAATTCTCAAGCAAAAATTTTAAAAAATTGTGAGGAATTATTTTTATATTTTCGTGATGAACTATATCCTCACAACTTAATTAGAATCTCACATTTTATGAGGTCTATGGTTCTTGATTATGTTATCGAACTTGCTAATTCTTTGAATAATCTTTCGTCCACATTCCTAAGTTATGATAAACATGTTTTATATAATCGACATTATAAACTCCAGTTTTATATCATAAAGATGTCTTATTATTATATGCTTTTATAATAAGCTCCGTTATATATTTTTTCTTTTATGCCGTGATAACAAGTTCCATTAGTCTTACGGCACTTTGGAAATTCTTCGTAGCACGTTGACTAATTAAAAGGTGCACCATCGTTTCTTATTTCTATTATGGATTCGAGGAAAATATGTAATTGCAATTATGGCTCTTGTGGTGTGACAAACGTGCTCTTCGGTTTCTTGTATAGGAATGAAATCATGTCATGTGTATTGCAGGGAATTATGTCAAATAAAAACCGATTGCTTAAGGAGTAACTTACATGCCCATAAAATGGTGTCGAAATACATGAGGAAACTTCCCTAGGATCGGGGTCTTGTCCGGTTATGGAGGCAACATGGTGGGGACGGCATCGATTTAAGGATAATGTCTACATGTCTCAAACGAATACACAAGGTATCGTTCTTCCTAGATTCATTCGTCATTCACCGGCCAAAGCAGGACTCTGACAAGGAGATATCCTAAGATGCAACATATGGCGTTCCCATCCTCCCAAATTGATAATGATTTAATAAAAAATATTTAATATGTAATGATTCATTTAGGTGGATTGTTCATGTTGTGACAATTGGGAGTGCGGATATGTTTCTACTGGCAAGGTGTTGAGGCCGTCACGACCGGTTGTCTTCAAGAAAAGACGTTATTTGTTTATGTGTTGAGATCTATATGACTTTCAGAAAATCATGAAAGAAATTATATATGAGTTTACGTGTCAAATTTGTATATTATCAAAATATAGATATTTTAATGTTGAAAATGTCAAAGATGTCTATCACAAGATTTTGATTATGCAAAAAGAAATATGTCTAGGGAATTTTCAACTGATTGGTGGAAAAAATAATAAAAAATATATCCAGACATGCTTTTTTTGATTTACGGATGTGGCATCTCGAGAGTCATTGTTGAAGCAATAATCATGCGGACCACACAATTTTCGTTTCCTTTCATCTTTATTGGTCAATTGCCGTCCAAAGTAACTCATCTCACAAGGAGCAATTTTCAGAATCAGTCGGTATCCGTCCATTCATGGTTTGAATTTGCCGGGCAACTTTCTTTTGGACTCTTTAGAATTGTTATACACCAAAAATTATAATAAAGATTCACATTTCGGAAACAGTTTTTGCCCTAGCATTTTATCATATGTACGAAAGCATACATTAAGCATTTATTGATGATTCCATTGGGAATTTATACCGCGCAATCACCAAGTATCAAACTGAAGGGTCTACAAGAAAATTGGATTAATATCGTGACAGCAATTAAGGGTTTTTCTCGGATACTAATGTCTTGTGGCAATGTTTTTGACATAAACTTAAATTACTCATGAAACGTGTCTTTCACATCTATAAAGCAACGATAAACAACAAAACCCTCAATTTCGTAGGCCATGTTTCTGTTGAAATATGCCATGGGGGAATCATCCCTTGCTGCAGAAGATCCACGGCCTGTAATGAAAGTTGACCACAGGCATCTCGTCCAATCATGTAAAAGAAAGATCACAGCTCATCTATTCAAAAAATGAATCACACCGCGTGCTTTTCGATCAATTAATGCACTCACCTTCTCCAACATGTTTTTCTCGAGCAATTGTGATGGTCTCTGATCTGAATCCACTTTGGATGCTTATCTGTCAAGAATACAATAGGAAAAGAGATTTCGTACTCGCTTCTGTTTCACGATGGAACCGAGACAGCTTGGCCTAGGTGAAGCCCCACGATACAGACCTAAGAGAAATTTGGCAGAAGTGGCCATGACCAAAAGCCATCATTTCGCATTGGAAAAATAAACCAAATATGCTTTCGCATTCCTATTTTTGCAATTCTTGTTATCTTCTTCTTTTGGAGAAACTAGTTTTTCCATGAAATTCCAGAAAATGCATTACTTCGATAATTTACACATTCTTCACAAAAGAGAAGCAGCATTCACAAGCTTTATAAGATGGCCGTATTGAAAAGAGTTTCTCAAAGGACGGGCAAACATTTCAAGGAACAATTTGGCATGGACAAATTTTGTTTGCACATGCCGAAAGAAGATCACTCTTTTTTTTTTTTAATATTTGTTTCACTCTAATTCTCAATTTATTTTTGGACTATTTTACTTTGCCTTTTCGCAAGGCGTGATAATTGAAATTTACATTTAAAATTAAATATCTTCATCCCAATCTCCTAAGAGGATATGGATTTAAATCTTTCATCTCACTCTTCCCATGTGGAAATAGTGGTTATTGGGACTAACTTAATGATTAAAAGTCACTTGTTGAAAAGTCAAAAAATTTCATTTTTGATCAAGAAAGCTAAGGGTCTGCATGGTAATACTCCCAAGAACAGTTGTTTATGTTCTTTTGTTCCCAGGAGCATATTTTTTGTTCCCGGGAACAGAAATACGTTTGGTAAATTTTTTGTTCTCGGGAAGGTTTGGGTTAGAAATTAGAAACAAAAAAAAGTTGCTTCTTATTCCGAGAATAATTTTAAGAAATAGTTTTTTTTTTCTTTCCTTTTCTTCTTCCTCTTCCTCCTCCCACCCCTTAGCCGCCGTCATCGCTGCCGCCAGCGCCTTGCCAGGCTAAGGTGAGGTCTGGCGAGCTCGCCGAAGCCTCGCCCAGCCACTGGTGAGGCTCGACCTTGCAAATCTGGGCGAGGTCGAGCCTCGCCTAGGCGGCGCCTGGCCGGGCAAGCCTCGTCCAGGCAGCGCCAAGCCGGGTGAGCCTTGCCTCACCCAAATTTGGGGAGGCGAGCCTTGCCGGCCACCGGCGAGGCTTGGCCTCGCAGATTTGGGCAAGGTCAAGCCTCACCCGGCCATCGGCGAGGCTTGGCCTCGCAGATTTGGGCAAGGTCAAGCCTCACCCGGCCACCGGCGAGGCTTGGCCTCATAGATTTGGGCAAGGTCGAGCCTCGCCAACGGTAGCCAATAGGGAGGGAAAAAAAAGGAAAAAGAAAAAGAAAATTAAAAGAATAAAAAAATTGGAAATTTTTACCAAACGCATTTCTGTTCCCAAAACAAAAAAAAATTTAGTTGCCAAACGCCTTCAAATACTCAGAAACTGTTCCCGAGAACAGAAACAAAAAATATATATTTATGAGTAGAAACATTAGGAAATAGAAACGCGCTATGCATACCCTAACTAAATAGATGCTTTGGAAATATTCTTAAAACATGAGAAAACATCTTGTGAAGGACTGCAGTGCATTATCGGTGATGCCAATAAGATAGTTCGTGAATTCCTGTGATTATTCATTGAACATAAGGCAAAACTTGCCTTCATGACTAGAGCACCTAAAACATTAACTAGACTCACAGTACGAGTTTTCCTTTTTTCCTTTTTCGGTCAATAAACCATTAGGAAAATCAATTCTTTCTTTTGCTTTCCCTTTTTTGAAAAGATACAATTTTCTCTGCTGCGTGTATCCCTACTTCTAGTGGCTCTATTCAACCCCGAAACATGGGACTGGTCGACTCATGTCCAGGAACAAAGCACATGGAATGTGATCGGGAAACTTCACTTACGAGCATTCCTCCCGGAAGTGGACGCCAATTGTCTCCAGAAAAGAACAAACTAGGAATCGGCAATGAGTCTTGAAGCAGTTGGTGAGAGCGTAAGATAATGTTTTTCTTTAAGTTCTCTCTCTCTCTCTCTTGCCGGCATGACTCAGTAAGTCGAGAGAAGTTTATCAGCTGGTTCCTCTGCGGTGCTCTTCAACCAATCTTCTTCTTCGCGCGAACACGGGAAAAACGAGCACGAGCACGAGCCTTTGACTGACAAGGCAATGCTCGCATTTTCTTAAATTTTCATTTGCTGTAATGCCATAGGACATATGTTTCCGTGGGACCTACGACGACTTTGTTTTCATGTGGGGCAGACAGACTGTTTAGCCAAAGATCACCGAACACCGAAAGAAGTTTCCTATTTATATAGCCCCCTTCAATGGAAGGTGAAAGTCACAAGAACAGAGGAACTGAGCATAACCTCCCTTCTAGTTCTGGATCAAGTGATTAGCACAAGTTCGATTTTGTGTTGTTGAGAGAGAGAGAGAGAGAGAGGATGGGAACATTTCTAGGGCTTGCGGTCACTGCGACCCTGCTCTTCTGCATGGCTCAAGGCGAAGTCCTCTTCTATGATTTCGTGGTGAGTAGGAACAACCCCTTGCTGAACATTTAGTGACTATTCGAGCATTTGATTGTTACCAGTTTTAGCCTCTTTCAGAGGCATTGTAGTTGACCACGATCTCATAATTTATAGGCGTTGTCCTGTCGGCGTATTCAACAAAAGAATCTCCTTATTTCAACAATGATCTTTACATCTAAATCTTCAGCTAGCTAAATCTCTGAGTATGCACGAGGCCGAGTGCTGCAGCATTCATATACCAAACTAGATGCAATTTTTCTGAAGATTTCGACTTCTCGAGAGTTTAGTAGCAATCCGGCAATATCTACGGTTGTATGATTTATACTTTTACTCTTTTGGGATGTGGTTTCGAGCCCCGTTTGGAGTCTTTATCCATAAGAAAGTTCAGCTGCAGGCATTGCATCAATTTAACAGCACAAATTATTTCATGGGTATAATGGTCCAAGATTCAAATGGCGATATTTGTTGCAGGTAAATGAGACACCTATTGAGATGTTGTGTGAGACAAATCGGTCGGTAATGATAGTGAATGGTCAGTTTCCTGGTCCGGAGATCCGTGCTCACAAGGGCGACACTATTTACGTTAATGTCACCAACTTAGGACCTTATGGAATCACTATTCACTGGTAATAATACAACCATCTCTCTCTCTCTCTGCAATGTCACCAACTTAGGACCTTATGGAATCTAATACAACCATCTCTCTCTCTCTCTCTCCTAATATTATATGTGTAGGCATGGAGTGAGACAAATACGGTATCCTTGGTCTGACGGCCCGGAATATATCACGCAATGCCCCATCCCCACGAACTCAAGCTTCCTTCAGAAAATCAAACTCACTGAGGAAGAAGGCACGCTATGGTGGCATGCTCATAGTGATTGGTCACGTGCCACTATACATGGTCCTATAATCATTTTGCCTGTCAACGACACCAACTATCCCTATGAGTTTGACGTACAACACACAATTGTGATATGTATGCTACTTTCAACTAAATTAAATTTCAGAAATAAGTTTTTCTCTCAACCAAACACACACACACAACAGTATGCATTATTTTTCTTACCAAAATTATTGTTTGGCATGAAGCTGAATGGTATGCAAGAGATACGAAGGACATAATCGATGAGGCTCTTGAATCCGGAGGCGATCCAGACTTGTCCGTGGCCTATACCATCAATGGTCAACCAGGAGACAGCTATTCATGCTCTAATGGTACTAATTCTAGTGTATATACATGAGTGCGATATATGCTATATATATAAAAGAAAATATCTGATTCAAAGGTACTGAAATAAGACCTTACTACTCTATAATTAATGAAATGAGATCATTATTATGCCTTAAAATTAATTAATGATGATTGATATATACTATGAGTTATTTTAGGATCTTCATTAATCCTATTTGACATGGTGCGTTTATTTTCCTTTGGTAGGTTCGGCATACAATATAACGGTTGTGCAAGGAAAAACGTATCTCCTCCGAATCATCCACTCCGGGTTGAACGAAGAGATGTTCTTTGGCATAGCCGAGCACAATCTCACTGTGGTTGGAATGGACGGAGCTTATTTAAAGCCGCTTAATACTGAGTACCTCATGATAACTCCTGGTCAAACGATGGATGTTTTGGTCACTGCGAACCAAACCCCTGGTCGCTACTATATGGTTTTCAGTCCATTCGTGGACACCACTGCCCCGTCCAACGACAACGTCACGAGGGGGATATTCCAATACAGCGGCAGCAACTCTTCGGAGACTCCTGTGTTACCTGAGCTTCCAGGTTTTACCAATAAGAGCGATGCTGGAAACTTCACTATTCAGTTGAGGAGTTTGAACAGCGAAGAACATCCGTCCACGGTTCCGACCAACATCACGAGAAACATTACGATGACAGTGTCCGTGAATCAGCAGCCATGTCCTGCTAATCAAACGTGTACTGGTCCAGATGGCTCTATGCATTCAGCAAGCTTGAACAACATAAGTTTTTCGGCTCCATCGATTAGCATTCTCCAAGCATACTACAAGTACGTAAATCGTTAGACCCACAAATTTTGATTGTATTTGTTCGGATTGATTATCTCTCTCAAATCGTTAGAGTTGATTCAGGCTGAAACATTCTTCAAACCGAACCAATTAAACCGGTTAAAACCTTCAATGTCTTTAAGCGAAGGCCTAATTTGATATCCAAATTTGTCTATAACATTATGTTTGCGTGGTGTGTGCAGCAATCTACAAGGAGTCTACAACACAACTTTTCCAGATGAACCACCTTTCGTGTTCGACTACACCGGGAATGTATCGGCCTTAGGGGAAGCTGCCAATGTGAGCACCGAAGTGTTGATGATTAACTATAATGAGGAGGTTGAAATAAGATTCCAGGGGACCAATTTAGGAGCAGCAGAAAATCACCCAATGCATTTACATGGGTATAGCTTTTATGTCGTCGGGATGGGCGATGGAAATTTCAGCGATTCCTATGTATCAGATTATAATACAGTGGATCCGCCCTATGTTAACACCGTCGGACTCCCCAAAAACGGGTGGACAGCGATCAGATTCAAAGCTGATAATCCAGGTACTATAATTTCATCGGCAGAAACGCATAGAAACATATTGTTTATGTTTTCAAATGAATAGCATCTGTTATCATGTATCTACTATTTTGGCATTAGTTTTGCACGAATTCAGTCTTGTACATGAATGCGTAATCGACTGATTACTTTTTTACGGGTGGCCGTAGGAGTGTGGTTCATGCACTGTCACTTAGAACGCCATGCGAGCTGGGGTATGGACACAGTCCTCATCGTCGGAGACGGGAAGAAAAGGCATCAGAAGGTATATCCGCCGCCCAGAGACATGCCTCCTTGTACCGTGTCTTAGTCTGGATGTCGTTTGCTTTGAGTTCATTGCTAGTGCAAAAGGCTATTGTCATCCCAATGGGAATATAATCTTATGTAATTTGTACCGAAGTATGCACTTTCGCATCGTCCTAATAAGTTTCGATTGCAACTTATGGTCAGCATGTAATAAGCTTCTGTTCGATTCAAGATAATGTATTTTCGTCCGATAGGTGGTTTGAAATGTATTTTGTACATTGCCGACGATGACTCCAAATTTAAACGATAGGGGTGAAATTCCCAACGATGTTGGCCAAAAGGATCATTTACCATCCATTCTTAATAAGTTCGTCAAACATAAATCAGCATAATGTAAAAGTACATAAGTAATTAACAACAACGTCATAGCCAAAAATGCATTGCGATGTTGACATGGAAAGAGTGAATACAAGCGGAACCGATGAAGTGCATTGTGCTTTTTGTAACATTAGGCCTGATTCTATCAACCACCTCTTTTTTGACTGTCATGTGTCCAACTCACTTGCTACTTTTTGGGCTGCAAAGTGCAATCTCCCCTGGAGTAATCGACCTTGGGTGGAAAACGTTAGTTGGTTAAGCAACACTTTATCAGGAAATGGATTCTATGTTGACATCGCCAAATTCTCATTTGGAGCTCTCTGCTATGTGATCTGGAAGACCAGGAATGACATAATATTCCGGTCCTCCAATCTATGTATGCCTACTATGAAACAGTACATTACCAAGTCGGTCAAGGACAAAGCCATCTCCTACAAGTCGGTAGCTGACAACTTGAGAAATAGGAGAGTGCAGCGTAGCTGGGGGTTAGATCCTAATATCTTTGTATAGGATGTGGAGCGAGGTTAGCTTCTACTAATGTTGACCTCTCTTTGTATTTGCTATTTCTTTTGTGAACTTGGCCCCCCCAATCCAGTGACCTGTTGTCCTGTTGAGTGTGGGTTGGGGCCAAGTCTCACCCCCTTTGTATAGTTGTATGGTTGGAAAGTTTCTATAATATTTACCCTTACCAAAAAAAAAAAATAATCCATTAAAATTACCTCATTTTACCGACTAAGGATGATGGTTAATTTTAGCTGGTGGGGGATTATCTATTTTGTGAATTAATTACTACATTTTTTCAAGATATCTATCTATTTGTTATTATTACCGTGGTGCTTTCTTACTCATGCAATTGAACAATAAGAGAAAAGTATCATAATTTTCATACAACGTTTATTTTACTGCTAAAACTTTTCTCATGATAACTTCAGTGTTACTTTTGTATAAGAAGATGATCACTTTGTTATGAGCACAAATCGTTGAATACAAAAAATAGAGAAGAAGACACATTTTTTTTAAGGGGAAAATCTCTTTCAAAATTAAAAAGAGAAAAACCACAATACTGCATTAAGCACTTTATTCATTATTAGTATTAGTATTAAAGTTGCAAACTTCAGGGTTACAACTACAAATTATGCATGTCACCTAACATTTAATTAGTGCAGTTCATTAATACTTCAAGTATTTTCTTAAATTATGCATGTTGCTTAATTGAGAAAAATAAAAAATTAATATAGATTATATATTAGTCAGCCATTAATTTGTGCACAATCATGCATAACATTCATGCATACTATTTGCATATATCTCTAAGTAATAGTTTGCACATGCCTCGTGGAGATGGATAGGGGTATGCTTTGCTTGCTTAGTGCATGATGTTCTTTATATCTTTTGCAATCCATTATTAAGTGTTACTTTCTTAATTGCACATGCGCATGATCACCCCTCATATGTAAGTGGCCTAAAATTAAAATTGACCAAAATTACATGCAAAAACATTTTTGAGATAAGGAGAAAAGGTACCAAAAAGGGTGTTAGATTAATCTACATTATCAAGTCTCTATATCTATTGGATTTGTGCATTGTAAAGGTAAAACGTACTCCCACATTTTACTTGGTTGTCTAATGAACTCATCCTTGATTAGCAACAGCTCTAAAAGATAAGTTAAATTACACAACTAAATTGAGTACTAATGTTGTAGTTGATAGGGTTTGGAAGAAACTGTGCTATGCATAATGCTTAGTAATTCATCAGTTTTCCCTTGGCAGTTCATCTCTAGGAAGGTTGCCACACTTTACAATTTTGAAAAACACAGAAACTGCATTGTCTTTAGAACATATTGCATTCATATTAATTTCCTAGTTTAGAATTGCATATCTAAGAACCATG
Source organism: Angophora floribunda (assembly GCA_014182895.1). Taxonomy (NCBI): domain Eukaryota; kingdom Viridiplantae; phylum Streptophyta; class Magnoliopsida; order Myrtales; family Myrtaceae; genus Angophora; species Angophora floribunda. The sequence continues at coordinate 42,101,765 of CM024709.1, read as the reverse complement.
TAGTTAATTAGGAAATTACCTCATTTAGAATAAGATTTAATATAAATTATTTTCTATTTTAATTTAGATAATCACATATTTAGGTAGATTTTTATTTTAGCCTTAAAAGAAAATCACAATAATATCTCATGCATGTCTCATATATAGAATTAGTTTCCTAATTTCCATGTCATCATTACCATGTCATCATCACCATGTTGTCACATTTCCATGTTATCAATTCCACATCATCATAATTTGCATGTCATATTAGATTAATTATCAATTCTTTTGCATTATCAGAATTAGGTTACATATAGATTCCATTTAGATAATCTATGTCATATGCCATTAGTGAGTGTCATTATTTATTATTATATATTGATAATCCATCTAGATAATCTATGTCATATAGATTGCATGTCATATTAGTGAAATGTTGATCTAGCAATTTATTTATTATTATTTCGATTTATTGAGTGTTACAGTATTTTATTGCGCACCCATATGAACCCCTATTACATGTTAGGATTTAGGATTAAAACTAATTAAGAAAATGTTTTTGAAATAAGAGAAAAGGTACTGGAAAGAGATTAGATTTATTTAGCATAACTAAGTCCCTATATTCATGATATTTCTAGTTTATGGAAGTAAAATACTTCTCCACACTTTACTTGGATTTTTAATCGACTCATAATAGATTAGTGGTGACTCTTAATTGAACTAAATTGCATATTAAGTTGATTAAATCGAAACCCCAAAGTTGTGATTGATATGGGCTTAGGAGAGTTTGCACTAAGTCCTTGAATTAATTCTCCATTACCTTTCCTTTTGGTGGTTCACCTTTGGAAAGGTCACGACAAGATCCTACAATGAACATATCATCCACATACAATGGCAAAATAATACAGCGTTATCAAATTTCTTCAAATAACAATAGTGATCCATTTCACTTGTATTGAATTTCTTACTAGACATAAAATGAAATTTCTTGAACAATAAGTTACGAGCCTGTTCCAAGTCATATAGATTTTTCTTCAACTTGCTGACATAATTTTCTTTCCTAGTAACTTGAAAACCTTCCGGTTTTACTATGTAGTCCTCTTCCAAGTTACCATAAAGGAATGTGATATTTACATGAAATTGCTTTATATGTAAATTCCTATTAGCCATAATACTCAATACTAGCCTGATAGTACTCAACTTCAAAACTGGAGAGAAAGTTTTAATGTAATTAATATATTTATTTTGTTGAGAACCTTTGACAAACTAACATTGCATTGTACTTCTAGCTGCCATCGGGTTCTTTGACTCAGTAAACTCATGCTACAGTACATTCTTCTCATCGGTAATCAAGTTAACACTCAAATTCTATACTTCTGGAGAGAATCCAATCCATCCCACATTGCTAATTCCCACTCAATATAATCTTTCACTTGCATTGCTTCCAAAAAAGTTTCTAGTTTGCCATGTTAGTCAAAAGCAAATAATGCAACGAAGGAGAATGGCGTTTTACTAAATGTTCTTAAAGTGGCTCAGGTGTATATGATTCTTGTTTTGGTCTTTTATTAGAGTCGACAGTAATAGTTTCAAGTTTCTAACTAGGACACTCTTAAAAACCTCATCCAATTCAATCTCTCTAGTCTCTATCATTTGTTTCTTCACACTAGATTCTATCATAAATCTGTCATTAGATAACATGTTTTCATTGAATGTAACCTCGGTGGTTCTTCTTCTTCTTCTTATTTTATCATCCCAAAACCAATAGTCAAAACAATTGGAACCATATCCAATGAAAAATATATTCTTTAGCTTTTGTACAAGCTTATCTTTATTTTAAGAATTTATGCGGACATACAAAACACAACAAAAGCTTTCAAATACGAGAGATTCACTTTCTTTCCACTCCATTCTTGCGTGTACTAAGATGCCAATGGAATTCTAGTGGATGGGTTCTTTTGCACAGTTCCAACAACACCGGCGATCCAGGTGGAGACCATCCCCTTCTTCAAACCCTAGAACATGTCTCCGCGCGAAGGGGACAGTCGCCCGTTCTTGATTCTGACTATTTGGAGATGATAAATGCAATCTTTCAGCTCAACCACAGATTAGTTTGACTTGGAGGCACATGCGTATTTGGACAGGATTCGAGAGTTGCTGGTCAGCTTCTCCAACCTGGACGCCATTCACTGCACAAGAGAAGCAAATCAGGCCACGAACTGAGCCGCCAAAAGCTAGCTTTGCTCCAGCCCTCCTCTTAATTGGGTTTTTTCTCCCCCTTCGACCTATGGGCCATATTGTGTTATGATGCTTTGTCTTTCATCTTGGACGTCTTTCCTGGTTAAAAGTCAAGCTACTTTTCACGACCAAAAAAATAAAATAAAAAAGCAACCTATTTAATAGTTGAAAGGACTTGTCTCCTATCATTTCATTATCACTCTGCAATAATCATTGAAATTCGTGCGCTATTTTTCTGCCGGAGGCTGTCCTTCTCTTCAATCAATCGGACATAGTTTAGATCATATCCACACATCCACACATCTAAACGTACGAATGTGCATAAATCCTGGCAATTGACAATTAATTACTGGCAATTACTTGTTTCTTTACACCACGTGCATGTTTTTTGGGAAGAAATGTATGTCCAAGAGATAAGCTGCAGCACCGTGCAGTGTGAACACACCAAACTATGTTGGACCGCATCGAGTTTGCCAAAGAAACAAGGGGAATCCCTTGGAACATGTGCCGCTTCCCGATATAATAGAATAGTTTCCTCGGTAAGAGGTTGAGAAAAAAGAAAATTAGGATTTATGATTTAACGTTCAGGGTTCAGACACATCATCAATACAAAAAGACCTTAGCTTGTTTAAAATTCACTCTCTCCGTATGTCCAACGTTTTAATTTGTTATTATCCAGACTTTTGTAAGTGGTGATATTTAATTTAGTGTAATTTGTCGGTATGTGAGACCAAGTCAGATCTATAATCTGACTTGATTGATGTATGAACATCTACTAAAATGTCCAAGTCATCTTACCCGAGAAATATTATATTACGTAACAGTTAAATCCAACCACTTAAGTAATCGATGTTGACAAAAGAGAAAAAATGGTTGTTGATTATTTATCACACACATATATATTGGTCCATAAAATATAAAGTATAAATAAGAGGTGGATGGTTTAGTATACAGGCCTATGGGCATTATGATTATGAAAAGTTCGCTGATGTCTGTGGAATTAAAGCTAAACAGAGATCAAAGCAGATCGGTCTCCGACTGCCATATGCATTTTTGAATAGAGACAAGTCTTTTTTGATTTAAAATCTCTATATTACTAGCAAAAGGAGCACACCTTTATGGATGTGAAAATTTTTAATGTGCAAAGTAAAGATGCCGCTATTTCTGCACCCTATTTAGCTAAAACACATTACTTTTGTGTTAACTAACCAAATTATCTTTGTTACCAAATTTGGTTCAATATAATTAAAATTATCCCTTATCTCTCCTTTTCTTAATAAAAGTTGGGTCATGCTAATTCCACACACAAATTAGCTTGATACACACCATAAAAAGTTATGTGACAAATGTACCCCTGTGCTCCAACCCCTTTCTTTTATCACTTAGCCTACAAAAGACTCGCCCTTCGGCTGAACGACACCGCCCTTGATGGCCTCCTCACTCTACCGTCATCATATATAACACGTCATGAGGTTTTAGAGGTCTCGACGACAACCTTCATCATCGAGCTAGATTTTAAGTTAAAGAGATTGCTAACAAAGACAAATAAAAATTTGATAACCAACAGAAAAGTTTTTATATCATAAAGAATAATTACACATTGGTAAGTAACTCATTCGAGACCTGATAACTTAAGGTAGTTTAACTTGACAAATGTTGGTAGTTTATCCTACTTTAAGCTGGTACTTTAATATTAGGGATTAATAAGTTTGCAAATTTAGCAAGTTGTCCAAATAAATTTGATAAGTTAGTATAAAAATTGGTAGTTTGCAAACTACAAAAGTAACTGGTAATTTCAATAAGAGCAAGGTCAATTACCAACAAGTTACTTGGAAAAAATTCAAAAAACGTATGATACCATTTTTTTTAATGAATAACTCTTTGACTTTTACGAGCACTTGTTGAAGTTTACTAGCACGGATAACAAATTCATATTTTTGTCATGGAACAATAAAATTCTGGACATAAAATAGATAGTTCTATTTCTCTTTTCGGTAATGTCATGTTTCCATGGAGAAATATTTCCGTGCACAGAATGTTTATAAAAGAAATTGCTAAAATAGAAACGACCATCGGAGGATAATCTTAAAGTCAACCTAAAACGCGAACCCTAATTCCTGGCCTTGTTCCCCATTTACCCTAGAAATTGCTAACAATGATAAATAATCTAAACTAAAAGATCTTGAGCACCCGAAGTGATGGTGAGGGAAAGTACACTGTACTATGTAGTACATCTTATGCTCCTTAAGTTTTGCACATGTACTGCTTACTTCCAGAGTTGATGATTAAATGCAACAAAGTCTGGATCTTTTTCACTCTCTTCTTCCCTTGCTTTTATTATGACGCTTCATGCTTCTCAATAACCTCCCTCTCATCTCATAGAGTTATTGAGTTCACACATGTCAATCAAACCGGACCTAAGCAAGTCCTTAAAAGGTTTCATCTAGATCTTTGTTTGAATCTCGGGATTATCTAGATGTAACACAAAGATAGGGTATTGCTGGTACAGGGCAAGAAAAAACATGCTGTACCAATTTGGGGCGTAAGGCGCAGGGCGTGCGGGCATCGGTGCATTAAAATGAGGAACATATTCGTGAAGTCTACTGGCCCTATATATCAAATGAGCAAGTTGCGAAGGCCCCTCAATAATTTCCCTCTCATCTCATACAAGTCTCGAGTTCACACTTGTCAAATGACTACATTGAATGCTATAATACCAGGAGGTAAGCTTTTTGTCTTGTTTTCCACGAGTTCAATTTCTTTTGCTACTCTATCTCACTAATTTATCAATGCGTCCTTAACTCACACGCGTGCACATAGAACTCATATGCGTAGTTAATATAACTTGCTCGCTGCTCATATCGATAAGAAATTATTGCATGCGCCCGACTATATACTAGGTCTTCTCACCCGTTATATCGCGTAAGTCTTACTTAGAGTCCTTGTAATATAAATTGTGGCCTTGATATGAATAGGATGCACCTCATTTCATAAAAAGAGCTGAGCCTACTTCAGGCGCGCCGGATGCACGGGACTAGTGAAATCAAGCTTCTTTCCGCTTGTAAAATACTTTTATGAAGTCTAATCTTGTGCAACAGCAACACTCGGTTCCAGCTATATATTCCCAGCCAACGAAACATCATTAGAAGACTTAAGTAATTAATTATATGCATTTTGAGAATATACTAATTATTCCATTTGCGTTTATTCGATTTATAATTCTAAGTAAAAGCCAATTTCGTGTACGACACCAAAAAAACCATTTACCTGCCAATCCATTACGTTAAATCATCAACCTTTGTTTTGTCTTTCTCCTCTACCATTTATTAACAATTTATTTCCTAAGATCTATCATTTTACTGCCCTTGGCACATGGTTTTATTCCTTTTCTCAAGAGTTCCAAGCAATGTTTTCTTTTTCTTTTTTTTTAATCACGTGCAATCCCTTACGTGTAACAAGATTTCACTTATTCAACCCCAGGCACGTCTGAATCAATAATTGCGTTGGATAAAGGGACAATGAACGAGCAGATACACCACGTGCAAACACAATGAAGTAAAGGAGTGTTAAACACGTTGCCATGATTTGTGCAATAAATAATTTTGACGCAAGAAAAAAGGTGGTCCATGACCAGCTGATGTCGGGGAGATGCTTTTCGGTTGATAAAGAAGATCTTTTTTAACAAATTAAATTATCATTTCTTACTTAACTATTTGGTTAACTTTTGTTTACATCTGCGCGTTTGGAATCAACAGGGGATGGTTAGAGCGAGCATGCATGGATCTAGAGTACTAGAGCTGGACTCCTCTTTAAACATATCACTAATCAAATCTAATCGATGCACGTGCTAACGTGCATTAGCGGGTATCATTCGATCCAATGAAGAACAACAGCATTTTAACGCTCATCTTGTTATAATGTTACACGCCATCATTTGTGGTAATGCTAGAGAAGTCATTGCATGCATGTTTCTATTGATCACGCGGATCAATACCATGTCAATCATCATTTGCGGAGCTTGCATAATCAATGGTAGAGATGGACTTAATCTACATGGTTTGTATGTAAATCATACAATGTTTTGCTCAAGTTGAGAGTGGGAATGTTCTATCTCTATACAACAATTGCTAAGAAGCAAAACTCTAATTGTAACCAATGACCTGGTTCGCCCCATAGTTCGTCCATTTACTGAACCGGAAGCCCGTTGTTTCCACAGTAGATCTGCCCACCTAGTATCTTTCTTTTTCACGCACCGTTTCTTGTCAAAGGTTTTTTTTTCACCACCTTGGACCGAATAATTGGCTTGTATTTGTTCAGCATGATCTCATTTATGTTGTCTAGTTTTTACATTGTTTACCCTAAAACGTGTGTCATACAGCCAATATAACTATTAAATGAAACACAACATGTAATATTATAATAAATTGAAGAACGTCACTTAAATGCAAGCCACAAGTTAATTTAATCCTCGATTATGGGGATTAACAGGTTGGCCACGTTACGCTTATCTTCTAATTGCCCCACACGACCTTGTTTAATGATTTAATCAGCAATTACGCAAGATAATTCCACAAGAACAAGCTTGATGATACGGCAACATACGCTCATTTCAATCTTTCCAACTAACTTTGTTTTGCCTTAGTGTTGTTATTATCATGTGATAGGCGAGCAACCCACTCCATTAATTTTACTAAAAGTTGAAAATTTCACGCAAAAATTAGAACATTTGTGATAGGAATTATTATCTTTACATTCGTGAGGAATTATATCACCACAACTTAATTAGAGTCTCGCATTTTGTGAGGTCCAACGTCATGGTAAACTACAGTTTATATCATAAAGATGTCTTATTATTACATACATTGATAACAAGCTCCGGTATTTTTTCTTCATTTTTGTGATGATAATAAGTTCCATTAGTGTTAGGGCAGCTTTGAAATTTTTCGTAACGCATTAATTAATTAAAAGGTACATCGTTGTTTCTCATTTCTGCTCCGGAACACTGTATGTGTCCGAGGAAGATATGAAGTTGCAATCAAGGCGCTTGTGGTGCGAAACGTGTTTTACGATTTATTGTCCGAGCATGAAATGATGTCTTGCGTTGTGCAGGGAACATGTCGACCTAGAAATGATTGCTTAAGGAGGGAGTTACATGCCCATGAAAATGGTGTCGAAATGCACGAGGAAACTTCCATGGGATAGGGATCTTCCCCGGTTTCGGAAGCAAAATCGTGGGAACAACATCAATTTAAGGAATGTGTCTGCACGACTCGAATCGAATGCATTCGGTTTCGTTTTTCATATATTCTTTCCTCGATTCACTGGCAGAAGCAGATCTTTGACAAGGGAGATATTTTTAGATGCAATGTAAGACATTTCCGTCCCCCCCAATCTGATAATTATGTGTCAAAGTTCATCAATTTGGAAGAAAATGAGAAAATGCACAATACTATTTGTGACAATTCATTTGGATGGATTGTTGATATCGTACGATCGATAGTGTACAAATGTGTCCATTAGTGAGGCACAGAGGCTGTGACCACCGTTCACTAAGAACCATTGACTTTTGAATTTATTGATGTTGCATCATCTCAAGGAAAAAAAATTAATTTGTTTGCCTTTTGAAAAAAGAAAAAAAGAAAGAAAAGGCCCATTTTTCCTGTCAAAATTTAGAATTTTGCCTAAATTTCCAAAAATCATGAAAAATTATATGTGAAATTTCTGTATTGTGAGAGTTTTAGATATTTTAGCATTAGTAAAAGTGTGTCTGTCATAAGATTTATATTTACCAAAAAATCAAAAGTAAAAATGAGAGAATTTTCAGTTGAATGAGGTATCGGAAAATTTTCAGTTGGGAACTAAATGTCACACATTTGAATCTCATCAATTGCATACCAACTACACTGGATTAGTCCCATGATTAGTCCAAAGGTCTGGAATTAGATGGCTCATGAGACCATAGGGTGTTCCATGAATCACCAAGCCAAATGGGGAGCTCTAGGCCATACATGAGAATAAGTTGGGCATTTCGGGGTCCTTACATGAGACAAGGTTTACTTCCATCCCTCTTTTGAGAAAATGATCCCACTTCATATCTTATTTGAGATTTCCCTTCAAAGTTTATGAATTCTAATATTTCGTGACAATATTCATGGATTAACTTAAATAACTCGAAAAAAACATCTTTAAAATATATAAAGCAATGTTGAACCCCATTACCCTCAATCATGTTTGGTGGAAACACGCTGTGATCGAATTATCCCATGCTGCAGAAGATCTCCGGCCCGTCCGGGGGTCCATTCCATTTTGTAAAGAAAGTTGACCTCTTGCATCTCGTCCAATCATGTGGATCCTAACTATTATAGAGGTGTAGGTCTTGTGTAACTTGCAAAATAAATCATAGGAAAAAGCTTAGATGCAAAGTAACGGTGCAGTCTTGACCTCATAATATCCCAAGGAAACCAGATGATGTGTTTGTCTGGTTTTGTCCGACTTATTAAAAAATCAAAATCCCGAATCCCACCGCCTAGGATTCCATTAAATTTTTATTTGATAATTAAATTTGCTTTTCAAGTTTGCTACGTGAACTTGAAGTTGTCTCATATGAAATAGATTTTATGTTGATAATAATTTATTAAATTAAGCAAAATTGTTCATTTCCCTCTTCCATAAAATGCTTGCAATTTTGTACTGATGAAGCTAAATTATTAAATAATCAACGTCCAGTAGCTTGTAGCTTTTGAAGTGATACTAAAGGCTGAAAATGCACCATTACTTTGAAGCACATACGGCATTGTTAGGCAAGCATTTTTGTTAGAATTTGAAGCACTTAAGGCACCGTTAGGCTCAACTCTATGAAATTTTATGTAGTATTATAATAAATCATATGGATTGTGCGCTTAGAGACGTTTCTCAAATAAATATTATCTCAAACATATCATGAAAGGCAGATTTGTATTATTTAATGAGATATGACATTAGTATCAGGATTGATCAATTAGAGCATAACACATTGATTATCTAGCAACGTGTCATGCTCTAACAATGTGTCATGCTCTAATTGATCATTCTAATGTAATTAATTATGGTAGGCATGCTTCTAGGGATGCTTCTAGGGCCTACTTTTTTTTGTGAAAATTTCATATTTTGGGCGGGGGAGTACTTATATAAAAGCAATATTTCTGGTAGGCACCCTAAACCATAAACACCGACTAAAACCCTAGTCAAATTAATGATTCACACCGCATGTCATTAGTCAAATCATATATAGCCAGCTTCTCGAACATTTTTTACTCGGGGCTTTTGTAATAGTCTCTGATCTGGATCCACTTGGGATGCTTGTACGTCAATAACAAGATCAGAAGATAGATTTCGTCCATGCTTCTGTTTCGGGAAGGAATTGAGATAGCTCGGTGTCGGAAAAACCCTGCAATATAGATCTCATAGAAAATTGGTAGATAATTTTAGGAGAATGGTAATATTTGTGCTTTATTTTTACTTTAATAATCTACATGTTCTTTGGCAAAAAAGAAAAAAAAAGTATTTACACGCTTTAAAAGTTGGTCATGTCTTAAGAGTTTTTCAAAGGATGGTTAGACACTTCAAGGAATGACTCGAATTGTAAAACTTTTATTTCAACATGTTACAAGGAAGTCTTGGTTTTTTTATTATTGAACCTGACCGAAACAAAAACTTCGTGTAACATCTCTATACTGCATACAGGCGACGCCAGTAAGAGAGTTCCCATCAAGATCTGATGATTAATCATTCAACTTAAGGCACAAACTTGCCTTTTGGACTAGAGCACCTAGAGAACATTATTAACTGGACTCCAGCGAGAGTTTTCTTTTTCTTGGTTTGCTGTATTCGGTAAATGACAAGAAAAAACATTTTTCTCTCGTGCTTCTTTTTTCTTTGGAAAATACAGATTTCTCTGCTGAACCGAATATCTCTCGACTTCTAGTGGCTCCATTTTCCGAAGTAACATGGGACGTGGTCGACTCGTGTCCAAGAAGAACAACATGGGGAGGTGGTTCTGAAACTTCTTTCACGAGCAATTCTCCACGAAAACGTTGACGCCAATTGTCTCCAGAAAAGAACAGAGCAGGAATCGGTGAAGGGTCTTGAAGCAGTTGATTAGCGCGTCAAGAAATGTGTTTTTTAATTCTCTCTTTCTTGCCGGTACGACTAAGCAAGGCAAGAGAAGGTCATCAGCTCGTTCCTCTGCGGTGCTCTTTAACCGTTCTTCTTCTTCTTCGTGGAAACACGGGAAAAATGAGCACGAGCCTTTGAAAAACAAATGCTCGTTCTTTTTTCTTTTTAATTTTGATTGGCTGTAATGTCGAGGACACGTGTCTTAGTGGGTAATACGACGACTTCGTTTTCATGTGGGCCAGACAGAGCATCTCGACTTCGTTTTCCTATAAAGAGCCCCCTTCAATGGAAGGTGAAGGTCACAAGAAGAAAGAGACGGAGCAAAACACAAGTCTCCTTCTTTTGTTCTAGATCAAGTCATTGGTACAAGTTCATTTTTCTCTTGTAGAGAGAGAAAGACAGAGACGGAGACAGAGACGATGGGCAGATATCTAGGGTTTGTGTTCACTCTCACCCTGCTCTTTTGCATGGCTCAAGGCAAAGTCCTCTTCTATGATTTCGTGGTGAGTAGGAACATCTCCTTCTTGAGCATTTTTGAGCGTGTCTTTTTTGGGCCATACAAATCATTTGTTACAAGATTTACGATCTCATGATTCGTAGATGTTATCATATATTAGGATATTCAATACAAGAATTTCCTTCTGTCATTGATGATCTTCACATCTAGATCTTGAGCTAGTTAAATCTCGGCTATGCTGGAGGCCAAGTATTACGGCATTCATTTACCAAAACTACATGCATTTTTCTGAGGATTTCAACTTCTTGAAAGTTTGGTAGTAATCCCTAAATGTCTGCGGTTGTATGATTTATTTACTTATTCTTTTGGGATGGTGGTTTCCAACCCATTTGAAGTCTTTATTCTAGAAGAAAGTGCAGATGCAGGCCTTTGAATTAGTAAATGTTATTTATAGACAATGATGCACCAAAACGGGTCAGCATCAATTTAATAAGAGAGATTATTTGAGATTTTTAACGGTCCAGTTTTTATAGGATGATTTTTTATTTGTTGCGGTGAAGGAGACACCTATTAAGATGTTGTGTGAGACGAATCGCTCTGTATTGACCGTGAATGGTCTGTTTCCTGGACCGGAGATCCGTGCTCACAAGGGCGACATCATCTATGTTAATGTCACCAACATAGGACCTTATGGAGTCACTATTCATTGGTAAAAATTGAAGCCAACCTGCCTCTCCCTCGCCCACTCCCCTTCCCTCCCTTCCTCCCTCCCTCGTAATACTATACACATGTGCAGGCACGGAGTGAGACAAATAAGATATCCCTGGTCTGACGGCCCGGAAAACATCACACAATGCCCAATCCCTACAAACTCAAGTTTCCTTCAGAAAATCATACTCAGCGAAGAAGAAGGCACGTTATGGTGGCATGCTCACAGCGATTGGACACGTGCCACTGTACACGGCCCTATAATCATTTTGCCTGTCAATGACACCAACTACCCTTACAAGTTTGATGAACAACACACGATTGTGATTGGTATTCTTCTTTCAACTAACTTAAATGACAAAATTAAGTTTTTCACTGTATCAAATGCGCACAAATAATGGTTTGTATGGTTTTTCTTAACAAAACTATGATTTGGCATGCAGCTGAATGGTATGCAAGAGATACGAAGGCCATAATCGATGATGCTCTTGCTTCCGGAGGGGATCCAGACTTGTCTGTGGCCTATACCATCAATGGTCAACCAGGAGACAGTTACCCATGCTCTAATGGTACGAATTCTAATGTGTATATACGAGTGTGATATATGCTATTTTTTAAGAAGAAATTTACTATTCATAGGTAATGAAATGAAACCTTTTTGCTCTATATTAATGAAATGAGATGTTGCAAATTTTTATTCCTTAAAACTAATTAATGATGATTGATATATATTATGAATAATTTCAAGATTTGTGGTAATATTACTTAAATAAGGTATTTTTCTTTTCTTTCATAGGTTCGGCATATAATATAACAGTTGTGCAAGGAAAAACGTATCTCTTCAAGATCATCCACTCAGGGATGAACGAAGAGATGTTTTTCGGCATAGCCAAGCACAATCTCACTGTGGTCGGAATGGATGGAGCTTATTTGAAGCCACTTAAGACCAATTACCTCATGATAACTCCCGGTCAAACGATGGATGTTTTGGTCACCGCAAACCAAACCCCCGGTCGCTACTACATGGAATTCAGTCCGTTCACGGACACTGCTGCTCCATCCAACAACAACGTCACGAGGGGGATATTCCAATACAATGGCAGTTATAACCACTCGGAGACTCCTGTGTTACCCGAGCTTCCAGGTTTCACCAACAAGAGTGACGCTGGAAACTTCACTATCCAGTTGAGAAGTTTGAACAGCAAAGAACATCCGTCCACTGTTCCGACCAAAATCACTAGGAACATTACGATCGCTGTGTCCGTGAATCAGCAACCATGTCCTGCTAATCAAACATGCACCGGTCCACAGGGCGCTATGCATTCGGCAAGCTTGAACAACATAAGTTTTTGGGCTCCGTCGATTAGCATTCTCCAAGCATACTACAAGTAAGCAAATCCGACATTGACCCTATTTGTTAGTATTGAATATCTTTCTCAGACCGATAGAGTTGATTCAGGCTGAAGTATTTTCCAAACCGATCCAATGTAACTGATTAAAACCTTCATTTTCTTAAAGCGAAGGCATAATTCAACATCCAAATGTGTCTTTATAACATTATGTTTGCGTGGTGTGTGCAGCAATCTACAAGGAGTCTACAACAAAACTTTTCCAGATACACCACCTTTCGTGTTCGACTACACTGGGAATGTATCGGCCTTAGGGAAGCTGCCAATGTGAGTACCGAAGTGTTGATGATTAACTATAATGAGGAGGTCGAAATAAGATTTCAGGGGACCAATTTCGGAGCAGCAGAGAATCACCCCATGCATTTACACGGCTATAGCTTTTATGTCGTCGGAATGGGTGATGGAAATTTCAGCGACTCCTATGTATCACAGTATAATACAGTTGATCCGCCTTACGTTAACACTGTTGGACTCCCTAAAAATGGATGGACAGCGATCAGATTCAAAGCCGATAATCCAGGTACTATTATTTTATCGGTAGAAATGCATAGAAACATATTGTTTGCACAGATTTAGACTTGTGTACGAATGCCTAATTGACAGATTAGTCTTTTACGGGTGCTTGTAGGAGTGTGGTTCATGCACTGTCACTTAGAACGCCATTCGAGCTGGGGAATGGACACCGTTCTCGTTGTCGGAGATGGGAAGGAAAAGCATCAAAAGGTGCTTCCCCCGCCCAAAGATATGCCTCCTTGTTCTGTGTCTTGATCAGGATGTTGTTTGCTTCGAGCTCACTGCTAGGGCAAACGCTATTGATATCCCAGTGGAAATAAATCATCTGTACTGTGTATTGAATTTTGCAATTCTGGATCATTCAAATAAGTTTCGAATTTAACCTGTGTTTCGTCACGTAAGAAGTTTAAGTTGGATTCAAAATAATACAATTTTTATCTGATAAGTGATTCATAATGTATCTGTACATCAATAGAGGCGAAATTTTCAATGATGTTGACTAAAAGGACCATCTACTATCCGCTTTTAATAATTTGTCACACAAAAATTGGCATAAATAAGTCAATTTGATATGTAAAAGAGCACATGTGGTTACCAACGTCATAGCCAAAAAAAGAGGATGCCAACATGCGATGTTGACATCCAAAAAATCAACTTGCGATGCCAATTTGATATGCTTTAGATGAGATTTTCTTTTTTCTCCTTAATGGAGGTGAGGATGATGGATATCCGTTTTTGTTTTCGCTTATGAAATTGGAAATATTATATTTCTTATCATCTGACGGAGGAGGAATGAAGAGATCATCTCGTATTCTCTATGCCGAAAGAGAAAGCTATTGGAAGTTGCGATGATTATTAAAAATCCATCAAAATGATAAGTTGAACATCATCTTGAATGTATGAGGTTTTCGTTGGCACGAGAAATTATTTGAAAATAATCACTATCTTTAATCAGCTTTTTCTAGGAATTCTTCAATTTGATTGCGATGTTAGGCTATTAGACGTACTCGGGATAAAGAATCAATCACGGGATTGAAAATTCGTGCAAATTTTGTCTTTTCTTTGGAACATTGTATCTAGTCAAAGTCGCATCATATCTGGACTTTGGATTGACCTTGTCCGCTCGAATTTGTCATGGTTAATGTAACTCTTGAAAGAGATTGTCCACATGATTATATCAGTATTATGATATTTGTTCTCTAATAATTTAAGTTGCTAAAAACAAGAGTAGGGTTTTCTATAATTTGCCGCCGGTCAATAAAATTAGTATACCAAATAATGTGACAAACTATAAACAATGAACTTTATAAATTGTTCCAACTAAAAAGTTAAAAAAAATCGTAAATTTTTTGCACTATTCTAAAAAAAATTGCTCACTTAACTTTAAGATGATATTGACTGCCATAGAATCATTAAAAGTGCGCACATGTGTTGCTTGGAATTTATGTCATTAGGAAGCGCCTATAAAAGGTGCTTTATTAAGTTGCATTGCCTACTTTGACAGTTGGACTTAATCAAATAACTATAAGATATATACGTCATTTAATTACAACCACTTGCTAAATTCTAATGACAAGACCTCCACTTATGCAGCCAAAAGATGTGGTCCATTTATGATAATTCCAGTCCAAACTAATAACATTGTCAGAAGATAAACATTTAGGGTTCCAACTATCGAGTGACCAAGGCGTGAATAGATTATTTATACTGTTGTTTAGTAAGAGGGTGGCAAAAAAATATTGCAAATTGGAGTGGGAGTGGTTGAGAAGACACCCAGAAAGAACACCTATTCCATCATTAGCTCCCATGTGCAAAATTCATATTTTAGGAAGGTCATGGACCTTTGTCTCGCAACAGTTGATCTTGTTCGAGGAAACGGATCAGGAAAGAGGCCCAAATAACTTTGCACATTTCTCTCCCTTTGCAAAAGCTAATCTTCTTCGTGAACATACAAATCCGACTTTGATTTGATGAATAGGTCAAATGTAGTCTTTTTATCAATTTCTGCAGTTATCTTTAAATTTTGGATAAATGCACAACAATCCTAAACTTTATTGATAAAGTTTAATTCAGGTCTGAAACTTTCAAAAGGTTTAATCTAATCATAAAACTTATCAAATTGATGTCATGAAATCATTCTCTTAATTATGTCCAATTTGACTATAAGAAAATGTTGACTAGGCTTTCCTTATTACTTTTTAAAGACACGTGATGCTTGTCATCTACCAAATGCCACATCAGGAAAAAAAGAAGAAAATTTAAAAGGCTAGATTGATTTTTACGAAAAAAAAAAGGACTGAATTAATACATTTGTAATAGATTGGTTCAGAAAGGTTTGACAAGACAAATAGATAGGAATTTTTTAAGAGAAATTGGACAGAAAACTGCGGTTTCTTAAAGAATCAACAAACACAAATTGAGCTTGAACTCTGTAGGAGAAAAAAATTGCAATCTTGACCACAAGCTCGAGACCAAGTTCGCATGGCTGCTCTCTTGGTTAAGCTTGAGTGACCATGGTTGAACTTGATGAAACTCGAGCGACCATGATCGCGGGCTCTAGTGGAAGTACCCGTCAGATTCCTTCAAAATCGCGATGGAGCCAACTGACTCTCTATTGCCGACTTCGAATTTGAGCTCAATAAAGTGGTGAACTTTATAAATTGTTCCTACCAAAGAAATAAAAAGATAACTTTGTAAATTGTTTGCACCCCTCATAAAATAAATTACTCACTTAACTTTAACACGATATCAACTGCCATAGAATAATTAAAAGTGCGTGCATATGTTTCTTGGAATTTAGGTCATCAGGAAGTGCTCATAAAAAGTGCTTTATTAAATTATATTGCCAACTTTTACAGTTGGACTTAATAAAATAACTAAAAGAAACATACGTCATTTAATTTACCACCACTTGCTAAATTTTAATAACAATACTTCCACTTGTGTAGACAAAAGATATGGTCCATATATGATAATTGCAGTCCCAACTAATGACATCGTCAAAAGATAAACATTTAGGGTTAAAATTATAGTGTGACCGAAGTGTGAATAATTTATTTATACTCTTGTTTAATAAGAGGGTGGCTAAAAAATATTGCAAATTGGAATGGGAGTGGTTGAGTGGATACCCAAAAAGAACACTAATTCCACCATTAGTTCACATGTTCAAAATTCATATTTTAGAAATATTGGGGACCTTTGTCTTGCAGCTGCTGATCTTCTCTATGGACATACACATTCGCACTTGATTTTATAAGAATAGCTTCAGTCTTATTGTTTTTTTTTCCCTGTTTTGCTCCGTTAGGTTCGCATTTTGGCTTTGATTCTAGCTTAATAATTATTTGCAAGTTCATATTTGAGAAAATTACCAAAAAAATATAAACATATTGTAATTGTATCAATTTAGTCCCTTTTTTTTTTCAATCGAGTCTTAAATCTTTTACACTTGTACCAATTTAGTTTATCCAGCGAATTTTGATTGGAAATTACTGACAAAGACGTTGTCCATCCTATATGGTGTGGCTAGTGCTGATGTAAACAACTTTTAATATGCTTTGTATATCAGTTTCTCTTTCTTGGTTTAAGGGTGAATCAAGATAAATCTTGTACAAAAACTTCCCTCCAAGCTGAGAAGAAGATCTCATTTCTAACCCTAACCCATCAGCTATTTCGGAACACTGTTCACCTGCTCTCTCTCTCGCCCGTGCACTATTTTCGCCGGACCTTCGAACGCCCGGCTTGGCCGGCTCCGGCCTCTGGCGGCGGCCATCTCCGGAGGAAATAATTGCCTAGTTTGGGGCTACTAGTTCACCGAAGCCATTCGACCAGGTACGCCCTAATCAGATTCAGCGATTAGATGACCTAGGTTGGAATTGGCTGTTGAGATGGACTGATCTTGCTGGATAGTAGTTGGGGTAGACGATTAATGCTTGAGAACTCATTGGGGATGGAACAAACACCTGCTGAGGCGGAGAATCGCCGCCATCGTAGTCGCAGCAGGCCCCCGGCTCACCGCCCCCTGTCTCGTGGCCGCCTCGGCAAGAACAGGGAAGGGGCTGCTTTAGGAACGGTGGAGGCTAGTTATGTACAGGATAGGCAGATGCGGGAAGTTGCCCAAGGTGCTAGAAGTAGAAGGGGCAGCCAAATTAACCGTAGGGTGGGATCCCCTTCCCCCGGTGATGATGCCCACTTGAATCGCAATGGCCATTTCGTGTCTAAGCGGAATGAAAAGGAAAATGCGGCTCCTCGATCTTGGGCCAATGTTGCCCGGACTGCTATGAGAGGCTATGAGCTCAGGTACATTACCCCGACCACCAGAGAAAAGGAAGTGAGGGTTGTATTTGATGAGGAAGCGCTTGGTGGTGTGGACCCAATGTGGGTTGAATGTGTTGTGGGGTATCTCATTGGCAAGAAATTGCCCTTTAGACTAGTTGAAACTGCCTTAAAGAATGCATGGGGACCGAAGTTGATGGAAGTTAAAGCTGATGATAGGGGTTTCTTCTTTTTTCGTATACCCGATGCGGAGTATAGAAGGCGTCTCCTAGACAATGGTCCTGTCACCATTGCCCGTGTGCCATTGATCTTGCAACAATGGCATTCATTACTGGAACTGAAGAAAGACAACCACTCAAAAGTCCCGGTATTGATTAGACTTAGGAACATTCCTTTCACACTTTGGTCTTCTAGGGGTATTAGTGGCATCGCAAGTGTGATTGGCAATCCTCTCTATGTTGATCAGAACACAGAATAGCTGAGAATGCTATCTTATGCCCGTGTTTATGTGGAATTGGATGCAGCTGACACTAGGAATGATCATGTAATTGTGGAGTTTAGTGGGGTAACTCGCAGAGTGGAAGTTGAATACGAATGGAGGCCGATCAGCTGCACAAAATGTGGCACCTTTGGCCATCAATGCAACACAGCAGGAAACACCTCAGGACAAGCGGAAAGTAGACCCTTACAACACTCGAATGGAGCTCCAACAGCTGAAACAGCAGGCCAAATCACCTCTGGTGTTCCCCTGTCAGCACTAGCAATAACAGCAATGCAATCCTCTGGTTTTCAGCAACACCAGTCAACTGCAGCTGCTGTAACAGCAGCTCAAAATCTCGATTTGCACTCCTCTTAGCAGACTACAGCCGGAAAAAACCCAGTTCCTCATATGACAGCAACTCCAGTCACTTTTGGCTCGACTCCCAGCTCTGCTACAGCAATTCCAGCTGCTGTTTTGTACAACAACCAGGAAAATTCCAACTCTGTTGCAGCAAAACCAGCTGCTGGTTTGCACAATGACCAGGTGGAAACAGTACCTCAGACGCCTGCTCTCCAAAAGGCAGATTCTTCAAAGGACAGTCCCAAGCCGAGAAGGCAATCCCCCCTCTCCTTGAACCCTCCCCAAGAAGACACCACAGCAGCAATTGTGGATGAAGACTCAGGCACCTTAAGGACATCATAGCGATGCGGGACGGTGGCAAATTCAAGCTGTCCTC
Source organism: Angophora floribunda (assembly GCA_014182895.1). Lineage (NCBI taxonomy): Eukaryota > Viridiplantae > Streptophyta > Magnoliopsida > Myrtales > Myrtaceae > Angophora > Angophora floribunda. Next base: position 42,082,818 of record CM024709.1, on the reverse strand, counting down.
CCGTTGAAGAGCAGCAAAGAAGGACTGGAATCATAACGCCAGACTTGAGCCCCATCATCACTCTCTCCCTCAAGATAAAGGGCTCCAAAGAAGGTCATTCATTTTGATGAGGCGGTCAATAACCTGGCTGGCCCCACCTTCTCTTCAGCGGATGACCTTGATGATGGTGAGGAAGCCTCAAAGCACCGGCGCAGGGAAGACAATCAAGAAAGGGAAGTCCATCTGCAATAGCCACTCCTACCCTTACTGTGGTTCTCCCATCCATGGAGGTTGCTGATCCATGCCCCACCCTGCAGCCACTAGAACCACTTGTTGCGGGCAAGGGTAAGGCTCAAATACAGCCAAAACCCCCTATTCCAAAACCATTGGTTAGCACACGGCGAATGGTGAAACACAAGTGAGCTGCTGTCCTTCTCTTATATATATATACATATGAATATAGGCTTTTGGAATACCCGAGGCATAGTAGAACCAGTCAGACAATCTGAAGTGAGGCATTTTGTGCGTGAAAATAATATCTGCTGTATTGGATTGATGGAAACAAAGGTCCCGCCTCATCGTTTTGATTCCATCTCGGCCTACTTTATGTACGGGTTGGAAATGGATCAACAATTATACGTACGGCTGAGAGGTCGTATTTGGATAGGTTGGAACCCATATCTAGTGGAGTTTACAAGCTTATTTATCTCTAGCCAAATTATACATGGCTCGATTAAACTGTTGCATACTGGATCTATTCTATCTTTGCACTTTGCGTATATGGTGAACATACATATGTTGCTAGAAGACTCCTATGGAATGATCTTATCCGATTAAGCTCTAACCTCTCGGAAAATCCTTGGATAGTGGCAGGAGATTTCAATGCGATACGTTATTCTTCAGACAGGTTGGGGGGCTCGGATATGTGGCTCCCTTCTTTTGATGAATTCAATGATTGCATTTGCCAGGCCGAGCTAGATGACCTTCGATATGTGGGGATGCGATACACATGGTCAACTTCTTCGGGTACTCAATGCAAACAACGGAAAATAGATCGAGTGTTGGTTAACAACAAATGGAGCCTTGAACACTCATACTCAGAGGCAGTTTTTCTTCCTCCTGGAATCTCAGACCACTCCCCAATGCTGGTCAGGGTCTTACCCTTCCGGCCTCAGAGAAGGCCTTTCAAATTTTTCAATTTCTGGATGTCTCACCCGGAGTTCAATACCATGGTATCCCAGGTGTGGAAGAGTCAAACTATAGGTAATCCAATGTACAAGCTGTACAGCAGACTTAAACTTCTTAAATACAGGTTAAAGTTACTCAATAAGGAGGAGTTTTCCAACATTTCCATGCGAGCTACTATTGCCAAGCAGGCTCTCCTTACTACCCAAGAGGCACTCATGCAGGATCCACAAAACGTCTTGCTAGCTGAGAGTGAAATGGCCAAAGCTCGTGAGTTCTATGAGCTCCGATCTATGGAAGAGTCTTTCTTCAAATAGAAATCTAAAATACGTTGGCTGAAGGAAGGCGACCAAAACACAAGATTTTTTCACCAATCGGTAAACCATCATCACTTGCGCAACCGGATCATATCAGTCCAGGATGGTGAGGGTAATATGATAACGGAACCGGAGGAAATACAAGGGGTTTTTGTCTCTCATTTTCAGCACCTTCTAACTCGGGAAGACTCGGCGATGAGGCCCTCTACTAGTGAGATAAAGGAGGTCTTGCAGCACACACTATCAGAGTTCCAGATTAATTCAATAGATGAGCCAATCAATGCTCAGGAAATTAAGGCAGCCATGTTCTCATTAGCTGGCAATAAAGCCCCAGGACCGGATGGATACAACTCTGATTTCTTTAAAAGGAATTGGGGAACAATGGGCCCTTCCGTCATAGAGGCAGTCCTACACTTCTTCAACACAGGCAGCCTATTACGGGAGACTAACTGCACCATTCTTACATTAGTCCCGAAAATTCCAAATGCTTCATTAGTCAATGACTTCTGGCCCATTGCATGTTGTAATACTATTTACAAATGCATTACAAGGATTCTGGCAAATCGTATCTCAGTAGTGCTTCCTAACATTATAAATCCTGCTCAGATGGCTTTTGTTAAAGGCAGACGCATTACTGACAATATTCTTTTGGCCCAAGAGCTTTTTAGCGGATTCCACTTGGACTCTCACTCATCAAAATGCGCTATCAAAGTGGACTTCCGGAAAGCGTATGACACACTCGACTGGGACTTCCTGGAGACAACTCTTATGGCGTTTGGGTTTCCTGGCCGCTTCATACAGCTTGTTATGGTATGCGTCCGGACCCCAGAATTTTCTGTTTCCATTAATGGCGAGCTCCATGGCTTTTTTAGTAGTGGCAGGGGTCTTAGACAAGGGGACCCAATCTCTCCTTATCTATTTACCTTAGCTATGGAAGTGCTTTCAGGCATCTTGGAGGCCCAATCTAATCTGCCTGGATTTCCGTACTATTGGAGGTGCAAACCCACCCACCTTTCACACCTCTTCTTTGCGGATGATGTGTTCATATTCAGCAATGGCAAACCAGCATCGGTGTCCTGTATAAAAGAGGGATTAAACACCTTCTCCCAATGTAGTGGATTATTTCCTAATGACAACAAAAGTGAGGTCTTTCTCTCGGGTGTTGCAGAGACAACCGGAATCCAGCTCCTTCAAATCCTGAATTTCAGAAGAGGTTCCCTTCCGGTGCGCTACTTGGGCGTTCCAATCATCACCTCACTTCTAAGCAAGGCGGACTGTAATGCACCGGTCTGTTTTTTACGACTCGAGTCCAATCTTGGACTCATCGGTTCTTATCATTTGCGGGTAGACTACAACTTATCAAATCAGTACTGCATGCTATTCAAGCATACTGGGCTTCCATCTTTTGGCTTCCTTCATCTATTGTTGACCGAATTGAACAAATCTGTCGGCAATTCCTATGGAAGGGTCCCGGACTTGGGGCGGGTGGGGCAAAAGTATCATGGGACGATGTATGCATTCCTAAACAAGAAGGAGGTCTTGGAATCCGGAAAATCCGCGACAGCAATAAAGCAGCCATGATCAAGCACATATGGATCCTCTTCACTGACAAAGAATCACTATGGTGCAAGTGGATACACGCGAATTACCTCAAAAGGAAGCACTTTTGGACTACCCCCTTCCCGACCTGCTGCTCATGGACATGGAGGAAGCTGCTTACATTAAGGGAGGAAAGTATAAACTTCTTCAAGTGGAAGATTGGTGACGGTACAACTACTTCACTCTGGTTTGACCCATGGCTCGACTTGGGCCTCATAAATGTGTTCTGTGATAATGGCTATATATACCAATCTCCACTTACTAGGAATGCAAAGGTTGCAGATCTATTCTCCGTGGATGGCCAAGTCATCCTAAATGAGATTCGCTTATGGCAAATCCCTATCCCGCCACTAAATCAAACGAGTGACACTTTCACTTGGTTGATGCATCCTTTTGGTACCTTTTCTATGGCATCTGCTTGGTCAGTCATACGAAGAAAAGCGACGCCGGTCACATGGGCTTCATTTGTATGGAATAAGGCGATAATTCCTCGTCACCAATTCCTCCTTTGGCTGATATCTAGAAATCGCCTCCCAACTCAGGTCTTCTTAATGGCCTATGGTAGACTTCCTCTGTTACACTGTGCATTGTGCAATATCAGGCCAGATTCTATAAACCATCTATTTTTTGACTGTCATGTCTCCAACTCGCTTACTAATTTTTGGGCTGCAAAATGTAATCTCACTTGGACAAATCGATCTTGGATGGAGAACCTCAGTTGGGTAAGCAGAACCCTATCAGGTAGTGGCTTCTATGTAGACATCGCCAAATTCTCTTTCGGAGCACTATGCTATGTGATTTGGAAGACTAGAAATGATATAACATTCCGGTTATCCAATCTCTCTATGCTAGCCATGAAACAGTATCTCACCAAGGCGGTCAAGGATAAAGCTATCTCATTCAAAGCGGTAGCTGACAACCCAAGAAATAGGAGATTGCGGTGTAGGCGGGGATAGACCCAAATATTTTTGTATAGGAATGTGAGTGGGGCTAGCCTTGATACCCTTGGCTTCTCACATTTGTATTTTTCTATGTTGTGAACCTGCCCCCATTCCGGTGACATGTTGTCCCGTTGAGTGTGGGTTGGTGCCAAGGTTCACCCTCCCGTATAGCTGTATGGTTGGCTCTCAATTTTATCTATAATACTTACCTTTACCAAAAAAAAAAAGAAGATAAATCTTGTATTTCAATTTCTCTTTCTTGATTTTTCTCTCTATTTTTATTAATGTTTGTTCGTTGAATCCAAACAATTATTTTTTGCACATGTTAACTTAATAATATTGATTACATAAAAAAAATAAAGATTTGAAAGGTCTTTTTCGCTTTGAGTCGTCATCCATAATTATGCATCTAATATCCATTGAATAACCACATTAGACAAAAGGGAAAGTGTCAAAAAAGTTCTAAGTCTATTATATTTGTGCCAATTTAGTCCTAAACCTTTTAATGGTGCTAATTTAATCTTAAATCTTTTGATATAGTGCCAATTTAGTTATAAACCTTTTAACTTAGTACTAATTTAGTCATTCCAACTAATTTTGACTGAATATTGCTGACACGAATATCGGTCAGCCTATGTCATATGACTAACCCTAACGTAGATAACTTTTAATAGTATTTTATTATCTTTTTTCGAATTCTTCTTATTTATTTATTTTCTTTTACCTTTTTTTCTTTTCTTTCTCATTTCTTTTTTTTTCCCTTCCTTTCCTTCTTCCTCCAGTGAGCCAGACCTTGGTGACTAGCCAGAGATGAGGGACCTTGCCAGCCTTTAGCGACCTCACCAAGGGCCACGAGGGTGACCTTGTGCTAAGTTAGCGATGGTTGAGGCTTGACGGCCATAGGTGAGTCTTAACCTCGCCTCATTTAGCGAGGTTGAGCCTTGCCTAGCCATGGCGAGACTCAAGCCCTCGAGGCTGTGAGGTTGTGACCTTTGACTTAGCAGCCTTGTCATAGCCTCTGGCGAGGGCTTGAGCCTTGCTAGTGGTTGGGCGAGGCTCCACCCTCGCAAGCCTACCATGAGGTCGTCTCGACTAGAGGTTTGATGATTGGTTGGAGGAAGAGGAAAGGGAAAAAAAAAAAAAAGCAAAAGAAAAGAAAAGAAAAGAAAGAGAAAGAGAAAACATATCAAATATTATTAAAAGTTGTCTACATTTGTGTCAATTGTACCATGCAAGCCAATGGATGTTGACATCAGTAAAATTTAATCAAAATTAGTCAGAATGACTAAATTAGCATTAGGTCAAGAAGTTTAGGATTAAATAAGTATTAATAAAAGGTTTATGACTAAATTGGCTTCCAGTCATGTAATACAAATAGAATTTATTCAGTTTTCATGATCGATATATACGAAGATAAAGTAACTCACAAATTTGCATAAATCAGCCGACTCTATAAAAATCTTTTGAGACCAAAACGTCAAAACCAGTTTGGTCCGACTCACAGACGACGCGACCGCGACTGGGCTTCACTTTACCTGTGGCTTCACACGCCTAAGCCGATCAACCACTGGTGCATCTCTCCTTGCCACATGTCAACATGTGGCTTGTCCACATCAAGCTTTCGTGGCGTTCCTCTCGCTTGAAATGCCATGCCAACATCTCACGTGGCGTTCCCATGTCATCAGCCACGTGGTGACACGTTTTGCCACTTGGCACAAATTGGGCTGCTGACGTAAAGTTGGTAATTCATTTTTATTTAGTTTGGAAGTTTAATGGTAGAATTAATAATTTGGATGCGTAAGTAAGTTGTTCAAATAAAACATGTAAGTATGCCTAAAGATTGGTAATCTGCAAGCTATAAAAAAGTTGTTGATATTCATAAAAGTGTGATTAAGTTATCAATAGGTTACTTTAAAAAATAAGTCACCTATCATTTTTTTGACCAATAATTTTTTTATATTACCATTTATTAAATTTATCAGCACGGAAGAAATCTGTACTTTTAAAAAACGTAGGCAATGGATAATTGTTCTTTTTAACCAGAGAAAAATGATAACTTCTTTTATTACCTCAGCAAATGTATCACATTCAAACGTCCTATCGATTAATTGCTCCTCATGAAGGGAAATGTTTCAAATCAAAATGGATAATCATTTAAATTCGGAAAATTAGGGCGCACGTAATAAAATTTATGTTCAGAAATAATTTCATGATTATTGAGACTTCCCACTCTTCTTCTATGAATTGTTTAGAGAATTTTCTATGGAACTCTAGAAAAATGCGTTGAAAAACTTCTCTTTAGCCTCATAACTAAAAATCTCGTGGAGCATATAAATTATAAACAATTTTGATGCAATAACATGCAAGTTGAATTCTCAACAACGATTAATTTGTATTCTTGGGTGAAGGCATTAAAAAATCTCACGAAAGAATAGCTCTTGCTCTTGCTTGGTGCGACTTATCACTCCCCCCGGTTATTGCGGCGTGTCATAAGCATATGTCAAAAGATAAATCTCTTGCTCGATTCAAATTCAAACTATAATCCGAAGCTTGACAGATTGACTAACAAGTCAAGAATTAGATCCGTAAGAAAAACAGATTCATGCATCACCTTATACTAGAAACCCGGAATTGTCCGTAAGATCCGGAAGTCATCTTCAGGCTAATTATGACTGTGACACGCGATATAATCTATTTAGTAAAAAGCAACCAATTTATTAATTGTAAGGACCTGTCTGCTGTCATTTTATCATCACTTTACAATAATCGACGATACTCGCACTATTTTTTACACATCTAAATGTCTCGAATGTACATAGATCATGAAAATTGACAACTAATTTCTAGGAATCAGTTATCAGTTTATGACGCGTGCATTTTTTTCTATTAATATATGTCTAACATATAAGCTGCATTACTATGCCACGCGAGCATACCCATTTATTTTGGACTGCATTGTGTTTTTTCATGCAACGTGCATCATCCAATGAAAAAGGACCTTAGTCTGTCCAAAATTGATATTCTCCATATTCTGACCTATTAATTTGTCAATGTTGAGACATAGATCAACGGCCTTGTTTAGTGTAGGGATGAGCATGGATTGGGTGGGCAGTTCCAACCTTAAAAATTGGAATCACCCACTAAGGACCGGTTCCGAAAAATTGGAATCTATACTCACCCGTTGATTTCATGGAACTGATCCTCAATCCCTACAAAATTGTATTCATTAATTAATATTATGGCAAACCTAATTTCTATTTAGGGCCTTGTTCAGCCTTATATTTGGGTTATTGATTTTGATTAAAGATTGAAAACTATGTGGTGGAATGAATAGATAATACTCATTAGCTAAAAACTTAATTTCTTTGAAGGTTATGTTATAGTTCCTTTAAGGTTTCTTGACACCAAAAAAATGCGGAGAATTAGACTCCACTTTAAAAGTCCTAACCTTCATAGAAATTAAAAAATTAATTACTTGATCCATCTTTTTTAACGTCAATCTAATTTAATCATGGGAATGGCCAAGGAGAGACCTAATTAAACTTTTAGACGAGCTGTTGGCTCTTAATTTCGTATCATGACAACGAAGCGCCGCAACATTTATGGACATCTCCAATTAGTTCTCTCATTCCTCTTTGTTTGTTTGTTTTTTCTTTTTTGGTTGAGAAAACAAGTAAAAGGATTATTATAATGAAAAAAAACTAGGGGGTTAGTTTACACATCCAAGAGACAAAATTAGTCAATAATGTCCAATAACTACAAATATATTTGGTCGAAACATTACAAAATAATTAACTAATTGAAATGAAATTTCCCTTTTTTATAAATGTATATATATTAATCCGGTTTGGGTAGGTGGGTAGGTGGTTCTGCCTAGAACTAGGAACTGGACTGGTATTCACTGATTTCACTAAATTGGTACCGGGAACCGACCCAGCCTCCTTGGGAATTGCCAGTTCCAGTCTAGTCCAGTCTGGTTTTGGGCGATCCGAGCAGTTTCCATTTTTTTTTGCACACTCCTAGTTTAGTGTAGTGAACTTGTCCATGTGGATCGGCCAAGGATTGTTACAAACCGAGGCGCCGCATAAGATGCTCGCTCAAGTAGGGTTTTGGTCAGGTCTATGATCTGACTAAATATATTTATGTATTGCCTTCTACTAAAAATGCCAAGTCATTTTACGCAAGAAGAAAATTATATTAATCAATCGCTGGTGACTGCTTGTCGACAAAAGGCAAACAGGCTTTGCTGACTGAACATCACAATTTCTTTTGGGCCATAAAACATAAAGAATAAATCAACTTTGGATGTTCTAGCATATACGATATGTAAGAGTAAAAATTTGGACTTTTTTTGCTGATGTCAATTAACAAAAATTTGAAACTAACTCTAATTTGATTTAAATCTTTATGTTGCTAGAAAAAAGAGCACACCATTATTGATGTGGAAAATTTTAAACAATTTTTTTAATGTGTAGATTAATTAGATATGATTATTGACACCAACATTTTGACAAAACCCATTAGATATTCATTGTATAAAAAAAATTAAGAATCACTCTTATCACCAAACAAAAATATTATAAATATTATGAGCATTTTAATAAAGCCCACGTGAACTAGAAATTTGGCCAGCCTATATCATATCATTGATGTGATGTGCTGGGTGTCTTACTTTATCTCTCAATGTATTCTCAAACTTTTGCCACGATAGTGTATATTTTCTCTTGAAATTTTGGTTGCAAGGAAATATAAGAAAGATATATTCCGAATATTTCTATTTTCTCAGCCACAAGAAGAAAGTGTTAAAAGCCGTATATTCTCAAATCTCAAAGTTGTAGGTATCAAATTCCTTTCTTAAGATCTTGGCGTCAAGACAAAGCTAAACAGGGCATGTATATTGGGGCTCGCCATCATCACTTCAATCGTTTAATTATCTCATACACAAATGCTAAAAATATTTTCTCCAATTTGTCATCTCACCAATATTCTTGAAAAAGAAAAAATTCACATATCATTTTTTGAGGGAAAAAGTCACAAAAAAACCTCAAATTATGTTAACTATAACGCATTTATCATGAACTTTTTTTCATAACATTAAAAGCTCCAACTTATGCCCATTATAATATATTTATCATAAAATTTTTCTTATGATATTAAAAATCCCGAAGTTGTATCTATGTAACACATTTACCTTTCATAAAAAATTTACTGGATGATATTACAGCACAAACGACGTTACTTTTATTTCATTTAAGCGACCGGAGCCCTATGTCAATACCGTTTATCTTTTGTCATCCATGTAGGCAAAAATTTAATGTGCTTGTTGATGGAATTTTGATAGAGAGTAAATGTGTCATATCAATACAAGTTTACGGATTTTGGTGTTACAAAAAGAAAAGAAAAGAAAATTTAGGGTGAATGTATCACAATCGACATAATTTGAGGTTTTTGTTAGTTTTTTTCCCTTCTTTTAACTAGCAATTTGTTGATATTTATCAATACACAAAACATTGGATTCTATTGAGGAAATAGATAATCATTCTTAAGTACTTCCATTATCTAAGCAAATGCATTAAATTCAAAAGTCTTACAAAATCAACTGCTCCTCATGGAGGAAATTCTTGCGAGTCAAAATAGATAATCATTTCAGTTCAGAAAATGATCTTCTCCCCACTCCCCACCCCCTTTTTCTCTCGTTTTTCCAAATGATTGCCTCTGTCTTTCCGGCAACGTCTTGTTTCCATGACAATAAATCTTCAAGTCAACCTCATTACAAACCCTAGATATGGGATTTGTTCACCATTAACCTAACTATGATAAATAAACTAAATTAAAAGATGTTGAGGACCCATATTGACGGTTAGGGAAAGTACACTGTACTTTTCTAGTACCATGCTCCCGAAGGTATGTACATGTACTGCTTAGTTCTCTGGGTGCTTAAATGCAGTGAAGTCTGGATCGTCTCCATACTCTTTTTCTCTTGCCTTTTATCACGATCCATTATGTTTCTCAATGTCCTCCCAGTCTCATTTATATGAGGTCTCGGGTCGAGTCAACAAGAATCCATCGACTATTTTGTATGTTATGGTGCCAGGAGGTAGGCTTTTGTTATTTTCCCCACCTGTTAAGTTCTTTGCCCTACTCTCGCTTATATTCATGTCGTGTGGTGTAGTCGATCCTCCCTAACTGGCGTGCGCACTCACAGAACCCATTGGGTAGAAACTACTCCTTGTGAACTCTAATCTTTTGCAACAGCAATAGAGGGATATTTTTTGTGTCCGAGTTTATATACTCAACCATCAACTCCACCGTCTCAACCCATTATTTTCATTATAAAGTCCCACCCAAAAACTTATTTTATAGATGGAAGGAAACCGCATGCATATAAGGAATGACGGGGGTAGACACACATGAAATAAACTAAGGCAGAAATTGGCTCTGATATCATATTAAAATGTCAAACCCAAAAGTTTAAGCTAATATGTTGTAGGAGATCACATTTATATAAAGAACATATAAATCTCATAGTCAAGCAATGTGTGATATATTTCAACAATTTCATATGAGCAACCTTTCTTTTGTCGTAGTCAAATACTATATATTAACATTTTAATACTGTGAACACACGTAAACATGAGATGATTAATTGTCCTGCCGGCAGCATGTGCATATTATTCAGTTTTCCAGGAGCTCCATGCGAATTTTTTTTCCCATGTGCAATCGACCAAGAAACCATTTATTCAACTCTGGGGATGTCCTGAGTTAACAACTATGTCGCATATAGGGACAATATATGAACAGATATAAAACGTGCATCCATGATAAAGTAAAGGATGCCGAACATTTAGCTTTGATTTGTTCACCAAATAATTTGGGGGGAAGGAAAAGATGGTCCATGAGCAGCTGAGACCGAGGACGCCCTTTTGGGTAGAAAAAGGGACTTTCCTAAAAGTTAATAAATTAATCATTTTTACTTAATTATTTGTATAGCTAACTTTCGTTTGGATCTATGTGGTTGGAATCAACTGCGAATGGTTAGAGCGAGCCTTTGTTTAGAGTGCAAGAGCTAGATTCCTCTTGATCAATTAATAACCAAAGCTAATTGATGCACGTTCTGTAGGTGTGTTAGCAGGTCAGAAATGAGCAACTTCTAGGAAAAGGATCATCAACCGGATGGAAAACAACATTCTTAACTTCTGCACCAACCTCTTCTGCCGCATCAGTGGTGCATATCTGTAATACGAGACTAGCAAAAGTACTTGTCCATGGAAAAAAGGTCATTCCTAATAATGCCATTGCTTAGTTATTGTGCATCACATCGAGTGTTCTCTCTTTCGTTTGACCAATCAAACAACAAAGCAAGTGGACAAGTTTTCCCTCCACGCCAGGTTCAACACTAGAGGTGATCGATCCACGAGGAATCACTTTCCAGCTTAGTCCACTACTGAAAAAGTTGAATAGAATAAATCACGGCTTTTTGAATTGACAATAAGTGTACCAACGCTTATCTTGTGATGTAAAAAGAATGCTTATCTGGTTATTATATTGCATGTCATCATTAGTGATAATTTTAGAGAAGTCATTGCATGCATGTTTCTATGAATCATGAAAATCAATATCATTTTAGTTATTTATTGTGGAGCTCGCATAATTAATGGTAAAGATGACTTGATCAACATGGCACGTGTACAAGTAATTTATTTTTCTTTTCAAATATTTCGTCTCTTTAGATTAATTGCCGAGAACCTTCGAGTGTATCTTTTTTCTTTTTGGCCAGTAAAACCATTGGACTGAATCATTGGCTTTCCCTTTCACCAGCAGGATCTCATTGATTTTGTCGCGTTCTACATTATCTACCCTAATGGGTGTCCACATGGCAGATATAATTATTACATGAAACAGAACGTGGTCAATGTACCTAGTCCCCTTTTTTTTCCCGTTGGTTATAAATAATGTACCTAGTCGGGCCACGGAATATTAAAGTAAACAAAAGACCAAGGTCACTGCTGCGCATGTAACCAGGATTACTGTGATTAACAGGTTGGCCATGTTACGCTTATATTCTAATTGCCCCCACATGACCTTATTTAATGATTTGATCAGCGATTACACAAGATAATTCCAGTAACACACCTTGATCTACATGACAACATAAACTCATTTTCAATCTTCCCAACTAACTTTGTTTTCATTTTTGTATTCTCATTATCATGTGTGGTACGGTCAATTGAAAAGGACATCTTACATTGTGGTGGGAAAATGTCAATTGAAAAAAAGTGATTGCTTGAAGAATTTATTACATGCAAATGAAATGGTTTTGAAATAGACTAGGAAACTTCCATAGGTTAGGGATCTCCAGTTAGGAGGCAACATGGTGGGAATAGCATCAATTTAGGGAAAGTGTCTACATGCCTCAAATATATACATTCTGTTTTCTGCTTCCTACATTCTTTCATCAATTCACCGGCAGAAGCAGATCTTTGATGGGGGGAAATAATTTTAGATGCGATGTAAGACATTCTCGTCCTTCCAAACAAATAATTATGTGTAAAAATTTATCAGTTTGGAAAAGAACAAGAAAATACACAATATTTAGTATGTGATGATTAACTTGGATGGATGGTTGACATGCAAAAATTAAGCAAAAAGTCAAGACTAAACACTAGACAGATTTTAAGTTGATTGGGACATTGAAAGATATTCCGTTGAAAATTGAAGGTCACTTCTTCATATCTCATAAATTGCGTGCAAACTACTTTGGGCCATGCCCCCTTCTATATAGGTCAAAAGTGAGGGCTTAACTAAGCTTCACGGGGTATTTCATAAATCTCCATGTACTCAAATCTCCATGGCTGTGGCACTAGATTATAAAAAAGTAAAGAGTCTAACCCACATGCGGTTTGCAGGTTGGCATCTCGAGGTTCATCGTTGAACCATTAATCATGCGAATCACACAAGTTTCGTTCCCTTTCATCTTTATTGGTCCATCGGCTGCCCAAAGCAAGTCATGAAAAGATGAGCAACTTTCAGACTCAGTCGTTATGAGTCCCTTCATGGCTTTCAGGCATGTTTTGGCGAAAAATACTCCGAGCAAGTCATGCAAAGATGAGCAACTTTCAGACTCAGTCGTTATGAGTCCCTTCATGGCTTTCAGGCATGTTTTGGCGAAAAATACTCCGAGGGAAGCATCCCTTGCTTTAGAACGTCAACGGTCTGTCGTGGGGGTCCATAAGATTTCTGTAAAGAAAAGTTGACTGATGGGTTTTGTCCAATTACGTAGATCCTGGCTATTGCAGAAGCATATTACAAAGGTGTAGGGCTGTCCAACTTGCCAAACACATCATAAAAACACCTACTCGCTAGTCAAAGAATGATATAGACCGCGTGCTTTTACTCTGGCTTTTGTTAATAGTCTCTGATCTGGATTATGTTTGTTTATGTGTTACGAGAAAGATCAGACAAAAATATTTCCTGCACGCTTATGTTTGGTGAACGAATTGAGACAGCTTGATCTAGGCAAACCCCTACTCTATATAGCTCCCGGAAAATTGGTAGAGTAGCTATGACCACAAGCCATTATTTCACATTGACAAAACCAACGGAAACCATACCAAAATTAGCTTTTGCATTCCTATATTTTGCAACGAGGGTATGGGAATCCATGGAGGTTTGAGACAAGTATGCTATTTCATAAGGCCCTTCTCTCGATCATCCAAAAAGGACTTCTTGTTAATTTTCAAACACCATATCTTTAGGTTCTCAGGCCTCAAAATCTTCTGGATCCATAGAATCTACATAGGGTAGCAAGTAGAGAGTATATTTGCAAAACCAGATCATCTTATCGGATGAGCACTATAATTCAGGAAAATTACTTAATTAGTCATTGTACAAATACTAATTCAATCCTAAATTTTTCAATTTTGTCCTAAACCTTTACTCGAAATTCCAATATAGTCTTTCTAATTAATTTTCGCAAGAAATCATTGATGTGGTGATTTGATTATCACTAACAGTTTTACGTGGCACAACGGAACGTTAGCGATTTCCCACGAAAATTGCCGAAAGGACTACATTGTAATTCTCCAAGAAGGTCTGTGACTGAATTCACAAAATTGAAAAATTTAGGATTAAATTAACACTCATAAAATAGTTCTGTGACTAATTGGTCAAGTAATTCTAACCTTCTAATGACATCGGGTATTAAGGAAAGGACAGGGTGTTTAGAAGAGCATTGGGAGAGAACAGTATATGAGATTCAACTCTTAGCCTACTGTTCCAACTATAAGGTGTGGAGAAAAGTGAAGATTTTTCTTTCTTTCTTTCTGACATATTTCATGTGCACGAGAATGGTAATATTTGTTATTTATATTCCCTTAAATAATATACACATTCTTTGCGAAAGAGAAACTATTTATACACTGTAAAAGAAGTTCATGTTAAAAGAGTTTCTCAAAAGAAAGTGACACATAACAAGCAATAATTTGATTTGTAAAAGTTTTGTTTACACGCGGCCTCTTAAAAAGCTAGAAAGTTTCCTTTTCTAATTGGTGAAGCTGACTGAACAAATGCTCTGAAAATTTCTTTCAACAAGAGAAAATATTACGGGTAACACCTTGAGTAACGCAAGGGACGCCGATAAAATAGTTCACATAAAATCCAATGATTATTCATTCAACTTAACGCGCAAGTTTTTTGCTAGAGCACCTGGAATGGGTTAACTAGACTTTCGTACAACATTCTTTTTTTCCCGTATATGATAAACCAATAGAAATGATTTTTTTCTCTTATACTTTCTTTTCTTGCAAAATACAATTTTCTCTGGTCAACCTGTGTCCAAGAAAACGTTGATACCTCCTGTCTCCAGAAAAGAAAAAAACGGGAATCGTTAATGAGTCTTAAAGCAGTGGATGACCACATAAAATAATGTTCCTTTTTCTCTCTCTTTTTGCCGACATGACTGAACAACTCGAGAGAAGCTTGTCAGCTCGTTCCTCTGCGGTGCACTTTAACCAATCTTCTCTTTCGTGGAAACAGCGGAAAAAATGAGCGCGAGCCTTTGAAAGGCAAATTGCCTTTTTTCCTTTAACTTCCATTCGTTTTTATTCCATGCGACAGACCGTCTAGACAGGGACAATCAGACATTGGAAGAAGTTCCCTATAAATAGCCACCTCCAATGGAAGGGGAAGGTCACAAGAAGAAAGAGACTGAGCATAACACAAGTCTCCTTTTTTTAAGTTCTGGATCAAGTGATCGGTACAAAGTTCAGTTGTATCTTGTTGAGAGAGAGAGAGAGAGAGAGAGAGAGAGAGAGAGAGAGAGAGAGAGAGAGAGAGAGAGAGAGAGAGAGAGAGAAGATGGGAACATTTCTGGGGTTTGCGCTCACTTTGAGCCTGCTCTTTTGCATGGCTCAAGGCAAAGTCCTCTTCTATGATTTCATGGTGAGTAGTAACATCCCCTTCTTGAGCTCTTTAAGTGCGTCATTTATGGGACGTATAGCACACTTAGTGACTATTCGCACATTTGTTACAAGTTTTAGACTCTTTTAGAGACATTATTGTTGATCATGATCACATAATTCGCAGATGTTCTCCTATTATTGTATTCGGCACAATAATCTTTTTTTTTTCAACGGTGATCTTCACATCTACTTTAGCTACCTAAATCTTGGACTATGCGTGAGGCCAAGTATTACAGCATTCATATACCAAACTACATTCAAATATCTACAGTTGCATACTTTATTTACTTGTTCTTTTGGGAAGTGGTTTTCAACCCGGTTGGAGTCTTTTTTTCCAGAAGAAAGTCCCTTTGAATTAGTTAATGTTACTCGTAGATAATGATGTACCGAAATGATTCTGCATCGATTTAATAAGAGAGATTATATTACGTGTAAAACGGTCCAAGTGTCATAGGATGATTTTTGTTTCAGGTGAAGGAGACGCCTATTAAGATGTTGTGTGAGACGAACAGGACCATATTGACTGTGAATGGTCTATTTCCTGGGCCGGAGATTCGTGCTCGCAAAGGCGACACCATTTATGTTAATGTCACCAATATAGGACCTTATGGAATCACTATTCACTGGTAACAAAAAAATCACCTCCCTCTCTTTCTCCCTCTCTCCCCCTCCCTCTTCCTTAATGTCGTACACATATCCAGGCATGGAGTGAGACAAATAAGATATCCCTGGTCCGACGGTCCAGAGTTCATCACTCAGTGTCCGATCCCTTCGAACTCAAGCTTTCTTCAAAAAATCATACTCACCGAGGAAGAAGGCACGCTGTGGTGGCATGCTCACAGCGACTGGTCACGTGCCACTATACATGGACCTCTCATCATTATGCCCGCCTATGGGAAAATGTACCCCTACAAGTTTGATCAAGAACACACAATTGTGATCGGTATTCTACTTTCAACTAACTTAAATGACAGTAATTTTTTCACCTAATCAAACATATACAAAGCACAAATTGATAGTTAGGTTATTTTTCTTAAAAATTAGTATTTGGCATGCAGCTGAATGGTATACGAGAGATACGAAGGCTATAATCGATGAGGCCCTAGACACTGGTGGCGATCCAGACTTGTCTGTGGCCTATACCATCAATGGTCAACCAGGAGACACTTACTCATGCTCTAATGGTACTTATTCTAGAGTGTGATATGCACTATTTATTTAAAAAGAAAAGGTCTTATTTATAGGTGATGAGATCTGCAAAACTATTATTCATAAATATTAATTAATGACTATTCCTATATAGTACAAGTAATTTCAAGATCTCCACCAGTATTATTTAATATGCTGCTTTTTAACCTTTGGCAGGTTCGGCATACAACAAAACTGTTGTGCGAGGAAAAACGTATCTTTTCCGGATCATCAACTCCGGGATGAATGAAGAGATGTTCTTTGGCATAGCCAAGCATAATCTCACCGTGGTCGGAATGGATGGATCTTATCTGAAGCCACTTAAAACCAATTACCTCATGATAACTCCCGGTCAAACGATGGATGTTTTGGTCACTGCGAACCAAACCCCCGGTCGCTACTACATGTTATTCAGTCCATTCGTGGACACCAATGCCCCGTCCAACAGAAATTTCACAAGGGGGATATTCCAATACACTGGCAATTATAACCACTCGGAGATTCCCGTGTTACCCGAGCTTCCAGGTTTTACCAACAAGAGTGACGCTGGAAACTTCACTATTCAGTTGAGGAGTCTGAACAGCAAAGAACATCCGTCCAAGGTTCCAACCAAAATCACTAGGAACATTACCATCGCGGTGTCCGTTAATCAGCAACCATGTCCTGCTAATCAAACATGCGCCGGTCCACAGGGCACTATGCATTCGGCAAGCTTGAACAACATAAGTTTTTCAGCCCCGCCGATTAGCATTCTCCAGGCATACTACAAGTAAGTAAATTGCTAGACCTACCAAATTTTATCCTACTTGTTAGGATTGACATTTCTCTCAAACCCGATGGAGTTTGTTCGAACTGAAATATTCTCCAAATCAAACCCAATTTAAATCTTTTTATTTCACTAACATTGTGTTTATGGTGTGTGCAGCAATATATATGGAGTCTACAACAGAACTTTTCCGGATCAACCACCTACCTTGTTCGACTTCACCGGAAATGTTTCGGCCTTAGGGAAGCTGCCAATGTGACTACCGAAGTGCTGAAGATTGACTATAACGACGAGGTTGAAATAAGATTCCAGGGGACCAATTTCGGAGCGGCAGAGAATCACCCCATGCATTTACACGGCTACAGCTTTTATGTCGTTGGGATGGGCGATGGAAATTTCAGCGAGACTGAAATGTCAAAGTATAATACAATTGATCCGCCTTATGTTAACACCGTCGGACTGCCCAAAAATGGGTGGGCGGCAATCAGATTCAAAGCCGATAATCCAGGTACTATGATTTTATCGATAGAGATGCATAGAAACATATAACTTGCACGGATTTATACTTGTATATGAATGCATAATTGACAGATTAGTCTATTACGGCTGCTTGTAGGAGTGTGGTTCATGCACTGTCACTTAGAACGCCATTCGAGTTGGGGAATGGACGCAGTCCTCATCGTCCGAGATGGGAAGAAAAAGCATCAGAAGGTTCGTCCGCCGCCCAAGGACATGCCTCCTTGTTCCGTGTCTTCATGATGATGTGTTCTTTGAGTTCATTGCTAGGGCAAAGGCATTTTGATCTCCCAAGGGGAATAAATCATCTGTGTTTTGTATCTGAGTTCGCAAGTTTGCTTCATTCTAGTACGTTTCAATTGGCCACATAACGTTTTGGCAAGTAAGAAGGTCAAGTTCGATTCAAAATATTTGTATTCTTTTGCCATAAGTGATTCGAAATGCACTTGTCCGTTGCCAATTATAATTCCAGAAATTTATTCAAAAGGGGGAAATTCTTCAACGATGTTGACTAATCAGCTCTTTGTAGGAACTCTTCAATATGATTGCAATGTTAGGGTAATAGTGTACTCTGGACAAAAGGTTGATCACGTTATCAGAACTGTGGACATAGGATTCCCCGGGATCTTATGTCTTATGAAGGTTCCATCATATCTCGAACTCTAGATTTAGCTTGTCAACGAGAATTTGTTGCGATCAATCTACTCTTGAAAGAGATTGTCAGCATTGTTATGCTGGTATTGCAATAAAAAAGATAAATCGGCACAACGTTCTTTAATAATTAAAGCTATCAAAAACAAGAGGTGGGTTTTGGTATAGTTCATGCCAGTTCACAAAATTAGTAGACTAAGTAACTTGACAAGTTGCAAGCAGTGAACTTTGCAAATTATTTAGTGCTGTTTTAAAAAAATAAAAAATTCTCCACTTAACTTTTAGATGATATCGACTGTCATAAAATAATTGAAAGTGCGCAACATGTGTTTTTTGAAATTTATGTGAAGCATTCATAAAAGTGCTTCATTAAATTATATTGCCTACTTGGCTAAAAAGATGACAAATCACAGTTGGGACTTTAATTATATAACTCCAAAACACATTCGTCATTTAATTAGAACCACTTGCTCAATTTTTAATAACGACACTTCCACTTGTGTAGCCAAAAGATGTGGTCCATAGGTAATGACATTGTCAAAAGATGAAGATGTAGTTCTAGGGTTTCGATTATAGTGCGACCAAGGTTGGAATAAATTATAATACTCTTGTTTTATACGAGGGCGGCAAAAGTATAATGCAAATTGGAGTGGTTGAGGAGAAACCAAGAAGGAAGACTTTTTCCATCATTAGTTCACATGTACAGCATTCATGTTTTGGAGCCATCGTGGACCTTTGTCTTGCAATGCAACAGCTGATCCTCCTTGTGGAAACAGAATGAAAGAGTCCAAAGGACATTGCACACTTTTCGCCCTTGGTAAAACCAGCCTTTCTTTGGGTCCTCAAATGTTGGGACTTAGTATTAGCGGAAGCGTACATCTTTTGAAGGAGCATGGGTCCGTTCTCTATCGCAACCCACGTCAGGACTCCCGTCGGGATTTCTGACAAGTCAGAATTTGTCCCGCAAACTCCCGTTTGGGTGATGAGTTATTTATGTGACCACACAAGTACACCACAATAATTCATTTTCAATGCATTAGCCAATACAAATGTGGTACATGCTCAACGTAATAATATACTACACATTTTTTTTTATGTAAAAATTGCAGGAAAATAATTGCACATTGTCACATATTATTTCCAAACCCATCCAACTTTTCATGCCTTATCGATTAAACATGCTAGTCTCATTTTCATTATATATATGTCCGACATATCAGGGTTTTCTTTTAATACGTCTTTGCAATTTTACAAAAACATTAAGGCATAATATCCACATGATGTTATTATTTATCAGAGCAATCAAGTACTTAAAAACGTCAATCATACAATCAATGCATCATTGATTCAAGCAACAATTCAATAGGCATTAGCATGTACGGACTTGTCAAATTAGTCCCACAAATTAATTATGATTAAAATAATTAATAATAATAAACGAATTTAATTATAAAAAATTAATTCTTTATAATAAAATAATACTAATAAGGATTATTCGACTAATCCTTGATCATCCTAATTAACCACCGTTAATTAGCACTAAACAAGATTAGCAAATTAATTGAAGTTAACCATAAATAACTAGACTAAACAAGCTTCCACCATAGTTAATTAACTCAATTCTAATTAACTAACCCAATCCTAGGTCAATCATAGTTAACTAACCCAACCTTGGTTAATTAACTTTACCACAAATCAACCTTAGTTAATTAACCCAAACTTAATTAATTAACTAATCATAGTCCAACTTTTTGACTAATTCAACCATGGTAATTTCTAACCATCCATCCTAACCATAGTTAATCTTAATTAATCCCCTAACTGAGATTAACTATAAAATGATCTATCCCTAAGCAAGTTTAATAGACTAATCGAGGGATTATGACATAAACTCATATAGCAACAATTCCAATGACACGAGCGTGACCGCGGTGGCGAGGGCTACGTACGATTATGTCCGAAACGTTGAGGGGACACTTGGCAAAAATGGGTCTCGGTGAGGCAGTTTCGGCTCGGTGACGGGCGGCCAAAGGGAGAGAGAGGATGCATGGCTTAGGTGGGTGGTGAGCAGCATAGGTGGTGATGCAAGGTGGCCTAGATGCGGCGGCAATCACAGGTGGTGGTGAACAATGGCAAGGGGGGCAGTTCAAGGGAAAAATGAGGGATAAAGCAAGCAAAAGAAGAAGAAAAAGAAGAGGAAAGGAAGAGGAAAGAGGGCTGCATGGTGGGGAGGGGGAGAAATGAGGAGAGAGAGAAAAATGCAAGAAGCCAAGTCCAACTCCCCATACTCGTCATCAATTCTCTTCATAGTTTCCCCTAACTTTTCTCTCTCTTTTGTCCCCAAAAATTTAATGCAAGAAGGGAAATTTGGTAATTTTTCAAAAGTATAGTATACCGTACCATACGCATATATAGGTTAGAATTATACGGCTAGAATAAAATTGGTTTTGGCTCAAATTTTGGAGAATCGGACTTGAAAATGCAATTGGGATCAAAGGCTTGAAGTTGGGCTTGGTGGGCCTAATTGGGCCCACTTGGGCTAGCTTGGGGCCCACATGATCGACTCTTAATAGGCACAAGGCCCATTGGGCCTTCGGTCAGTCAAACTCCTCTTGATTCCAATTTTTTGGCCCATTGAACCTTTTTCCGATAACTTTCGGATGTACCGATAAATTTGAGAACCACTGATGCAACATCCGATATTTTAGTTTTAACGTCCTTACAAGTTTGATACCAGAAATCAAATTGAAATTCATGGTTAAAATTGATTAATCGTGATTTTAGTATAACCTAACTATCGGGCAGCGTATAGGGGTTCTCGCACATTTAAATCATGGTTGATAGCTTTTCAATCCATGATCGTGCCTATTCAAATCAGGGTGATCCTCAATTGTCATGTAATCATGAGGGGTTAATTACTCACCCTTAGTACAAGGCCAAAATGAAATCAGTTTAATGTCGTTTGCAGTTAATATCGAAGTCGAGTGGAATCACTCGCAATCCGACCTCGTACTTTTGCTAAATTGATTTATTTCCATTCACTAACTGGCATGCAATAGCATGGTATCAACCCTCTTTGATCCTTATGATCAAACAGCCTATCCCTGATTGAATCACTAGTCGTATGCGTATCAATCTTTAATTGCCTTTTCGAATGGTAAGTCAACTCGGTGAGGGGTCATCTCAGAGTAAATGCAACTAATAGAATATTGATAAAATAATCATTTTTTATATATCCCGAGATAGGTCAAAATTCAGGACTTCACACACTACTTCTCGACTTGATATTTTATTTAGTGTATGCATGTGTGCCAGATTTCAAGCTAATCCTAGAGAGTCTCATCTTATTGCTATCAAACGAATTATTAAATATATTACCACTAATCCAAAGCTAGGTCTATGGCATTCCAAGGAAACAGACTTTACACTAATTGGATACTCAAATGCTAACTTAGCATAATGTAAAGTAGATAGAAAGTGCATTTATGGGACTTGCCAACTTTGGGAACAAATGCTAGTATCTTGGTTCGCCAAGGAACATAACACTGTAGCATTCTCTACTACAGAAGCAGAATATGTTGCTCTTGGTAGTTGTTGTTCATAAGTTCTATGGATTAGACAATAGCTAAGAGACTATCAAAAAGAAGAAGCTTGTACTGAAATCCGATATAGCAACACAAGTGTCATCAATCTCACAAGAAATCATGTTCTTCATTCAAGAGCAAAGCATATAGAGATTCAACATTATTTCACAAAAGATCATGTGCAAAGTGAAGAAATAGATGCTCAATTCTTTGATTCTAAGAATCAATTAGCAGACATCTTTACTAAACCATTGGAGAAAGATATATTTGAGTTTATTCATAACAAATTGTATATTACTTACCCCTTTGTTTAAAGTCTGTATGACACAGGTAAGTAAGATTAAACTTTTGAAAGAGATAATCTTCTGAAACGTACTCAAACTCTTATAGTCACAGATTTATAGTTCAAATTTTGGTGCATAAGTTATTTCATTTTATGACCAAATAGGCAAGTAAATCTAAATATCTTGCAAATATTTTATTTGATTGATTTTATAATTGTTTCCAATTTTAATTTGATTTTATTTTTAGTTATTTTTGAATTTTTGGAATCAATAACTGCCATTTACAGTTTTTATTTCCAAAAATTGTGTCTCTTTGTTGTCTTGGTTTAGATTTTATAAAAGACCAAGAAATCATTTTTCTCTCACCCTCAACTTCTCTCTTGCTCGAACTCACTCTACAAAACCCTACAAATTTCATCTTTCCCTCTCAATTTCTCAAGTTTGTTTCTTTCAAAAATGTCGTGCAAATCCTCCAAGTTTGTGTAGATTTCCTTTCAAAGAAAGTCATAACACATTGCAAGTAGAGAATCCAAATCGGTTGAAGGAGGACAGATGCATTTCGACCTAACCAAATTGTCTGGTGAATAATCTCCTAGGCACTCTACTAATCAATATGAGTTTAAAGAGGTTTCCAAAGGTACGCCTCTTGCTACTATTACTCCTATCCTAGTAGGACACCCAGAAAATGTGTTTAGTCGCTACAATTATTTGAGGAAAGGAAGAGATTTGAAAGATTTTTTTACTGGATTATCTAAACGATCATGGTTATAAAAATAAGGTTAAGTTGATGGAAGCAGTTTTGGCTGTTAGAAATCCAGACTAGGGAATGATGAAAGAAAAAGAAATTGTAGGGCATGTTGGGTAGAAACTTGATCCAATGAGTGGGGCTGAAAGTCTATGGGGAGGAAAGAGAGAAAATAATAATAAAAGACTTTTCAAAAACTTTCCAGTTAAGATAGGAGTTGTTGCTATAGTCGAAAAGCTCAAAGGGAAGTTGTTTCACACAAAGCAACACAAGGAGTGTTATGCTTCTATGTTAAACCGGGGTATAATGAATCACAGAACAATGGACTTTAATTTTCTGGATGCGATAGGAGTAAAGTTGAGAAAGAAGTTCGAGAAATTGCAAATGGAAAACTTTTGTATGCAAACTTCTGAGATTTATCCATAACTTATTGCATACTTTTATTCAAATTTGTATGTTTTGTCTCCACACAAAATGCAGCTTATTGTTCAAGATGATGTCTATGAAGTGGATGTGGATGTTTTGGTTGACATTATGAAGGTAAAAAGAGGAGATTTTAGGCCTATAGGAGTTTCTTATAAAACTGCATGCAAGTATCTAACTACTAGGAAGATTTTGAAAGCAAACATCTCTATTTCTAGCCTAACTTCTATTAACATAATTCTGCACAAAATTGTGATTAATTAAATAAGACCCAAGGCATCCTCAAAGATAGATGTTGCCAAGTTCAAAGCAAAGATGATGTGGGCCATAGAAAATGGTGTAATGTTCTCTCTTCCTTGCACTGTTTTATTACACATATATAGAACAGGTTTTAAGGAAAAATGGACAACTTCATACTAGCTCTTATAACCATAATTTTTTAGCACTTCCAAATTCAATTGCCTTTGAAATTCTGTACAAGAACTCTATTTGTTATGCCAATTGGAGAGAAAATTATCACCAAAATGCGATTGAAGGACAATGTGGAGGTATGGAAGAGCAAAAAGAAAGAGACGCCTAGTTTTGCAACACGAACCACTACTGCTGAAAGGAAGAGAAAAGCAAATGAGGTTGCTTCTACTCAAACTTCAAAGAGAAAGAGGTCAACAATTCTTCTGTAGGATGAAGATGAAGAAGAAACTCTCTTAGATATCATTGCTTCTGTAGTTCAAACTGTTTTTGCAGCAATACTTTCAAAAGATGAAGAAGAGAAATTTGATGCGGTAGAAGGAGATGTAGAAGAGAAAGAAGAAAGTGAAAAAGAGGCAAAAGAGGATGAACAAAGAGAAGATAATGAAGAAAGAGAAAATAGTGGAAAAGACGGGGGAAAAGAACAACCTGAAGATATGGATGTTGAAGAAGGTTCAGAAGTAGAGGAAGAAGGAGAACAATTAGGAGAGATTGAGCAAGAACGTGTATGGGATGTAGAGCAAATTGAAAATAGAGATGAAGAACAACAAGAAGGTGGTCAACAAGAAGGAAGAATCATCATTACAAGAGGAGAATCTGAGAAAAGTCCAAAACCAACTAGACTTCATGATCAAATGAGTAGGTCTCCACTTGATGCTGAAAAAATATTTGATGCACAGCACCCAAAAGGTCCTGTTGGAGAGCTGGAAGAGTCAGACTTTCAGGGGGAGCATCAATCTGAAAAGAAACCTTCTAAAGCACCTTGCACTTTGTTTGTCGAAGCAAGTGCTCAAATTAAACCAGATCCAAATTATGTAAGAACTGTTGAGTTGCTTTTTCAAATCCAAACTCAACAATATGCTTTGGAGGTTGATATACAAAGGACGAAATCGTCTCTGAATAACAAGTTGGAGAATCTCACCAAACAAACTGAGTAGAACATGGCTAGAATGGAAACAACGTTTGCTCAATGTGTGACCAAGGTTTAGGAATCAATATAGAAAATGGGGAATTTCCAACTTGTTTGTGTTCCTCGCAAAACGTGATTTCAACCTTTTTTTCAAAATAATCTTTTATTTGTGTTTGGTTTGATTGTGTGTTTAGACTATGGTTGTGACTTGTTTGGATTGTGATTTTGTAGACACTAAGAACCCTCTTGATGCTAACATAAAGGGGGAGACTTTGTAGATACACTAAATTTGTTATGGTGTGGCTTGCTTTATTTATATTTTTGCATATATTTGTGCTATGCCTAACCTTGTTTTGCAGGAATAAGTCTATATCTACATGAATGTTTTGTCACCATAAAAAGTGGGAGATTGTTGAGAAAATTTCTGATTTTGATGTTAACAAAATTTTCTGAGTTTTACTCAAGTTTTATATGGGAATAGATTCTGGAATAAAAAGAGATTTATGTACTCAACAAAGTCTATCCTTTACAAAAGATTCCGTATCAAGCTAAAATTAGACGTAGTATCTCATTTTGTCAGGAATTTAACTATTAGGATTTAGGATTAGTGGAACCATACTTTTTTGCTAATGTGATTTGTAATATGAAGCCTGGTCTTTGTGACATGTAGATACATTGATACCGAAGTCAGATCTAGCATCTCCTCAATCTTGGCAACGACAAGTCAAATCTTTTAGTCGCCGAGAGAGAGAGAGAGAGAGAGAGAGAGAGAGAGAGAGAGAGAGAGAGAGAGAGAGAGAGAGAGAGAGAGAGAGAGAGAGAGAGAGAGAGAGAGAGAGTCTAAGGCTAAAGTTCTTATTTATGTTCCGAATAGTTGTAGTTAGGATATATTCTAGAGATATTTATGAAATTTTTCATTTTTTTTTGTGATCATTCATGGATGTAGAAGATTTTCTATATCCTCGATTGTGCATATCTTAATTAATCATAGGAGATTTGATTACCTTATATAGACATTTAATGAAGCCTATATATAAACTCATACATTCTTCATTAAAATATCATCGTAATATACAAAAATTTCTCAATTTTTCCTCCCGCATATATTTTCTTATATGTAGTTATGAGCCTATGTAGATGTATGCAAGTCATTTGATACTCATTCTATTGTTGCATGCACCACACAAGAACACTCTAATTTTTACTACGGAAACACTCCCTTTGTCAACGTTTATTGTCACATCGCAGTTGCGGTGGTGTTGTCAATCTCTCTTGGACATGGCACTTCAGATCAAGGATGAAAAAGCACTTTCAACTTTCCCCATTACCACTGTTGTGTAGCATTGAATCCCTAGCACAAATTAATTATCAAATATAATTTGAAACAGTTATCACAGAAGAAAGTTTGTAGTTTTTCAATACGGTGCATTACTCGTGTTATGCGTAATCAATTTTATAAGAATCTAATTTTTTTCTCATCACTTGTTAACAAGATCCTAACAAAAAACTATGAATGAGTAACATATTAAACCATGGAATTAGAGGTCAATGTTTGAATTTTTGCATTCTCAATATCCAACTTAGGGAGAAAACTTAATCTTAGCATATACTTCATAGAAAGCATGTCACTTAGAAAACAAGTGATGTTTGATTCGACAAAATCCATTGGTACATCACAAGTGAGAAAACAACCTAGTAAGAACATAAAAAATTTCCTTCTAAGATCCAGTCATCAATAGAGAGATGCTTCACAGGGCCATGAACGATGGGCTTATCTAAATTAGTTTCCTTGTTTTCGGGCTCATCAATATTCGCCTCGCACCTCAAGTATCTGGATCACTTGCCCAAATCATACATGTCATTGACTCCTAGCAACTATCGATGACATAATTCAGCATACAATAGTAAAAAGAAATAGCAGCAAAAGTCAACACAATTCATTGCCAAGGATAAACAAACATGAAGAGAAAATAAACCAGAACATTGAAAGAATCATAAAGAATTTGGACTAGTATGTAACATGCTGCCCCAATCCTGTAACTGGGCTTAAGGACATGTTTGTCAAGAAAGTGGGTTTTGAGCTAGGAAACCTTTGGCCCAGTTTATATTGGACGCTCTTATGGATTAGGTCATTTGGAGAGATAGAAGGAGCAGCTTCAATTTCGCCCGAGTTCTCAATGTCAAATCATTTTCCTTTTTCAGATTTGACTTGCCCACAACGACATTGCTTAAAGAGCCATATGAGGTAAATGTATTACTTAATAGACCAGTTTGAAATTTGTTGTCATGTGAAAATTAGTTTGCCATTAATGTATCATTGGTGTACTCGTATGGATTTAGAGGTGTTATTATCACATGCCTTATTAGGAATTCTCCTTGTTGGTCGCAAATTTGTGCCCAAGTGGACACCTACCTACCTACATTATGATATGTATAGCCCAATTCTTTTAATAAAGATAAGCACTTATTAGCTTTTCCGTTGAAACAAAAACATTTTACGAAAATTATGATGGAATTCTACATGATTGAAACCACCCTTCTTGTTGATATTATGGTTGTGAAAATTTGAGGGTGTCCACTTTAAATTAAAATCTGAAACCCTGAAGCACAAAGCAGGAGCTTAATCTTAGGAGGAAAAACTTCCCTAACACACACAAAATCCATCAAAAGTGAGGGCTTCAAATATCTTATCGCACCATTTCCTTTGTAACATGCAGATGAAGGAATAAATCAGGAGATTACTTTCTCGAATTACTTCAACAGATGAAGACAGTCTTGACCCTTTTCTTGTTTTTGTATCAGCAAGGATTTGATGTGCTTCAGAAAAGAAATCACATAGAACATGCATGGACTGTCGTAAAGGAAAGAAAGCAAGATATAAGACACTGTTGAATGGTCAACCTGAAACTATTTGACAAATGAGAATCCACGCCTCTCCTCATAGAGCTGGCGTTGTCCTATTAACTGGTCTTTGGTTCCATCTTGAAATCATCAAATGCTGTGAATTTAATTAATATTCTTCCGTTAATTGGCATCCTAATAAAAACAATTGTAATAAGTGTTGTAGGAGTGCTTGTTAATTAACCAAATAAGGAAAATTTTAATGCATTACAGCCGTATCAAATAAGAATAATGATTTGAAAATCGAATTTCTTATTAAGCATGATTGATGGGACCAATGGAGGATACACAACCACAAAACTTAGAAAAGTTGAAAAGAAAAGGATAAGTACGCCTCAAACACTAAGAAAAGTTATACTCGACCACAAACAAACAAACAAACAAAAAGAATTTTTTTTTGATTGGATCGCGAACTCAACAACACATTAAATTATGCAACATTTGTATAAGTTTTCACTATTAATATATATGTTTGGTCATGTATTAATATGTTTTCTCGTGTAATATAATTAGCAATTAAATAAGAGTATAGTCAATAATCACTTGTATCAGGTAAAGATAATACAAAATAGGTACCTGCAAAACCCAAGCAACTTTTGACTCTATCTATGGTATTATTATTTGACCCGACATTTAAAAAGAAAACAAGAATCAAAAAAAGAAAAAAAAGACCTTCATTGCCGCCTTGTGTGGATGACCTGGATCCCCTCTCCTCCATGGATTTTCTCTTGTCCTTGCCTTCTTCCTTTCCTTTAAATTAAATTTCTCCTCCTCTTTGTCCCATGGCACAGAGAGAGAGAGAGAGAGAGAGAGAGAGAGAGCAGTGAAAAGGTTCGAGAGACTCTTCGATTGACCAAGCCCCCAACCGAGGAAGCTAGTAATTTCCAGGAGCAAAGGTAAGTACTTCGAACTTTAGTATCATCCCAAGTTTCCATTTCTCCAGAACTCGAGTGATGTGTGACGAGATGCTATGGTCATTTTAGAGATATGTATAGGATCAAAGGAAAAAAGAAATACACGTGACAAGATGACAACATGGCTTTGCAGGTTTTGACGATCAGGCTCAAAGAAAATGTCTTGTTTGGTTGGGTCTCTGAAACTGGACCTGCCTGGCTCCCTGAATGCCATCTAAGAAGCAGCTTTTGCCAAAGAAAGAGTTGGCAACTTCCTTAGTTGGCATAAGGGGAGCCATGCAGGCCCTAATGCATACATAACCCCTTACAAGCAGGCAAGCCCAGGTCATCAACATCCTAAGATAAGTCATTAATCTCACGAACTTAATTTCTTGTTCACTTCTCATTAGCCAAGACGACTTATCCTAGCTTGCTTCCTTCGACATGTTGGGATTCGTTAAGAGGATACGCACGAGATTTTCAGATTTGTGTGCACGCTTCTTTCTTTCTATTTTTGGAAGAGCTAAGCTTTTCTTAACTACGTACATATAAACTTTCACAAGCCAATACTGTGTCATATGAATACCTCGATCAGATGCGACGACGGTACTCATAAACCTTAGACAAGCGAGGTGGGGCTTAAAGAACTTATACATTGCGGCCTCAACCCTCAAATTGGTCCCTTCTCTCTCTCCCCCTCTCCCTTTCTCTCTCTGTTTTGTATTTCCTATACTTTTCTGCTGCTTCCCACTTGAGGGATAACAGAGGCTGGTGACATAAATCTAAGGATAAAATTTTTGGTGGATCCTAAAGGGGCCGGTTCCAGCGTACTTGGAATCAGAACAAAAAGGATCATTGCAACTCTCTGCATGCATGTTGAACTAATTGTATCCAAGGGATATAAATAAGCTTTAAATCATGAAGAAACTAGTAAGGCCATGTATTTCCGCTTGAATTAATAAGATTTAATTATGTCCTAAAAGTAACGATGCTTGAATTCTCATTCTACCTTGCTTACTAGACGATCATCTTACAAGATATTACGCATTTCATGGCATTGTTTATCTTGTCTTCACTTTATTTATTAATCAGAATTCATGTTTTTACTAAAGCACATCTAACACTTTTAATCTTTTTTTCAAATTTCAATTTGTTTCGTTACGTCACAATTAATTTAAATGGATGTTAGGTATAATTAAAAGAATCTTCTTATCGTCTTTGAATGTCCATATTTTTATGTGCATATACTTTTGTTGATTATGCATTATTCTCGATTGAATATCATTGATATTTTCCATAAATAGTCATTTTAAAAATTTTGTAAATATCTCATGAAATTTTTGCTCCGGAATTCCACACGTTCCGATCTTTCTTCATCGCTCTGGAATCTCCTTATTGTCAGATTACTTCCACATAATGGAGCTGTACGAATGATTTGATGTTTCGTATGGATGTAACAGAACAGACCAGATGCTTTGCCCTACTTCCAAGTTCCAATTCTCATCTTTCAGGTCATATTCATGTTGAAATTGGACGGTACGTACAGTGACATCGTGTACAATACTGTCAGCTACATTATTGGATGAAACTTTGTGCTGCTGTCATTTTCTAAAATGAAATAAACAAATAAATCCCACGATTCACTTAAATCAAAGCTCCGGAGATGTTGATTTCCACATCCAGGAGCCAAAAAAGGCATGATACAAGATATATATTGATCTTAATAAATTCATGACAATATAATTATCAGTTCATAGAACAAATTTGCCTTTTTCTTTCCGCTAAAGGTCAAATTCTTGGCAGGGTTTCTGAGTAAGATGGTGATAATAAGTGGAAGAGAAGACAGACGTGTCGAGCAGGGCGGTATTTATGTGGACCATGGCTTTCAGGCTTTCCATGTGATTTTAGGTCTTGGTTCCAAGTGGCAGAATTCTTTCCCATACTGGAGACCGACCGTGTAAAAGGAATCTACAAATATGAGCATATAAATAAAATATAGTGAAGGGTGTATTCATTTCAAGATGAATCTTGAATGAATTTTGTTTCTCCAGTGACAATTTTTTGTATGATTATCAAGTATCAAAATCGGAGGACTAGATTTTGCTCCAAACCACGATTAAGATTGTGTCTAAGTCCAATTTATTCTCTATGGTGGTGAACGGTGGTCGTTAGCGGTAGGTCATGCTTCAATCATTTTAGGGATCGGTCAATTCTTTGTCGGCCCAGGTACCTCTAAAAATGGATTGGCTTCATGAATTTTGGATAGGTTTGTTTGATGGAAAAACATTGGTTCAGAAAGTATTTTTTTTCTTTAATTAATCGTTTCTTTCATAAAAATAAATGAACAAAAAAAAATTTCATCATAAATTAAAATATTAAAATATATATTGTTATTGAAAATGATAATATTTTATATCGATTAATCATTTCAAGCGAAACATGTGAGTATTTTTTAAAAATTATTTTTTAAATCATTAATTTTTGCAAAACAAATGAATAATTTATCCTTTCTAAATTGGAATAGCTACTTGCCAAGTGGGGACTTGCGAGATGTGGTCATGCATAAGTCATAACAACACTAGCTTTGAGACTTCTGTACTTTATTTTCACTAGTCCTTGAGAAAATGCTCAAGTCATTGTCGAGTGTGCTTAGACTAAAATGATTGCAAAATTCCATACATTACAACTATAAACTTTCTCCTTGAGAAGTAAACTGACAAACATCCTCTAAACTTTCGCCAAAAAACTCCATACGGTCCGTGCAAAAGATGCATTTCATTTCATTAGAGGAGCATGAGCAGGATACATAGTAGGAGCATCGGAAATTGAAGAGCCCAAAGGCTTGAGGGTAACGTTTGAGACCCAACTTTTTGGCAATAGAGGGGATGAATATGATGAGCAGCGAGAGGAGTTCTCGCAGCGGAAAGAAGGGAAGAATAGAAAAGAGAAGGAAAAAACTACGGAAAAGTCAGAAGAAGAATGGCGCCGTCTTGTCCACCTCACACTGTTTCCTTTACATAGGAAAACCAACAAACACTCACTGTCACGATAGATGAGTCTGATGAGACTTGGCGAAAAACATTTGATTTCATCCACGCTTAAAGGTTGGAGATCACATTAGTTCAATTAAAAAGTTTAACGCTCAATTAATTTCCTTGCAATAGGTTTTTTAAGTGATTGTACCATTCCCCCCTTTTACACGCATATGTATCTACTCTTGCGCTAGTACTTACATGGTAATAAATCAATCATGAAATATATGAGTACATTATTCTAATGTATTCAATGTATTCATTGAATATGACCTTGAGCGCACTTTGATAATAGTCTGATGGAGTAAATATTATATCCGATATATTAGCCAAAATTTCAATATCACTTCTTCTAAAAATCAAGCTTGTGACAATTAAGTATAGTAGGGAAAATTGTCCCAAAATTACTAAACTTATTGCACTTTTGTTAATTCAGTCTTAAATATTTTAATTTTGTTAATTGAGTCGTGAATATTTTGACTTTTTACCAATTAAGTCAATTTGGACAATTTTAATTAAAAATTATTGATATGGACATTGACCATTCTATGTGTTATAGTTGATGCTGACATAGACAATATTTATATTATTTTACTTTTAATTTTTCCTTTTTTTTTCATTTTGTTTTCCTATTCTCTTCTTTTCTTTTATTTTTTCCTCTGCTAGCCACTGAAGGTCGTTGACCTCAAGCAAGGATGCAAGGTTTAGACTAGCGACCCTTGCCCTTGCTTGCCAAGGTGAGGAGGGTCAATGCTTGCCTAGGCATTGCCCTTGCAAGTAAGGGCAACCCTCACCTACACAAGGCTTAAATGGACGACCCTTACCCTCAGTAGCTCAGGCAAGTGTGACCCTTGCTAGCCTAGGGTGTCCCTCACCTAAGGCCACCGGCCATTGATGAGGTCCGACGGAGGGAAAAAGGGAAGAAGAAAATAAGAGAAAAGGAAAAAAGAAAAAAAGAAGGAAAAGAGAAAAGGAGAAAAAATAATATATATATATATATATATATATATATTAAAATTTGTCCAATCAATGTCACCCATTCTACGTGGTACTGCTGATATCTACATCAACAATTTCTTACCAAAATTGGCCAGATGAACTCAATTGACAAAAAGTGAAAACGTTAATGACTCAATTGATAAAATTGAAAAATTTAATACTAAATTAGCGAAAATGCAATAGGTTTAGGACTTTTTAAATAATTTTCTCACTTAAGATGTCTTACATAATCCAACATAGCATCGAGTGGGAGGTCCCGAGTTCACAAGAAAAAAATCTTCCCCTTTTTGATCCCCTGCTAAAATAAATTCCCACACTTCAATCGTAAATTAAATCACAACTCATTAAAAGTCAATATTTAAATACTAAACCATAATTCGTGTCTAGAATTTACAGCGGTTTGTAATATCTCTTTTCCAAAATTAAAATTATTTATCTCGCCTCCAACCCTATCGAAATTCTTCGTCCTTAATTGGTGTAAAGAGTGAGATGGGTTCGGCCCTTCGTATGACCTTATTCCATGATCTTGGGATGCAAGTAAAACGCAAAGAGAGGCCAGATTGTCATGTAGGCTAAGGGAGAACTTATGTAATTCATGACTTTGGACCACAGATTCGACGCGTCCCATGAAGAGTCTTGGTCCTTCGGTAATACTAAATAAATGGCACATGCGAAAACCCACCCCACGCACCGAAACTTCTGGGTCAAAGCAAATGGAAGCAACAGCTAACGATCATCGCATCAAAGTGAAGATCTCGTTCATACTATCTTGCAAAAAGATAATACGCAAAAAGCCTTAATGAAGAAGATAGAGCTGTAACGCGTTGAGTCTTGAAGCAATGGAGCAGGCGATAAGTGATCTTCTCCCGTATATAAATGAGGTCGTGGCATTCGTTTTCATCACTCATAGCTCGAACCAACCTCCTGTGACTGTCTTCACTCAGCCAAATTAGATCAGAAGAATCTCAGCGAGAGAGACAGTACGAATGTCTGTGCATACTTGCTTTTGCAGAGATGTTTTCTTGTGTCTTTTTTCTCACTAAAACGGTTCTGGTTCATGCATCTATAGATGAAGATTGTGATGAAGGTCCAGATGAAATGCGGGAAGTGCAGGACCAAGGCATTGCAGATCGCTACTCAAGCACATGGTGATTTATTATCCCTACACAACATAAGACCTCGCATTTTGATGTGTTTTCTTTAGTGATAGATATGTCGCACATCGACCCATTTGCCCTGCGGCCCCGTTGTTTTTTGGTGCACTCTGTGGTGCTTTGATGCCAATAACTGGGATTAACTGGGTCGTCGTTGTATTTGCAGGCGCGGAATTCGTGGGGTTCAATGAAGAGCGTCAAGATGAAGTGGTGGTGATAGGGAGAGGAGTTGATGCTGTGGAGATAGTGAGCGCAATGAGGAAGAAGGTTGGGACGACGAGGCTATTAAGCGTTGAGGATTGATCGAGACGGACTTACCGAGCTCAGAAGATTTCAGAATTTTCTATTGAGCACATAGATTTAATTATTCTTTCCATACAAATGCTCATTCTTCCTGTAGTAGAAAAAGTGAAGTCAGATACTTAAATTCTTGGACTGTCAATTACATATTTTGTTATTCATATATGCATGCTCTTGAGATCATACTTCAAATAATTGAGTTACACTGAGTTTGTTTATTGACTACATAATATCTGCCCCATACGTATTAATTACGTGTTATCAGTCAAAGATCGACTCACAAAAATTATTAAGTGAAAGTAAGGGTGAGCAATGATCTATGTTCAATTTGGGAATCCGTTAGAATCGGCCTTGCCGGTTTGATTCAAGGCTAGTTTCTAGGACAACCGAATAAGTTCATGAGCTGAAAATCTAGGGATCAATTGGATTAAATTCAGCTCCAAGGTTGAGCCTTACACCCACCGGTTCTACTTGGGAACGGGATCAATTTCAAAGTAAAACCTGTCTTGAACCAATCACCAAGTTTTTGTTAAAAAAAGTTGTAACAAGTTAACAACTTTAAAATTATGAGAAGCCCACAAAGGCATGCAACTGAACAAAACACATGCACAGCTTGAGCCCGCATCCATCTCTTCCTAATCAAAATAAAATTCACAATGCAAATTTAAAAATCCCTCTCTCTCCCCCTGGTGGCTTCACCACTAACAAGTCAAGTAACCACTCTCACGGGCTTGCCCTCTTTGACTCAGTTCGGTCCCTTGCCGTCTCAAATGTAGACCCAATATAGATTGGTACATAAAATCACTACTTACTAACATAAGGCTGGTTGATTCTTGGTTCTAAGGTAGGGTGGATTTGGGGCCTGATTGCAAATTTCTGGAAATCAGCCCCTAGTCTAGCTTTGGAGTAAGAGCACGTGGATCATATTCACTCCTATGTCGAATGAGCATATAGAACCTAATTAGTGCTTGAGTTCATAATAACCAGCCAAAAAATAGCCCTATTGAGTAGGCATTGGACTAAGGACTCAAAACCTAACTGCTCGGAAAAAGTTCTTCGAAGAAAATGTAATTTATGTGGACATAAGATCGATGACTAAAAGATGTTCCCAATGCCTATGATGCCAATACTAACTAAGCTAATAATATTTTTGACTAGGGGTTGGGGTGAAATACTAATTTTCTTATGCAATCAATGATTAGATATGATAACTAAAGTTTAGGCATCAATAACAGTTTAGGATATTAATGTCACAATGGTAATAGCATATGGGATTTCCCTTTAAGAAAAGGACTATCTTTACTTTAGTAATTTTTTTTCCCATTATAGATGAATAAATATGATATGATATTAAATAATTAATAAAACGTTAGTTAAGAAGGGTGAACGTAAATGCCATCTATAATTCAATTTTAACGAATTATTTTCATCCTGAGATTATTTACTTTCTTTTTCTAAAATAACTCAAATCAAATTACCCTTTCGTTTTTTCATTTTTCTTCTATGAACTGACAATTATATTATCATTCAGAGGGAATTTATGTAATTCATGACTTTGGGACACGTATTGGACGCGTTCTATGAAAGTCTTGGTCCTCTAATAATACTAAAGAAATGGCACATGCGAGAACCCACCCCGACACCCCGAAACTCTTGGGTCAAAGCAAATGGAAACGACAGCTAACGAACATGACACATTAATGCAACCGTTGATTGTCTGCTTATTGCTTAGGAATGTATCACTAGATATAGACTTTTTCTCCCAGAAAGCTAAGTAACTACCAGGATTGAAGCCCGTCCTCTCCACGTGGCGGACACCCACGTCCAGCAACTTCGTAGCATTGGCGTCGAAGTGACGATCCAATTCGTGGCCATAGCGTCAAAGTGAAGATCTCGTTCATACTATCTTGCAAATAAATAATACGAAAAGCCTTAACAAAGAAGACAGAGCTGTCTGAGTCGAGGTCTTGAAGTGATGGATCAGGCAGTAGGGTGATCTGCTCAGCATATAAATAGGCAGGTCGCAATAGCTTCCGTTTTAATCATGCACAGCTCGAACCAAGCTCTTGTGACCGTCTTCACTCGGCCAAATTCGATTGGAAGAATCTCAGCGAGAGAGCTCTGATATGATTTTGTTTCATAAGTCTACACATGAAGATCATGACGAGGGTCAAGATGAATTGCGGGAAGTGCAGGATGAAGGCATTGCAGATGGTTGCTCAAGAAGATGATGATTAGTAATCCTCACTATTAGATCTTGTGGGATCACTGTTAATTGTTTTGAAAGTTTAAACTGTTAGATAAATACATGATTTACTATTTAAATATTTTAATACCTACACTGTGTAAACCATACATTTTGAAATTTCTCTATTTATAGATAAACACGTTGCACGTTGATATATATGTCGCAATTCTCATTCGCTCTCCAGCTCGGTTGTTTTTCGAATTAGTCCAAGTTTCTACCCCTTCTCTTTTCGCTAATGCCGAAATACCAAAGCCAACCGAACCGTATTCCTCGTCTTTCGATGCACTTTGTGGTGCTTGATGCCAATAACTGGGATTAATCTGGCCCTTTCTCGTTGTACTTGCAGGCGCGGAATTTGTGGGGTTCGACAAGGAGCGTCAGGATGAAGTGGTGGTGATAGGGAGAGGAGTTGATGCTGTGAAGATTGTGAACGCATTGAGGAAGAAGGTTGGGAAGACAAGGCTAATAAGCGTCGAGGATTAGTTGAGGGACCCTAAAGCAAGAACTAGACGGACATATAGAGTTCAGAAGATTTCAGGATTTTCTATTAAGTGCGTACTATTCTTGGTGTTCCCAAAGATTTGATTACTTCTTTCCATGCAAATTCTCATTCTTCCCATCGTATAAGTGAAGTCGGATATATATATTCTCGGACTGCCAATTACATATTTTGTTAGTCATGATTCTCGTATGCATGCTCTTAAAATCATATGTACTTGTGGTTTGCCCTCGTAATTAGAATAACTGAGTTGGCAAATTTTGTTGTGTTGATTATCTATTATCTTCCCTATATGTAAATTACTTGTTATGGGTCAAAAATCGACTCATAAAAATTTATGAAGTGAAAGTAGAGGTGAGCAATGGTCTCCTTTCAATTTGAGAACCCATCTTGGGCTAAAAATTTAGGAACTGACCAGGTTCGATTCAGTTTCAGGGTCGAGTCTTAAACGCACTAATTTTACCTAAGAACCTAACATGGGTAAAATCAGTCCTGAACCAGTTCTCAAATTTTTCTTAGAAAAAAAAATTGTAACCAGTTAACATCTTTAATTTAATGAGAGGCTCCCAAAGACATGGGATTGAACAAGATCGCATGCACAGCCTGAGCTATGGGTGTGTAAAGGAATCGGAAACCACCCAGACTGGTCCAAAACCGACGATTCTCATGGGGATCAATCCAGTTCTCGATTTCAATTTGGTGGAACTAGTAAGTGCATTGATCTACGGGTGTGCAAAGGAATTGGGAACCACCCAGACCGGTCCAAAATCAGCGGTTCTCATAGAGATCGATCCAGTTCTCGATTCCAATTTGGTGGAACTAGTAAATACTAGTTCTTGACGTCCTAGGACATATCGTCAACTATTTTTTTTATCTTTCAGTTAAGCAAATGCAGAAGTGATAATTAATCCCCGTACAACTTAACAAATTGAAATAGCCAGGAAAGTCAAACAGAAACACAAACAATAGTGCCAGTTTATTTATCTTCTGATTAACCTTAGAAAGTCTACACAAACAGGCTCTTATCATGGGCTACTTCCTATAGAGCCAACCAAACAAATAGGGCCAGGGTTAATCTATTTCTTCCAAAATGCACCACCTGCCAAATCTTCCTCCAATGGACCTAAAAATGGTTATATAATAACTAGTGAGATATAAATCTCAACGAGTTCTCGCCCTAAGCCTCGATTAGGACACCAACTCGCCTTGGGGTACCTATAGCATAGTTTAATACCTCAAGCGGGTTAATAGCAGAACAACCATATGTCTTAGGCAATGACTTAATACATTCAGTAATCTCATGAACACATTAAGAAGCAATCGACTCGCAAGCGACATTACCTGGTCATGTCATACCCTACATGATAAATATACATGCAATTCACAATTAATGCACCTTGCACTCTCAGCATTGCATTAATCAATCACATTCAAGTCGTATCGCAAGCGATCTTACCTGACCATACCACACCTTATATGGTACCAACTCAAGCATATCATAAACAGTGCAACAAACACAAGCATAATCAGAACACAATGTCAACTTGTCTCTCATGCACCCATGTATTCATGCGTGTTCCAATTATTATGAGCCCCTAGGCCACGGCACAACTCTCGGGTTGGCATTGTCCTCCCCCATGAGACATGGCTACGTCATGGGCCTCCCCCCAAACGACATTCCTAAAGGAGCATAGGCCCTGTCTCTACCACAACTCGCATCCAAACACCTACCGGGAATTCCGACAAGTCAGACTTCATCCCCTGATCTACTGCTGGGGTGACTGGTTCACTTAACTGACCACACGAGCACACTCCCATGATCTATTTTAATCTTGCAAATTAGCCGATACAAACGTGATAAATACTCACAATATAAATCATTGCACATTTCTCAGGTATAAATTACATGAAAGAATAATACGCAATCACATTTTATTTCAAAATTTGTCTCGCTTTTATGCCTCATCAAAAAATAAACCATTCATTATTTTCTCATAAAGCTTAACATATATACACCCGACACCTTAGGGTTTTGTCTTTTTATAACCCATGCAATCAATATGCATACGTCCAGGCATAAGTAATTAGAACAATCAAGCACCCAATAATTTCCAACAATCACGCAATTAATCCAATCAACAGTCCAACGTGCTTTTATAATTACTAACACGTCGAATAATTCTCACAATTTAATTATAAATAAACAGCACTATTCATAATTAGACCACAATCGATTATTATTAAAATAAATAATAATTCCGAATTTCAATAAATAATATTAATTCCGAATTTCATAAATACTAATAATTTCTGAATTTAATAAATAATAATAATTTCCGAATTTAATAAATAATAATTAAAAGAAATAATTTCTTTTTAATAAAATAATACTAATATGAATTATCCCGCTAATTCTTAATTACCCCAATTAATCACCGTTAATTATCCTTAACCACGATTAACCACGTAAACGACATGTAATCACATTTAACTTAATCGGCCTCCTAACTAATATAAACCCTAACCTAATCCCCCTAAATGAGTTTAACGGAGTAATCGAGGAATTAGAGTGTAAACTCACCTGGTGACGAAACTGACGATGTGGATGTGACGGCGGCGACGAGGTGAACACGCGGGCACTTCCGATGTGTCAAGGCGGGGCAGCACAGGACCGAATCTTGGCTGAGGGCGGCTGTCCACGCAATGAACAGCTAGGAAACGAAGGAACCAGCAGCTGTGGTGGCATGGGGCTGGCTGGTGGGTGGTCTAGTAGCTCCAGATGGCGGCCAGTAGCTCCGGCGACCAAGTGGGTGGCTCCGGTGAATGCTGAACATAAGCAAAAAAGGAGAAGGAGAGGTGCTGCAGCTGGTTCACGGGGTGGCAGCAAGCCGGGTTGGTTCCGGCGAGGCTTGGCGGACGACGAACGGCGGCCAAGCAGTCAGTGACTAGGCAGAGGTAGAGGGCGGCAGCAAGGGCGGCTGACCGACGGGGTGGCCAACTCGGGTTAACCCAGAACAGAGAGAGGAGGGGATAACGTGGCCGGCTGGGGTGAAAGATGGGCGGCGGCTGAGCTGGCTGGCAGCGGTCCAACGGCCCTGGACGAGCAGCCAGCTGCTCCGGTGACCAGGTGGCCTTGGACAAGGAGGAAGGATAGCAGCGGCGGTGACGGGTGGTGGTCACTAGCAGTGGCGGCAGCAAAAGAAGGGGCAGCAGCAGCCACCAGGGGCGTCGGCCAGCAGAGAAGAAGTTGCAGAGGGAAGGCGTACGTGCATGGGAGGCCGCGTGGGAGGAGAGAGAGAGAGAGAGAAAGGTCGGGGGGGCACATGGGTCCTAGGTGAGAGGAGAGAGGACAAGAAGAGGACAAGTCAAAGGAGGGGGGGAGAGGGCTGCAGAAGAGAGGGGGAAACGTGCGGGAGAGAGAAAAAATGAGGAAAAACGTGGGAAAGTGGGGGAGAAAAGAGGAGAGAGAAAAATCCTAAAAAAAATTCATACAACCTTCTAGAAGGGGGACAATTTGGTCATTTAACACTTGAAGCACAAATCCCAAAAATCCAGTTCTAATCTTGGCCCGATAATCAACTTCAAGCAATTTCCAAGCTTACCGATAAATTTGGGAATTGCTGAGGCGTTCTTCAATATTTTTGTCTCGATGTCCTTGAAAGTTCAGCACCCAAAATCAGATTAAATTTCGTGATTAATTTCAATCAATCACAACTTTCGTACGACCTAACTTTCGGGCAGCGTTTAGGGTGTTCTACGCGTTTGATCTGTGGTTGGTAGCTTTTCAATTCACGATCGTATATATTCAAATCAAGGCGATCATTGATTGTCATATAATCGTAAGGGATAGATTGTTCACCCTAAATATAGAGCCAATAGGTAATTGATTTAACATCATTCGCGGTTAATATTGAAGTCATGCGGAATCACTTGCAATCCGACCTAATATTCCGTTGAATCAATTTATTTCTGTTCGCTAATTAGTTTGCAACAGTGTGGTATCATTCCCGCTTGATCCTTATGGTCGAGCGGCTAGTTCCTGATTAAATTCACTAATTGTACGCATGTTTGTCTTTAATTGCCTTTTCGAATGGTCAATTAATTCGTGAGGAGCCAACTCAGAGTAAATGTAACCATCAGTGCATTGATGAAACAATCATTTCATATGTCCTGAAATGAGTCGAAATTCAGGACGTTACATTATGACCCGCGATTTATGTGGACATCAAATTGATGAATAAAAGATATTCCCAATGCCTATAATGCCAATGCTAACTAAGCTAATAATATTTTGTTTAGAGGTCAATGTCAACTCCTAATTTTCTTATTAAATATGATAATCAAAACTGAGGTGTCAATAATAGTCTATGATATTAATGTCATAGTGAGAATATGAGAAAATTGTCCAAAAAGTCCAAAACTTATTTCACTTTTTCCAATTTAGTCCTAAATCAGTTAATTTTGCTAACTCAGTCTTGACCATTTTCATTTTTGGCCAATTAAGTCATGCCAATTTTGGTCGAAAATTGCCCACGTGGATGCTGGTGGTGCCACATAGGATTGATGATGCCGATATAGACAATTTTTAATAGTATTTTAATAATTTTTTATTTTTCCTCTTTTTTATTTCTTTATGTTTTTGCTTCTTCTTCCTTTTGCACTAGCCACTAGCCATGCTAGGTCAACTAACCTTGCCTACCATAGGCGAGGCACGGTTGGGCGAGGGTGGCCTGGTTAGGGCTTGTCCTTGCCTAGCGTCACCTTCGCTTGGTCAAAGCTCGAGGAGGTAGCTATAGCCTGGGCAAGGGCTAGCCAACGTCCTAGGGCAACCTCACTAGATCTAGCCTACACAAGGCTAACCTTTGTTTTGTCTCACTTAGGCGAGGGCGAGGCTAGTCGACCTGGCATGGCCAGTGGATGGCTACTAGCAAAAAAAAGAAGAAGAAGAAGCAAAAAAAAAAAAAAACAGAGAAAAAAATATTAAATATTAAAATATTATTCAAAATTATTCACGTCGCAGACTGGTAGTCCTACGTGGCATCGCGGGGATCCATGTCAGCGATTTCCAATTAAAATTGGCTGGATAGGGTCAATTGTCAATAAGCGAAAATGTTTATAATTGAATTGATAAAATTGAAAAGTTCATGATAAAGTCTAATAGATTTATAATTTTTTGGACAATGTTCTCAAAGAATATCATATGGGTTTGCCCTTTAGGAAAATAACTAAAGAATTTTCTTGTCCATCATTAGATGAATATATATGATATTTGTTAAGTTATTTCTCAAGTTTGAGCCATGTATGTAATTCGATCCATCCGAAGATTTTGATTTGTTGGAAATCTGGTGTGCATCTTTTATTCTTGTGCAGATCTAGACTATACGGGTGAAGGAAGTTGATCTTTTGTCTTTGACCGGTTTGACTTCTTCGGCTTTCTTAATATTGCGTCCAGTAGGGATACACTCTCTTTGGATTAGTACAAAAGAAATATAAATACAAATATAAATATAAATATAAACATCTGCGTGGGGGCCAAGGGAAGTGAGAGAAAAGGAAAGTAAAAACAAGGGTTTTACTTTTTTTCCCTCTTGCCTGCAGTAGCCGCATATAAAAAAGAAAAATAAAAAGAAATTGAATTATCTATTTATAAACACGTTAGATTCATGTATAATTTAAGTGTGAGTGATTAAAAATTTAATTTTCTTATTATAATGAATTATTTGCTGCTATTGGCTTTGCCTATGAATGTAGGTACCTACACTCAGACTGAATCATATAGATTTATGTCTTCTTTTGTTCCTTATTTATTTCATCGGTAATTTTGCGGTAATTTTGCCTCGACTAAAATTTCAAGATCTGGTTTTTTCCGTACTAATCTTATGACAATATGACATTAAACAGTAGATAATGGTAGTTAAGAGGGTGAATACAAATGCCATCTTATAATTCAATTTCTACGAATTATCTCATCTTGAGATTATGTACTTTTATTACCTAAAATAACTCAAATCAAATCATCCTTTATTATTTTCATTTTCTTGTGGTACACATATGGAAATGCATCCCCTTTTTGCCTGTTACATGTACAGAAAACCCCAACATTGTTTTCAATCTCAAACTTTCACAAAGTTATATTACATACTCTACAAAATTCATGTACCAAACACATATATAATCCCCTAAATTACTCATATATTCCAATTGTATTTTAAATCTCTTTCCAAAATGCAACCGGTTAATCTACAGGGAACAAAACAAAATCGATCATTTTGTGTGCTTATCTCTATGATTGTTTTACATGCATACGTGTGTGCTCTTGCGCTAGTATGTTCATGATAATGCATGAGTCATGAAAAATATGTACACATTATTCTTACGTGTATATATTTTATCCGATGTATAAATTAAAATGCTGATATCATTTTTACTGGATCAAGGTCGAGACCTTTAATTGTGATGTTATGCGGGTGCGCACTCTGTCTTAAAATGTAAAGAGAGGCAAAGATGTCAAATGGGCTAAGAGAGAATTTATGTAATTAATGACTTTAGAACACGTATTGCACGCGTTCTATGAAAGTCTTGGTCCTCCTTATGAAACATTAAATGAATGGCACATGCAAAGACCCCTTACATGCACCGAAAATTTTGGGTCAACCTTTGCATCCAATCCTAAATAACCAAGATAGAAGTCGACTCCACGTAGCGTGCAGCCAGCCACGTCGAGCATTACATGCAACTTCGCGGCAACGGCGTCCAGGTGACGATCTCCTTACGTGTGCAATAGCGTCAAAGTGACAATCTCGTTCATACTGTTCTTTCAAAGAAGAGGAAAAGAATAAAAGAAGAGCCTTAA
Organism: Angophora floribunda; assembly: GCA_014182895.1. Lineage (NCBI taxonomy): Eukaryota > Viridiplantae > Streptophyta > Magnoliopsida > Myrtales > Myrtaceae > Angophora > Angophora floribunda. Next base: position 42,038,924 of record CM024709.1, on the reverse strand, counting down.
CGAGGAAGACAAATAGCTGTACGCGTTGAGGTCTGGAAGCAATGGAGCATTTGAGCGATTTACTCGCGTATAAATAAGCAGGTCGCAAGAGCTTTCGTTTTCATCACTCATAACTCGAATCAAGCTCTCGTGGGAGTCTTCACTCAGCCAAATTCGATTAGAAGAATCTCAGCGAGAGACAGCACGAAGGTCGGTACATACTTTGCTTTTGCAGTGAGATGTGTTCTGTTGTATTCTGTGTCTAATGTGGTTTTGTTCCATACATTTATAGAACAAAGTCCTTCACGGCTAATATTTGGTTTTTTCCTTTTTTTATTTCCTGTCATTTCCAGATGCAGATCGTGATGAAGGTCGAGATGAATTGCGGGAAGTGCAGGACCAAGGCATTGCAGATCGCTGCTCAAGCAGACGGTGATTATTTACCCCTACGCCACATAAACCTCGCATTTCGATATTTCTTTCTCTTTGTAGATAGACATGTTGCACATGGATGTTTGTCTCTCCGGCCCAGTTGCTTTTTGAATTAGTCCAAGTTTCTACCCCTTCTCGTTTCGCTAATGCTGAAATACCAAAGCAAACCAAACCATATTGGTCGTCTCTCGGTGCTTTTTGTGGTGCATGATGGAAATCACTGGGATTGATCTGGGCTTTTCTTGTTGCACTTGTAGGTGCAGAATTCGTGGGGTTCGACGAGGAACGTCAGGATGAAGTGGTGGTGATAGGGAGAGGAGTTGATGCTGTGAAGATCGTGGGCGCATTGAGGAAGAAGGTTGGGAAGACGAGGCTGGTAAGCGTGGAGAATTAACCGGCGAAGCCTAAAGCTTGGAACGAGACGGACGTATAGAGTTCAGAAGATTTTTCAGGATTTTCTATTACGCATTCGATGTTCACATAGATCTGATTACTTCTTTTCATGCAAATTCTCGTTCTTCCTGTAGAAAAAGTGAAGTCCGATATATACTGTCAATAACATATTTTGTTATCCATGCATGTATGCTGTTAAAAATCATATATGCTTGCAGTTTGCCTCGTGCTTTGAATTTTTGAGTAATGCAAAATTTGATTATTGGTTACCTGTTATCTATCCTATAAGTATTAATCATTTATTATTGACAAGAGATTGACTAACAAAAATAATTAAGTGAAAGTCGGGGTGAGTAATAATTGTTCATTCAATTGGGAAACTGGTCAGAACTGGCCTTGCTAGTTCAGTTTATGGTCGATTCCCTAGACAACCAAGTAAGTTCATAGGTTGAAAATCTCGAAATAGACAGGATCGGTTCCGTTTCAGGGTTGAGCCTTAAACCCACTGGCTTTACTTGGGACAAAACTGATTAGGTTGGTTTCACGAGAAAACCAATCCTGAACCGATCAACAAATTTTTCTTAGAAAAAATTTGTAGCAAGTTAACAACTTTAAAATAATAAGAGGCTCCCAGGGATATGCAATTGAACTAGGTCACATGCATAGCCTCAGCCCACGTCCATCTCTTTCTAATAATATACAATACAAATTTAAAAGTCAAACTCCTGGCGTTCTCTCTCTCTCTCTCTCTCTCTCTCTCTCTCTCTCTCTCTCTCTACACGTCTCGGATGCGGACCCAAGATAGATTGACACTTCAAACTACAAGTTACTACCAAAAATTGGGTCAATTCCATAAAAAACCATCAACTATAGCTTTAGTCCCAAAAATACCCCAAACTTTTTTTTGTCTCGAAAAAAACCCTCAACTTTTACTTTAGTCCCAAATCTACCATCCGTAAAAAATCACCGTTAACTCCTTTGACGTGGCTTCGCCGACGCCAGAGTCGAGCGAGGCCGGCGAGGGCGGCCCAGTCCTAGGCGACCCTCGCCGTCGTCGGGCGAGGGCCGCCCAGGCTAGATCTGGCTCGGGCGGCCCTCGCCGGCGTCGGGCGAGGGCGGCCCAGTCCTAGGCGACCCTCGCCGTCGTCGGGCGAGGGCCGCCGAGCCGGGATTCGACTCGGGCGGCCCTCGTTCGCTTGCGAGGGTCGCCCTCGCCCGATCCGGCCCGGGCGGCCCTCGCCCGACGCCGGCAAGGGCCGCCCGAGCCTCGCGGGCGAGGGCGCCCTCGCCCGACTCAGGCGAAGGTCGCCCTCGCCAAATCCGGCGAGGGCGAGGGCCGCCAAGCCGATCCGGCGAGGGAGGCCCTTAGCCGGATCTGGCGGCCCTCGCCGACGTCGGGCGAGGGCTGCCCGAGCTGGATTTGGCCCGGGCGGCCCTTGCCCGACGCCGCCGGCGAGGGTCGCCCAGGCCTTGGCCGCCCTCACCCGACGCCAGCGAGGGCCGCCCAGCGACCCTCGCCGGCTTCCTCCATTTAATAAAAAAAAAAAGGGAAATGTGGATTTTTTTTCCACGTCATGTTTTGGGCCGACGTGGAATTGCCATGTCAAAGGATGGGCCGACGTGGAATTGCCACGTCAAAGGAGTTAATGGTGATTTTTTACGGAGGGTAGATTTGGGACTAAAGTAAAAGTTGAGGGTTTTTTTCGAGACAAAAAAAAGTTTGGGGTATTTTTGGGACTAAAGCTATAGTTGAGGGTTTTTTATGGAATTGACCCCACCAAAAATTAAGAATTACAAACTTATTTAAATAGGGAGTTCCAGATTAAAAAAAAAAAAAGACAAGTTGATTCCAATTCAAGGGTAGGGCTAATTCGGTGATTGATTAGAAATTTTCTCGAAACAAGCAGATTTGTAATATTCGGACCATTTACTGTTACTCTTTATATATGAAGGTTTTGAGTACAAACACTTGTTAGGTATTCTGAGTACATATGACCCCTATAAATCACAAGCTTTGATATTGATAGGTCCCCACGTGATTAACCAAAAAAACACTAATACTTGTTAGAAACTAGTATTAACACCTAGAGGGAGGTGAATAGGTGTAGTAGAACTTTATGCGCAAGTAATAACAATCTTTTGCAATCTACAAACTGAAATTAAATAGAAAGAGTAGAGAAGATTGCAAACACAGTTTATAGTGGTTCGGCTTTAGACAAGCCTACGTCCACTCTCCAGGCGATCAGCCAATAGACTGGATTTCACTATATGATCAAAGGTGATTGCACACTCTTGAGTGTTAGCACTTGGTGATGATATGTCTCACAAAGTCACTCTTCTTGGTAATTCACTAGAATCACTCGATTTCGCTCTTTTTCAGACAACTAGTGAAGAATTGAATCAGCCTTGGAATATATTTATCCTCTCTGGTCTCCTAGGTCTCATCCTATCCTTATATACTCTCCAAGTCACACTCGACCGTTGGCTCTTTCCTTGAGAGTTCCGTCTTCCCTTTCCTGGACAGACTTTATAAGGCAAGTCTTTTTGACCATTGAAGGTAGATTGGATCCCCTTGGATTTTGTTCGCCCATACAATCAGAATCCGGGCTTCCATAAGTGTTTCATCCTTCTTTGGAAGTTGTCTGATGATTGATCTTGTTGATCAATATAAATATGGTAAGTGAAAATCATATGACCGTTGGTGATCTGATCCTGTAGTTCCATTCTGAGTCTGCCTAGATTTTCAGTCTGGTATGTTCAGACTTAAAATCTCAGTCTGGTACGGTCAGACTTAAATCTCAGTCTGGTCAAGTCTTTCGTCTGCTTCATCCAGACTCGGAAACTTTCCATCATCTGCATAGCGGCTTGTGCGTCTTTCACTGAGTTACTCAATAAACACATTAGTAGCCTTTTGATTTATTTTGTCATCTTCAAAACATCATAAGGGATTTTCCTAACAATCTCCCCCTTTTTTATGATGACAAAACAATCTCTGAATATGCAATTATGCTTTTAAATATATTGATAAATCAAAGCATCATAAGCACATAATGCAATCTCCAAAATTGAGCAAAAGAATTTATTGAAATAATTGCAGCTCAATATTATGCATTAAATAATATAAATCAATTAGCACATATGCATATACATATTTTCTCCCCCTTTTTGTCATAATCAAAAGGGGATAATAATTAAAAAGGGTGTCACGTGGAGAATAAATTCACATAATATCTTTAAAAATGTATTAGGCATGAAAAACAAACTTTAAAGATATCATGTTGATATGAACATAAAGAATATTCAATATAGCTCATATATATATCAACAAAAATCTGCCAAGGAAAGAAATGAATGATATACTTACCAAATTATGTAGAACACACTTTACCTTTTCTTTCCATAGTAATCATGATCAAGATCAATTCAAAAAAATCTGCCATAATTAATCAATGCTCCCCCTCAATTTGTTGCCTTTTCGAAATGATCACAATTCTCCCCTTTCTTTTTATATACACTTTCTCCCCTGTCCTCATGACAGTATTTACGATAATACTTATCGTAGCTTATGCACGTTGAATAGAATGGCATCCCTTTATTTCCTTTGTAGCAATGACAATTGCACTATTCTCTTGCTTTTGAAATTTGAGGTAGAAGCTTGTTTTCTTCAATCAAACTCGCCTCAAATTTAATCTGCATAAACTTATTAAACTTTCTGCACAAATGCACTGTTATAATATTTCATGTAATATAGAATGCCCTTTCTTGTGAAATAAATTGGATAACATATATGACAATATAAAAATTTCAATTCAAAGCTATCCAACCTTACATATGACACATTAGTGGCCTGCTCAATAATTTATGAAAATTTTGTGCAATGAATAGAATTTCTGAGCCTTAAAAAATTTTCACAATTTTGGATCAAGCTTTCTCAACCTCATATGGAAAGATATTTTGCCACCTGCAAATCCTTGTAAAATAGATAATAATCTTTGCACAATAAAAAAATATTACGCACATACCTTCCTTCAATTTGCGGATCAAATTTGCCCAAGGTATGTATATTTAAAATATACCATTGAATTAAAGATGATCCTTGTTGATCTTCGCCTAAATATGTCCTTTGATTATACCGTGATATGCAGAGACTACAAACGTACTTCCCTTGTATAATTCCCTACAATGAACTCATTTCCTTTTCGGTATCCATGAATTTGGATCCTTTCTTCACGTTAGAGCACAAATAGGAAACTTTCATAAAAATTCAATAATGCTTTCCTATCTTGTATAATATCTTGTAAGACAAATTTTTTTCTTTGCAAAAATATAATAGAATAAGAGAGCATAAAATCCAATCAAATAATCATGATTATCTCTAAGCAGGATATCAAATTAATCACACGTATCAAATTCCAACTCACAAAACTACCAAAAATATATCACACAATTCTTCCTATAATATAACCAATTATAGACTATAATTATTATAAAATCTGAATCAACTGGAGCATAGAAAGAACATTATGCACACACAAAATTCTCACTTCCTTACCTTTATTACCTGCAAGAAAATAATTTATCTTGTCTTCGGTACCCAAATGAATTTGGGTCCATTTCGGTTAGAGGAAGCATCAAATTTCCAATTGATTGACTTGGATTTCTTCCAATCAAGTAGACATTGTTGCTTAAAGTGATTATGATCACCACAATTCGAGTAATTAAAATATTGAGATCCAATAGGCTTCACAAATTGCTTACCAAAATGACTTCGATAATGGTGGATCGAAGGTTTGTGCCGCAACCTCTCCTTTACTTTTGGAAAATCATTATTGATCTCACTTGTAGAATTTTTCTCTCTCAATTTAGAGATATTCTTCAACACTTTCTTATGTTCTGCGCATAACTCTTCAAAAGGATCATCATCATCAAGAATAAGATTTGAACATGTTACCTTGTCTTCTTCAAATTCAATGCCCGCCATTAAGCATAAATCCTCATCATCGCTGGATTCACACTCGATGTCGCTCCACGTTTCGGCTTTCTTTGTGGACTTCTTCCCTTTCGAATTGCTTCTTTTTCTCACAAGGTGTTCAGATTTTTTTATCAACGACCTCATCTCCTCATTGTCATCCTTTTTATCTTCTGGATCTTCATCATTTATACGTTCCGCTTCATAAGATTGCAAAGTTCCAATAAGTTCATCAACAGATAAAGGCGAAATCCTCAACGTCTCGCGAATTGAAGTCTTGACGTTGTTCCAATCCTTCGATAATCCTCTCAAGAGCTTGTTGACCTTCATTGGTCCTGGGATAGATTGTCCTTGATATGCAAGCCCATTTACTATATCAGTAAATCTGCTGAACATATCTCCTATGGACTCCCCCTGTTTCATCTTGAATGATTCATATTGACCAAGTAAAATATTTACTTTGGTCTCTTTTACACGATTAGTCCCTTCATAGGTAACGTGAAACCTATCCCATACTTCCTTCGCTGTTTCACAAGAGGAAATTCGATTATACTCATTAGGAGATAAAACAAAGTAAAGAGAGTAGATAGCCTTTGCATCTAAAGCTTCTCTTTTGTTATCTCTTTTGAGATAGAGTAACAGATGATTGAAGCGTTTCGCCATCCTCTTTTCTAGTAGATGCCGATACAACATTAGGATTGATTCCTTTCTCAACAACATCCCATTCCAACAAATCCTTAGATCTTAGGAATGCCTTCATATTGTTTTTCCAGACATTGTACTCTTTCCCATCAAAGTAAGGTGGTCTGGTGATGCTTCGATCCCTCAATCGGACTGGTGCAAAAATACTAGCCATGAAAGATCTTTAGCTCTGAAGTAATAAACACTTCCAGAAACTGAGCACGAGACTCTGATACCAATTGTTAGAAACTAGTATTAACACCTAGAGGGAGGTGAATAGGTGTAGTAGAACTTTATGCGCAAGTAATAACAATCGTTTGCAATCTACAAACTGAAATTAAATAGAAAGAGTAGAGAAGATTGCAAACACAGTTTATAGTGGTTCGGCTTTAGACAAGCCTACGTCCACTCTCTAGGCGATCAGCTAATAGACTGGATTTCACTATATGATCAAAGGTGATTACACACTCTTGAGTGTTAGCACTTGGTGATGATATGTCTCACAAAGTCACTCTTCTTGGTAATTCACTAGGATCATTCGATTTCGCTCTTTTTCAAACAACTAGTGAATAATTGAATCAGCCTTGGAATATATTTATCCTCTCTGGTCTCCTAGGTCTCATCCTATCCTTATATACTCTCCAAGCCACACTCGACCGTTGGCTCTTTCCTTGAGAGTTCCGTCTTCCCTTTCCAGACAGACTTTATAAGGCAAGTCTTTTTGACCGTTGAAGGTAGATTGGATCCCCTTGGATTCTCGTTCGCCCATACAATCGAATCCGGGCTTCCATAAGTGTTTCATCCTTCTTTGGAAGTTGTCGATGATTGATCTTGTTGATCAATATAAATATGGTAAGTGAAAATCATATGACAGTTGGTGATCGATCCCGTAGTTCCATTCCGAGTCCGCCTAGATTTTCGATGCAGTATGTTCGGACTTAAAATCTCGATGCAGTACGGTCGACTTAAATCTCGCCTGGTCAAGTCTTTCGTCCGCTTCATCCGGACTCAGAAACTTTCCATCATCTGCATAGCGGCTTGTGCGTCTTTCACTTTGAGTTACTCAATAAACACATTAGTAGCCTTTTGATTTATTTTGTTATCTTCAAAACATCATAAGGGATTTTCCTAACAATACTAACCACTTTCCATTCACATATTTTTACGCCTTTTCTAATTAAATCTATATACTTTTAATTCGTCTAATCAAGCCTTACTTTCGCAAATTTTCTAATGATATCCCTTTGACATTAATGTGTCTTATCGTCAGATGATGTTGTACCATGACATGGATTACATCTTCACAATGTAAATATCAACGTATGCATCCGCATTGGCTAGCTTTTATGCACATTGTGCCCCCGCATTGTCTACGTTTAGTAAATTTTCTCCCCCATGTCCAAGTAGGCATCTAGACACTTTATTTGCATCATATCTTGGCGTTGCCCAACAGCCGCATCAGTTGAATTTGGTTGGATTTAATTTACGACCATGGCAAGATTTGAATCCAGGTCCCCATCTCCATGAAATGCTCTAGCTATACCATTTTGCAAAGGACGTCTTGAGGGTGCACGTGAAGCTTTCACTGAGGAGACTTTTCTTAAGTCAACTTTAAATTAATCTGCAGAACTAGAAGTTCGCCGGGCCTTTACGCTCTCGATCGGACCAAATCAAGAGGGCACATGACTATAGAGAACGTCAAATTGAAGATTTTGTACATTCATAGAAACGAAATTGCCCTAGTGAAGAAGCCAGCTAGCTGTACGAATATCTCCCAGTTCAGATCGTATAAGAAGCACTGTACACGGGGAGAGTCAACCACAGAGAAGTCCACCATGAGTCTGGAAAATTGTAGAGTTGGAATGCTCAATCAATTAAGTGTTTCCCGATCTGAAATTACACCCAAAATGGATGTAAAAGTGCTATATCACAGTATCTTTATAGAAAACTCATTTTTAAAACTCATTAAAAGAGAACGCTAACAATTCTTTTAATTGCTTTAAAATGTAATATCTGAGCAAAATAACCCACAAGCGACTACGGACGAAGTGCATGATGCAAGATCAAACTCCACCAAATTTTAGACTTAATCGAATTAGCTTGGAGACAAAGTCCAATTCAGACTTCGCGTAAACAACGACACATCCGCACTATGCACAACATGGGCAGAGCTACATTCTCAAATTCAGGAGGGGCTAAAGACGAAAATCAAGATATAATATAATGATAAAGATTGAGTTGACCGGGAAAAGTGTCGAAAAAATCCTAAACCTTTTGCATTAATGCCAATTTAGTCATAAACCTTTTATTAGTGTCAATTTAGTCTTAAAACTTTTGACTTGGTGCCAATTTAATCATAAAATTTTTATTGGTGCCGATTTAGTTCTAAAATTCTTGACTCCATGCTAATTTAGTTCTAAAACTTTTAGCTTAGTGCTAATTCGGTTATTCTAGCTAATTTTGACTGGATTTGGTTGACATGGATGCTAGTCTGTTGACATGGCATGACCGGTGGCTGACATGGATAACTTTTAATATTTTTTCGAATTATTTATTTATTTATTTTCTTTCATTTTATTTTTTTTATTATTACTTTTTTCCCCTATTCTTCTCATTCCTCTGGCCAATTGCCTAGCCAAAGGTGAGGGCCAATGAGGTCGACCTCTACCTCATTGGCCTTCGGCGTGCCTAGCGCAGCCTCGCGTCAAGTGGGCAAAGGCTCACCTTCGCTGACCATGAGCAAGGCCCAACCTAGTCAAATCCGACAAGGTCAAGCCTTGCCCAGCCATTAGCAAGGCTCAAGCCATTGTAGGCGCAACCTTGCGGCCTCTGGTGACGACTTGAGCCCTTGCTAGGGGTGAGGCAAGAGGCTCGACCCTTGCTAGATCTGGCGAGGGTGAGCCTTGGTTGCCCTCATGGTCGTTGGCGAACAAGGCTTGCCAGTCCTTGCCTCTAGTCAACGATCGGTTGGAGGAAGGAGGAGTATAAGAAAAAGAAGAGAAAAGAAATGGAAAAATGAAAGAAAATAAATAAATAAATAAATAATTCAAAAAAATATTAAAGTATTATTAAAAGTTGCTCATGTCAGCTGGCCATGCCATGTCATCGACTGATGTCCACGTCAGCAAAATCAGGTCAAAATTAGTCGAAGGGGCATGTTGACACTTAAATTTTGACGATTTGTTTTAGCATTTATTAACTACATTGGAAAGTTAGAGATTAGTTTCTAATCTCTTAACAAAAAAATTCTTTCATTAAAGTTACATTGCATATAGACATTAGGAGCATTTGCATCACTAGTTTTAAAATTAATTAAATAAAAAAAATCAAGAAAAAAAAGGGGGTGGGTCCGAGCCAAGGTTGGGCCTACCCGGCCCCTTTTCCCTTCTTCTTTTCATCCCCGCATGGGCTCGGCCCACCTTCCTCTCCCCTTTGCCTCGGCCCGGCCCTCTCGGCCTTCTTTTTGCTCGTTTCTTCTCCACGCGCAAGAACCTGCAGAAGAGAAATAAAAAAGCGGCAGCAGCAGGTCAGCAAGGGGGGCAGCAGCAAAGCAACAGCAGGAAGTCAGCAGAGAGGGGCAGAAGGAAGGCAACAGCAGCAAGTCAGCAGAAGGAGTGATGAAAGAGGGCCTGGAAAACCGAGAAAAAAGGGAGAAAACGGACGGAGAGCCGAGGGGAAAGAGAGCAAGAGAAAGTCTTTGAACAAAAACCAGATCTGAGGGTGAGAGGACGCCAGGAGAGACCGAGAACGGAGAGAACGAGCAGGGACTGAGACAGAAAAACAAAAAAAAAGGAGGGGGCAGAGAAGAAGAATGGAAACGAGCAGGAGATAGAGAGAGAGACCGGAGACAAGAGAGAGAGTGAACCAAAGGGAGAAGGCGAGCTCGAGGGGTTAGCCGTCGCCGGAGGACCGCCCACCGCCGTTGTCTCCGCAGCCCTCCCCGAACCAGGTAAGTTCGGCTTCGTTCTTGCTCCGTTTTAGGCGCACCGGGCCGGAGCTCGCGGCCGTCCGGCTCGCGCAAGCTCCGACCCTCGTCGCCCTTGCATTTTGTTCCCACGCTCCTTATATGTCCCGTCCGCGGACCCCTAAAGCACGTTCGAGGCTCGGTTGAGCCGGAAACCTTTGATTTTGGTAGTGCCCGTTAACTGTTCGATGAAATGCCTCAATGAAAAACTCGAACTCAATCTTCGACCGGAGCTCGGCTCTTGGTTTTTCTGCGTTGTTAGGGGATACACTGCTGTTGTGCACTGCTTTAGGCATTTTCTTGGCTTTCCGGTGGGTTATCTCGAGCTAGGGTGCGTCGGTCTAGCCGTGTGGGCCTCGCCGGCGTTAATCCGGCGACTTCGAATGCCGGCCAGTTAGTGGCCGACGGAGCTCGGCGTCCGTCGGACTGAACGACCGACGCCGGGCGATGGGTTGGCGACACCCCCAAAAGCCGGTGCGGGCTCATCGTGCGTGGAGGCGGGGCTTCGGCGAAGGGAGTCGCGGGTCTTCGAGCGGGCGTCTGCAGCGTCGGCCGTGCATGGGGGAGGCATGCAAACGTGAAGCAGAAAGAGAACAGGAAGAGGAAGACCAGAAATAGAATAAAAAACATTAAAAACAAAAAATAAAAAAAGATTAAAGAAAAGAAAAAAAGGCAAAAAAAAAATAAAATAGGGGCAAGGAGATGGGCTTCGCCGCGGGCCCGCTTCCGTTGGGCTGAATTTGTCGCGGACCGGGTTTTGGTCCGGGTCAGTTTAGTAGGGCCGGGTCTCTTGACCCGGTCCGAATTATCTTTTTTTTTTTTTTTAAAAAAAAATATAAAAAAATCGATAATTCAGAAAATCATAAAAAAACATAAAAATATAAAAAATGATAAAAAATTTTCGGAATTTCAGAAAATTCATGGAAAATTCAGAAACCTAAAAAGTTATGAAAAATTTTAAAAAAATGTTTTTATTATTATTTATCTATTAAAAATAGAAAAATAAAAAAATATTGAAAATTCCAAAAAAATCCCAAAAACCCCAAGTTGATTTTAGAGCTTCATAAAAAGCTCTAAAATAATTCTTGGATCAATTTTCTCTTAAAAAGTGTTGGAAAATCATCGGCCTAAGATTGTCTTAAAATCGAACAAGCCTTCCCGCAGGTTTCACCTTAGGGTTTTAATTATCCCGGATCTGATTGCCCTTGAATGCACGCTTATGATGCGATGATTATGGTTTCCTCCTTAGTTTAATTAGGATTTTCATTTATTTATCTCCTAATGCTATGTGTTTATTTTTCCTCGCAATTTATTTAATGCTTTCTTGAATTCTTGATTGTCATATTTTGATGATTGCACCGCGTGATCACCTCACATGTTAGTGGTTAATTCTAAAATCAATCCGAACTGCTTGACAAAAGTCTTTTGAAATGAACAAGATTAGGTACCGAAAGGGCACTAATTGGTTAATTAGTGTAATCAAGTCCCCGATCCTAGAATCTCTGGTTGCGTAGAAAGTGAGGCACACTCCCTAGCCGACCCCAATAGGCTAGTGGCGACTCCTCATTTGAAGATTTTCATGAACACTCAACGTCAAGCGGGGTATGGGCTTGGGAGAGCCTATGTCTAATGAGGGTCTTGGACCCGCCCTATGGACAATACCCCTAAACCTATTTATTTCTCTTTTCCTTTCTCCCATCGGGACGGAAAAAATAGGTCGCGACAGGACCGAATTGGCTCTAGGTTAAAAGTTTTATGGCTAAATTGGTGTTAAGTTGAAAAGTTTAGAACTAAATTGGCATTAAGTTAAAATGTTTATGTTCAAATTGACACCAATGAAGGATTTATAACTAAATTGGTACCAATGCAAACAATTTAGGACTTTTTTGACACTTTTCCACAATTTGACCTAATGCAAAATGTTAAAGACGAAAAACAATACATTCTTGTCCCTATACTTTTTCTTATAAAAGAGAGATATGGACAAATTTGATAGATATACGGAATCTTCTCACATTGTATCTATCCAATTTTAATAGATATGGAGAATCATGAGTGGTATGGAGAATTTCTTAAATATATAAATAACGTTTTTCATTGTTTCTTATTTTTTTTTTAACGGTGCACAAGCATTGATGCGTGCCCTTTTTGCCAGTTACATGTAGAGCAAACCCGAGCAACATCTTCAATCTCAAACTTTCACTAAAATGTTCCATACCCTACAAGTCCACATCGGCTACAAAAAAGAATGATGGACAAATTCGTAATTTAGAATTTACGCAACAAACTCAGAATTATAATCCCCTAAATCACTCATAAATTCCAATTGAAATGTAAATTCTTTTCCCAACTACTATCGGAGTCATCTATAGTTCAAAAAAAAAATCCGTCATTTTGTGTGCTTATTTATTATTCTTTTACACGCATATGTGTGTGCTTTCGTGCTAGTCTGTACATTATTCTTAAACTAAATCACAACTCTTCACTTAGCCTTATTAGGGTTTGAGTGGAAGGTCATGTGCTCCAAGAAAAAAATCCTTCCCTTATTTATCTCCCTCTAGAATAAATTTCTACACTTCATTTTTAAAACTAAATCACAACTACCGAGAGAGAGGCTGTTTAATATTTTAATACTAAAAAATTGTGCCTTTTTCGCTCCTCATTTAGTTCAAACACTCCCTTTTACGGTGTGTACCATATTACTCTTCGCTTTTTTCCATTTTTAAATGTTATACCCTACATAGTCAAATGTCGGGCCTATGTGGATTCCTTTTTTGAATTTGTTTTTTTATTTTTCTTCCACTTTCCTTCTTCTTATTCTCGCTTTTGAATCATATTGCTGGCACTTCTTCATCTTCCTCTTCCAACACCTCCATGCACACCAACAATTGGCAGTCTCATAGAGCCTCATGAGCTTCCTCTCTACCTTACCATTGCCCCTCACAAACCATTTGCATACTTGGTAGAACCATCCCTATGTCGTCATGATCTTCCTCAAGACCTAATTCTCTACAGCAATCCTTTGACTCTTGTTGTGAATTTTTGAAAATCGGAATAGAATGATCGAGATGGTCAAGCCCATGAACAACGTGAGCAAAAACTTAAACATGAAGATAAAAACTCTGATGCATCTACAAATGGTCACCCAAAAGGATAAAGAGATTGACATTCTCATCAAGGAATCATCACAGGAGACATTGGCATCATCATTCCATAATCAACAAAACCCCTAGATGAAAAAGGAAAGTGGAAGAAAAAGAAGAAACAAATAAAAAAAATCCTTAATAGACCCCACTTTTGACTCTGTGGGTATAGCATGGAAAAACGATGAGTAATATGTTCAGTACATGGTAAAAGGGACTGTTTGAATCAAATGAGGAGTGAAAAAAGCGTGATCCATACTAGACTATGCATTTATATAGAGTTTTGGTTTGTAATTTTTTTTTATAATGTAGTTGAAATTATTTATCTCGCCTCAGCCCAATCAGAATTCGTTGTCCGCAGTTGATGTGAAGAGTGAGATGGGTTCAGTCGGCCATATAACCTTATTCCATTATCTTGGGATGCAAGCAAAGAGAACATATATATGATTACGTAAGGTCTTGGTCCTTATTAAAAACTAAATAAATGGCACATGCAAAAACCAGCACACGCACTGAAATTTTGGGTCAAAGCAATGGAAAGGACAGCTAAAGAACATGACACATCAATGCAAACGTGCATGCAATCCTAAGTTGTCCGAGGAGGGATAATGATCAAGAGAACCTACTGGCTAGAGGTATTTCAAGTTAAATAATGGGATTACCTTAAAAAAATTTCAGCAATGGCGTCAAAGTGACGACAAGCTCGTCGAAATAAATAAGTCATCATCTAATGCACGGGACAACAAAGAACAGTCGATCATCTTTCATCTTCGCGCTGCTACCTGCATGTCTTTCAGAAATTCCTGCTCAAGAAAGTTTGCTTAAGAATTCTTGCCAAAAAGGCTGACGATCTGAGAATATAGTTCTCGTGACTTGTGAACAAGCTTGATTAAGCGAACGCGTTGGTCCTAGTCCTCTTTTAAAAATCTAGAGTTAGGTCTTGTTGCTTAAATCATACTACAATTCATGTGACACTAACATTATAAAGAATAAACATAATATGTGGTTGGGTCAAAAGTAATAAAACTAACACTAAAAAAATTTCGCACTTGGATCAACGATGTACATACGCATTGTTTATTTTTTTTATGAATGTCACCGTCAAATTCATCTTTTTCAATGGAGTTATTTTTCTTTTCTTTTCTTTTTTTGCGCTAGCGAAATTGCAGGGAGGATCTCGAGATGTAAATCCATGCCCCCATCTCCATGAAATGCTCTAGCTAATACCATTGGACAACGGACGTCTAGCTGGAGCAGGGTACAGCTCTCACTAAGTTGACTTCTTTTAAGTCAACTTTAAATTAATCAGCCAGCTAAGGGAAGTCCACCCAGTCGTTCCTCTCACAATCGGACCAATTCAAAAGGCCACTTGACCATGAATGTAGAGAACGTCAAATTGAAGATTTTGCACACTCATACAAACGAATTTTGCCTTAGGGAAGCAGCTAACTAGCTGTAATGCGTTGAAGTCTTTGAAGCACGTCCAAGTTCATATTATATAAGAAGCACTGTAGAATTTCATTTTGTTTTCCTTCGTTTATCTGAGCATAAGCATTTCGCGAATGTGTCTTTTTGGCAGAGAAAGAGAGCAAAGAGTTATTATGACCAGGATAGTTTCATTTATTTATTTTGTGTTTGTGCACGCCTTCCTTTTGCTAATCAATATTCTAAGTCTCTCCGTCATTTTGCAGAAGAAGATTGTGATTAAGCTTGGTTGGGAGGGCCAGAGATACAAGGCATTTCAGATTGCCACTACCGCCGATGGTGACTAACCCACGAAATCATATATCATAGTCAACGTGTCCCATTACACAATTTAGCCCCAAAGAATACTTTTACCATGTCGTAAATATTTAGCATTACTTTGTAAGAAGTACTCTCTACACAAATTGATATCACAAAGACGGCTTTTGTTGTAACAGTTGTTAATTTTGCACACATGTCTTGGACATGATATAAAATTGCTTTTAGAGGAAATAATGTTTTATCAACCATCTTTTTAATACAATATAAGAATCCACATCTTTATGTTGACACATAAATTTTAGCGACCCATTTAGCCATTCATTGCATAGAAACTAAGGATCGATCCTGACTCCCTAACAATAAATATTAATTTGCATAGGTCCACATAAATTGCATTCGAGTTGGTCTGTTCGTTAATTGTCTTGGAATCAGCTCAAAGTGCTAAATTCTGGAAACAGAAATCATGAAAATTGAACTCGAAAATTGCGCAATTTATGTCCGAGATTAAAATGAGCGAGAGGAAAGGTGCGGCTGAATATATATATCCTCACGTGTTTGGTCAACTCTCAAAGGGGAATGCCCAATCAACAGCTCTGAGTGCATTATGGGATCGAGTGAACCGTGAGAAGCAAGGAAGAAAGTGGGTCTTCCAAGAGGAAAAGAGGAGAGAGTTAAAAAAGACAAGGCAAGAGTAAGAATTTGATTGGGTGAAATTTTTAGTGATGAGCAAAAACTTGACTGGCCATCATTGCCTTGCTAAGGACTTATAATCTTGGCCAAGAATGGATGCTTTCATGATAATTTAATGAAAAAACTTGATTTCATAATAATGATGTTACCAAGAGGCATGAGTTGAAAACCAATGCTTTCTTTTCTCTACTTTCTTTCTGTTGAAATATTAACGTGGAAATAATAGTGTCTTCTAATTTAAGTTAATGCGAAAATATTAGAAAAATAAACGAGAAATAATAAAAACAGTAGAAATTTAAATGGTTCGGTTTGACTATTAGTACCTACATCTAAGGGAGAGCACAAGCCCAAAATGTTTACAAATAGATAATTCAATTTAGACGTAAAACTCATAGTACAAATTATAAGGTTTAAGCTCAAAGCAAAATGCTCTTGCATGATTCACTAGAACGTCCATAGGTTCTATCTTTTCTTCGTGCAACACTTGTTTTCCTGAGGGCTTCATTAGGGGTAAGTGGTTCAAAGTTTCATACAAGTTCTATTTGGAACTTGAAATCTATCCACTCGAACAGGTTATTTATTTTTTAGAACCTGAAACCTACATTGCACACCTTAAAACCTAGGATCTACTTTGTCACAGGCTCTAGAGTTAGTTTCAAGTTCTATATAAGTTCTACATATATTATTAATTGAATGATTACAGTGAATCATCATCTTTAATGATTACCATTTGCTACTACAATCAATTAACCACAACTTATATTTGAACACACAAAGAATATAAAACTTTAACAAAGTAAAAGTCTTAGTCATAAAATGAAAGTTCAAACTAGTGGTTTCAAATTATACACTCACCATTGGATGAGAAAACTTATTTTAGGTACTTGGAATCTAGTACTTGCCCATTAAAACAAGTTCCTCAATTTTTGGAATTTGAAACCTACTTTCGATTATTTTAGAACCTAAAACCATATAGGTTTCCACCAGCCTAACTCTTCAATTTTAAGTTTTACTCTAGAACCATACTCACCCCTAGGCTTCACTATGCAAATCTTTCTTGTGTGGCTTGTGTCTCAATGAGAGAAGAATATAGAAAAAACCCTTGCTTTTTGTCCTTTTGTGACAATTACATTTTTACTCCACAAAATAAATAAATATATTTATGTATGTATAATAGATGAGTCTAATCTTTGTCTTGTAGTGCCCCTTTCTTTCTTTTGTGCAGCCAAAAGCAAGTCCAGCAAAGGAGAACTTCTTCATCAGAATTCTAATCCGCTTTGGAAATTGTTTCTCAGCAAATTCAGTTAAACAAATTGATACTTGAATTCAAACTCGAAACATTAATTTAACGCTTTCAAAGCAATAACTTAATAATAGTTAATTAACCATCCGCACATAAAAGAAGATACCAATATGTTATTATGTCAATTATAATCAATTAGGGATATGCACAATTAAAAGAAATATATGAAGCAGGAGATTATGTGCTCTGAGATACATTCTGTCCCTTATCTTCCACTATAATTAATCTCTACACTTTATTCTTAAAACTGAATCCCAACCTATCGAGAGGGAGGTTGTTCGTTATTTAAATACTAAACTGTGCCGTTGTTCAGAATTTTGAATCTTCGTTAACTTTCATTTTTTCATTTTTCAAAAGAAAAATATGTAGTTGAAATTTTTTATTTTGCCTCCACCCAACCAAAAATTCGTGGTTTGTTATTGATGTGAAGAGTGAGATGGGTTCAGTCCACCTTAAATAACTTTCAGCCCAAATCTAAGTATTATGGCCAGGACTGAAGCTACTCCATGTGGCTTAAATCTACATCGCAGCTTCGTGGCAATGGCGTCAAAGTGGCGATCAAGTTCGTGGAAATAGCGTCTTAGAGCTGCAACGCGTCCACGTCTTGAAGCAATGGGGCAGTTGGCTGAACATCTGCTCCGCGTATAAATAAGTGGTCGAAGAAGCTCTCACTTTCATCCCTCATAACTCGAGCTAAGCACTTGTGTGTCTAAACCTCAGCCACATTCGTTCAGAAAAATCTCAGAGAGCGTGACGATTGGAAGGTCTGTATATACTTGCAGTGAGATGGGTTCTTGTGTGTTCTGTCTCTGATATGATTTTGTTTCATGTATCTGCAGATGAAGATCGTGATGAAGGTCCAGATGAAATGCGGGAAATGCAGGATCAAGGCATTGCAGATCGCTTCTCAAGCAGATGGTGATTAATTAACCCTACATCGCATAAACCTCTCATTCCAACATATTTTCGCTTTTCTAGACAGACACTTCTTGCGTTGATATATTTTGGATTTCTCATTTGCCCTCCGGCTCAGTTGCTTTCCGAATTCATCCGAGTTTCTAACTCATCTTTTCACAAAGCGAACCAAACTGGACGGGTCGCCCTTTCGGTGCACTTTGCGGCGCATGATGATGCAAATAACCGGGATTAATCTGATCTTTATCGTTGTACTTGCAGGTGCGGAATCCGTGGCGTTCCACGAAGAGCATCAAGATGAAGTGGTGGTGAAAGGGAAAAGAGTTGATCCTGTGGAGATTGTGGGCGAATTGAGGAAGAAGGTTGGGAAGACGAGGCTGATCAGCGTCGAGAATTAACCGGCGAAGCCTAAAGCTAGAGAATGAGACAGAATACACACGGTTCATAAGATTTTAAAATAATGTTTTAAGCACATGTTACCCTTGGTTGCCACGTGGATTTGATTACTTAGTCAAATAAGTGTGCTCTCGAAGTCATGTGTACCTGTCGTTTACCCTCGTACTTTGAATAATCGAGCTACCGAATTCGTTTATTAATTGCTTCTTCTCTGCCCTTTTTTTATTAATTACTTATTATATGTCACAGTCCGGCTCACAGAAATTATTAGCGGAAGTAAAGGTGGGAAACGATCCCCAGTTAAATCTGGAAACCGGACAAAACCAGTCTTGCTGATTCTAACTTGAAACTAAGTAAGTCGGATTGGTTTCAAGACAGTTCAATTTCTAGGTAAAACCGAATCCGAAATCGACTTTGAAACGCTCATTCATTTCTTTTTAAAAAAAAAATTATTACAAATTAAGAACTTCACAATAATAAAAGCCCTACAAAGACATGCAATTGCCAAGATCATATGCCCACACTTGAGTTCACATACATCACTTACAATTACTAACTCCGACGCCAACTAATGGTAGGCCGATTCTTAAAATTACTAGATTCTAATGTAAATTGTAAAATACAAGCGAATTCAAATATGGTATTGCAAGGGAAAAAAACATGACGGGAGTTAGTTGCCAACTCTAGTGTAAGGCTAGTTTGGTGCTTGATTACAAATTTTCTAGAACTAGTCCCTTTGTCTAGTTCTTGATTCTAGCTCTGGATCAGAATTGCCCAAGCTATACTCATTCATAAGTGGAAAGAGTGTAAAGAATCGATTTTACCTCGAGATCATGATCAATAATCTTCGCTATAAAAGAAAATCCAATAATTAGGTATTGGACCTAGGACTAAAAACCTAGATGATCGGAGAAAGCTCTTTCATGAAAAATATTCTCCAACTACAAAATAATGAATAAGTGGACCATAACAGTCAAACCATTGTTGTTACTCTTTATTTATTAGGTTAAGCATGGAAAATTCTTAGGTATTATGAATTATGTGACTTTGAGGGGTCTCCACATGATAAAGAAAAATTTGGATGATCCCGATGTAGCGAGCCCAAGCTCACTGGCACTGTTAGGATGCCGTGGACCCGATGCAAGCTCGGGCTCACTGTACTTGGTGCACCCAAATATATTTCCACGTGACCTAAGGGCTAGGGGTCCATGGGAAAAAGTCAAAGTCATACAAAAGGTGGTGAATTCTCATGAATGCTAGCCGAAAAGGCTGATGATGGAGAGTCTTCACATCTTGTGAACGTGCTTGATTAAGCCAACGTGTTAATGAAGGTCTTAGTCCTCTTTTAAATACAAAATTAGGTGTTTGTTGCTTTAATCACACTACAATTTCACGTAGCACCAATACTATACAATTTCACATAGCACCAATACTATCTACTGCATTCAGGGAATCTACATAATATATGGTTGGATCAAAAGAATTACTTTTTGTCCATGTGCTTTCGTGACTTTTTCTAATTAATTTTATATACTTTTTGTTTTATATAACTAAAAAAATATTCACAAATTTCCTAATTAAGTCCCTTCGACATTAAATTTATCTCCTTGATTGCTAGACAACGTTGTCTATGGTGGCTAAATTTTATTTACATCATACTCGAGTGAAGTATATTATCAGTGCATTAATTTGTATACGGTACTTACTTTAGTGCCATAACTTTTCAGCAACTCACATAAGTACCAATTTTTTTGAAAAACGACTTATTCAATGCTATTGCCAATCTATTTGGCTAGAAATCCTACCTGGATTTTTTTTGTTAATATTTTTAGTTGATGTAGCTTGCCGAAACACGTGAATGCTGAACGACATCATTTAACCAACTTTTCATGAATCACTAAGGTGCCAAATTTTTTCAAAAATGACTTTTTAGTCTTATACTAAAAAAATTGTTTTTCATAAAATTTGGCATTGAAAAAATCATTTTTCAAAAAATTCGACATTTAAAGGATCTGCAAAAAGTTGGTTAAATAAAGTTTTTTTTTTTTTTGGTAAAGGTAAGTATTATAGATGATTTTTAACCAACAACTATACAAGAGGTGAGACTTGGCCCTAACCCACACTTAACAGGACAACATATCGCTAGAGTGAGGGGGGCTAGGATCACAAAAGAAAGCAACAAGTACAATTATAAGGAGGCACGATTAGCAAGTGCCAACCCTCGAACATAGACCTATCCAAAAATATTTGGGTCTATGCCCAAGCTACATTGCAATCTCCTATTTCTCGGGGAGTCAGCTACAGTTTTGAATAAAATAGCTTTATTCTTGACTGCTTTGGTAAGGTGCTGTTTCATGGCAGGCACAAAAAGATTAGAGGATTGGAATGTTATATCATTCCTAGTCTTCCAAATCACATAGCAAAGTGCACCGAAGGAGAACCTAGTGATGTCAACATAAAAGCCACTACCTGAAAGAGTGTTGCTCACCCATCGAAAATTTTCCACCCAAGATCAGTTACACCAGGGGAGATTGCATTTTGTAGCCCAAAAAGTAGCAAGGGAGTTGGAAACGTGGTAGTCAAAGAAAAGATGATAAATAGAATCTAGCCTAGCATTACATAAAGCACAATGAACCAAAGGCAGTCTATCGTGAGACATGAGGAAAGTCTGGGTTGGGAGTCGGTTCCGAGATATCAGCCAGAGGAGGAATTGGTGACGAGGAGCTATCACCTTGTTCTGCACGAAGGAGGCCCATAGGGCCGGCGCCACTTTCCTACGAATGGTTGACCAAGCAGACGTAGTAGTAAATGTGCTAAAAGGATGCATCATACGTTCAATGTCACGTCAGCTAAAATTTTTAATTAAAAAGCCATCGTATTAATTTTGGTTGGAATATCTTGTCGAAGGCACTTAAATGATATTTTTTCCTTCGATTTTGATACTTAAGTAAGCCGACAAGAAGTTGTGGTACTAAAATAAGTGCCGTACACAAGAAGGCACTTATAGTGTACTTCCCCCCGTCATACTCTGACATAGTCTACGTTGGCTGGATTTTGTCACCTGCCACCAAGTGGGCATCGGCATACTCTATCTACATTATATTTGGCATCGTCCAACAATTACATCAGTTAAAATTACTCGGACTTGATATTCGAGGATCTTGAGATGTAAATCCAAGCCCCCATCTCCGTGAAATGCTCTTATATCATTGTGCAATGGACGTCTTGCTGGAGCACTCTCACTAAGAAGACTTCTTTCAAGTCAACTTTAGATTAACCAGCTAGCTAACGGAAGTCCACCGAGTCGTTCCTCTCTCAATCGGACTAAATCAAAAGGCCACATGACCTTGATGTGGAGAACGTCAAATTGAAGATTTTGCACATTCATACAAACGAATTTTGCCTTAGGGAAGCAGCTAACTAGCTGTAACATGTCGAAGTCTTAGAATCACGTCCGAGTTCATATTATATAAGAAGCACTGCAGAGCTTCATTCTATATTTCCTCGTTCATCTGAGAATAAGCATTTCACCGATTGTGTATTTCGCCGGTAGTACTTGTGCTAAATTGCAGTATAGTTGATAGTTTTTATTTATTTACGTATTTTGTGTTTGTGCACGCATTACTTATTTGCTAATCAATGTTCTAAGCTTTCTCCAATATTTTGCAGAAGAAGAACGTGAAAGATTGTTCTGATGGCCAGAAATTCAAGACCGAGGCATGTCAGAATGCAGCTAGAGCCGGTAATGAAACCCTAGAAATCACATATCATAGTCACCGTACCCACTGAACAATTTAACCCCAAAAAATATTTTTATTATGTCATAAATATTTAACAATACTTAGCAAGAAGCCTGGTATCAGATAGACAGCTTTTGTCGTAACAATTTTTAAATTTGCGCATATGTTTTCGACACAATATGAAACTGCTCTAGTCATTCATTATGTAGAAAATCAGGGATCAAACCCTGACCCCTAAACCAAAAAAGATAATTTGCATAGGTCCATGCAAATTGGATTCGAGACAGTCAGTTCGTTATGCCTTGAATTCAGCTCAAAGTGATAAATTATGGAAAGGAAAATCATGAAAATTGAACCCAAACATTGAGCAATATACGTCCGAGATTAAAATGAGAAAGAGGAAAGTTGCGGCTGAATATATATCCTCACGTGTTTGGTCAACTCTCAAAGGAGAATGCCCAATCAACAGCGCATTATGGGATTGGGTGAACCGTGCGAAGGAAAGGAAGAAAGTGGGACTTCCAAGAGCAGAAAAGGATAAAGTAAAAAAAAAGAAAAAGAAAAAGGCAAGAATAAGAATTTGATTGGGCGAAATTTTTAGTGATGAGCAAAGGAAACCAAGAATATTCCGGCTAAGTGGGCGGAGAGTCTTCGTCCTCTTTTAAAAATCTAAAATTAGGTTTTTGTTGCTTTAGTCACACTACAATTTCATGTAACACTAATACTATAATAATGCATGCTGAAAATAGACATAACATGCTACTTTTTGGTGCATGAATGTATGGGCTGTAGGGAGAATTATCAAAATATTCATTAACCCAACGTACAACTGTCAAAGTTCAGTTACGAATATTTCACTTGTGTCAATTTAGTTTTCAATTTTTTGATGATTTGTCAATTTAGTCCTAAACATTTACTTGTGTTAATTTATTCTTTAATCTTTTAATGATTCGTTAATTTAGTTCTGAATCTTTTGATAATTTGCCAATTTAGCTACTCCAATTGATTTTAATAAGAAATTGCTAATGTGGCAATCTATTTTGCACCACCATCCTACATGGCACAACCATTGCTAATTGGACCACTATGTTAGTGATTTCTTACCATTTATTAAATTGGTAAATCATCAAAAGATATAGGACTAAATTAGCCATTGTATAATAGGTTTAATAATTTTTGGACAATTTGCCCATAAGCTGTGATTTCATTCTCAAGGTCAATTGTATGTTTACATAATTGCCATTAAACTCAACTTCTTCATGAGTGGGTTCGAATCTTCACTTTTTTATATGAGAAGGGGAAGGTGGAGGGTTCGAATCCCTACATTCTTAGAAGAGTTGGGGTGGGATGTGGCATAGTGGCGCTATATTTTATTCTAGGTATGGCTAGCCAGAATGGCGTTTAATTTAGGAGTAGATTTTGACTCCCATGCTCTGCAAAAAAGCATAACAAAAGTCATTAGAATAGGAATAAAGTAGGACTGACTAAGAAAAAGAAAATTAAGTTTTTTTTTTTTTTCGGTACTAGAAAAAAGAGATTATTTCTATTGAAGACCATGGAGGAGGAGCTCTCTCTCTCTCTCTGTGAAATTCCTGCTCAGGGAAGTTTGCTCCATGGAATAATTCATAGTCATATAAAGGTCATGAATTCTTAAGAATTCTTGCCAACAAGGCTGACGATCGAAATATATAATTTTTATAATTTGTGAACGAGCTTAAGTGAACACGTTAAGGAAGGTCTTATTCCTCTTTCAAAAATCTTAAATTAAGTATATATTGCTTTAATCATACTACAATTTCATGTAAATTAACAAATGCACAGTTGGGTGAAAAGTAATAACTCTTAACTATTTTTCCCAATTGGATCAACCTTGTACACAAACTCTTTTTTCTTTTTCTTTTTTTTATGAATGTTGCCATTAAACTCATCTTTTTCAATGAAGGTTTTTTTTTGTTACTGGCGAATTTGCATGTCGGATCTCGAGATGTAAATCCATGTCCCCAACTCCATGAAATGCTCTAGCTAACACCATTGTGCAAACGGATGTCTTGGCGGTGGACGTGAAGCTCTCACTAATGAGGCTTCCTTTTAGTCAACTTCAAATTTATCAGTTAGCTATCGGAAGTAAACCGAGTCGTTGCGTTCTCAATCGGACCAAATCAAAAGGCCACATGACCATGACGCAGGGAGCGTCAAATTGAAGATTTTGCACATTCATACAAACGAATTTTGCCTTAGGAAAGCAGCTAACTAGCTGTAACGCGTCCATGTCTTAGAGGCACGAATTCCTTCGTGTTCATACTATATAAGGAGCACTGCAGAGCTTCACTCTATATTTCCTCGTTCATCTTAGCATAAGCAACTCCAAAATGTGTCTTTTCGGCAGAGAAAGAGATCACGGAGACAACATGACCAGGGTTAGTACCTGTGCTGACTTATTCTCCTAGTTTTCATTTACTTATTTTGTGTTTGTGTGCACATTCATCGTTTGATAATCCATGTTCTAAGTTTTCTCAATCATTTTCCAGAAGAAGATTGTGATTAAGCTTGGTTTGGAGGGCCAGAGACACAAGCCCAAGGCACTTGAGATTGCAACTACAGCCGCTGGTGACAAACCCTTGAAAATCATGTATCATAGTTAACATACCAAATTACACATTTTAACACCAATTTTTTTTTATCGTGTCATAAATATTTAATATTACTTTGCATGAAATATTCTTTACACAAATTGGTATTGGAAAGACAGTTTTTGTCATAACGATTTTTAATTTTGTGAATTTATCTTCCACGTGATATAACATTGCTTTTAGGGGGAACATTTTTTTATTGATGATCTTTCCTAATACTATGTAAGAATCCACGTCTTTAAATTATAGATCTGTGTGGAGCTAATTTAGAACGCTTCTATGTCATTGTAGGGGCAGCTGAATATGTGGCTTTTGATGAAGAGCGTGAAGACGAGATGGTGGTGAAAGGGAAAGTTGATGCAGCGAAAATTGTAAGAAAATTAAGGAAGAAAGTTGGAAAGTCAACCAAGTTATTAAGCGTTGAAGATCTTGTGGATTGATTAATATAACCAAAAGCTAAAACCAGCATGGAAGACATTGTCCTGGATTTTTTTTTGTCGCAATGAAGATACTTTCATTAAACTAAATCCAAAGGTGGATTACAAGTACCGAATTCTAAACTTAAGATTGACAATAGGGATTGTGAGGGGCTAGTGACCCAATTCGATGGAAGTGTACTTGAACGGTGGGCTTTAACAACCTAGTCGGTGGCCCGGTTTAGTTCTCTCGATTTAAAAAAGAGACCTTACTTTTCTAGCACGTACTTTATTGCTTTGTTCTTCGTGAACTACTTTATCGGTCGTGCGTGTGTATTTGTACTCTAAGCCTATGTCCTTTGGTCGCTTGGATTTGTCTTTATACCCACATTTTAGATGGCGCTTTTCTTTTTTTTACGGATTAATTTCTTTAGTCCATCCTTCTAAATAACATCTCCTCTTTCGTCCGCTTTTAATGATTATGTACATGAGCATAGCTTCTTCTACTTCTTCTTCTTTTTTTTTTTTTTTTTTTTTTTGCCTTTCATGGTTGTGTGTGGTGTGAAATAGCTATGTGACTAACAAAATTTGCAATTGAATATGCAAGAGGAGAAATTACTAGAGAAAATTAACAATGATCAATAAGGGCAGTGGATATTTATTTGGTTAGGTCTAAATATCGATAACTATTTTAGGAAAAGAGTTGGCTACAAATATATCTATTGGCTGCATTTTGTGGGCCAAATAAAACTCCAAATATGATAACTTTTATCCTATCCAGTGTTTGGAGTTATGCGAAATCTGGATATAACCGGATATAGCCCAGATATAGTTTGGATAAAAAAAAATTCTGCATAGGGGATGGGATAGACCCGGATAAGATATGTGAAATCTAAAACAAAAAAATTAAAAAGAAAACTAAATTTCAAAATCTGGGCAAAAGCTTATGCTATCCCTGCAACTTTTGCCCTCTGTTCCCATCATCTTTCTCCCTCTTCTTCTTCGACCTGTTTCTACTTTGTTCACATTCATGACTCACCCCATCACACGAAACACAGCATCACAAGGTCGAGATTGTCCAAGACGAACTTGACAATTCTAAGGGGTCTTCACCATATGTATGACTATTACCGGAAGTAAGGATGTAGGACTCCAACGTCACGGCTTGGGTATCCGGTGGAGGACACGCAGTTGAAGAGCAGACCAAAACAGGTGATTTTAGGTCCATCCTAGTGGTAGCGGTTTTAGGCGATGCCAAGCAACGTTAATAAATCATGAAGGTTTGAAATGGCTCCGAAGCTTCGGAAGCGTTTAAATGAAGATTTGGCCTAGAAAGACAAGCGCTTGTCCCACATGCATGGAGAGCTCCGAAAACAAGTACACTGTCGATTAAGGTTTTCCAAAGACGGCATCGCGACTAACGGTGCTCGTCTGGTTGTTGGTAGGGGTCACGACGTGACAGCAGACGCCTAGGTGGCGGTAGACGCCGTGGGTAATCGTGGGGGAGCAAAGGGAAGAAGTTGGGGACGATCCCCCATATATGAGCCTGTGTCTTTGATTCCTTTTTTTTTTTTTCACTGTTCTTATTATGCCCCTCAAGCTCTTGTTTACAAATTGATATTTCGACTTGATAAAGTTATAATTAACATCAATGAATAGTTGGTGTCGATGGACTTAGAGATGCAGTGGCCTTCTCTTGTGATGGCCCACACATGAGGTGTTTTCACTCATCGAATGGATTACGAGAGAGAGGAGCTTTGTCTGGTCGTTATAGAAAGAGTGAAGATGTGAAGAGTGGAGAAGGTATAGAAAGAAGCCCTATCAAATAGAGATTTTTTCTTTCAACCATATTTTGATTGTTAATACGATATATAAGGATCACTACTACAAATAGTACTACACCCTTGATCGCTATTTCAGAACCATACGTGAGATTAATCAACAAAACCGCCAAGATAAAAAAGAAGAAGGTACAAATAAAAACAAATCCCAAATAAGCCCCACTTTTGAGTCTGGGTATAATATGGAAAAAGCATTGGGTAATATGGTCAGTACATTGTAAAAATGAGTGTTTGAGCTAAATTAGGAGTGGAAAAAGCACAACCTATACTAAACTATGTCATTGTTTAGAATTTAAGATCTTTGTAATTTTTTTCAGAAAAAAATATGTAATTAAAATTATTTATCTCGCCTCAATCCAATCAAAATTCGTGGTCCGCAATTGGTGGGAAGAGTGAGATGGGTTCGATCGACCATACAACCGTATTCCTTTATCTTGGGATGCAAGCAAAGAAAATATATATGTGCGCGCGCTCTTAAGGTCTTGGTCCTTCTTATTAAAAACTAAATAAATGGCACATGCAAAAACCGGCGCACGCACTGAAATTTCGGGTCAAAGCAATGGAAAGGACAGCTAAAGAACATGACACATCAATGCGAACATGCATGCAACCCTAAGTTGTCCGAAGAGGAAGGATAATGATCAAGAGAAACTACTGGCTAGAGGTATTTCAAGTTAAATAATGGGATTACCTTAAAAAAATTTCAGCAATGGCGTCAAAGTGACGACAAGTTCGTCGAAATAAATAAGTCATCATCTAGTGCACGGGACAACAAAGAACAGTCGATCATCGTTCATTCGCTGCTCCCTGCATGTCTTTCAGAAATTCCCGCTCAAGAAAGTTTGCTTAAGAATTCTTGCCAAAAAGGCTGACGATCGAGTATTGTGAACACGCTTAATTAAGCGAATGCGTTAATAAAGATCTTAGTCCTCTTCTAAAAATCCAAAATTAGGTCTTTGTTGCTTAAATCATACTACAATTCACGTGACACTAACACTTTAGGACTGCATACAAAGAATAAACATAATATGCGTTTGGGTCAAAAGTAATAACACTAACACTAACTAATTATCACAATTGGATCAACGCTGTACATACGCAATTTTTTTTTTTTTTATGAATATTGCCGTCAAATTCATCCTTTTCAATGGAGTTATTTATTTATTTTTTGTACTAGAGAAATTGCATGGAGGATCTCGAGATGTAAAGCCATGCCCCCATCTCCATGAAATGCTCTAGCTAACACCATTGGACAATGGACGTCTTGCTGGAGCAGGGTAAAGCTCTCACTAAGTTGACTTCTTTTAAGTCAACTTTAAATTAATCAGCCAGCTAAGGGAAGTCCACCCAGTCGTTCCGCTCACAATCGGACCAAATCAAAAGGCCACTTGACCATGATGTAGAGAACGACAAATTGAAGATTTTGCACATTCATACAAACGAATTTTGCCTTAGGGAAGCAGCTAACTAGCTGTAATGCGTCGAAGTCCTTGAAGCACGTCCGAGTTCGGATTATATAAGAAGCAGTGCAAAGTTTCCTTTTGTTTTCCCTCGTTCATCTGAGCATAAGCATTTTGTGAATGTGTCTTTTGGCAGAGAAAAGAGAGCAAAGAGCCAATATAACCAGGATAGTTTTATTTATTTATTTTGTGTTTGTGTACGTCTTCCTTATTTGCTAATCAATATTCTAAGTCTCTCCATCATTTTGCAGAAGAAGATTGTGATTAAGCTTGGTTGGGAGGGCCAGAGATACAATGCATT
Source organism: Angophora floribunda (assembly GCA_014182895.1). Taxonomy (NCBI): domain Eukaryota; kingdom Viridiplantae; phylum Streptophyta; class Magnoliopsida; order Myrtales; family Myrtaceae; genus Angophora; species Angophora floribunda. Next base: position 42,009,925 of record CM024709.1, on the reverse strand, counting down.
TCAGATTGCAACTACCGCTGATGATGACTAATCCTAGAAATCATATATCAGAGTCAACATATCGCATTACACAATTTAGCCCCAAAGAATACTTTTATCATGTCGTAAATATTTAACTTTACTTCATAAGAAGTACTCTCTACACAAATTGATATCCCAAAGATGGCTTTTGTTGTAACAGTTTTTAATTTTGTGCACATGTCTTGGACATAATATAAATTTGCTTTTAGGGGAAATAATGTTTTATGGACGATCTTTTCAATACAATATAAGAATCCACATCTTTATGTTGAGACATAAATTTTAATAACCCATTTAGTTATTCATTGCATAGGAATTAAGGATCGACCCCGACCCCCAAACAAAAAATTTTAATTTGCATAGGTCCACGTAAATTGCATTCGAGTTGGTCCGCTCGTTAATTGTCTTGGAATCAGCTCAAAGTGCTAAATTGTGGAAAGAGAAATCATGAAAATTGAACTTGAAGATTGCGCAATATACGGCCGAAATTAAAATGAGCGAGAGGAAAGTTGTGGCTGAATATATGTATCCTCACGTGTTTGGTCAACTCTCAAAGGGGAATGCCCAATCAACAGCTCTAAGTGCATCATGGGATCGAGTGAACCGTGAGAGGCAACGAAGAAAGTGGGACTTCCAAGAGTAAAAGAGGAAAGAGTAAAAATAAATAAATAAATAAGGCAAGAGTACGATTTTTTTTTGTCAAAATACTTCATAAAATTAACAATAATTAAATAGTCTTTACAACTAAACCCAACTTAGGAGCATCAAGACATAAAAGATCCCACAGAGCTTGGAGGGACGGGTTAACCAAGAAGAAGGAAGAAGATTTAATCGCTGGGCTTTTACGACCCAATCAGCCACCTTATTTGTGGATCGGGGACAATGGGCCAAGGAGAGAGATTGATAATGGGCCAGATACTTCTACACTTCTTCTATTACTCCTTGCATCTCCCATCCCATGTGCGTCTTCTGCAGAAGTGCTTCGATTAGGGGTGAGCATGGTCCGGGTTGGGCCGGTCCACCCCCTGACCCTAGGACCAACCCACACAGTGTTAGTCCTCAATTTTTGGGACCTAGGACCGACCCTATTGAGCCTAGGACCGAGGACCGGACCGACCCAATGGGTTCGGTCCGGTTCCAGGGTTAACTCGGGACCAATCATTAATTTTTTTCATTTTTTGTATTTCTGAAAAATTAAACCAATTATTTCAAATTACATATTTATCGATACCGTGATTTTAACTAAATTATAAATACTAATACATATTCAACAAATTTAAAATAAGGTAACGATAAAAATTTCACATTTGCTAAAAGTAGGAAACCATAAAACAATTAAGATTGCTTATAGAGCCGCAAGACGAGCGTTGCTTACGAGCGAAAAGAATTTCTAATTAGGACTTTATTTCCTTATGATTTACTCAGAACAAGCAAGGTTAGCGAATAAAGGTGAATGGCACAAGCGTCAAGCGACTAGTGGGGTGAGCATGGCAAGCGAGGTGAGTGTCGAGTGGTGAGCGACCAAAAGTGAGCGAGATGAGTGTCAAGTGGCAAGCGAGGCAAGATTGCTCACGAGTAAAGTTGTTTCTTTCGATTTTACTTGGCAAATTGAATATTAAGAGGATAAAGTAGAAAGAAGGGAGCAAGAGTATTGGAGGAGGATGCCATTTGAATTAGGGTTTACTCTTTAGAATAAATAAAAATATATTATATATAATATAATATATAAGGCCAGGGTTGGTCCGGGTTGGATCAACCCGAAACTCCTAGGACCGAGGACCAACCCGCACGGTATTGGCCTAGGGATGTTAGGACTAAGGACCGACCCAGTCCCCTTGGGAATCGAACCAGGACCAGCAGGGTTGGGCCGGTCCAAGGTCGGTCCAGGGTCAACCTTGGACTGATGCTCACACCCCTAGCTTCAATCAAACTCTCGCAGTCTGACTCCAGTTTGAGCTTGTCTTCTTTCCATTCTAGAAATCATTTCAAAGCTTCGAGCACAGCCATGGCTTCTGTTTGAAACATTGATGCAGCTGGGATTTTCATCGTGAAGCCATCCAGCAGAACTCCCGCTTCATTCCAAAGAACCCCTGCAATTTCACCCTCTGTTTCGCCCTTTGAAAAAGCCCCGTCAACATTGATTTTGCAGGTATGGGTCTTCAGTGGGAGCCATTCCTTTGCTGATTCAGTTTTTTCTGCATAAAGTTTCGAACTTTGGTGGTTCCATTTGCTATAATTACTGATCATCACTTTCACCAATTCGATTAGGGTTTTTGGATCTGAATTTTGTCTTCGGAATACAAAATTGTTTCTCGCTTTCCACATGAACCATAAGAGGGTTGCAATTTCTTCAAAGGTGAGTAAGTTACTTGAGTTTCCAATTTGATCTTGAAGCCATATTTCGATTCTCTTCAGATTTTGATGTGAAATTGGGATATTTATTGTAGGGTCTGTCCATATTGCGTTTGTCCAGTCGCAAAGCAAGAGCAAGTGTTCCACAAATTCCACTTCCTGGTTATATCTTGGGCATGCAGAGGAAGGTATGATTTTTCACTTATAAAGGTTTTCCGTGGTAGGAATCGTATTTTGGCATATACTCCATAGAAAAATTTTAACTTTTGGGGGTGTTTTGATATTCCATATTTGATGCCAAAGTCTACGGAATGGTTGGAAAGATGATGTTGCTTGTAGATTCTGTTGTTGATGATTTGTGGCCCATAGTAAATTATATACATTTTTTATAGAGTACTCTCCCTCTTTTGTTCCCATCCACATTAACTTATCCTGTGTTCCTCAATTGTAGTGGAATAGCTAAAATCTCAGCCATTGTTTGTTCATCGAGGTGTGTTCTGAGTTTCTATTCATCCCATCTTCTCTCCTCTGGAATAATTAACTCCAATACCTTGATAGGATCATTTAGGTTTGCTGGACCCCCTATGACTCCTCTCTTTAGCCATCTATTTTCTCGGATATTAGTGGTTTCCCCTATACCTACTAACCATATAACTGAATTTGAGATTGCCTCTTTTTCCATCAATAAATTTTGACATCCCCAAGAAGGGCGAGAGCCTTTTCCTACTAACTAGAAAGATCTAGTAGGAAAATATAGTCCTTTAAGGATTTGGCACCATAGTGATGTAGGATTCTGGGATAACCTCCATGCCTGCTTTTCGAGCATCGCCTTATTCAGAGATATTAAGTCCTTGAAACCCATACCCCCCTTGTCTTTTCTGGTTTTAAGAACTTCCCATCTTTTCCAGTGGAGCCCTCTTTATGTTTCAGTATTTTTCCACCAAAACGCCGCAATTCGTTTCTCCATCACTTTACATATGAAAACTAGGATTTTAAAAATAGACATTGCGTATTGAGGGAGAGCTTAGATTACAGCTTTTATAAGAATTTCCTTACCCGCCTTCGAAATCAGATTTTCCTTCCAACCCTCCAATTTCTTGCTCACTCTTGCCATAATCCACGAGAACATTTGTTTCTTTGATGTTCCCCAGTCCATAGGAATTCCTAAGTATTTTCCTGTCCTTTCTACTTCTGAAACACGAAGCTCAAAGGCCATATTTCTTCTTAGTGGCTGTGGGCAGTCTAAGCTAAAAGAGATACTGGATTTGTTCAGATTTATAGCTTGCCTAGATGCAAAACAATACTGATTTAACAATATTGCTAAATTTTGGCATTCCGCCACCTTCCCATCTAAGAAAAATATTGAGTCATCAGCAAACATAAGGTGGGACAAAGTTGGGCAGTACCTATTCAGCTTTATTCCCACCAAAGTTCCTTCCTGGACCACCGTTTTCATTAATGATGAAAGTTTGTTAGCCATCGATATGAATAAATAAGGAGAAATGGGATCTCCTTGTTGGATACCTCTCGATGGTTGAAAAAATGGCAATGGTTCGCCATTGAATTGTACACTGAAAGACACCGAGGTGACACAAGTCATTACTCTAGATACCCACCCCATCCTTGAATCCCATCTTCAACAAGCATGCCTGTAGGAAATCTCACTCAACTCGGTCATATGCTTTTTTCATATCTAGTTTCAACATCGCCTGGAATTTCCTCTTTCTGTTTCTTACTCTCAATTGATGTAGCACTTCTTGCACTATCAAAATATTATCCTGGATTTGTCTCCCCCAACAAAAGCAGTTTGTTCAAGAGTAAGAATTTAATTGGGTGAAATTTTTAGTGATGAGCAAAGACTTGACTTGCCATCTTTGCCTTGCTAAGGACTTATAATCTTGGCCAAGAGTGGATGCTTTCATGATAATTTAATGATATAAATTGATTTCATAATAATGATGTTACCGGGATGCACAAGTTGAAAATCAATGCTTTCTTTCTTTGCTTTATTTATGTTGAAATATTAATGCAAAAACTACAGGATCTTACAATTTAAATCAATGAGAAAATGCTATAGAAATAAACTAGAAACAATAATTCAATTTTAAGTGGTTCGATTCGAGTATCGCTACCTACATCTAGAGGAAAGTGCAAACCCAAAGTGTTTAAATGTAAAACTCACAATACAAATTATAAGGTTTAAGTTCAAAAAAAAAAATGCTCTTGCATGATTCACTAGAATGTCCGTACGTTCTATCTTTTCTTCATGTAACACTTGTTTTCATGAGGGCTTCATTAGGGATAACCAGATCCAAGTTCCATATAGGTTCCATCTGAAACTTGGAATCTACCCACTAGAACATATTGTTTATCTTTTGGAGACTGGAACTTATCATGTATACCCTAGAACCTAGAACCTACTCTATCACAGGTTCAAGGATTAGTTCTAGATTTTATCTAGGTTCCATATGTATTATTAGTTGAACGATTACAGTGAATCATCACATTTAATTACTATCTCTTGCTACTACAATCAATTAACTACAACCTATATTTAAACGCGCAAAGAATATGAAACATTAACAAAGTAAAAGTCTCGATCATAAAATGGAAGTTTAACTAGTGGTTCCACATTATAAATTCACTATCGGATGACACAGATCAAGATAAAACACAAAAACTTATTTTAGGTACTTGAAAACTGCTCATTAAAATAAGTTCCTTAATTTTTAAAATTTGAAACCTACCTTATTTACCTTGAAACTTGAAATCATATACGTTCCCACCAATCTAGTTTTTCAATTATAGATTTTACCCTAAAATCATACTCACTCTTGAGCTTCACTATGCAACTCTTTCTTGTGTGGCTTATATCTTAGCGAGAGAATAATATAAAAGAAACCTTTACTTTTGTCCTTTTGTGATGATTACCTTTTACCCAAAATATATATATATATTTGTGTAATAGAAAAGCCCAATCTTTTGTCTCGTGGTGCCCCTTTCTTTCTCTTGTACGGCCATAAGCAAGTCCAGCAAAGAAGAATTTCTCCGCTAGAATTCTAACCCACTTTGAGAATTCTTTTTCAACAAATTCGATTTAACAAATCGATATTTGAATTCAAACCTGAAATAATAATTTAACTTTCAAAGCAATGGCTCAATAATAATTAATTAATCATCTGCACATAAAAGATAACAATATATTATTATTAAAATTATAATCAATTGGGGATATGTAGAATCAAAAGGAATATTTGAAGCGGGAGGTTATGTGTTCCGAGAAAAATTATTTCTCTTATATTTCTCCCACTATAATTAATCTCTACACTTTATTCTTAAAACTGAATCCCAACATATTGAGAGGGAGGTTGTTCGATATTTAAATACTAAATTGTCCCCTTGTTAGAATTTTGAGTGTTCGTTAACTTTTTTCTTTTCAAAAGAAAAATATGTAGTTATAATTATTTATTTTGCCTCCACCCAACCAAAAATTCGTGGTTTGTTATTGGTGGGAAGAGTGAGTATGGATCAGTCCTCCTTAAATAAATTTCAGCCAAAATCTAAGTATTATGGCCAGGACTGAAGTCCGTTCGACGTGGCTTACATCCACACCGCAGCTTCGTGGCAATGGCGTCAAAGTGGCGATCGAGTTCGTGGAAATAGCGTCTAAGAGCTGCAACGCGTCCAGGTCTTGAAGCAATGGAGCAGTTGGGTGAACATCTGCTCGGCGCATAAATAAGTGGTCGAAGAAGCTCTCGCTTTCATCACTCATAACTCGAGCTAAATACTTCCGCGTGTGTCTAAACCTCAGCCTCATTCGATCAGAAAAATCTCAGAAAAAGCGACGATTCGAAGGTCTGTATATACTTGCTTTTGCAGAGAGATGGGTTCTTGTGTATTCTGTCTCTGATATGATTTTGTTTCATGCATCTACAGATGAAGATCGTGATGAAGGTCCAGATGAAATGCGGGAAGTGCAGGACCAAGGCATTGCAGATCGCTTCTCAAGCAGATGGTGATTAATTAACCCTACATCGCATAAACCTCTTATTCCGACATATTTTCGCTTTTACAGACAGACACTTCTTGCGTTGATATATTTCGGAATTCTTATTCGCCCTCCGGCTCAGTTGCTTTCCGAATTCATCCAAGTTTCTAACTCCTCTCTCAAAAAGCTAACGAAACTGAACAGGTCGTCCTTTCGGTGCACTTTGCGGCGTATGATGATGCAAATAACTGGGATTAATCTGATCTTTATCGTCGTACTTGCAGGTGCGGAATCCGTGGCGTTCCACGAAGAGCGTCAAGATGAAGTGGTGGTGAAAGGAAAAGAGTTGATCCTGTGGAGATTGTGGGCGAATTGAGGAAGAAGGTTGGGAAGACGAGGCTGATCAGCGTCGAGAATTAACCGGCGAAGCCTAAAGCTAGAGAATGAGACAGAATACACACAGTTCATAAGATTTTAAAATAATGTTTTAAGCACATGTTACCCTTGGTTGTCACGTGGATTTGATTACTTAGTCAAGTAAGTGTGTTCTCGAAGTCATGTGTACCTGTCGTTTACCCTCGTACTTTGAATAATCGAGCTACCGAATTCGTTTATTAATTGCTTCTTATTTGCCCTTTTTTATTAATTACTTATTATATGTCACAGTCCGGCTCACAGAAATTATTAGAGGAAGTAAACATGGGAACGATCCCCAGTTAAATCTGGAAACCGGACAAAACCGGTCTTGCTGGTTCTAACTTGAAACTAACCGAGTCGAATCGGTTTCAGGATAGTTCGATTTCTAGGTAAAACCAAATCCGGAATCGACTTTGAACCGCTCATTCATTTCTTTTTTTAAAAAATTATTACAAATTAAAAACTTCACAATAATAAAAGCCCTACAAAGACATGCAATTGCCAAGATCATATGCCCACACTTGAGTTCACATCCATCGCTTACAATTACTATCTCGAATGCCAACTAATGGTAGAACGATTCTTAAAATTACTAGCTTCTAACGTAAATTGTAAATTACAAACGAATTTAAATATGGTATTGCAAGGGGAAAAAAAAACATGACCGGAGTTAGTTGCCAACTCCAATGTAAGGCTAGTTTGGTGCTTGATTACAAATTTTCTAGAACTAGTCCCTTTGTCTAGTTCTTGATTCTAGCTCTGGATCAGAATTGCCCAAGCCATACTCTTTCATAAGTGGAAGGAGTGTAAAGAATCAATTTTACCTCATGATCAATAATCTTCGCCATAAAAGAAAATCCAATTATTAGTTATTGGACCTAGGACTAAAAACCTAGATGATCGAAGAAAGTTCTATCATGAAAAATATTCTCCAACTACAAAATAATTGTCATGAATAAGTGGATCCATAACAGTCAAACCATTGTTGTTACTCTTTATTTATTAGGTTAAGCATGGAAAATTCTTAGGTATTATGAATCATGTGACTTTGAGGAGTCTCCACATGATAAAGAAAAATTTGGATGATCCCGATGTAGCGAGCCCAATCTCACTGGCACTGTTGGATGCCGTGGACCCGATGCAAGCTCGGGCTCACTGCACTTGGTGCGCCCAAATATATTTCCACATGACCTAAGGGCTAGGGGTCCATGGGAAAAAGTCAAATTCATATAAAAGGTGGTGAATTCTCATGAATGCTAGCCGAAAAGGCTGATGATGGAGAGTCTTGTCTTCACATCTTGTGAACGTGCTTGATTAAGCCAACGTGTTAATGAAGGTCTTAGTCCTCTTTTAAATATAAAATTAGGTGTTTGTTGCTTTAATCACACTACAATTTCACGTAGCACCAATACTATCTACTGCATTCAAGGAATCTATGTAATATTTGGTTGGATCAAAAGGAATTACTTTTTGTCCATGTGCTTTCCTTGCTTTTTCTAATTAATTTTATATACTTTTTGTTTATATAATTAAAAAAATTTCACAAATTTCCTAATCAAGTTCCTCAGATATTAAATTTAGCTCCTTGACTGCTGGACAACGTTGTCTATGGTGGCTAGATTTTATTTACATCATACTCGAGTAAATTACCTTATTAGTATTTTAACCTGTGTACGTTCTCACTTTAATGCCATAACTTTTCAACAACTCACATAAGTACCCATTTTTTTGAAAAACGACTTATTCAGTGCTATCGCCGATCTATTTGGCTAGAAATCCTATGTGGGTTTTTTTTTGTTAATACTTTTAGTCGACATGGCTTACCGAAACAAGTGGATGCTGAACAATATCATTTAACCAAGTTTTCCCGAATCACTAAGGTGCCAATTTTTTTCAAAAATGATTTTTTCATTGTTATACTAAAAAAACGTTTTTCATAACATTTGGCACGGAAAAAATTATTTTTCAAGAAATTTGACACTTAAATGATCCACAAAAAGTTGGTTAAATAACGTTAAGTGCCACGTCAGCTAAAATTTTTAATTAAAACAGTCACCATATTAATTTTGGTTGGAATATCCCGTCAAAGACACTTAAATGATATTTTTTCTACGATTTTGGTACTTAAGTAAGCCAACAAGAAGTTGTGGTATTAAAATAAGCGCCGTACGCAAGTTAAGGCACTTGTAGTGTACTTCATCCCATCATACTCTAACATTTTCTACGTTGGCTGAATTTTGTCACCTGCCACCAAGTGGGCATCGGCATACTCTATCTACATTATATTTGGCATCGTCCAACAATTACATCAGTTAAAATTACTCGGACTTGATGTTCGAGGATCTTGAGATGTAAAACCAAGCCCCCATCTCCGTGAAATGCTCTTATATCATTGTGCAATGGACGTCTTGCTGGAGCACTCTCACTAAGAAGACTCCTTTCAAGTCAACTTTAGATTAACCAGCTAGCTAACGGAAGTCCACCGAGTCGTTCCTCTCTCAATCGGACTAAATCAAAAGGCCACATGACCATGATGTAGAGAACGTCAAATTGAAGATTTTTCACATTCATCCAAACGAATTTTGCCTTAGGGAAGCATCTAACTAGCTGTAACGCGTCGAAGTCTTAGAATCACATCCGAGCTCATATTATATAAGAAGCACTGCAGAGCTTCATTCTATATTTCCTCGTTCATCTGAGCATAAGCATTTCACCGATTGTGTATTTCGCTGGTAGTACTTGTGCTAACTTGCAGTATAGTTGATAGTTTTTATTTACTTATTTACTTATTTATTTATTTTGTGTTTGTGTACGCATTACTTATTTACTAATCAATGTTCTAAGCTTTCTCCATCATTTTGCGGAAGAAGAACGTGAAAGCTTGTTCTGATGGCCAGAAATACAAGACCGAGGCATGTCAGATTGCAGCTGGAGCCGGTAAAGAAACCCTAGAAATCCCATATCATAGTCACCGTACCCACTGAACAATTTAACCTCCAAAAATATTTTTATTGTGTCATAAATATTTAACAATACTTAGCAAGAAGTCTGATATCAGAAAGACGGCTTTTTTTGTAACAATTTTCAAATTTGCCCATATGTTTTCGACACAATATGAAACTGCTCTAGAGGGAAAGATGTATTATCGATGATTTTTTTTACTATATTAAAATACGTATTCTTATGTTGACACTTAAATTTTGATAATCAATATAGTCATTCGTTATGTAGAAAATTAGGGATCAAACCACGACCCCTAAACAAAAAAATATAATTTGCATAGGTCCATGCAAATTGCATTCGAGTCATCATTTCGTTATGTCTTGAATTCAGCTCAAAGTGATAAATTAATGAAAGGAAAATCATGGAAATTGAACTCAAACATTTTGCAATATACGTCCGAGATTAAAATGAGCAAGAGGAAAGTTGCGGCTGAATATATATCCTCACGTGTTTGGTCAACTCTCAAAGGACAATGCCCAGTCAACAGCTCCGAGTGCATTATGGGATTGGGTGAACCGTGCGAAGGCAAGGAAGAAAGTGGGACTTCCAAGAGCAGAAAGCATAAAGTAAAAAGAAAAAAAAAGGCAAGGATAAGAATTTAATTGGGCGAAATTTTTAGTGATGAGCAAAGGAAACCAAGAATATTCCGGCTAATTGGGCGGAGAGTCTTCGTCCTCTTTTAAAAATCTAAAATTAGGTTTTTGTTGCTTTAGTCACACTACAATTTCACATAACACTAATACTATAATAATGCACGCTACTTTTGGTGCATGAATGTATGGGCTGTGAGGAGAATTGTCAAAAATTCATTAACCCAATATACAACTGTCAAAGTTCAGTTACAAATTCTTCACTCGTGTCAATTTAGTTTTAAACTTCTTGATGATTTGTCAATTTAGTCCTAGACATTCACTTATGCTAATTTAGTCTTTAATCTTTTAATGATTCGTTAATTTAGTTATGAATCTTTTGATAATTTGCCAATGTAGCCAATCCAATTAATTTTAATAAGAAATCACTAATGCGGCGATCTATTCAATGCCACCATCCTACATGGCACAACCATTGCTAATTGGACCACTATGTTAGTGATTTCTTGCCATTTATTAAATTGGTAAATCATCAAAAGATATAGGACTAAATTAGCCATTGTATAATAGGTTTAATAATTTTTAGACAATTTGCCCATAAGAATGTCAATTGTATGTTTACATAATTGCCATTAAACTCAACTTCTTCATGAGTGGGTTCGAATCCCCACTTTCTTATATGAGAAGGGGAAGGTAGAGGGTTCGAATCCCTACATTCTTAGAGGGGTTGGGGTGGGATGTTTTAATTTATGAGTAGATTTTGACTCCCATACTCTGCAAGAAGGCATAGCAAAAGTCATTAAAATAGGAATAGAGTAGGACCAACTAAGAAAAAGAAAATGAAGGTTTCTTTTTTTCGATACTAGCAAAAAGAGAGTATTTCTATTGAAGACCATGGAGGAGGAGCTCTCTCTCTGTGTGAAATTCCTGCTGAGGGAAGTTTGCTCCATGGGAATAATTCATAGTCATATGAGAGGTCATGAATTCTTAAGAATTCTTGCCAACAAGGCTGACGATCGAATATATAATTTTTATAATTTGTGAACGAGCTTAAGTGAACACGTTAACGAAGGTCTTAGTCCTCTTTTAAAAATCTTAAATTAAGTATATATTGCTTAAATCATACTACAATTTCATGTAAATTAACAAATACCTAGTTGGGTGAAAAGTAATAACTCTTAACTATTTTTCCCAATTGGATCAACCTTGTACACAATTTTTTTTTTGTGAATGTTTCCATTAAACTCATCTTTTTCAATGAAGGTTTTTTTTTTTTTTTATTACTAGCGAATTTGCATGTAGGATCTCGAGATGTAAATCCATGTCCCCAACTCCATGAAATGCTCTAGCTAATACCATTGTGCAATGGATGTCTTGGCGGTGGACGTGAAGCTCTCACTAATGAGGCTTCCTTTTAGTCAACTTCAAATTTATCAGTTAGCTATCGGAAGTAAACTGAGTCGTTGCGTTCTCAATCAGACCAAATCAGAAGGCCACATGACCAGGACGCAGGGAGCGTCAAATTGAAGATTTTGCACATTCACACAAACGAATTTTGCCTTAGGGAAGCAGCTAACTAGCTGTAACGCGTCCATGTCTTAGAGGCACGAATTCCTTCGTGTTCATACTATATAAGGAGCACTGCAGAGCTTCACTCTATATTTCCTCGTTCATCTTAGCATGAGCATCTTCAAAATGTGTCTTTGCGGCCCAAGAGGTCCCGGAGACAACATGACCAGGGTTAGTACCTGCGCTGACTTATTCTCCTATTTTCATTTATTTATTTTGTGTTCGTGTGCATATTCATCGTTTGATAATCCATGTTCTAAGTTTTCTCAATCATTTTCCAGAAGAAGATTGTGATTAAGCTCGGTTTGGAGGGCCAGAGACGCAGGCACGAGGCACTTAAGATTGTAAAAGGAGCCGCTGGTGACAAACCCTTGAAAATCATGGATCATAGTTAACATACCAAATTACACATTTTAACACCAATTTTTTTAATCACGTCATAAATATTTAATGTGCATGAAATACTCTTTACACAAATTGGTATTGGAAAGACAGTTTCTGTCCTAACAATTTTTAATTTTGTGAATTTATCTTCAACATGATATAACATTGCTTTTAGAGGGAACATTTTTTTTATTGACGATCTTTCTAAATACTATGTAAGAATCCACGTCTTTAAATTATAGATCTGTGTAGAGCTAATTTAGAACGCTTCTATGTCATTGTAGGGAAAGATGCAGATGTGGCTTTTGATGGAGAGCGTGAAGACAAGATAGTGGTGAAAGGGAAAGTTAAAGTTGATGCAGCGGAAATTGTAGAAATATTACAGAAGGAATATGGAAAGTCAACCAAGTTATTAAGCGTTGAAGATATTGTGGATTGATTAATAGAACGAAAAGCTAAAACCAGCATGGAAGACATTGTCCTGGATTCAAACCTTACTTTTCTATAGCACGTTTACTTTATTGCTTTGTTCTTCGTGAACTACTTTATTAGTCGTGCGTGTGTATTTGTACTCTAAGCCTATGTCCTTTGGTCGCTTGGATTTGTCTTTATACCCACATTTTAGATGGCACTTTTCTTTTTTCTTACGGATTAATTTCTTTAGTCCATCCTTCTTAATAACATCTCCTCTTTCGTCCGCTTTTAATGATTATGTACATGAGCATAGCTTCTTCTACTTCTTCTTCCTCTTTTTTTTTTTTTTTTTTTGCCTTTCATGAATGTGTGTAGTGTGAAATAGCAAGGCGAATAATGAAATTTGTAATTCAATATGCAAGAGGAGAAATTACTAGAGAAAATTAACAGTGATCAATAAGGGCAGCGGATATTTATTTGGTTCGGTCTAAATATCGATAACTATTTTAGGAAAAGAGTTGGCTACAAATATATCTATTGGCTGCATTTTGTGGGCCAAATAAAACTCCAAATATGATAACTTTTATCCTATCCAGTGTTTGGAGTTATGCGAAATCTGGATATAACCGGATATAGCCCAGATATAGTTTGGATAAAAAAATTCTGCATAGGGGATGGGATAGACCCGGATAAGATATGTGAAATCTAAAACAAAAAAATTAAAAAGAAAACTAAATTTCAAAATCTGGGCAAAAGCTTATGCTATCCCTGCAACTTTTGCCCTCTGTTCCCATCATCTTTCTCCCTCTTCTTCTTCGACCTGTTTCTACTTTGTTCACATTCATGACTCACCTCATCACACGAAACACAGCATCACAAGGTCAAGTTTGTCCAAGACGAACTTGACAATTCTAAGGGGTTGTCACCATGTGTATGACTATTACCGGAAATAAGGATGTAGGACTCCAACGTCACGGCTTGGGTATCCGGTGGAGGACACGGAGTTGAAGAGCAGACCAAAATAGGGGATTTTAGGTCCATCCTAGTGGTAGCGGTTTTTGGCGATGCCAAGCAACGTTAATAAATCACGAAGGTTTGAAATGAGTGTCCGAAGCTTTGCAAGCGTTTCAATGAAGATTTGGCCTAGAAAGACAAGCACTTGTGCCACATACGTGGAGAGCTCCGAAAACAGGTAGACTTTCGATTAAGGTTTTCCAAAGACGGCATTGCGATTAACGGTGCTCGTCCGGATGTTGGTAGGGGTCACGACGTGACAGCAGAGGCCTAGGTGGCGGTAGACGCCGTGGGTAATCGTGGCCGAGCAAAGGAAAGAAGTTGAGGACGATCCCCTATATATGGGAGCCTGTGTCTTTGACTCCTCTTTTTTATTTTCACTGTTCTTATTACACACCTCAAACTCTTCTTTACAAATTGACATTTTGACTTGATAAAGTCATAATTACCATTAATGAATAGTTGATGTAGATGGATTTAGAGATCAAGTGGCCTTCTCTTGCGATAGCCCACACATGAGGTGTTTTCACTCGTGGAACGGGTTACGAGAGAGAGGAGCTTTGTCCGGTTGTTATAGAAAGAGTGAAGGTGTGGAGTGGAGAAGGTATGAGATGATACACTTGGAGGATTTTCAAAGATTTCCAAAAATTTTCAATCTAGGTTACACTAAACATATGATATTTTACAATCCGGGAGATAACGAGAGGATTTTTAATCCCATTTTATCCTATCCTATCTTATTATAATCCATATCCAGACAATTAAACGCAGCATATGAGTTATAAGAATTATAGAATGCAATGTTTGAAATCGCTCAAATGTTTTCCAATTTTAGATTACACCCAAACCGAACGCAGAAGTGTTATTTCAAAATATTTAATAGAACTCACTTGAAAAAAATTTATAAAAAGAAAACCCTAACACTCTTATTGATTACTTTAAAGTGTAATAACCGAGCAGAATAACCCAAGCACGACTACGGACGAGGCTTTTTATTCTGGTTCACTTCACTTGCCAGGAATTTGAAACCAAGAAGGATTAAGCAACTAAAACAAATCCTACCTAAATCATAGAGTTGCCAGCTGAAACATGGGTGGCATCTTTTATTCAATGCAAGATCAGACTCCACCTGTTAGCACCAAAATCTGGCTCGATGGGCCATAGGTGGATGACAAAGCCCATCAAGCCTGATACACAAAAAGGCGGACCTACAGGGGTTTGAGCGAGACCTGCTATCAAAGGTGCAGATGGTTCGGTACCAACTATGGTTCAAGAGCAAGAAGATAAGTACGAAGGCAGTTTATGAGGAGTTCGGTACCGACAATGCAGTGGATAAGACAATACGGTTACTAGTGCGGGATCGGAGATTCTGGAGGACTGAAAATTGAATTAATAAATAGCCAAAGGATCATCATTGCAAGGACCCTTCTTTTTGAACAAAAAACAAACACGTGCACTTGTCTCTCTGCCATCTTTTCTTCTATATCGTGTATTTACTTTTGATTACACATTTTTTATCCTTTGTTGTCCTTTATTTATCGACATTAGAGTAGAATTAGTTGATTCCTTTCTGAAACGACACAAGACCCGATTTACAAAAAAGGGCCAAAGATCTGTTTCTTCAGTAAAAAAATATTTGACCGAGGACACATTCTCAGCCGAATGCCACCAAATTTTGGACTTCACCCAATTTGGTTGGAGACAAAGTCCAGTTAAGACTTTGCTTTGGTAAATGCCGCATCCGATATCACTCGCACTCTACAGGCCGAGCTACATTCTTCACTTGTTGTCAAGGCTTCCGGGGCCGGTCTTGGAGGCGAATTTGACGTATAGATCGGGGGAGCTGAGGACTTGAGAGGACTTACTTTGGGGTGCAAGCCAGCACTTGATTGAGTTGGCGAGGGCGGCAGCATCGGCGGTGACTGCAGGGGTGTTGACACCTAAATTTTCATGATTTATTTTAGTATTTATTAATTACATTGGAAAATTAGAGATTAGTTTCTAGTCTCTTAACAAAAATTTCTTTCATTAAAATTGCATTGCGTATAGACATTAGGATCATTTGCATCACTAGTTTTGAAATTTATCAAAATAAAAAAAATTAAAAAATAAAAAATTAATTAAAAATCGAAAATTAAAAAAAAAAAAAAAAAAAAAGGAAAAGAAATTTCGAGCAGGCCAAGGCTGGGCCTGCCCAGCCCCTTTCCTTTTGTCCTTTCTTCTCCTCCTCGCACGGGCTCGGCCCATTTTTCTTTCCTTTTCTTCTCCTCGGCCCGGCCCGCTCATTTCTTCTTCCTCGCTGGCTTCTACCTCGCACGAACCGGCAACAAGTCAGAAGAGCAGCACGTGAAAAAGTAGCAGGTTGCAGCAGAGAGGGAGGCAGAGCAGGTTGCAGCAGAGAGGGAAGCAGAGCAGAGGCAGCAGCAGGAGCAGAAAGCAGCAGGTTGCAGCAGAGAGGAAAGGGGAGAGAGGAGAGCTTGAACGGAGACAGACGGAGAACCAAGAGAAGAGAGAGCGGAGTGAAAGGAGGGAGGTCCTAAAAAACCAGATCTGAGAGGAGGACTCCGGGGGAGCTCGACGGACCGAGGAGCAACTCGGACCCAAAAGGGCAGAACCAAGGGAGAGAAGGGAGACCAGAGGAGAAAAAAAAAAAGAAACCGAGGGGAGCTCGAGAGAGAAACCGGAGTGGAGCGACCGAGAGAGACCGGGGGACCGAAGGAGTTTTGAGAGCGAGAGAGTTTTGAGGGTGAGAGAGAGCGAACCGGAGGAAGAAGGAAAACTCGAGGAGCTGCCAGCCGTTGCCGGAGGCCAGTTGGCCGCCGTCGCCCGCCGCAGCTCATCCCCGAACGAGGTAGGCCTTCCTGAACCTCTATTATTTAATTTCGCGAGAATACCGGGCCGGAGCTCGCAGCCGACCGGCTCGCGCAAGCTCTGGCCATCGTCGACCTTGTGTTTTGCTCTTTTTTACTTGCACTTCATGTCCGAATACCCCTATAGCATGTTCGTGGCTCGGTTGAGCCGGAAATCTCTCATTTTCGTAGCGCCTGTTAACTGTTCGACGAAATGCCTCAATGAGAGAACCGAATCCAATCCTCGACCGGAGCTCGGCTTTCGGCTCCCGTTGCGTAGTTCGGGGTTAAACTGCTATCATACCCCGTTTTAGTCATCTCACTAGCTTATAGGTAGGTTATTCCGCGCCGTTTGGGTAAGCCGAGGTGCGTTTTTCGCCTTCTCCGGTGACCTTCGGAAACATCGGCCGGCTAGGGGCCGGCGGCTCTCAGCGTCGGTCGGACCGAACGACCGACGCCAGACGATGGCCTGGTGACAACCCCAAAAAGCAGGCGACGGCTCGTCGCGCGTGGAGGCAGGCTTCGGCGAACGGAGTTGCAGAGCGGCTTCCTTCGGGCGCGCATGGGGAAGACCTGCATGCAGAAAAACGTGGAGAAGAAGACCCAAAGAAATGAATAAAAAAATAGAAAAAAGGATTAAAGAAAAACAAAAAAAAGAGAAAGGTCAAAAATAAGATAGGGTCCAAGAAGAGAGGCTTCGCCGCGGGCCTGCTTCAGTTGGGCCGAATCGGCCACGGGCCGGTTCTTTTCTTTAGCTGGGCTAGGAAAATAAACATAAAAATTGGGCTTTTTTCTCAAAAATCCGCGTGGGTTTATTTTTTAGTGGGCTTGAGGTCGGCCCGATTCCTTCAGCCCAACCCGGACCGGCGGCACCTGAGTCGGGTCAGCAAGGCCGGGTTTCCTGACCCGGTCTGAATCATTTCTTTTAAAAGAAATATAAAAAAAATCGAAAATTCAAAAAATCATAAAAAAATATAAAAAACATTGAGAAATCATAAAAAATTCGAAATTTCAGAAATTTCGTGGAAAATTCAGAAACCTGAAAATTTATGATAATTTTCGTAAAAAAAATATTTTTTTAAAAAATCGAAAATATTAAAATATTGAAAATTCCAAAAAATTTTCAAAAATCCCAAAAATTCCGAGTTGTTTTAGAGTTCCTTTAAAAGCTCTAAAATAATTCTTGGACAAATTTTCTCTAAAAAATGTTCAAAAATCATCGGTCTAAGATTGTGTTTAAAATTGAACAAACCTTTACGGCTTCACCTTAGGGTTTTAATTATCCTTGGATGCAATTGCCCTTAAGTGCACTCTTAGGATGCAATGATTATGGTTTCCCCCTTAATGTAATTAGAATTGTCGTGTATTTATCTCTTAATGCTAGGTGTTTATTTTTCGCCGCAATTTATTTAATACTTTCTTTAATTGTCGATTGTTATTTTGGTGGTTGCGCACTGCGTACGATCACCTCACATGTTAGTGGTCAAGTCTAAAATCAATCCAAAGCGCACGACAAAGAAAATCTTTTTGAAATGAACAAGATTAGATACCGAAAGGGCACTAATTAGCTAATTAGTGTAATCAAGTCCCGACCCTCAGAATATCAGTTACGCGAGAAAAGTGAGGCACACTCCCATGTTTCGCTTGGTTTCTAGCCGATTTCCAATAAGGCTAGTGGCGACTCCTCATTTGAAGATTTTCATGAACATCCAACGTGTAAATGCGGGGTATAGACTTTGGGAGCGTATGCCTAATGGGTCCCTGGACCCATCCTTTAGACAATACCCCTAAACCTATTTATTCAGATATTCCTTTCCGTCCTCGAGACGGAAAAAATAGGTCGCGACAAGGGGTGAGCTGGATGTAGAGGATGCGGAACGCGTAGCAGAGCGAGCTTTGGAAATGGAGCGAGTCGGGAGCGACGGGATCGAGAGAGAGAGAGAGAGAGTGGTGGTTCTTTTGATTGTTTGATAGTGGGGAAATGATGAATTTCGTAATTTTTTGGAAAATTGAAATGAAAATTTGACCCACTTGCAAGATTCAGAAAGTAATTCGAGAGAGAAAAAATGTACTAGGCTGTTTTCTTATTTATGAGGTCTTGTATTAACTTTGCTCGATACGGCTCAGGTTCTTTCCCTTTTGATATTCGCTTTACCATTTTATGAATTTATTATTTTGATTATTGATTTCGTTACTTAATATTTGTGGACTTCTGTATGAGTATTAGAACTGCATAGTCGGTAATTAAAACTGAAAATCATCGCATCCAATAAACGGGTATTAATTAATATGTTAAGATCCATTTGATAGTTAATCCAAAATCAAAGCACGAACCTTTTTCATGATTTGTGGATGGCTCCAGTTAGACTTTCACCACCACCTTCCCACCCTTGTCCACAACCCGCCCCCGAGCTCTCTTACTAACTTGAGGAGCTGGTCCATTAAACCATCCATTTTTCAAAGGAAACAACATAGGGCGGAAAAATGCTCAAAATCAATTTCAAATCGAGTATGGATCGAGAAATTGTTAAAATAGATTAAATTGATCAATTTATATTGGATCATTTATGACTTAATCTGAACCCGATCCAACACACTAGTTTGATGGGCCTACCTATATGCAAGTTTAAACTCGAGAAATTATTTAATGTTAATTTCATGATAACTATATTAGCAAAAAAGTTCAAATGAAAGCCAATGCTTTCTTTCCTCACTACTTTTTGACTTTTTCTAATAAAGCATGGCTTGATTAATCGTCGTGCACGGTACGCATATCTAACATGTTCAACATGAAAGACTGACTTTCGTAGCGCTAGTGATACAAAAAATATTTTATGGACCAGTACACCAGATATTGGGCAAGTGGACATGTCTAATACCCAATTGCATCTCATCATTATATATATATATATTTTAAATTTCTCTAGTGTACCTAACGAAAGTTCGCTAAAGTCAATAATTTATTATGAACATTGTTCTCTAAAGATAACGCTCACGTTCTTAACATTTGGGAATTTATGTCAAGGACTTTGTTAAAAAGTGCTCCAAGTGCACTTATTAAAAAGTGTCTTGGAGGATCCTCTGAACATGATTTGTTAACATTTTCCCATACAGTGTTTTTCTAGTGTTATGTGCTATGAACCTTTGGAAAATGAGAACATTTCCAATTAGGTATGCTTAACTAGTTCGGGGCACCAGTTAACAAGATTAAGATTTAAGTAGTAAAACTAATTAAAGTTGTCTCCTATATTTATAAGGTTAAAAAGTTAAATTAGTCCATTTATTTCAGGAAAGCTCGTGAAGGTTTTCCATTGACTGAAAGCCAAAACCCAACATGGTCGCCTGCTATATGAGTAATTTCATAGAAAATGAGTAAATTGCTATAGCTTTCTATCATGCCACATTTCTTCTCTAATATGTAATTAATCTAGAAAAATTGAAAATGTAATTAACGAAACATTAAATCTCAACGCTCGTCCTGCTTAAGTTGGACCTTGCATGTAGAAGACAATATATATAGATGCGATTATACGAATAGAAGATTATGCAGAGAAAAGCACACAAGATTAATCGTAAAAAGAAAAAAAGAAAACTAGGCGACTCAAAGGACAACTGTTAAGCACTCTTAGTTCGAATCCTTAATAAATCTTTTTCCTAGACGGTATTAGCGACCAATTCAAAAGGGGTTTGGTTGGACTCTGAATTTTCGCCCGGAAATGCACCAATAACCTAAGTAGGTGGTCGGGTTTCGATTGTAATGCAAAATGAAAAGGACAGCAATAGACAGCGAGTAAATTGCTAGGCGCTGTCGTTAGAATGATGACATAACTTCGACAGAAGCTTCTGTTGAATTGCTTGGGTTGCCTTGCTCAAGAAGCCGAGGATAACGCGTCACCAACTAAATGGAACAAATTTCAACGTGTGCCGTGTGTACATAAACCATTCATCTATGTATATAAGCCCTTCATCTTGTCCCAGCTACAATCGCTATACTCAGTTTTCTAGGGTTACGTGCGCCTGCTCTAGTATAACATTCAGCTTCCGTTGATTTGATCGGAGCATAACTGAGAAAACATGAAGGTTTGTGTATTCTGCTTCTGTGATTATGTTTGGGTGTCCAGATCTCTTGTTTCTCTTCCCTTTCATCTCTTCGAGTCAACTGGTTTCGCGTGTTGATGATGGCTGTTCATTGATCCGCAGAATAAAATCGTGTTGAAGGTTCAGATGAACTGCCAGAAATGCAGAACCAAGGCTCTTCAGACCGTCACCGAAGCAGATGGTAACGACTCTCTTCTTCCCGTGAACAGGGTTTGTACTTAGTATAATCAGCCTCGTTCGCTGATGTTTTCATGGCGTCTGATCTTGAGTCATCACTTCTGCACAACCTAAGTTCCTCCAAAACGAATTAATGATTTTCGCTGCGATTGTTGCAACTGTTTTAAATTACACGATGAATTTCCCTGACAAGCTATGCTGTCGACATGTGCAGGTGTAAACTCAGCGGCCTTTGAAGGGGAAGACAAGGTGGTGGTGGTTGGGGAAGGAGTTGACGCAGTGCCTCTGGTCAGCCGTTTAAGAAAGAAGGTCGGTCCAACTCAGGTTATTAGTATCGGAGAAGCGAAGTAATACCCATGTAAAAAAAATACCCTCATGAAAAAAATGACATAACTCAGATTTTTCTATTCTGTCTTTTCCTATTTAGCGAGGGAGATTGTCGAGTTTCATTAGGAGGCTGTCAAAAAAATTTCGTCTTATTTTTCTTGGCTCTTTTTACAATTATGATTCGACGTGAATAATGGTATTAAATATGTTAATTTATTTAGTGAGATGTTATATATATGCAGTCTTTGTTTTTTCAATAAATTCATTTGTCTTATTCCTTGTTTTTGTCGTTGAGTAGATCGAGAGTCTACACATGACCCTGGAGGCAAGTCAATCAAAGTAAATACTTCGTTGTTTCTTTTCTTTTTTCCTGTTTTGTTAATCTATTTCAGACTAAACTTTTTACGAATTCATTTGACGAGAGAGAGAGGGGAGAAACATGGTCGTGTGAAAAGGTCATCCAGAGTCAAGGTGTTGGTCGTCTTTTAATAATATAAAATAAGGTCTTTGTTCCTATTTGTTGGTACCCAAAATTAAATACGTTTCACATGCCGGTCATGTGAGCAAAATTCTCCTCGAAACCTAATGAAATGACATATGAGGCCCTAGTGTCAACCCTCGATGGCCATCTAGAAAGAGGTCGAGCTGTCAGTGATGGGAAAACCATGTTGCTGAATCTCAAGACGTGGATTTCAGCGGTAAATTACGAAGGTTAAAAGGCGTTAAAGAAAGGCAATGGATGATCAAAATTCAATTTGGAACGTGAACTATTTTATTAGTCGTACGTGTGTATTTGTATTGTAAGTCGATGTTCTTTGGTCTTCTAGATTTGTCATTATACCCACATTTTAATGAATGAGTCATGAAAAATATGTATTACTCTTATGTATTATTTTGACTTTGACCTTGAGTGCACTTTGATAATAGACTGATAGAGCACATATTGTATCCGATGTATTAACTACAATTTCAGGACCAATTCTAATTGGAATCAAGCTCGGGACCTCTAAATCTAATTCATGACTTTAGAGCATGTATCGGTACGTTCTATGAGGGTCTGGGTCCTTCTTGTTAGATACTAAATAAATGGCACATGCGACCAACCACCACACGCACGGAAATTTTGGGTCAAAACAAGGGAGAGGACAGTTAAAGAACATGACACATCAATGTAAACCAGAGTGTTGTCCGAAGAGGAGAAATAATGATCAAAAGAACTGTTTGGCTAAGAGGCATTTCCAGTTAAAATAATGGGATAACCTCAAAATAAATTTCAGCCCAAAACAAAGTATTGACAAGGACTGAAGCCTACTCCACGTAGCGTACATCCAAGGCTGGTTTCTAGTAGGGGTGTCAAAAAAACCCATCCAACTCGACCCGAACACGATCCGAACACGACCCGAACATGAAATAAGTATGGTACATGTTTCGGGTTTTAATATTGTTTGGGTAATAATTATAAACACAAATGAAATACATGTTTTGGGTTAAGTTAGGGTTGGAACATTGTTCCGACCCAAACACATTAAAAGCTTCAACCCAAACACATCCACCCAAGCTATTTCCTCTACGACTCCTTCTACTCATAACTCATACAACACGTCTCACCTCACGGGTTCATCGTCGTTGGCCCCCATCAATCTCTCTCCCTCTCCCCCCTCTCTCTCTCCCCATCTTTCATATGATTTGCTTCTTTTTCGTGGCTGACACAAAACTTTAGAGGAGGGAGTATTATCTATCTGCAGAGATGTTCACGGACGAGTTGGACGAGATCTTGCGGCATCACGTAAAAGCATTTCGAATTCCTTTTGTCATATTTTTTATTAAAAAATTATTTGTCTGCGGAGATATTCACGGACGAGTTGGACGAGGCCTTGCGACGTCACGTAAGAATATTTCGAATTTCCTTTGTTATATTTTTTGTTAAAAAATTATCTGTCTGCGGAGATGTTCATGGACGGATTGGACGAGGCTTCGTGGTGTCACGGTTCATGGACGGGTTGGACGAGGTCTCGCGGCATCACGTAGGAGCATTTCGAATTCTCTTTGTAATATTTTTTAATAAAAAACACGAAACCCGACCCGAACCGACCCATTTTTTTTGCTTCATGTTTTATACATTTCGGTTCGGGTCGGGTCGGGTAACATCAAGACCCGACCCGACCCGACCCGTTGACGCCCCTAGTTCCTAGGACGGCAATGTGAATTCACGTGCTAAAAACCTGGGAACTAACCAGGTCTGGTACAGTTCTCTGTCAAGCCTTAAAACCACTGGTTCTTGAAACCGACCAAGTCGGATTGGACCCAGATAGTTCGGTTCTCGAATATGATGGAATCCTGAATTAGCTTTGAACCGGTCATGCATTTCTTTTCTTTTTTTAAATTATTACAAATTAATAACTCTACAATAATTAAAGGCACACAAGGACATGCACTTGCCGAGATCGCATGCCCGCCGTTGAGCTCACATCCATCTCTTTCCTACCTAGATAAAGCTTACAATTACAAAATTACAAATGAAAACCCTAGCTCTCACTTCGCTCTTGCTTGTTCTTTCATTTCTTCTATCTTTACCTCTCATCTCTATCTCTCTGTGTTCTCTTGCGTGGTTCTGTCTCTCTCACTCTCGATCCCTCGTTTCTCTTTATTTCCCTTGTCTTGCTCGGGGCCTCACCACTCAACGAGACAGGTAACCACTCTCGCGGTCTTGTCCTCTCGGTCATGGTTCGATCTTGGTCTCGGAGTTGTGGGTCTCGCTATCTCGGACGCAAATCAAAGATAGGGCGGTTCTTACTAGTTACTAACATAAATTTTGAATTACAAGCGAATTTAAATGTGGTACTACAGAAAAAATAAATAAGGGGAGTCAGTTGCCAGTTGTAGGGAAGCGCTAGTTTGACACTTGGTTCCAATTTTTCCAGAATCGGCCCCTTCGTTCAGTTTTTGGTTCCTGAATCAGAATCGCCCAAACTATATTCATTCCTAAGTGGAAGGAGTGCAGAAAATCGATTGTACCTCGAGAAATAATCTACGCCATAAAAGAAGGTCCAGTTATTAGGTATTGGACATGGGACTAAAAATCAAGATGGTCAGAGAGAGTTTTTTGATGAAACATGTTTTCCAACTACGAAGCAATTGTCTTGAAACGAGCAGATTTGTTACAGTCAGGCCATTGTTGCTTCTCTTTATTTATTAGGTTAAACATGGAAATTCTTAGGTTTTCTGAATCACGTGTGTTAAAATTATGTCTCGAGTTTGAGCCCCGTGAATAAAATCAAAACTGAAGAGGATATGTGAACTCGATTACGTGGGAATTAAAAAAATTGCGTATGTGAATTGATTGTCAGAAGATGAAATTATGCATGGATTTTGTTTGCATGTAATTCCCAGCATGCGTAGGGGACAAAGAAGATAGCAGGAAGAAGTTTGTAGTTGAGCTTACGTACATTTAATTTGCTGCACATGCCCTCTTGTTGTCTCTTGCCGCAAGAAGAAAGATGGGGCAATATGTTATTGCCCATCTTTGACAAACGATTATAAAAGAGAGAGAGAGAGAGAGAGAGGAGCTGCAGAAGAGAATTGGCCAGTGTAAAATATTGTGGGCTTCATTTGTCCTCTTTCATTAATTGCACATGATCAAAGAAAGATGAAAGGAGGACTTATACGTTCATCTTCTTCTCCACCTGATTAAATGCATGCACATGTGCATGGGGATGGAAATTGGTGGGTGCTGCTGCTTCAGAAGCTTGTCTTGCGGGCGTCACTTGTCTTATTCTTCCTCCATTCTCCTATGAAAGAAGGACTTCGGTGGCCATGAGATAGAAAGAGAGAGCAAGAAGAGCGCGAGAAGTGTTTACTGAACGGGTGGGAGCTCCCGGCAGATAGGGAGATTTTCTCGTTGTAATTACACCTGAGTGTTTAGCCAATTAAATTATTGTCAGTAGAATTTGTTTAATTCCTTGAGTGAGAATTTCACTGGGAATTGTGAGAGGCTAAAATACTGTGTGAATTATTAGGTGTAACTGAGGGCTGGGAAACACTGAGAAAGTTTTTGAGTGCTCGAGTGATTGTAATCTCCATTGTATCACTTGATTTCTATAGTGGAATTTCATGCTACTCTCCCCGTGGACATAGGTTCCGATATTCGGATCGAACCACGTAAATCCTATGTCTGATTTCCTTTCCTTCCTTCTAACTCATTTTATCCAATTCGCTCGATCCATATCCGCCTTAAAATTCAACAACGTGAGCCTGATATATTACAACCATTGACTCTAAAAAGTCTCCATATGACAAAAATAAAAAATAAAATTGGATGATTCCGATGTAGCGAGCCCAAGCTCATTGGCACCGTTGGATAATGTGGACCATCTGATATGAGCTTGGGCTTGTTGCACCTGGTTCACCCAAATATCTCTCCACATGACCTCAGGGCTAGGGGTCCACATGCACCTTCTGCATTGCACCTGACAAAGTTTGGCAAAGCGTGAAACCTTCTCCACTGCATGTCTTTCGAAAATTCCTGCTCAAGAAAATTTGCTCCATGGGAGTAAGTCATAGTCATGTAAAAGGTGGGAATTCTTGAGAATTCTAGTCGAAAAGGCTGACAATGGAGAATATAGTCCTCGACTTGTGAACGAGCTTGATTAAGCCAACGTGATGGTGAAGGTCTTTGTCCTATTTTAAAAATATAAATTTAGGTACTTTAATCACACTACAATTGCACGTAGCACCAACGCTATCTACTCAATTCATTCAGGAAATCCATGTAATATGCAGTAGGGTCAACATGAATTACTTTTCATCCATGTTCTTTCACAACCTTTTCTAGTTAATTTTATATACTTTTTATTTATATAATCACATCCTACTTTCATAAATCTCCTATTCAAGTCCCTCCAACATCAAATTCAGCTCTTCGGCCATCAAATAACATTGTAGCATGACGTGTATAAGATCTTCCCAATGTGGGCATCCACATTGGCTAAATTCTATGCACATCATACTCCGACATTGTCTACATCAACTAAATTTTTCACTCATCTCCAGGTGGGCATCGGCATACTTTATCAACATCATAATTGGCTCATCCAATGGCTATGTTAGCTGAAATTACTCGGACTTGTTATTCGAGGATCGTGGACTTTGAATCCATGCCTCCATCTCCATGATATGTTCTAGCCACACCATTGTGCAATGGACGTCTTTCTGGAGCATGTGAAGCTCTCACTAAGGAGACTTCTTAGTCAACGTTAGCTAATAGTCAACGTTAGCTAACGGAAGTCCACCGAGTCGTTCCGCTCTCAACTGGAGTGTCTTAAAATAAGTGACATGTCAACTGCTTATAGAGAGCGTCCTTGAATGTTCCACATACTTATAACTAGCATGTGACCCATGAGATGCACAAGTTAGATATAGTAATATTTCCATGTGATATAACCCACTTAACACCAAATTTTAATTTGATGTACTATGTAAATATAAGTGTTGAAATTAAGTCGTTGCAAATAAGTAATAACATAAATGAATATAGTAAGTATACGACAGTCAATCATGCACCTCGCTAAAATATATACATGCACTGAGCGACCTTTATCATAAAAGGAAAGCTAATAGATTACTAAGTGTGATGCTCGGCACAAGCTCTCTCAAGCCTTATCAATCATAACTTGCTACTCAATTTAACATGTAATTTATGTTACCTTTTGGAGCTGCCACTAATCGGCTATGGTAAATTAGGAGCATTTATTTGTACGAACCAAAGATTAATTGAAAATGCTAGATTA
Organism: Angophora floribunda; assembly: GCA_014182895.1. Taxonomy (NCBI): domain Eukaryota; kingdom Viridiplantae; phylum Streptophyta; class Magnoliopsida; order Myrtales; family Myrtaceae; genus Angophora; species Angophora floribunda. The sequence continues at coordinate 41,982,936 of CM024709.1, read as the reverse complement.
ATTTAAGACATTTTTAGTACCTTTTCTCTTTATTTTGAGAATGTATTGCAAGTGGGCTTTATTAATAAATCCTAAGTCACTAACATGTAAAGGGTGATCATGCGGGTACATAATGAAAAAATGGTAGGAGGACCTTGGTTGCGAAGTCGATTGGCCAATCCTGTGGGTTACATAGGTTGTAGCCAATAACAATTAAGTGCTAGATGGCCATGTCGACACTAGTGTTTGCAAAATGGGTTGTGTAAGGAGGAAGAACTTGAAGTAGCAAGTACTAGAGATGGACACAACATACATTGCGCTTTCAAGGTAGCTAGTCGAGTCTCTTCACTCGATAATTTTGATATAGTCGTATGATGTAAGGAAAAGTAACTCAATGTAGACGAGAGGCCCTCATAGGTTTGAACTCATCATTCAGGGGCATAAAAAATTGCATGACAAGCATACGATCACGACATTCAGCAATTTTGTGAGTATCACTAGCCCCCTCCAAGCGCAATTCAAACAAGGTTAACTGATTTCAAGTAGCATGCATAGAGGATAGAAAATCATTAATGGATTGACTTGGCTCCTGATGCATGTGATGTAAATTCCCTAACAACTACTGGTGGCCAAAATCTGAATTAGGATAATGACCAGCAAGAATATCACAAGATTCCCTTGCCGTATTAAAAGACCAAACTGAGGTTGAATAAATGGGATCGAAGTGTTTTGAAACCATATGAGAATATAATGATTTTTACATCCCATTCTTCCAAAAGATGCACAAATTTAGCTTGGTTTCATCGTAAATTTTAGTAAGCGCACAAATATCTCTTATTACATAATTCCAAAGGCAACGCCCTTTCAAGAAGCTTGATATTTCATGAGCCCATAAAGCATAATTAGAACCATTACAAACATTAAATGGGTATTGAGAAGTCCAGTTCATACATGATAGGTACCTTGCCAGTATAAAACCAACAGAATCCACCATGTCGAGAGCAAATATGGACAAAACAAGGCCAAAAATGAATATAGAACGTTGAAATGCCTAAGGAACCGGTCGGAAAATATAAAAAACCAGTCAGAAAACTATCAAATCAATCGGAAATGCAACAGAACCAGTCCAGGTGGTCTTATATGAACCGGTCCACACTGATCAACGATCAACAATCAAAGATGACGTGGTGCTAACGTAGTGGATGACGTCAGCAGTGCGGAGGACCATTGGCAATTGCAAGCGAGTCTCTCGGTGGAGGTGCGTGAGATGGCGACACATGGAGGAGTGTCCAGCAGTGGTTGGTGATGACTTAAAGTCCATTTACAAAAAAATTTTACCAAACACAATTACATTTCTCTAAGTAGTTTTGGACTTTCAACATTTGTATTGAACTAAAAGCCTATTGGAAATGCTGAACTAAACGCACTTGAAATTTCACGAGCTGCCTTAGTGGAGGGCAACGAATCATGGTTCGGTGTTTGTTTTTGAAATTTGCAACGGACTGCATCCAAATCACCATTGAACAGTGGCAGGCTCTAGGCTCCCTAGGTCTGTGACATGGCAACACACGTGGCATTTGGCATCCATTGGTGATGAAATTTTAGGATCCAACTCATTTGAGGGCAACACGTCCGATAATGGTGTTGGTTTTTGAAATGAGTAGCGAAATATGTTGAATAGCAACTAAAGGCTTTGATCTTGACAAAGAGTTAGGAGCGGTGCAATTGGCATCATGGCGACCACTATTTAATAGACTTAAGGGGCACTCCATATATAACAATGTCTCATATGTTAAGTTGAGATTTGTGGTTTGTAGTAAATGAGAGGAAAGGGTAGTATATTCACATTACCAAATGAAAAGTACAAGCCCTCCCTTGTATAGAGGGTGAGAAGGTAATTAAGCTTATTTATAATTAATAGAAATAACGATTAATCTATTCTCAAATATATATTTCTAACATCTTACTTTTCTTTTCTTTTCTTTTCTTTTCTTTTTTTTTTTAAGCTCGGGTGTGGAGGGAAGTTGGAGTAACTCCGCCAAGTATGAGAACGAGAAAAACACATAGGAAAACATCTCACTCTTGATTTTAGTGGACCAGGGAACACGCATTAAGTGCCGTGGACTCATAGTCAGTGCCGGTCGTTTTCTGTGTAAAGCTGTTTTCGTCACTCCTTTCGTCATACAAGTTTGATTGGTTTAGGAGCAAAACAAGACGATCCATTGTCTGAGCACCGAAGTGTTTAAGCTTATTATCAGTAATCACAGCCCCGGAGGCTGGATTGGTAATGTAAGCTTAATTAAAATATTATCGTCGGCGCCGGCCAACATCTACGTCAACTCCGGCCGGTCAAATTTGACCGGATGGATGAAATTAGCATAATCGCAAAAGGTTTAGGACTTAATCAGTAAAAAAAAGGGTTTAGAATTGAATTGGCACGATTACAATATGTTTAGAACTTTTTTGGCAATTTTCCCGAAAAATCCACATCTTTAAATTATAGATCTGCATAGAACTAATTTACAACGCTTCTATGTCATCGTAGGGGTGGCGGAATACGTAGCTTATGATGAACAGCGTGAAAACGAGATGGTAGTGAAAGGGAGAGTTGATGCAGGCAAAATTATAAGCAAATTAAGGAAGAAAGTTGGGAAGTCAACCAAGTTATTAGGTGTTGAGGATCCTGTGGATTAATTAATGGAACCAAAAGCTAAAACCAGCATGGAAGACATGGCCATAGATTCAAACCTTACTTTTCTAGAACATGTACTCGTGCGCGTGTATTTTAAGTGGATGTTCTTTGGTCGCTTATAATTGTCTTTCTACCCGCACTTTAGACGGCACATTTTTTTACGGATTAGTTTCTTTAGTCTATCCTTTTTAATAATACCACGAAAATTTCATGAGTAACCCCAAATTTATCGCATGTATATTGTTAATTTTGTTATAGGTGTAGCATTTTCAGGTTTTTCATAATATTTATCTTATGGATTATTATATCATGTCATCATTTGTCGCACACATCAGCAAATTTAATGGTAAAATTTGACCAAAGCTAACGAAGGGTAAATTTGTCGTGGGTCCGATTTGGGATTTTAATTATCAAAAAATTAATTTGAAGTAAATTTGTCACAGGTGTATCAACTAAAGATATTCCTTCAATCAAATAATTAGTACGGGATAAATTTTGTTGCAAATGTACTAATTTTAGAGTTTTTTTGCAGTATTAGCCCTATTAAAAATGAGCAAACGACTATATTTTTCTATCACATAGTAATTCAAATGTTTAATTAATCCAGAAAAAAAATTGAAAATGTAATTAATGAAACATCAAATTCTAACGCTCGTCCTGCTTAAATTAGGCCTTGCATATATAAGACAATATTTATACATGAGATTATACGAACAGAGGACGATGCAGAAAAAGCACAAAAGATTAATCGTAGAAAAACAAGAAGAGCAAGTGAGACAAAGGAAAACTATAAAGCACTCTTAATCAATCTTTTTCCTAGATGGTATAAGCGTAAAATTGAAAAGAAGGTGGTCGGCTTCCGATTTTAATGCAAAATGAAAAGGACAACAATCGACAGCGAGGAAATTGCTAGGAACTGTCGTAAGATTTATGACGTCACTTCGCAGAAGCTTCTCTTGAATTGCTTGGGTTGCCTTGCGCTAGAAGCCGAGGATAACACGGCATCAACTAAAAGGAACGAAATTCAACGTGTATCCGTGTGAACATAAGCCCTTCATCGGTGTATATAAACCCTTCCTCTCGTCACAGCTACAATCACTACGCACTTTTGATCTGAATATATCCAAGAAGCTATGAAGGTTTGTTTAGTCTGCTTGTGTGCTCATGTTTGGGTGTCCAGATTTCTGGTTTCTCTTCTCTTTCATCTTTTCGAGTTAACTGGTTTCGAGTGTTGACCATGTCTGCGTTGATCCGCAGAAGAAAATCGTGTTGAAGGTTCAGATGAAATGCCAGAAATGCAGAATCAAGGCACTTCAGACCGTCTCCAAAGCAGATGGTAACGACCCTCTAAATCAGCTGAACTGGGTTTTATGCTTAGGTTAATTGGCCTCGTTTGCTGATGTTTTCATGGCGTCTGATCTTGAATCATCACCTCTACTCAACCTCAGTTCCTCCAAAACGAATTAATAATTTTCACTTCGATTGTTGCGGCTGTTCTAAATGACAACGTTAAGCAGATGGCATCCACAAAGTCTCTGAGGATTTAGGTTAGTGTGTCCCTTACGCAATGAATTTCCATGACAAGCTGTTTTGTCTGTCAACATATGCAGGTGTAAACTCAGTGAACTTTGAAGGAGAAGACAAGGTGGTGGTAGTTGGAGGAGTTGACGCAGTGCTTCTGGTCAATCATTTAAGAAAGAAGGTAGGTCCGACACAGATTATTAGCCTCGGAGAACAGAAGTAACACCCATGTAAAGATAATACTCGCATGAAGAAAATCACATGACTTAGAATCTTCTTTTCTGTCCATTTCCTATTTTCGAGAAAAAAAGAGAGAGATTGCCAAGTTTCGTTAAAAGGCTGTCGAGATTTATTTGTATTACTTTTCTGGGCTCTTTTACCATTATGAATCGATATGGATAATGATCTCAAAGATACTAATTAATTTAGTGAGATGTTACATCCATTTTCTTAATAAATCTATTTGTCTTATTAATTGTTTTCGTCGGTGAGCAGATCGAGGGTGTACACATGATCCTGAAAGCAAGTCAATCGAAATAAATACTTCGTTCTTCATCTTCTTTTTCTTTTTTCCCTATAAATCCATTCGCGACTAAACCTTATACAAATTCAATCGAGGAGAGACGGGCAGAGAAATGGTCGTGGGAAAAGGTCGACAAGCCTAAGAATTCAAACCAAAAAGGTGGACAGCTCGTTTGGGAAGGTCTTGGTCCTTTTTTAATAATATAGAATAAAGTTTTCGTACAGAAGGTCCGCCGAATTTGTGGTTGGGTCAAATCAATAACAAAGATCTGCTACGACAACAGGTGGTAAAGAACGATTGCCCAAATGTTTAGGCCGCGGTTCCGTTCTTCAATTATGGAATTTAAGACTTTATACAATCGGATCAACCTTGAATATCTACAACCATTTTCGTGAATTAAAGGAAAGATCATCAATTTTCTGCACTCCTTCCACTTAGCAACTAAAGGCTTTGATCTTGATAGAGAGCTGGGAGTGATGCAGTTGGAGCAGTTGGTGTTGTGGCAATCACTATGTAATGGACTCAATGGGCATTCTTTAGATAACAATGGCTCTGATATATAGTTGAGATTTATGATTTGTGATAAATCAAAGAAAAGTGTAGTATATTCTCATTACCAAATGAAGAGCACAAGCCTTCCCTTATACATAGGGTGAGAAGGTAATTAAGCTTAATTATAATTAATATTAATAACAATTAACCTAATCTCAAATATATACATCTAAAATCTTTCTTTTCTTTTCTTTTCTATTTTACCTTTTTAACTTGGGGGTGGAGGGAAGTTGGAGTAACTCCGCCAAGGACGAGAACGAGAGAAAGACGTAGGAAAACAGCTCACTCTTGATTTTAGTGGGACCAGGACACACATCAAGTGCCGTGGACTCGCAGTTAGCGCCGGTCGTTTACTGTTTAAAGCTGGTTTTTTCTTTTTTTCTTTTTTCTTTTGCCGAACAAGTTTGACTGGTTTAGGAGCAAAAAAGAGATGATCCGTTTTCTGAACACCGAAGTGTTTAAGCTTATTGTTAGTTATCCCATCCCCGATACTTTCTTGTTTATCTCCTGTTTTTACTTATTTTATTATTCCATCTGTTGAGTTATATTTCGAGCTTGAATCACTGACGGATATCGATCGGCTTGTTAAGGAAAAAGGAAATCTTTGACAATATGCAAGGTCGGACCGATCAAGAAGTGCGCTCTTTAATTCTCGTAGCGGAGGAAGACAGTCATCAACAAGAGGCAAAAGTAATGCCACTGAAAGAAAAGGATGGGCTCGTCTTTTGTACAATTTATATTTTATTTATTTATTTGTGGGGGCCACGCCAATTCCAATAACAGGAGCAAAGGTTGCTTTCCATGGTCACTGAAAACCGAATCTGTGTTGAAGCTGCACGCGGTGGGGCCCAGGTCAAATTTGTTGACTTTGGGCACACGTAAAACACGTGGGTTTCTTTAGCGAGAGGGCCGTCGCCGGACGACCCGCACGAGTTCGGTTCTTTACGGTTCGGTTCTCCTCCCATTCGGATAATGATAAAAACCGAAATTCCTTTTTCCGGTTCGAAACCGAACCAAACCGATAAAATCTAGAAACTGATAAAATATTTGTTCATAAAAAATATTTTCCAATTGCAAACAAGGGGATCCATAAGAATCAAACCACTGTTGTTACATCTTATTTATTGGATTAAGCATGGAAAACTCTTAGGTATTGAGAATAATACGACTTTGATTAGTTTCTACATGATAAAGAAAAACTTGAATGATCCTGATGTAGCAAGCCCGAGCTCATCGCCACTGTTAGATGACGTGGACCACCTGATGTGATCCAAATATTTTTCCACTTGACATAAGGGCTAGGGGCTCATGGGAAAAAGTCATAGTCATATAAAAGGTGGGGAATTCTTAAGAAATCTAGCCGAAAAGGCTGATGATGGAGAATATGGTCCACACAACTTGTGAACGAGCTTCATTAAGCCAACGCATCAGTGAAGGTCATAGTCCTCTTTTTAAAATATAAAATTAAAGAGTTGCTTTAATCATACTACAATTTCGCATAGCACCAGTGCTATCTATTTGTATATAGAAAATCCATGTCATACGTAGTTAGGTCAAAAGGAATTACTTTTCGCCTATGTGCTTTCGCACTTTTTCTAATTAATCTTATATATATCACAAATTTTCTCTAATCCCTCCAACATCAAAATTCAGCTTTTCTGCCGTCAATAGTATTGTAACATGATGTGGACAAGATCTTCCCAAAGTGGGTGTCTGCATTAGCAAAATTTTATGCACATCATACTTCGACGTTGTCTACATGGACTAAATTTTGTCACCCCCTCAAAGTGGGCATCGGCATACTTTATCTACATTGTTTTTTGGCATTGTCCAATGGCCGAAATTACCTGGGACTTGGTATTCGAGGATCTCGGGATGTAAATCCAAGCTCCCATCTCCTTGAAATGCTCTTATATCATTGTGCAATGGACGCCTTGCTGTAGCCCTCTCCCAAAGAAGACTTCTTTGGTGTCAACTTCAGATTAATCAACTAGCCAACGGAAGTCCACCGAGTCGTTCTGCTCTCAATCGGACCAAATCAAAAGGGCACATGGCCGTGATGTAGAGAACATCAAATTGAAGATTTTGCACATTCATCGAATGAATTTGACTTAAGGAAGCAGCCAAATAGCTGCAACGCGTCGAAGTCTTTGAAGCACGAATTCCTCCGACTTCAAATTATATAAGAAGCACCGCAGAGGTCCTTCGGTTTTTCCTCATTCATCTGAACATAAGCATTTCGCGGATGTGTCTTTTTGGCAGAGAAAGAGATCACGGAGACAATATGACCAAGGTTAGTAATTGTACGAACTTAATCTACGAGTATAGTCGATAGTTTATATATTTTTTATTTTGTGTTTGTGTACAAATTTATTGTTTGCTAATTAATGTTCTAAGCTTTCTCCATCATTTTGCAGAGGAAGATAGTGATAAAGCTTGGTTTGCAGGGCCAGAGATACCAGACCAGGGTACTTCAGAATGCAACTACAGCCGATGGTGACAAACCCTAGAAATCATATATAATAGTCAAGATTACTTCGCAAGAAGTACTCTATATACAATTGGTATCAGAAAGATGACTTTTGTCATAATGGTTTTTAATTTTTCACGTCTTCGATGCGATATATAATTGTTTTTTAGAGGGAACAATTTTTCTTTTAATCAATGATCTTTTGTAATACTATGTAACAATCCACATCTTAAATAATAGATCTGCTTAGAGCTAATTTAGAATTCTTCTATGTCATTGTAGGGGTAGAATCTGTGAGTTTTCATGAAGAGCGTGAAAAGGAGATGGTGGTGATAGGGAAAGGAGTTGATGTAGTGACGATCGTCAGCAAATTAAGGAAGAAAGTTGGGAGGTCAACCAAGTTATCAGGCGTTGAGGATCTTGTGGATTAATTAATGAAGCCAAAAAAGGCAGCATGGAAGACATTGTCCTAGATTCAAACCTTACTTTTCTAGCACATTTACTTCATTGCTTTGTTCTTCGTGAGCTACTTTATTAGTCGATGCTCTTTGGTCGCTTGGATTTGTCTTTATACCCACATTTTAGATGGCACTTCTTCCTTACTTCATAGTTTATTTAGTCTATCCTTCTTAATAATATCTCCTTTTTCATCCGCTTTTAATGCTTAAGCACATGAGCATGGCTTCTTCTTTTCTTTTCTTTTTATGGTTGTGGGTGGTGAATAACGAGAATAACAAATTTTGTAATTCAATACACGAGAGGAGAAATTTCTTGAGAAAATTTAAAATTAACAATAAGTATATTAGATATTTATTTGGTTTGGTCTAAATATCAGTAGCTACTCTATGGGAAGAGTTGGCCACAAATAAATCAATTATGAGTCCACGGAATTATAGAGTTGCAATGCTCAATCGCTTAAATTTTTTCCAATATTAAATTATAGCCAAAGCAAATGTAGAAGTATTATCTCACAATATCTCGTAGCATTTGCTCAAAAAATTCTAAAGACAAAACCCTAACACTCCTATTGATTGCTTTAAAGCGTAATAACTGAGCGTCACAACCCACATGCGTGCTTTTTATTCCGGTTCACTTCACTTGCTTGGAATTTGAAACTGAGAAGGATTAAGCAACTTAAACAAATCCAAGCTAAAACATAGACTTGCTGACTCAAATATGGAATGCATCTTTAATTCAATGCAAGATCAGACTCAATCAAATTTTGGACTTCGCCCAATTTGGTTGGAGACAAAGTCCAATGAAGACTTTGCTTTGTAAACGCCCCAACCAATATCACTCGCACTCTATAGGCTGAGCTACATTCTCCAATTTGAAAGGTGTCGCGTTTGTAAGCCTGCCAAAATGGTTTCCAAATTCATTTTAGTAAACCAAAATTATTTGCATAAGTCATACTAAATTTTGCGGACCAACATAATGAGGTTACAAAATAAAGAGGCCAAGAAAAGTGAATTATAAATAGGTCCATTACGAATCCATTTAGAACTCACTTAACCAATTCTTCTTCATCTTCTTCAATTATTCGGCCTCAAATGAATCCAAATTGGGCCATGATTATGATCAAGTAAAAGAACCGCCCACTTATTGTTGACACTTCCAGTTCCGGTCTTGGAGGCGAATTTGGCGAGCAGATCGGCAAAGCAAGGGCTTGAGAGGATTCAACTGAGGTGGCGAGCCGGCACTTGATTGACTTTGGTGAGGGCGGCAACATCAAGGGTGACTGGGGAGGATGCGGAACGCGTAGCAGAGCAACGAAGCGAGTCGGGAGCAATAGACGGGGTCGCTGTGGTTTTGGGAGGGTAAGCTGAGGACGAAGCTCTTTGACTAGATCTGCGCCCTTGTGCTGGTCTCCCTCTTCTATTGTAGAACATAGAGGGAGAAAGCGAGGGGAAGGCGAGTAAGGATGTATGTGTTAACATTTTTATTTTTAGGAGCAATTTATATTTAGAAATAGTTTTCTCCACTTCTGCTGCAAAAACAAAGAGGTAGATTTTTTACTTCTTCTTTCTGTTTCAAATTTATTTTTTGGCCATTTTTCTATTTCAGTGATTAGAAAAATTAATTGAGTTACCAAATGGATTTCCGTTCTTTTTTTATTCTAAGGAATAATATAATAAAAAAATAGAAAAATAGGATGGTTACCAAATAGACCTTGAAAGTGTTGGCTTCTTTTTTATTGCTTAAGGCTGCAAAAATTATGAATTTCATAATATTTTGTAAAATTGAAATGAAAAATCGACCACCTTGCAAGATTGAGAAAGTACTCGTAGAGAGAAAAATGTACTAGGTTGTCTCCTTTTTTACGAGGTCTTGGATTAATTTTACTCAATACGGCTCATGTTGTTTCTTTTTTTCTTTTTTCTTTTTTCTTTTTTACATTTGCTTAGGAGTTCCACTCCTTGTATAATTAAATTCACTCCATTTTTCACGAAAAAGGCAGTTGCCATAATGTATTCAATTGCATTTTAAAATGGTAGCTCGCAAATTTACTCTCTTTTTTTGTACGTTTTCAATTTTTCTTTAAGATCTAGTTGTCATAATTAAACATTTCACATGTTTTGTGTTTGTTCAACATGGCTATCTCAGGTATATTAAAGGAATTTTGTTTTCTTTTAATTTTTAGGTTCTATTTCTAAAAAGGGTTAATATCGCAAAAAACTCCAAACTAGTACACTTGTCAAATACAATCTAGAGATTAACACCGACAATTTTGTAAAAAAATCTTATCTTCATAACCTTTGACTTTTGTTTTGCATAACACCATCAAAACCATTCTTATCTTGATATTTTGGAAAATACTTCATGAATGATATTAATTTTTGTCAATTCAAAATGATGAGATTTTATGGTATATTAAAAAAATTTATTGCTTAATAAATGTTGTGATTTAATTATGTTTCATCTTTTAAAGTTTCACATTGAAGAATATAACTATGATTTTATTTTGGAATTATAGATGTTCTTTTTTTTTTTTTTCAATCAATGAACCATTATACGTATTTGTATACACAAGACAATTGATAAGAAAGACTTTGATGGTGATACACTTAACAAATGTGAAAGTTTATAAACAAATTATTACATTAAAAAGTCTGTTAAATTTTTTTAAATTCAGTTTGTCAATTAATCCACAAATTTGTTAAACAACTTTGAAAAGTATTAGGTTTCTTGAAAATTTCTCTTTTCAATAAAACTAATTTCTACATATGTAAAATCTAACAATAAATTGAAAACACACCACCTCTAATATACAAGGCATACCCACAAGAAAAAAAAACACATGAAATCTTAATTATGGTGATTAGATCATACATAGAATTAGAAAAAAACTATAAAAAAGAAGAAGAAGAAATGTAAATAAGTTTGGGCCACCACTTTAAATTGCAATTGAATGATTGACGGTGATTTTATCTTTTTGATGAAAATTGGATGGATTTAATCATATAAGGGGTGGAAATAGTGACACCTTGTGCTGTATGGATATTTGAACTACACAATCAATATTTAAAATTGAAAACGTCGCATCAATAATATATTAGTAACCGGGCATTAACCATTATATTAAGATCTCAATTATATTTTGCCAAAAACCAAAGCCAGTGCTTGTTGATTTGTGTATGGCTTGGGCCAAACTTTCACCATCACCTTAACGCCCCATCCTTAACCCAACCCTCGACCTCTCTCATTAACTTGACAAGCCAGTCCGTGGAGCCATCTATTTTTAAAGGCAACAATATAAGGAGAAAAAAAAAATGCTAAAAACGAATCCCAGGTCGGGTCGGGTCGAGTATAAATTGAGAAATTTGCGTTATAAATAAATGAGTCAATTTGGGTTAGATTATATATGACTCAACCCCACCCATTTGATGGCCCCACCTATATGCAAGTTGAAACTCAAAAAATATTGTAATGTTAATCCATGGTAATTATGTTACTAAAGACACGAGTTGACTCAATCCAAAAAGTTCATATGAAAGCCAATGCTCTTTTTTTCCCCACTTGTGGACTTTTTGTACTAAAGCAATGGCTTGATTGGCCGTCGCACACAATACGCCTATCTAACATGTTCAACATGAACGACTTGTTAGGACAACAATAGACAGCGCGAAGTTTGCTAGGAACTATCGTAAGATTTATAACGTCAATTTACCAGAAGCTTCTCTTGAAATGCTTTTCTTTGTTCTTTATTTTTTTTTCCTTGGGTCTTCCTCCGTCAATGCTGCCTTGCTCGAGAAGGCTTAAGAAACGCGTCATCAACGTGTGTGCCTGTGTACTCCAAGTGTATATAAAGCCATCCGCCACCACCCTCGTCTTCTCACTGCTCCAATCGGTATCCACTCATTTCTCTTAGGCTTACGTGCGCGGGCTCCTGTATAACATTCCGCTTCCGTTAATCTGATCAGAGCATATCTGAGAAAACATGAAGGTTCGTGTGTTCTGCTTCCCTGATTATATTTAGGTGTCTAGATTTCTCTCCATTTTCATCTCTGAGTTAGCTGGTTTCACGTGTTGACAATATCTGTGCACTGATCCGCAGAAGAAGATCGTCTTGAAGGTTCAGATGAATTGCCAGAAATGTAGAACCAAGGCTCTTCAGACTGTCACTGAAGCCGATGGTAACGACCCTCTACTTCCCATGGACTGGCTTTTCTGCTTAGGTTAATCGGCCTTGTTCGCTGATGTTTTTATGGCGTCTGATCTTGAATCATCACTTCCGCTCAACCTCAGTTCCTCCAAAACGAATTAACAATTTTCGCTTCAATTGTTGTGGCTGTTCTAAATGACAACGTTAAGTAGATGGCATCTACAAAGTCTCTGGATTTAGATTTAGTGTGTCCCTCACGCGATGAATTTCCATGACAAGCTGTTTTGTCTGTCAACAAATGCAGGTATAAACTCAGTGAAATTTGAAGGAGAAGACAAGGTGGTGGTGGTTGGGGAAGGAGTTGACGCAGTGCCTCTGGTCAACGATTTAAGAAAGAAGGTCGGTCCGACTCAGATTATTAGCCTCGGAGAAGAGAAGTGATACCCATGTAAAGAAAATACTCACATGAAGCAAATGACATGATTCAGATTTTTCTTTTCTATCGTTTTCCTATTTTCAGAGAGAGAGATATTGTTGACTTTCAATAGAAAGGTTTCGGAATTTTTGTATTACTTTTCTTGCCTCCTTATACAATTATGATTTGACATGAATAACGATATCAAAGATGTTGATTTGTTTGGTGAGATGTTACATATGCAGTTATTGTTATTTTTAATTAAATCTATGTGTCTTATTCTATGTTTTTGACAGTGAGTAGACCAAAGGTCTACACATGATCCTGATAGCAAATCAATCAAAGAAAATACTTCTTTGTTTATCTTCTGTTTTTTTCTTGTTTTATTAATCTATCTGCAACAGAACTTTTTACAAATTCATCCGATGAGAGGGAGGGGGAGAGACATGGTCATGGGAAAAGGTCGACAAGTCTAAGAATTCAAGCCATAAAGGCGGACAACTCATTTGCGAAGGTCTTGGTCCTCTTTTAATAATATAAAACAAGGTATTCGTTCCATCTGTGAACAGAGAATCCACCTAATTTGTAGTTGGGTCAAGTCAATACGAAGGTCTGCTGACGACTATAGGTGGTAAAGAATGATGGCACCGATTTTAGGTCTCGGTTTCATACTTCGGTTAGGCGACTCGAAATTTCTTATCATTGGATCAACCTTGAATATTTACGACCCTTTTTGTGAATATTCCCATTAAAGTCATTCCTTGATTATCAAAAATTGCACAAGGATGACCAAATATCTTTCTAAGTCCCCAACACCATGAAACAGTACATCTTCATACCAGTTTGAAATAGACTTCTTGGTAGAAGAATCAAGTTCTGTCATCCCGTGTTGGAACTACTTGAGCTATAATCATTGTTTGGTAACTCCCAAATGTAGCTTTCCAACATTCTAATGTTAGTATGGATTCTTTGATCATACGTTCAAATCATGTAGAGCGTCTTCCAACTTAGAATAAGTGACATGCCAACTTCTTATAGAGACCGACCGAAAAACAATAAGAAAACTTCTTATAGAGGGCCTCCTTGAATGCTCCATATACTTAGAACTAGCATGTGACCCGTGAGATGCGTGGGTTAGATTTAGTAATATTTCCATGTGATATAACCCATTTAACACCAAATTTAAATTTGACGTTCTATGTAAATATAAGAGTTAAAATTAAGTGTTTGCAAATAAGTAGTACAATGAATATACCAAGTATATGACAATCGACCTTTCATGGCATAATATAAATAAATAAAGATATATATGTGGACCAAAGATTTATCAGATTTGTGGATTTGATTACAATGGATTAATCTAATGCTCTTTTGGTACCTATTCTCTTTATTTAAAAAATGTTTTGCATGTAGTCTTTATTAATAAGTCCTAAGCCACTAATATGTGAAGGGTAATCATGTAGGTGTGCAATTAAGGAAGGGTAAAAGGACCTCGGTTGCAAGGTTGATTGGCCAATCCTGTGGGTTCCATAGGTCGTAGCCAATAAGAATTAGATTCCAGATAACCATGTTGATGCTAATGTTTGCAAATTGGGCTGTGCAAGGTGGACGAACTTGAAGTAGCAACTATGGCATTTGTCGGTGTGGAGATGGACATAGTAGTACATTGCGCTTTCAAGTAAGCTAGCTGAGTATCCTCACTCAATAATTCCTATAACAAACGTCTCAATACAAAGAAAAGTATGTCTACGTGGAAGGGAGGTCCTCATAGGGTCAAACTCATCATTCAGGGTCATAAAAAATTGCAAATGTCAGAAAAGTCATCAACCTATTGATATCAATTTAGTCATAATTAATGGTGCTAATTTAATTCTAAAACTTTTCATTTGATACCAATTCAGTCCGAAAGCCTTTAATGGTACTAATATAGTCATAAATCTTTTGAATCAGTGTCAATTTAATTCTAAACATTTTGATTTGGTGTCAATTTAGTTCTTTTAGCTAATTTTGGTGGGATTTTGCTGATGTGGACATCGGCTGCTTAGTGGCACCTCCGACACTTACAAAGATAATTTTAATAATATTTTAATAATTTTTCGATTTTTTAATATTTTTCTGATTTTTTTTCTTTCTTTTTTCTCTCTTGCCTTTCTTCTCCTTTAGGTGGTGGCTGGCGAGCAAGCATGGCCAGGTAGGCTTGCTCACTTGGCCAAGAAGAGGGGAGCCCTCTTTGGGGCTTGGCCTCACCCTAGCCAAGCGAGGCTAGCTAGTCTAGCCATCACCTACCGATTGGCAACCACCTAGAGGAAGAAGAGAGGAAGGAGACAAAGAGGAAAAAGAAATAAAAAATAAAAGTAAAAAAAAATCGAAAATTTATTAAAATATTATAAAAAATTATTCACGTTAGCACCAATAGTGCCATGTAAACTAGTCAACATCCACATCAACGAAATATAACCAAAACTAGCAAGAATGACTGAATTAGTACAAAATCAAAAAGTTTATGACTAAATTGACACTAGCTTAAAATGTTTGGGACTAAATTAGTACCACTAAAAGATTAAGACTGATTTGACATTAGGTCAAAAGGTTGAGGACCGAATTAGCACCATTAAAAGGTTTAAGATTAAATTGACATTAATGCAATTGATTTAGGAATTTTCTCACACTTTTTCCCAAAAATTGCATGATAACTATACCATCACGATTTTCAACAAATTTGCAAGCATCGCTAGCGGCCCCCCTTCCCCGGAAAATAAGCATGGTTCAGACAAGGCTAACTAATTTCAAATAGCTTATGTAGAGGATAAAAAATCTTAAATGGACTGACCTGCCTCCGAATTTGTAATATAAATTCCATGACAATTGATATCGAAGGGCAATATATGAATTGGAATAATGACCGGCAAGAAGATCCCAAACTTCCTTTGCCATATAAGAAACACCAAACTAGAGCCGGACAGATAGGATTGAATTGTTTTGAATTATGCAAGAGTATGATGATTTAATCCCATTCTTCCAAAGGGTTTACAAATTTAGCCTCAGTTTCCTCAAAAATTTTATTAAGAGCACAAATATCTTTGGTAACATAACTCCAAAGCCAGTGTGCTTTCAAGAAGCTTTGGAGTTATGTTACAACCATTCAAAATAGTCTAAACAGGTATCAAGGCATCCAATTTATACATGATAGTCACTTTACCATAATAAAACCAGCAGAATCTAGTATGTCGAGTAGGGGTGTAAACGGTTCAGCTCGGTTTGGTTTTTTTGAAAAACCGAACCGAACCGACCCGATAAGGAATAATATCAAAGCGAATCGAAACCATCCCAAACTAAACTGAAAATGCAGTTCAGTTCGGTTCGGTTCGAGACGGTTTTTCGGTTTTTCTATTTTTGCTTTACTTATTGAGACTTGAATGAAGAATAAATGATAATGAATAAAGATTGTTCACTTTTAATTAAGAATTCCGGTTTAGTTTAGTTAACCGAACCGAAAAGTTAATGGTTATTTTTTGGTTAACCGAATCGAACCGAAAACGTACAAAATTTTGGTTTAGTTTTCGATTCGGTTCTTGACACCCCTAATGTCGAGAGTAGATAGGACGAAACAAGGCCAAAATGAATTCAGGATGTCGAAATACCTCAAAAATTGGGCGGAAAACACCAAAAACCAGTCAAAAAACAATCAAACCAATCAAAAACGCCATAGAACCAGTCAGTCGGTCTTATCTGAACCGGTCAACGGTAAAAAATCAGAGATGACATGGCGCTGATGTAGTGGATGACATCAGCACCGTGAAGGACCGCTGCGCTTGCAAGCAAGCATCTCGATCCAGTCGCGTGAGATGGTGGCGCGTGGAGGTGTGTTTAGCGATTGTTGACAATGAAACTTGTCAAGCTGCCTCAATAAAAAGGCCGCGAGTCATGGTAGTGTTAGTTTTTTGAAATGAGCAGCGGAAGTGTGCCAAACAACAACTAAAAGCTTTGATCTTGACAGAGAACTAGGAACGACATAGTTGGTGTGGCTGGTGTCGTGGCAGCTACCATGCAATAGACTCGATAGATGCTCCTCAAACAACAATGATGTCAAGTTGAGATTTACGATTTGTTGTAAATGAGAGGATAATATATTCATATTGCCAAATGAAGAGTACGAGCCTTCCTTTATATATGGGGGTGAGAACTGAGAAGGCAATTAGGTTTTAATTATAGTCAATGTAAACTACAATTAATCTAATCTCAAATAGATGCATTTAGCAACTCTTTCCTTCTTTTTTTCCCTTTTTAACTCGGGTGTGGAGGGAAGTTGGAGTAACTTAAAGTACGAGAACGAGATAAAGACATCAGCTCACTCTTGATTTTAGTGGGGCAGGACACAATAAGTGCCGTTGCAGCTAGTGCTGGTCGTTTACGGTTTAAAGTTTGGCTGGTTTTCTTCTTTTATCGAAAAGGTTTGACTGGTTTAAGAGTAAAAAGACATTGATCCATTTTCTAAGTATCGAAATATTTAAGCTTATTATCAGTTATCACAGCCCCGGAGGTTGGATTGTTATTAGAAGCTTACCCTTAAGTGATCTGGAGTCCCACTAGTTATAGGCAAGGGTGTTAGAAATGAGCTAAAATCAATATGATTCGAACCAAATTTTTATGTATTTTCAATTTAGTAGAAATTTTGATTTAGATAATGAAATAATAACTGATTTTTATTCTAATTCAAATAATTTCGATTAACAAAACCGAATTGAAAATTGCCAATTTTCTTAATATTACAATTTATATAATTTATCTTATTTTCCACTAAATTTCTTTTTAAAATTTCAAAAAACAAAATAGAAAAAGCGAACCATGAACTAAACTGACTTTTCTATTAGGGTTATATTTGGTTTGGGACATGGTTCGGTTTAAGGTTAATGCACAACTAAATAGTTCGATTTGGTTTGGATTTTTGAAAATCTAAATTGAATCGAACTGTTGATGTCCTTAGTAACAGGTATGTAGCCCCTCTATTGTTCATCATCCCCACGAAAATTTGGTTCATTTGGAACGTGAGTTTGATCGTGCACGGTGCAGGATCACCACAACCCTAGTCCTACTAGCACAATAGTGTAATGGTAGCGATAAAGTCTTTTAGATGAGTACAAACATTTTACCGTGAATGTGGAACTCTAATGACAATGTTTATGGGAATTGTATTGAATTTTTGGTTAACAATTTAGGCAATTTTTACGCTAAAAAATAAAAAAAATAAAAAAATGTATCTAAATAAAACGAAAATAAATCAAAAGTGGGCTTAATCCGGCCTTAGTCTAGTCTGCGCAGCCCACAAAAGCTGTCTCCGGACCAGTGTGTCAGCTTAAATCCTCCAAAATCACAAATGGTTTAATTGATAGAAAAGAACCCATCACATAAACAAGCCTAGAAATCGAGCTATTTTCCGGATTTTGTGTTAATAAGGCTCTGCTTATTTCGTAAAAAAGAATGATTCAAAAAAAATATATTTTTAAAATAATCGTTTGAATTGATTAGTTAATGAAAAATAATTTTACTATTGATAATAATTTATGTATTAATATTTTTCATGACCAGTGAACTTTTAATTCATTTTGGTAAGTAACATGAGAGATCGGTTTAAGCAATATATTTTTCAAATAAAATATTTTTCACGAAATAAATAGAGCCCAAAACCCGTTAAGGACGTATGGCCCATGAAGTAAGAAAGCCCAGGCCTCTTCATCTCTCTTTTCTCTCCTGTCGCCGATCACCGAAGTCGAAAGAGATCTCCCAGCCGAAAGTCGAAAACACAGAATCGAGAGATTCGTTTTGAGCTTCTTCTTCGCGAACTGCCGCCAAGACCTCGATCCTCTATTCCATCGCCGTTCGCGGCCAAAGACAGGCCCCTAGGTATTTACATCATTGCTTAGTTTATTGACTCTTCGATCATGACTCCGTGTTCTGTTTCCGAACTGATCACCAAGTGTTCGTTAAAATGCCTGAACGAAATTCGGAATACAATTTCCAGTAGCATTCTTATGCTTTATTGTTTGGAATAATCGTTGTGTAATACACCTGTTGGACTCATTTACAGCGTCTCTGTTTCTAGTGATTTTAGACTATGGCCGAGACCTCCACATGCCATGACTACTTTGATTGGTTGTTCAAATCCATCCATATATGTTGTCTCTGATCCTGATATTCTGCCATGTACAGATTCACGCTAATCAATTATCTAGACGAGCAAAGTATGTCAACTTACACCACAAGTAACGTATACCCAAGGGGTCATGAATTCGTTTTGGCATCTAACTATTTATGTTAGCCAATTTACATTATGCTTGCTGGTCGTGTATTCTCTTGCTCGGCTGATTGGTGTTGTAGTCATTAACGATGCTTGATAATTTTGTTCTTCTGAATTTGATTACACTAGTGAATTTCATTGAGCTGTCCGGTGGGCTAATTGAGGATCTCTCAATTGCACTGATTGCTATTCGTCATAGTGGCTAGGGAAGCTTTCGTGTTGATATGATAGGATAGTAAACTTCTTAAGAGGCAGATGTGCCTACTGTGTTGCATTATATGTGATTTTGTCTGGAGATAATATGAAGGTAGAACCGTTTGTTTTGCAAAATACATGGACTGGTGAATTCTGACTAGGGTAAAGAGGAGAGATGTCTTACTCTTGGATCTATTGATAGCCTGGAAGGTCTTACCTTAGACGGATTAGTTCTTTTCCATGAACTAACATTAAAAAGTATGAGTAAAGAATAAAAGCAGAGAGCAGTGAGGTGTTTGGTGAGTGCCTGTGCATATATGCGTGTAAATGAGTGAAGGATAACGAAGTGAGTATATTTGAGCCATTCGACCAAAAAAAGGAAAGTATTTTTGAGCCAAATTTTCATCACGCGGTGTTAACATCTTCTCTGCTTGCTATTCATGCTTTGAGATTGTAAAAAATATGAGTCCTTTCATTGGTGGTAAATTGGTCGTTCATCCTCAAAAGATTAAGAAAGAGATATGAAATAAATAAATAAAAAAGGTAAGAGATTACTAGTTTCGATTAGGGAATTGAGTCTTAAGAATAGGTTTAGTCCATTTTCAATTAGTTCATATTCATTTAGTATGGAAAGTTACTTTTAGGGTAAAATGAATTTAGTTAGCTTTCTTTAAATGAAATACAAATTGAAATATGGAAAATGTCAACAAATAAATGAAAAAGATAAAAAGGTAAAAAATCTTTAGACTTTATATTAGGTTTATCTTTAAGGAGTAGTTCTTTTAGCCTTTAATTTCATAAGTTAAGAGTTTAAATAGCTAATTTCTCTTAGCCAAACTTAGACCTCAATTTGTGATTCTTTTAAATTTTTGTATATGTTATGATTTGCTTTTTATGATTGAATTGTTAGGTTACATTATAGAACCATAGAAAAACACAAAAACATCGCATGAGCACTTAGCATAAGAGAAAAGGTTCATAATTTTGAAAAAGATCGTATGGACACCTTAGTTGACAAATAATCAAGTTTAGGTACTGAAAGGGCACTAATTAGAAATCTAGTGTAATCAAGTCCTCTAGATATACTCTTGTATCTCATTTGACTCATAGCCGGTCCCAATAGGTTAGTGGCCACTCCTTGTTATAGATTTTTGGTAGGATTAATCAATTGAAATGAACTTTCCAACATCATGTGAGGTAATGATTTAGGCGAGCATGCACTAATTGAGTCTTGCTTTTACTTAACTCTTGGCATAATGATGATCCGGCTGCCTTTTCCAAACCATTCACATTTTCTAGCCAATGCATTTAACCGGTCCCCATGATCCACATCAAAGCACAAGTAGAATCTTCTTGCAACAAAGTCTATCTCATATCAAATTAACACTTCAATCCACACTCAAGACCGCTAAGTTCTCTTTCCAAAATATCCCAAATAATAGTGCTTTCTGCAAACGAACTAGGCCATCACGTTTACTGGAAGTTTCTCTAACACTTGAAAAAAGCCACACCCTCCAAACTAACTAGTGATACTATTATATACAGTTTTGGCCATGGTAGTCTTCCCTATACCTCCAATTCCCCATATTCCTACCACATGAATGTCATCCAAGCCTGTACTTAACAACGAGTTTACTTTCTGTACTGGCAACCTACACTAACAGGATACTTGGCAACACTCATGGGCGCTCGTCCTACAATACTCAAGTTCCTTGGTCTCATCTCCGCCAAAGCAAAGTAACAAAGGGAATGGGAATAAATGACAATGTATGATCCATTGAACTGACAAAAGCTAACACGAAATAAACAATCACTCTTTAAAATTCCAAAACGTGACTCTTAACGCACTAATCGATTCCATCATGTATCAATCGAGTTAGAGAATTCCATATCCTTTTACGGGGTCGAACAGGAATACTGTGAGTACCCATCGACACAATAATGCCAACCGGACAGATTGGCCGCTTCAATTAGCGCTTGGCTCCATTTCTTCACCTTCTCAGATTCCTATGGCAATTTCTCCCCATGCCAGGCCAATGCCTTGCCATAACTCTCTCTCGCTCTCCCCCTCCTCGAATCTCCCTCGGCTCCACTCCGTGGAACGCAGGCAACACCAACTGTCCCCTTGAGCCTATTCTACTCCATTACCTTCACCGGCTCGTCCAAGCACCATCCAGACGAATCATAGTTCTCGGAAAAGACAAGCACGGCTATCCACAACTCCTCGATGGCCCTCGTGAGCACGGGTGAGATCTCGTGCCCCGGGCCTTGAGTCGTCGCTGTCGATGGAGGCGTTGATGCCTACTTGAAGCAGAGCCCCGTCGAGGTGAAGGAGGAAGCCGGGGCGGACGTCCTCGCCTCTGAAGCTGAAAGACGTCGAACGGCCGTTTTGTTTCGGAATTTGAAGAAGTATCATTCCGAACGTTTGATACCGCACAACCTACTACTTCTTCTTCTTCTTTTTTCTATTTTTTTCCATGATTTAAGAGTTATATGAGGGATATTGAAAAACCTTTTTAAGAGAAAGAATACTCTAATAATCGGAATTTCAATGCCATAACAAAATATGGAAGAAAATTGTAAAATGTTCTGTTTTCGGACAATTACTAGTGAAACTACCAAAATTTTAAAGAAAATTTAGCAATTATAAGATTTAAGAAAATTTTCTGATTTAATATTACTACCACACTAATAATTAAGCTTGAGTTAACTTCATACAAATTACTAAAAGTAAGATACGACAGTGCATTATTTCATTCACTGTCGGGGTATGAAAATTAATAACACATGTATTAGCGTGAAGGGATTGATTAGTTCGCGAAGAAATCCGTGTGAATTGATCCTTCTTTGGGAAGTTCAAACACTTGGTTCATTTATTTACTGTCTAAGCACGGTGAATCCATCCATACTCACATACTGAGCGATACCGTTAAGTTCCTATTTGTGTGAAAGTCAGTCTTTGGGGGAAAATGTCTTTCACGCGAAGAAGGGAAAGTATGAACTCTTTCTTTCACTAGGGTGCCAATCACCATACCACATCGAAGCAATTTGTGAAGCAAGATGATAATCCCTCGAGGGATAAGGTGGAAAAATAAAACTTAAAGAGGACCGATAGCAAGTTCGAGAGATTTTCAAGAAGATTGGGAGTCGTAAGCTCTTTGATGTAGTCTTAGAGTGTCTCGATAGTCTATAAAAAGATGGTTGAATGCAATGACTAATCGGTCAGGAGGTTGAATGTAATGGTTCTCGATTTTGAATTTGTGTTGGAACCAAAAGGATGATAATAAAATTTGGAAACTTGTAATAAGAACGCTAGAATTGGAGGCAGAACTTTTTATTGAGAATGGTTTCTCTTTTGTGTTTTCGTGCTTATAGCTTGATTTACAACTCATGATCTCATTCCTTTATATAGGAATTGAATCTCACAAACGCCAATCATTACATTTAATGAAGAAAATATAACAACCCACACATCATTAAGAAAAAAGACAACAAAACAACCCAATGTCGAAGAAAAACGAAGCCATCATAATGTCTTTATGGCTCTTCTTCAATGCTTGCAGGTTTCTGATCTAACAACCGGCGTGCTTCAACAATAATCAATTTTATATTATTCCAACAACTTGAACGTCCCTTACAAGTTCGTGATGATTTTTGGGATAGCGGAGGAGATTATAATTGATCCAAAGCATGAAATGGAAGTTGTTGAGGAAGGAAAGCGTGGATTTCGATAGGAAGTTGATTTTGCTGTGCTTGAAAATTTTGGAAAATCTATTGGCGGATCTACCTCAACATTTGGTTGGAATCTCTTCTGGAAGGAAGAACTTTTTATTGATTTCGTAGACGTGATTCAAATTGGATATTTGAGTCAGGCTTTTTACTGTTGTAGTGAGCTAAGGCTTTTTACTGTTGTAGTGAGCTAAGGCTTTTTATTCCATCTGGAAGATCGGTTAGCCTCTGGCAGTTCTTCAGGGACAGTATCTTCAGTTTCCTCAGTGATCCGATGGACTCCGGCAGGGTACGGATTCCAGAGCCATCTAGAGCGAGATACTTGAGAGACGTTAACCGCCCGATCGAATCGGATATATAAGTCAGACCTTCACAATCACGAGCGCTGAGAGTTTTGAGCATCATCAGGGAACCTTTTTGCAAATTAATTTGAGAAATGGAAGTTCCATCGATCACCAGCTCTTTCAAGCCTCTCATGGGACCCAAATCTGGCAATTCACGGAGAAGACTGCAGCCCTTCACATTCAAAGAAACCAATTTCTCCAAATTCCTGATTGATGGATGGATAACTGCTAAATTAGAGCAGCCTTCCAGAATAATTCTTTCCAGCTCCATTGAATTAGAAAAATCAGGAGTGGCAGTCAATTGGACACAACCAGTGAGTTTCAAAACTTTTAGTTTCTCTGCCTGCAAGATTGACAGGACATGAAATAGTACTTGTTTACTCCCTGAGAAATTCGTCATCAAAGAGAAATTGCATTAAGGTAGTGAATTCATTCCACACCTGCTTAAGCAAGTGCCAACCTCTCCAGTTGCTGTCCAGCTGACTCCACGAAAAATCAAGAATCACCAAGTTTTGCCAATCCCTATTTAGCCATTGAATGTCAAAATCCATAGGGCACCCTTGCCAATCAAGCCACCTTATGCTCGAAAAACGACCCCCAAAGTTTCCCTGAAGTTTAGCCCGATCCAGCTTGAGGAACCTCAAGCTCTGTAAACCAACAAAATGATCAGATTCAAAACAAATATTCCCTTCAGATCCGCCTGCAAAGTTCAGCCCAAGGGCTTCAGTGGACTTAGTACCCTGTCAATCAAGCAAAACAAAATTAACTTAAAGAAAATGGAGCTGTCTTTCAGCATCGCACTTGATGAATCATTGAACGGAAAGGATCAATTACAGTATCAATTGGCACCTAAAGAAGAACAGATGTGGCGCAGTGCTCGCAGAAGTTACCTTCCTTCCTCTTAGTACATCCAGTGCTTCTCCGTGGTTCCACAGCCTACTGCGCTGGCAAGGTTCATTCTTGTTCTCTCTCTTGACAATTTCCCTGCCAAAAGTCTTCAGTATTCCACGCATGCGTAGTTCTTCATCCTCTCCGATTTCTACCAAAGACATGGCATGAAGAGATAGAATCGACATAAAAGGAGTATACTCACAGTTATCCCACATGTAATGTGGGATCCTCTTGTCCATTCTGTTGAAGAAGCATGCTATATCAAGAAATATCTGCTGTGCATTCTCGTCTAGGGTGATATAGCTCTTGAGGAAGGCTTCTTGGACCCTCTCATCAGGAGCTTTTTTCAACTGATTCAGTTTTTCCATCCACACTTCTTCGCTTTTTCCGAACAGAAACTCACCTACCTTCTCGAGTGCCAAAGGAAGCCCGTCAGTAGCAGCAACGATATCTGTTGCCAGTTTCTTTAAATCCTCGGGGGGAGAATCCTTATTAAAAGCATGCTTACAGAACAATGTCAGAGCTTTATCTTCTTTCATCGATCCAAGGACGTAATTCTCTGCACCATTGACTTTTCGAAGGACATCACATCTTCGGGATGTCACAATGACCATGCTCCCCCGGCCCAACCAATCAAGCTCTCCAACTAATTCGCTGAGCTGATCACGATCCTTCACATCGTCAAGGAGAAGAAGGACCTTCATGTCGGGAAACCTGCTCTGAATTTGTGTCAGAGCATGGTCAGAACAATCGAACTTTTGGGCATTTCCCTTGTGGAGGTGGGAAATCAGTCGGTTTTGCACAGACACGATGCCGTGATCTTTAATTTCTTCTTGGAACTTTTCAAGAAAGCTACAGGCGTCAAACAGATGGTTAAGTTGATTATAAAGACATTTCGCCAGGACCGTCTTACCAACCCCGGGGATGCCATGTATTAATACCTTTCCACATGTGTCTCCAATTTTAACCGCTTGCCCATTGCGGTAGTCAACCTTCAGCTTTGCCATTATTTCTTGCACATGAGGATCGACTCCAACTAATTGTTTCGGCACAATTAGGTCCCTCGTCTTCAGCTTCTGCTCAACTTCGTGGACAATTCGCTTTATGACTTCACCATGATTCCTGCCAAAATGTATATGGAATAAAAAGGAAATGAAGGAGGAGGATTGAAAGCAGAAGAAAACCGATTTATACATGATGCACCCTTTGTCATCGTTATAATAACGAATATATAATTGGATATAATTCGAAACTAGTTAATCTTAAAGCAGGCAAGATACATGAGAAAAAGTAATCTCAGAACAGAGCGCGTCATGGGAGTTACTTTTCATTTTTTTCTTGGAGATGGAATCCCGTCAAGTCTCCGATCTGTTGGAGAGCAAACTTCCAGGGATTAAGGAAACTGCCATCTCTGCCGCGCTTCTTGTGCACATTCAAGGCCTCCTTGAAAGGGCCCCTGCAGTGGCGCACATCTGACGGGTCGACGTAGTAGAAGATTGGGATGATGATGTGACTCTCATTGTCCTTGCACTTCAACATTTGCTCCAATTCCACGAGGCAGCTCTTGCTGGACCCGTAATCCTGGGAGATGATGGGTATTGATATCTTGGACTGCTCAACCGCCTGGATCAGCTGGGGGTTGATTTCTTTGCCCCTCTCCAGCTCTTCATCATCCCTAAAGACACAAATCCCAACATCAGTCAAGCTGGTGTACAGGAAATCCGCAAAGTTCCTGCGTGTGTCTGGTCCTCTGAAACTAAGGAACACTTGGCAGTCTGGCCGTGTAGACATTGATGAGGAAGGATTGGTAATGTGACTAATGTCCACTGTTTGTGTAACAGATCTCAACAAAAACGTGTAATGGCCCTCCGAAACTCAGGAACTCTTTTCTTTTCTTTTTATGGTCCTAGACGCGCAGGCACTTTGGAATAGACCATCCTCACACTTATATAGACCAGAGTCGACTCGGCTTTGGGAGAACAAATCGACTGTTGACTGGTCGGTGGCAGTGGCGCTTTATGATCCTATCTTTTTTGGTTGGTTCTGTTCTGTAGCCGGATTGGCCTCTGAACGTTTCTTTCCCTCTTCTTATTTCCCATGTTTTTATTTTGTTTCGATTTTTCCTTCCGAATGAGGAAACTACTTATAAGAAAAGGACAATAAAGTCCTCGGTTCGGATTACATAAGGTTCGGTTCACCGTAACAGTTCAGTTTGGCTCGGTTTGAATTTTCTGAAAAACCCGAATCGCAGATTTGAGAGGATTTAGGTGGCCGGCATCTCGAGAAACCAAAGGATGAGTCATCGTTGGAGGTGGAGTTGCCTGCATCCGACAATCTCTGCGGCGAGAGCGAGTTCATCTGTTCGCAATCTGCGCATTTTGACGGAGACGATGGAGAGTTCAACTCCAGCGCTGATAAATCCCGAGCGAAAAGTGTCTTAAGAGTTTGATTCCACTGAGGAGCAACTTGATGTGCAGAGAGGCGATGGAGATGGAGAGGCAATCGGAGAGGGCATGGAGAATTCGAGCAGCAATTTGCCTGAGAATAGGCGGAGCAGCGCAGAGGTGGCGGTCGGTGGAGGCGTAGAGGATATGAAGAATAGGCAGAAGAGGAAAGAGACGGGAGGTGAGGTTTCATAAGATTAGGGTTTCGTAAGATTGTGTAAGTCGTTAAAATAAAGAAGGAAGATTGAAATAATCCGCACCAAATGAAAAGATTGGTCATTTTTTTAATTATCCAAATCGAAAATATACGAAATTTCGATTTGCTTCGGTTCGTTTGCAATTTGAATCAAGTTTTTAACACTCCTAGTTCTATGGCAGCTTGGGTGGCTTTCTTGAGACTCATCCTATGGGGCCGCTTATGTTTTGTCATTTTAAGTTTTTTTTTTGGTTGAAGTTTTAGTTTTGATATGCAAGTGGAGACGTGGAATTAGCAAATTGTACCAAATCGAACTGGGTTTTCAGTTCAAATTATTTTTGGTCCGATTAAAAAAAAGAACACATTCTAACGGTCTAGTTTGGTTCTGTTCGGTTTGGATTTTCTAAGAACCCAAATTGAACCAAACTGTTGACACCCATTTATACAAGTCTTATTTTACAAAATTTGCAAAATCAAGCAAACTCGCATGTTTCAAAGGTCAAGCCGTCAAACGCTTATGGTTGTGATTCCCACCAAGATATTGAGATCTTGCAATTTTCATTTGAGAAGGTAGATGATTTTGAACTTGAACATTCATTTCAAGTTAGTGATGATTTCTGTGATAACAGAGGGATTGAAACTGATCCAAAAATAATCACAAAGTCATGTTTCTCATGCTAAAATAGAAGTTGTTGAAGAAGGAATGCCAAGTTGTTTTTTTTTTTTTTTTGGAAGTTGACTTTGTGATGCCTAGAATCGAAGGATCTATATCTAAATTTGGAAAAATTATTCAAAAAAGTCTTAAACCTATTTCACTTTTACCAATTCAATTATTAATCTATTGCATTGTTCTTAATTGATTATAAACTTTTCAATTTTGTCAATCGGTTAATCCAGCTAATTTTGGCCAGAATTCATTTGAAGTGGACACGACCATACTTCATGCCGGCATTGATGTTGATAAATTTTAATAATGTTTCATATTTTTATACTCTATTATTTTTTTGAATTTTGAATTTTTATTTCTATTTTCCTTTTTTTCTTTGCTTTTTTTTTTCTCCGTTTTTTTTTCCCTTTGTCAAAGACGGTCGCCGATGACTATTGTTGACCATGCAAGCCTCAATTGAAGCAAAGGCCATGATGGCCATATCTAAACCTATGCGGCTTCGCCAACTAGGGCCATCTATGACCCTCACCAGCGAAAGGAAAAAACAAAGAGAAAAAGCAAAGGAAAAAGGAAGATAAAAATATAACAATTCAAAATTAAAATATTAAAAATTATTAAAAATTATCCATTATGAACGCCAGTCGTGGCACGTAAGATGGCCGATGTCTACGTCTTTTGGTCAAAGTTGATCGAATGGATTTAATTGACAAAATTGAAATATTTAGGATTGAATTAATAAAAATATAATAAGTTTATAAATTTTTGGATAATTTTCCCTTCAAATTTGGTTTGAATCTTTTCTCAAAGCAAGAACTGTTGATAAGGTAGATGCGATTCTAAATCTTGATAGGATTACAACAGATTAGTTTTATGATAAGATAATCCAGCCCTCAAGTCGCAGCTCGTAACATGCATGAATTACAACGGAGAAAAACTCTCACTCTTTTTATTGATTCGAAGGGAAAGCCCCCGCGAATACTATTCCATATCATCACAATTGGCCCACTCGGATGGGCTACGAAGATCGCGTCTGGAGATGCAGATTTCCTGGAGACGAGAGAGGCGACAAATACTTGGAGGTAGTTGGCCAGAAATCCGAGTGCGGGACAGTTTCAGGATTGCCAAAGACGACAATCTCCAAATGTCGTCGGGGATTTCCCCCTCCAAACTCGGACACGACGAGAAATCTATCTCTTCCAGCTTCTCCAGATATAGTATATCTTTAGGAAACTCCCGTATGGAAGTACCTCTCATCCTGAGCACTTTCATATCTTTCAAATTCTTGACTGAAGGAGGTAACTCTTGAATCGGCGTGTTAGATAAATCCAAGAATTGCAATGACCTGAGCTTCCCTATTCCGTCCGGAAGATTACATAGATGCCAGCAGTCGTTCAGAGACAGCTTGTTCAGTTTCTCCAGCAATCCGATGGATTCTGGGAGGGTACATATTCCGGTGCCAGATAAATCGAGGAATTGCAGTGACGTGAGTTTCCCTATTTTATCTGGAAGATCGGTTAGCCTCTGGCAATCCTTTAGAGACAGTGTCTTCAGTTTCTCAAGCAATCCGATGGACTCTCCGAGGGTAACAATTTCACTGCTGTCTATGGCGAGATGTTTGAGAGACTTCAAGTACTGGAGCTGATCGGATAGGTCAGTCAGGTTTTTACACCTGCAAGCATTGAGAGTTTTGAGCTTCGTCGTGGAATCCTCTCGGAGATTAATCCGTGAAATGGGAGTTCTATCGATCAACAGCTCCTTCAAGCCTCTCATGGGACCCAAATTTGGCAACTCATGAATGTTACTGCACCCCGTTACATTCAAAGAAACCAAGTTCTCCAGATTACTAAATGATGGATGGATATTTCCTAAATTTTCACAACCTTCCAGAATAAGTCTTTCCAGCTCCATTGGAGCACGAAATTTTGGAGTGGCGAACAAATGCAAACATCTAGTTAGATTCAAAACTTTGAGTTTCCTTGCCTGCAAGATTGACAGGATATGACAATAAATGTTGAGTTCCTGAGAAATGCGTTGTCAAAAAATAGAATGAATGAAGATAGTGAATTCAATCCACACCTGCTTAAGCAGTTCCCAATCTCTCCAGTCTCCCTCAACCTCACTAGACGACAAATCAAGAATCACCAAGTTTTGCAAATTCAGATTTAGCGATTTAACATCAAAAATCTTAGGGCACCCTTCCCAATGGAGCCACCTTAAGCTCGAAAGACGATCCCCAAAGTTTCCCGAATATTAGCCTGATCCAGCTTGAGGAACATCAAGTTCTGTAAACCATCAAATTGATCACATTCAAAACTGATGTCCTCTTCATATCGGGAGAACCTGAGCTCAAGGGCTCTGACATTCTTAGTACCCTGTCAATCAAGCAAAAGTAAATTAACTTAAAAAATTGGAGCTGTCTTTTAGCATCGCCCTTGACAAAGAATTAAACGAAAGGGATCAATAAACGTTTCAATTGGCATCTAAAGAAGAGAAGATGTGGCGCAGTGCTTGCAGAAGTTACCTCCTTTCTGGTTAGTACACTCAGTGCTTCTTCGTGGTTCCATAGCCTACTGCGATTGTAAGGTTCATTCCGGTTTTCATTCTTGACAATTTCCTGGCCAAACTTCTTCAGTATTTCATGCATGAGTAGTTTTTTATCCTCTCCGATTTTTAGCAAAGACCTGGCTTGAAGAGCTGGAATCGTACTAGAAGGAGAATACTTAAGGTCATCCCACATGTAATAGGAGATTCTCTTGTCCACTCCGCTGAAGATGTGACGTCCTGAATTTTCCGACCCATGAGGGTCATTAATGCACTGTTAGCCGGTCTCGCTCTGAATTGATCACTCACAAGCTACTAACCGAAGGGGAAATGCTATTAAAGACTCCGCGGACGTGCGATTCTTAAAAAAGCCACCCGTTAATATGAGACACGCTAGAGCTGCGATTGATTGACTTGGCCATGATTTCTATCCAAATTTGGATATTGGACTTTTCGGACGTCACAATTAATTATTGGACTTTGACCTCATTATTTTCCGATTTTTCTGGTTCTTGGAAACGTAGGACGTAGGACCGCCACGCTTAATTTCGGACCCAAGACCCCGCTATTTTTCCTTTTCTCTTTTCTCTCTCCTCTCTCCTTCCTTTTTGGCCTGTTCTGCCGCAACTTCTCCTCTCTCTCTCTCTCTCTCACGTCCCCTCCCCCTGCTCTTTCTTATCTTCTGCCCCTGCACCGCCAGCACCCCTGTCCCCCACATGCTGTCCTTTCTCCCCTTTTCTTATTTGACTTTTCCTCTCTCTCTCTCTCTCCTCCTGCTGCCTACGTCGACGACGCTGCTCTCTCTCTCTCCCCCTTCGGTTGCTTCTTCTTCCTTGTATTTTTTTGCTTGGCCGGCCACGGAGCTGCTGCTGCCTGCTCGCCGTCTCGCCGCCGCCTCGCCGGCCACCACTGCAGTTGCGCCACCACCCCTGCTCACCGCCGGACCACCCGCAGGGCGCTCATCCGTCGTGAGCCGGCTGGAACCGCCCGAAACCGAGCCTCCCAGCCACTGCCGTTGCTTCCTCCTCCTCCGTTCACCGCTGCGTTGGCTTCGTCGTCTTTGTTCAGCCACCGCCATGCCTCCACCTGCCTGGTCGCCGTGAGCCGCGACTGAGCCACCCCGACGCCAACTCCTCCTCCCCTCTCCGGTTTCCTTCTCTCCCCGGTTCCGAGTCGGGCTTCGTCGCCGCCGCTCGCCTGTCCTCCTCTCCGCCGTGGCGGTTGCGTCGGCTTGCACTAGAGGCCGTTGCTCGACCGCCCGTCCTTCTCTCCCCTTTGCTCGGTGCTGGTCGGTCGAACCAGCTGTTGTTGCTGCTGTCCTGGCCTCCGGCCGCCGCTGGCCGTCTCCCTGACCGCCGTCCGCCGCCCCCTAGCCGACCGGAGGGCCACCCCTAGCTGGACCCGAGCTGCTGGTCGCCCCCTTCTTCCCTCAGTTCCTCCTTTGGCCGCTTGGACAGCG
Source organism: Angophora floribunda (assembly GCA_014182895.1). Taxonomy (NCBI): domain Eukaryota; kingdom Viridiplantae; phylum Streptophyta; class Magnoliopsida; order Myrtales; family Myrtaceae; genus Angophora; species Angophora floribunda. The sequence goes on along the minus strand of CM024709.1, from coordinate 41,951,420 downwards.
GGCCTCCGGCCAAGATCCGGCAGCCGTGTCGTCCGTCCCGACACCCCGGAGGCACCCGTGCGACCGCCTCGTCGTCCCCATCGCGACCTACCTTCGCCGTCGTTAAACGGTAAGTTTCGGTTCTAAACCATTGTTTAGTGTGTTAATCTCGTTTAGGGTTAGTTTAGTTAGGACTAATCGAGATTTAGGTGATTAGTTGTGGTTATTTTGATTAAACGGGATTAGTGGGGGTTAATTAGAGACTAATGATAATTTTAGTTAATTATGTGTTTATTTAATTATTTATATTTATTTATTCCGAAATTAATATAATATTATTTTTTATTATTTTGATAATAATAAATTACATTGTTGGTAATTGTCATGCTTAGTGATGGTTGATTAGGATAATTCCCTGGGTTTGGATTAATTACTTTTCGATAAGTAATTGTGGTAATTAGTGATTTATGGGAATTATCGGTCATTGAATTATTGTCTGAGACGATAATTGATTGATTTGCTGATTGCTTGCTTATTGATCGAAGCACGTTTATTCCGGGAATTACGTGGTATTTCCTTATGAAACTGATTGATTATTGGATTATTGCAATGTGGCGATTCATGGATGAATGTGGAATACTTGCTGCTTCGTATGTGGACTTCATGTGTCTTGTGCGGTTTATGACGTGTGCTTATAAGTCCACTTGAGCCTTGAGGTGCATTTGTTTGCACGGGGAGACAGAGGAGATTGTGCCTTGACGTGGTTTACACGAGGAAAAGGTAGAGCCTTGAGGTGTGTTTACACGGGGAGGCAGAGGAGATTGTGCCCCGACGTGTGTTTACACGGGGAAAAGGTAGAGCCCTGAGGTGTGTTTACACGGGGAGGCAGAGTGATTGTGCCCTGAGGTGTGTTTATACGGGGAAAAGGTAGAGCCTTGAGGTGTATTTGTTTGCACGGGGAGGCAGAGGAGATTGTGCCCTGACGTGTGTTTACACGGGGAAAAGGTAGAACCCTAAGGTGTGTTTACACGGGGAGGCGGAGATGATTGTGTCTTGATGCGTGTTTACGTGAGTAGGTGCATAATTGGAACACGCCTGTTGGGTGCATGAAATGCATATGTTGTGTTCTGACTGTGTGGTAGCCTGTACACGAGTGTTGTGTACTGTGCATAGCATGTGAAACGATTTGATTGGCATTTGTTCTCGTGAGGAACGTGTCTGTCAGGTACGCAATGCCCGGTTATATCCGGTAGACCGCCAACCTTTGGGTTGTGCCGAGACCCGAGGGGTCGTAATGATTAAAACATGCTTAATTGCGGTATGCGTGAAAATGCATCTGTTGTATTATGATTATGCGATTATATGTTTGCCCTATATTTGGCACGTGTGGTTACTATCGTGCAAGGTAGGTACAACTGCAAGGTAAGACTGTTTGTGATTGGTTTGTAATTAGATGGTTTGTGATTGGATGTCTTTATGAGAGCCACGCCTGTTAGGTACCCCTGAGGTGGATTGGTGCCCTAACCGAGGCTTAGCGCCCAAACTTACTGAGATTTTATCTCACTGGTTATTGTATAACCATTTTCAGGTCTGTTGGATGAAGAATCGGCACGTGTTGCGATTCGTGGGCTTTGGCTGAAAGAAGTAAATTAATCCTGACCTTGTTGATGTCATTGGCTCGATAGGGAGATGCTCGTGATAAGGGCTTGTACTTGTAAACTTCATAGGGTTAATCATTAGATCAATAAAGCTGTACTGTGATGTTTTCTGATTGATTTTCTTGACTATCCCGATTGCTATGTGGTACGGGGATTATTTATTGCTTTCGCATGTGTTTAATGGAAATATAAAAATAATGGTCGGCGATGCGTCTTGGGACGTCGCATTTGAATGGCCGAAAGAGAAAAATGGGATCGTCGCGTGCTCGAGGGTCGGGCCGTGATAGAAGAAGCATGCTATATCAAGAAATATCTCCCGTGCACTAGGTCAGCATAGCTCTTCTCCAAGGCCGCTTGGACTCTCTTATGAGGAGATACTTCCAATGCAGTCAATGTTTCCCTCCACGCTTTCTTCGATTTTACAAGAAACAGAGATGAACCTGTCACCTCGAGTGCTGAAGGAAGCCGGTCGGTAGCAGCAACAATTTCTGTTGACAGTCTCAGGAATTCCTCACAGGGAGAATCCGTTCCGAAAGCATGCCTGCAGAACAATTTCAGAGCTTCATCTTGCTTCATCGGTTCAAGGACAAAACTTTCCGCATCATTGGTGTTTCTAAGGACGTCTTGCCTTTGGGAGGTCAGAATGACCCTGCTCCCTGGGCAAAGCCCATCGAGCTTTCCGACTAATGCACTGAGCTGTTCATCATCATATACATCATCAAGGAGAACAAGAACCTTCATGGCGCGGAATCTTTCCTGAATACGAGACAGAGCTTCCTCAGAACGATCAAACCTTTTGGCATTTCCTTCATCAAGGTCAGAAATTAGCTTGTTTTGTACAGACACAATGCCGTGACGATTAATTTCGGCTTGGATCTCCCCAAGAAAGCTACAGGCATCGAACAGATGATAAAGTTGATTATAAACATATTTGGCCAGAACCGTCTTACCCACCCCAGGGATCCCATATATTCCTAACACCTCCACACCTGTGTCCCCAATTTTAAACGCTTGCCCACGGAGGTAGTCAACATTCAGCTTTGCCATTATTTCTCGCACATGAGAGTCAACTCGGACAAATTGTTTCGTCACGATTAGGTCTTGCTTCTTCAGCTTCTGCTGAACTTGGTGGACAATTTGCTTTACGACTTCGCCAGGAGACCTGCCAAATATATATGGAATAAAACGGACATGAAAAAGTAGGATTGAGAGCGGAAGAAAAACTATTTTTGCATGATGCTGCCGTTGTCATTTTTATAATAGTGAATATGTGGTTGGATATCATTTGAAAGTATTTAATTTTAACGCAAAGTAGGCAAGATACACGAGAAAGTTAATCTCAGGCCAGGGCAGGTCATGGAAATTACCCTTCATTGTTTTCGTGGACATGGTGTCCCTCCAACTCTCCGATCCGACGGAGAGCAGACATCCAGTGATTAAGGAGATTGGCATCTCTGTTGCGCTTCTTGTGCTCACCCAAGGCCTTCTCGAAAGGGCCCGTGCAGTGGTGTAGATCGGACGGGTCGACATAGTAGAAGATGGGGATGATGATGCGGTTCTTATTGTCTATGCACTCCACCATTTGAATTAATTCCGGGAGACAGCTCTCGCTGGACGCGTACTCCTTGGAGATGACGGGAATTGATACCTTGGACTGCTCAATCGCCTGGGTCGGCTGGGGGTCGATATCTTTGCCACTTTCAAGCTCTTCCTTGTTCCCAAAGACGCGAATCCCAACACCAGTCAAGCTGGTGTACAGGAAATCTGCGAAGCCCCTGCGCATCACCGGCCCTCTGAAGCTTAGGAACACTTCGTAGTCTGGCTGTGCAGACACTGATGAGGAAGGATTGGTAACATGACTAATATCCATTGTTTTTTTTTTTCTTCTGGCGGGAAATGTCAATTGTTGTGTAGCAGATCTTGAGAAATCGTGCGAAGGAGCTCGGTCACTATGAACGCGCCAGCACTTTGGATGGACAATTCTCACAATTATAGAACAGAGTAGCTTTGGTTTTTGGTTGGGCAAATCGACAGTTGACTGGTCCGTGGCAGTGGCGCTTGGTGATCTTCTATTTTGGTTGGTCCGCTCTGCATCCGGATTAGTTTTCGAACATTTTTTTTTTTTGGTAAGGTAAGTTGTATTAGAATCGACCAGAGAACTATACAATAGAGGGGGATCACGGTACCGACACATACTCAACTGGACTACAAGTCACTAGAGTAGAAGGGTACCACGGTCACCAAGAACAAAAATTAAATACATTAAGATCGGGTTATAGAAACCCACATCATTCTAAGCTACGCCCTAGAAGGTGGCTCTTCTCCAAAAATCCGGGGGTCTATCCCCCAGCTGCGCTGCGTCTTTCTATTTCTTAGGTTGTCCAAAGTCAACTTGTAGGCAAGGCTTTTGTCTTTCACCACCTTAAGTAGGTACAGTTCCATGGAAGGAATATGTAAATTGTGTCCACGGAAGAGAATATCATTTCTGGTCTTCCAAATGATATAGCATAGTGCCCCGAAGGAGAAACGGGCTATCTCTCGGTAAAATCCCTTTCCAGATATGGAGTTGATAACCCAAAGAAGATTATTAGATCAAGAGGAGTTGTTCCATGGAAGGTTATTTTTAGCAGCCCAAAATTTTGCCAAAATATTTGAAACATGGCATTCAAAAAATAGATGGTTGATTGAGTCAGGTGTAGACTTGCACAAGGCACAGACAGTATTAGGAATCCTTCCAAATATCATGAGGTATGCCTGTGTGGGGAGTTGATTCTTGGTTATAAGCCAGAGAAGAAATTGATATCTAGAGGCCAAGGCCTTGTCCCAAACAAAAGAAGACCAGTGAACTGGTGGTGCTTTTTGCCGAATTGTATACCAGGCCGATGCACTTGAAAATTTTCCGGCAGAATTCTGGGTCCATGTAAATGTGTCTTGACCATATGATAAGTGGGGAATTGGTGTTTGCCACAATATCAGCTCTTGGCGTACTTGTTCCCCATCAGAGGAGTATAGCATTTTAGCCTTTGCATGTCTAAGAAGATCCGATTGGTGAATGTAGCTATTTGAATATATTGAGTCTAGAGAGTCGATATCAAGCCATGGATCAAACCAAAGCGATATTGTTTCCCCGTCTCCTACCTTCCATCTGAAATAGGGCTTAAAATTATCCCTTAGAGCCAGAATCTTCCGCCATGCCCAAGAGCAGAGGGTAGGGGTTGGAGAGATCCAAAAATTCTTCCTTTTAAGGTATGTGGCATGAATCCACTTGCACCATAACGATTCTTTATCAGTGAAAAGCAACCAAATATGCTTAGCCATGGTTGCCTTATTGCTTTCCCTGATTCTTCTTACACCAAGTCCACCTTCTGAGTAGGGGAGGCATACATCAACCCACGCCACCTTGGCACCACCCGGACCCATGGTAGGGCCTTTCCAGAGGAATTGCCTACAAGTTTGTTCAATCTTGTCCACTACCGAGGAAGGGAGCCAAAAAATAGAGGCCCAATAAGCTTGGATAGCATGTAGCACTGATTTGATGAGTTGTAGTCGACCTGCAAAGGAAAGAAACCGGTGGGTCCAGGATTGGAATCTAGCCGTGAAACGGCTTACTAAAGCATTGCAATCCACTTTGCTTAGTCGCGCGGTGATGATGGGCACGCCTAAGTAACGCACAGGAAGGGAGCCAAGAGAGAAGCCAAGCGCTTGTAATATTTGGCTTTTAGTTGTCTCAGAGCCTCCCGAAATAAAGACTTCACTCTTCCTGGCATTAGGGACAAGTCCACTCCAAGAAGAGAATAAAGTGAGCCCACGTTGGATGCAGGAGATTGATGCTAGACTTGCTTGGCTAAAGAGGAGAACATCATCCGCAAAAAAAAGGTGAGTTAGTCTCGTCGCCTTGCACCACCAGTGATATCTGAAATCCGGATGTCGAGTGTGATAATTGAGGACCCCAGAGAAGACCTCCATAATCAAGGTGAAAAGGTATGGAGACATAGGGTCACCTTGTCTTATACCCCTTCCACTTGCAAAGAAGCCATGTAGCTCACCATTTATGGATAAGGAAAATTTTGGGGTTCGGATGCACCCCATGATAAGCCTTGTGAGATGGTTGGGAAATCCAAACGCTTGAAGAGTTAACTCTAAAAAGTCTCAGTCAAGTGTGTCATACGCTTTCCTGAAGTCCACCTTAATGGCACACTTTGGAATTTTTGGTTTGTTGTGAAATCCACAAAAAAGCTCCTGAGCAAGTAGTATATTGTCACTGATTCTCCTACCTTTGATAAAAGCCGTTTGGGTCGGACTAATCAAATTTGGAAGAACCGTAGCAATTCTAGATGAGAAGATTTTTGTGATACGCTTGTAGATTGTATTGCAGCATGCAATAGGACGAAAATCAGACACCGAAGTCGCATTGGGAACCTTAAGCACTAGGGCAATGATAGTATTGTTGACTTCCTTGAGTAGACACCCAGATACAAGAAAGTCCATGATCGCATCAGAAACTGTAGGGCCCACCTTGTCCCAATTCTTTTTAAAAAAATCAGCATTGTAGCCATCCGGACCTGGAGCTTTATTTCTAGCCAAAGATAACATAGCTTCCCGAATCTCCTCTGGTAGAAAAGGTTGGGCGAGAAAATTGATCTACTCCTCATTGAGAGGGGAGTGAATAAGATCCCTGAGTTCCTGAATAGATGGCCTTACACCCCTGTCAGCCGGGGTAAGAAGTTCCTGAAAGTATGTGACAAAGACCTTCGGTACCTCCTTCAAGTCAGATATCATATGTCCTGAACTATCCATGACAGAAAGGATACGATTACGAAGGTGTCGATGCTTGACTGAGTGATGAAAAAACTTGGTGTTGAGATCCCCTTCCTTTAGTCAGCGGATTCTAGATTTTTGTTTGAAGAAAGCCTCCTCAAGAGTTCGGAGCTCATAGTATTGTTTGAGTTGTGCTTGACTGGGTCAAGATGGAGTGCCTCTTGGGTCGTTAGAAGGACCCTTTTTGCTGTGGCCACCCTCATAGAAATGTCTGAGTAGGCATCTTTATTTAGACCCTTAAGCCGCCCCTTTAGCAACTTGAGTCTAGCATAAAGTTTGTACATAGGGGAGCCTGAAACTTAGGCCTCCCAAAACAGGGTAACTAATACAGGAAACTTAGGGTGACTCATCCACATGTTGAAAAACTTGAAGGGGATGCGTCGAGATCCTGAAGCCAGAATTCTCACCACCATAGGAGTGTGGTCTGATAAGCCCGGGGCTAGAAAAGATGCTTCCGAGTAGGAGAAATTAGAGCACCAATAATTGTTGATCAAAACTCGATCAATCTTCCTTTGCTTCCTTCGAATGCCAGAGGAGGTGGACCAAGTGAACCGGAAGCCCACATATCGAAGGTCAAAAAGTTCTGCTTGATCCAAGCATTCCTTGAAATCATCAAATGTAGGAAGCCAGACATCAGGGCTTCCCATACGGTCGGATGGATCCCTAATAGCATTGAAATCACCGGCAACCATCCAAGGTTGTTCCTTAAGGAGAGAACTTAGGCTAATAAGTTTGCTCCATAAGGGACGTCGGCCGACAAAAGAATGTTCCCCATACACCACTGAGAGATAAAAGGTGTACCCCGAGTTCAAAAAATTTACCTCTCCATGAATCAACTGATCAGTACAAATCCGCATATTAAAGCATACCAAAAGAGGGTTCCATCCAACCCAAATACGCCCTCGAGGAGAGTGCTCATAATTAGAAATCCACGTCCAACCAGGGATTAAGCCAAAAGAAATATTAGGAAAATTTGTAGCTGATACTTTAGTTTCCAAAATACCAATACAACATATATTATTATGTCGCACCAGCTGTCTAACTTCAGCTTGTTTAATGGGATTCATCATACCCCTTATATTCCAAAAACCAATAGACATATACTACTATCAGGAAAAAACAGCAGGTCTATTTTCTTTTTGGGCGTCTCTTGGTAGACTTAGGTTTTGCCTTACCAGAAGATGACCCAGGTGATGACCCTAATATGCTATCCAGAGTAGGAATTTTTCCTTTGGCACGAGAAGCAGCGGGTGGTAATCTTAATCGCTAGCTTTGCTCAATCTTCACTTCGGTGAGTTGAAGTTCGAGTTCGGGTTCGGTCCGAACAAGCTGTGGAAGAAGGATTTGCATTGTTAGAAGTAAGGGGGTTGATGCCCATAGGATCTATGTCGTCATGTCCATCACCTATCACCTTATCAGCACTTGGAGAGCATCCATCAGCAATAACTGAACTACCAGCAATGTCCTGCAAAGGTGGGACACCACCAACAATCTTATGAGGAGCAATTACTTCCCTGTCATGCGCTGAAACAGTAGAAGATAGGCCGGTCTTCTGTCTTGACCAGCCAGCTCCAACTTCAACAGCATCTTCAGTTGTAGCAGCACCAGCAGTCTCTCCAGTTGCAACATCTTCAGCAGCCTTCCCAGTTTCAGTCGCAGCAACAACAAGCCTCGGCCCAGGAGAAGCAGTAGCAATTTCGCCAGCAGCAACTTCAACCGGCACAACAGTAACAGCAGCTGAAATAATCTTCTGTCCCGCCCCACCAGCACCATCTTTTGCCATGTTTGCAGCATCGGTTTCAGCAGCAACAATGTCTTCATCACCAACCTCAAAAAGGTCGTCAACTAAATCAAAGGAAGCCGTATCTTGCTGCTTATTTTTTCCAGTCGAGCGTTGGAGTTTTCTGCTAACTCGTATCCATTCCCCATCTGTAGGTGGTCTCGAGGATGATGCTATAGCAGGAGCTCCATGAATATTAACATCAAGCCTATTCCTTCCAGCAGGAATTTCAGCAGGTTGCTCAGTAGCTATACACACTAGTTCAGCCTCTTGATCAGGACATTTATGTCCAAAGGTACCGCAACTATGACATGTAACGGGCTTCCATTCATATTCCACTTCTACTATGCGAGTTTGTCCATTTAAATGGACCGTGACAGCCTCACAACAGGTTTTGGTGGCTGCGAGTTCAACACACACCTGAGCATAGGAAATCATTTTTAAATGTTCCGTTCTTTGGTCTACATAAAGTGGTCTTCCTATCGCACTGGCAACTTTGCTAATTCCCGTAGCAGACCACAGCCCATAGGGTAAATTTTTTAGTCGAATCCAAACAGGTATAGAAGAGTGATCTCCTTTTTTCAACTCTAGCATCGGATGCCATTGCTGAAGTATTAGAGGAACTCTTGCCACTGTCATTGGACCCCCGTCAATCACCTTCCTTCTAAATTCGGGGTCCGAAATATGGAAAAAATAGAAACCTTGGTCGTTGGCCTTAACCTCTATCAACCTTTGACCCCATAGATGTTTTAAGGCCGTCTCCACAAGCTTAAACGGGAGTCTCTTCCCAACAAAGTATCCAACTAGACATTCACGCCATATTGGATCAGCAGCTTGAAGGTCTTCATCAGAGCAAAACACTTCATTTTCCTGGTTGGCAGGAGGCTCTACAAATGATAACGAATACCCTTTGCTAGCTGCTTTAGCTACATTTACCCAAGATCGAATGGCTGGAGTCATAGACCCATCTACTTGAGGCAGCACATCTGGGTTTTGAGCTGCTGCAGAATAATTCTGCTCTTTTCTAGACACACTAGTAAGCAAATCAGAGGGGACCAGCCCTGTTCTAAGGTTCATGGAGGGTTCCCCAACAGCAGAGATTTGGCCCACTTGCTTTCCTAACAAATTGCCCGGTGTATTACGCACAACCGGAGCCCTACTCCGGCTACGTTGACGTCCGCCCCTACCCGGGCGAAATTCCAAACCAGCAGACCTCCTATCCATCCTATCAGTAGGGAATTGAAATCCACCTATCTAACCCAAGCAAAACCCTCCATTCCAGAGCAGAGCTACTGAGGAAGAGGTTCTTACCGGATGAATATCTTTGACTCAGCTTTTCCGTTGGGGCTGTGCTTTCTCGGAGAACAGCAGAGAGAGCCAGTCACTCAGCGAAGGGCGGGTGAGCTGATTCGGGGGCAAAAGCCGCCGGACCAGCTACCTCAGACCGGAGTTGCAGAAGCTGGAGCTCAGGGCAAAGAGAGCACAGTGAACAGTATTTTGGTCGATTCTCAGATGTTTTTTTTTTTTTTGAACATTTTTGCTCCTTATTTCAGTTGTTTTTTGTCTTGTTTTATTTTTTTTCCCCAAATGACGAAACTATTTATGGAAAAACACAACAATAAAGTCCAGAAACCTAATCATTGTTTTATTTGTGAGGGAAAAAAAAAAGACAGCACCTATTGATGATACGATAATAGCAATTGCTCTCTGCTTAGTCCACTATCTTCATTCTTCAATGAAAGGAGTCCACGGCCCCCTATTTTAACAAAGCATTTATAGTCCACCTATGGAATCAAGCACCATTTGAGCCAACAGATTGTCATGCGCACGCCAATTGAATTACATAATATCTACAAGCATCCATCATAAAAACTTATTAAGATATGTGATTGCGCTGTATACTGAACCAAAAACTTAAGCAATTATACGGTGGATGACATCACTTAAGCGTATTATATGTGCCTCCCGTCATGCCTTTAGGCCTTTCAAATACTTCAAGTACTGTCATGTGCTTAATGCATAAAGTATGTATGCCTTTCATTGGGATATCTATTGTTGTACATTTCGACAGCATTCTTATTTACAGTAAGAAAAAGGAATAACACATGACACATCTCCTATACATATTCCCAGCTTTGAGAGAGCAAAAATTATTTGCTATGCCACTTCTTGACGGACAAGGTAATTTTCCTCGGATATGTGATGGCCACCTTAGGAATAAAGATGGATGCTAGTAAGATTGAAGTTATCACTTGAGGGTGAACATTGCAGACGCCTCATAAGATTCGAAGCTTTCACGGCCTTGCTTCTCTGTATAGGAGATCATAAAGAATTCAGTTCCGTTGCTGCACCGCATGCTAAAGGGTTAAAGCGAAAAAGGCTTCAGAGGGACGCCAAGGCGGCAAAGAGCTTTGAGCTCTTAAAGAACATAATCATTGAAGATCCATTGTCGGCACTACCAAACTTTGATTTTGTTTTTGAGCTTCATTGCGAAACTGCAAACGTTGGCATCACTGTTGTACTCAATCAAAAAGACCATCACATTGCCTTTCTCTGTGAAAAGTTAAGGCTCCGTTCACTTTGTGGAAAATGTGATGTTTGTGAAAAATGTTTTTTAGAAAGGTTGAAATTTGAAAATGAAATAGAAAATATGTTCCACCATTTAGGCTTCGTTCGTTTTACGGAAAATAACTTCTAGGAAAACGTTTTCCAGATTTTCTGACGTTCGTTTTACAGAAAATAAATTTATGGGGGGAAACATTTTCCATGAAGAAAAAAAAAATCTTCTAAAGTGAGGGAAAATATTTTCCACTTTTGAAAAGTGAAAAACATTTTTCACATTCATTCTCTCTTATCTTACGCTCTCCATTAGTCCTCACTTCTTTCTTTTATTTTTAGATTTTTTTAATTTTTTCATAAATTCGAATTTTTTGTTATTTTTTAATAAAATCAATTTTTTTATTTTTATTTTTCTGTCTTTCTTTTTGCTGTTTTTCATTTTCGGCCGATCGTCGGCCATGGCAACGGCCGTAGAATGGCGACGACGGGCGAGTCGAGCTTGCCGGATCGGCAACACTGAGCGTCACAAGATGGAAACTTATTTTCAAATTTACCCCTTTTTAAAATAAAAACTGTAATCCTCTCTTCCCTCGCTTCACGAACCCAACGTCCTCGTGCTTGCCTCTCTTTGCTCCCTTCAAAACAATCGAATCCCTCCTTTTTAAAGTAGAACAAAGTCAATCGCTTGCCCTAATTGGTCGATCTCCCTCACTCAGCTTTTGCATGGCGGTGTGCTTCTTCTTCCTCCTAGTAGTTTAACTACTTTCTGAATTGAAGCTGCATAACTCGCGATACCGATTTGCGAGGCTCGAGCCTCATTGCCTTGAGCTCACCTTGCCAGTGAGCTAATCATGCAAGCTCACTAGAGGTAGGTGAGCTTGAGGCATGGTCGGCGACCGGTCAAGGAAGGAGAGAACACAAATTAAAGAAAAAAAATTTAATAATCTATTTTAAAAAATAATAAATAACGACTTAAAAAAATAAAATAATAATAAAATTATTGAAAAAGAGTTTATAAAGGAAAATATTTTCCCAAGCGAACAATGGAAAATATTTTACACTTTAAAATCAAGTTTTACCCGAACACCGGAAAATAATTGCGTTTTCCTGAAAAATAACTTCTTGGAAAATATTTTCCAGAAAAGTAACATTTTCCGTAAAACGAACGGAGCCTTAGTGAAGAATATTTTCCTTCGTGCATTCTTTTCAATAAATCTTTTAATTATTTTATTTTATTAATCTATTTTATTAATTATTAATTATTTTTATTTTTCTTCTTCTACCTTGGCTGGTTGCTAGTCAAAGTGACAGGCGAAAGCTCGAGCCTCCCCATGAGGCGGCGGGGCTCCAACTCCCCAAATACCAAAACAAGGCTGGTGAGGCTCCTCTAGTGACCTCGGGTGAGGCTCAAGCCTTGCTCAAGGTCGCCAGAGCCTCATTGACCTCTAGTGACCTTGGGCGAGGCTCGAGCTTTGCCTAGCTCACCACTTTGGAGAGGCTCGAGCTCACCAGAGCTTGCCCAACAGCCTCGAGTGAGCTCGAGTGGGATGAGATGGAGCCTTGTTAGCTTATGGTGAGATGCTAGACTGGAGCTCGCCTATAGCTGATCGCTAGCCTATGATCGGTCAAAGAAGAATGAAAAAAAGAAAAGAAAAAAATTTTAAAAAAATTAAAAAGGTCGGGTGGGGTGATAATTAACTTTTATGCCTCGACTAGGTTGCCATTCCACTTTCAATTTTGCTTTTTTTTTTTTTGGTGACCCAGGAAATCCCGCGCACGACTAGCAGCCGGGGGTAAATCCTAGGGGCAACACTTGCTAGCCACCACACACGTGGTATAGGCATCCCCCTTTGATGTCCTGTCGGCATCTTAGGCACAAATTTTTATGAGGCCACTTTCCTTTGAACTTAGTCGATACCAAACATACGAGGGAATATATCAGTGTCGACCTCCATTTTGCCATTTCCTTTATCATTGACTACCCTAATCTTTCCTTTTTGAATATCCTCCTGTTTATTTTCCAAAAAACAAGACAATTAACTTTTATGGCTTCATGAATGGTGCCTTTTACAATATCCCTGGTTTGCCTATTCTTCTTTACTCTGAATAAATTGGCCTTCTGTTGATTCTATCGTACCATTACTCAAAGGTAAAACTAAAATTCATCGAAATTTATTAAAATCAAACGAGTAAACTTGAGTAACTTTACCCATAATAATTGTTGTTCTTTTACTTTGGCAGGCTTTAGGTATGGACAAACATGAAGCTTGTCTCGCACCATTTTTGCCTCAACAATTTCAACTTTTTTTTTGTCTTGGTTAGATTCATCTTCTGACCCATAATTTTCTTAGCCACATTTTGCTCAAAACCTATATGGCCTCTTGTCTTTCTTTTCTAGGAACTGTTCATATTTAGACACTAGTTGTTTATTCAAATAAATCGTGGCTTTCAACCTTTCTCTTAAGTTAAATTTTAACCCACTTAAAGCCAAATTGGTGAGTCCTTACTTTAAGAGTAAATAGTGAGGCGTCTACTTTCAGCCTTTTTAAATCGAGCAATAAAATAATTGATTGATTCGATATTGTACTGGTAGAGCCTGGCCAAATTAGCAACTGAGACCTCATGTAACATTCAATAGAACTGAGAATGGAACTATATTTCCATCTCTGCCCAACTGCAAATTACTAAGTTAGATGGTAAATTAGTGTACGAGAAAAGGGCACTTTTTGACGTAAACGAAGGAAATAACCTATGCCTAAAGATTTCGTCTGTTCGTGTTGCACCACATTGGGCTATGAGTCGACCGTATGTTCAACAGTAACAACTCATCTTCACCAGTAAAAATAGTCATGGATTTTGAAGCATCTAGGAAAGGCTTGTTGTAGATCCATTCAGGATAAAATTTTCTATGAATAGACCTAACAATACCTCTGTCTAGCCCTAACTGTAGACAAATTTCTTCGTGTTCTAAGGTCATTTGTAGATTTAATTGCCCATCTTGTTGTCCCCTACCTAACGCTGGTCTTGTTAGATTATTTATGTTAGCATTGATTAACATATTAGGCCTACATTAGGGGTACAATTGCCCCACCTGACCTTACATTTTCAATATTTGGCGCTTGACCAATGTGGTTCACCAAATTATTATCACCAATTTGGTTATTTTGACCAGCATTACTTTGATTATTTCTTTTCCCTGAACCTTGATTAGATGATTCATGCCTTTGCGTAATCCTTACAAGAGGTTGAACATCCCGACCAACAATTGTGACATCATTATATTGAGGAGATGTGCTAGGAACGTAACTCAGCACAACTGGATTTCCTTCTAGTGATTGGTTGGATGATCTAGCCTCGACAAGGCATTACTCATAGTGTTGATGACCATTGCCTTAACTGCGTCTAATGCGTAACCCACACTATTATTGGCCATACCAGCGTTCCTTGAGCAATCTTATCATAGTTAAGACCATGTTAGGATTAAGAATTTGGTGCAACATTCCGTAATTGGTTCTCCGTGAGATACCGTGGAAGATCAATTTCTTCGGGACGATTGCCTTTTGCCGATCTTCCGGCTGCTGAAGACTCCAAGTACACAGGAGCCGCATTGCTAGTTTGTGAAATTGGGTTTGTTACCGTCAGCAGCATTGTTGGGCTCTTATTGATTCTGGTTCTCGCTATTGCAATCACCTCAAATTCAACAAAAAAGTGATTCTACGGAGCATGCCAAAACATATGGTTCACTAGGAAAGTAAAGTATCCCTTAAAATGATGGATCAAAGGAATTGAAAAAGGTTATGAAGGGCCATTTGTTAATATTGGATAGGAAATTAAATGATAATAAATCTAAAAGAACAAATATAGGAATCAATCGTTGCTAATAATGTAAATGATACTGTAAAACAACATATTGCAAAAAATGAAGAATATTGTGTGCTCGGTACTTGATTGAGCTAACCTTTACAAAGAGTACATTGTGGATATTCATAACCTCCTATTGACTGTTACATATAAACAGTTACTAAGGAGTTATATACGCCATACGTGGCTTTTATTATTTAGTAACACTTATGTACAAGAAGTTACAAATACTGAAATTATCATCTCCATTGCTCGAGAGTTACATCTTTATTGACATCCTAGCAAATCTCCTTTCCGATTGTTGATCTTTTGCTTCAACACTTGACCACAATTTGTTAGTGCTTATCATGGACAGCTTTTCAACGATTCCATCAAACAACCTTACTCTTGAAAGCTCCTCGTCCATCGAACTCTTGTCGACTCAAACAGTTGGTTATTTTTTATTTTGTTTTGTTCGTGTTAATATTATGTAATTTGTCAGTTTAATTTTATGTTGTGTTGTTTCTTTCTTTTTAATGCGATCTAAGCATCAAAATTGATTTTGATTTACTTGGGCAATTTCACTTGCATAGCAGCACCCCAGTTCTCTTCCTGTACTGACCTTCCAAAAAGTATATATTTAATACATTGTCACTGCTGTTTTTTTTTTCCCTATCAAAATTTGATAACTAATTATGGTCGATGAATGATAAGCAATGATACATTTATTGGATATTTCTCATTCAATCAAATTTTGTATGATATATCATTTATGGTTTTAGGATTAGTCCGTTTGCTTTAGGAGAAATAATAACGTATACTACCTCATAAAATATGCATGCCCAATCGAGATTTTAATGGTTCCGTGATGGTGGAATTAGAATTTCACCGGTGGTGGACGGTAAGGATGAACAATGTGAATTTTGGAACTTTATTATTTATGGTATTTGTCTAGAATTCTTAAGTCTCGCGATTAAACAACGCAAGTTTTTGAAAACAGAGTGCGCAAAAGTTTAGACAAGCGGTCGAGATTAGTACCTAATGATGGTTCTCGTTGTTATCCTAAACAAATAAAAAACAAAAGAAAACTGTGTGCGTACACACGTACGCATGTGCCGGTCGATTTGATGTATTAGATGCCTTGAGTCCGTCATGAGGATATCTCGAAAGAAAGATTCCTTCAATATGTTTTTTCTTTGTTTTTGCTAAGCAAGATTGTTAAATGACACTCCTAATGGCGATATTGGAATATGCAATGCATTAAAAAACAATTATCAAATTAATTTATAAATCTTATACTTGAGAGAACGTGCGAGACGTCTAGAAAATGTGACATTCAATTTAATGAGTTTACAAGTTCACTTTCCCTGTTTTATAAGTACCAATTCCGCACAATTATCTATGTTATATCAATAAAGAAAACTTCCTCAATCCTTGTAAGTAGGGAGTCGATATCCCACCTAATGACAAGTTGAAGTGATAAAAATATATAAGCTCAAGTATTCGTGCTTAGTAATAAAAAATTGAAATTACTTGATTAAGCACGTGATTTCCCATAGTGCAAGGTGCTCTTATAGCCATAATTTTAGGGAATAGAAAGTTGACGAAGATCTTGAGTTGGATCCTCATTTAAATACATAAATACATCAATTCTAATCACTCGTTGTATTTGACTTTTAGTATTCTTTTTTTTTTGGTCGAAAATACTTAGATTTCATTAATAAGGAAAGATGTGGCTTACATCTGAACATAAAACTTCCAAAAGGCTAGATGAGGGGTATTGGACCCAGTTGTCCGGTAATGATTTGTTGCGTTGGGCCTTCGCTACCCAATCCACCACTCTGTTTGCTTCTCTCTTACAGTAGGCTATTTGAATGGGCCGAAGCTTGTTTAAAAGTCCTTGGGCTTCGCTGATTAGGGAGATTGTGGCCCAGCTCATCTGATCTGCCGTGGGAGTCCTCCATCTCATCTGATAAGCAATGGAGTTGAGCCACTGATCTTCAGGTGTACTTATCACCTTTACTAGTTGAAAATGGTCAGTTTCGACTTCCTAGCTGAGGGCACCATTTTCTTCTGGTTTTCTGTTGAGCAGCCACCTTAGGGTTTCGACGATGGCCTCGGCTTTTGCTTGGACCGCCGAATCCACCCTCACGGACCGTGCAAAACCGGCGACCAGCTTACCCTCATGGTCTCTGCAGACCCCTGCAACTGCGGCTTCTCCAGATTCGCTGCGAAAGGCGCCATCCACGTTCCACTTGAGGGAACCACGAGCTGGAGGCTTCCATAGTTCAGGTAAGTCAGTCCGATAAGCACGTGATTTCTGAATTTGCAAGGAGCTCTTATAGCCATAGTTTTAGGGATAGAAAGTTAATTGAAATTTCTAATTGAATCTACACATTTGTCATAGTTTTGATGTTTTGGTGCATTTGACTTTTCAGCGTTCACTCCTACAGAAGTCATTATTACTTTATATTTTTTTAGAAAATAAAAAGTGCCACGGATCTGGCACTAAAGAGTGGGGCATTTCATAAGCTCCTTTTCAACATAAATAAAAAAAAATAAAAAATAAAAGGAGCCATCTCCAGGGATAGGCATGCGTCGACCTATCAATGCCGTTATTATTAATTTGGGTCAGAGAATTATCGGTAGGAGCAAAACTTACGTGTAAGTGTGAGTAAGACCCTATAAGATAACTAGTGAATGGCAATAATTCTATTTTCGGAAATCACTTATTTTGAATCTTTTTTATTTTCTTCTCAAAAATAATTTTTGAACATTCGAACGTATTTAAAAATTGGGATTCTTTTGTAACTTATAATTTTTTTAAAAAAATTAGTACTTTTATCATATTTTTCTATTTTTCATTTTTTTTTCATTTTTTCCTCTAGGCATTAGCCGATCACCGGCCTTGGGGTGGCCGGCCGCCAACCTCATAGGAGGGTCGCTGGCCCTTGGTGAGGCCAAGCCTCGTTGGCTGAGCCTTGTCGGTGACTAGGCAAGGCTCAACCTCACCTTGGCTGGGTGAGCTTGAGCTTGCCCAGATCTGGCGGGGCTAAGCTCACCCTGCCTCTAACAAGCTTGATCTCGTCGGGCCACTATTCGGTTGGCCTTGCCTTGGTTGGGCAATGCCAACCTTGTAGTGGCTTGGTGAGGTCAAGCTTGACGACGGCCAAGCGAGGCCGAGTTTCGCCCAATCACTGGCAACCCTCCGACGAGGTCGCCGGCCCTCTTTTGGTTGGTCGTTGGCTAGTGATCAGCGGAACATTGAAGAAGAAGATGAAAAGGAAAAGGAAGAAGAAGACGAAAAGGGAAATGAAGGAAAAATGGGAATTTATTCTTGAAATTGTTTCGGGGAACAAGAAACAACTTTTTTTTTCTTATTTCTGTTGCAGATCTATTCGTGGGAACAAAAAATTTACTAAACAAATTTATGTTATCAGAAACAAAAGATAGAATTAGTTATTCTCGGGAGTGTTTATAAACAAGCCCTCATCGATTATTTCAGTTCTTTTATTCCTAAGAATAAAAAAAGAGCATAAATCTATTCGGTAATGTTAGCTAATTATTCTACTTGTGGGAACAAATTTGTTTCCGAAAATATATTTGAAATAGAACTAAGAAATAGAATAAAGTTACTATTTTTATTTCCGGGAATAATTCTAAAATCTAGAATTCTATTTTTCTCTTTTCTTTTCTTCTTCTCCTTCCTCTAGTTGGTTGCAGAGTTTGACAATGGTCGGCGACTAACTAGAGACGAGGTTCGGCAACCTCGCTATGGCTAGGCAAAGTCGAGCTTCATCGTGGGTGGTTGAGCTCGGCCTCGTCGAGATTGGGCAAGGCTCAACCTCACCTAGCCACAATGAGGCTTGACCTCACCCAACCAAGGTGGGGCTAGCCTCGTAATTGCAGGGCAAGGTCAAGCCTTACCAATGGCTAGGTGAGGCTCAACCTCATCGAGAGCTGGCAAGTTGCTAGCTCTTCGTCTAGCCTGTTGCCAATCATCACTGAGTTTGGCGACCGGCTAGAGGAAGAAGGAGAACAAGAGAAAGGAAAGACAGAAAAAAAAAAAGAGAGAGGAGGAAGAAGAAAAATCTCATAAATTTATTTAAAAATTAATAGAAATTCTACTTTATAAAAAAAAATCAAGATTGTACCAAATGCAATTATATTTCGAAAATAGAAATTTTGTATAGTTATTAAACGCTTTATAATGCTTAGAAACTTGTATAAAGAACAAAATAAAAAAATTTATTTCAAAGCAAAAATCGTCTTTGGAAATAAAATGGTTATTGAATAAGCCCTAAATTGATATCGGACAGTAACATAATAAACTATTAGAAAAGAGGACACTTCTTGCAAAAGAAAGACATAGGAAACCTACTTTGTTCTTCATATGTCCAGACAAAAAAAGTAAAGGAAACAGCAAAAATATATATGCTTTACTTGGAGTTGGTTATGTTAATTTCCCAGGCCTGAGACCATTACTCTTGAACATTGGGCATAGGTTAATTAATTGGAGAGAGCTGCAATCCTTAATTGGTGGACGGACTTGGCCCATACTCAACCTCGGGGGGACGGGTAGTGATCTCCCACTCGAGAGGGTCCAAGCAAGTACAGTTCTTGATAGAATAGCGAAAGCTTAAGAATGGACCGAACGACGCGTCAAATAGGGAAAGCATCACTCGGCCATACGCGCAATGTCAGTCCTTTAATTCGACAACTTGTGAGTGGACGAGATCACGTGATACCATTCGTTAGTAAGACCTACCCTTAAAATGGTCATCACTTGCATCGCAGCACCCAGTTCTTTTGCTAAGCAATATTTGTTTAATAATGCTCCTAATGTCGATCTTGGGATATGCAATGCATTAAAAAAACATCTATCTATTAATTCAAAAAACTTAACACTTATGAGGACATGTGAAACATCTAAAATTTGTGACATTCAATTTAATGAGTTCACATGTTAACTTTCCTCTTTTTTTTTTTTTTTGGTTGGAACACTTTCCTTGTTTTAAAAGTACCAATTCTTCACGGTCTTTTTTGTCATATTCAATGAGAAGAACCTCCCAGCTCGGAGTCGATATCCTACGAATGACTAATTGAGGTGATAAAAGAGTATAACCTCAAGTAAAACTGAAAATCCATCATTAAGCACATGAATTCCCAGATTGCAAGGAGCTCTTACCGCCATATTTTTTGGAAATAGAAAGTCAACTGAGATTTTGAACTGGATCCACATTTACTCACATTTATAATCGTAATTCTGATCTTTTATTGCATTTGACTTTTTACTATTCACCACCGTAAAAATCAATATTATCCTATTTGTAAGTGCCAACAGCACAGATACCAAAGAGTGGGATATTCCATGCGCTCTAGTTTAATTATTTGAATGTGACTTTGGAGTTCACACTCGTCGTAGGAAAAAAATGAACTTGTATAATTCAATAACTATACCATGAAAGTAATTATAAAATTATTTAGTTGTCTCAAGTTATAAAAAGTGGCTTCGTAAATAAAAAAAAAAAAAACTTTGTAGTCTTGGAGAGGCCTGCAACACTTAGTCGATCAAAGGACTAGGCCCATACACAGTCTGACAGGGCAGGAAGAAATGACCCAGTGGAGAGGATTCAGGCACGTGCGCCTTCAGCATTTAGAATAGTAAATCCCAGGAATGGAATATGAGAAATTGTCCTAGCTGTAGGCGCAAACACTGATGAGGACATGATGTCATTCCTTTAATTGAAGAGCTTGTGACTTCCCATTTCACATATCCGAGGGGGGCGGGATCTTGTGATATCACACGAGTAAAATCCTTCCTCCAAAAGGTCACAATGTTGTGTAGTTACTTCAAATATTCATTTTGGGGATTTGGTCCGCGTAAAATGAATCGGACCAACATTACATCGTATATATTATTTTTAAAAATATTCTCGCATCATATGTTCATTATATATATTGTCATAAATCTTATGGAGGGCGTGGATGCAAAATGTGATATCTTGAAACTTTAGTGGGTAGAACTGACATCTCGTGGAAAAAATTTAAGGCTATGTTTAGTTGTTTGAATTTTTAATTATGATATGATTGGATGGGATGGAATAAAATATGAAACCCAAGGAATTTACTAATCATATCCACTATTTAGTGAATCATAATAATAAAACTAGATATTTCATATGCTATCTTGTCTATTATTCGAAACCCAAGGAATTTACTAATCATATCCACTATTTAGTGAATCATAATAATAAAACTAGATATTTCATATGCTATCTTGTCTATTATTCGGTATTAACAACATGTTAGTGTAAATGAACTTGAAAATTCACAAACTAAAATTGCAAAATCTCTCATCATTTACTACCAAATCTAGTAAGAAAAAGAAAATATGATCATACGCTTTTGCAATTACAAAAAATCTAGTACTTTGACTATCTCACTACTTTCGTGAAACTTTAACATAAACACAGGGTTACTAAGGAAAAGGAGTTTCGAATCTTGTTATGCTTTCATCGACTTTTAACGTGAACTAGAGAGTTAGATAAGGAGAAAAAAGTCTAGACTCTCTCATTATTTTCGTGGAGCTCTGGTTGAACTAAAATTTTTAGAGAAGTCATGAAACTTCAATGCAGACTAGAGATACATAGGAGAAGGAGACGAAATTTCATTGCCCCTCATTCTTCGAAAATTATAGAGATTATTTTTCAAATTTGAATTTCTTCATTTAAAATCTAGGTTCCCCTTCTCCATTTTTATTCATATGCTTTATTATATTTTTATTCCCTTCCATCATTTCTTAATAAAAAGTTATAAAATAATAAGCTAAATTGTTATGCCTAAAATATGTAATAGTATAGATACTGAGAGAGAGAGAGTATATATCATAAAGTAGAAAGAAATTCAAATATATGAATAATAATAGAAATAATTGAAAACGAAAAAAAAATTATTTTTAATCTTATTTTTAATATTAGAATTCAAATATCATATATTTAATTAGTATTTTAGTTTCTTATGTATGAAGTTTGTTATTTGAGAAAATACCATTTATATGATAAATATAAGAAATCCTACCCTTCTTTTTACCACCTTATTTATGGGATAATTTTATCTAGACTATGTTCCATTATATCAGATTTTATCTTGTCCTGAATAGGAACTAAACACAAAATAAGATAAATATTATCTTATTATTATTTTTATCCAAACCACCCAACGTATAGATTGTGAAGATTTTTGTTAGTGCCCGAAAGAGAACATAGTGGATGTACTTGCGGCTGCGCGTGCTGGCTGATTTCTTCGTGATGATAAATTTCCATCTTGAAAAGATCAACTAACCTAAAGCGAAGATTCCTGGACTTTTACCTCAAATAGTCAATTGTTGGTCTTGGACTATGCAACGTGTTATGATGGTTATCTCATTAATTCAGAATCTCTTCACTGGCGTCTACTGTCGATGCAAATGAAAACATCCATAAATGTTTACAAAAATGCACAATGCATTTACTTTAAGTTCTAGCACATGTTCAATTATTTTATTGTCCTTAATTAGAAGTGTTGCGAAAATAAAAAAGGGAAGCCAACGGATCTTGCAATTGAAGTCTAACGCGAGACAAATAAATTATCTGAAAAATCAATGTGAAACCATAGAAGACACGAGAAATTTACATGATTCACTCTAAATACTAGTAACAAATTGATGCGAGATTCATTTTAACTAGTACACTTGTTCACTATGTTCACTTTCCTCGTTTTAGAAGTACTAATTACACATCATCACTTATGTTATATTCAAAGAGGAAAACTTCTCAACTCCTGGGAATAGGAAGTCAATATCCTATATAATGACAAATTGGGATGATAAAAATATATAAGCTTGAGTATTAGTACTTAGAAATAAAAATTGAAAATCCATGGTTAAGCACGTGATTTCTCATATTGCAAGGAGCTCTTACGGCCATAGTTTTCGGGATTGAAAAATTAACAAGGCACTATAGAAGACACGTGAAATTTACATGATTCACTCTAAATGTAGATATCTATTCCAACAAGAGAGCCAATAACAGTTTGAAGCGAGATTCAGTTTAATGAGTCCACTTGTTCGCTATATTTACTTTCCTTGTTTTAAAAGTAGCAATTACGCATGATAGTCTAAGTTATATTCAAAGACAAAAACATCTCAACTCCTTGGGAGCAGGAAGTCAATATACTACAAAATGACAAATTGAGATTATAAAAATATAAGTTCAAGTATTTGTGCTTAGAAAAAAAAATTGAAAATTCATGGTTAAGCACATGATTTCCCATACAGCAAGGAGCTCTTATAGCCATAATTTTAGGGAATAGAAACATAACGAATATCTTGAACGGGATCCACATTTGAATATATACATACATCAATTCTACCTTTCATTGCACTTGACTTAAAAGTCATTGTTATTAATTATTTAAGTGCCAATGGAGCAGACGCAAAAAAATAGGAATCCATGATTAAGCAAGCACATGATGTCCCAAATTGCAAGGGGCTCTCACAGCCATATCTCTCAATATAGAAAAATCAATGAGGAACCATAGAAGACATGAGAAATTTATGTGATTCACTCTAAATGTCAGAACATTTCCCGTCAAGAGAGCCAATAACAAATTGAAAGCGACTTTTAGTTGAATAGTCCACTTGTACACTATGTTCACATTCCTTGTTTTAAAAGTAGCAATTATGCATCATCGTCTATGTTATATTCAAAGAGAAAAACTTCTCAACTCCTTGGGAGTAGGGAGTCAACATCCTACGTAATGACAAATTGAGGTAATAAAAATATATAGGCTCAAGAATTCGTGCTTAGAAGTAGAAAAACTGATAATCCATGGTCAAGCACATGATTTCCTATATTGCAAGGAGCTCTTATAGCCCTAATTTTAGGGAATAGAAAGATAAGAAATATCTTGAACTAGATCTAGATTTAAATATATACATACATCAATTCTGATCTTTTGTCGCACTTGACTTAAAATTCATTGTTAATATACATTTAAGTGCTAATGGAGCATGCACAAAAGATTAGGAATCCATGATTAAGCACATGATTTCCCAAATGGCAAGGAGCTCTTACAGCCGATGTTTTCGGGATAGAACAATCAACCAGGAACCATAGAAGACAAGATAAATTTACGTGATTCACTCTAAATGTAGGTTTCTTTCCATCTAGAGAGCTAATAACAAATTGAAGCGATATTTAGTTTAATGAGTCCACTTGTTCACTGTGTTCACTTTCCTTGTTTTAAAAGTAGCAATTATGCATGATCGTCTATGTTATATTCACAGAGAAGAAAACTTCTCAACTCCTTGGGAGTAGGGAGTCAATATCCTAGAAAATGACAAATTGAGGTGATAAAAATATCTAAGCTCAAATATTGGTGCCTAGATATAAAAAATTGAAAATCCATGGTCAAGCACATGATTTCCCATATTGCAAGGAGCTCTTATAGCCATAATTTTAGGAAATAGAAAGTCAACGAATATTTTGAACCGGATCCACATTTAAATACAAATATACATCAACTCAATCTTTTGTTGCACTTGAGTTAACAGTCATTGTTATTATAAAATGACAATGGAGCAAACACAAAAGACTAGGAATCTATGATTCAGCACATGATTTCCCAAATCGCAAGGAGCTCTTACAGCTGTAGTTTTAAGGATAGAAAAATCAATGAGGAACCATAGAAGACACAAGAAATTTACGTGATTCACTCTAAATGTCGGTATATTTCCCGTCAAGAGAGCCAATAACAAATTGAAAGCGACTTTTAGTTGAATAGTCCACTTGTACACTATCTTCACATTCCTCGTTTTAAAAGTAGCAATTATGCATCATCGTCTATGTTATATTCAAAGAGAAAAACTTCTCAACTCCTTGGGAGTAGGGAGTCAATATCCTACATAATGACAAATTGAGGTAATAAAAACATATAGGCTCAAGAATTCGTGCTTAGAAGTAGAAAAACTGACAATCCATGGTCAAGCACATGATTTCCTATATTGCAAGGAGCTCTTATAGCCCTGATTTTAGGGAATAGAAAGATAACAAATATCTTGCACTAGATATAAATTTAAATATATACATACATCAATTCTGATCTTTTGTTGCACTTGATTTAAAAGTCATTGTTATTATACATTTAAGTGCTAACGGAGCATGCACAAAAGATTAGGAATCCATGATTAAGCACATGATTTCCCAAATTGCAAGGAGCTCATGCAACTGTTGTTTTCGGGATTGAAAAATCAACCAGGAACCATAGAAGACACAAGAAATTTATGTGATTCACTCTAAATGTAGGTTTGTTTCCCATCAAGAGAGCCAATAACAGATTGAAGCGACATTTAGTTTAATGAGTCCACTTGTTCACTGTGTTCACTTTCCTTGTTTTAAAAGTAGCAATCATGCATGATCATCTATGTTATATTCAAAGAGAAAAAAACTTCTCACTCCTTGGGAGTAGTGAGTCAATATCCTACATAATGACGAATTGAGGTGATAAAATTATCTAAGCTCAAGTATTGGTACTTAGAAATAAAAAATTGAAAAAAATCCATGGTCAAGCACATAATTTCCCATATTGCAAGGAGCTTTTATAGCCATAATTTTACGGAATAGAAAGTCAACGAATATTTTGAACCGGATCCACATTTAAATACATAGATACATCAATTTTAATCTTTTGTTGCACTTCACTTAACAGTCATTGTTATTATAAATTGCTAATGGAGAAATACAAAAGAGTAGGAATCCACGATTCAATACATGATTTCCCAAATTGCAAGGGGCTCTTACAGCTGTAGTTTTAAGGATAGAAAAATCAATGAGGAACCATAGAAGACATGAGAAATTTACGTGATTCACTCTAAATGTTGGTATATTTCCCGTCAAGACAAGCAATGACAAATTGAAAGCGACTTTTAGTTGAATAGTCCACTTGTAAATTACGTTCACATTCCTTGTTTTAAAAGTAGCAATTATGCATCATCGTTTATGTTATATTCAAAGAGAAAAACTTCTCAACTCCTTGGGAGTAGGGAGTCAATATCCTACATAATGACAAATTGAGATAATAAAAATATATAAGCTCAAGTATTCATGCTTAAAAATAAAAAAAACTAACAATCCATGGTCAAACACATGATTTCCTATATAGCAAGGAGCTCTTATAGCCCTAATTTTAGGGAATATAAAGATAACAAATATCTTGAACTAGATTCAGATTTAAATATATACATACATCAATTCTGATATTTTGTTGCACTTGACTTAAAAGTCATTGTTATTATACATTTAAGTGCTAACGGAGCATGCACAAAAGATTAGGAATCCATGATTAAGCACATGATTTCACAAATTGCAAGGAGCTCTTATGGCCGTTGTTTTTGGGATAGAAAAATCAACCGGGAACCATAGTAGACATGAGAAATTTATGTGATTCACTCGAAATGTAGGCTTCTTTGCCATTACACGAGCCAATAACAAATTGAAGCAACATTTAGTTTAGTGAGTCCACTTGTTCACTGTGTTCACTTTCCTTGTTTTAAAAGTAGCAATTATGCACGATCGTCTATGTTATATTCAAAGAGAGAAAAAACTTCTCAACTCCTTGGGAGTAGGGAATCAATATCCTACATAATGACAAGTTGAGGTGATAAAAATATATAAGCTCAAGAATTTCCTTAGAAATAAAAAATTGAAAATCCATGGTCAAGCACATGATTTCCCATATTGCAAGGAGCTCTTATAGCCATAGTTTTAGGAAATAGAAAGTCAACGAATATTTGGAACCGGATCCGCATTTAAATACATAGAGACATCAATTCTAATCTTTTGTTGCACTCGACTTAACAGTCATTGTTATTATAAATTGACAATCGAGAAAACACAAAAGAGTAGGAATCCATGATTCAATACATGATTTCCCAAATCGCAAGGAGCTCTTACAACTGTAGTTTTCAGGATAGAAAAATCAACAAGGAGCCATAGAAGACACGAGAAATTTAGGTGATTCACTCTAAATGTTGGTATATTTCCCATCAAGACAACCAATAACAAATTGAAAGCAACTTTTAGTTGAATAGTCCACTTGTACACTATGTTCCCATTCCTTGTTTTAAAAGTAGCAATTACACATGATCATCTATGTTATATTCAAAGAGAAAAACTTCTCAACTCCCTAGGAGTAGGGAGTCACTATCCTACAAAA
The DNA here is from genome assembly GCA_014182895.1 of Angophora floribunda. Lineage (NCBI taxonomy): Eukaryota > Viridiplantae > Streptophyta > Magnoliopsida > Myrtales > Myrtaceae > Angophora > Angophora floribunda. The sequence continues at coordinate 41,924,531 of CM024709.1, read as the reverse complement.
TGACAAATTGAGGTATTTAAAATATATAAGCTCAAGTATTCGTGCTTAGGAATAAAACAACTCACAATCCATGGTCAAGCACATGATTTCCTATATTGCAAGGAGCTCTTATATCCCTAATTTTAGGGAATAGAAAGATAAGAAATATCTTGAACTAAATCCAGATTTAAATATATACATACAACAATTCTTATCTTTTGTTTCACTTGACTTAAAAGACATTGTTATTAAAAATTTAAGTGCTAACGCTAAGATTAGGAATCCATGACTAAGCACATGATTTCCCAATTGGCAAGGAGCTCTTACAGCCGTTGTTGTTGGGATAGAAAAATTAACCAGGAACCATAGAAGACACAAGAAATTTACGTGGTTCACTCTAAATGTAGGTTTCTTTCCCATCAAGAGAGCCAATAACAAATTGAAGTGACATTTAGTTTAACGAGTCCACTTGTTCACTATGTTCACTTTCCTTGTTTTAAAAGTAGCAATCATGCATGATCGTCTATGTTATATTCAAAGAGAAAAAAACTTCTCAACTCCTTGGGAGTAGGGAGTCAATATCCTACATAATGACAAATCAAGGTGATACAAATATCTAAGCTCAAGCATTGGTGCTTAGAAATGAGAAATTGAAAATTCATGGCCAAGCACATGATTTCCCATATTTCTAGGAGCTCTTATAGCCATAATTTTAGGAAATAGAAAGTTAACGAATATTTTGAACCAGATCCACATTTAAATACATAGGTGCATCAATTCTAATCGTTTGTTGCACTTGACGGTCATTTTTATTATAAATTGCCAATGGAGCAAACACAAAAGAGTAGGAATCCATGAATCAGCACATGATTTCCCAAATTGCAATGAGCTCTTATAGCTGTAGTTTACAGGATGGAAAAATGAATGTGGAACCATAGAAGACACGAGAAATTTACGTGATTCACTCTAAATGTCGGTATATTTCCTGTCAAGAGAGCCAATAACAAACTGAAAGCAACTTTTAGTTGAATGGTCCACTTGTACACTATGTTCACATTCCTTGTTTTAAAAGTAGCACTTATCGTCTATGTTATATTCAAAGGGAAAAACTTCTCAACTCCTTGGGCGTAGGGAGTCAATATCCTACATAATGACAAATTGAGGTAATAAAAATATATAAGCTCAAGTATTCGTGCTTAGAAATTAAAAATACAGACAATCCATGGTCAAGCACATGATTTCCTATATTGCAAGGAGCTCTTTTTGCCCCGATTTTAGGGAATAGAAAGATAACAAATATCTTGAACAAGATCCAGATTTAAATATTACACCAATTCTGATCTTTTGTTTCATTTGACTTAAAAGTCATTGTTATTATACATTTAAGTGCTAACGGTGCATGCACAAAAGATTATGATTCCGTGATTAAGCACATGATTTCCCAAATTGCAAGGAGCTCATACCACCATTGTTTTCGGGATAGAAAAATCAACCAAGAACCATAAAAGACACGAGAATTTTACATGATTCACTCTAAATGTAGGTTTCTTTCCCATCAAGAGAGTGAATAACCAATCAAAGCAATATTTAATTTAATGAGTCCACTTTTTCACTATGTTCACTTTCCTTGTTTTAAAAGTAGCAATTATGCATGATCGTCTATGTCATATACAAAGAGAAAAAAACTTCTCAATCCTTGGGAGTAGGGGTCAATATCCGACATAATGACAAATTGAGGCGATAAAAATATCTAAGCTCAAGTATTGGTGCTTAGAACTAAAAAATTGAAAATCCATGGTTGAGCACATGATTTCCCATATTGCAAGGAGCTCTTATAGCCATAATTTTAGGAAATAGAAAGTCAATGAATATTTTGAACCGGATCCACATTTAAATACATAGATACATCAATTCTAATCTTTTGTTGCACTAGACTCAACAGCCATTGTTATTATAAATTGTCAATGGAGCACACACAAAAGAGTAGGAATCCATGATTCAGTACATGATTTCCCAAATTGCAAGGAGCTCTTACAGCTGTAGTTTACAGGATAGAAAAATCAATGAGGAGCCATAGAAGACACGAGAAATTTATGTGATTCACTCTAAATGTCAGTATATTTCCCGTCAAGAGAGCTAATAACAAATTGAAAGCGACTTTTAGTTGAATAGTCCACTTGTACACTATGTTCACATTCCTAATTTTAAAAGTATCAATTATGGATGATCGTCTATGTTATATTCAAAGAGAAAAACTTCTCAACTCCTTGGGATTAGGGAGTCAATATCCTACATAATGAGAAATTGAGATAGTAAGAATATATAAGGTCAAGTATTCGTTCTTAGAAATTAAAAAAACTGACAATCCATGGTCAAGCACATGATTTCCTATATTGCAGGGAGCTCTTACAGCCCTAATTTTAGGGAATAGGAAGATAACAAATATCTTGAACTAGATCCAGATTTAAATATATACAGACATCAATTCTAATCTTTTGTTGCACTTGACTCAAAAGTCATTGTTATTTAACATTTAAGTGCTAACGGAGCATGCACAAAAGATTAGGAATCCATGATTAATCACTCGATTTCCCAAATTGCATGGAGCTCTTACAGCTGCTATTTTCGGGATCGAAAAATCTACCAAGAACTATAGAAGACACGAGAAATTTACGTGATTCACTCTAAATGTAGGTTTCTTTCCCATCAAGAGAGCCAATAACAAATTGAAGCGACATTTAGTTTAATGAGTCCACTTGTTCACTGTGTTCACTTTCCTTGTTTTAAAAGTATCAATTAATCTTGATCGTCTATGTTATATTCACCAAAAAAAAACTTCTCAACTCCTTGGGAGTAGGGAGTCAATATCCTACATAATGGCAAATTAAGGTGATAAAAATATCTAAGCTCAAGTATTGGTGCTTAGAAATAAAAAAATTTAAAATCCATGGTGAAGCACATGATTTCCCATATTGGAAGGAGCTCTTATAGCCATAATTTTAGGAAATAGAAAGTCAACGAACATTTTGAATCAGATCCACCTTTAAATACATAGATACATCAATTTTAATATTTTGTTGCACTTGACTTAACAGTCATTGTTATTATAAATTGCCAATGGAGCAAACACAAAAGAGTAGGAATCCATGATTCATCACATGATTTCCCAAATTGCAAGGAGCTCTTACAGCTGTAGTTTTAAGGATAGAAAAATCAATGAGGAAGCATAGAAGACATGAGAAATTTAGGTGATTCACTCTAAATTTGGGTATCTATTATATCAAGAGAGCCTATAGCGAATTGAAATGAGATTTAGTTTATTGAGTCCACTTGTTCACCGTGTTTACTTTCCTTTTTGTAACTAGCAATAGCTTGTGATTGTCTATGTTATATTCAATGAGAAAATGTGACGTCCTGAAATTCGAGCCCTTTGAAGGAGAAATGAACATTAGTTTCGCTAATGCATTGTTGGTTGATCTCACTCGGAACTGTTTACTCCTGAGATACTGACATTGAGGGAAAAGGCTAATGAGGATAAGACTCGTACAACTAAATAACTTGATTTGGGAAAACAACTCAATCGTGAGACTTTCATAAGGACAATCATGTAGATATATAGGCTGATTCTAGGGTCAAATAGAAGTTGATTCATGGATAGAACATAATGAGATGATAAGTGATTCCGTTTACTATTATTGAACCCTCGAACAACCCTATGTCGATCATAGGTAATTGTGTACTTTGAAATAAGAATTTATCCTTCACAATTTCACGTAATAAAGGACGTCCATGTGTTGAGAAGTCTTGAATGTGATTTGGTACGAGTCAGTTACGCGTGAGTCCTCGAAGCCGCCTGTCAATTTGAGTGGTACTAAAATGGCATTTGAGTAAAATTGACATGGCATGAGAATCCAAGAGTGGTCTTCGAATTTTTGGGAACATTCGGGATAGACTTTTGGACGATGCTTCTTTAACAGTCGACGATGCCAATTGAGCTTATTTGAGCCCAACAAATTCTGGAGCCCATTCCTATTCATTTTCTAGCCCGTTTCTTAGGCTCGCCCTTCATTTTCAGCCCAATAAAAATTTGGGAAATGTGCAAGGTGGAAATGACCATTTTGCCCCTGGATATTATTTGAAAAAGACAAAACAAGAGAGAGAAGATGATGTCACTTACTTGAGAAGTTGGACAAGGCATTCAATTGCCTTAATGAGGCTGAATTGCAGCCCTCAATGCACTCTCTCTCCTCCACCTTTAGCCCTCACAAACCGCACACTCTCTCTCCCTTGTTTTCCCTTCTTTCCTGCAGCTTCAGCTTCTGACTTTCTTTCAAAAATCAAGTTGTTCATGGCCTTCACATGTGAATCACGTCCCGTGCCACCCACCATCATGCTCAAGACATCAAAACCATATGGATAGAGGTGGCCGTTCGTCGATCAAAGCCACCGGCCGACTTGTCGGTCGAATCGCCTACTGTAGTGCCTTTACTATCCAGTTTCGCCTTTTCACCTGTTTTCCTTCCTTTTCGACCAAACCACCACCCATACCAACCACCAGCAGTTCCCCCTTGACCCAAAAGTGTTGCTAAGTTTCGGCCAATCGCTCGTCAGAGCTTCGGCCAAGCCATTTCACTCTGATCAGCGATCCTCCTCCGGCGGTGCTGTTTTCAGAGTTGCAGTGAGAGAGCATAGGTTGTTGCTGTTGTTTTGACCTCGGGACCCCCTTGGATCACTATGGTGGAGGTCCCTAGGTGTGGGGTTCATCGTTGTCGCCACGTCTGCGTCGTCAGCCCGCTTAATAGGTGAGTTTAGCCCATAATCCTTTTGTTAATGCCTAAACTTGCTTAGAGTTAAGTTAATTAGTATTAATGTTGGTTTAGGAAGTTGTATTAAGTTATATTAGCTCAAAGATAGGTGGTTAGATAGATGGTTAAGATTAACTTAACTTAATTGTGCTTAATTATGCTTGATTATGCTTAATTGTGTGTTATGAGTTAATTAAGCATGTTTTACCTTAATTGATTGATTAATTTGATTAATTTTTTAATTAATGATTTTCTTAATTTCTGAATTAATGATTTAATTATTAAATTATGAAATTTTACCGTTCATGTGCACTGTTCACGACATTGTTCATGGCACTGTTCATTCGGAAGTGAAAATGTACATAATTTCATGTGCTTTAATTTTATGAAGTGAATTGGATATGTCATTGCATGAACATCCACGTGAATTGTGTGATTTTCACAAAAGAAATGGGAAAGTGGTTTGTCCAAGAGACACTGGAAATAGATTACTTTTATGAGAAAGGATTTTGAGGTTTTATATGCAAGCATGTGTGTATTGGCTAATGCTCAAAGATAATAAGTGGATTGTGATGGTATGCTTGCATGATCACTAAGTTGAATCTGCCGCACTGGCCGTAGTTCGGGGGGTGATAGTTCGATTTGTCGAAAATTATGGAGAGGAAGGGTATAGTTGCGCCTTTGCGGAGGAAGGGCGCCATAGCGCCACAGCGCCTCGGCCTACACAGAAGGGCACTGTTTCGCTTTTTGTGGAGGAAGGACGCAATAGCGCCGTAGCACCTCGGCCCAAGTTGTAGTCCTGTGGAGTAGTAATAATCGAAACATGTGTGGATGCAAGAGTGCATGAGAAAACATGGCATCATTGGTTTCGATTATGCATGAGATGATCACATTATTTAAGGCATGCACGCATGAATTGATAACATGCAGGGTATGGCAATGGCCAGGTGAGATCACTTGTGATGCGACTCATATGTGATTGATGAATTGCATCATCTAACGGCCATGTGCATTGCGTGTATTGTGTTGACATACTGGGTAAGGTTGCATGCAAACCGACTAATTGTTTGTTGGTTGCCTCTGTCTATTGTTTGTTTGCGGGTTGCTGGTTATTTGTTGTTGGGTTGAGTGAAGGGTGGTTCTAGAGAGATACCCCAAGTTGAGTTGGTGTACTAACCGGGGCTTAGGGGAAGAACTCAATGAGATTTTATCTCATTAGTTATTGTATAACCACTTTCAGGCCCTTAGAATGGCGCAATGGAGAATCCTGCCTGTACTTCTCCAATGATTGACCTGACATAGACTAAGTCCAATAAGTCCCGATGATGGTGGTGCTGAACCCAAGGGTTCATATTGTATAGTTGGATTAGCCTAGCCTAGTTTCTTTTTGGACTGGCTCAGAGGATGGATCGGCCCCTTTGTTGGACCTGTATCGGGAAACGATCATCCGTTGGTTAATCTAATAAATTGTATAAATGAGTAGTCAAGGTTTCTGATGTTCATCCATCTATCCCTATTTGATTGTTTGATTGTTTGTTTGGACTTGGGATGGTTCGTCTTCTGCTTGCGCATAATAAAATATAAAATGAATGGTCGTTGACAAGTCAAATGATGTTTAGATACCTAGCAAATACCAGAAGATCTGTCATCGGATTTTGACTGACAAATAAAATGGCTCATGTGTGAATATTGTGGTTTAGATTTTACGTGGTGTTCTTGAGAGACTTTTTACATGTGAATATTCTTGCTATTTTTACTTGATGGTTTGAAGCGTTGCTTCATGTGTGAACATTCTCATGAATTTTGTATGAAAAGTTCGAGCAGTTTGTAACGTATGCATTTTGAAGTTATTTTTACATATTGAGACAGTGCAGTTTTACACGTGAGGTTATTGAACAATTTTTATGTATCGGTTTTAGTTATCTAACCATTTTGCCTACTTGAGTTTTCTTGTAGATATAACAAGGGTAAAGCCAAACCTTTGCTGTTAATTTGCTATCAACAAAAAGGCAAGGAGTTTTGATAGTTATTAGTAAGGCAGTAAGGTATTTTCCTATGCACGAAGTAGTGACCTTACTCACTAAGTTTATAACTCAATAGCTGTTGTTTCCATGTTCTAGAATGAACCCCATGCCACTGCCCTGCTTTGGTCTTCCAATCGAGATGGAGTGCCAAGCATTGGACATCATAGAGGAGCTAAGATTACCTTGGCCCTTTTGAAATTTTGACTTTAACGAAATAATAAAGACAATTATGGCATTAGCATGGTTGTGGCCCTAATAAAATAGGCCTTGTAAAATATAAATTTCTCTGAATATGATAGTATGTTTGCAAACATGTTCCTTGTGTTGTTTGTTCCTTGCGTGATTTTCCCTCGATATTTAGTTTGAGAGATTTTAAATTGCACACTTCTGCATGTACGTAATCCTAAGATAATTAATTAACGGGACGGCGACTAACCTGGAAAGTCGCAAATAAATCCGTTGGTTACATCCTCAAGGCTTAGGGCAGGTTAGGGTGTGATAGCCTGGTAATTTTTGGTATCAGAGTGAAATTTATACTTAGAGTGATAAGGTGCATACGAAATTTGGGATAGTTAGTTAGGAGAACACGTTATGTGCATGTGCTTATTAGCTTGAGTGGTTTTACTAGCTAGTAGTTTTGACCACTAACCCTGTATTATTTAAACAAGTCCTCTTAGATTCTCTAAAATAGCAGAGTGCCACGAGAGGAAGGATGGCTCAAGACCATTCAAACCCGAAGGGAAAGTTAAGAGAGGACCTTCAATTGGATGGAATTCTGCAAGCTCTCAAGGCTATCGGAAACTTGATGGGATAGCAAGCGCAAAATCAAGCTATTGCTGCTCATAATATCCCAACAAATGTAGATGGGAATGGTTATGGACATGGTAATTATTATGATCAAGGATTTGGTCATAATTCTTGAAGCTACAACTCTCAAGGTTTGTCGGAACCAGAATCCTGAGGAAGCTGAATCTTGGATTAAGGAGTTGGAAAAGATATTCGGCCTCCTGAGGTGCTCGGAAGAAGATCAAGTGACCTTGGCTATGTACCAACTCCATGGTAACGCCAGCCACTAATGGGATGCAACCAAAGGAAGAGTTTTCCCTGGAAATAAATTGATGACTTAGAATGCTTTCAAGGAAGCATTCAACGAAAAATATTTTTTTGAATTTGTGCATGATAAGAAAATGGCAAAATTCCTACAGCTTCAATTCAACAATGGAGCTTCACAATGGACTAGTACAAGGCCAAATTTGTGGAATTGTCAAGAAATGCCCCAAAACTAGTTGAAGACCCGATGGATAAGGCGAAAAGATTTCATGACGGCTTGAAATTTGAGATTCGAGGCCAATTGGTGCCACTGAATCTTAAAGATTATAATGAGCTTTATGAATGAATTCAACTTGTGGAATGAAAAGGGCTGGAATGTGCGACCACATTGAGGCCCTATTTCAAGGCGACTCATGACGATCTATGCAAAGGCAAGAGGCCCATGATGAGAGTTAGGTGCCCCTTCCTTGCTGAAGGAAACGGATTCCCGAAAAACGAATATCGAACTAATCGAATATCAATCAATCAAAAATGCGGAAATGGCCCAAGGACACGTATAATACCGATCGGAAGGCATATCACGTAAATGGACATACCTTATTATCCACAGATTAAATTCTTCCTTTGCAACAACGAGAGTTCTTGATTTCGGGGCGAAGATCTACACTTGAGAGAGCTTTTTCCTTTTTGTTTTTGTGCGGGAGATTTCTCAACGTATGAGTGTTTCAAATGTTAACTTCCCCACAACTTTTCTATTCTCCACAAAAATAACTACCTCTCTCATGGGCCCTTTCAAATGGGCTGGGCTTAGCCCATCATGGGCGGCCCATTATTAATAAAACCCATCATCTCCCACTCGCACATGGTGGGCTAAACATAACTCTCTCCTTTTTGCAAAGTTCATACAAGAAAATAATCCGTGCGACCAGCATACTTTGAGAGCTCATTACCATGCATCTGTTAGGAATACATAGTAGCTCAAATTGGGCATGATGTTTTTGAGTAGATATAGTATGCAGTACCCTAGATCAATTAGTCACATTTACATCTCTCTTGATCTCTTTGCATTTATTATATATTGTATTCACAATTATGAACTAATCACAATTGGTCGACCAGTGAATACAAACAGAATGTGACATCAATAACAAATTGATCTTCCTCTTTCCTTAAAACTCTCAATTTCAGTTTAACTTGCTATTCTAGAAATGTCCCGTTAGATCGAATCAATTCTTGATCATCAGCAACATTCTAAGACAGCAAACATTAAATAGAAATCTCGAGAATAAGTAAGAGTCATGAGGGCACTAAAATTGAGGAACTCTTTTCCTCAAGAGTCTCACACGGCATAAAAGTTGAGATCAAAACTTTTGCCACTCTTATTGGTCGTCTTATGCATACGTAGTATGAAATACGTATTATGGTATTAACTCCTTTCCCATAGAGCGTATGTCTTCACTTAAATACCATACAGATGATAGTTCAGACCTACTTAATGTCTAACTTGAGTTCACAAATCTATTCTTTCAAAAAATCCATTAGAACTCACATCTGGCTCCAAAAACAGATAAAGTAAAATATGTGGGTTATTTTACTTTCGGACATAGTAAATATTATATCCTCATTTTAACACTCAGTTAAATCGACATTTATATTTTAAGCTTGAGCTCTCAATTATCACTCAGATAATAAGCTTAAAATTGTCTCATCTCCATTTTTCACATAGTAAATGGAGGCGATTACCCGTGTGAGTGGGCTAATCTCTTATCTGTTCGACATACTTTCTCAAACATAATGCACTAAGCATTGAGATGCATAAATGTTAAATGAAACTCATAGGCATTAATAATGATAGAAAATATCATCAACAGTGAACATTTAGGGAAAATACATCATTTAGTACATCAAGATCTACGTAGTCCCAGAGATTTTACATGACCAACAAAAACATCTCTAGGCATCGGCTTTGTCATAGGATCTGCTATCATTCTATGCGTAGATATGTACTGCAAGTTCACATCTTTTCATGCAACCATATCTTTGACAAAGTTATACTTGGTATCTATATGTTTGGTCTTAGCATGATATTTTGGATCCTTCATGTACGCTATCGCTGCTTGGCTATCACAATTAACCAATAATGAGTTTGCAGCATTCTCAACGACACCTAAATGATCCAAAAATCTCTTAAGCCAAACACCCTCTTGTACAGCTGCTGATAATGCCACGAACTCGGCTTCCATCGTGGACAAGGCTATACACGTTTGCTTCTTACTACTCCAAGATATGGCGCCATTGTTTAGTAAGAAAACAAATCCGAAGGTAGATTTCCTTTCATTTAAATCTCCTCCCCAATTAGCATCTGAGTAGCATTCAAGCCGCAGATCCTTTCCTTGATAACTCAACATATAATCAACAGTTCCCTTCAGATACCTCAGTATTCTTTTAACGGTTGTCCAATGTGCTTGACCTGGATTGGATTGGTATCTGCTTACCATTCCAACTGCAAAACATATGTCAGGTCTTGTACACATCATGGCATACATTAAGCTTCCAACAGCACTAGCATAAGGAACATGTTGCATTTGTTCCTTCTCTTGTGGAGTCTTAGGACACAATCTATAGCTCAATCCTTCACCTTTTACAATAGGAGTATCTACGGGTTTACAATCCTGCATACGAAATCGTTCAAGAATCTTATTTATATAAGTTTCTTGCGAAAGAGACAATATTCTCTTCGAACGATTTCTTAAAATCTTAACTCCAAGAATATATGCAGCTTCACCCATGTCTTTCATCTCAAAGTTGGAAGATAACCAACTTTTGACAGTATTGACAAACTCCAAATTACTTCCGGCAATTAGTATATCATCAACATATAATGATATAATCACAAATTGATCTTTGGACCTTTTGATATATACGCAATGATCCTCATCAATCATTGTAAAGTCATATGCCACTATGGCACTATGAAAACGTATATACCATTGTCTCGATGACTGCTTAAGGCCATATATTGATCTTAAAAGTCGACATACCTTTTGCTCATGACCTTTTAAAATGAAACCATTAGGTTGTTCCATATAAATCTCTTCTTCTAATTCTCCATTGAGAAAAGCAGTCTTAACATCCATTTGATGTAGTTCAAGATCCATACTTGCCACTATTGCCAGAATAAGGCGAATTGAGGTAAATCTCACCACAGGAGAAAATGTTTCCTCATAATCAATTCCTTCTTGTTGATTATATCCTTTCGCCACAAGGCGTGCCTTATATCTTTCTATTGAGCCATCAGCTTTGCGCTTTAGTTTGAGAACCCATTTGTTCCCAATGACTTTGCGTCCTTTTGGAAGATCAACCAGTTCCCAAACATGGTTTGACTTCATTGACTCCATTTCCTCTTCTATTGTATGCATCCATTTTTCCTTATCAGGGCAATTTAGAGCCTCATTTACATTATTTGGCTCATCTTCATCTCGTGGAGCAACCAGAAAAGTTTCCCCTTCAATGTCAAAACGTCGACGGGGAATACTTTTGCGATTTGTTCGCCGTATGGGCAATTGTACACTTTGCACATTGCTCTTCATTATGCTCCCACTCGGATAAGATAATGACGATATCATCATTTTAGATGGTTGCAATTGAGATTGATCTGAATTTAATTCTTCACTTCTCATATTGCTCCCACTTGGACGAACTCCATCATCTTGATCTAAGGTTTCAAATAGGGAGTAGTCCTCGCCTATTTCGCCCTTTTTAGGAAATTCATTCTCTAAGAATGTGATATCTCGTGATTCAAATTCAGTTATGCTCCCACTTTCTTGCTCACCTATAAACACATACCCTTTCGAGTGTTCTGAGTATTTTATAAAAATACTCTTCTTACCTCTAGGACCCAATTTCCCATACTTGTGAGATGATTCATGTGTATAGGCAGCACAACCCCATGGCTTAAGAAAACTTAAGTCCGATTTTCTACCTGTCCATAACTCATATGGAGTGGAAGTAACTGATTTGGAAGGCACCCGGTTAAGTATATAGGCAGCAGTTAACAACGCATCACTCCAAAAGGTGATAGGTAAGTTAGCATGCGCCATCATGGACCTAACCATTTCCAGTAGGGTTCTGTTTCTTCTCTCCGCAACACCATTTTGTTGAGGAGTATATGGAATAGACAACTGTCTTTCTATTCCTTTTTCATCACATAATTTTCTGAACTCATCAGATAAATATTCTCGACCTCGATCGGATCTCAATGCTTTTATTTTCTTGTCTAATTGATTTTCTACCAAGTTCATAAACCTTTTGAAACAACTTAATGCTTCAGATTTATGAGAAATCAAATAGACATATCCGAATCGAGTATAATCATCTATAAAAGTGATGAAATAAACAGCCCCATGCCTTCCCCTCACATTCATTGGACCACAAATGTCAGAATGGATTAATTGCAAAGGAAATTCATCTCTTGTCCCCTTTCCAAATGGTTTCCTTGTTGTTTTCCCAGCTAGGTAATGCTCACAAGTGGGCAAATCAACTTTTGATATTACCCGATAAGCCCTCTTTGGCTAATATATTCATTCGTTGTTGGCCTATATGACCAAGGCTAGCATGCCATACATTCACATCATTATCACATGATTTAGAAGACATGAAGAGGGACTAACAAATATTAACATTACTAGAGTCAACATCCAACACAATAAAACCATCTAGAAAGTAACCACAACCATAGTAACTCGTTCCTAAAAACAAGTCCACACCACTATTATGGAAGTTCAAATTAAAACTAAACTTAACCAACACTAACACAGACACCAAATTCCGACGAATCTCCGGAGCATATAATACATCATGTAGGAATAAAGTGCGTCCACCACGCATATTTAATTGGCAAGTGCCAATCCCTTTTACTTCAGCTCTGGAGTTATTCCCTACATAAATCCATTTCATTCCAGTTGGAATTCGTCGGAACTCCACGAAGGCACCTCTGTCCTTCGCTACATGGTCTGTGGCTCCCGAATCTACGGTCCACAAAGGATCAGATTCAGTCAAAAGTACAGAACTTGATACAAAAACAGAGTTCTCAAGAATACAAGGGGTGTTTACCTTCTTTGGCTCGCTACAGTTGCGAGCATAGTGACCTTTCTTGCCACAATTGTAACACTTAACCCTTGACACTCCCTTCATACGAGGATGATTTCCTCTCTCACATTGGTCAACTCTTGGTTTCTTCCCTGAAGAGCTCGCTCCTTTGCCTTTCCACCTTTTGAATGAGTCACAATGCTTACGCTTAGAGCTCGAAGCTCCTTGTGAGCTAGAACCTACATAATAAATATCAATATCTGGCTTTGCCGCCAAGAGGCGATCCTCTTCTAGCTCAAGATGGCGTACTGCATCCTCAAAGGTTTTGATGTTCTCATTGTGGGTCAGGTGCACCTTCATATGCTCCCAACTTTGAGGCAAGGAACGAATCACTGCTTGTACTTGTTGTTCATCGGTCGAACGTGGTCAGCATCCTTCAGCTCATTTATCATGTTTGACATCTTCCTTAAGTGTAGTTTCATGGACTGACCATGAGGTTTCTTGTATGAGTCAAACCTTATAGTGAGCTGTCTCAGCTTGGTCACCGATGTATGACCAAATCTTGCTGCCAGTGCTTCCCACATCTCTTTGGCTTTCTCAAAATGCCTAAACTCTCGCATGACATCATTCTCCATGCTACTCAGCAATGTGATGCGAGAAAGGGAGTTCTTTCTTTTCCACGCAACAAATGCATCCTTATCTCTTTTGTGTTGTGCAGTGTTCCCTTCTTCAGGCTCTTCCATAACCAGGTTAAGAGCTTCAAGAGCCTCTTGCTCTTCTAGCACATACTGGATTTTCATATGCCATATTTCATAATTATCACCGTTGAGCTTCTCTCCTTTGTTCAATTCAGCGACTATACTCTTAGTTGCTGAAGCCATTGGATCTCGAACATATCGACACACATGCACGAAACATTAATGCCTATCATTTATGCATCTATCTTGCATAGACTAATCATATTAATGAATAATTTCAAATAAGACTTCAGAATCAAAAGGTCACTATTGTTTCCAATCATCATCCAAGGACCTTAATTGAAATTATCATTAATATAACCTTCTATGCAAAAATAAATCATTTGAAGCTACTTAAACTTCCATAACTACCCACAAGAATTAATAGTAATAAAAAGCAATTAACATTGAACATCCATTAATGAAAAACATTCTTACATAACATAACGATACATTAGAAGTCACAACAACATCAACATGGAAGAAACTATTTACATAAGATATTCATAAAACATCCTAAACAAACATAGCTTCAACTAATCAATAAAACAACCTATGAACAGGGAAAGACTTATAAAAGCGCTTTGAAAGCTTGAGTTTCTTATTTGGCACCCATGGAAAAACAGAGGGAATGCCCCTAGGGTTTCTCCCACGCACATTCATTCCCCACCTGGTCGTATTCATCCCTAAGATCGAAGTCCTTGAGGCCTCAATCTTAAAGTATTCCATCACAAAAGCCACCACAAGCTTTTTATAATCCGGAACCACGTTGACATCCCATAGGCGATTGAACACCACTTGCCATTCCGATGGAAGAGTGTTAATCATGGATCGCACCATCTCAAAAGCTGGCATGGGATAACCTTTCCAAATTACTTTCTGTATTTTCCTATTGACCTTGCGCACGTGTACCCTTATATCACCACTTTCCCATCGATAATTAGCCAACTTAGCTATCGATCTTTGAAGTCTCCTCTTTTGTCTTCTTGAAATTGCGCAAATAGGTGTACGCATGTGAATGGGAGCCATTGTTCCTGCAACAAATGCAGAACATAAGGGACTACACATAATCCATACTGAGATTTTTTTTTTTTTAAGTCAACTATGGTCAACGCAGGTCAACGACAGTCAACAAAGTCAACGGTCAACGAAGGTAAACACAGTCAACGGTCAACGAAGGTCAATGGTCAACTGATGACCGGGTCAAGTCAACGGGTCGGGTCTGGGTCGGACAAACCGACCGCCCGAATGGACGGACGACGTCATCATGACGTCAGCCACGCGCGGGTGCACCCCACGCGCGTGCGGTTACCATGCGCGTGCACCGCACGCGCGGCGGTTACCCGTGCGCGTGCGACCCACGCGTGAGCGGTTGCCTGCGCGCGTGCGGCGCACGCGTATGGGAAAAACTGCCTCGGCACGTGCAACGATGACGACCACTTCCGTCCGCGCGTGGCGGCGCGTCCAGCCACCCTCGGCGGCGTGCCACCACTCATTTTTCTCGTCTCGACGAGAACTACGACCTCGTGTATTCAAAAACTAATTTTGACATACGAAAAGTCATAAAAGGGTAACGAACAGTGCGGGTGTCGGGATTTTTGCTCTCAATCACTCATGATCATCAAAACTTGAATTTCAGCCATAAAAACAATTATAAACTACAGTAACGATCGGTAACAATAATCCTAGGCTCTGATACCAATGAAGGAAACGGATTCCCGAAAAACGAATATCGAACTAATCGAATATCAATCAATCAAAAATGCGGAAATGGCCCAAGGACACGTATAATACCGATCGGAAGGCATATCACGTAAATGGACATACCTTATTATCCACAGATTAAATTCTTCCTTTGCAACAACGAGAGTTCTTGATTTCGGGGCGAAGATCTACACTTGAGAGAGCTTTTTCCTTTTGTTTTTGTGCGGGAGATTTCTCAACGTATGAGTGTTTCAAATGTTAACTTCCCCACAACTTTTCTATTCTCCACAAAAATAACTACCTCTCTCATGGGCCCTTTCAAATGGGCTGGGCTTAGCCCATCATGGGCGGCCCATTATTAATAAAACCCATCACTTGCTAAGAAGAAGAAGCCGAACCCTACTTTCTGGTGATAGGTGCCGCACTTGTAGAAGACATCACAGAATTGATCCGTGCCTAGCTCAAATAGGAGTCTGCTCTAGATGTGGTCAACAAGGCCACCTTGTCAAAGACTTTCCACTTCAACGACCTATGATGTAGTCATGCCAGCCCCAATTGATGTAGTGAAATGGAGGGTTGCCCCCTGATAATGCCAACCGTCCCCCAGCTCAAGGGAGGCAGTATGCCATCACTCAAAAAGAAGTAGTAAAATTCGATACTATCACGATAGGTATGGTTTTCATGAATGGACACGCTGCTCGTGCCTTGTTTGACACGGGTGCCACCCACTCATTTATTTCTGAACAATTTGTAAACTTGGTGGGACTAGAACTTAAACCATTAGATGTTGCCTTTAGTGTCTCTACACCAATGAAAAATGAAATATTGTTCGCAGTAGGATGTCCCAAATGTAAAATCTTCATAGGTGTTCAAGTGGAAGTCATAGATTTAGCCTTGTTGGCTATGTATGATTTTCACCTCATCGTAGGGATGAATTGGTTCAATCAACATCGAGTCATTATAGATTGTTACGATAAAACCATTCATTTTACTCCACCAAACCTCCACTTGTACATATTCATTGGAAATGGAGGAGGACCTTCCACCCTGCTAATTTTTGCACTAGAGGCTACACAATTTCTAAGTGACGTTTGCCAAGGTTATTTGGTGACAATGGAGAACAAACAAAGAGAAGAACCAATACTAGAGACATCTTTGTCATATGAGAATTTCCTGACGTGTTATGTAAGGAGCTAACCAAGGTTACCATCGGAGAGGGAAATCGAGTTTGCTATCAAATTAACCTCGAGAATGGAGCCTATTTCTAAAGCTCCCTACCGGATGTCATTAACAGAGCTAAAGGAATTAGAGGTGCAGTTACAAGAATTATTGCAGTACAGACTGAGAAGTCTATTTCAGACAGAACGTGATAAGTCCAAAACATGACAGGTTCAGAACAACAGAAGACTATCGGTGACTCAACAAGGTTATCATAAAAAATAAATACCCACTACCAAGGATTGATGATTTATTTGACCAGCTTCAAAAAGCCTCAGTGTTCTCCAAGATTGACTTGAGATCAAGCTACATTTAGCTTTGAATCAAGAAGGAGGATATCCTGAAGACAGCATTCAGGACCTAATGCGGACACTATGAGTTCAAAGTAATGTCGTTCGGCTTGACAAGCGCCCTTGTTGCTTTCATGGACTTGATGAACCAGGTATTTAATCCTTACTTGGACCGCTTTGTCATAGTATTTATTATGACATCCTGATATATTCAAAGAACCCGCATGAGCATCAACAACACTTGAGGATGGTGTTGCAAAAGCTTCGTGACCACATTCTCTACGCTAAATTCAGCAAGTGTGAATTTTGGTTAAACCATGTGGAATTTTTAGGCCACATGGTAAGCAGCAAGGGAATCATGGTGAATCTAGTCAAGGTGGAAGCGGCAACAAACTAGCCAAGGCCAACAACAATTGCAGAGGTACTCAATTTCATAAGTTTAATTGGTTACTATCAAAGGTCGTAGAACATTTCTCTAGTATCACGACTCCTTTAACATAATTACTAAGGAAGGACATCAACTTCAAATGGATGAATAAATACAAACGGAATTTCCAAGAATTTAAGCAGAACCCTTATCTGAATGATACCATCAGGACCTAGAGGTTTCAACATCTATAGAGATGTTTTACATAAAGGATTGGAATGTGTATTAATGTAACATGGTAAAGTAGTGGCTTATAAATCCAGACAATTAAAGCCATACGAGTTGAATTACCCAATGCATGACTTGAAACTTGTTGCAAACATCTTTGCCTTAAAGATTTGGCGGCACTATTTATACAGAGAAAAAAATTGCGATCTATACGGATCACCAAAGTCTCAAGTACTTCTCAAAAGGTGTTAAATATGAGAAAAAAGTGTTTGATGGAGCTGCTGAAGGATTACTACTATGAACTATTGTACTATCCTAGCAAAGCAAATCAAGTTGCTAATGCCCTCAATCAAAAGTCTACCATTGCTTCTGTAACATCCTGAAAATCGAACCCATTTTGGGATTTTATAAAATGGTGATGTTGGTCGAATGCCTGGTCAGTATAAATATTCTAAACTAATCGTTTGAGAAATAACAAATTATAGAGAGGCGCTGATAGGAAACGATACACGTTCAACTCACAATTTCAATCAGAAACAAACCCTTCAACCATAAGAACCTAGGCGGGAACGATATCCTCTAGTACTAGACTATTAGGAAAACGGAAATAAATAGATTCAGCAAAAGTATGAAGTCAGGTTGTTGGTGATTTCCACACGACTTCGATACAAACTATAACGATGCTAAATCGAATTCTTTTTATCTTGTACTCAGGATTATCAATTGAACCCCTAGGATTACATGACAATTGAAGGACATCCTTGACTTGAGAATTGGCTTAAAGGTGGATCAAAAAATTGTTGACTATTGGTCAAACGTGAGGAAAAATCCTAAAGGGGCGCCGATAGTTCAACTTGTACTACAGTCGCAATCAACTCAATTTAGTCTCGATTTTTAATCCAATTTTGGGAACCGACTTCTCAGGGATGTTAGGACTAAATATTTGGATGTCGCCTCATTTATTCTCGAGTTTTCAGTCAGGCTTTAAAATGTCGGAAAAGGAAAATTTTGACTGAGTTTCGGGCCCGCAAGTGGGCCGGCTCAAGACTGGTAGCCCAATGGGCCTTGCGCCCACTCAGCTCAACCCAAGATGGGCCCAAGCTGGCCCATTTAGGCTTTGTCTTGGCTTTGTTTGGCCTGGTTTTTCTTTCGCCCTTAGCTCAAGTGGGCTTACACTCACCTTGGCCTTGTTAGACATTGTTCAACCCTCTCTCTCTCTCCTCCTTTTCCAACTCAGCTACCCCCCACCTCAACCCCTTTTCTCTCTCTTTTCTCTTCCTTTTCCTCTTCTTTTTTGCCGCCCCTTGCTGTCCACCACCAGTTGCCACCCTTGCTACCATCATCGGAGCTGTTGCCATTGTTTAGCATGGAGCTATCAACGTTCGCAGGCCAGATGCTCACCGCCGGTCACATGTCCGATCGCCCCTAGTCGCTGTTGCCTTTTCCACATGAACAACATTCTGGTGCTATTTTGGTTGAATTCAGCCATCATTCGTCGTATGTCACTGTCCTCGATCTAACCCTACATAGCCCTTGCCCTCGCCGTCGCTTTGGTGTTGCTAGATTTTTAAGCTATGTGAGTTAATTTCATAATCCCTTAGTTATGGGTCAATTTTGCTTAAGAGTAGTTTAATTAGTCTAAAGCTTTGATTATATTATTAGATGATGATTGATTAGATTATAATATTGTTGATTACTTTTGATTACGGTTAACCATGGTTAGATTAATGTAACTAAGGTTAGATTAAAGTAGCCTTGGTTGAGTTGGTTAACCTTAGTTGGGTTAGGAATAGTACCATGGTTAGTATTATTAAATATTTTTATTATTTTTGGATTAAATAATAATAGTTTATTATTTTCGGAATAATTATTTATATATTATTATTTTTTAATTTCGAATTATTATTATTATTATTATTATTATTATTATTATTATTATTATTATTAAATTCGGAATATAATGGTAATTATTTATCAGAAACGGTTTTAATCGAGAAATTTTGTGAAAAATATGATTAAGGCTTATTTTTCCCAATGTTAACTGTGATTAATTTATTGGTTATTAAAGAGAAATGTTTTTTGTTAAATGAAGGTTTTGGAAATGTAATTAATTGTTATTATTATTAAGTGGATGAATTGTTTTAAAATTATTGTTAAATGTTGATTATTTCCTGAGAATTATGAGGTGCACGTGATTATTAATTGATTGTTGTTGTCATCCGCCGTTGAAATACGTGGTTCATTAATGGCTAATTGTTGCAATTTTCGTGAGTACTTGGACTGTTGCTGTTGTACATGACTGCTGAATATTGCTACATTTCATTATATGCGTGTTAACTACAATAGCATGTCACGTGAGCACGAACTATGTTGCATTCACAATAGAACAAAGAAAAGAATGAATTGCTTGATGATGTGTTGCATTGTCACATTAAGAGAAAAACCTAGTGTTATTAGATGACCGCCAATCTTTTGGGGTCGTGCCATGGCTATTGGGTCACCTAACAATGGTTATATGCGAAGTCGCGGTAGAGGTCGGGCCCATGCTCCTTCGGGAATGCCGTCGATGGGGGATAGCCCATGACATTGACATACCTCAAGGTGGAGGACAATGCCTAATCTAGGTCAATTGGCTACCAACCAAAAGATTGTGTCGTGGCCCAGGGGATTATAATAATCGGAGCACGTGTGGATATTAAGACATAAGGAAGCTATGTGCAATGTTCTGATTATTTGCATACCCCTTAATATTGTTATGATTGAGTGATAGTTTTTGCAGGTTGCATGTATCAATGCAAGGTAGGGTCACCTGTGGTTGCATCTTATATATGAACTGTCTCCTATTAATGCTTCTCTAAGGTGTGATGTTTGGTTGTTGGACAAGACTAGGTTGTATGTTAGACTACCTCGAGGCGAGCAAAGTTTCTAACTGAGGCTTATGACTTTAACTTGCTGAGTTTATCTTAATTTGTCGTGGTTAACAATTTTCAAGACCTTATAATGATGTAGTACCCGGTGCGGTTTGGCGTCCCCATGGACATGAGCATCACCATTACCATGTGGCTTGTCCCGGGCTACAATTTTATGTACGAGCACCATGTGATGATAGTGTGGATGGATGAGAGATTAAGAGATCATTACACACCTCATGTTTTTAATGCTTGGTTTATATGGATGGGGGGCATCCTGTATGATCCCCTAAGGGGTTTTGATAGACCAGTCCCTCTTGTGGGGCTGACCAAGGAGGTTTGGGACCCCATGGACCTGGATCTCCCTGATGGGAAGATCTTTGACCGGATGACTAGAGAGACTAACCCTTCAGAGGATAGTGATGTGACAATTGTGGCCTAGTCTCTTTTTGACGAGCCTCCCCCACTTGTATAGAGATAAGTTAACCAAGCCGATCCCTTTTTGAATAGACCTTAGCATATTGCCTATAGTAAGGCATGTATATATATGCGGTTGTTTAGGCTAACCTTGCAAATACATATAAAATGGTGTTCTTGTCATTCATCTACTGTATTTGTTGTTATCGCTGTTGATTGTTGGTTGTGTTGTTTTGTTTTGTTTTACTTCCGCATGTGTTTAACTATAAGATAAAATGAATTGGTGAACGACGATACCTGGGACATCACACAGTTAGACCTCAAGTGAATTGAGGTTGTCGCAAGCTCAAGGGTCAAGGCATGACAACTTCATTAATGGTTAAGGAGTGGACTTTACTTGAAAAATCGTAGACTTTAATTATAAGTTCGAGGTTGGACTTTTCCCAAGCCTATTAGCTACTCTTAAGATAGAATTGGAAATACTATCAAGGATCAAAACATTGCAATAAACAAATCCTGAAATCAATAAAATCGTGAAGGAGGCCACAGAGAACAAAAGGCTTGATTTTCATGTGGCAAAAAATGGAATACTAAAGTTCCAAGAGCGATTATGTGTGCCCAACAATGAAGGAATTAAAGGGGAAATCCTATCGGAGACCCATTGGAGCAACTACAACATTCACCTAGGGAGTACAAAGATGTACCAAAATCTTCACCAATATTATTGATGGAACGGCATGAAGATGAAAGTTGCTAAATTGTCGCCAGTTACCTAATGTGTCAACAAATAAAGGCATAACATTGCAAGCCTGATAGGTTGTTACAATCGCTAGAAATCCCGAAGTGAAAGTGAGAATACATTACCATGGATTTTGTCCTTAGCTTATCATGAAGCCAAAGAAGACATGATTCTCTTTGGGTAATCGTCGACCGACTAACTAAGTTAGCTCATTTTTTGGTTGTATGGAAGGCTTTCTCATTGGAGGAATATACCCATTTGTACACGAGACAAATAGTTCGTTTACATGGTGTTTCTGTCACATCACGAATCTCGGGCACCCAACAACCCCTTCACCTTGGTCAATTGAATGCGACGTTCTAGGTTGCGTCGCCGACCACTCATTTTATTCTTTCATTATGCATAGGCAGAAAATGAACTATCCCCCAGTCAACCAAACAATCAAGCATAGCACGGATAGAAAGATAAACAACATAGCAACAACAAACCACTCTTTTATTTATTCACTGGATTAACCACTAAATGAACATTTTCTATTTACAAGCCCACCAGTGGGTCAGTTCCTTTTTCTAAGCCAAACAAAAAGGGATTAAGGCTAGGTCAATCCATTCTCTCCAAAAAGAACCCTTGAATTCGATACGTCCATCCATCAGGGACTACCAAAGTGTAAGGACCCATCGGATTCAGGCTTCGTCGGGTCGTAGTTGGAAGAGTACGAGTTAGCTATAGGTGGGGCGGGATCTAGATTCACCACAACGCCATATGGAGGGTCCAACTTGACAAGATCACAGTCGGCGTTTTCAAGGCCTCTATCAAGTGGCCCATCAAAATCGTGCAGAGGATTGATCAAGAGATCGTCCTCTCTGATATACCACACTAGAAATCGATGGGGAATCCATAGCTCGAGTCCCTTATCCACCCAAATAATAGAAACGTACTTCTCATACAAGTGCACCTGACCTGAGAAGCCATGGTGTGTCATAATAGCCCCTAGTCCTTGGGGACCTCGAATCGCATCAAAGGGTGCGCCATTCTAAGGACCTGAAATGATTAATACAATTATGAGATATAATGTCAACGAGTTCTCGTCCTAAGCTCTGGTTAGGACACCAACTCATCCTAGAGTACTTGTCAAGAACCACCCCTCACATTGATCGATAGTAACGATACTATCTACTTTAGCCAAGACATAACTATTCCATACATCCAAGGATAATAAACATTAAGCAAGATTAATGGTCTAATCCAAGCTAACCATGATTAACAAACCAAACCACACTTTAACCATGATTAATTAACCCAACCTTGGTTAACTAACCCAACCATAAATGAACCCTAGTTAATTAGCTCAACATTGGTTAATTAACTAACCATAGTTCACCTATCTAATTAAACTAACCATGGTAATTTGATTAACCACCTATCTTAACTCTAATAAAGCTTAATTAATCATCCTAACTAATATTAACTCTAACTAAACCATTCCTAAGCAAGTTTAATGCACTAATTAATGGATTATGACATAAACTCATTTGTTAGGCGGGTTGGAGACACATACGTAGTGGCGGCAGCAAAGGCTACGCACGGGAACCTCGATAATGTCGACCCAAGACGGTCCCAAGATGAGAACAGTAGCTACAAAGGTCAATCTTCCTCTATCAAGCAAGAAACCGAACAAAACTAGGGAAACGGCTGCTAGCAAGGCTGACCGGTTGTTTAGTGACCTACTGGTCGGCATCCAACATTTCTAGAGGGTCGAGGGGGAAGAGCCGGTGGCTGGTCTGGGCAGTGGCAAGGTCGGAACATGGGCGAGCAAGATTTTCCAACAAGTATAGAAGATAGAGCAGCAGGCGGACAAAAGGGCGGGGGCTTTCGAGTAGTCGGCAAGTTGATCGACGACCAAGACTGGTGAGTGACGACGACAGGGGGGTATGGACAATAGCTCCCGGTCGTTGCTACAAGCGGCTTGGACAGTGAGAAGGCCAGATCAAAAGTGACAATGCAGGGAAAGGAAGGAAAGGAATAAGAAGAAGAAAAGACGAAGAGGAGGAGGAAAGGGGGTGGTCGGCTAATTAGGGAGGAGAGAGAAGGAAGAAGAAGGCTAGTCTACTCTCAATCAATGCTCATTACTTCTCACTTCTTCCCCATGCAAGTGACCTCATCAATCCAAAGCTTTCTCTCTTTTCTTTTGTCTTCTTTCCAATGATATCTAGAAAGGCAATTTGGTCTTTTCCACCTTTGCACGATTATCACTTTGTCCATGGGCTAATATGAAAAGTGAGCCTAAGAAACGGGCTAGGAAATGAATAGGAATAAACTCAAGAATTTGTTGGGTTCAAATTGGTTAAAGAATAGGTAATGGGCTAGAAAGGTTAAGTGAGGTAATTGGCTCCAATGGGCTTAAAAGGCTTCCTTGGGCCTACCATGGTGGCTGCCTCTCCTTGGGCACGAGGCCCACTTAGGTCTTGCGAGGCCCACTTCCTCATGGGCTCAATTTCTTGGCCCATTAATTCCTTTTCCAACAATTCGAGCTTACTGGCAATATCGAAGGTCATAGAAACATCATTCAAAAGTTCATCTCCGACATTCCTGAAAATTCATTGTCCAATCGGATTCACATATATCATTAATTTCAATCGAATGTGATTTTGGTACGTCTCGAACTAACAAGCGGCTCTAAAGATTTACATGTAATCGACTTGTGCTTGACTCAACATCAAACCACGTTCAAGTTTTTCTCGATATATGGACATTCTTGACTATCATGAAATTGCAAATGATCGATTCTTATTTCAAAGTATATGATTACTGAACATTATAGGGTAATCATAGTCTCGATAATAGTAAACAGATTCATCCGTTGTCCCATTATACCATGTCCACAAATTGACTTCTAGTCACCTTTGAAACCGGCCTATATAACCACATAATCATCATTATTCAGGTCCTATGGTCAAGTCGTTTTCCCAAGTTAAGTTCTTTAGTTGCATGAGTTTCATCTTCATTAGCCTTTCCTCTCAAAGTCGGTGTCTCGGGAATGATCAGTTCATAGTGAGATTACCAACAATGCATTGACGAATTTCATGTTCATACATCCCTCAAAAGAGCTTGAATTTTAGGACGTCATAGTTCCGATGTCGATTATGTCTAATTGAGATCTTAAATTCACTGCAGCTTTTTGGTAAAGTCTTCGAGTTGCATTGAAAACGATGCAAACAAGCAGATGATGTTCCCACTACACTCTTGACTTATGAAGGTGAAAGTCCTTTTTTTAAAATAAAAAAAAAATCTGTTGACTTAAATTTGTGTTTCCCTTGTACTCTTGACTTAGGCGGAAAGATTGTTTACACTCGAATTTTTGCTTATTTTGTTTTAAATGCCCATTTATTTTGCTTATATAAATACATATTAATTCATAGAAAAGATAAAAAAAGAAAAGAAAAGAAAAGAAAAGAAAAAGGTTTAAAAGAAAAATCAGGCTGGGCCGGCATAATACGGCCCACTCCTTTTTCACAAAATTTCGGCCCTAATACAATCTCTCCCTGGGCCTATTCCCTTTTGTTTCCTTTTGGCCCACTTCTCTTTATTTCTGACGCTGGCCCATTTTCGTTGTCTTTCTTTTCGGCCCATCTCCTTTCTCTCTTCTCTCCAGATTCACAGGCACATGCGAAAAACAGAGCAGCTACAAGCGACGACGTGGTGCGGCCCCTCGGACCCTGACGTCGGCCGCATGGGACGGAAATGGTTAGAGAGCAGAACGTGGGGGGGGGGGGAGAGGGCAACGACGCCACTAGAATAAACCCCCACCACCGAGAAGAAAAAAACCAGCGAGCAGAGGGAGACCGGGGGAGAGCAGGGGGGAGAGAAAAAGGCACCACCGAGAGAGAATCAGAGAGGAGGCTGGCCAGAAAAAGCAGTTCTGGCTAGAGGGAGAGGGAGTTTCGACGAGAGTGAGCCCGAGAGAGAGGAAGACGACGAGGACAACCCATAAAACCTCTGCGCTCTCCGACCGAAGCTCGAAAATGCGCTCTTACCCAGGATCGCTCGCGGAGATCCGGAGCCGGAGACGTGCGGAGCGCGGCGGACGGTGATGGTTCGGAGTAGCTTAGGGCGGGGCTTTCTAGTGGGGCAACAAGGTTCCGCCGGGAGAGTGCTGGACAGAATCATAGGAGAGCAGAAACTGAGGAAGAGAGAAAGTGAGAAGCCGGGAAGGTCCGGATGAAGCAGAAGAGAGGAGGGCTGAAATCGTCTCGGCAGACCGAGCGACGCGAGGCTATCCCCACGCAAACCCACGCGGCCTCCCCTGCTATATGGTGCCTGAATCTCCGGCGAGTGTGCTTTGAGTTCGATCCGTTTTCATCCCGAGGATCCCGGCTTGGCGATAAATCGATTCGTTTCGAAACTGCCTTCCGGCCGTTGCTGCCACCAAGCCCGGGTAGGGATCCTCGCGGCTGAGCGTTCCTCCCCGTGAAAGCCTCTCCGCGAAGATCGAGACTCGCTGCTTCTTGTTTGGCCAATCGTTGGGATTTAGCAAGCCACTCCTAGTCGACTTTTGTCCTCCCCTTAATCGACGCCCACCAAATGTTTGTCTAATTGCTTCAGCGAAGTTCCCAGGGGTATTAAGAGGAACTTTCTTAAATGTGAACATTGGACCCTTGTCACACCCTCAAATCTCCATGGGCAGCTTTGATTCATTCATTTTACCTCAGTTTCATAAGATTTCATTATGAGACCTCGAGTACCCCTGGGTGTTACCTCATTGCTATGCTCTTGTGCTTTGCACTTCGTGATTCCAATGACGAATTTTGTCGAGAAATGAGTAAATCATCGGCGAACGACAAGGCGATCCGGGCAGCCGTTGGGGATGATTAGTGGCCGATTATAATGGCCTCTTGGTGGTCTAGCGATTTAGAGCATTTCTGGTTCAAGAGGGACGCTGGTGGTTCTGGCTGATGTTCGTGTCTCGATGAAACTTTGGTGAGGAAGCATGGAGACGGGTTGCAGGTGTTCGATCTCGATGAAGGAGAAGGCGCAGCGTCACCTGTGAAAGAAGAAAAAAAGCTAATGCTGAAGAGGACCTGAAAAGTTCACAAAAGGAGAATCCCTTTGGATCTGCCAATGCTAGCTTTGAGCTCCAGTGCAATCTAGCTACTCCCAAGACACGGGGACGCGGTGATGGTGCAAACGCTGAGGATTCTTCTCTTCCCAAGCAGCGCAGCAACACGACCCTAAGGAGCAAATCTGCTTCGCAACCATCAACGGGAGAAACATCGGAATACATAAAGCTGAAGTTTCAGAAGATGACATCGATGGTGGATAAGTCCCATGAAAAGTTGTCGAAGAAGACGAAGTCCAGTCTAAAGGGTGACATAAAGGAGCATAGCCTGAAGGATCAATCTGTTACTCTTATTGTTGCTGTATTGTCTTGAGCTCACATTCACGTTGAGGACCTCAGCCATTAAGCTAAGTCTAACGCTTTCGATCTCTTGATTTTCCGTAGCCTCATATGCACGTGTTGCTTGCTTTGTCTAAGGCTTGTCATTTCTTTTTCTTTTGATTTTTGTCTTAGGAGAACCTGCAAAACGAAAACAGGGGCATTACTGCTGGGAATAAATTGCCCACGAATCATTGCCAGACCAAATTATATCGCATGCTCTCCCGAACAAGTAAGTTTTGAGACTGGTCTGGATTTTGTTTAGGGGCTCTTGGTCTATTTTATCACTAATCAATTGAATTCAATAGAAGTAAAAAGTGAGACAATTAGAGTTTATTCCGCGTGGGCCTTTTTTTTTGTTTTTTTTTGGGCTTAGGGTCGGCCCAGTCTTTTGTGGCCCATCCCAGATCGACAAGATTCGGGTCAGTCTAGTAGGGTCGGATCACCCAACCTGGTCCAAATCACCTTTTAAAAAATTAGAAAAAATTAGAAAATTCCAAAAACATTAATAAATGTTTTTTTAATTCAGAAAAGTCAAAAAATATTTTTAAAATCTTAAAAGCTTGTTTTCTTTAATTTCGGGAAATTCGAAAAAAATATTAAAAATATTTAAAAAATTCAGAAAAATTCAGAAAATTCAGAAAAATTGTAAAAAATTAGAAAACCCTTAAAAAAGAAAAAAGATCAAAATCGAATAAGCCTTTAGGGTTCTACAATAGATTTTTCTGTTTTACGATATTAGGTTATTCCTGCACTTTATTTTACAATGATATTTTGGATACTATTCCCTTACCTTAGAACGGTTAGGACAAATCTTAGTTTTCTTGAATGCATTGTCGAGATCTCACTAATGCACAATCAAATTAGGTACCGAAAGGGCGTTAGTCGCATGACTAATGTAATCAAGTCCTCGACCCTAGACCTTCTGGTTTGCGTAAAAGGTGAGATGCGTTCCCATGTCTCGCTCGGTTTTTAGTCGACCTCAATTAGTGGCAACTTCTTGTTTGAAGATTTTTGTGAATACCCAAGTCGCACGGGGTATGTGCTTGGGAGAGTCTAAGTTAATGAAGGGCCATTGGCCCGAAATTAATAGTATCCCTAAACCTATTATATTTATTATTTGGAAAAATTTAGGTCGCAACAAAGATGCAATTACTACTGCTATATACTGATCTATAATTGTTAGCGGGGGGTTGTAGCAGAAAATTTCTCTTTAGTGAATTTACTACTCCTAGCTACTCCATAATTGGTGACTGCAGTCGGGTCATTGAACTGCCAATGAATTTATCATGCTCGTTGATTGCGACTTATTAGCATTGTAATATACAGAATTGGGAACTATCGGTGCGATATTTTCTTCTTGCCGAGGAGAACGAATAGAACAGATCGAGCATAAGTCTGATGGTTTCTTTTGGAAAGGCCCTTCTGTGCATGGAGCAAAAGGTGTGTCTACCTAAGAAGCAAGCAAGCTTGGGGTTAAACGAAATTATTGGAATGGACTGATGCTTGTATCCTGACGTATAATTTCCAGCAGTTTCTTGGAATCCAATTACTTGTGTATCTTGGATTGAAATTCATAAACCAAAGGGGATGAGTTTCTGATCTTTAAAGTTGCGCTTTGACTCTTTTTATAGCTGAAGAAATGTTGAAGCTGTGTAAAATAGCCTGGCAGCTAGTGAACTATACATTGAGTAGTGGAGAGTACATTTTTCTTATGGTTTGATCTTGGCATCTCATGGCCCTTTGCTTGATAAATATCCAACAAGAAATCTTCCACGGTTCAGATATATCTCTTGATCTAAATCAGCAGTTGTTTGGGAAGCATGGATTCAAGATCTGATGATTTGCTGCGAGTGCCGGCTGCTTTTTTCGTGCATCTTGCTATTGCTGCTCTAATGGAAGGTATAGTTCTGCTTGTAAATGGAATGCAATTAGAGAGGAGCAGCATGATAATTGGCATGACTGTGTTTGGTATAACCCATGTAATCGTAAGCATTGTTTTTATAACTTCTTGCTGTACTTGAACAAGTTGGGCCATATTTGTTACAAATGTAGAATCAACAAAGAGACTTCAGCACACCCTCAATCAGGCCACAGAATTCCAACTATCTACAAGCACATCAGAATGCGCCATTTTTGCCAGTCATGGCTCTTCACCTTTCTCAGTTTAAGTTTTATATGCCAATACTAGATTGGCATGCCAACTAAGATAATCAGACAAATTAGAACGCAAGATGCTGAATCCAATTTGCAAAACCTTAGTGATAGAACTTTTAAGGCAAATATGAGAGGACACTCAGTTGGATTATAGCTCAAACTTCTTACAACAAAAGATAACCAAAGGAAAAAGTAATTGCTTACAAACATTGATGGGATTCTACCCAAGAATCTAACTTGCAAATGCAACTAAAGAAGTCGACCCTGTTCTAGATGCTTCTTACTTTCAAGCTCTTTCTTCCAATCTTTCACAGAATATCCTCTAACATATGTAATGCCACACTCTATCACAGAAACAGACACAAGGCAAGAAAATGGCAAATGGAAGAGCAATCATTTGGATAGCCCAGTGAAACACTATAATGAAAAATAGGAAGGTGCTTGAATATATATCTAAGCATTTGAAGGTATACGCATTGTGAATTTGTTTAAAAGCAGAGAGATTTCCAACGATTGATACTTGGGGCATAAAACATATGGAACTATTTACTTGTTCAAACTTCCACAGAGACAGAACAGCCAAAAGCTCTACAGAAGAATAAAATTAACACCTGCCAGCTTAATTTGATTAAATGCGCACACGGAGCTATATCTGAGAAACTTGTAAAAGCTAACCTTCACATCAATTGTATTGCTTCTACAATCTAGCATAACAAGCATTCCAACAAGCATAAAAGGGGGAAACTTAAAGAGATTAAAAACTGCATAAGCATAAAAGAGAGCAAAGAGCTAGAACTTCAGTATCCATGTGTTTTAACACTGACACTTCATATTGTGACGCAATAAGCAATCTGGAAAAACTTATAGGAGTAAAGTACAAGAAGTACAAATCTAGCATATTATAAATCACAAAATCATAGTGATTCAAACAGTACATACATTAAGGCTAAAAAAAAAGATCTACATAACTTCTTTGATATCCATTTACATCTCAGCATTTGGGCTACTCCCACCAGCCTAAAGCAAAAGTCAGCTGCAAAAATTTCGAATTTGTGGCTGCTAAATAATATAAATGGTCTATATGTATAATTTTGGACATCTGCAAAGTAGTCCCTCACAATTCAATTTCCACAACTTTGTGTTAGCACTAGCCAAATCGACAAATGTCCCATCCATCCATCTTTTGTCACAAACCTAGATGAAGTTGCTTGATGTGACAGCCACTGTAGTCGTCACATATCCAAAAAAAAAAATGGACAAGAGGGTCATTTTTACCAAGAAACAGCACAAATGCTAAAGTTGCTGAAAATTGAGTGCAGGAAATCATTCAGAAAATGGGACAAGTTACAGTCACCAATATATCAAATACTCAAAATTAACAGCAATCCAGAGGTGGACCTTTCTACCACAAATCAAGAATCTCTGATAATTGAGATTATGTTTAAAAGCTTGAGATGCTTGCTTAGGACATTCTCTGCTTGCTTGCATATCTACAACTTCTTAGTGTTGCTTCTGATATTTTAAGTGAAATCTGAAGCATGTAATATAGTCAAACCACAAGTGATCAAACTATAACAAACAGCATGTTCTTGTATCATAATTACTATGAACATGATTAACCAAATACCCAAACCTCACGCGAAACATTAGCCTCAATTCCTTGCTCCAATCCAAAAGCGAGACACAAAACCCAAGTTTACTTACATGCAAATCTTGGGGTACACAGAAAGAGACAGAACACTCTTGACTTTGGATAAACCAACATGCTATCTTTCTTCCATGAGATACAGTATCCATGTAATGACCCATCTCATGTTCATCTGGCTATAGCAAATCTATTAAATCAGAATCACATCAGCTCATGCACATGTGTAATGTTAGCCTGGTTGATACCTTCACAAACCAACCCATGACAAGAATCTAAGCAAACGTACAATGACATGGAGGACTGAATGCATTGAATAGGCAATTTTGGAAATCTGGACTGTGGATTGCAGCCATTTGCTTCAAGGAAGCAAATGTTAAGCGGGAGCTCTAAGATCTCCTGTAGTTGCTTACGATCATCTAATTTTTAATGGACCATTGATTCCTTAAACTTGCTAATGCATGTAGGAAAACTAACAAAGTTACTTCCTTGGAGATGCAAAATATTTACTGAAGAGAAGCAGGCAAGGACTTCGAAGGAATTCTTCCTCTGACAGATTGCACCCACTAAGCTTCAGGGACACCAGATTTGGAATCCAAGTCTACCATTAGGGAGATTGGAGCTCTCACTGCTCCCTGGAAACAAGCCAAATAATGAACAACCTTCAAGAGAAAGGTGCTCTAGTGCATCTCGTTAATGTTACTAGGAAGACTGATAAAGACTTTTCCACAAACCTCAACAGAGATTAGCTTTTCAATTGACGTAGAAAGTTACTTAATAGAGGTCTGAGATATATAAAGTTTTGTTAAGCTCTCCACATCCTTAAAATCAGGAAACTTATCAAGCTTAGAGCAGCCAGTCACATTAAGTTTTGAAGATATATCAGCTTCAGTTTGCTTGGAAGCTCCTTGAGGTTCGAGCACCTATTTAAGTTCACTGTCTCCAAATTTGGCACTTCTGAGAAGTCCAGAACACTAATCAGAGCCTTACAACAGCTGAAAATTAGAAACTTCAAATTTCTAAAATGCTGCAAATTAAAAAGAACAGCTGAACAAGATTTTGATAATTTCACTTTGCAAAAGGCTTCGAAGATGAAAACCGTCAATAAAAGCATGAATGATGCTCCTCTGAGTTATCTCCTAATTGTTTAATCCGGCTGTTATGCACATTAAACCAAAGAAGTTTCTTTAGACTTGCACTAAACTTCAGAGTTTATAAAGGATATTCAGGCCATTCAAGCCACCCTAGATCTTAAGGAAGACATATGGGATCTCCGCTGAGCTGAACTGAACAAGGATATTCAGGCCATTCAGGACTAGGAGCAATCTCAATCTCCTCTTATGTGTGAGAGCACTGGGATTGATGTCTAGCTCTTCTTGTGTTGGCATGTCCAGCACTATGCCTCTAACAGCATTAGTTCCCTATCAAGGAAAAGAAAATGATCATTACTACCCGACTGGAATTAGGTAATAGCATGTAAATTAAAAAAGACAAGATTATCGATGGTTTCATGAGAAGCTCTTACAATATTGTCCAAAAAACCATAGAAAACATCATCATAGCAACATAATCTACTCCATTTCCCATCTAGACACTTTTTTGTTTTATGATATTCTGACCCATCAGCTGAATCAAGTCATACATTTGTACAATTCTCTGATTCTGGACGTTTATCAAAGATCTCTCTCTATTAAATGTTGAATCCCAATTAATGTCTTTAAACCACAACTATCAAGAACTCTGGTTACATAATCACTATCCGTCCTCTTAAATAAGCAAGCAAAGTCAAGAAAAATGTCGTTCTCATTGTCCTCCAGCACATCTAAACTTATCTTCAGAACACTGTTTATCTTTGGGCAAGTTTACCCAATGTACTCTCCCATTCCCCTCTGCTTCTACCACATAAAAAGGGATCAAAGACCACAACCACTAAGGGAAGGCCATTAGCATAGCCCAAAATATTATCTATGAGATCCCTGCTTATGTCTTTGATCTGATTTCTTAGAAAGCATATGAATTGTGAGAAGTTCAAAAGCTTCTCTTTGATCTAATGCTTTAACTTCATATACTTGATCTATGCCGTGAGAAGTTAGTACATGTTTATCTCTTGGCATGACAATGATCCTACTGCCTTTTCCAAACCATTCACATTTTCTAGCCAATGCATTTAACTGGTCCCGATGATCCACATCATCAAGCACAAGTAGAATCTTCTTGCAACAAAGTCTATATCATATCAAATTAACACCTCAATCAACACTCAAGACCACTAAGTTCTCTTTCCAAAATATCTCAGATAATAGTGCTTTCTGCAAACGAACTAGGCCATCACGTTTACTGGGAGTTTCTCTAACATTTGCAAGAAAGCCACACCCACCAAACTGACTAGTGATACTATTATATACAGCTTTGGGCATGGTGGTCTTCCCTATACCTCCAGTTCCCCGTATTCCTACCACATGAATGTCATCCAAGCCCGTACTTAACAAGAAGTTTACTTTCTCTAATGGCAACGTACACTAACAGGATACTTGGCAACACTCAAGGGTACTCGTCCTACAATACTTGAGTTCCTTGGTCTCATCTCCGCCAAAACAAAGTAACAAAGGGAAAGTGAATAAATGGCAATGTATGATCCATTGAACTGACAAAAGCTACCACGAAATAAACAATCACTCTGTAATATTCCAAAACGTGACTCTTAATGCACTAATCGATTCCATCATGTATCAATCAAGGTAGAGAATTCCATATCCTTTTACAGGGTCGAACAGGAATACTGTGAGTACCCATCGACACAATAATGCCAACCGGACAGATTGGCCGCTTCAATTAGCGCTTGGCTCCATTTCTTCACCTTCTCAAATTCCTATGGCAATTTCTCCCCGCGCCAGGCCAATGCCTCGCCATAACTCTCTCTCGCTCTCCCCCTTACAAGTTTGTGATGATTTTTGCGATAGTGGAGGAGATTATAATTGATCCAAATCATGAAATGGAAGTTGTTGAGGAAGGAAAGCGTGGATTTCGATAGGAAGTTGATTTCGCTGTGCCTGAAAATTTTGAAAAATCAATTGGCGGATCTACGTCAACATTTGGTTGGAATCTCTTCTGGAAGGAAGAACTTTTTATTGATTTCGTAGACGTGATTCCAAATTGGATATTTGAGTCAGGCTTTTTACAATTGTAGTGAGCTAAGGCTTTTTATTCCATCTGGAAGATCGGTTAGCCTCTGGCAGTTCTTCAGGGACAGTATCTTCAGTTCCTCCAGCGATCGGATGGACTCCGGTAGGGTATGGATTCCAGAGCCATCTAGAGCAAGATACTTGAGAGACATTAAGCACCTGATTGAATCGGATATATCAGTCAGGCGTTCACAATTGCGAGCGCTGAGAGTTTTGAGCCTCCTCATGCAACCTTGTTGGAAAATAATCTGAGAAATGGAAGTTCCATCGATCACCAGCTCTTTCAAGCCTGTCATGGGACCCAAATCTGGCAATTCACGGAGACAACTGCATCCCTTCACATTCAAAGAGACCAGCTTCGCCAGATTTCTAATTGATTGATGGATAACTGCTAAATTAGAGCAGCCTTCCAGAATAATTCTTTCCAGCTCCATTGACTCAGGAAAGTCTGGAGTGACAGTCAATTGTACACAACCAGTGAGTTTCAAAACTTTTAGTTTCCTTGCCTGCAAGATTGACAGGATATGAAATAGTACTTGTTTACTCCCTAAGAAATTCGTCATCAAAGAGAAATTGCATTAAGGTAGTGAATTCATTCCACACCTGCCTAAGCAAGCGCCAACCTCTCCAGCTGCTGTCCAGCTGACTCCACGAAAAATCAAGAATCACCAAGTTTTGCCAATCCCTATTTAGCCATTGAATGTCAAAATCCATAGGGCACCCTTGCCAATCAAGCCACCTTATGCTCGAAAAACGACCCCCAAAGTTTCCCTGAAGTTTAGCCCGATCCAGCTTGAGGAACCTCAAGCTCTGTAAACCAACAAAATGATCAGATTCAAAACAAATATTCCCTTCAGATCCGCCTGCAAAGTTCAGCCCAAGGGCTTCAGTGGATTTAGTACCCTGTCAATCAAGCAAAACAAAATTAACTTAAAAAAGTCTTTTAACATCATCACACTGATGAATAGCTGAACAAAAAGGATCAATAACAGTATCAATTGCCATATAAAGAAGAACAGGTGGCGCAGTGCTCGCAGAAGTTACCTTCCTTCCTATTAGTACATCCAGTGCCTCTTCGTGGTTCCACAGTCTACTGCGCTGGCAAGGTTCATTCTTGTTTTCACGCTTGACAATTTCCCTGCCAAAGCTCTTCAGTATTCCACACATACGTAGTTTTTCCTCTCCGATTTCTACCAAAGACATGGCATGAAGAGATAGAATTGACATTGTAGGAACAAAATGAAGGTCAGCCCACAAGTAATAGGGGATTCTCTTGTCCATTCCGTCGAAGAAGCATGCTATATCAAGAAATATCTGCTGTGCATTCTCGTCTAGGGTGATATAGCTCTTGAGGAAGGCTTCCTGGACACTCTCATCAGGAGCTTCTTTCAACTGAATCAGTTTTTCCATCCACACTCTTTTGCTTTTTCCGAACAGAATCCCACCTACCTTCTCGAGCGCCAAAGGAAGCCCGTCAGTAGCAGCAACGACATCTGTTGCCAGTTTCTTTAAATCCTCGGGGGGAGAATCCGCATTAAAAGCATGCTTACAGAACAATGTCAGAGCATTATCTTCTTTCAACAATCCAAGGGCGTAATATTCTGCACCATCGACTCTTTGAAGGACATCACGTCTTCGGGATGTCACAATGACCATGCTCCCCGGGCCCAACCAATCAAGCTGTCCGACTAATTCACTGAGCAGTTCATGATCCTTCACATCGTCAAGGAGAAGAAGGACCTTCATGTAGAGAAACCTTGTCTGAATTTGTGTCAGAGCATGGTCAGAACAATCGAACTTTTGGACATTTCGCTTGAGGAGTTGGGAAATTAGTCGGTTTTGCACAGACACGATGCCGTGATCTATAATTTCTTCTTGTAACTTTTCAAGAAAGCTACAGGTGTCAAACAGGTGGTTAAGTTGATTATAAAGACATTTTGCCAGGACCGTCTTACCAACCCCAGGGATGCCATATATTAACACCTTTCCACATGTGTCTCCAATTCTAACCGCTTTCCCATTGCGGTAGTCAACCTTCAGCTTTGCCATTATTTCTTGCACATGAGGATCGACTCCAACTAATTGTTCCGGCACAATTAGGTCCCTCACCTTCAGCTTCTGGTCAACTTCGTGGACAATTCGCTTTATGATTTCACCAAGAGGCCTGCTGAATGTATATGGAATAAAAAGGGCATGGAAGAGGAGGATTGAAAGAGGAAGAAAACCTATTTATGCATGACGCAGCAGCTGTTATCGTTATAATAATGAGTTTATAATTGGTTATGATTTCAACCTATTTAATTTCAACGCAAAAGTAGGCAAGATATATGAGAAAAGTAATCTTAGACGAGAGCGTGTCAAGGAAATTACATTTCACTGGTTTTGCAGAGATGGTGTCCCGTCAAGGTTCCAATCCGATGGAGAGCAGACTTCCAGGAACCAATGACACTGTCACTGACACCGTGCTTTTTATGCTCAACAAAGGACCTCTCAAAGGAACCACTGCAGTTGCGTCCATCCAACGGGTCGACATGGTAGAAGATGGGGATAATGGTGTGTTGATTGGTATCCATGCACCTCAACATTTGCTCCAATTCCATGAGGCCGCTTTTGCTGGCCGCGAAGTCCTCAGAGATGACAGGAATTGATATCTTGGACTGCATAATAGCCGCCCTAAGCTCGGGGGAAATTTCTTTGCCTATCTCCCGGTCTTTGACGTCCCTAAATACACGAATCCCAGCACCGGTCAACATGGAGTACAGGCTATCCGCCCAGTTCCCGTGCGTGTCTGGCCCTGCGAAACTCAGGAACACATCGAAGAACGGCTGTCTAGACATCGATGAGGAAGGATTGGAAAGGGGACTGACGTTTACTGTTTGTGTAGCAGATCTCGAGAAATCGTAGAAAAGAGTTTTGTCACTTCGGACGTGCCCGTACCTTGAATCGACCATCCTCCCTTCTATATAGAAGAGAGCTGTTTGGATTTTGTCGACGAAATAGTTTGACTGGTCGGTGGCAGCGGCCAGTTTTGTATCCGTATTAGTTTTTGAACCTTTTTTATCGCTCTTCTTATTTCTTTTTTCTTCCAAGCGACAATTTTTTTTGTCAAAAATTGACGAAATTAAAGAAGAACAAAACCTCTGCTTCGACTGTCCTTCGCCTGTCATTTTCTGTTTTTTTCTTTCCTTCTAAGTGACGAAATTAAATAAAAGCCCTCCCAAGGGCATGTCACTAGAAGTGGGGTGTCTGCTTATCTTGAAAGCTCAAGACCTAGTGAAGAACTTTTTCTTATGTGCCATTTTAATAGAGAGCCCAATAAAGTGGCAAACTGAGTTGCCAAGGCCCAAAGAAAAAAATTACTTTGTCATGATGCTTTTACTTTGTATTTGCAAGCTAAGACTTAATGAATGAATGAGCCCAGTTCGTCCTGACCATAAAAGAACACAAATGAGCCAATTTTTCGAAGCTCGATAATATATTGAGGGGGAAAGGCAGGATTTTGACAGGAAGTCGATTTTTTTTTATTGGTAAAGTAAATATGTATAGATTTTCACCAACAAAGCTATACAGCAAGGGGGAACTTGGAACCAAACTTGCATTCACCAAGACAACATGTCATATGAGTGGAAAGGTGCCAAGTTCAAACATGAAAGAAAATACACAGCTATAACCGAGAAAACTAGGATATGCCGTCATTGCCAAAAACCAACATCAGTTGCCATTAGCACCAAAAATAACCGGATCAAGGCCCAACTTCGTTGCAACCTTCTGTTTGATGGAGTATCCGCCACATAGTTAAAAGCCATGGCTTTGTCTTTAATTGCCTTGATAATATGGAGCTTCATAGATGGGATGTGAAGTGGTCGAGCACGAAAGATCACATTGTTGCTAGTTTTCCAAATAACATAGCATAATGCACCAAAGGAGAACCGAGCAATCTCCTGGTGAAATTCATTACCTAGCAAGGAAGTAGTGGCCCACCTGATAAAATCTTTCCACTCTCTATCCTGCCAAGAAATATTACATTTGCAAGCCTAGAACATGGCAAGGATTCTAGAGATATGACACCCAAAAAATATATCATTTATGGAGTCTGGTTCCATATTACAAAAAGCGCAAGCTGCATCCGAAATTCTCCCATAAGATAACAGAAACATTTGAGTTGGGAGACGATTTTTGGTAATCAGCTAAAGTAAAAACTGATGTCATGGGACAAGCGATCTATTCCAAATGAAAGGATACCACGGGACAAGCTGAGATTTATGCCGAATTGCAGCCCATGCAAAGGCAATATAAAACATACTCGAGGAATGCTCCAACCATATGAACTTGTCCGGATTAGGAGTAAGCACCGGGATTGAAAATTACATACCCCGAAGTTCCTACAAAACTCATTGGCCTACTAGGGTGAAGAGATCCGCCACTTTAGCATGTCGAGGCAATCCCAAATGATAGATAAAATTATTGGAGAAAACTGCATTTAATGACCCTTGCTGGAGCCACGGATCAAACCATAGAGATGTTGAGAGACCATTCCCAACCTGCCATCGAAAGAATCTTTGACTATCCCCTCTAAGGCCCAAAATTTTCCTCCATGCCCATGAGCAAAATGTCGGTGTTGTGGTATCCCAAAAGTTTTTCCTTTTAAGTTACGTCGCATGAATCCACTTGTATCATAACGACTCCTTATTCGTCAAAAGGAGCCATAGGTGTTTCATCATTGTTGCTTTGTTGCCATCCTGGAGCTTGCGCAAACCTAGTCTTCCTCCTACCTTCAGGAGACACACCTCCTCCTAAGCCACTTTAGCTCCTCCCGTGCCTAGGCCGGGTCCCTTCCAAAGAAATAGGCAGCAAATTTATTCTATCTTATCCAAAACCGAGCTAGGCAATATAAATGTGCTAGCCCAATATATTTGAATTGCATGTAGGACTGACTTAATTAATTGAAGCCAACTTGCAAAGGACATAAATCTGTGGGTCCAAGATTGAACCCTAGTAGTAAGTAAACTTACCAAGGCATTGCAATCTGCTTCCTTAGTCTCTCCATGATAATGGGGACACTGAGATACCGCATTGGTAAAGAGCCCAATTGAAATCCCAGGGCTTGCCGTATTTGGTCACGAATCAACTTCATTCCTCCCGCTAAAAATATTTCGCTCTTGTACAAATTTGGTTTCAGACCACTCCACAATGAAAAAGTCTAGATTCTGTCTTTTAATCAAGTGAGAGAAGCTAGGCTAGCCTCACTAAATAAAAACATATCGTCTGCAAAAAATAGGTGGGAGAGACGAGTGGACTTATATCTCCAATAATATCTGAATTTCGCACATTGAGTCTAACGAGCAAGAATCCTGGAGAATACCTCTGTTGCTAGTGTGAATAGATATGGAGACATGGGATCACCTTGTCATATTCCTATACCACTCGAGAAGAAACAATGTAGTTCCCCATTGATAGATATGGAGAATTTTGGTGTTCGAACACAAGTCATTATCAGCCCAATGACCTGTTCGGGAAAACCAAACCCTCCCAGTGTTGTTTCCAGAAATTGCTAATCTAGCATATCATATGCTTTTTGGAAGTCAACCTTGACAGCACATTTCGGAAGATAGGGTTCAATGTGGAACCCGCTAAAAAGCTCTTGAGCAAGGAGAATATTATCACTGATTCTGCGGCCTTTTACAAAAGCATTTTGGGCAAGTCCTATTATATCCGGAAGAACCATGGCTATCCGATTCGCCAGGATCTAAGTGATACATTTATAAATAGTGTTGCAACATGCAATTGGTTTGAAATCGCCCACTGACGAGGCATTGGTAGTTTTTGGCACCAGGGCAATAATAGTGTTATTCACCTCCCTCAATAGGCTACCAGTGTTGAAAAAATGCATGATTCCTTCTATCACCAATGGACCCACAATATCCTAATTTTTTTTGAAGAATTTCGCATTGAACCCATCCGGGCCAAGGGCTTTGTCCCCTGCTAAGGAAAACATAGAATCACGAATATTCATTAGAAGAACAAGTCGGGATAGAGAACACACAAAGTCCTCCCTTAAAGGATGTCGGATCATTTCTTGAATCTCCTGTTGGGATGGCCAGGTAGGCATATCCACCGATGCCAGCAAGTTTTGAAAATGTTAGACAAAAGAATGTTGCACCTCAGTTGGATCATCCACCAGATTGCCAGTATTGTCTTGGATGGATATAATCCGATTACACAGGTGCCTTTTATTAACTAAGTGGTGAAAAAATTTGGTATTGTAATCACCTTCTTTTAGCCATCAGATTCTGGATTTTTGGCAAAAGAATGATTCCTCGAGCGACCGGAGTTCGTAATAACTCCGGAGTTGGGTTTTTTCCTCTTTCGCCAAAGACATACTGTGTGGATCTAGCTGGATAGCATCTTGGGTTAGCCTCAAAGCTTGTCTTGCAGCCTCCGTTCTGACTAATAAGTCAGAATAAGCATCCCTGTTTAGGTTCTTCAGCCGAGCTTTCAACACTTTTAACCTGCAGTATAAGCTGTACATAGGGGGTGTCGAAACCATGATTATTCCACACCTGAGCGACCGTCTCTTTAAAGTTTGGATGCTTCATCCAAAAATTGAAAAGCTTAAATGGCTTCCCCCGAAGAGACGGGGTTGTGATTTTTACAATCATAGGTGTATGATAAAAAATATTGAGAGCTACAAAAGCTGCTTCTGAATACGAGTACTCTTAGCACCATTTGTTGTTGACTAGGACACAATCTATCTTCTGCAATTTCCGATGCATACCGGTTGATGAAGCCCAGGCAAACTAGTATCCAGCATAATGAAGGTCCTCAAGTTCTGCTTGAGTTAGGCATTCCTTAAACTCATCAAAAGACGGAAGCCAAGTGTCTGAGCTACCTATTCAATCCGATGAATCCTGAATAGCATTAAAGTCTCTAGCAACCAGTCATGGGCTATCAACAAGGGTGCAGCTCCTTTGAATAAGATTCGCCCACAGTGGCTGACGAGAAACAAAGGTGCGTTCCCCATATACAATTGACAGGTCTATAGAGCGCCTTAAATTAATATACTTGAGTTTTCCATGGATAGCTTGGTTATTCATCAAAAGAGGGTCATAATCAGCCCAGATCGAATCCTACCCAATCCAAATTCTACCTCGAGGGGGGAAATCATAATTGGAACACCAAAGCCATCCATGAAATATACCAACCAATATAGTCCCAAAATGAGCAGCCTAGACCTTAGTTTCAAGTAATCCGATACAACATAAATTATAGGATTGAATAAGTTTGTGAACTTCACCCTACCTTATAGAGTCCATTAGACCCCTAATATTCCATATACCTATGTTCATATAATACTATATGTACATATGAAGAGAAAGGGGTTACCTCAGTTTAGAACGCCACCGACTAGACGCCGGTTTTGGTTTCAATGCAGGGGATGCGGATTGACCTTTTAGGCTATCAGCGGGCTTATTCATCTGAGTAAGAGGCTACCCCTCATTTACAATAGTTGCCATAGGAGAATGTAGAGCCACATAACTTTCCACCAGAGGCTACTCCTCATTAGAACTACTGACTATGCTAGTTTCTTCATCCAAGTCATCATCTGAAGAGAATGATATTGGGGTGGTGAGTACCTCTAAATCTTTTACAGCCATTTGAGACGAGGATTGTTCATCACAAGGTGTGCCCTTGTTCTATTTGTTCCTGTCCAGCTTGGATGAGGGAGGTAAGGTGGAACCAAGACAAACAACTTCAGGTTGTTTAGTCATTTTCTCATAACGGGCCAGATTTTTGCAAGTAGCCCTGGTTTGCTGCCATTCATCCTCAGGGGCACCTATCTTAGACGCCTCTGTTGAGGGATGGACATCAACCTAGCTTGGAGTTGGGGGGATTAGAATCGTCCAAAACAGCAAGAGTACCTTATGGAGGCGCAACTACTATCTAGTTCATATGGCCACTAGGAGCAAAAGGACCTTTTGTCACCGAACATTTATGGCCAAACGTCCACATACTTTGCAGGAGACAGGTCTCCATTCATATTCCACCTCCACCGTA
The DNA here is from genome assembly GCA_014182895.1 of Angophora floribunda. Lineage (NCBI taxonomy): Eukaryota > Viridiplantae > Streptophyta > Magnoliopsida > Myrtales > Myrtaceae > Angophora > Angophora floribunda. The sequence continues at coordinate 41,882,503 of CM024709.1, read as the reverse complement.
TCACCACTCAATATAACTTTCACTAAATCACAGTGGTCATTGGTGGTTGAAAGCTCCACACACACACTTGCAAATGAGATCATTCTCATTTGTTCAGTTCTTTAGTATACATATAGAGATTTACCAATAGTGCTCACCACTACACTGATTCTCGGAGTTGACCATAGAGCAGATGGGATGTTTTTGACCCGAATCCATACTGGCACTGATGTATGGTTGTCTTTCTTCAACTCTAGCATTGGATGCCATTGTTGGAGAATAAGAGAGACGCTTGCCACAGTCATTGGACCCCCATCTAAGATTTTTCTTCGAAAGTCCTGGTCTGGAATGTGAAAAAAAATAGAAACATTGATCATTTGCCATCATGTCTACTAATTGGTGGCCCCATAGGTGCTTTAAGGCGGCTTCTATTAGCTTAAATAGGAGCTTTTTCCCAACAAAATAGCCAACAATACAGTTATACCATATAGGATCCGTAGCATCCAGCACCTCATTCGACAAGTTTACTACCAGTTTGTCACCAATCATAGTAGGAGGAATATAGGATAGGTTGTAACCTTTTGTGGCAGATTTTGCCACACTCGCCCAGGAATGGGTCAGTGGAGCCTTGCTACCATATTGAGCTTGAGTCAAAGGCTGTTTCCACCCAATTGGATGTTTGCTTCTGCCATGCTCTTCTTCAGCAACATCATTTATGGATAGGGATGGCCCTACTTGGCCAGTAGGTGTCCCCCCATCTACAGCAACGAGATTAACTTCCTTACCCATATCCGAGAGAATCCAGGCCTGTGTGTGGGTGACCGGAGGTCTGCTCCTACTGCAATTTCTTCCTACCCCCACTCCATGATGAGTTTTGGGAGGTAGAGCGCCCCTTCCTATCATATTCGACGAATTCATCATGTTTCTAGCAGGTTCCATAGTAAAATAGAGGATTTGAAAACCTAAGCTCAAACAGCCATAATCAGGGATTTAAGGCTTATCGTAACAAAGAGCTTTGGAGGGTTTGAAGATCTGATATAGCCCCACACCTCCTCCAAAAATCGGGTATGATCGATGCCGGAGACATCCCGATTAAAGAAAACTAGAAACCAGAGTATAGTGTATCGAGGAACCAGTGTAGAGAGGAGAATGAATAGTAATCCGAGAAACAATTTGGGCGATGGTGAAAATTATGACAAGAAGTTGATTTTTTTTTTGATGACCTGGGAACCCTCCGCACGGCTGACAGCCGGAGAGATAAACTTAGGGTGGTGCTAATGCAGGACCCACCACCACGAAGTCGCACATAAGACCACTAATGGCTGTGCTGGTATGCTAACTCAGGGGTTTGAACTCTCGCCCTACCGTGAAGAGGGTCTAAGCGCATACCAACGTAGCCACCACATGGGGTGGTACGAGAAGTTGATTTTGGTGCTTGCAAAAGTTGAAAAATCAATTGACTGATTATTTTAAAGTTTGGTTGGAATCTTATCTCAAAATAAGAACTTTTGATTGATTTCATGGACATTATCCCAAATTTCGAGAGGATTGGAAGACATTATCCCATGTTGCATTACAATGTAGTCCAATTCCTTTGTACGACGCATCACTATAAATCTTATAACATCTGGAACTAGATGGTATCGTCAAACTAGTGCAGTAGTTAGCCTATACTTAAGCTTTTGAAGACTATGCTTGTGCTTATCCGTCTATTCAAACTTTTACGTCTTTTTTGAATAATCATGTTAGAGGCGTAACAATCATAAAAAAACCTTTCTACGAATCATTTATAACAACTTGCCAAGCCTAGAAAACTTCGAACCTTTGTCATTATCATAGGAATAGGCTAATTCTTAACTACCTCGATCTTGTTCAAGTCCACAAAAACTCTTTCACCAGGAATTACATGACCAAGAAAAGTTTCGAAAGTAAGCCAAACTTGTACTTACTAAACTTAACACACTGCATGTAATCTAAAGAGTTGGCAACACCATCCTTAAGTGCTATTGTTGTTAATCCAAACTCCTCAATTACACTAATATATCGTCTATGAACACGATTACAAACCGATCCAAGTACGCCTTAAAAAGTTAATTCATCAAATCCATAAAACTATTGGCGCATTGGTCAATCCAAGTAGCATTACAGTAACCCCATAGTGACCATATCACATATGAAATGCCATCTTCGGTCTATCCTTGTTTTAAATCATCAGCCAAATATAACCTGTCCTTGGGTCTATCTCGGAAAATATCTAAGCTCGTGACAATGGTCAAACAAGTCTCTATCCTTGGCAAGGAATACTTGCTCATGACCATCCATTGGTTAAATTTCCAACACTCGATGCAAAGGTGTAACGATCTATCCTTCTTCCTTATAAACAAAACTGATGCTCCCCATGGAGATGCACCAGGATAAATAAATCCTTTGCCCATCATACTTTACATTTGTGCCTTTAATTCCTTTACTTATGATCACATCATTCAATAAGATACCTTGAAATTCGGCTCCATTCTAGGGGCCACTTCAATCATAATTTCCATTTCTCTTTCTAGGGTAATCTAGGTAATTCTCCTAGAAAAACATTAGAATAATCTCATACCATGGTGATGCTTTCCATCGTTGGTTCCTCAACCAATGTATTAACTACGGTTGTCAAATAATTTTGACCACCATCATCCAATAACCATGTCACTTGAGGTGATGAAATCAAATGGATCGAGGATCCTCCTCAATTTCCATCGAACTCACTAGATTACTTTTTGATAGCAATTCGTTGCAGTTCGTTACTTGGTGAGCCAATCTCTTCCGATGATGACATCAAAGTCAAATATCGCTAAGATAGTCAAATACATCAATTCCTCTTGATCACTGATAACTATCTTACAACTTGAAGATCTTACCACAAACAACACCTTGTTTGTTAACAGGGTAAAATTACTAATAACATTTTCCAACAATTTCAGTCATTGACTTGCAAGTGACTCAGCTATAAACAAAATGCGTAATTCCCGAATCAACTAACGCATAAGCAATCTGATTGCACAAGAAGACCATACTCGTAACGATGGCCTGTGAATCTTTTGCTTCCTTTCTTATGACATATACGATGTTCTTGCGCTAAAGGGCGGTTGAGGTTGTTCTGTGAAGTGTTTCTTGTAGGCTATCCTCCTTGTGACTGTGACACTTACACTTCCATAGGCCTGTGTGAGTAGTTTCTTACTTAGTGGCCATACTAACCCCATGCATAGGCGACTCCTGTCTTAGGAGGATATGGGGCATTTCTAGCCGATTGTCCCATTTGCAACTATCGAGATTGCTTCCTCGACTGTCAACGAGAACACTTCCTCGTCATGTGGCATTTCTAGCCACATTCAAAACACGTTCCTCTCTTAACAGGACTGTTGTCTCCCACATAATCGACACTTGTCATTCAAATTGTATACCGCTCTCCTAATAATATTCTTCCTATTGGGTGGAGTGGGATGTTTTCCTCTTATCACCGGCCTTTTCCAAAGCCAATGATTATCCCGATGAGATGCAAACCATGGTCCAGGTGCAGCTACTCATTCTTTCATATTCTCTTCAATTAACTAGGCCTCGTCATACCATTCGCCAAAATCATTCAAGTTCAATGGCACCAAATGACCTTTACTTTTTGATTTTAGACCATACTTAAACCTCTTGACTCGGTCTATCGAATTTTCAATCATTCTCGGCACATACTTCGAGATCTCTACAAACTTAGCTACATATTACTCAGCCGATAAATGATTCTGACAAAGTTGCAAGAATTCAACTATTTTTGCTCTCATGCACACTCGGAAAAATATTTTCTATTAAACGCTCCAACCAAGGCATCCCACTCTCAGGTTGTACTTCGGGGGAAAAAACTCTTCCTTTGGGTTACTTTCCACGAATCACTGGTGTTACCTTGCAATTGGTACACCGCCAGGATTATCTTTTCTTTTTTCAAGTATTCCGTTAATGCGAACGTATTCTTTAGTTCCTTGACCTAGAAGATTGTTGCCTCAAGATCACTCATCCTAGCGAACATGGATGGCTCCTATTACAAGAACTGCTCTACCAACTTAAGTATCAATCGTGCACCATTCCCATTTATAGTTAATGGGACTTCACCAGATGCAATGGTAGCAGCAATGGCTACAATAGCAACCGTTTAAATCTAAGCTTATTGTTCCCTATCATAAATCCCAAGGCTTTCAAAGCCTGGAGGATCTTATTCAACCTAGGATCCCCTGGTGCTTTACCTCTAGCACTAGCCTAACCTTACACTACCCTTCCTCTAAGGGCTTTTCAGATTACAATTCTTCATCTCTCAGGATTCTCATAAAACCTACTTCCCATTTCCCTCAAGAAATTAGAAACCATGAACAACATGCATACATCGAATGATTTTATAAGCAATTACAAGCATATGAAATAAATGTCTTTCCTAGCTAATTATCCCATAACCCAACGCACCTTATTACTCTAGCTATTAACTGAGCTTTGACACTTAAATCGATGGGGGATGTCATGCCCCGACTTTCGAGCTTGCAATAGCTTCCATTCACTTTGGTCAAATGAATGCGACGTCTCATGTCGCTGACCATTCTTTTTATCTTTTAGTTATACACATGTGGAAGCGATTCAACAACACCCAGTCAATAAATAGAAATGATAACAGAAAGATCAATAACAACAGTAGCATCGTCGTTTACATTTTTGTATTGATTAACCCTATGAAGTATATACACAAACCCTTCAGTCAAGTGACTTTCTCAATAGTCATCCAAAGTTACTAGGCTGGGTTAATCTGCTTCCTTCAATCACCAGACATACAATCCTGTTGCTCGTAATGACGTGCTCGATCACTACTAGATCTATGGTGATAAAGATGCTATAACTATGGACCTAAAAATGGTTAACAACAACAGATGAGATATATATTTTAGTGAGTAATAGTCCTAAACCTTGGTTAGGACATCAACTCGCCACGGGGGTCCTTAATAGGCATATTCCTCATTAAGATGGAAAATCAATTGCAAAGTGACCCCTGCTTTACCTTAATTATAATCATGATCTACCCAATAAACCCCACGATGAACAATCAACAGTCAATCAAGTCGCAGGCAACCATACCTTGCCATTGCCGTACCCTGCACATGATCAGTTCATGCGTGCCATAAATAATGGAAATAGTATGTTCATCACCATAATAATCAATCAACAGTTAAATTGACTTGCAAACAACTTTACCTTGCCATAAGCATACTCTGCACGATATAAATTCATGCGTGCCATAATCAATGCAAACACGCATATGCATAATCAGAACACATAATCATATATTTTTCATGCACTCTGCATTCACATGTGTTTCAATTATTATGCCCACACATGGGCCACAAATGAACTCTCGCAAATGTGTACAACCGAATTCCTGCCGGTGTCTTTTGGCTTAGCTAGGCATCATTCTGCCCCGTCGAGCATGGCATCATCATGGAACTCTCACCTAGATGGCATTCCCAAAGGAGCATTGGTCCGGCCTCAACAATGACTCGGCATCTAGACTCCTGTTGGGCATCCAATAAATGGGCATTGTCTCCCAAACTCCTATTGGGGTAACGGGTTCTTTTATGTGACCACACAAGCACACCATATCCATTAATTTCAATTCATTTGCATGCATTAACTAATGCAAACGTGATATTGTTCAACATAATAAATCATTGTGCATATTTTTCATATAAAAATGCTGTCACATAATTATCGAAAACCCGTTAAACTTTGCATGCCTTACTTTTTAAACATACTAGCCTCATTTAAAATATGAAACTCGACATATGAGCCCGACACCTAGGGGTTTTCCCTTTATATGTCCATAAAAATCCTTGTAAAAATTACCAAATGGGGCTTTACATGAGCCAAATATTTTTCAAGGCAAAACAGGCATCAAACAATATGACACGTGTAGAAAAACATTATATAAATCAAGCCAAAATCACATAAAAGTAGCACTTATCGCCTCATGGCGATAGCCTATCAATTATTTCTCAATAACTTATTGCCTACCTAGCAATAGCTTATCTTCAAATTATTGATAACTTATCACTCCTTTGGTGATAGCCTATCCTTAAACTCTCAATAGCTTTTCACTCATTTGGTGATAGCTTATCATTCAATTTCATGATAGTTTATTGTCTTTTTTATGATAGCTTATCACCTTAATTATAATTAATTAACTTAAAACATAATCAATCATAATTAATCAGAGTTATTTAAATTAATTAACCTTAACCACGGTTAACTAAACTTAACCACATAAAAATCATGATTAATTTACTAACCTTAGTTAATTAACTTAATCATCTATCAACTATGGTTACTTTATCTAACCCAAGTTAATTAACTTAACTGGCTGTCAACTATGGTTACTTTTTCTAATTACAATTACTTTATTTAGCCAAGGTTGATTAATCTAACCGCTTATCAACCATAGTTATTTTATTTAACCATAGTTCAAATATAGTTAATCCTAACTAACCTCCTAATCAAGATTAACTATAATCTAAACTAACCTTAAGCAAGTTTAATGAACTAATCAAGAGATTAGAACGTAAACTCACCCAATGACAATTCTGATGACATGAGCATGACAATGACGACAAGGGCTATGCATGGATACCATTGGCATGTCACGGAGGCGCTTAGCCAAAATGGGTCTCAACAAGGCGCTGGAAATGTTCGGGGGAGAGAGAGAGAGAATGGCGGCAGTGGCCTCGGTGGCTCACGAATGGATGGCAAGACGACAATGCATGATAGTCCGAATGGTAGCAAGGCAGAGACGACAAGGGGGCAACAGTTCAAAGGGGTGGCAATGGTAAGAAACAAGAGGAAAATGAAGAAGAAAGAGTGAAAAATGAGAGAGAAACTTAGAGGGGGAGGGGCTAAATGCCCAAGGGGAAAGAGGGGAGGAGAGAGAGAGGAAAGAGAGAGAAAAGACAAAGATATTTCCCCCTTCAAGGCTTCTCCATGAAGCTTCATCAATTTCCCAAAAATTTCGGTCATTTCCCTTGACTTTCTTGCCTTTTGTCCTCAAGAATTTAATATGGCTTCTAGAAGGGGTAAAATGGTAATTTCACAATGTATGGTATACTGCACTACACACGTATATAAGCCAAACTTTATATGGGCTTAACTAAAATTGATTTGGGTTCAAAAGAATGAGAAACGGGCTTGAAAATGCTATTGGGCTTTAATAGGCTTGCTTGGACCCACTTGAGCTTGGTGGGCATGGGTCGGGCCCACTATGGCCGAACCTCAATCGATATAAGGCCCATTGGGCCTTTGGTCAGTCCACTTCCTTGTGGGCTTAAATTTTTGGCTTGTTAAATTCTTTTTCGATAATTTTTAGGCTTACCGATAAATTTGAGAATCAATGAGGCGTTGTCCAATATTTTAGTCTCGACGTCCGTGAAAGTTCAATACTTGAAATCGAATTGAAATTCACGATTCAAATCGATCAATCACGACTTTAGTATGACCTAATTATCGGGTAGCGTTAAGGGATTTTTGTTTATTTGACCCGTAGTTGATAGTTTTTTAGTCCATGATCATGCCTCTTCAAATCAGGGCAATTCTCAATTGTCATATAATCATGAGGGGTTGATTGCTCATCCTGTACAAGGCCAAAAAGAAATCGATTTAATGTCGTTCGCAATTAGTATTGAAGTTGTGTGGAATCACCCATAATTGGACCTCGTACCTTTGACGAATCAATTTATTTCCATTTGCTAATTGGCCTAAAATAGTGTGATATCATCTCTCTTTGATCTTTATAGTCGAATGACCTATCCCTGATTGAATTCATTGATCGTATGCGTATCGACCCTTAATTGCCTTTCCGAATAGTTAGTTAACTCATGAGCGGCTAACTTAGAGTAAACGTAACTAACATTGCATTGATGAAATAACGATTTCATATATCCCGAAATAAATTGAAATTCAAGACGTCACATGTTGTCGAGGTAGTTTCTGTCTAAGGCTCTAGCTAAACCTTTCCAATGCAACAACTTCTTCTTCTTGATCCTCCATAGCCTGAAATTATTTTGGCCATTAAAGGGTGCAACTTTGAACTTGATAGATGCCATCTCAAACATAAAGACCAATATTTTTTTGCTTTGATACTAGTTTGTTGCAAAACAATGCCAAAAGATGCACCAATCAAAGCACAAGTAGTAAATGATGAAAGCAAAATTGAAATCACACAAGATGCAAGATATACATGGAAACCAAAAACAAGAAAAATCATGGGGAGAGAGGGGTTCCACTATCTTCAGCAATGAGTATGAGGATGCAATTCAAAAGGTTCAAAAACCACTTGGTGAGCCACAAAATCTAAAGATCCAACAAGAAGATAGAAAAACAAATGAAGGGAAATAATAGGGAGACTAGGGTTAGAAATGTGTTGTTAAACACATTCCTTTTATATTCTTCCTTCAAAAAAGACTAAAACAAATGTGCATGGTCCAAAATACCCTTATTACTAATGTGAAAGTCAAAAACTTAACACCAATTGTACAAATTTAGTACTTAAAACCTGTATTACTGAGTATCCATAAACCGAAAATATCGAGTAGCTTATATACAAAGAATTCGTTAGAAAAAACAGTTTTTAAAGACTACGTTTTGTCAAGCGTTTGACCCTTGTAAGAAGAGATTACATTGTCTTAACCACTCTTAAAGATCCACGAAACTGCCGTGCCAGAAAAAAAAACCCGCTCAGCTAACTGCGTTCCATGCATGGATCTGCAGAAAAGAAGAGGCCAAGACATGGGAAAGCAAATTGATTCCGAGGCAATTTAGACTGAATATCCCATCATTGTTATTGAACAGCTAGACAAACGAGTGTCGCATGACTCAGTCATTGAACATCCCATCATTGTTGTGGTTCAGTTGCGCTGGATTTTTCTATAAAAAAATATATGAGTGTCCACTACAAGGATATATTCCAAAGAGGAGAGATTAAAATTTGTAACAACATTTTCATGTTTAACTTATTTCGTTCATTCTAACGTTTGTGCCCGCGTATGGCGTGGATTTACGACTAGTTTCATATAATTGAAAACTATATTGAGGGATGTAAAACTTCATCGATTGATCTTCTCATGTCACAAACCTTTATAAGATCAGGAAATATAATGTTAACAACTACGATTTTGCATCACCTTTCCTTAAAACTTCAAAGAATATGAATTGAAAGATCAAACTAGATTGTGGGAAATGAAGTCGTCACATGTAAAGAACAAGGTGCAGACACCCCAGGTGCCAAAATTTGATGCAAGTGGATACATAAGTGCTAAAACTTCCAAAAGAGACACTTAAACTATGCCCACCGTGACATTTTTACCCTAAACATTTTTATGACGCCAAAAATCTTAAACTTGTATGTGTGTGACACATTTACCCTCTATCAAGTTTTTGTTAATAAGTACCATAACAAATCTACCCACTTAAACGTTCAAAAGAAAAAGGTGTTGACATAGTGCCCACGTGGCCTAAGTGAAATAAAAACGACGTTCTATTAATTGAAAAAACATTTAACTAAACCTTGACAGAGATACTTGTGTCATATATATATATATAAGTTTGGGATTCTTTATATCACAAAAAGAAGTTTTGGCTTGATGTGTTATAGTTGGCGTAGTTTATAATTTTTGATGTCATAAAAAAAAATCAGGGTATATGTGTCATAATAGGTATAATTTGGGGTTTTAGTGTTTTTCCTCTATAATGATATTAAAACAAAGAGAATAAACACAATGTATTTGTGCAAGAACTTAAACTATCACATATATATATATAACAATTCTGTGTGCTTCATATGCACAGACAGTGGACACATGCAAATTTTCTTAATTAACAAGATAATGCATCCAATACTCCAAGATCAACATTTGAACTTAGTCGATAACTTCAATCACCATTTTGAATTTTTAAAGGCTCCACTGCTGGAATGTACAAACAGCATTCAGTTGGCCCTCAAAAAGTCTTTGCTAAGTACAGCCCATTTACCTCTCCTGTCTCAGTGAGTGAGTAGCCCGCTAATGATCGGTACTTAAAACAGAAAATGCACGTTTCTAGATTAACGAAATCTAGTTCAAGTATAACCACCATTCGTTTAAGATGGGTCGGTCTTGCCAAATACTCTCTCTATGATTGATTATTTAAGCCTACCAATTAGAGAAATCATGTGGACAGCCATGATTTTCTTTTTCATTTTCTAGAAAGATGTGAAGTTTATAATCTTTTACCTAATCATGTCCTCATATTAGCAATTGGTTCTTGGATAATTTCATTATCTGAACAATTTGTTACCTTAAAAACACAACCACATCGTTCGTATACACAGAGACAATCCCGCAAGAGTCTAAGTCAAATTTTACCTAATCATGTCCCCATATAGTTTTTTTAGAGCTACGGGTAATTAAATTCTAGATAATATTAAAATTAAATTTACATCATAGAATAGTTTTCTAACTAACTTTTATTAGAGATCCTAAGGATTTTTGGGTTAGCTATATTTCGTATTATTCTCTTTTATTAATGAGTTCAGCCTTGGATTAATAAAAGATTTAGAGTTTTTCTCTTTTTCGTTTTAAGAGTTGTGATTTGTGTTTACCCGTTTCTATTGCGTCCATTTGGTATCAAAGTGGGAAGATCGTGAGAACAATATGCCCGGTAATAATGGCTTTGGGGACAATCATCTCAGCAACTAAGATTGAGAGGTGCAAGATCTTTGACGTTGGTCCTGGAGTATCTCAACAGTCTATGAAACGATGATCGAATGTAATGACTAATATTTTAGTTCCAGTGGGGCGAGCCTTGCCGAACTATGGCGAGCTCAAGCCTCATCAGTAGCCATTGGGTGCGAGCTTCACTCAAGGTAGGCAAGGTTTTTTTGTTTTTTTGGTCGAAAGATAGGCAAGGTAGACCTTGCTGGGTTTCACCTCTAGCCAGAGGCTGTGACCTAGCAAGTAGCTAGAGGAGTAAGAAGGGAAAAGAGGAAAAGAATAAAAAAGAAGAAAAAACTGAAAATTGAAAATGAAAATATTATAATATTATTAAAAATTATTTGCGTCAACATCGGTTATACCATGTAGGGAAGTCGACATAAAAGTTAGCAAATTCTGGTTAAAATTGTCCAATGTGAAAATGTTTAGGACAATTAGCAAAATTGAAAGACGTTGGAATAAATTGATAAAAAAGCAATAGGTTTAAAACTTTTTGGGCAATTTCCCCTGCAGAACTATCATTTTTTTATTAATATCCAAAAGAAAGGATAAGCCCATTTTGACCAAAAAAAGAAGAAGAAGGGGAAATTCCAAAAGGATTCGAAGTGAACATTGCTTCAAATAAGGGCTCGTAGTGCCCTCATTTTCTTAAATAAGGGCCCCAAATGTCCTTACTTTATTGAATAAAGGCCTGAAGTGAACTTTATTTCAAATAAAGGCTCAAAGTGGCTATATCAATTTCAACGAAGCTTGTGTTCAAGGGTAATTTCGTCTTTTCAATTTTTTTTTCAATTTTTAAGTTTTTGGCTTTTTCTTATTGCGTCTTCTTCAACCTTGTGACTCCTCCTTCCTGGAACCTTTCCTCGCCAACAGACCCTCGGCCCTTGGCCAAAGCAATAACTCCATGGCACAAAAACTAGACCTCTGGCCACCATTCTCTATTAGATGGCCAAACTCTTTGAACCACCACCGACTACAGGACTACACCACCCACTGCCGTCGGCCTATCGCTGGTCGTCTACTCCAGCAATCATAAAAATCTAAAATGGATCTCACCGAACTCACGTATTTAACATAAACTATTTTAACAAGCCTAAAAAAAATGCACTAAAATGTAGCGAAGTGGACTAACTGATGTGGCCTCAAACTTCCAGCTGTGCTGGTGAGGGAAAGTAGCTCCGACGGAGGGAAAGACTCACAGCCAAACCGGCATTGACCAATTTTTTTCCGTGAAGTCACATGAAAAACCCAACGAAAAAACACAAATGTTAGTCATGCTCTAATAATGTGGGACCAATCAAACATTAAACAGGCCCTCTCGCCTGTGTTTTCCCTTTTTAAAAAATAATTTTTTAAATTTCTAATCTAATTTAATTTAAATTTAAATTATGTTTTGACGAAAATATCCTCATTAGCTAGAATATTTTGCAAGCCGGCGAGGCTATGTTCTTATTTGAAATAGTCATAACTACTTCATGTCCTTCTTTGGGACTAATATAGCTATTTCAAACCTTTATTTGAAATATCTATTTCAAACCACTTCAGGTTTTTAGGTAAGAAAATGGGAGCATTTGAGGCCTTATTTGAAATTTTCACCCCAAAAAGAAGGATAACCTCAATTTGACCAAAAAAGAAGAAGGATAAGCTCATTATAGAAACAAAAGAAAGAATAATAAGAATATAAGTACTCTAAAAATCCTAGTAGTTCACTTATACGATATAATCCGAAAGCTATGAAAAAAGTAAATAAAATCTCTTAAAATATTATCTAGAATGTAATTATCCAAATCTCTAAGAAGACAGTCTAAAATACTAAAATCCTGATAATTAGTTAAATTAATAAAGATTACATCGGACAATAACACCAACGGCACAAATGGATGAAAAGACCAGTGAACATCAAATATTCCCCACATACGTGGATGTAGTTCATGCCCGCTGAGATGTAAGTGTGGAGATCATCGCTGGACTCACTGTAATCGCGGTCGAAATGGCATAAAGAACATGAACACATTAGCCCGTTGATGTCACTCGATTTCCTGGACTACGTGATGATTCTAGAGGTGTTATAGATTCAAAGGGTGGTGCAGCGACTTGCATGCCAATATCCTTTTTTTTTGTTTTTTTGGGTGGTGATTAGGTGTGGTTTCTTGAGGACGATGACTTCTTTTGTATGAAGCACACAGTCAGACACCATGCCTCAGCATTGTTGTTGCACATAGTGGAAGACCCTCTTAGACCTCTCCCCCAATTTGAGTGTCCAGCAATTGAGGCAAACGCAAATGACCATACGACCACGGTCATTGAATATATAGTTTGAAAATTCTTTATCCTCAAGTAGCTAATATACAATCTCTTTTTGCTATTTTGGTTCCCAACCGCTACACTGAACATGATCAAACAAGCAAATCATAAATACTTATGCCAAATGAGAAAATGAGCTCTCACTTCTTGGACTCGCTCTCAATCTAGATAGATCATCCTCTAAGCACACGGCTTGTGAGCAAGCGTTGGCCAACGAACATTAATCCAACTTAGAGGGCAACTTGGGTTGTTGTGGAAGACTGTCGCATCCGAAGGTGTCAAGTTCCTGCAGACTGGAAAGGCAGTATAAACTCTTAGGTAGGCAAGAAATCTGAGTGTTGGATAGTTTCAGGACTGCCAAATAGGACAATCTACTAAAGTTGAGTCCCTGTAAACTCCCCTTCAAACTCCGGCATAACGAGAAATCTATCTCTTCCAACTTATCCAAATTTAGTATAGCTTTAGGGAACTCCTCTATGAAAGTACGCCTCATCCGGAGCACTTTCATAGCTTTCAAATCCTTAACAGATGGAGGCAACTCCCGAATCGCTGTGTCAGATAAATCTAGGAAATGCAAGGACCTGAGCTTCCCTATTCCATTTGGAAGATGAGTTAGATCCCGGCAATTCTTCAATGATAGTGTCTTCAGTTTCTCCAGCGATTCAATGGAATAAAGGGTTTTGATTCCAGTGCCATCTAGGGCGAGATGTTTGAGAAACTCTAAGTACCTGATCAAATCAGATATTTCCGTCAGGTGTTTACAGTCGCGAGCACTGAGAGTTTTGAGCTCCTTCATGGAACCATTTTGGAAATCAATTTGAGAAATGGAAGTTCCATCGATCACCAGCTCTTTCAGACCTGCCATGGGACCCAAATTCGGCAATTTGTTGAAGCGACACTGCTTCATATTCAGAGAAACCAACTTGTCCAGATAAATAAAGGATCGATCCGTAAACGCTATTCTAGAGCAACCTTCCAGAATAAGTCTTTCCAGCTTCATTGAAAAACCAAATTTTGGAGTGTCAATCAATTGGAAACAACTAGCTAGTTTCAAAACTTTCAGTTTCGTTGCCTGCAAGATAAATAGTATGCTGTGGTAAATATTTAGTTCCTGAAATATGTCCACAAATGAAAAAAAATGTAGGGCTTTGCTACCATAACCGGTTTGGGTTATTATGAAAATAACAGGTTGTTGCGAGTTACAAGTTGTGAGCCACAAATTCTTAAAGAAGTGAGCTCCATAATAATTTATAATTATTTGTTATTTGATTTTTGTCATCTAGTTGTGTTATTATTTTCATAATATATTAAAGACTGTCACACAATCATTTCTAAAAAATGTATGAAGATAGTAAATTCATTCCATACCTTTACAAGCAGCTTCCAACCTCCCCAGTCTTCATCAACCTGACTCCATGACAAGTCAAGAATCACCAAGTTTTGCACATTCAGATTTAGCGATTGATCATCAAAAATCTTAGGGCACCCTTGCCAATCAAGCCACCTTAAATTCGAAAGACAATCTCTAAAGTTTCCCCGGATATCAACCCGATCCAGCTTGAGGAACCTCAAGTTCTGTAAACCATCAAATTGATCACATTCAAAACTGATATTCCCTTTGGACCCACCATCAAACTTGAGCCTGAGGGCTTGAACTTTCTCATTCCTCTGTGAATCAAGCAAAACAAAAGTAACTTTAAAAAAATGGAGCTGTCTTTTAGCATCACACTTAATGGATAATTGAACAAGAAGGATCAATATCAAAATCAATTGGCATCAAAAGAGAAGATGTGGCACTGTGCTCGCAGAAGTCACCTTCCTCTTGGTTAGTAAACTCAGTGCGTCTTCATGGTTCCACAGCCTACTGCGCTCAGAAGGTTCATGCAGGTTTTCATTCTTGACAATTTTCTGGCCAAACTTCTTCAGTATTTCATGCATGAGTAGTTCTTTATCCTCTCCAATTTTTACCAAAAACCTGGCAAGAAGAGCTGGAATCGTTTTAGAAGGACAATACGCACAGTCATCCCACATGTAACAGGGGATTCTCTTGTCCATTCCGGTGAAGAAGCATGCTATATCGAGAAATATCTCCCGTTCATATGTATCTAGGTCAGCATAGCTCTTCTCCAAGGCCTCTTGGACTCTCTTAGGAGGAGATAGTTCCAGTAAAGTCAATGTTTCCCTCCACGCTTTCTTCTTTTTAAAAGGGAACAGAGATAAACCTGTCAGCTCGAGCGCTAAAGGAAGCCGGCCAGTAGCAGCAACGATATCTGTTGACAGTGTCTTGAATTCCTCGTGGGGAGAATCCGTTTTAAAAGCATACCTACAGAACAATTTCAGAGCTTCATCTTGCTTCATCGGTTCAAGGACAAAACTTTCTGCGTCATTGATATTTCTAAGGACGTCATGTCTTTGGGATGTCAGAATGACCCTGCTTCCCAAGCCAAGCCAATCAAGCTTGCCGACTAATGTGTTGAGCTGCTCATGATCATTCACACCGTCAAGGAGAAGAAGGGCCTTCATTTTGCGAAACCTATTCTGAATTTCAGTCAGAGCCCTGTCACAAGAATCAAAATTTTTGGCATTTTTTTTAAGGAGGCCAGAAATTAATTTGTTTTGCACAGACAAGATTTTTTCTTTTTTAATTTTATCTTGGATCTGGTCACAAAAGCTACAGTAGTCATAGAGATGACAAAGTTTATTATAGACATATTTCGCCAGGACCGTCTTGCCAACCCCCGCGATGCCAGATATTACTAACACCTTTGTAAGTTTCTCGTCAATTGTAACCACTTGGCCATTGCGGTAGTCAACCCTCAGCGCTTCCATTATGCTTTGCACATGACGATCAACTACGACTAATTCTTTCGGCACAATTAGGTATTCCTTCTTCAGCTTCTGCCGAACTTCATGGGTAATTTGCCAAATGATCTTAATATGCTTCCTGCCAAATGTAAATGGAATTAAACGGACAAAGAATAGAAGGATTTAAAACGTAAGAAGGCCTAGTTGTGCGTGATGCAGCCCTTCTCATAGATATAATAAGGATACATATATGGATGTCATTTAGACCTAGTTAACCTCAACGCAAAAGTAGGCAAGATGCATGAGAAAAGTAATCTATGACCAGAACGTGTAATGGAAATTACACTTTATTCTCTTCGCAGAGATGGTATCCGCTCATATTTCCGATATTTTTAAGAGCAAACTTCCAGGAACAAATTATCTCGTCATTGATGTGGCTATTGTTGTGCCCATCCTCGCGCCCAAGCAAGGACGTTGCGAAGGGGCCCTTGCAATGGCCTAGATCCGACGGGTCAATGAAGTAGAAAATGGGGATGATGATCTGCTTCTTGTCGTCCTTGCACTTCAACATATGCACCAATTCCATGAGGCAGCTCTTGCTGGATGCATAGTCTTCGGAGATGATGGGTATTGATATCATGGACTGGCTGATCGCCTCAATCAGCCCATCGTCAATATCTCTGCCTTTCTCCAGGCCTTTCTCGTCCATAAAGACATCAACCCTTGCATCAGTCAACTTCTGATACAGAAATTCAGCAAAGTTACGGCGCGTGTCTTTCCCTCTGAAACTCAAGAACACTTCACAGGGTGGCTGGGGAGACATTGATGAGGAATGATCGATATTGTGACTATTGTCGATTTTTTGTGAAAAGGTACAAAGGAGATCGGTCACTGCGAATATGCACGTACTTTGAATCAACTATCCTCGCTCTTATAGACCAAAGTAGGTTTGGGTTTTGGTGAGCAAATCGACAGTTGACTGGTGGGTGGCAGTGGCGCTTGATGAACGTCTCTTTTGGTTGGTTCTGATCCACATCCGTATAAGCTTTTGAACATTTTTTTCGCTCTTCTTATTTCAATTGTTTATGTCTTGTTTGTCTTTTTCTAAATGAAGAAACTATATGTGAGAAAAGAACAATAAAGTCCAAAAACTTATTTTTTTCGGTAAAGGTAAGTATTATATATGAGATTTTCAACAGACAAATATATAAGGGGTGAGGATCAACACCACTCTACACTCATCGGGACAATATGTCACAGGAGTGGGGGGGAGAGGGGCAGTACACAAGGACAGCAAGGATACTACAAGAAAACAGAACAAGGGTCACATACCACCCCTCGCTAATTAAAAATTTTAGGGTCTAATCCCCAACTTTGCTATAGTCTCCTATTTCTCGGGTTGTCGGCTACCGAATTAAAAGAGAGAGCTTTATGTTTGACCGCCTTGATAAGATGCTGCTTCATAGAAGGCACATAAATGTTGGAGGACTGAAATGTAATGTCATTCCTAGTCTTCCAAATTACATAGCAGCGAGCAATGAAGGAGAACTTGGCGATATCAACATAGAAATCACTTCCTGAGAGGGTATTGGTAACCCATCGAAAGTTTTCCACCCATGATAGGGGAGATTTCATTTTGCAGCCCAAAAGGAAGCGAGGGAGTTAGACACATGACAGTCAAAAAATAGGTGATCGATAAAGTTTGGTCTTGTGTTGCAAAACACACAATGAACCATAGGGATACAATATTAGCAATTATTGATAATACAATATTAGCAATTATTCCTATATTTAGTCTGCTATCTTCACTCTTCAAAGAAAGGAGTCCATGACCTACTATTTTAACAAAAGGACTTGTAGTCCACTAATGGAATTGACTCCCACGCCTTGTAAGTAGGTAGAGCAAATATCTAAGAAAGAGAGTTAGAATAGGAATAAAGTATGACCAATTGATAAAAGAAAAAAAAAAAGAGAATTACATAATATGTACAAGCATGCATCATGAAAACTGCAATAATATGCAGATGACAACACCCAAGTGTCTTAAATGTCTGTTTGGCCTTTCAAATGCTCCAAGTAATTTTACGCGGGTAATGAACAAATATTTAGGCCTTTCAATGGCATATTTGTTGTTTTACATTCCGACGACATGCTTATCTACAGTAAGGATAATGAAGAACACGACACATCTCCTGTAAGTATTCCAAGCTTTGAGAGAGTGAAAATGGTTTTCTATCTCAACTAAAGTCACTTCTTGACTGACAAGGCAATTTTTCTTGGCTATGTGGTGACTAACCTAAGCCCTTTGTCGAAGCTAGTGCTTGGGTCACGCAATCTTGCTGGCCTCTTGTCAGCTCCTCGCCAGCCTCTCACTGACCCTTCGCAACCAGTTTTGGCATCACCAATTGCCCTCTACGTAGAAGATGATCAATAACAATGAGGGTAGAACCGGAAATGAAAAAATTGGTGAGGGAGGTTTTTAGAAAGAAAAAAAATTACTTAACCTTATAAATAGCCTTCCATAAGGCAAGTGGGGACCTACTTGGGCTTTCAGCATTGCCAAGGCTAACATTTGGCCAAAGAAATCTTTAAAAAAATTGAAAAACACCCCACTTTTTCCTAGGGGCTTTGGAGAACCAAACAAAATTAGTCATGATCGTGGTCGATCAATTTTATAAAATGGTTATTTAATACCAAATAGTAAGACTCTTGATGCAATACATGTTGCTGAACTCTATTTTTCTAAAATATGGCGCCTATATGTTATTCCAAAGACAATTACTTATCATTACGTCACCTTTATGAGTTATTGCTACGTTGTACGAAAGATGGGAATTCAATTTCAATTTCGTTCTACTAGTCATCCTCGTACCGATGGACAAACAGAGGGATAGTAACAGAATTTTGGGCTATTTATTAAAAAGCTTTGTCACGACCTCACCTCGGGTGCACCACCTAGGATTTGGCTAATGGATTACTAAGTTTAAACTTAGCTCGGCTCTCCCAAGCCCATACCAATTCATGACTTAGGGTTTAAGTTTTTTAACATGCTAATGATTTTTACTTAGGAGTTGCCACTAATCTGTTTTTGGTGGGTCGATTAGAAACCCAAGTAAAGTAACGGGAGAATTACTTTACTCTTACGAACCAGAGACTATGGGATCGGGGACTTGATTACGTTAGATTTCTCTAACACCCTTTCGGTACATTTTCTCTTTTATTTAAAAAAATGATTTGCAGGCAGTTTTTGTTGATTTTAATTTACTCCCTAACATGCAATGTGAACACGCGAGTGCGCAACCATTATCTAACACTCAACGAAGCGAAGCAAAGCAATAAATAAATTGCAAGGAAAAGGAAGAAGTTACTTACCTTAAAGCTACAAAAGTATCTGCGATGTTAGCTTAAAAATTACATCAATGATCATAGATATAATTTCTAATTAACACGCACTCATTCAAATATTTTTTAAGGTTTTCACTTATTTAATTGAGGCCTAAAACTATGTGCAATGCATGTAATGACATACGAAAGTGTCTAACTATAATAGCATGCAACGTGCAACCTAATATGCAAACTATATGTCACGTGACAATAACTTAATCTAATGCTAAAAAATATTTAATGCAACTATCCTAACATGTCACGCATTCGAATGACCCTAAACATGCAATGACTATATGACACCTGGAAGATGACCTAATTCTACATGACATGAGCATGGCAATTTTTTTATTTTTTCTTTTCTATAATCAAAATTCGGAAAGAAAAAAAAAACAACCTATATGTACACATGAAAACTATCCTAAAAGAAAATATTCTAACAAGAATCACATCTAACTCAACTATATTTTTTTTGGGTTTTCTTTAATAAGCCAAATCAATTCGAGCAAAGGCATATCAACTCATAATGCAACCGAATCATATAAAGCATACAATTTTCCCCGACCCAAGATAGAAAATCAAAATAATCAAAAACCTGATCCGACGTCTCACGGCTCAATATTTTTTATTATCGAGGTTTTTTTAACACGACACAACGACCTCAATCGAAATTCAATCAAGTACGCAATATTCAAACGAGGAAACAAAATATTCAAGAATTAATTTAGAAAGGAACTTTACCTACCTTGTCTCTTGGGAAGAGGCCTCCTTTTGTGAACCGACCTTCAAGACCTGCAGCAAAAAGAGACGCTTTTTCTCCTCTCTCTATATTGCGCTGCCGCTCCTTTTCTCTCAATTGTCGCCGTTTTTTTTTGTTGTTGTGGCCCCCTTTTTATAGGTGAGAGGACTATGTTATTTAAGGAAAGATGATAAAATTGCACGTTGCATATTTAGCTCTTGTATCCCACATGCAATATTTTTTCAATATTTCATCCGACACATTCCTTGAATATTGAAAGAATAATGCGAATATTCTCGGGAATATTCTCATATTCCAACTCGTCACCTCTTAACGGGAATATTTCATCCGACACCTTCCTTGAATACTGAAAGAATAATGCGAATATTCTTGGCAACATTCTCATATTCCCGGGAATATTCTCATATTTAAACTTGTCACCCCTTAACGGGCTTAGCCAAATTCTTTTTCCTTGCGGGCTTAGTCCAACTTGTTAAATTAAAGTTAGAACCATCAATTGAAGCCCATCTGCCACATGTCCAATGCAAACGCAATAATAAATGCTCCTAAAACTATATGCGATGCAATTTAATCCTAATGTTTTTTTGTTTAAGGGTTAAAACTAATCCCTAAATTTTTGTGCATTAAATTATAAATGGTCAATCAAAATTTAGGTGTCAACAAGTTTTATTGGAAAACATGTTATATAGTGGGATTTATTAGGGCATGCATGATAACCATTTTGTTTCTATGTTTTTTCTACTTTTATGTTCTCGAAAACAAATTTGGAACGGAAATCCGTTTTGTAATGTGACTTCATTTTTTTTTATATCGAGACAAATTTTGAGCCTAGAAATAGTTTTTAGAATAGAAATGACAAAAAGAAATTTTCTATTATTCTATTTTTGGAATAGAAACAAAAATGAAAATTCTTCCCATCGCTCACACTAGCCACCTGCGATTGCCGCCCGCCCACCGATATTCGATTCCCACATCAACGCTTTTAATTCAATTGATTAAGGACATTTTATCTCACGAAAAAGTGGAGCAAAATGAATGGAAAAAAGTATGGAAGAGAGATATTTAAGAAAGCCTATCAAATAGGGAACAAAAATTTTGTATCGCTATCGAACGTGCATCTCTACATACAAACTAGGCCAACAAATAGAAATTAAAAAATCTATTTCTAGCTAGAAATTAATTCTAGGAATAGAATGGTTATTGTTCACAGCCTTATTAGGTCAAATTGAGTTCGGCTATTATGAATTGGTGAGTCAAACTACTAGAAAAGGCCCATTGGAAGCTGCGCTTGGAAAGCATTATTTAAGCAATCACCTTCAAAGCATCAATTTAGTGGAGCTTCTGAAGAAAGGGCCTAAGGAAACAAACAGTTATACAAAGAAGTAAGGAATTTTTTGTTTTTGTCGGTACTACTCTATTCTTACCTAGCTTTTACTCTCAAATTTTTGCCATGCCTCTTTGTAAGATGTAAGAGTTGAAATCCACATCTAAAACTAAATTGTCCAAACTCCAACTCTCTCGAGAAAGTAGAGATTCGAACCTCCCACTCCGTCCTTCCCACTAGTTGAACCGACTAACCACCTCGTTGTTATGCTCAAAAGATAAATCCAAATCCTCCTCAAAACATCATCAGTAAAGAACAATGTATACCTGGCACCATCCTTGGACTAGATTTCCATAAATCTGAGTATACGCAACCTTACAATCTATGAGGTATGTTGAACTTCTGTAGTAAAATTCACTCACTGCGTTTATTACTGATGTTGCGGTGCTCACAGAAGTTCACATTGTTAGTACGGTAACCTCTTAGTAGATTGAGTCAGAACCATCATCTGGCTCTTACTCATGTGTCCGAGTCTTATGTGCCACAGTGTCTTGTATTGATCTAAAGACTTCGAGAATCTAGTAAACAAGGCATCAATGTCGTTTCCTAGAGGAGATATAACTTGCAGTCTATCTTCCCTCACATCACATTTAGCATATCTCAAGAGACCTTCAAAACTCCACCTTCAACTAAGATGCAATATCCGAATTCATCAAGAGCACTTATGAGATAAGGTTCTTTCTCATTCTAGTGCATACCTTACATCAATCAATCTTCTTTGTACTCCATCTTGTGTCTCAAGCAACACCATTTCCCATAAGCACCTTGCCAACCTCATATGCTAATAGGTAGTTAGTCAATCCTCATGAAAAGTTGCATGACAAGAACATTCAAAATCAAATGCTCAATTAGCGCCTGATGAACTCATGGTGATTGCTAGCACATAATTAGGATTGCTCAAACTATTATCTAATGTAAAAATAACATTATCATTGGTGGTAGACTCCAAACTCATTTACCTTGTTATTTAGACAAACTCCCATGTAATGTCCACCTCATTGCAAAGATTACATTGCTAATTTCAAAAGTTGGACCTTGATTTAAAACATCTCTACATTGACTACCTTCAGACTTTTTGCGTTTGTCTCTACCCTGGATAACCAAACCTTACGCCATATCCTTCACTGAATTATGTACTCACAACTTCTTTTCCCACTCCTTGACAAACAAAACAGACTTTACTTCTTCCAAGTTAATTTTAGTATATGCCCTTGTAGTATTGAATCAGTAAAGTACTCAAAAGAGTCCAGTAGAGACACCAACATCATGCCTAGTTTCTCATTAGGCAATGCCTCATTGTTGTTCTTCAAGTCTATGATGAGTTTAGTAGCCTCGTTGACATGGAATTTAATAGATATGCCTTCAACTACCCTACTGAAACATCATTTTCGGCATATACAAGTGATTGTTACCCCTCATTTAACAAAAGTAACTCCAATTTTGCCAAAAATACTGCGGCATCCTTCTCTTCGTCCTCAGCCACTCCAAGCAACACCTCATTTGATAGATTCAAATAATATTATTCTTTTCATCTACTCCACCAACTCTACCTTATTAATCGCTTTCATCATTCCATCCACTCGAACGCCTTCACCAAGTCTTGGGTCGTTAATAGGGTACGCATCTCAGTGCTCTGCAATACAACATTATTCTTCCCTATTCAACTTCTCAATCCCAACTTTAGCTCCAGACGTAATAGCAAATGCGTTTCCAAATAGTAATCAAAATGGAAAAAGCTCCAAATTGACTCTAGAAACTCTAAATTTATCTTACCAATTGTTATGAACATAACTTGATAGCTCACAAAGCTTGCAAGTTTAACATGAGTATCAACCAGACTAGCAAGAATAATAAAGAACACTAGAGATTTATGTTACTGAATTTGAGTATCGGTACTTACTATAGTAGGAGAGCTAATAATAAATAAATCCATTGTTAATCCAAAAAATTATAGAGCTACAATCATTCAAGAGTTCCCTTCCTAGATTGCACTAAAAGCAAACGCTCAAGTGCTATCTTATTTTCTCTTACCACTAACTCACTCAAAAGCTCACAGAAAGAAAACTCTAAACACTCTTTTTGTTTGCTCTAATGTGTAATAACCAAATAGAATTATGTTTTTTATATGTTCTTATACGAATTATCAATTCAAACTAGGAAAGCTTCATTTTCCATCTTTTTTGGTTTGTCTTTAATTAAAGATTTTTTTGGTCAAAATCTTTAATTCAAGATTATAATCCACTAAATTTTGCCCTCCACTAAATTTGCTTGGACATAAAGTCCAGGTTAGAAAACATTCAAAATCAAGGCCAAACTTCAACCAGTTCAGATCTCATATGCGGGCTCAAACTTGATATATAACAAAAAAATCTCAATTATGCACAAGTTAACAGAAATATGATGTCCTATTTCCTTGGAAGTAGGGAATCAATAGCGTTCATAATGGCAAAATCAGGTGAAAACCATACTGCATGGACTGTACAACCATAATTATTTGGAGATAAACAATTGAACTGGATTCCTCCCTTACCCAAAAAAAAAAAAAAACAATTGAACTGGATTCCTCATTTGAATAAGTTCAACGTTCTAATCTTATGCTGCATCTCATTTTTAAGTTCCATCAAATTATTATCAATATTACAACTACGCTGAAGTGTCCTCTGATAAAAAAGAGAAGAAGATTAAAATAAGGAGCCAATTAAGGCGACAATGATGGCCATATAAATCGAAGATTGGCGATAAGAAAAAAAAAGAAATTTATTTATAATACGAATTTAGTCTGGGAGTGAGCGAGATGTTACATCTTTTTATATTAATTTGTTGGGGATGCGAATATGCGACGAAAAATAAAGTAGGGAAGAAAAAAGGGCAAGCGGGAATTTTTACGTGGAAAACCCTTCTAAAATCAAGAAGGGAAAAACCACGGTGCCGCACTAGGCAATCTCTTCACTATCAATATCAGTGTTACAAGCTCAGGGTTACAAAGCTTCAGTGTTACAACTATAAAAGAAATTGTCCCTATTTATAACAGGAGTCTAGAGCATACATATTAAAGGAAATTACATGTAAGATATTAGCAGTAATATAAACTCTATTTCCTTTAATATCTCGGGATGGGTGACCTGTTTGGGAAGTGCCTACCCACAATAATATTTTTCTCCATCAGACTCTACAATTCCATCAATCTCCCACTTGGAGGCTGATCTTCAAAAAACAGCAATAATCTTTTATAGTCTTCATCTTTTCAACCCAAATTGTTCTAGTGCGGCAGCCCCCCTCATCACTTACCATGGAGGCCAACTGAGGCAATGCACAGCCTCAGTTTCTCAGTGGTGACAACCTTTGTTAACATATCTGCTGGATTTTCTGCACCAAGAATCTTCTTTAATGATAATGCTCCGTCATCTATTAACTGATGAATTTGATGATATTTTAACTCAATGTGTTTTGTCCTTGAGTGAAATACTGGATTCTTTGCAAGACAAATAGCACTTTGACTATCACTGAAAAGAACACTGTTATCTTGCTCCTTGCCTATCTCCTTCAGAAATTTTTTCAACCAAATCATCTCTTTACCAGCTTTAGATATAGCCACATACTCTGCTTCGGTGGTTGAGAGAGATACACAAGTCTGAAGTCTAGATATCCAACTGATTGCAGTGCCACCTAAGGTAAAAACATAACCCGATGTGCTCTTCCTATGATCCAAGTCACCACTAAGATCTGTATCAACAAAACCTTGTAAAGTTGCACTATTTTTCATAAAACATAATGACATACCTGAAGTGCCTTTCAGGTATCTTAATAACCACTTTACAGCTTCCTAATGTTTTAT
Source organism: Angophora floribunda (assembly GCA_014182895.1). Taxonomy (NCBI): domain Eukaryota; kingdom Viridiplantae; phylum Streptophyta; class Magnoliopsida; order Myrtales; family Myrtaceae; genus Angophora; species Angophora floribunda. Next base: position 41,857,253 of record CM024709.1, on the reverse strand, counting down.
TCCCTGGATTTGCTATGTATCACGCTCACAACTCCCCTTCGCATGAGCTATGTCTGGTCTAGTACACACCATTGCATATATTAAACTACCAATAGCTGATGCATAAGGCACTTTAGCCATATACTCCCGCTCTTCATTCGTCTTTGGTGACTCCTCCTTTGAGAGCTTGAAGTGACTTCCTAAAGGAGTACTTCTGGGCTTTGCATTCTGAACTCCAAATCTATCAAGCACTTTTTCAATGTACTTTTGTTGAGATAACTTTAGAATTCCTTTAAATCTATCTCGCATGATCCTCATCCCAAGAATCTGATTCGTTGCGCCCAAGTCCTTCATCTCAAACTCTTTTGACAATTGCTGCTTCAGTATGTTGATCTCTCTCATGCTAGATCCTGCAATGAGCATATCATCCACATACAACAGCAAAATAATATAATAGTCATCAAATTTTTTGAAATAACAACAGTCATCCATGTCACTTCTAGTGAACCTGTTACCACACATAAATGTGTCAAATTTTTTGTACCACTGTCGAGGAGCCTGTTTCAAGCCATACAGACTTTTATTCAATTTGCAGACATAATTTTCTTTTCCAGGATCTTGAAAACCTTCCGGTTGTACCATATAAATATCATCATCCAAATTATCATGGAGGAATGCAGTCTTAACATCTAGCTGCTCTAGATGTAAATTTTCTGCAGCAAGAATACTCAATACTGACCTAATAGTAGTCAATTTCACAACTGGAGAAAAAATCTTTATATAGTCAATTCCTTCTTTTTGCTGAAACCCTTTTACTACTAACCTTGCTTTGTACCTCTTGCTGCCATCGGGTTCTTCTTTGACCCGATACACCCACTTGTTCTGCAATGCCTTCTTCCCATCTGGTAACCGAGTTAACACCCAAGTTTTATTTTTCTCGAGTGAATCCAACTCATTCTGCATTGCTAACTCCCACTTAACAGAATCTTCAATCTGCACCTGCTTCCGAAAAATTTTCTGGTTTGCCAGCCGCTAGTCAAAAGCAAATAATGCAATGACGGAGAATATCTTTGTACAGGTTTAGGTGTTCTACTAGATCTTCTCAAAGTGGGATTAGGTGTACGTGATTCTTGTTCAGCAACAGTTTTAGGAATTTCGACCAGAACACTTTTAGAATTTTCTTCCAATTCAATCTCTGTATTTTCCACCAAATTTTCCTTCACACTAGATTCTGCCACAAATGTGTCCTTGTACAACATATTCTCATTGAACGTAACATCAACAGTTCTTATTATTTTTCTATTTTGTTCATCCCAGAATCGATAGCCAAAATAATCAGAACCATATCCGATGAAAAAGCACTTTTTAGCTTTTGCATCAAGTTTATCTCTATTTTCAGAATCTACGTGGACATAGGAAACACAACCAAAAACTTTCAGATGCGAGAGATTTACCTTCTTTCTACTCCATTCTTCTTTTGGTAACTTAAAATCAAGTGGAACCGAAGGTTCTCTATTAATTAAATATGATGCTGTATTAATTGCATCTGCCCAAAACATCTTGGGTAATCCTGCATGCAACCTCATACTTCTTGCACGCTCATTTAGAGTTCTGTTCATTCTCTCAGTAACTCCGTTTTGTTGCGGTCTATTTGGAACAGTTCTTGTCATTCTGATTCTGTTCTCTGCACAAAATTGCTTGAATTCCTTGCTATCATATTCACCGCCATTATCAGACCTTAAACATTTAATTTTCAGGTCAGTCGGTTCTCCACTTCAGCTTTCCATCTTTTAAAAGTAGCAAACACGTCAGATTTATTTTTAGAAAATAAACCCATACCTTTCTGGTGGAGTCATCAATAAACGTGACATAATAACGCGAGCCTCCAAGGGATTGCACAGGAGCTGGGCCCCACACATCTGTATGCACCAACTCTAATTTTTCTTTCTTTGGTTCTTTTCCAATTTTTGAAAAACTAACACGTTTATGCTTACCCATAACACAATTTTCACATAGACCAATATCTATGCACTTCAAATCAGGCAATTTTCCCTTAGATGCTAATATCTTCATTCTTTTTTCGCTCATATGTCCAAGCCTGCAATGCCATAATTTAGAATCAATTTCCGATTCAGCAATTGCTGCAGTTTCTCTATTGATTTCAGTCACATATAGCGTTCTTGACTTTATTCCCCATGCTACTACAATCATAGCACCTTTAACAATTTTCCAGGAGTTATCCCCAAAAATAGTCTTGTAACCTGTGCTATCTAGTTGACTTATAGAGATCAGATTTCTCTTAAGTCCTGGAACATATCTGACATCATACAACTTCCATTGATATCCGTTAGTAGATTTTATATAAATATCACCCTTTCTCATAATATCCAAAGGTTCATCATCAGCATGATGAACCTTTCCAAATTTTCCAGCAACAAAATTGTGCATTAATTATTTGCATGAAGTAGAGTGAAACGACGCACCTGAGTCAAGAATCCACGACTCAATTGGACTATCAATGCTCAAAATTAAGGCATCACTATTTTGAGTCTCTTCAAAAGTTACATTCACGGATTTTTCTTCATCTTGATTTCGATCTCGATATTGAATTTTCTTCTTTGGGGCTCTACAATATCGTTTCAGATGTCTCTTCTTTTCGCAATTCCAGCAAATAATTTCACCACCAGGTCTCGATTTGCTTCTCCCTCTGGACTTTGATCTACCATGATACTAGTTCCGCCCCCGTTGATTGCTTCTCCCTCTGCCTTTAATATTTAAGGCAGCACCCAAAAATTCACCCGATTCTCTTCTACGAATATCCTCGCTAAGAATCAAATCTCGGATTTCTTGACGCTTCAACTTTTTCTTACCAGACGAACTGCTCATTGCAGTCACAGTTGCACTCCAACTTTCAGGTAGAGAAGATAATAATATTAAAGCTTTTACCTCATCATCAAATTTGATATCCACCGAACTCAACTGAGTCGTGATCACGTTGAATTCGTTAATGTGATCTGTCACAGAAGCAACCTCGTCCATCTTCAAATTGAAAAGACGACACATCAAATATACCTTGTTTGATGCAGAAGGCTTCTCGTACATGTCAGACAACGCCGCCATCAAATCCACTGTTGTCGCCTCATTGGCAATGTTGAAAGCAACGTTCCATGCCAATGTACGACGAATCAAACCTAGAGCTTGTCGATCTAACAATTCCCACTCTGCTTGCTTCATAGATTCTGGTTTCTCTCCAGACAGAGGTTGATGCAAATTCTTCTGATACAACATATCCTCGATCTGCATCTTCCAGAAACCAAAATCCTTGCCATCGAACCGATCAATCTTCACCTTTCCTTCGTCCATATTCGCTCCCACTATTTCGCCAAAACCAGACTCTGATACCAGTTGTTGGGGACGCGAATATGCGACAAAAAATAAAGTAGTGAAAAAAAGAGGGCAAGCAGGAATTTTTACATGGAAAACCCTTCTAAAATCAAGAAGGGAAAAACTACGGTGCCGCACTAGGCAATCTCTTCACTATCAGTATTAGTGTTAGAAGCTCAGGGTTACAAAGCTTCAGTGTTACAAGCTCAGGGTTACAAAACTTCAGTGTTACAACTATAAAAGAAATTGCCCCTATTTATAATAGGAGTCTAGGGCATACATATTAAAGGAAATTACATGTAAGATATTAGCAGTAATATAAACTCTATTTCCTTTAATATCTCAGGATGGGTGATCTGCTGGGAAGTGCCTACCTACAATAATATTTTTCTCCATCAGACTTCACAATTCCATCATAACTTTCATATGAGTGATTGCATATGTTTCCTTAAAACTTGCACAAAGCAGAAGACAACCTAGCCTCCCTTTCCATTCCTCATTATTGCATGGATATGCATGTGATGCTAAACACAACTGCGATCATAATTTTTTCTTCTGTCAGTGAACAATTGATTGGAGCAAACATTAATGGTCTGGCCAAGACTCTCTGAACACGCGCACATGCGTCACGCCAAAGTCTCCTTCGTCTGTCCAGGACCCGGAGACGCGACTCTCTTGTTATCATGCATCATATAAAGAGGAGCATGCCAGGGTAGATTCTGCACGTCAAGTAAAGATGCACGCAAAACAGTATTTCAATGTATGAAAAAGTGCACGTGACCAAAAAGTCTAAAAATTAAGCATGAATTTTGTTCACATCATAGATTTAAATGATTGTGATGGAGAAACCATAGGTAAGACTAGCTCCTTCTTAAACGAGTGATAGTTGTTTGTGGTTAGATTTTTTTGTTTAATTTGGATAGGTTCATTTGACTCTTAAGTAGCTAATCATTCGATAAGACCAACAGTCCATGAAAGAAGGACCATTGGCTTAGAATTGACTAATTTTTTTCTTTCCTTTCAAAGGATGGATCTTGCTTTTGAGGGGCAATTATTTGTTTCAAAATTGGATTTTGTTTTGATACGAGAATGTGCATTCGATCAGTAGTCTAAAGAATGAAAGTTGTTTTGATGTATTCTAAACCAATGTGTCGAATTTATTGCTAATAAAAAAAAAGAAAAAGAAAATCAAGCACCAAACAAGAGTATATACAACAGAAATAATGCGCCCTCCCATGTGTTGAAAAAGTCGGGATAAACATCTATTGATGGATGAAATCATTCAAATTCAAAAAGATTGTAATTCGTTCCATTTCAAGGAAGGTTATACATATTTTTGTTGTTTCCCATTTGGTAATAAAGATTCAAAGCTGTAAATTAATATCTTACTTTTTAGATGGCTACGTGGGCCCCACTGAATTTGCTTAGATAAGTCCAAGTCTGAAGACATTCAAAATCGGGGCCAGACCGGGTGGGATTTGGTATCCAAGCTATAACTCAAGACATAAATTAACAAAAAATATCAATTATGCACAAGTTAACTGAATTATAACATCCTACCAGATTGCATGGACTGCACAACCATAATTATTTTGAAATAAACAATTGAACTGTATGTTGAATTGGATTCTGCATTTGAATAAGTTCAAATCTGATTTTTAAGTTCTATCAACATTATAATCAAAATTACTATCACGCTTGAATGTCCTCCGATAAAAAAAAATTAGGGTAAGCAGCCAATAAAGACGATAGCGATGGGCGTAGACATCAAAGTTTGGCGATAAGGACAGAAGACATTTATTTACAATACGAACTTTGTCGTGGAGGGAACGAGATGTTACATTTTTTTTCGTTAACTTTCATATGAATTATTGCATATTTTTCCATGAAACTTGCTCAAAGCAGCAGACAACCTAACCTCCGTTTCCAATCCTCATCATTGCATGGATATGCATGCGATGCAACACATAACTACTATCATAATTTTTTCTTCTACCAATGAACGACTGATTGCAGCAAACATCAATGACCTGGCCAAGAATCTCTGAACACAGGTACGGTCGTCACACCAAAGTCTCCTTCGTCTGTCCAGGACGTGAAGATGCGACACTACTATTATCTGTGTCACGCATCATATAAAACATCACATAAGAATGTGCGTGCTCCCGTAGATCCTGCACGCCAAGACTGACTCAAAATAGTTCTTCGAAAAAGGCTAAAAATTAATCACAGACATCATCCAATTTGAATGATCATGATGAAGAGATTGTTGAATAAAATCGGAATTTCTTAAGCAAATGATAGCTATTCATGATTAGATTTATTTTTATTTTGACACATGTAGTTGACTATCTATTAAGTAGCTAATAATTCGGTAAGATTTACAATTTTGGAAAGAACAATCGTCAATTTAAAATTGGGTTGTTTTTTTTCTTTCCCTTGGAAATTTTGCTTTTAAGGGTTAATTATTGATGTAGGACTAATAGTTCTTAAAAGAACACTAGTTGTTCCAAAATTAGATTTTGTTTTAATAAAAAAATGCGCATTTGATTAGTCATGTAAGGAATGATAGTTGTTCTGATGTTTTTATTTAGAATTGTGAACCTGAATTTTAAAGCAAATGGCTCGATTTTTTCGGTCAGTCATTAATGGCTCAATTACGCAGGTAAAATTAACAGTTCCTATAGTAATTATAATTGTTCTAGAACTAGATTATTTAATTATTTATTCAAAAACATGCATTGCTTCTAAGTACTGATCATTAATGGGGTCATCACTCAGCTGGGATTAACACTTCTTGAAAGATTGGTTATTGTCCTAGTATTAGGCTTTCTTTACCAAGAATGCTCGTTCGACTTTTAAATTTCAAATAATAAATGAGCTTATCATTTGATAAGATTGGTAGTTCTTGAAAAATGTAATAAGTTGTTCTACAATCAGATTTTTTATTTATTTGGAAACACGAATATAATTTGTAAAGACAAATTATTCATAGGCTAATCATTCAAGTAAAACCGACAATTGTTGAAAAAATGGTAATTATTCTAAAGCTAGAAAATTTTCTTATCTGCATCCGGATCTAGATGATACGAGAACTTGGGAGTTGGACAAGTTAATGCCCCAAGCCCCAAGCCCCAAGCCCATATTCTGTAAAATTAAGAATTTGGCTGCTTTTACCATTTAAATCTGATCGATTTATGTTTAATTTACGCATTTGCCTCTACTCTTTAAGCCTGTAAGCTTAATCTAATGGATAACTCTAAACCGTTGTGTCGAATTTATCGCTAATACAAAAAAAAGAAAATGAAGAACAAAACAGGAGTATGTGCAATAGAAATAACGCGACCTCCCATGGGTTGATAAAGTTGGGATAAACATTTGTTGATGGATAAAATCATTCAAATTCATAAACATTGTAATTCATTTCATTCGAGAGAAGGTTATATATGTTTTCGTTGTTTCCCATTTTGTAATGGAGATTCAAAGCCGTAAATTGATATCTTGTTTTTTAGATGGTTACGTGGGCCCCCATTGAATTTGCTTAGACATAATGTCCAAGTCTGGAGACATTCGGATTTGGTATCCAAGCTCAAACTTGACACACAAATTAACAAATAATATCAATTATGCACGAATTAACTGAATTATAACATCCTACTAGATTGCATGGACTGTACAACCTTAATTATCTGGAAATAAATAATTGACTTGTACATTGAGTTGGATTCTGCATTTGAGTAAGTTCAAAGTTATGATCTTATGCTGCGTATGATTTTTAAGTTCTATAAACATTATTATTATGCTTAAGTGTCGTCCGATAAAAAAAAATAAAAAAAGGAGTCAATAAAGATGATAGCCATGGGCATGGAAATCGAAGTTTGGCGATGAGAGCAGAAAGAAATATATTTACGATACGAGCTTAGTCATGGAGGGGGCGAGATATAACATTTTCTTTTTGTTGACTTTCATATGAATTATTACATTTTCTTCCATAAAATTTAGGACGAAGCAGCAGACAACCTGACCTCCCTTTCCATTCTTCATTATTGCATGGATATGCATGCGATGCAAAACACTACTACCATCATAATTTTTTTCTTCTGTCAGTGAACGCTTGATTGCAGCAAACATCAATGGCCTGGCCAACAATCTCTAAACACACGTACATGCGCTACACCAAAGTATCCTTCGTCTGTTCGGCACATGAAGACGCGGCACTATTATTATTTCAGTCATGCATAATATAAAAATGTGCATGATGACATAGGTCCCACACACCATGACTAGCTCAAAACAATTCTTCTAGGTACAAAAAAGGCTAAAAATTAGTCACAAATATTGTTCACATGGTAAGTTTCAATGGTTATGATAGAAAGACTATCAGGTGAGAGCGGTAATCCTTAAGTGAATGATAGTTGTTCTTGATTAGATACTTTTATATCCGGACACATGTAGTTGACTATTAAGTAACTAATAATTTGGTACAACTGGCAGTTTTGAAAAGAATGATCATTAGTTTAGAATTGGGTTTTGTTATTTTTCTGTCCTTTGGATCCACGCATTTTGCTTTTAAGGGTCAATTGTTGATGGTAGGATTGATAGTTCAGTTGACTATTAAGTAACTAATAATTTGGTACAACCGACAGTTTTGAAAAGAATGATCATTGGTTTAGAATTGGGTTTTGTTATTTTTCTGTCCTTTGGATCCACGCATTTTTCTGTTTGAGTGCAGCAAACATCAATGGCCTGGCCAACAATCTCTAAAGACACGTACATGCACTACGTCAAAGTGTCCTTCGTTTGTCTAGCACGTGAAGACGCGGCACTATTATAATTTCAATCATGCATCATATAAAAGCGTGCATGCTGACATAGGTCCCACATGCCATGACTGGCTCAAAACAATTCTTCGAGGTACAAATTAGTCACAAATATTGTTCACATGGTAAGTTTCAATGATCATGACAGAAAGACTATAAGGTGAGAGCGGTAATTCTTAAGCGAATGATAGTTGTTCTTGATTATATCTAGACACGTGCGTTTGACTATTAACTAACTAATAATTTGGTACAACTGACAGTTTTGAAAAGAACGATCATTGGTTTAGAATTGGGTTTTGTTATTTTTCTGTCCTTTGGATCCACGCATTTTGCTTTTAAGGGTCAATTGTTGATGGTAGGATTGATAGTTCAGTTGACTATTAAGTAACTAATAATTTGGTACAACTGACAGTTTTGAAAAGAACGATCAATGGTTTAGAATTAGGTTTTGTTATTTTTTTCTGTCCTTTGGATCCACGCATTTTTCTGTTTGATTGCAGCAAACACCAATGGCCTGGCCAACAATCTCTAAACACACGTACATGCACTACGTCAAAGTGTTCTTCATCTATCTAGCACGTGAAGACGAGGCACTATTATAACTTCAATCATGCATCATATAAAAGCGTGCATGCTAACATAGGTCCCACACGCCACGACTGGCTCAAAACTATTCTTCGAGGTACAAATTAGTCACAAATATTGTTCACATGGTAAGTTTCAATGGTCATGACAGAAAGACTATAAGGTGAGAGCGGTAATTCTTAAGCGAATGATAGTTGTTCTTGATTATATCTAGACACGTGCGTTTGACTATTAACTAACTAATAATTTGGTACGACTAACAGTTTTGAAAAGAACGATCATTGGTTTAGAATTGGGTTTTGTTATTTTTCTGTCCTTTGGATCCACGCATTTTGCTTTTAAGGGTCAATTGTTGATGGTAGGATTGATAGTTCAGTTGACTATTAAGTAACTAATAATTTGGTACAACTGACAGTTTTGAAAAGAACGATCATTGGTTTAGAATTGGGTTTTTGTTATTTTTCTGTCCTTTGGATCCACGCATTTTACTTTTAAGGGTCAATTGTTGATGGTAGGATTGATAGTTCAGTTGACTATTAAGTAACTAATAATTTGGTACAACTGACAGTTTTGAAAAGAACGATCATTGGTTTAGAATTGGGTTTTGTTATTTTTTTTTGTTCTTTGGATCAACGCATTTTTCTGTTTGATTGCAGCAAACATCAATGGCCTGGCCAACAATCTCTAAACACACGTACATGCACTACATCAAAGTGTCCTTCGTCTATCTAGCACGTTAAGACGCGACACTATAATAATTTCAATCATGCATCATATAAAAGCGTGCATGCTGACATAGGTCCCACACGCCATGACTGGCTCAAAACAATTCTTCGAGGTACAAATTAGTCACAAATACTGTTCACATGGTAAGTTTCAATGGTCTTTATAGAAAGACTATAAGGTGAGAGCGGTAATTCTTAAGCAAATGATAGTTGTTCTTGATTATATCTAGACACATGCGTTTGACTATTAAGTAACTAATAATTTGATACGACTAACAGTTTTGAAAAGAACGATCATTGGTTTAGAATTGGGTTTTGTTATTTTTTTGTCCTTTGGATCCACGCATTTTTCTTTTAAGGCTCAATTGTTGATGGTAGGATTGATAGTTCAGTTGACTATTAAGTAACTAATAATTTGGTACAACTGACAATTTTGAAAAGAATGATGATTGGTTTAGAATTGGGTTTTGTTATTTTTGTGTCCTTTGGATCGACGCATTTTTCTGTTTGATTGCGGCCAACAATCTCTAAAGACACGTACATGCACTACGTCAAAGTGTCCTTCGTCTGTCTAGCGCGTGAAGACGCGGCACTATTATAATTTCAATCATGCATCATATAAAAGCGTGCATGCTGACATAGGTCCCACACGCCATGACTGGCTCAAAACAATTCTTCGAGGTACAAATTAGTCACAAATATTGTTCACATGGTAAGTTTTAATGATCATGATAGAAAGACTATAAGGTGAGAGCGGTAATTCTTAAGCGAATGATAGTTGTTCTTGATTATATCTAGACACGTGCGTTTGACTATTAAGTAACTAATAATTTGGTACAACTGACAGTTTTGAAAAGAACGATCATTGGTTTAGAATTGGGTTTTGTTATTTTTCTGTCCTTTGGATCCATGCATTTTGCTTTTAAGGGTCAATTGTTGATGGTAGGATTGATAGTTCTGCTGACTATTAAGTAACTAATAATTTGGTATAACTGACAGTTTTGAAAAGAACGATCATTGGTTTAGAATTGGGTTTTGTTATTTTTTTGTTCTTTGGATCCACGCATTTTTCTGTTTGATTGCAGCAAACATCAATGGCCTGGCCAACAATCTCTAAACACACGTACATGCACTACATCAAAGTGTCCTTCGTCTATCTAGCACGTTAAGACGCGACACTATTATAATTTCAATCATGCATCATATAAAAGCGTGCATGCTGACATAGGTCCCACACGCCATGACTGGCTCAAAACAATTCTTCGAGGTACAAATTAGTCACAAATACTGTTCACATGGTAAGTTTCAATGGTCTTTATAGAAAGACTATAAGGTGAGAGCGGTAATTCTTAAGCAAATGATAGTTGTTCTTGATTATATCTAGACACATGCGTTTGACTATTAAGTAACTAATAATTTGATACGACTAACAGTTTTGAAAAGAACGATCATTGGTTTAGAATTGGGTTTTGTTATTTTTTTGTCCTTTGGATCCACGCATTTTTCTTTTAAGGCTCAATTGTTGATGGTAGGATTGATAGTTCAGTTGACTATTAAGTAACTAATAATTTGGTACAACTGACAATTTTGAAAAGAATGATGATTGGTTTAGAATTGGGTTTTGTTATTTTTGTGTCCTTTGGATCGACGCATTTTCTGTTTGATTGCGGCCAACAATCTCTAAAGACACGTACATGCACTACGTCAAAGTGTCCTTCGTCTGTCTAGCGCGTGAAGACGCGGCACTATTATAATTTCAATCATGCATCATATAAAAGCGTGCATGCTGACATAGGTCCCACACGCCATGACTGGCTCAAAACAATTCTTCGAGGTACAAATTAGTCACAAATATTGTTCACATGGTAAGTTTTAATGATCTTGATAGAAAGACTATAAGGTGAGAGCGGTAATTCTTAAGCGAATGATAGTTGTTCTTGATTATATCTAGACACGTGCGTTTGACTATTAAGTAACTAATAATTTGGTACAACTGACAGTTTTGAAAAGAACGATCATTGGTTTAGAATTGGGTTTTGTTATTTTTCTGTCCTTTGGATCCATGCATTTTGCTTTTAAGGGTCAATTGTTGATGGTAGGATTGATAGTTCTGCTGACTATTAAGTAACTAATAATTTGGTATAACTGACAGTTTTGAAAAGAACGATCATTGGTTTAGAATTGGGTTTTGTTATTTTTTTGTTCTTTGGATCCACGCATTTTTCTGTTTGATTGCAGCAAACATCAATGGCCTGGCCAACAATCTCTAAACACACGTACATGCACTACATCAAAGTGTCCTTCGTCTATCTAGCACGTTAAGACGCGACACTATTATAATTTCAATCATGCATCATATAAAAGCGTGCATGCTGACATAGGTCCCACACGCCATGACTGGCTCAAAACAATTCTTCGAGGTACAAATTAGTCACAAATACTGTTCACATGGTAAGTTTCAATGGTCTTTATAGAAAGACTATAAGGTGAGAGCGGTAATTCTTAAGCAAATGATAGTTGTTCTTGATTATATCTAGACACATGCGTTTGACTATTAAGTAACTAATAATTTGATACGACTAACAGTTTTGAAAAGAACGATCATTGGTTTAGAATTGGGTTTTGTTATTTTTTTGTCCTTTGGATCCACGCATTTTTCTTTTTAAGGCTCAATTGTTGATGGTAGGATTGATAGTTCAGTTGACTATTAAGTAACTAATAATTTGGTACAACTGACAATTTTGAAAAGAATGATGATTGGTTTAGAATTGGGTTTTGTTATTTTTGTGTCCTTTGGATCGACGCATTTTTCTGTTTGATTGCGGCCAACAATCTCTAAAGACACGTACATGCACTACGTCAAAGTGTCCTTCGTCTGTCTAGCGCGTGAAGACGCGGCACTATTATAATTTCAATCATGCATCATATAAAAGCGTGCATGCTGACATAGGTCCCACACGCCATGACTGGCTCAAAACAATTCTTCGAGGTACAAATTAGTCACAAATATTGTTCACATGGTAAGTTTTAATGATCATGATAGAAAGACTATAAGGTGAGAGCGGTAATTCTTAAGCGAATGATAGTTGTTCTTGATTATATCTAGACACGTGCGTTTGACTATTAAGTAACTAATAATTTGGTACAACTGACAGTTTTGAAAAGAACGATCATTGGTTTAGAATTGGGTTTTGTTATTTTTCTGTCCTTTGGATCCATGCATTTTGCTTTTAAGGGTCAATTGTTGATGGTAGGATTGATAGTTCTGCTGACTATTAAGTAACTAATAATTTGGTATAACTGACAGTTTTGAAAAGAACGATCATTGGTTTAGAATTGGGTTTTGTTATTTTTTTGTTCTTTGGATCCACGCATTTTTCTGTTTGATTGCAGCAAACATCAATGGCCTGGCCAACAATCTCTAAACACACGTACATGCACTACATCAAAGTGTCCTTCGTCTATCTAGCACGTTAAGACGCGACACTATTATAATTTCAATCATGCATCATATAAAAGCGTGCATGCTGACATAGGTCCCACACGCCATGACTGGCTCAAAACAATTCTTCGAGGTACAAATTAGTCACAAATACTGTTCACATGGTAAGTTTCAATGGTCTTTATAGAAAGACTATAAGGTGAGAGCGGTAATTCTTAAGCAAATGATAGTTGTTCTTGATTATATCTAGACACATGCGTTTGACTATTAAGTAACTAATAATTTGATACGACTAACAGTTTTGAAAAGAACGATCATTGGTTTAGAATTGGGTTTTGTTATTTTTTTGTCCTTTGGATCCACGCATTTTTCTTTTAAGGCTCAATTGTTGATGGTAGGATTGATAGTTCAGTTGACTATTAAGTAACTAATAATTTGGTACAACTGACAATTTTGAAAAGAATGATGATTGGTTTAGAATTGGGTTTTGTTATTTTTGTGTCCTTTGGATCGACGCATTTTCTGTTTGATTGCGGCCAACAATCTCTAAAGACACGTACATGCACTACGTCAAAGTGTCCTTCGTCTGTCTAGCGCGTGAAGACGCGGCACTATTATAATTTCAATCATGCATCATATAAAAGCGTGCATGCTGACATAGGTCCCACACGCCATGACTGGCTCAAAACAATTCTTCGAGGTACAAATTAGTCACAAATATTGTTCACATGGTAAGTTTTAATGATCATGATAGAAAGACTATAAGGTGAGAGCGGTAATTCTTAAGCGAATGATAGTTGTTCTTGATTATATCTAGACACGTGCGTTTGACTATTAAGTAACTAATAATTTGGTACAACTGACAGTTTTGAAAAGAACGATCATTGGTTTAGAATTGGGTTTTGTTATTTTTCTGTCCTTTGGATCCATGCATTTTGCTTTTAAGGGTCAATTGTTGATGGTAGGATTGATAGTTCTGCTGACTATTAAGTAACTAATAATTTGGTATAACTGACAGTTTTGAAAAGAACGATCATTGGTTTAGAATTGGGTTTTGTTATTTTTTTTGTTCTTTGGATCCACGCATTTTTCTGTTTGATTGCAGCAAACATCAATGGCCTGGCCAACAATCTCTAAACACACGTACATGCACTACATCAAAGTGTCCTTCGTCTATCTAGCACGTTAAGACGCGACACTATTATAATTTCAATCATGCATCATATAAAAGCGTGCATGCTGACATAGGTCCCACACGCCATGACTGGCTCAAAACAATTCTTCGAGGTACAAATTAGTCACAAATACTGTTCACATGGTAAGTTTCAATGGTCTTTATAGAAAGACTATAAGGTGAGAGAGGTAATTCTTAAGCAAATGATAGTTGTTCTTGATTATATCTAGACACATGCGTTTGACTATTAAGTAACTAATAATTTGATACGACTAACAGTTTTGAAAAGAACGATCATTGGTTTAGAATTGGGTTTTGTTATTTTTTTGTCCTTTGGATCCACGCATTTTTCTTTTAAGGCTCAATTGTTGATGGTAGGATTGATAGTTCAGTTGACTATTAAGTAACTAATAATTTGGTACAACTGACAATTTTGAAAAGAATGATGATTGGTTTAGAATTGGGTTTTGTTATTTTTGTGTCCTTTGGATCGACGCATTTTTCTGTTTGATTGCGGCCAACAATCTCTAAAGACACGTACATGCACTACGTCAAAGTGTCCTTCGTCTGTCTAGCGCGTGAAGACGCGGCACTATTATAATTTCAATCATGCATCATATAAAAGCGTGCATGCTGACATAGGTCCCACACGCCATGACTGGCTCAAAACAATTCTTCGAGGTACAAATTAGTCACAAATATTGTTCACATGGTAAGTTTTAATGATCATGATAGAAAGACTATAAGGTGAGAGCGGTAATTCTTAAGCGAATGATAGTTGTTCTTGATTATATCTAGACACGTGCGTTTGACTATTAAGTAACTAATAATTTGGTACAACTGACAGTTTTGAAAAGAACGATCATTGGTTTAGAATTGGGTTTTGTTATTTTTCTGTCCTTTGGATCCATGCATTTTGCTTTTAAGGGTCAATTGTTGATGGTAGGATTGATAGTTCTGCTGACTATTAAGTAACTAATAATTTGGTATAACTGACAGTTTTGAAAAGAACGATCATTGGTTTAGAATTGGGTTTTGTTATTTTTTTTTGTTCTTTGGATCCACGCATTTTTCTGTTTGATTGCAGCAAACATCAATGGCCTGGCCAACAATCTCTAAACACACGTACATGCACTACATCAAAAGTGTCCTTCGTCTATCTAGCACGTTAAGACGCGACACTATTATAATTTCAATCATGCATCATATAAAAGCGTGCATGCTGACATGGGTCCCACACGCCATGACTGGCTCAAAACAATTCTTCGAGGTACAAATTAGTCACAAATACTGTTCACATGGTAAGTTTCAATGGTCTTGATAGAAAGACTATAAGGTGAGAGCGGTAATTCTTAAGCAAATGATAGTTGTTCTTGATTATATCTAGACACATGCGTTTGACTATTAAGTAACTAATAATTTGATACGACTAACAGTTTTGAAAAGAACGATCATTGGTTTAGAATTGGGTTTTGTTATTTTTTTGTACTTTGGATCCACGCATTTTTCTTTTAAGGGTCAATTGTTGATGGTAGGATTGATAGTTCAGTTGACTATTAAGTAACTAATAACTTGGTACAACTGACAATTTTGAAAAGAATGATGATTGGTTTAGAATTGGGTTTTGTTATTTTTGTGTCCTTTGGATCCACGCATTTTTCTGTTTGATTGCGGCAAACATCAATGGCCTGGCCAACAATCTCTAAAGACACGTACATGCACTACGTCAAAGTGTCCTTCGTCTGTCTAGCACGTGAAGACGCGGCACTATTATAATTTCAATCATGCATCATATAAAAGCGTGCATGCTGACATAGGTCCCACACGCCATGACTGGCTCAAAACAATTCTTCGAGGTACAAATTAGTCACAAATATTGTTCACATGGTAAGTTTCAATGATCATGATAGAAAGACTATAAGGTGAGAGCGGTAATTCTTAAGCGAATGATAGTTGTTCTTGATTATATCTAGACACGTGCGTTTGACTATTAAGTAACTAATAATTTGGTACAACTGACAGTTTTGAAAAGAACGATCATTGGTTTAGAATTGGGTTTTGTTATTTTTCTGTCCTTTGGATCCACGCATTTTGCTTTTAAGGGTCAATTGTTGATGGTAGGATTGATAGTTCTGTTGACTATTAAGTAACTAATAATTTGGTATAACTGACAGTTTTGAAAACAACGATCATTGGTTTAGAATTGGGTTTTGTTATTTTTTTTTGTTCTTTGGATCCACGCATTTTTCTGTTTGATTGCAGCAAACATCAATGGCCTGGCCAACAATCTCTAAACACACGTACATGCACTACGTCAAAGTGTCCTTCGTCTATCTAGCACGTTAAGACGCGACACTATTATAATTTCAATCATGCATCATATAAAAGCGTGCATGCTGACATAGGTCCCAGACGCCATGACTGGCTCAAAACAATTCTTCGAGGTACAAATTAGTCACAAATATTGTTCACATGGTAAGTTTCAATGATCATGATAGAAAGACTATAAGGTGAGAGCGGTAATTCTTAAGCGAATGATAGTTGTTCTTGATTATATCTAGACACGTGCGTTTGACTATTAAGTAACTAATAATTTGGTACAACTGACAGTTTTGAAAAGAACGATCATTGGTTTAGAATTGGGTTTTGTTATTTTTCTGTCCTTTGGATCCACGCATTTTGCTTTTAAGGGTCAATTGTTGATGGTAGGATTGATAGTTCAGTTGACTATTAAGTAACTAATAATTTGGTATAACTGACAGTTTTGAAAAGAACGATCATTGGTTTAGAATTGGGTTTTGTTATTTTTCTGTCCTTTGGATCCACGCATTTTGCTTTTAAGGGTCAATTGTTGATGGTAGGATTGATAGTTCAGTTGACTATTAAGTAACTAATAATTTGGTATAACTGACAGTTTTGAAAAGAACGATCATTGGTTTAGAATTGGGTTTTGTTATTTTTCTGTCCTTTGGATCCACGCATTTTGCTTTTAAGGGTCAATTGTTGATGGTAGGATTGATAGTTCAGTTGACTATTAAGTAACTAATAATTTGGTACAACTGACAGTTTTGAAAAGAACGATCATTGGTTTAGAATTGGGTTTTGTTATTTTTTTTTGTTCTTTGGATCCACGCATTTTTCTGTTTGATTGCAACAAACATCAATGGCCTGGCCAACAATCTCTAAACACACGTACATGCACTACGTCAAAGTGTCCTTCGTCTATCTAGCACATGAAGACGCGGCACTATTATAATTTCAATCATGCATCATATAAAAGCGTGCATGCTGAAATATGTCCCACACGCCATGACTGGCTCAAAACAATTCTTCGAGGTACAAATTAGTCACAAATATTGTTCACATGGTAAGTTTCAATGGTCATGATAGAAAGACTATAAGGTGAGAGCGGTAATTCTTAAGCGAATGATAGTTGTTCTTGATTATATCTAGACACGTGCGTTTGACTATTAAGTAACTAATAATTTGGTACTACTAACAGTTTTGAAAAGAACGATCATTGGTTTAGAATTGGGTTTTGTTATTTTTCTGTCCTTTGGATCCACGCATTTTGCTTTTAAGGCTCAATTATTGATGCTAGGACTGATAGTTTTTGAAAGAATATGTCGCGACCTAATCTCGAGTGCACCACCAAGGGTTTGGCTAATGGATTACTAAGCTTAAACTTAGTTCGGGCTCTCTCAAGCCCATACCAATCCGTGACTTGGGGTTTAAGTTTTTTTAACATGCCAATGATTTTTACTTTGGAGTCGCCACTAATCTGTTTTTGGTGGGTTGATTAGAAACCCAAGTAAAGTAACGGGAGAATTACTTTACTCCTACGAACCAGAGACTATGGGAACGGGGACTTGATTACGTTAGATTTCTCTAACGCCATTTCGGTACCTTTTCTCTTTTATTTAAAAAAATGATTTGCAGGCAGTTTTTGTTGATTTTAATTTATTCCCTAACATGCAATGTGATAACGCGAGTGCGCAACCATTATCCAACACTCAACGAAGCAAAGCAATAAATAAATAAAGGAAAAGGAGGAAGTTACTTACCTTAAAGCTACGAAAGCATCTGCGATGTTAGTTTAAAAATTACATCAATGATCCCAGATATAATTTCTAATTAACACGCACTCATTCAAATATTTTTTAAGGTTTTCACTTATTTAATGAAGCCTAAAACTATGTGCAATGCATGTAATGACATACGAAAGTGTCTAACAATAATAGCATGCAACGTACAACCTAATATGCAAACTATATGTCACGCGACAATAACTTAATCTAATGCTAAAAAATATTTAATGCAACTATCCTAACATGCCACGCATTCAAATGACCCTAAACATGCAATGACTATATGACACATGGAAGATGACCTAATTCTACATGACATGAGCATGTCAATTTTTATTTTTTTCTTTTCTATAATCAAAATTCGAAAAAAAAAAAAAAAAACAACCTATATGTAAACATGAAAACTATCCTAAAAGAAAATATTCTAACAAGAATCACATCTAACTCAACTATATTTTTTTGGGTTTTCTTTAATAAGCCAAATCAATTCGAGCAAAGGCATATCAACACATAATGCAACCGAATCATATAAAGCATACAATTTTCCCCGACCCAAGATAGAAAATCAAAATAATCAAAAACCTGATCCGACGTCTCGCGGCTCAATATTTTTTATTATCGAGGTTTTTAACACGACACAACGACCTCAATCGAAATTCAATCAAGTATGCAATACTTTAAACGAGAAAATAAAATATTCAAGAATTAATTTAAATAGGAACTTTACCTACCTTGTCTCTTGGGAAGATGCCTCCTTTTGTGAGCCGACCTTCAAGACCTGTAGCAAAAAGAGACGCCTTTTCTCCTCTCTCTGTATTGCGTTGCCGCTCCTTTTCTCTTAATTGTGGCTGTCTTTTTTCTGTGCGTGTGACCCCCTTTTTATAGGTGAGAGGACTGTGTTATTTTAGGAAAGACAATAAAATTGCACGTTGCATATTTAGCTCTTGTATCTCACGTGCAATATTTTTCAATATTTCATCCAACACCTTCCCTGAATATTGAAAGAATAATGCGAATATTCTCGGGAACATTCTCATGTTCCGGGAATATTCTCATATTCCAACTCGTCATCCCTTTACGGGAATATTTCATCGACACTTTCCTTGAATATTGAAAGAATAATGCGAATATTCTCGGGAACATTCTCATATTCCGGGAATATTCTCATATTCCAACTCATCACCCCTTAACGGGCCTGGCCAAATTCTCTTTCACCGCGGGCTTAGTCCAATTTGTTAAATTAAAGTTAAAACCATCAATTGAAGCCCATCTGCCACATGTCCAATGCAAATGCAATAATAAATGCTCCTAAAACTATATGCTATGCAATTTAATCCTAATATTTTTTGTTTAAGGGTTAAAATTAATCCCTAAATTTTTGTGCATTAAATTATAAATGATCAATCAAAATTTAGGTGTCAACAGCTGCCCCTCTTTGAAGGTGAGCTCGTAGAGGTTGCATTCAAAGATAAATTGAAACCTAAATTTTGACCATGCATATGCAATACAATGTTATTTTTTGTGGGAAAATGAATCCCATTTTAAAATGCAATATGGTATGATGCATGGAAAAGCTAATGCAAAGTGTCAAAATAAAAGAAGAAAAAGAAGAAGAAGAAGAAGAAAAAGAAGAAGAAGAAGAAGAAGAAGAAGAAGAGCATACCTGTAGTTACTTACCAATTGATACGGTAGAGCATCTTGAGGTACATGATGAATTCCATGAGACTTGCAAAACATCTGAAGATTTGGAATTCTCATTAGATTTCAAAAGAGATTAAGCACCTAGAAATCACGTCCAGTATTTATGGGTTCAAATATCTAGGATTCACATCAAACATTTGAGAATATTTTCTAACCACCTGGAATCCTCATCAGGTACTTTGAATTATCTTGAGAACAAATACCTGGAATTCTCATCAGGTATAGTATTTGGACAAATTCATGGCTTCAAAGAGGAGCTTTTTGGTCTCTGAAGGAACCCACCTATCAAACGTGATTAGAGCGAATGTGCATTCAACAGCAAAGTGAAGAATTAAAGCCATTCTTGGACAATAAAACTCAAGGAGACCCATGCATATGTTTTTCATCCCCATATTCCACTGGTTAGAATCACCATCAAGACAATTTTCACTCATAGTGTGGACTTCTTGAAAGTGCCAGATGAGAGACTTTTAGTTTGAAAGGGCTTTTCACTCACTCTCATTTAAGAAGGCTACTTGTCCCGATTAATGTGGGAATATCTGAATCACTCGATCTTACCATCAAGTCAACAAGGATTCGGGCTTTCTCGTAAGCGATACGATTTTACCAATCTGAGAGGTCTTTACCAGGATTATAATGTGATCTTGGTCAACGGCTTAACAAGGGGACTCTTTGAGTCAAGGCTATTGAAAGAACAATTTTGCAATCATCTCCAGGTTTACAAGTCAAGATCCCTGCAAAATGAGATAGAAATAATCTTGCTCACACTTTTTCGAGCAATGCTTAAGACATGTGAACACGCACATTAATTCAAGTGCCCTAATCTGAAGAGACTTTATAAGGGACGTAACATAGGCTAGGTTCATGGGTTGAGAAATGAAAGGATTATCAAGCTCAAAATGTGTGTAAATGGGTGAGAGTTGGTGATCATCTTGACATTACCACTAGTCTTCATCTTTGCCATCAAGGATTATTTCCAAAATGTGTTCTGTTGACCACAAGAGTTTTGCATTTGAAAACTTTTCACATTCGATAGTCATCTATCTTGACTCTTTTTCATTTTCTCTTGTGGGCATTGGCCTTACTTTTACTAGGCACACTGCTTTTTCTTGCCCCTCTTTTTACTCTTACATCTATGGGCATCGGCCTTGCTTTTACCAAGCACACTGCTTTTTCATGCCCCTATTTTACCTTTGACACACTGTCTACAATGCATCAATCTTTCATTTGGACTTTTGAAGGTCTTCACATTTTGTTGGCACTCTAGACCTTGCTATTTCTTGAATGATTACTTTTTGCTTGCCCCAGTGTGGGGGATGATCACTAACTAGGTTCAAAGAAATGAGTTTGTAGGCTCAAGAGGGCTATGCAATGGATATACGTGTATAGGATAGAGAAAAAACTGCTCTTCGTCATCCTAAGGCACTTGGATTATTGTTTGAGTTCATTTGCAATAAGATACCCAAAGATTGATGCAAATGAGAGCAAGAGAATTTCTATCTATTTTCCTCGCCACGTGATGCCAACTTACCTCCAATTTGCCCCGATATGGGGTGGTTCTTGACAGGGGTAATTTGAAAGAAATCTTCACAAGTGTATGAGGCTCAAAGGGGTTAAACAATGGATCTCTTGCAGTGTTTGGGATAGAGAAATGAATTGCCTCTCATCATTTCAATCGGCGTACCTTTCGTGAGAAAACCTTTTAACTTGCTGACATGGATTTTTCACACTCATCTCACAATGTATATACAAGGGATTGTGTATAGGATAAGGCTTGCCTTTCATCATTCTAGAAAATTCAAGCATTTCCACACCATTCATTGAATTGTCTATTTTGACAAATCTCGAGTGAAATTGGCGAATTAAACAAGCAAACTATCATGTGAAAATGCTTTATGATGATAAAGCAACTAGGCTCTATTCCTGCAAGCAACAAACATTGAATTCCAAAGTCAAAGCTAAAAGGTGTTTGTATCCTGCCCCTCTTCGTAACATGCATGATTATAAACTCGAGGCTTCGCCTTCATTAAAGCAGATGGTGCAAGATCATGCCTGAGACATAAAGTAAACAATCAGAGAGACAAATGGGGTGAACAAGATGCATGCTGAAATAAAAATCTTTTTTTGGAAAATTTTGAGAGAACATGAGGAATCCCAGCCTTCAGAATTAGCTCCATGCCGTTTTATTTTTGGTAGGATTTCATCACAAGGCTAGTTTGGTGTACTTCAACATGCCCTCAAATATCAAAATCTTCATGTATTTTATTGGATGAAAAGCAAATTATATTATTAGAATGAAAGAAATCCTAACATGCAAACTAGGAAAGCAATAAAGACTCCTACGTAGAGGAGTATGCAAACAATTAAAATTCTCCTATTCTTGAGCTTCATCAATGGCAAACATTAAATTCTCCTCGAACAATTCGATCATTCCTTCGACCTTGTCATCTTCTGCATTGGATTGAGCAGTGGACACAGCACTTGGAGTACTGATTGCCCCTTCTTCCTCATGCAACATTGTTGCAGGACCAGGGAATGTGGACCTGATGTGGGGTATAGTGAGGGCAAATCGTCCTCGACCTCTTCCTCTTCCTCGATGGGATCGTCCACCCCTACCACGATAGCTCAATCCAGTTGTGTATGAGTTTTGCCCCACTTCAATTGGTTGCCGGGTGCCTTGACCATGTCGGCCCAAGCCATCACCAGGGGCGAAACCACTTCCCACCATGATCTTGCCTACCATGATCGCAGATTTGGATACTTCTGGGGTTGGTGGAGTAGTGCCTCGAGAAATATGAATAGTTGAAACCAACTCAAACGCCTGATAACTGGATTCTGCTTTATGATCTGGTTCGATATAGGGGATAGCTGTCTCATGGAAGATTTTAAAGTCATCTTCCCCTTGGATTGTAACAATCTTCCCTTGCACCACAAACTTCACCTTCTGGTGAAGGCTTGAAGGAACTACACATGCTGCATGTATCCATGGATGACCCAACAAAAAGTTGAACGTAGTGGGTATATCCAATACTTGGAAAACCACATTGAATAGCGCTAGCCCTATTTGCACATCTAAATGAACTTCCCCAACTTCTTCTTTCCTAGTCCCGTCAAACACCCGAACAGAGGTCTTAGCTGCACGAATTTTCTCCAAATCATACCCTAGGCGTTTCAGAGTTGCTAGAGGGCATATGTGTAAAGCCGATCCATTATCAATGAGTACACGGACCACTAAAATATCTCGACACCTGATTGAGATATAAAGGGCCTTGTTATGCCCTCTTTCTTCATCTGGGAGCTCCTCATCCGAGAAGGCAATTTGGTCTTTTAACAAAATGGACCCAACAAATTCCTCCAACTTCTCATGGTCAATGGATTCTGGGACGTGTATCACACTAAAAACTTTCATCAAGGACTTTTGATGCTTATCTGATGTTTGGAGCAATTCTAACAAAGAGATCTGTGCGGGCATTTTGCGAAGCTGCTCTACTACATTATACTCACTTGCCTTAATTACAGCTAAGAATTCTTTAGCTTCCTTATCAGTGACCGGCTTGACAGGTTGTGAGTTGGCTTGAGCATAGATGCGCCCCGACCGAGTGACCACATCTATCTCCGTATCATAACACCATGGCACTACTTTATCACTCGTATACGTATAGGGTTGCGTAACATCAAGAATTAACTCTTCCTCATCAGACAATGGTGTGTCAATAATGATCAATCCATCCTCGTCCAACGCATCTTCCAATGGCGGCATGTCAAGAGGTAGAGGGTCAGTCTCATCAGCTTTAATGTTCCAGTCAGCAAACTCATCCCCTTGATTGGTAAACTCCTCTTGCAAATCAATAACGAATGGAGTGATAGTTGAAATCATGCCAGTATGGTCCGCATATGTAATCATGCCTTGGTTGGATATCGCCTTAACTCTTTGTTTCTTCTGAGACATTGTAGGTTTTTCTGTCTCTGAATAATACTCGGCATGAACTAAACTATCATAAACATCATCCACATGTACTTTCAAGTTCTTCTTCCTGTCAGCATCAAAACTGAAGATGGCATTTATACCTTCCGCGTGGTCAGGGAGTGGGTTACTCTGGACGTTTGGTTGTGTATCGCGAAAGGAGACCACCTTAGCATCCAAAAGATTTTGGATTTTGTGTCTCAACGTATAGCAATCATCAACAGAATGCCCTATTTCCCCCATGTGATAATCACATGTCTTGGACGAGTCGCTCGGGATTGGTCCGCTTAGGCTCTTTGGCTAGTAACCCTTTCTTTTGGAGGATCGGCAGAATCTTAGACAAAGGTTTAGGAAGCGGCGTGAGCGCGCCTAGAAGAGTTCCTCGTTGACCATAAAACGGTCGCGCTCCTCCTTCTTGGGTGTTCTGGGTGGAGCGAGGTGGTTGGACATAAGCTGCATTAACCTCCGCTACGGGAGTGTCTTCATAAACAAATCCATTAACTCTTTCTCCGTTGGTTCGGGACTGATTTGAGAAGCCACGACTCGCCACCTTGTGACATATGCCTTGAAAGATTCCGTCTTCTTCTTTTCTATACGAATCAAATCCTCCCGGGATGGAGTAACATCGATATTATACTTATATTGCTTGAAGAAAGCATCCGTCAAATCCTCCCAAGTCTCTAAGAGATTAATTCTCTTCATGATGTACCATTGCAATGCTGGCCCTGTCAAACTTGCTTGGAACGACTGGATCATTAAAGGTACATTATCAACATCTTGGGTCATCGACCAAATAATACGCAGATGGATCTTTGGGCAAGAGGTGCCATCATACTTTTCAAAGTCAGGCATTTTGAACTTCTTCGGCACTTTGACTTTTGCATAAAGAGACAAGTCTGTCGGGCTTTGGCATTCTGAACCCTGTAGTTGCTTGATCTTTTCCTCAATTTTTGCCAAGCGTTTTTCTTGCTCGGTTTTTGGTACGACCGGGTGCATCACTTGTACCTCATCATCAGCAACAATTTGAGGCGTGTCAGTGATTTTGACTGTAGGAGCATCACTAGAGTTTGATGGGTCGATTGCAGTCGTATTCTTGCCTTTATCTCTCGAATCACCAATAGGAGGTTGTTGAGGTAACACCACTTCAACTTGCGGAGCTGATGGGACAATGCTCGATTTGAGGGAATCCATTTGTTTAGACAGCTGCTCAAGGACATTCAAGACTTGCTTCATTTCCGTTTCAAGGGCAGTGACACGAGCTTGTTCAGTAACACGTGCTTGTTCAGTGTTATCGGCCATTGCTGCTCTAGAACGAGTACGAATAGGTGATCTTGGGTGAGCCGTGTTGTATCAATGTCACCTTGATGTAAAAAGGAAAAAGCATAGTAAGCATCATGACAAATGAAATTGGTCCATGACAACGATCGATCACACATTTTATTAAGTGAAATTGAATTCCAAAGACATTAATCTAAGAAATGAAAGTGACTCCCTAGGGAATTAAATTCCTAAAACACCAGTTTAAGAAATTGAAATAACACTCTAAAATTAAAATTGAACTCCTAGACATGAACATAAAAACAATTTAGTGACTCTTCTCTATATACAATTGACCTTTTGTCATGGACCCAAAAAAATGACAAAATAAATAGATTGCATAGTGTAAGGTAAGAATACTTACTTCATGAAGGAAAAATGGCAATCACATAGACATACACATGAGACGTGAGGTTCGACACATAAACTATAGGGCTTAGCAAATTAGAGTTAAGAGGAATGATCCGACTAGTCGTAGTCTCGCGTACAAAGGTCGGGTCCTCTTAGCTCCGGCTTGGTCAAAGAAAATCCTATAGTCATGCGGTTTCGCAGACAAGGATAAACATTTTGACACCGAGAAGAAAATTTCGGAGTTGAGAAAGGCAACCTCTACATCACAGTCTCGCATTCAAGGTTGGATCATTTCTCAACACCATCCTAACATCCTTAATTGCGGTCCAGGTCCGACGGTAGGTAGTGTGTGCAAAGTGTAGTGAAAATGCATAAGCATGCATAACAGTTTAAATTCACAACAACACTTCAATAATTTGAATTTAAAACATTCATTCACAACTCCAACCTGCAAGACAAAGGGTTAACAATCACTCCACCCCTTGTAACTCCCATCTGCAAAAATATTTAACACCTCAAATGGTTAGGGACGTACCTGGTATCCTCGCTGCCAAACAAATTTTTTTTAAAAAAAGAGAAAATTGGCCTAAGTCCACTAAGAGTTTAAACTCAAGTCCCCAGTGGAGTCGCCAAGCTGTCGCGACCTAACCTCGGGTGCACCACCTAGGGTTTGGCTAATGGATTACTAAGCTTAAACTTAGTTCGGGCTCTCCCAAGCCTATACCAATCCGCGACTTGGGGTTTAAGTTTTTTTAACATGCCAATGATTTTTACTTAGGAGTCGCCACTAATATGTTTTTGGTGGGTTGATTAGAAACCCAAGTAAAGTAACGGGAGAATTACTTTACTCCTACGAACCAGAGACTATGGGATCGGGGACTTGATTACGTTAGATTTCTCTAACGCCCTTTCGGTACCTTTTCTCTTTTATTTAAAAAAATGATTTGCAGGCAGTTTTTGTTGATTTTAATTTACTCCCTAACATGCAATGTGATAACGCGAGTGCGCAACCATTATCTAACACTCAACGAAGCAAAGCAATAAATAAATAAAGGAAAAGGAGGAAGTTACTTACCTTAAAGCTACGAAAGCATCTGCGATGTTAGTTTAAAAATTACATCAATGATCCTAGATATAATTTCTAATTAACACGCACTCATTCAGATATTTTTTAAGGTTTTCACTTATTTAATGAAGCCTAAAACTATGTGCAATGCATGTAATGACATACGAAAGTGTCTAACTATAATAGCATGCAACGTGCAACCTAATATGCAAACTATATGTCACGCGACAATAACTTAATCTAATGCTAAAAAATATTTAATGCAACTATCCTAACATGTCACGCATTCGAATGACCCTAAACATGCAATGACTATATGACACATGGAAGATGACCTAATTCTACATGACATGAGCATGTCAATTTTTATTTTTTCTTTTCTATAATCAAAATTCGAAAATAAAAAAAAACAACCTATATGTAAACATGAAAACTATCCTAAAAGAAAATATTCTAACAAGAATCACATCTAACTCAACTATATTTTTTGGGTTTTCTTTAATAAGCCAAATCAATTCGAGCAAAGGCATATCAACACATAATGCAACCGAATCATATAAAGCATACAATTTTCCCCGACCCAAGATAGAAAATCAAAATAATCAAAAACCTGATCCGACGTCTCGCGGCTCAATATTTTTTATTATCGAGGTTTTTTAACACGACACAACGACCTCAATCGAAATTCAATCAAGTATGCAATACTTTAAACGAGAAAATAAAATATTCAAGAATTAATTTAAATAGGAACTTTACCTACCTTGTCTCTTGGGAAGATGCCTCCTTTTGTGAGCCGACCTTCAAGACCTGTAGCAAAAAGAGACGCCTTTTCTCCTCTCTCTGTATTGCGTTGCCGCTCCTTTTCTCTTAATTGTGGCTGTCTTTTTTTCTGTGCGTGTGACCCCCTTTTTATAGGTGAGAGGACTGTGTTATTTAAGGAAAGACAATAAAATTGCACGTTGCATATTTAGCTCTTGTATCTCACGTGCAATATTTTTTCAATATTTCATCCAACACCTTCCCTGAATATTGAAAGAATAATGCGAATATTCTCGGGAACATTCTCATGTTCCTGGGAATATTCTCATATTCCAACTCGTCATCCCTTAACGGGAATATTTCATCTCGACACTTTCCTTGAATATTGAAAGAATAATACGAATATTCTCGGGAACATTCTCATATTCCGGGAATATTCTCATATTCCAACTCATCACCCCTTAACGGGCCTGGCCAAATTCTCTTTCACCGCGGGCTTAGTCCAATTTGTTAAATTAAAGTTAAAACCATCAATTGAAGCCTATCCGCCACATGTCCAATGCAAATGCAATAATAAATGCTCCTAAAACTATATGCTATGCAATTTAATCCTAATATTTTTTGTTTAAGGGTTAAAATTAATCCCTAAATTTTTGTGCATTAAATTATAAATGATCAATCAAAATTTAATCCTAGCGTTAGGTTTTCTTTATCAAGAAACACCCGCTCGACTTTTAAATTTCCTATCATTAATGAGCTTATCATTTGGTAAGATTGGCAGTTCTTGAAAAAAGTGATAAGTTGTTCTAGAGCCAAATCTTTTTATTTGGAAACACATATATGATTTCTTAGTATAAATTATTCATAGGCTAATCATTCAAGAAAAACCGACTATTGTTGAAAAAATGGTAGTTATTCTAAAGTTAGAAGATTTTCTTATCTACATCTGGATCGAGATGATGCAAGAATTTGGGAGCCAGACAAATTAGTCGATTTTTTTGGTCGGTCATTAATGGCTCAATTACGCAGGTAAAATTATT
This sequence comes from Angophora floribunda, assembly GCA_014182895.1. NCBI lineage: Eukaryota > Viridiplantae > Streptophyta > Magnoliopsida > Myrtales > Myrtaceae > Angophora > Angophora floribunda. Next base: position 41,828,858 of record CM024709.1, on the reverse strand, counting down.
AGTTCCTAAAGTAATTATAATTGTTCTAGAAGTAGATTTATTTAATTATTTATTCAAAAACACGCATTGCTTCTAAGTGCCAATCATTAATGGGGTCATCACTCAGCTGGGATCAACACTTCTTGAAAGATTAGTTATTGTCCTAGTATTAGGCTTTCTTTATCAAGAATGCTCGTTCGACTTTTAAATTTCAAATAATTAATGAGCTTATCATTTTATAAGATTGATAGTTCTTGAAAAAAGTAATAAGTTGTTCTAGAATAATATTTTTTCAAAAAAAATTTGAAAAACGAATATGATTTGTAAATAAAAATTATTCATAGGCTAATCATTCAAGTAAAACCGACATTTGTTGAAAAAATGGTAATAGTTCTAAAGCTAGAAAATTTTCTTATCTGCATCCGGATCTAGATGATACGAGAACTTGGGAGCTGGACAAGTTAAATGGCCCAAGCCCCTAGCCCATATTTTGTAAAAGTAAGAATTTGGCTGCTCTTACAGTTATGTTTATTTTACGCTTTGCCTCTATTCTTTAAGCCTGTAATCTTAATTTAATGGATAACTCTAAACCGATGTGTGGAATTTATCGCTAATACAAAAAAAAAAATGAAGAACAAAACAGGAGTATATGCAACAGAAATAACACACCCTCCCATGTGTTGATAAAGTTGGGATAAACATTTGTTGATGGATAAAATCATTCAAATTCATAAACATTATAATTCATTCCATTCAAGAGAAGGTTATACATGTTTTCGTTGTTTTCCATTTTGTAATGGAGATTCAAAGCCGTAAATTGATATCTTTCTTTTTAGATGGTTATATGGGCCCCCATTGAATTTGCTTAGAAATAAAGTCCAAGTCCGAAGACATTCGGATTTGGTATCTAAGCTCAAACTCAACACACAAATTAACAAATAATATCAATTATGCACGAATTAATTGAATTATAACATCTTACTAGATTGCATGGACTACACAACCTTAATTATTTGGCAATAAATAATTGACTTGTACATTGAATTGGATTCTGCATTTGAGTAAGTTCAAAGTTATGATCTTATGCTGCGTATGATTTTTAAGTTCTATAAACATTATTATCAATATTACTATTATGCTTAAGTGTCCTCCGATAAAAAAAATTAAAATAAGGAGCCAATAAAGAATATAGCTATAGGCATAGAAATCGAAGTTTGGCGATGAGAGCAGAAAGAAATTTATTTACGATACGAGCTTAGTCATGGGGTTGAGATATTACATTTTCTTTTTGTTAACTTTCATATGAATTATTACTTTTTTTTTCCATAAAACTTAGTACGATGCAGCAAACAACCTAACCTCCCTTTCCATTCTTCATTATTGCATGGATATGCATGAGATGCAAAACACTACTACCATCATAATTATTTTCTTCTGTCAGTGAACGACTGATTGCAGCAAATATTAATGGCCTGGCCAAGAATCTCTGAACACACATACATGCGCTACTCCAAAGTCTCCATCGCCTGTCCAGCACGTGAAGATGCGACACTATTATTATTTCAATCATGCATCATATAAAAACGTGCATGCTGACATAGGTCCCACACGCCATGACTGGCTCAAAACAATTCTTCGAGGCACGGAAAAGGCTAAAAATTAGTCACAAATATTGTTCACATGATAAGTTTCAATGATCGTGATGGAAAGACTATTGAGTGAAAGCGGTAATTCGTAAGCGAATGACAGTTGTCATGATTAGATACTTTTATATATGGACACATGCAGTTGACTATTAAGTAGCTAATATTTGGTAAAACTGATAATTTTGAAAAGAACGATTATTGGTTTAGAATTGGTTTTTTTTTTTCTTCTTTCCTTTAGATCCATGCATTTTGCTTTTAAGGGTCAATTATTGATGGTAGGACTAATAGTTCTTGAAAGAATAGTAGTTGTTTCAAAATTAGATTTTGTTTTAATACGAAAACCTTCATTTGAAAGGTCGTGTAAAGAATGATAGTTGTTCTGATGTTTTTATTTGGAAATTTGTACCTGATTTTTAAAGCAAATCATTGATGGCTCGTTTTTTTTTTCTTTTGCTTTCGGTTGGTCATTGATGGCTCAATTATCCTAAAGGAATTATTATTGTTCCAGAACTAGATTTATTTAATTTTTTTATTCAAAAACAGGCATTCCTTCTAAGTACCAATCATTAATGGGGTCATCACTCAGCTAGGATCGACACTTCTTAAAAGATTCGTTGCTGTCGTAGAGTTAGGTTTTCTTTATCAAGAAATGCCTGCTCGACTTTTAAATTTCCAATCATTAATGAGCTTATTATTCGGTAAGATTGGCATTTCTTGAAAAGAGTGATAAGTTGTTCTAGAACCAAATCTTTTTCATTTCGAAACACACATATGATTTCTTAGTATAAATTATTCATAGGCTAATTATTCAGGTAAAACCAACTGTTCTTGAAAAAATGGTAGTTGTTCTAAAGTTAGAAGATTTCTTTTCTGCATCCGGATCGAGATGATGCAAGAATTTGGGAGCTGGACAAGTTAATTGCCCAAGCCCCAAGCCCATATTCTATGAAAGAAAGAATTTGGGCTGCGTTTACAGTTTAAACCTGATCGATTTATGTTTAATTTACGCATTACCTCTGTCCTTCAAGCCTATATGCTTAATCTAATGGATAACCCTAAACCGATGTGTCGAATTTATCGCTAATTCTAAAAAATTAAAATCAAGCACAAAATGGGAGTATACACAACAGAAATAACGAGCCCTCCCATGTCTTGAAAATGTTGGACAAACATAAGTTGATGGATAAAATTATTCAAATTCATAAGAATTGTAATTCGTTCCATTTGAAGAGAAGGTTATACATGTTTTCGTTGTTTCTCATTTGTTAATGGAGATTCAAAGCGTAAATTGATATTTTGCTTTTTAGATGGCTACGTGGGCCCCTATTGAATTTGCTTAGACATAAAGTCCAAGTCATAAGACATTCAAAATCCAAGCCAGACTTCAATCGGGTCAGATTTCGTATGCAACCTCAAACTTGATACATAAATTAACAAAAAATATCAATTATGCACAAGTTAACTGAAATATAACATTCTACCAGATTGCATGGACTGCACAACCATAATTATATGGAAATAAACAATTGACCTGTACGTTGAACTTGATTCCACATTTGAATAAGTTCAAAGTTATGATCTTATGCTACATCTGATTTTTTAGTTCTGTCAATATTATTGTCAATATTACAATTATGCTGGAGTGTCCTCTAAAAAAAAAACTGAGGAGCCAATTAAGGCGGTGTTGATGGGCGTAGAAATCGAAGTTCGGCGATAAGAAAGGAAGAAATGAATTTATAATGTGAACTTAGTCTTGGAGTGGGCGAGACATTACATTTTTTTTTATTAACTTTCATATGAATTATTGCATAGTTTTCCAGAGAAATTTATTTATAATACAAACTTAGTCATGGAGGGGGCGAGATTTTACATTTCTTTTTATTAACTTTCACATGAATTATTGCATATTTTTCCATAAAACTTGTACAAAGTAGAGCACAACCTAACCTCCCTTTCCATTCCTCATCATTGCACGGATATGGAGATGCGGGCCTCTGGAGTGCCAAAAGTTGGCACAAAGGGACACTTAAGTGCCAAAAGTTACAAAAGGTACACTTAAGTGCCAAAATCGGAGCAAAATAGATCAGTTAAGTGCCAACGGCGAGAAATTCTGGCTAAATTGCCACGTATACATTTTCCGGCGACTTCATTTGCTGATGGAGCATTTTTCTCAAAAACAAAAAATCCACGTGGCAATTTTTCTTTTTAAAATTGTCCACGTCAGATTTTTAAAAAATTAAAATCGATCGATTTTATTAAATAAAAAAAAAGAAGGGGAGGAGGGGATCCGTGAGGGCAGCCCTCGCCGTCGCTGCCGTCGCCGCCCCACCTCGCCGGGAAGGGCCCGGCCGACCCTTGCCCACCCTCGCCGGGCCCTTCCCGGCGAGGTGGGGCGGCAACGCCGGCGGCGGCAAGGGCTGCCCTCACGGATCCCCCTCCCCCCCTGCCCCCTTTTTTTTTTTTTTTTTTTTATAAAATCGATTTTATAATAATATATTTTTAATTATTTAATATTATTTAATTAATAATTTTTAAATCCACGTCATCCAAAACGACGTCGTTTTGGCTGATTTTGGCCGATTCAGTTTCCGGCGAGCCACGTAGGCAAGAAAATTAATAAAAAATTGCCACGTAGGATTTCTGGCAGGGTTCCGACAACTTGGCACTTAAGTGATTCATTTTTTTTTTAAAAGTGTCACTTAAGTATATATTTTGTAACTTTTGGCACTTAAGTGTCCGTTTGTGCCAACTTTTGGCACTCCCGTTGTACTTATGCCCACAGATATGCATGCGATGCAAAACAGTACTACCATCATAATTTTTTCTTCTGTCCGGGAACAACTGATTGGAGCAAACATCAATGGCTTGGCCAGGAATCTCCGAACACACGCACATGCGTTACGCCAAAGTCTCCTTCGTTTGTCCAGGGTGTGAAGACGCGACACTACTATTATCTCTTTCATGCATAATATAAAAACGTGCATGCTGGGGTAGATTTTGAGCGCGATGACTGACTCAAAACAGTCCTTTGAGGTAAAAAAAAATCCATCGAATGAAAAAGGCTAAAAATTAATCACGGATGTGATTCACATGGTGAGTTTCAATTGTCGTGATAAAAATACTATTGGGTAAGATCGGTAATTCTTAAGCAAATAATGATTGTTTGTGATTAGATTTTATTTATTTATTTGGACACGTGTAGTTGATTATTAAGTAGCAAATAACTAGGTAAGTTGACAGTTTTGCAAAGAACGATCATTGGGGAGAATGTGTTATCTTTTTCTTTCCTTTTAAAGCAGACATTTTTCTTTTAAGGGTCAATTATTAATTGTAGGAATAATAGTTCTCGAAAAAATCGTAGTTGCTCCAAAATTAGATTTTGTTTTAATACGAAAACGTGCATTTTATCACTCGTGTAAGAGGGATAGTTGCTGAAAGAATGATAGTTGTTCTAGACTTAGATTTATTTTTTATTTTTTTGAAAACGTGTACTTGACTTTTAAAGCAAATCACTAATGGGCCCAATTACTCAGGTAAGGTTGACGGTTCCAAAAAGAATTATAGTTGTTTCAGAACTAGGCTAATGGGGTCATCACTCGGCTAAGATGGACACTACTTGAAAGGCTAGTTGTTGTCCTAGAGTTAGGCTTTCTTTATCAAGACATGCTCACTTGGCTTTTAAATTTCCAATCATTAATGAGCTGGTCACTTAATAAGATTGGCAGTTCTCGAAAAAAAGTGATAAGTTGTTCCATAACTAGATTTTTTTATTTGAAAACATGCATATGATTTGAGATTACAATTTATTAATAGACTAATCATTCAATTAAAAAACCGAGAGTTGTTGAAAGAATGACAGTTGTTCTAAAGCTAGAATGTTTTTATCTACAAAGTACCAATAGTTAATAGGCTAATCACTCAGGAAAGGCCGACAGGTTTTGAAAAGATAGTAATAGTTATAGAATTTGATCTCTTTTACTTCGAAACGCACATCTGACTTCTGAGCACAAATCATTGACCGAGGTAGGAGTCATAAATGGGCTACTCTTAGCAAAGAGTTTCTGAAGCCTAGTTGAATGCTTTCGTATATTCCGAGCAGTAGAAGCCTGCAAAAAAATAAAAATGGTGATTTAAGTCATGGGCTATGTTCCAAATAGAATCAAAATAAATAATTATCTCATCAACTTGCGCCTTTTGAATGTAACCCTTTAGGAGTAAATCATTTAGGTGGTTAGATATAAACAAACATATAAACCCATAACCAAACGAGACCCAACACAATAACGTCAATTCGTTGAATTATTGTTTTGGTTTAGGGTCAAGAAGATTTTCTTATCTGCATTCCAATGGAGATGATGCGAAAACTTGGAAGCTGGACAAGTTAATTGCCCAGGCCCTAAGGCCCAAGCCCATATTCTATAGAAGTAAGAATTTGGGCTGCTTTTACGGTTTAAATCCGGTCGATTTATGTTTGATTTACGCATTGCCCCTGTCCTACAAGCCTGAATGCTCAATCTAACACAAAATTCTTAAACATTGTGTATGATATATCACTGACAAATAAATTAAAAAACAAATCAAGCACAAAACAGGAATATATACAACAGAAAAAATCCATCCTCCAATGCCTTGAAAAAGTTGGGATAAACGTCTTTTGCTGGATAAAATCATTGAAATTCATAAAAATTGTAATTCGTTCCATTTCAAGAGAAGATTATACTTGTTTTCTTTGTTTGCCAGAACTGGACATATCAGCCCAATTTGTTGATTTGGATGGGTTTCGGCCTTTTACGGGCGAAGCAAAAGGAACTCGTGTGGAAACGAGTTACTCTTGTTCATGAGTCCGTCGAGCTCGACTCACGAGTTACTTGAGCTTGGGCTTTGTCGAGGCAAACTAGATTCAAACAATGGAGGAACGGCTGATGGTTCGAACTTAGGTTCCCCATATTTCAGGGAAAAAATTTTCTGGAAAAACACTTTCCATTTTCTAGTGTTCATTTCACTTAGATAAATAAATCAACAGAAAACATTTTCCTGATCAATGGAAAATAATGCATAGTTTTGGGAAAATGATTTTCTTTTTGAAAATGTTGGAAAACATTTGACAAGAAATGGTTAGGTATTAAAACTTGAACTCGAAACTCTACATTTGAATACAAGAATCTCAATGCCGATACCCAAGTCTCTAATGCCCAAGCTGGGTCAATCAAAGCCTAGTCCAAGTCCATCGAGGCCGAGACCATGTGTCTAACGCTCAAGCATGAGTCCATCGAGATCAAAGCTAGGTGCATTGAGGTTGGGCTCGAAACCTTGGTTCCCAAGCTTAAGCCCCTCGTGCCTCTACCCAAATCCATCGAGGCTAAGCCCAAACCACCGATGCCTGTGCCTTATGCCTCGGCACTCGAGCTTGAGTCCATAAAGGTCAAGCTAGGGCCTTGACATTTGAGCTCAAGTCCCTAGCACTCAAGCTTAGGTCTGCAAAGGCCATGCATGAGTTATTAATGCTCAAGCTCGAGTCCTAGATTAATGAAATGTTCGTTAAAAAATATTTTTTAAAATCGAAATTTCAATTATTTTATTTTTAGAAAATTCAAATCTTTAATAATTTTTAGTTTTTATATTCAAAATTTTAATTACTTTTATTTTTAAAATTTTAATTTTAATTTTTTTCTTTACTTTTGTTTTCTTTTTTGCTTCTTCCTTAGTCGGTTCATGGCAATGGCCAGCAGTCGATCATAGGTATGAGACAAGCTCACCGATTAGGCGAGACTCAACCTCGTCGGGCTTAGGTAAGCTCGAACTCACTAGAGGCTAGTCACCAACTGTTGTCATGGCCAACAATTGGTCAAAGAAGAAGAAAACATAATTATAAAGTAAAAGAAGAAGAAGAAAAGATAAAAGAAAATAACAATTAATAATTATTAAAAAATCAATTTTTACTAAAAGAGAAGAAAAATAAAAATAAAAATAAAAAGTATTAAAATGACTGCACAAAGGAAAATCAAATGAGATTTTCCATATTGAATGGCGGAAATTTCTAGCTCATTTTCGTGTTTAAGCGGAATATTGAAAAATATTATTATTTTCTTGGAAAATGACTTTTTAGAATTGCCACATTTTTCACGTAATAAATGGAACCTTAAACTTGTTATGAAATACATGTATGAATATTCATTATATTCATGTACTTATTATGGTACATTTGTATCATACATTTTAAGTACATCTCCCTATCCGATGAATATCTATCTCCCTATCCAATACATGTATCATCCGATCTAAGTACATCTCCCTATCCAATGAATGTTCATCTCCCTATCCAATACATGTATGAATATCCATGTACCTATTATGATACATTTGTATCTTACGTTCTAAGTACATCGGATAAGAATGTTCATCTCCCTATCCAATACATGTATTATTAGGTACATTGATAAGTGCATCCTTATTTCATTATAAATAGGAGCACAAATAGTGAAAAGATAAGACTTTCGCTTCTGCCTTTTCTCTACTATCTTTGGTGTCATTTCCTTTCTCTACTTAATCTCTCTCTATTCTCTCTATTATATTCTTGCAACGCGATATTTTACAACACGTTATCAGCACGAAGGATCTACCATCTGAGTAAGTAATTTTGCAAGGTAGGTGTTTTCCTTTGTTTCATCTTCTTCTATCAATTCTTCATTTTCCCCATAGCCTTAAACCAATTTCAATTCTAAAAGTATCCTTCTGCTCCCGAAGTAGCGGTGGATATTTGGAAATCCTTTTAATTAATTTAAGGATTTTTTTTTGCAAGAATTATGGCAAATATTGAAAAGCCCAAATTCCACATCCTGGAAGTGAGTGGAAATAATTATCTATCTTGGTGCCTAGACATGGAAATGCACCTCCAAGGGCAAGGTCTCGCTAATGCAATTGCGGAAGACGGAACCTCAAATTCAAGGGATAAAGCAAATGCACTGATTTTTATTCGTCGTCATTTGCATGAGAGCCTGCAGACTCAATATTTATCCGTTCGAGACCCTCAGACCCTGTGGAAGAGGTTGAAGGATAGGTATGATCATACCAAGACTGTTATCCTCCCTCAGGCACAATATGATTGGCAAAATCTCAGACTGCAAGATTTTAAATCAGTGTCTGATTATAACTCCGCTTTATTTGATGTCGTTTCTCGACTTGAGTTATGCGGTATCAAGCTCACTGATGCGGAGCTATTAGAGAAAACTTTCTCCACCTTCCATGCTTCGAATATTGTATTGCAACAGCAATACCGGCAACGTCAATTTGCCACATATTCTGAATTAATTTCTGTGCTCCTCACCGCTGAGCAAACTAATGAATTGTTGCTCAAAAATCATGATCTTAGACCTGCTGGCTCAAAAGCATTGCCTGAAGCACATGCTAATTTTAAGAAAAATACTGGCCATATTAAGGGCTATAAGCGCAGGCAAGAACATAATTTTCGAAGGGATGGCAGGAAATTTAACCGCCCTAAGAAATTTAACTTTGGCCCGAATAATGATAAAGAAAAGAAGCACAAGAAGGTGGTTAATGAAAGTATTTGCCATCGATGTGGTATGACTGGGCACTGGTCACGTACTTGTCGTACGCCAAAGCACTTTGTTGATCTATACCAAGCATCTTTGAAAAATACGGGTAAACGTGGTGAATCTCATGCCATTGAAATTAATCCTACTGCCATAACTACTGTTGAAGCCAATAATATCTCTGTTGGCGGGACTCCTCTTGCTCTTGAAGTAGCAAATGCATCCCTGGATGTCTCTGATTTCTTTGAGGACTTTTGATTATTTTGATGAGGCATCAGACTAGTGGATGACAATTTATATTTCGCATTATATGATTCTAATAATTTCTTTTATAGTTGTTTTTCTTTAAATGTATTATCTTTTGTTATTCTATAATAAGGTTATGTAATTACTTATGAACCTTTTGTCTATTATCTTGAGATTTTATTTGACATTATAACTAATATGCAAATTTTATGATATTTGACACCTGAAGTTGTCAATATAAATGCAAATGGAAAATACCGAGAAAAAGGGGAAGTTTGTTTGCTTGATAGTGCATCAACGCATACTATATTTCGCAGCAAACACTTTTTCTCGAGTATGACGTTGCGTAAGGCACATGTCCATACAATATCAGGTCCTGTTCCGATTATTGATGGTTTTGGGAATGCCACAATTATTTTGCCAAATGGCACCATCCTACATATTGAGGATGCGTTTCTAAGTAGTAGATCAAAAAGGAATCTACTCAGTTTCAAAGATGTACGCCGTAATGGGTACCATGTTGAAACTATTTATGAGCAAAATAAGGAATATATTGGCATCACCTCTTATAAGATGGGCTTGAAAACCATCCATGAGAGGCTAGAAGCTTCTTCTATGGGTTTGTATTGTGTCATGATTAAGGCTATTGAAACATATGCTACTATGTCCTGGAGACTGGTAAACCCTGATCAGTTTGGGTTATGGCATGATCGCCTTGGTCATTCCGGGCGCTTCAATGATGCGTAGAATAATTCATAATACAAAAAGGACACCCTTTAAAGGATACAAAGGTATTGTTGTCCAAAGATTATAATTGTGAAGCTTGTTCACAAGGAAAACTCATTATCAAACCTTCTATAACAAAGGTTAATCTTGAATCCCCTGTATTCCTGCAAAGAATTCAGGGTGATATATGTGGACCAATACAACCACCAAGTGGACCGTTTCGATATTTTATGGTACTAGTGGATGCATCCTGTAGATGGTCCCATGTTTGCCTATTATCTACGCGCAATGTCGCATTTGCACGTTTACTTGCGCAGATTATAAAGCTTCGGGCACAATTCCCTGATTATCCAATTAAAAGCATAAGGATGGATAATGCTGGAGAATTTACATCAAAGAGTTTTGATACATATTGTGCTTCACTCGGAATTGAGGTTGAGCACCCAGTTGCATATGTTCATACTCAAAATGGATTGGCAGAGTCCTTGATTAAACGCGTCCAAATCATTGCCCGCACTTTATTATTGAGAACTAATCTCAACGATACAGCATGGGGTCATGCAGTTTTGCATGCGGCAGCTCTAATAAGATTGCGCCCCTACTGCTAGTCTTTTACAATCTCCCCTTCAAATGGTTCTTGGTTATGAACCTGATATTTCACATTTACGCACATTTGGTTGTGCAAAGTACAGTGCCTGTAGCACCGCCAAAAAGAACAAAAATGGGTCCCCAACGCCGTTTGGGTATTTATGTAGGGTTTAATTCACCGTCCATCATTAGGTTCTTGGAACCAACTACGGTGATCTTTTACTGCTAGATTTGCAGATTGTCATTTTGATGAGACTACGTTTCCATCAATTGGGACACCTACAATTTCCATGGCTGCAAAGCAGAAACCAGTTAAGGTTTTCTCCTGGAATGAGAAGAGTTTATCTCAATTAGACCCAAGAACTCCGGAATGTGAAAACGAGGTACAACGTATAATCCATTTACAGGAAATGGCTAATAGACTTCTTGACGCATTTAATGATGCTACTAAAGTAACGAAGTCTCATATTCCAGCTGCAAATGTTCCAGCTAGGATAGCTGTTCTGAAGGACGGGCTAAAATGGATCACAATCCCCCACACTTGAAGCGTGGTAGACCGATAGGATCAAAAGATACTGTTCCTCGAAAACGAAGGGGAAAGAATCAAGAATCCGCTCCTAAAAGAGCTGGTGTTGTACTTGCTCCCAAAGAGCTTATTGCCCCGAAGAGGCACAAACCCATGAAAAGATCACAAACCCTCAGAATATTGAAAATTCCATTACATATTGTAATGAAATTTGGGATCGGAATGAAATCATCATTGATGATGCTTTTGCATTCTTTGTTGCTAATAAAATTATGGATGATGATTTTGAGCCGCAATCTATTATTGAATGCCGTCAAAGGCAAGATTGGCCTAAGTGGGAGGAAGCGACTAAGATTGAATTAGCTTCCCTAGCTAAACGAGAGGTTTTTGGACCTATAACTCGAATCCCCGATAATGTAAAGCCTATTGGATATAAATGGGTATTTGTTCGAAAACGAAATGAGAAAAACGAGATTGTCAGGTATAAAGCGCGACTCGTTGCCCAAGGATTCTCCCAAAGACTGGGATTGATTATGTTGAAACATATTCACCTGTGATGGATATGATTACATTTCGCTTTCTTATTAGCCTGGCACTATTTGAAAGATTGGAAATGCGTCTTATGGACGTCGTGGCGGCATATCTATATGGCTCATTAGATTCTGATATCTATATGAAAATTCCCGAGGGATTTAAAATGCCGATGCATGCACTCCCCGTAACTTATTCTCAATAAAATTGCAAAGATCTTTATACGGGTGAAAGCAATCCGGTCGCATGTGGTACCAACGCTTGAGTGAGTACCTAATAAAAGAAATGTACAAGAATGATCCTATATGCCCATGTGTGTTTATTAAGAAGTCAGAAACCGGATTTGCTATTGTAGCAGTTTATGTCGACGATATAAATTTGATTGGAACTCCTGAAGAGTTAGCCAAAACTGCTGAATATTTGAAAACAGAGTTTGAAGTTAAAGATTTGGGTAAAACCAAACTTTGTCTTGGTCTTGAGCTTGAGCACAAAGCAAATGGAATAATCGTCCATCAATCAGCATACATTGAAAGATTACTTAAACGCTTCAACATGGACAATGCTCACCCATTGAGCACCCCTATGGTTGTAAGGTCTCTAGATCCCCAAAAGGACCCATTTCGTCCTAGAGAATCTGATGAAGAGATACTTGGTCCTGAAGTACCATATCTCAATGCAATTGGGGCATTAATGTACTTGGCACAATGTACGAGACCAGATATCGCTTTTGCGGTAAATTTATTGGCACGTTTTAGTTTTGAGCCAACTCGGAGACATTGGAATGGAGTTAAACATATTTTTCGTTATCTCCGAGGAACCATAGATTTGGGATTATATTATTCCAATAATACCACTACCTCTGGGTTAGTTGGATATGCCGATGCTGGATATAGATCTGATCCACATAAGGCTCGCTCTCAAACCGGTTATTTATTTTGTTATAACGGCACCGCCATTTCTTGGCGTTCTACGAAGCAATTGCTCGTAGCTACATCTTCTAACCACTCTGAGATTATTGCTCTATATGAAGCTGGAAGAGAGTGTATTTGGTTAAGATCCGTTATAACACATATTCACAATTCATGTTGTTTAAAACCGGTTACAAATTCTCATACTATAATTTATGAGAATAATGCTGCTTGTGTTGCACAAGTTAGGGGAGGATATATCAAAGGTGATAGGACTAAGCATATCTTGCCAAAATTTTTCTATACTCATGAACTTCAAGATTGATATTAAACAAATTCAATCCGTAAATAATCTTGCAGATCTTTTTACCAAATCATTGCCGACATTAATTTTTGAGAAATTAGTATATGTCATTGGTATGCAACGAGTACACAAGACGCAAGATTGATTAGCCTCAGTAGTGGTTATATGACTCAATTGAGGGAGAGATATTATCAATTATGCATTGCACTCTTTTTTCTTTTTGTCCGGTTTTTTCCCATAGGGTTTTCCGGCTTAAAGTTTTTAACGAGGCAATTTATGCATCCATAAAAGGGAGAAATCATAAAAATTTGTGCTCTGTACTCTTTTTTCCTTTTTGTCCGGTTTTTGTCCCACTGGGTTTTTCCGGCTTAAGGTTTTTAATGAGGCAGTATTATTCAATGCACATTCATAATATAATACAATGAATATTCAAGGGGAGTGTTATGAAATACATGTATGAATATTCATTATATTCATGTACTTATTATGGTACATTTGTATCATACATTTTAAGTACATCTCCCTATCCGATGAATATCTATCTCCCTATCCAATACATGTATCATCCGATCTAAGTACATCTCCCTATCCAATGAATGTTCATCTCCCTATCCAATACATGTATGAATATCCATGTACCTATTATGATACATTTGTATCTTACGTTCTAAGTACATCGGATAAGAATGTTCATCTCCCTATCCAATACATGTATTATTAGGTACATTGATAAGTGCATCCTTATTTCATTATAAATAGGGGCACAGACAGTGAAAAAGATAAGACTTTCGCTTCTGCCTTTTCTCTACTATCTTTGGTGTCATTTCCTTTCTTTACTTAATCTCTCTCTATTCTCTCTATTATATTCTTGCAACGCGATATTTTACAACAAAACTCTATTTATTTCATGGAAAATTAACGATTTGGAAAACATTTCTCTCGAAATAATCGCTTTTCACTTAAAATAATTATCCAATAATTTTTTTTTCATTATTGATGACAATATATGTGAAAATTTTCATGGACAATGAAATAAATTTTGTTCGTTTATTTTTTTAAGCAATATAAACAATCATTTTTAAGAAAATATTTTCCAAATCATTTATTTTTCATAAAATAAACATAACCGAATTGTATTATGCTATCCAGCATTTAGAGACACATCTTGGTTGGTATAAGCTCGGATACATCAAGATAGTGGCAAAACAGATTGAATGTATAAATTACAAACAAAGATTAAACAAAAAAACGAGAACAGGAATGAAGAATTGCTTGTTTCTATTCACCCGCTCGAAAACATAGCCCTAGCTGTAATTAAGTGGCATGCTTCTCTCACAACAGGGGGTTTCCAACTGAAGTCATTGTTCTGCTCCGATCATCCAATTTATTTGTAACTGGTGATAAAAGAAAAAAAGTCAAACTATAGTATTAATTTTAGACCAAATTCAAATTTTAATTTCCAAGTTTTAGGTTATCTTATATATGGGATTAGAGGGAAAAATACCAAAAAAATCTTAAACTTATTACATTGGTATCAATTCAATCCTAAACCTTTCAATTTGACTAATTTAAAACTAATCTTTTTCACATCGATACCAATTGAGTCCATCTGGCTAATTTATGCCTGAAATTATTAACATGAATGCTGGTTATTCTATGTGGCATGACCAATACTAACATGAACATTTTTATATAATTTTAATTATTTTTCCAACTTTTTTGAATTTTTCCTTTTTCATTTTTTCCTTTTATTCTTCTATTTTCTTTTTCCTTTTCTTTTCTTCCTTATTTTCCTCCACCAGTCTCCATGATGGCCGGCAGAGGTCACCGACTATTGGTGAGGGCCAAGCCTGGGACGCCTTCACCAGCCACAAGCGAGATTGCCGATAAGGGGACCCTCACCCAACCCTTGCCTGGACAAGGCCCCTCACCAACACCAAAGGCCGACAGGGTTGGTTAGGGCTAGCCTCGCTTGGATGAGACCTCTCGCCATCTGGGCGAGGCTGCCCTCGTTGCGAGGTCCCCTTGCCACTGTGGGGTACCCTTGCCAGATTTGCTGAGGGGTGGCCTCACCAACCTTTGGGATTAGTGAGGGGCCTCTTCTAATCGAGGCTAGCAAGGCTTCCTAGCTTTTGCCAGCCTTTGGCGAGTTGGGTGAAGGTCCACTCGCCAACCTTTGGCGAGGGTCGACAAGGGCATCTTAGGACTTGCCCTCACCGGTAACCTCTACCTGCCATAACGAAGGCTAGCGAGGGAAAATAAGGAAGAAAGAAAAAAAAACAAGGAAAAAAGGAAAAGGAAAAAAAATCAATAAAATATTAAAATATTATTAAAAATGTCTAAGTCAGCGCCAATCAACTGACCGACATCTACATTAGCAAATTCCAACCTAAATTAGCCAGATGGATTGAACTAGTACAAATGTGAAAATGTTTAGGATTAAATTGGTCCAATTAAAAGATTTAGGATTGAATTAATACCAATACAATTGGTTTAGAACTTTTTTAATACTTTTCCCTGAGTTTAGAGGTAATGTTGAGTTGAAGGGCAATGGTCTTCAATTAGCGTAAGTTCTCTCAAACTCTTACCTCACAAGAGATTAGGATTTTCATTTTAATTTGAATCTTATGAAGATTCTATATGAGGAATCGCCATTAGCCTATTGGGTAAATCAAGCATGATATGGGATTATACCTTACTTCTTATGCAACATAAATCTAGAGTCCGAGAGTTGATTATACTAATTTCTAACCAATGCCCTTTCACTATCTAAACTTGATTATTTGATAGCTAAGATGTCTACACAGTCTTTTTTATCAAATTATGAATTTTAAGGTTTACTTTCGCCAAGTGTTCATGCCATGTTTTTATGTTTATATGATCTAACCTAACCATTCAGTTAAAGCAAAGCAAATCACGACATATAAAGTAACATAAGAATCACAAACAATGAATCAAAGGTTGTAATGAAAGAACAAGTAAAGAGTAAAGTGTAGTAAAATAAACCAATACAAATCGGGAAAGAATATAACATGGCCTTGCCATTAGGCTTTAGGACAGCAATCCCTATGAGTTTGACTTAGAAAAAAATCCTATCTTAAGATGGATGATGTGGTATCAAAACTTTCAGACAGAAAAGAAACCCCAAGTTGGCGTCTTGTCATCCTAAGCCGGGTCAAATTCGGCTCCAGAAGTTAGATGCTCATTTAGTTTAATACTAAAAAATCTTACAACCTAATCAAGGTCTATTTCTCTAACCAAATTTCTAATTTTTCTATTTTCAGATTTTTGTAATTTGTTTTATTTTCTACAAAATGGGGACTCAGACTAGGCCCCATTCTCGGGCTAGGTCCACCTACAACATCAGGTGTTGGCTACATAAAGATGGACCACGAACAGGCTTATTAATCAAGCAGTCAAATATTCACAGGCTCAATATTGAATGTTACATGTCAGGTCCATTATCTACTATAAACTCTCTAAACCCAATTTCGACCATAAACACGTTAAGCTCATTTCAACTAAATCCACAATAAGGGCCATATTAAACCATTTTCAACCACAACTACATTCAAATCAATAGTAAGCCTGTTTCCTTCTCATGTTCTTTGGGAAAATTGTCAAAAAATTTCTAAATTTATTGAGCTTTTGCCAATTCAATCATAAACCTTTCAATTTTGCCAATTAAGTCCTAAATATTTTCACTTCTTGCTAATTAAATCCATCTGGTCAATTTTGGCTAGAATTTGCTAACATGACTACTGACAATGCTACGTGGCATAATTGACGCTAACATTGACAAATTTTAATAATATTTTAATATTTTTTGAAATTTTTATACATTTTTTTTCCTTTTCTTTTCACCTTTCTTCTTCCTTTGGCTGGTGGCATGCCACCAGCCATGGTTGGGAGGGTTGGCCTTGCCTGCCACAGGTGAGGCCTAACAAAGCTAGGGTGAGCCTCGATGAGGCCCGATGAGGGTCGGCCTCGCCCAAGCAAGCAAGACTAAATTGTCCTAGTTTGGTGAGGATCGACCTTGCTAGATTTGGTGAGGGAAGTCCTCGCTAAGGCTTGGCATTGCCCAGGCCAGATGTGGTGAGGCTGGCCATTGGTAAAAGGAAGAAGAAAGCAAAAAGAAAAAATCAGAAAAAAATATTAAAAATTTCAAAAAATATTAAAAAATCATTAAGATTTATCCACAACAATGCCAACTATCCTACATGGCACCACTAGCATCCACGTCAACAATTACCAATCAAAATTTGTTAGATTGACTCAATTGGTAAGAAGTGAAAATGTTTAGAACTAAATTGATAAAATTGAAAAGTTAGGTTAATGACTTTTGGACAATTTCCCCCATTTCTTCACTTCTATTATTTGCCTTATATCATTCCCTGGCTTTGCTAACATATAACAGTATTTGGGCCACTGTAAAAATAACAACATATTATGAACTACAAATTCTTGAAGAAGTGAATCCCATGACAATTTTTAATAATTTATTTTTATTTTTACTTTTTGTGATCCAAAACAAGTTGTTATTCTCACAATGAGTTAGAAACAGTCACATAAACATTTCTCTTTTACCCCCATCGCTTTCCTTTGGACGCTTGCATTTTCATTTTTCTTTTTATCTTGTTCGAAGTTTAACATCCCCAGAATCTGTGATAGGAAAATAAGCTTACCAATGTAAGAAAACCCACTTCGTTTGAGCTATTGAAACTCATGTTTCGATATAAACATACAAATTAAAAATTGACATGCCTAAGTTGACTACTTCGAATAGGTTTGAACTTACATCTAAGCATGGAAAACTACCGCAGAGGTGGTGGCGGAGTTAATATATTACTGATTGCAAGAACATGAGTATTAAAAAAGCAATTAAAGAATATATTGTTGTCAATTGTGCAGCAAGGCAAGACCTACTCAGTTCTTACCTTCACCTCCTTCCATGGTGGCTAAACCTGCTAATCCTAGACCCAGTTATATGCTCAATTTCTTAATTGAAAATCAATAATCTAACACAAACTGATCATACAATTTAGTACTTAAACCGTATATTGCTGAGTATACATAATAAATAATTAATTGAAAATATCTAGTTGCTTATATACTAAGAATTCCTTAAAAAGAACGGTTTTTTAAAGACTACGTTGGGTCAAGCGTTTGACCCTTGTAAGAAGAGATGATGTTATCTTAACAGCTCTTAAGGCGCCACGTAACTCCTCCTATGCCAGGAAGAAACCAGCTCAGCTAACCGCGCACTGTACACGCATCTGGAGAAAATAAGAGGCGACAACATGTGAAAGCAAATTGTTTCCAAGACAAATTATACTCTAATTGGACAAAAGAGTCTGGCATGACTCGTTCATTGAACATCCCATGATTGTTATTGTTTAATTCTGCTGGATTTTTCTTGAAAAAAAAGCTTAAAAGTGTCCATTTACTTGCATTGGATCAGGGGGCAAAAGTTTCCTGGGACGATGTCTGTCTCCCAAAACAAGAAGGGGGACTTGGGATTAGGAGAATCCGAGATAGCAATAAAGCTACCATGATTAAACATATTTGGATCCTCTTCTCTGACAAGGAATCACTATGGTGCAAGTGGATACATGCCATCCACTTCAAAGGAAAGTATTTCTGGATTACCTCCCCCCAAATTTGTGCTCGTGGGCCTGAAGGAAATTACTTGCGTTGTGGGGGGAAATCATAAGCTTCTTCAAATGGAGGATTGGTGATGGACAAACCGCTTCGTTATGGTTTGATCATGGCTTGACATAGGCCCTTTAAGTTCAATTTTCGACGATGCCTATATTTACCAATCGGCTCTACCTTGGAATGCTAAGGTAGCAGACCTTTTCTCTTAGGATTTTCTGTTGCAGGAATGTCAAGTTACAAACCTTAGGTTTTTCAAGAATCTGCACAAATACACCAGACACTACCTTACTCCATCACCACCAGCCGATCTTCATCAAGAGAACTCCAGAGAATTCTATGTCAGGAAAACCGCACCATCCCGCCAGAAGCATGGCTATCCGCCCGGATCCCCCTTTTCGGGACCACCTCGATGCTTGGGATCCAACGCGAGACAAGATCCAAGAAGCCCTCCAAATCTTTCAACAAAACAATCCAGACTCCTCCACCCCCTATGATCCCTGGGGGGAACCACTTTCCCAAGATCCATGGGGAGACACCCCAAATTACGCCCCTTTTCCTGGCTTTTTCGGTGCTAGCTCCTCCCGTCCACCAGACTTGTTGGCAGAAGAAATCAAGAATCTCATCCGTGCCTTCAAAAGAGAAAAAGACGGAGACTCCAGTCCATCCGATATTGATGAGGACGCACTACTCAAGGAACAGATAGCTCAACATAGGTCTGATGATTCAGACTATGACTACAATGCTAGAGACGGAAGAGACAAATAACGGACGTCCCGAAAACACTGTACACTGTTCATTCAGTCTGTTTTTACTGTAGCACCAGGCAAGAGGCTTCTGTTCATAGCCTGTCACGGGATTTCTTTAGGACTCCCTAGTTGTGTAGCCCATAAGTGGCTAGTTTGCTCCCATAATTATGTCCGAGCAAGGCCAGTCTGCCTGCTATTGTCTTATGTACCCTCCTTTGCCTATATAAGAGCAAGGAGCCACCATTGTAAAAACCAGAGAGTGAAATAAGAAGTGTGTTGTGTACTCTACTCCCAACATGATCTTCTAGACACTCATTCTCTTCTAGTCGAACGAAAGTTCGAACAAACACTATGATTGAGAAAAATCCTGGAGTATGCTCTGCACTTGCCCTTAGGGGATCCTGTGTATCAGAATTTCCGATATTCTAAAGATTACTATGATCTAAGCTCATGGCTTGAGAAGCTACTTGATGGCTAACAGGCAGTCCCTTTTTAAGGCCAGAAGAGCCGTGTGTGGGATAGCATACTTGCCATAAGTTTGCAACTCGAGTCTATGAATGTTCTACTTCCTTTGCTAAACCCCACGAGGTATACTTTTACTTGGCTCGAGCATCCTTCAGACATCTTCTCTACTGCATCCGCGTGGTCAGTCTTTTGGAGAAAAGTGATGCCAGTTCCGTGGGCCTCCTTTGTATGGAGCAAGGCATTGACTCCTCTGTATCAATTCCTCCTTTGGCTTATCATTCGGAACCGTCTTCCTACTCAGGTTTTTCTTATGTCTTTTAATAGACTCCCTATGGTTTACTGTGCTTTATGCAACATAAGGCCAGACTCTATCGATCACCTCTTTTTTGACTGTCATGTGTCTAACTCCCTCACTTCTTTTTGGGTTGCAAAATGTAACCTCCCTTGGAGTAACCGTTCATGGGTGGAAAACTTTCGATGGGTTACCAACACTCTCTCAGGAAGTGATTTTTATGTTGACATCGCCAAGTTCTCCTTTGATGCTCTCTGCTATGTAATTTGGAAGACTAGGAATGACATTACATTTCGGTCCTCCAACCTTTATGTGCCTTCTATGAAGTAGCATCTGACTAAGGTGGTCAAAGATAAAGCTCTCTCTTTTAATTCGATAGCTGACAACCCGAGAAATAGGAGACTCCGATCTCGTGGTTTTTGATCTCCTCACATCGAGGGGGTTTTCCACGTAAAAATCGTATTGTATTTGCGTACTTGGTATTTATTTTTTTCTACTATATCGGTTCCTATTATGTTTACACAAGATGGGAGATTATTTTATTCCGCTGTGTTAATTTGATATTTTTCGAATTATTACCGTTCTCCCATTAGAATGGTATCAGAGCTTTTGGTTATTGCTTGATTTTTCTGCCTTGTGTTAAACAATGGAAACGAATACAAGTAGAATGGTTACACTGAATTGTTCGAATTATCATATTTGGAAAAGGAAGATAGAAGATCTTTTATATGTGAAAGATTTTTATTTGCCTGTATTTGCCGAGGAAAAACCGGAGAATAAAACTGATGCTGAATGGTTGAACCACATGCACATGGTTTATGGAATAAGCTCGAACAATTATATTCTCGAAAGACTAGGAATAATAAGTTATTTCTGATAAAACATATGATGGCTCTGAGATATCAAGATGGTACTCGTTTGACTAATCATTTAAATTATTTTCAAGGAATTATAAATCAGTTGGCTGCGATAGGAATCAAGTTTGATGATAAGATACAAGCACTATGGTTGCTTAGTATTTTTCTGGACCCATGGGAGACGTTTCGAACGTTTTTGTCTAATTTTGTCTCGGATGGTACAATTACCATGGATTTGGCTAAGAGTAGTATTTTGAATGAAGAGATGAGAAGGAAGACACAATGATCGTCATCTTCACATTTTGATGCCTTGGTTGTTAAGAAAAGGGAAAGAAGTGAGTCTCGAGGTCTGAGAAACAGAGACAAGAGTAGAGATAAAAGCAGATGTAAGTATAATAAATTTGCTAATGTTGAGTGCCATTATTGTCATCAGAAGGGACATATTCAGAGGTTTTGTCGTCGGTTGAAAAGGGAAAAACAAAAGGAGAAAGGTAAAGAGAAGAAAAATGATAGTGATAGTGATGACAATCATGCTACTGCACTTAAAGAAGACTTTCTCATTATTTTTTATGGTGATGCGGTGAATTTTGTATCTCATGAGATCAGTTGGGTGATTGATAGTGGTGCATCTATTTATGCTACATCTTGTAGGGATTTCTTTACATCATACAGGTCAAGTGACTTCGGATATGTAAAGATGGGAAACAATGGGCTAGCTTAAGTTGTAGGCATTGGTGATGTGTGCCTAGAAACCAACAATGGCACGAGGTTAGTATTGAATAATGTCAAACATATACCTGATATCCACTTGAATTTGATTTCTACATGCAAGTTGGATGATGAGGGGTATTACAGCACCTTCAGTAATAGTTAATGGAAGCTCACCAAAGGTTCTTTTGTTGTGGCTAGAGGTGAAAAATATTCTTTGTTGTACCTTATGCAGGCAAAGTTGTCCACAAAAAAAATTAATGCAGTAGATAGCAAAGATGCAGCTAAGTTATGGCATAAGAGGCTCAATCACATCAGTGAGAAGGGTTTGTCAATATTGGCCAAGAAGAAGCTCCTTTCAAGATTGAAAAGTTCGGCACTAAAGAAGTGTGCTCACTGTTTAGCAGGAAAACAGAACAGAGTTGCATTTAAAAGCTCCCCTCCTTCAAGAAAAGTCAGGTATATTGGATTTAGTGCATTCTAATGTTTACGGTCCTATGAAAACAAAATCACTTGGTGGCTCTCTTTATTTTGTTACCTTCATAGATGATTTTTCAAGGAAAATTTGGATTTATACCTTGAAAGCTAAAAATCAAGTATTAGATGCTTTTAAGCAGTTTCAGGTTTCAGTTGAGAGACAGACTAGAAAGAAATTAAAATACATCAGAACTGATAACGGGGGAGAGTATATTGGACCTTTTGATGAATATTGCAGACAGCAGGGTATTTGACATCAAAAGACACCTCCCAAGACGCCTAAGTTAAATGGTTTAGCTGAGAGAATGAACAGAACACTAGTTGAAAGGGTAAGATGTTTACTTTCACAGTCAAAGCTACCTGGATCCTTTTGGGGTAAGTCTTTTAAGTATAGTTGCATATGTATTAAATCTTACTCCATGCGTTCCTTTAGAGTTTAATGTTCCTAATAGAGTTTGGACAGGCAAAAATGTTTCTTATGATTATTTGCGTGTCTTTGGGTGCAAAGCATTTGTGCATATTCCCAAAGATGAGAGGTCTAAACTTGATTTGAAAATACGACAGTACATATTCATTGGTTATGGACAAGATATGCTTGGCTACAAATTTTATGATCCAATTGAAAAGAAAATTGTAAGAAGCAGAGATGTTATGTTTATGGAAAATCAAACAATAGAAGATATTGAAAAAGCATAGACAATTTCTACACCACAAGTTAGTGATGATTTGGATCCAGTTTCTCTTACAAATATTCCTACCCAGGTTGATGAAAAGCAGCAGGAAGTCAATGTTCCAGATAACGCACATGTTCCTTAACATGTTGAAATGGAAGATATTATTCCTAAACTAGATGCTCAATTAGATATTCCACTGGATGTTCCAATCCGGAGATCCGTTAAAGATTGACGACCTTCCACTAGGTATTATGAAGATGAGTATGTATTATTGACTGATGCAAGTGAACCAGAGTGCTTTGCAGAAGCAATAGAAGATGAGTACAAAAGCAATTGGTTTAATGCTATGCAAGATGAGATGCAGTCATTTTATGATAATCATATTTTTGAGCTGGTGAAGTTACCTAAAGGTAAAAGAGCTTTGAAGAACAGGTGGGTATACAGGTTGAAGCAAGATGAATATACTTCACAACCACAGTACAAAGTTAGATTGGTTGTTAAGGGATTCAGTCAGATAAATGGTATTGATTTTGATTATATATTTTCTCCGATAGTGAAAATGTCTTCTATCCGTGTGGTACTAGGTTTGGCAGCTACCCTAGATTTGGAGATTGAGTAAATGGATGTCAAAACAGCCTTCCTACATGGTGACTTGGAGGAAGAGATATACATGGAACAACCTGAAGGTTTTAAAGTGAAAGGGAAAGAGGATTATGTATGCAAATTGAAGAAAAGTCTTTACGGCCTAAAGCAAGCACTGAGACAGTGGTACAAAAAGTTTGCGTCAGTTATGACAGAACAGGGTTATAAGAAAACTTCTTCAGATAACTGTGTGTTTGTCCAAAAATTTTCTGATGATAACTTTATTATTTTCTTACTTTATGTTGATGATATGCTGATTGTTGGCAGTAATGCTTCACGAATTGAGTTATTGAAGAAATAATTGAGCAAGTTTTTTGCCATGAAAGACTTGGGCTCGACGAAGTAGATTCTTGGCATTAGAATTACCTGAGACAGAGATGCTAAGAAGTTGTTTTTGTCGCAAGATAAATATATCGAGAAGATCTTTCAGAAATTTCATATTGACAAGGCTAAAGTGGTTAGTATTACTCTTGCTGCCCACTTTAAGTTAAATATGAAGCAAAGTCCTACGACTGATAAAGAGAAGAAAAATATGGAAAGTGTTCCATATGCATCAGCTGTAGGAAGCTTAATATATGCGATGATATGTACACGCCCATACTTGGCACATGCAGTGTCACGCCCCGACCCTCGAGCACGCGGCAACCCCAGTTCACTTGCGGTCATTTGATTTGCGACTCCCCAGGATCCGTCGCTGACCGTTATTTTTATCTTTTGATTAAACGCATGCGGAAGCGAAATACAATCCCCGGTCAATTACAAAAACAGGGATAGCAGGAAAACCCAACAAGAACACATTCAAAAGTACTGCTTTATTAACTAACTGATTAACCCTAGGAAATTTACAAATACAAGCTCTTACCACGGGCATCTTCCTGACGAGCCAATGAGACCAACAGGCCATGGTTAATCTACTGCCTTCAAATACGACCACGAGCCGTAATACGCGTCGATCCTCCATCCTATGGACCTGAAAAAATGTTAACCACGACGGGTTGAGATAAACTCAGCAAGTCAAAGTCCTAAGCCCCGGTTAGGAACTTCGCTCACCTTGGGAGCAATCTAACCATGCAACCTAGTTCCGGCAAACACCTCAAGCAGCATTATCAGACGACAATTCAATAAGCAGATGCAAACACAAGCGACCCTACCTGGCCTTGACACGCGCAACCTGCAGAAACTGTCATTTCAACCATCACGACATTAAGAGCATGCGAATAATCAAAGCATCTCACACAACTTTCTCATGTCTCACACCTACACATGCTCCGATTATTAACGCCTCCTCCTGGGCCAACGGCACAACCTTATGGTTGGCGGTTCCTCGATAAACCAGCTTCGTCCTCTTTACCTCAAGGCACGGCGACGTCAAGGGTTCACTCCCAATACGACATTCCCGAAGGAGCACAAGACCCGCCCACTACCGCAGTCCCGCTACTGACAAAGGCCCGGGACCCGCCCCCATACTGTGGTCCCACATAGAACCCCTCCCTGTCAGGCATCCGACCGAAGTCAGGCGACCCACTGGCCACGGCACAACCCCATAGGGATTGGCGGTCTTCCGGCAACGCCGGGTTCCCTCATTTAATATGATCATGCAACACATCATCAAGCAATCCATTTATATCTTTGCTCTGTCGTGAATGCAACATCGCTCATGCTCATGCGACATGCCGTTTCAGATAACCCACGCAATATGTCATGCGATCTCGCTCGACAATTTCCAAAATTTAATTTCCAATCAGCATTCAATCACGCACATTCCCTAACTCTTGGGAACAACCAACTCTTGTCATTTCAGATGACCATTCAACATCACGATACTCCGATATCCAACCACGTGTTTCAATATTTAAGAATAAATAAACACACGTCTCAATATTCAATAATAAATAAATACGTGTCATCACGACGATGCCAATCAACTATTTCCCAATAATACTTAATTATCCCAAACCACCATCATTTTCACCTCTCAGATCCATTAGACACCTCATCAGGCATACCCCTCGAACTGTTAAAGAGTATGTCCAGTCCTCTAGCTTTGATCAAGCATCCCATTCGAAAGTGCACCGAACAGAACAGTTTGTCACTCTCCAAATACCACCAGAGTTTCCTGCTCAATGGATCCAACAAGGCTATACTCATCTCCATTTTGGAGCAATTCGCCTTGCCTTAACCTTCCACGGTCGGAAAGGACTCCCGGTCACTGCTCGAATAGCCTTGCTAGACACCAGATTCCTGGAATATCAGCAAGCTTGTGTTGGCACCATCCAGACTACCATGAATGCGGGAACTGTTTTTGTCACGCTTTTCCCAAATTTCAATATTCCAAACTCTGAAGATGCTCTTGTTATATCTGTTGATCACGACCAGACATCTTGCATCCATGTCCCTCGACAGATCCCACGAAGCGAGCTAGTAAAGCTCCTCCCTGATAGTTGGGTAACCAACTATGAAAAACTCCATCAAAGTTGTAAGCCGATCCAGTCAAGTGAACCACAGTTCACTAGAAAAAAAGATGGTACTGTTGCCATCAAGTTTAACAAAACCAAAGAGGAACCTTCCTCCATCTTCCCTACCATCCTCCACTTCACACCCTGCCCTGCTGACCCTGTTTCAAGCGAACCTGATGACAAACGATTTGTCCACTCTTTTGATTCTCAGGGACAACCGATTCATCTGTTTAAAGACCCTGCTGGGCATTGCTTTTGGGATCCAGAGTGTGTTTGCCCATCCTGTACACAATTTGAAGATGAAGATGACAGACCCTCTTCCTCAAGGAAGAAAAAGAAAAAAGATACCATTTATCAAAGATATCTTGATGGAGATCCAACTGTTGGACCTCTAGGAGAAGACGGTGGTAAATACCAGTTCATTGTCTCCTATGGACCACCTAAAACTCCTAAGGTAGCCTCACCTCCACTTCCCTGCAAACCAGTCACTCCACCCCCTCAGCCTCCAGCCAAACCCATCATCACTTCCCCTTTCTACAAGCCCATTCAAAAATGGGTAAAGAAGAATCCTTCTTGTCCTATAAATCTCCCAAGACCAAGCATCTGCATACACAAACCAGTTTCACTCCCTGTTTTACCTAGCATATTCATGTTCCACCCTGATGATTTCCCTCCACTTGAGACTACCGAATCATCTGACACCAGCACTCATCCCCGGAAATTTCCTCCACTGGAGAAGTTTTCCGACCCTCACCAAAGGTTTCAACACTCCCCCAAGATACCAAACCCTACTGGCATTGATGCCCAAGGACAACGGAAACAGCCCTCTGCTGCTGAAACTGTCTTGAACTGGCAAACTGAAAATGCTCTGGCCCAAAACGAGCTTCTTGGCTCTGTTGCTACACGTCTTGAACGTGTAGACAAGACTACTGACTTATCTTGCCGTATCTTTGAAAGACTTCCGAAAAGGCTTCATTTGCTAGAAACCAAGCAAGCACCCCCTAGCCATTATTTGGAAGATCAAAAACCAGAAATTGAGAAGCTCAAGAGGCAAATTCAAATTCTCAAAAGTCAGCAGTCCTTCGTTCCGATTGACCCACCTCTTTTCCCCACTCCTCCTTTACCACCCAAACCAGAATCATCTCTAGGATCATCATCCTCTTTTGCTGCTGTTCTCAGCTCAGCTGCTCCACCACCTCAGAACAATTTTTTGATCCTTAGAGAAAAGCTCCGTAAGCTTAAACAAAAGCAAAAGGAATCTTTCACTCCTACGGAATCACCATCTCCTCCTGGTACACCTGAACACTCACCCAGTGATCATCCCCCTGGAAACCCACCTGCTACCTTGACCATTTCTAATCCCATTGAGACTTTTCTTCGACAGCAGATCCCCTCAATTGCTGTCATCAAACCATCCACAGCTACACTGGTTGAAACTTCGTCTGAATCTAATTTCGATGTCTTTACCGAATCAGTCTCTTCGGAAGACGATATGTTTATGGCAAATAGTGTCAAAGACGAAGATATATTTTCGAACCAGAAATACATCACCCGAGCAACTGATGCAACCCGGACTTTCACTTTGCCTCGTCCTCCAAAGTTTACTTTACCTTGGATGACATCCCATATCATAAGTAGCCCTGATCGACTCCAAGAATTCCATGCTTGGCTCACCACGAGCACATTTCGAACCAAGACCTATGATATTCTCCGGAATTTACCGGTCGCTTTACAGAGCACTTAAAGATTGGTGGCATACTGCCTCCGAACAAGACCAGATGTACTTCTTGACTCAGCCATTGGATAATGCTATCCAGATTATCCACATGTATTTCATTGGCAAACCTGAAGACTCCAAAGAACTCAAAAGAAAGGAGTTTTTTGACCGAAAATGTTGCTCATTAAGGCGTAAAGATCTTGACCGACATTTCCAAGCCATGATCAAGTTATTTTATCTACTTGGTGCAGATTGGAATCTTTAGCCTATTTTCTTGGCATCCATCCCAAGAGAATTAAGTCAAGCTGCAGAAAAAACCCTCCAACAGCGACAAAAAAGCCTCACAGAAGTCACTCTTGGTGAAATCCAACAGGCAGTTCATATCGCCATAGAAGAACTCTGTCTCCGCAGAGAAGCCTTCCGAAACTTCCTCAAAGAAGACAGACATCTTGATAAGGCATGCTTCAAACCCGGTTTGAAGATAAAGTGTCCCAGGGATTGCTCCGATCCCTCTTGCACAGGCTGCAAAAAGAAAATACACTTTAGAAAGTTTTCCTTCAAGAAGACACGCAAAGGAAAAAGTAAAGGTAAATGGAAATTCTTGCGAAAAAGCCATCATCGCTCCTCCAAAAACGAAGCAAAGACAGATGCTATGTTTGCAACAAAAAGGACATTTTGCAAAAAATTGTCCAAAGGCCAAGAGTCGTGGGAGCCATCGATTGATAAAATCGCTAAGAGCACGGCATCCAACTTGATGATTCGACATTGAGTCTGTCTTCTCATTAGACGACCAACCATCGAAAATACCCTTTGTGCTATTCAAACATATAGCTCGGACTCGGCCTCGGATTCTCGAAAATGATGTCTTCACCTTCTTCCCCGATATTCCGGACCACATTCACACCATCGAACCAACACACCACCCATATATTCCCATCCATATCCTTTTGTCCAAATATCATAAACCAATCCCTTTAGTGGCACTTATTGATACTGGAGCAAGTTCTTCCATTCTAGACACTAAGATTCTCCCATAAGAGTTATGGAAGCCATACACCAGGTACTTCAATTCAGCTTCTGGTGACACATTTGCTACCAAGTATCGAAGTAAGCCAATTACCATTCAATTCTTTCCCGGTGTTCTATCACCACCGAGTCCTTGGTTCCGCATCCCCGGACAAAGATATTATCATTGGCTGGGATATTCGACCCAACTCCCCAAGCTCGAATACTTTCCCGTGGTTTACGTTTCAAAAATCAGTTTAGGGAATTTGTAGAAACCAAACGGTTTTATACACTTGAACCCGCCTTGTTTGACCCAATCATCCAGAGTTTAATTTCCTCTTGTGCTGAGTCACATTCTGAGTTTTCCCAGACCTGCACCCAACCCTTATGGAAAAACTCCCGGTTT
Organism: Angophora floribunda; assembly: GCA_014182895.1. Lineage (NCBI taxonomy): Eukaryota > Viridiplantae > Streptophyta > Magnoliopsida > Myrtales > Myrtaceae > Angophora > Angophora floribunda. The sequence continues at coordinate 41,799,751 of CM024709.1, read as the reverse complement.
TATGTCAAACTCCCATTCAAGAAGAATGAAGACATTAATCCAACGAGAGCAAGTCATTCTGGAATGAGCCCACAACACCTTGCACTTGCACAGCAAGAATGTGCAGAACTGTTGGCTTAAGGTCTTATTGAACCATCTGACTCCCAATGGGCATGTGAAGCATTTTATGTCAACAAGCGAGCTGAACAAAACCGTGGAAAAATGAGGTTAGTAATTAATTATCAACCTCTGAATGAATTCCTTCAGGATGATAAATTCCCATTACCCCATCGAAATTCCCTCTTTCTTAGCCTTGCTCAGGCAAAGATTTACTCAAAATTCGATCTTAAGGCAGGATTTTGGCAGTTGGGAATTGACCCATCGATGCAGAACCCAAGACGGGGTTACGTATCCCAAACCAAAGACTTTCAATGGACAGTTGTTCCTTTTGGCCTTAAGACGCACCTTCCCTTTTCCAAAAGGCTATGTGCAAAATCTTTGAACCAATTCTTCCAAACTCCCAAATCTATATTGATGACATCCTTTTGTTCAGCCCTGATGAACAATCTCATTGCCAACTCTTGACACAATTTGCTGATATTGTAAAAAGGCATGGCATTATGCTTTCTCAGAAAAAAATGATTATTGCCCAAACAGAAATTGAATTCCTTGGCATGCACTTAAGAAGCAACTTGGTAGCTAACAGGCAGTCCCTTTAAGGCCTGGAGAGCCGTGTGTGGGATAGCATACCTGCCACAAGTCTGCAACTCAGTTTATGAATTTAGTGTCATAGGACTCTTATGGTATCAGAGCCAAGGATTTCTTTGAATCATTTTAGTTTGGTCATAACTATGTTATGTTTCTAGAAGAGAAACTCTCATCCCATGGAAACCACAGACTCGCCCTCTGTCTCTTTTCCTATTTCTCATACTTCTACTCTTTCTCTTCAGCCTCCACCCGAGCTTCGGAAATTCTGATGCACAGGATCCCCTAAGGGCAAGTGCAGAGCATACTCCAGGATTTTTCTCAATCATACTCATTTAAGAAACATATAATACTATAGTCGATTTTTCCGATAAAATAATTCAAGTCCCACAAAATACTTATAATTATTTTTCAATCCCATAATTAATTATCCAACCCAAATAATTCCATTTAGTAAAACTCTTCTTCAATAAACCAATGTCATTAAATAATATAGTATATAAATACTATTGACTTTGGAAAAATAGACCATAGTAATTTTCCCCCAAAATTACTCAATTAAAACCATTTCCAATAAATAATCACAATTAATTATTTTCTCCAAAAATAATTAATTTTCAGCAATGAATAGTAATAAAAATATTACTATTAATAATTCGAAATTATAAATTAATTTAATTAATTAATAATTCCGAAAATAATAAATAATTATTATTTATTCCAAAAATAATAATAATAATAATAATAATAATAATAATATTTATTAATATTAATACTAAGCAAGCTTCATCAATCATATTAAAACACTAATAATCATCATCCAAAGCACTAATCAACAATTAAACTAATTAAGCTACTCCTAAGCAAGATTAACCCCTAACTAAGGGATTAGGAAATCGACTCACGATTTAGCGATTCCGACGACATGAGTGCGATGGCAACGGCGAGGGGGGAACTTTCGGCGCGTCGGGATGAGGCGGCCCGGGACCGGGTCTCGGCCGAGGGCGGCTGTCCACACGGCAAGAGGCTGCGAAACGGAGGAACCGGCGGCACGGGGCTGGCTGGTGGGCGGCCCGACGACTCCGGACGGCGGCCAGCAGCTCCGGCGAGGCAGGCGGTGGCTCCGGCGAAGCTGGACAGAAGCTGGAAAGGGAGAAGGAGGGGCGGTGCAACTGGTTTCAGGGGGGGACAGCAGCTGGGGTGGCTCCGGCGAAGGTCTGGGCAGTGGCTAGGGCGGAGGGACGACGGCGGCCGAGCGACGGCGAGGTGGCGGAGCTCGGGCGGCGCTGGGCTGGCTCGGTTTGAACCAGAACCGAGAGAGGGAAAAGGACAGGCGATACAGCAGCTGGTTCGGGGGGTGTGGCAACCGGCGAAGGACGGCTCCGGTGCTGGGCGGACGGCGAGCGGCGGCCAGGTGGCGGAGGTCGGGCCACAGACGGCAGCTGGCCAGATCTGGTTCGGTCCGAAGGGGGGGCTGATTGGCTCGGGCGGAACCGTCGGGCAGCGCGGCTGACCGGCGCGAGACTCGTCTGGTTCCGTCGACGGGCCGGCAAGCAGCGGGCGAAGGCCAGGACAGAGGTAGCCCAGCTCCGGCAGCGGCAGACAGAGGAGAAGGAGGCGAAGACAGAGGCTGGACGGGGCCGGTTTGGCTCAAGGCCGGCGGACAGCAACTCGCCGGCGACCGAGCGAAGAGAAGGGGCGATGACGATGCTGCGGTGGCGGTCGGTTCTGGTGGCAGGAGCAAGAAAACACAGCAGCAGCAACAAGCTTGCATCGGCCAAAGGAGGAGAAGAAGAAGAAGAAAGGAAGAAGAAGAAGCTGGGAATGGGGCTGGCGTGCAGGGGAAGTTGCCCGAAGAGAGAGAGAGAGAGAGAGAGAGAGAGAGAGAGAGAGAGAGGCCCACATGGGTGCTGTCAGCAAATGGGAGAGGAGAGAGAAAAAGAGGATAAGAGAGAAGACTAGTCAACAAGGGAAAAGAGAGAAAGGATAAGGGCAAGTGGGGCCGGGGGGGGGTGCTGCGCAAAAGAGAGAGAGAACGTGCGGAGGGGAGATGGGGGAAAAGAAAAAGAAAAGAGAACAAGACAAAATTCAAACAAGCTTCTAGGGAGGGGTATTTTGGTCTTTTTACCCCTGAAGCACAAATTCCCAAATATTTGGCTCCAAAACTCGGCCCGTTGAATCCTTTTCCAATAATTCGGGCTTACCAAAATTTGGGATGTTACATGCAGTTGGCATTGTTAGTCACTATTTGTCAAATCAAAGCAGAGAGCACTGGAATGCAGTGAAGTGGATTATGAGATATCTTCAGGGAACTTCAAATTTGAAACTCAGTTTCGGGACCGGGAAACTTGAGTTAGTTGGATACACAGATTTCGACTTGGCGGGAGATATTTCCTTTGTCGATAAATAGCAAGGATGGAAAATCCCTCCACATTGTCGTGAGGGGGAGATTTGTTAGCTGGGTTCACTCCTATGTGAAGAAAGCCCAATGAGTTGCAAGCCTAAAAGGGCTTTAGCCCATATAATAAGTTATATGGATAAATATGGTTTCTCACTATCGTTAAAGTGGTAGCTGCAAAAGACATAGTAATAGGAGAACAAGAGAAAGCAGAAAATCTGGGGTTTGGGGCAAAGTCTGATTTACATCAAGCTCGCATCGGAGGTCAATTCGAGGTCCAATTGAGCTGAAATTTTGTCAACGTGTTCGTGGTGCAATCTTCTTGAATCTGAACGGTTTGATTTTCGTTTGAAACTCCATACATCAGGTTTTTGTGGATTGATCAAAATCTACATTTTTGGTCAAATTTATCCTTGATCTCTTGTGAAGTTTATGTGTATTGCCAAGAATTACGTTCTTGAGATCTTTGCTGCTATGTACCTCTAGTATTTGCTAGAGAAGAACATTGTTCACCCAATTTTGTTGATAGTGAAGATTTTCGAGTGGACTCCAGTCCCGTGGTTTTTTATCTCCTCACATCGAGGAGGTTTTCCACGTAAAAATCGTCTTGTGTTTGCGTGCTTGGTATTTATTTTACTCTACTATATCGGTTCCTATTAGGTTTACATAAGATGAGAGATTATTTTATTCCACTATGTTAATTCGATATTGTTCGAATTGTTACCGTTCTCTCATCAATCCCAATGAGTGTGGGCTGGTGCCAAGCCTCATCCCTTGTATAGTTGTCTGTTGGAATTCTCATATATAATACTTACCTTTACCAACAACAAAAAAAGTGTCCATTTACAAGTAGTTTTTCCAAAGAAAAGAGAGACTAGAATATCATAACAACATTGTCATGTTTTTCACTTATTTTGTTTGTTCTAACGTATGAGCTCACGCATGGCATGGGTTCGTGACTAGATTCATATAATTGCAAACTATATTCAGCGATGTAAGTCTTCATCTATTGATCTTCATGTCACAAACCTTTGAAAGATCATGAAAGAAAATATTAACGGGTATGATTTTGTATCACTTTCCCTTAAAACTTTCAAGAATATGAATCGCGAGATCAGACTAGATCGTGGGAAATGACGTTGTCACGTGTAAGAACATTCTCAAAATAATTCCATTGTAGTAGAAGCTAGGGCTAACTCAAATTCTTATCATTTCTTATTTCTCAAGCTAGATAATTACGGACACGCGCGCAGAGAGAGAGAGAGAGTAATAAAGGAAATAGTCACGTAATTATTTATCATGGAAATGTTTGTACAAGACACATCAACGGAGATTCGAGAAAGCCCATGAACAAGATTAAGAAGAATACACAACACACGTAAATTACTTAGAGCAGCAACGCGTGCCCTCAAATATCATCGACTACGTCTCAGTTCTGATCCCCTACGCTGATCAGCATGGCATCCCGCAGCTTAGCCTCCTTCCTTATCTTGCTGACCACCGTGGCCGCGTCGATCCTCTCGGCAATCACCTCCAACATAGTTCCACGCTCCCCAACATAGCGCGTGGATATCACATCTGTTTCAATGCCGAATACGTACACAAGAGAGGATGATGAGAAGGCTAGGGCTTTCTTTAAAACGCCAGAGGCAGAGGACATCGATGCTTAATGCACAAAATCATTCCAAAGAAATTTGCGTAGGTGGAGGATCGGGAGATGAGGGTCAAAACGTGTTCTAGGAATCATTACCAGTTGCTGCGCTTGTTGCGATTGTACGCGCCTCAGCCTTGCGCGTCCTGTCCTCCGTCGTGAGATCAATCACTACCTTCCTCTGGATATGAAGGACAAAACGGCAAAGAGATATCAGCCCGCGAAAGAAGAATTGAAGTTCATAAAGAAGAGGGCGAAGAGGAGACAACCATCGATATAGGAACCTTAATCCAAACAAAACAAGGAAATAAACTGAACGCGAGAAAATTAAGACGAGAGCAGAATGAACACAGACCGCCATATCGGATCTCAGACCGATCTGTTCTCTCTTGTCAAGCTGAGCCCTTCTCTCTCTCTCTCTCTCTCTCTCTCTCGACACAATGTGCTTGACTTGATGGATGATGAAGATAAAGAAGTTTTCATCCGGTTTCGTCCTTTTATAAACTTTGAACGTGACCAAGTTGGCACCGACTTCAGGCAATTTGCTAATTTAAAACACGGTCCGTCCATGGCGGTGATATTGCCAGGAGTGCTCCAAGCTCTTGCCAGCTTCATCTCTCCATAAGTTCAGCTCGGAATAGTTGACAACCACGGCTCTCGTAATTGTACGTTCACACGATATTTTTCCACAGCAAGATCACTAAGTGAGACTTCTACCTTAGCACTTAAGCATTTTCTTCAATCTATTTACGTAGTCATTGCATGGCCGTTCTTCTAAAAAAAATAAAAAATCAATCGGACAGCTCAAATGAAATTGAACTTGCTAGGCTTTGAATTCAAAGGATGATGACGAGTATTTAAATTAAAAAAATCGCAGAAGCCTCCGTAGACTAAAGAGTAATGCCAATTATATTGCCAAAGTCAATCATAATCGGTGGTGAGCATCTTGGAAAGGATGCCGAAATGTAATGTACATGATGAGGGTTTGTGGGTGTTCATGAATCAATAATAGGTTATGTGATAAGCACGTTTCTCATAGTCCTAGACGACACGCCTTATTTGCAGTCAAATAGTCACACAAATATGTTTTCGTGCGCCAGTGCTTTCACACGATGTTTTCTAGATAGAGATTACTAATGCGGGACTTTTGCCTTTGCACTTAAGCAATTTTACTTATCTATTTGACTAGTTATTGCATAATGGTTCTTCTAGAAGCGAAATTTCAATCAGAGAGTCCAAACAAGATTGAACTTCCTTGGCTTTGAATTCAAAGGATGACTCCGCTTTGCTAGGCTTTAAATGATTGCCAAAACGTCCTTAGAAGAGAGAGAGAGAGAGAGAGAGAGAGAGAGAGATAATGAAGGAAATATTTGCATAGCAATTCTATTTACATAGTAATTCTCATTGAGATGTCTGTACAGAACACGGATATGAAGCAACGCAGCACAACTCCAAACCCCCCAAATAAAGAATTAAGGGAAAAAAAAGTGAGAATAATATTGGTAATTGCGCCTAAGCCCCAAGCGTTAAATTGCGCAACAAGGCAAGCCCTAGTCAATTCTTACCTTCCCCTCCTTCCATGGTGGCTAAACCTGCTTATCCAGTTTGACCCAGTTATATGCTCAATTTTTTAACTGAAAATCAATAATCTAAGACAAACCGTTCATACGAATTCAGTACTTAAATTACTAAGTATACGTAGTAAATAATTAATTGAAATATCTAGTTGCTTATATACTAAGAATTCGTCAAAAAAAGGTTTTTAAAAACTTACGTTGAGTCAAGAATTTGACCCTTGTAAGAAGGTATTACGTTGTCTTAACCAATCTTAAAGAGCCACATAACTCTTGTGCCAGGAAGAAATTAGCTCAGCTAACCGTGCACCATGCATTCCATCTTTAGAAAAACAGAGGCGACAACGTGTGAAAGCAGATTGATTCCAAGGCAAATTAAACTGATTGGACGAATGAGTTTCGCTTAATTCGGGCATTGGACATGCCACGATTGTTGTTGTTTAATTCGTAAATAGTGTCAATAATCGAACATGTGCGGATACGGATTACGACTTGACAATAACTAATCACTAGATTAAGACGTCCATTGAAAATCAAGTTCATTTATTCAACGTATGCTTAATGGATGACCTCCTTCATTTATTTAACACGTCTCAAGTAATTATCTCATATACAATATCCCGCTGGATTTTTCTTATATAAAAAATGATGTGGAGTGTCCATTTTCAAGTATCTTTTCCAAAGGAAAGAGAGATTGGAATATTGTAACATCATCATCAGTTCATCCTAACGTTTGTGCCTGCGCATGGCGTGGGTTCACGACTAGATTCATGCAATTGAAAACTATATTCAGGGATGTAACTCCTGATCGATCTTCTCACAACCCTTTGAAAAATCACCTACCTTCTAAAGAAGAAGCCCGAGAAAGAAGAGAGCCACGGATATTGTATAAGCTATCTTGCATCAGGTCAAACTCAAGGCTTAGATTCTTATCATCTCTGATGTTTCAATCTAGAGAGAGAGAGAGAGAGAGAGAGAGAGAGAGAGAGAGAGAGAGAGTATAATACAGGAAATATTTAGATAGTAATTCTCATTGAAATGTTTGTGCAAGACACTGATATGAAGCAACGCAGCACAACCCCGAACCCTCCGAATATAAAAATAAGAAACTAAAAGTGAGAAAACACATCAACGGAGATTCCGTAACGCCCATGAACAAAAGCTAGAAGAATACACACGTAAACCACACGAACAACAGGTTCGCTACTCAACGCTGATCAGCTTGGCATCACGCAGCCCAGCCTTCCTTATTTTGCTGACGACTGTCTCCGCGTTGATCTCCTCAGCGATCACCTTCAACCAATCTCCACGCTCTCCGACAAAGCCCGCATACTTCACCCCTATTTCAATGACAAATACATATAGAAGATATTGATGGTTAATGCACAAAATCATACGGATAACATTCGTGCACAACTAATCATTTTTTACTTTTTATTTTATATTTTTTTTTTGCAGTACAGGGCATGAAATGAGCAATAAGATGACATGGAGGATCTGGAGATGAGGGTGATTGGGAGTACTAATCAGAAAACCATAGATAGCCTTTATAGATGTGCACAAAACGTGTTCTAGGAATCGTTACCATCTGCTGCGCTTGTCGCGATCTCACGTGCCTTGACCTTGCGTGCCTGGTCCCCAGTCATGAGATTAATCACTACCGTCTTCTGGATATGATGGACAAAACGGCAAAGAGATGTCAGCCCGCGAAAGAAGAGCGGAAGTTTAAAAAGAAGAGGGCGAAGAGGAGACAACTATCGATGTAGGAACAGTGAACCAAACTAAACAAGGAAATAAACCAAGCACGAGAAAATTAAGACGAGTGAGCAGAATAAATACAGACCGCCATATCAGATCTCAGACCGATCTGTTCTCTCTCGTCAAGCTGAGCCCTTCTCTCTCTCTCCTTCTCTCTCTAGACACAATGTGCTTGGTTTGATGGATGATGAAGAAGATGAAGTTTTCATATGGTGTCGTCCTTTTATAGAGAGATCTTTGAACACGACCGAGTCGTCACCGACTTTGGGCTATTTGCTAATTAAATTAGGCGTCATGCGAACGCGGTCGGTCCATTGCGGTGAAGTTTCCATGACTGTTCCAGGCTCTTGCCAGCCTCATCTCTTCATAAATTTTACTCGGAATAGTTGACAACCACGGCTCTCATAATCCTCCACGACACGCTGTTATTTGGAGCAGATAGTCACACGTGGAGGACAAAGATCACTCGCGTGGTAATACCTTAGCTCTTACGCAATTTCATCAATGTATTTAGTATTTACGTAGTAATTGCATGGCGTTCTTCTAGAAACGAAGAAATCGATCGGACAGTTCAAAGGAAATTGAACGTGGTCGGCACCGAATTCAAAGGATGATAACGAGGATTTAAATTAGGATCGCAGAAGCTTCCTTAGACTGAAGAGGAATGCCTCATGTACGAAGAGATTACTTGAGCTCGTGTACAAAAGTCCATGTGGCACACGATCTTTGGCATGATTAGTTAACATAGAGATGAGCAACTGATTTAGAGCTACCAAAAATTTAGTATGCTAGTCTTCCTAAAATACATGGAGAGCATAGACTCACTCATATATAAAAATTAAGGTGTCAGTAGTATGGACACAGTGATTTGCACGAGCGCTCGTGTATCGAGCATCAATCGAATCATTTTGGAATTCAACATTTCATGAAAAATCGAATAGATTTAATCCATGCCCTGCTAAATTAATCCTTCTTACTATTCATTATCAAATTATATTGCCCATCATGGGTGGTGGTGAACCCCGAAATGTAACATACATGACAAGGGTTTTTTTTTTTGGTAAGGTAAGTTAATATATTCACGACCAAAGATGTACAGCAAATGTAAGACGTGGCACCAACAGGCACTCAGCTAGATAACAGGTCTTTGGAGTGACAGGGTACCTCAGTCACAAGTGAAAACAAAACATGTACAACAAAAGAACAGAAAAGGACTAAGATGATCCAATCATTCCTAGGATTAGGCCCAAGTCCGTTCCACTCCAAAAATGCGGGGATCTATGCCCCAACACTGTTGCATCCTCCTATTCCTTGGGTTGTCTTCGACCCTTTTGGTGGTCAAAGCCTTATCCTTTACCGCCTTAGTAAGTTGCAGCTTCAAGGATGGAGTGTAGAGATTCTGGCCATGAAAGATAACATCATTCCTGGTTTTCCAAATGATATAGCAAAGTGCTCCAAAAGAAAACCAAGCTAGCTCTTGGTAGAACCCCTTGCCAGAAAAGATATTATTAATCCAGAGGAGGTTGTCCGGCCACGTCAAATTGGTCCAAGGGATATTTGCATTTAGCGGCCCAGAAGTTAGCAAGAGAGTTGGGGACGCAGCATTCAAAAAATAAGTGATTGATTGAGTCAGACCTTGCCTTATGGAAGGCATATATCGTGGAAAGTATTCTCCTATAGAGCATGAGGAGTACCTGTGTTGGGAGACGGTTTTTGGAGATGAGCCACATGAGGAATTGGTGTCTAGGGGTGAGGCCCTTATCCCAGACAAAGGAAGACCAGGGTACCGGGTTGGCTTTACGGCGAATAGTGGCCCATGCTGATGCCATCGTGAACTTCCTAGAGGAATCCTCCACCCAACTAAATGTGTCATGACCTTGAGAGCGTGGGGGAACCGAAATTTGCCAAAGTGACAAGTCTTGAATAAGTTGGAGTCCATCCGGAGTGTATATGTCCTTAACCTTAGCTTGCTTGAGAAGGTCTGATTGGGAAACATAATTATCAGAAAAGAGCAAGTATAAAGGGCCACATTCTAGCCAAGGATCGAACCACAGCGATGTATGTTCGCCATCCCCTACCTTCCATCTAAAATGCAGTTGGAAAACATCTCTTAACGCCAGAATTTTCTGCCAGGACCAAGAGCATATCGTTGGAGTAGGGGAAATCCAAAAGTTTTTTTCTTTTGAGATATGTGGCGTGTATCCATTTGCACCATAGTGATTCTTTGTCAATGAATAGTAGCCAGATGTGTTTAGCCATGGCTGCCTTATTACTGTCCCTAATTTTCCTCAAGCCAAGTCCTCCTTCAAGTGTGGAGAGACAAACATCAACCCAATACACTTTAGCACCTCCTAGTCCCATTGTAGGACCTTTCCAAAGGAATTGTCTGCATATTTGCTCTATCTTGTCTACAACCGAAGCAGGAATCCAAAAAACGGAAGCCCAATAGGCTTGAATGGCGTGTAAAATTGACTTAATGAGTTGTAATCAGCCTACAAACGAGAGAAAACGGCGTGTCCATGATTGGACTCTAGCAGTAAGATGACTTACCAGGGTATTTCAATCCACTTTATTTAGCTGGGAGGTAATGATAGGCACCCCCAGGTAACGAACTGGAAATGAGCCCAGAGTGAAGCCCAGTGCTTGTATAATCTGGTCCCTGAGTGCAACAGAACCTCCAGAAATGAATACTTCACTTTTGCTGGAGTTTGGGCACAAGCCGCTCCATGAGGAAAATAAAGTGAGCCCGTTCTTGATACATGATATAGAAGCGAGGCTCGCTTGGCTAAAAATAAGGATATCATCTACAAAGAATAGATGAGATAGGCGCGTGGTCTTACATCGCCAATAGTATCGGTACTCTGGGTGCCAAGTTTGAGCATCAATGATACCTGTGAATACCTCCATTGCCAAGGTGAATAAATATGGAGATATTGGGTCTCCTTGATGTATGCCTCTTTCACTGGAAAAGAAACCATGGAGTTCTCCATTGATAGAGATGGAAAATTTAGGGGTGCGAACACATACCATTATCAATCTTGTAAGATGATTAGGGAAGCCGAATGCTAGAAGGGTGTTCTCGAGGAAATCCCAATTCAATGTGTCGTAGGCTTTCCTGAAATCTACCTTGATTGCACATTTAGGGATGTGGGACTTTTTGTGAAACCCACATAATAGTTCTTGGGCAAGGAGAATATTGTCACTAATTCGCCTTCCCTTCACAAATGCTGTTTGAACCGGGCTAATGATTTCTGGAAGCACTGCTACAATTCTAGTGGAGAGAATCTTGGTAATGCATTTGTAGATTGTATTGCAGCATGCGATTGGTCTATAATTTGAGACCGATGATGCATTGGGGATTTTAGGCGCCAAGGCAATGATGGTATTATTGACTTCTTTAAGTAGACAACCTGACTCAAGGAAGTCCATAATAGCTTCAGTGACGGAGGTACCCACCTTGTCCCAATTCTTCTTGAAATATTCTGCATATAGCCATTTGGACCCGGGACTTTGTTCCCGGCAATAGAGAACATCGCATCACGTACTTCCGAAAGAAGGAAGGGGAGAGATAGAAAATTGACCTGGTCATTTGTGAGGGGGGTGTGAATGACGTCAATGATGTCCTAGGTAGCTCCTCCAGGGACCGGAGCTCATAGTACTCTTTGATTTGGGTATTTTCAGCATTCGCCAGGTGGTTATTCTGAGGATCAAGGAGGAGTGCTTCTTGGGTTGCTGACAATAGCCTTTTAGCTGTAGAAATTGTCATGGAGATGTCCGAGAAGGCATCCCTGTTTAGACATTTAAGGCAGCCATTTAGAAGCTTCAGACGGCCGTATAGTTTAAACATAGGAGAGCCTGAGACTTGAGTATCCCAAGCCTGCCTCACAAGTATGGAGAAGTTCGAGTGGCTCATCCATAAGTTATAAAATTTGAATGGAACCCGGTGGTGCACAAGCGGCAAGACTTTCACAACCATCGGTGTATGATCCGAAATGCCCGAAGCCAAGAAAGAAGCTTCAGAGAAGGAAAAAGACATACACCAGTAGTTGTTAACCAACACACAATCAATTTTCCTTTGCTTTCTGGAAGCGCCCAAGGAAGTAGACCAAGTGAAGCGAAGTCCCACATAACGTAGGTCAATCAGTTCAACTTGGTCCAGGCACTCCTTGAAGTCATCAAAAGTGGGTATCCAAATATCAAGGCTCCCTATGCAATCCGAGGAGTCTCGGATAGCATTGAAGTCGCTAGCAACAATCCAAGAGCAATCCTTAAGGCCATGGCTCAATTTGATAATGTCTTGCTAGAGTGGTCTACGGGAAACAAAAGTGTGTTCCCCATACACCACAAAGAAGGTGATAACTGTGTTTGAACTTAAAATTTTTATATCTCTATGAATAAGCTGGCTAGAACAAAAAAGGAGCTTGAAGTCCACTAGATGCGGGTTCCATCCTATCCATATGCGCCCCTGAGGGGAGTGCTCATAGTTTACCAACCACAACCAACCAAGTAGTAAACAAGACAAGATAATATCAAAATTGTCAGCTGAAACTTTAGTTTCCAGAATACCAACACACCAAATATTGTTGCGGCGCACAAAAAGTCTAACTTCTGCTTGTTTAATGGGGTTCATGAGACCCCTTATGTTCCAACATCCAAAAAACATAATATAGTGTAAAAGAAGGCCAAGAACTACCTTCTCTTTGGGCATCGCTTGCTGGTTGAAGGCTTAACCTTTGTAGGGGGGAACCAGAAGAGGGCTCCTGCATGTTGACTAGCTTGATTCTCTGTTCAGCGTCCTCCTAAGTGGGTGAGTCAGTGCAGGCCAGTACCTTGTTCATCTTCTGCATAGCAGGATCGGGATCCAATTGGGCAGCCAGCTGCAGGGGGGCTCGGCGGCTTCCATTCGCTCCTCAGCCGGGGCATTGATAGGCGGAGAACCCTCCCGCGGAACAGCCATCTGCAGAGAGGGGTCAGCAGGGACAGCACAGCTTAGTTCCTTCACTGTTCTTTATGTTTGCACCAGCACTTGGCTCGAGCTTGTGGTCAAGTCCACCTCTAGTAACACCTGGTCATTGCTCCCTAAACACAACAGAGAATGGTCCAGCAGGTGAGCAGAAGCTGGCTCTTCTTCACGGATTCCATCTTAGGCGAAGGGGGAGGAGAGGACTAAAGGTGCAGATGTGTTTAGCTGCTTGACAGGGGCTGCCAAAGTGGACAGCTGCTTGAGAGGAGCTTCCTGTTGTAGTCTTGCCCCACATGAAGCTGAAGGTCTACTTGGGATTAGTCTCGCTAGCATAGGCTCTGCATTCCCTTTGCCTGCTCTACTCCGAACCAACTGCCACTCCTCTATGGGGGTTGTAGTGGGAACTTCCGCAAGTCGAGAGGAGCCAAAGAGGGTGGGCTGACCAATTCCTGCAGTAGGACCTTGGGAGGCTTGAACCCCATGCTGGTTCTCTTGTATAGGCTGGGTACTCCCGGGATTAGTGGCAGAACATTTGTGGCCAAACACACCACAAGATTGACATGAAATGGGCTTACATTCGTACTCTACCTCTACCACTCGGACAGCCCCATTAATGAATACATTTATGGAATCATGGCAGGTTTTGGAGGCCTCTAGTTCCACACAAACTCGCGCAAAGGAAATCATTTTTAGTTGTTCCATGCGCTAATCAACATATAGTGGAGTACCCAAGATGCTAGCAACTTTGCTTATACCCCGAGTTGACCATAAGCCATATGGTAAGTTCTTTAGCCGAATCCAAACAGGAAATGAGTGCTCTCCTTTTTTCAATTCTAACATAGGTTGCCATTGTTGGAGAATGAGAGGTACCCTTGCCACCGTCAACGGGCCCCCTTCAATGATTTTCCTTCTAAACTCCGAGTTCGGAATATGGAAGAAAAAGAAACCTTAGTCATTGGCTTTCACCTCCATTAGTCGATGTCCCCACAAGTGTTTAATGGCTGTCTCCACAAGCTTGAATGGGAGTTTTTTCCTGACAAAATATCCAACTAAACATTCTTTCCAAAGTGGATCGGCAGCATCTAAGACCACATCGTTGCAATTCACAACATTATTTATACCTATATTTGGAGGATAATAGGAAAGAGAGTACCCTTGCACCGCTGCTCTAGCCACATTAGCCCAAGATCGGGTTGCTGTGTTTTGTTTCTCCAATTGTTGCTGCATCAGAGGGGGATTAGTTCCTATAGCAACAGTCGAGAGGCCTCTGGAATTCCCCTCGACGCCAGCCATTATAGGATCCAGACCTAGGCTATTAGAGTTTTGTATTCTAGCATTAGAGTTAGGCCTAACTACATCCACTCGAATAGGCGCAACCAGCTGCCCCCCGCCTATAGAACCAATTGCTAATGCATTGCCATTTCGAGCCCGGTCTCGCGAGGAATTGCGCCCTACCGGAGCCCTACTCCGGCTTCAGTTGCGACCCCCACCCAGGTCGGACTTGGCCTTAGGGACTGATAGATCTTTCTCCATCGTTGAAATAGGGGAAACCGAGCTAACAGCCTAGCTTGAACAGGGGAAACCGAGCAAGCCCTAACTTCGCATAACTAAATCAAGAGAAGCAGCCCTTACCAGAACAGAAATCGAAGGGGGGTTCTGGTTGCCTGTCGAAGAGCTGCTCCTCTATGCAAATCTGGCTTCAATTGGCGCCGAAGGTGTCCTCCCCACGTCTGAAACAGAGCCAGAGCTACAGTAGTTCACGAACTCAGTGCAGAGAGAAATGGGATGAACAGTACTTCATTTGGTCTGTGCTCTTATTCGAGACAAGGGTTTGTTCATGTTTAGTAGGTTATGGATCAATAGGGAGGACCCCTTTGAGCTCATGATCTTCTTCATCATCCACATCAAGCGTATGTATGTCGCAACCTCCTTTTTGGTCTCGGAGGCTAATGGCGTGGCTGAACGCCTTTTATTCAGGGCTTTAGCCAGGGCTCTCCCAAGTCCGCCAATTCACGACTTAAAGTTCGAGTTTTTAACCTGCAATTCAATTTCATTTAAAAGGGAGTCGCCACTAATCAATTTGGGGTGAGTCGATTAGAAACCCAAGTAAAATATTGGGAGAAATATTTTACTCCTGCGCAACCAGAGAAACTAGGATCGGGGACTTAATTACACTAGTTAATCACTAATGCCCTTCCGGTACCTAATCTTGTTTAAACCCTCAGGTTTTATATTTTTGTCTTTTTCAAGGATTTTTCATGCATTGTTGAAACAAACGTTTTTTGGCTTTTTTTCCTTTCTTTTTGTCGAATTTGTCACGTCATGAAAAACTGAATAGAATTAATCCATGCTCCACTAGAATAATCCTCCTTACGATTCATTAGCAAATTATTTTCCCAAAAATCAATCATAGTTGGTGGCAAACACCGAAATATAATGTACATGACGACTTTTGTGCATGTTCAAGAGTTAATAGGTTATGCGTCAATAGGGAGGACCCCTTTTGAGCTCAAGATCTTCTTCATCATTCACATCAAACCTACCTATCAGAAGCTCCTCGTGCCAATAGAAGCCCAACACGAGAGCATAATAAACAAACCTCCTGTAGTTATTCTAATGTAAATGTTTGTACAAGGCAATGAAACGAAGCAACGCAACGCAACGCAATACATATAAACAATTGACTTCAATCCCCAAACAAATAAATATCAATGGAGATTCGCTATATCCCATGAACTAAAGCTAGAAGATAACACGCGTAAAGCCAGAACAGCAACCGACCCCAGTTTTCGGTTCGAGTTCTATGTGTTCTGGGTCAGGTTTGGGTCAGAAAGAGCACACATCTCTTTTGATTCAGGTCAGATAGCATGGAAATCCGACCCAACACATTGACACCCCTAGTTTTGTTCCCCAAAGCTGACCAACCAGGCCTTCGGCAGCCCAGCCGTCCTTATTCTGTTGACCACCGTCGCTGTATCTATTTCCTCAACGATCACCTCCAACAGATCAATATTGTTGTTAATTGCGCCTAAACCCAACCATTGGATTGCGCAGCAAGGCAAGCCCTACCCCGTTCTTACCTGCCCCTCCTATCGGGCTCATCAAATTATACCGCTTTTTTTTATTATTATCTAGGTTCAATCTGTTAATTTAAATCAATAAATTAAACACAAAACGATCAAATACTTACTAAGTACATAAAACTTTATATTACTGAGAATACGAATATAAATAAGTAACATAAAATACCCAGTTGCTTATATACTAAGCAATGGTCAAGAAACGCTTTTAAATACTACGGTGGTCAAGGGCTGACTTCTGTGTGGCAAATTACGTAGCCACGTAACTCCTGTTCCACGAATAAACCAGCTCATGTAATTGCACACTATGTATTTCATCTGGAGAAAATAAGAGGCGACAACATGTAAAAGCAGATTAATTTTACAAGGCAAATTACACTCTGGACGAACGAGTTTGGCATGACTCAGTCATTGAACATGTCATGATTGTCATTGTTTAATTGACAAAAAGCTTTATTAGTCAAACATTAGCGGATTAGACTTGGCAATAATGAATTACTAGGTTAAGATTTGTCCAAGGAGGAATCTACTTGGATAAGTAGTGAGACAAGAAACAAGTGGATCTAATGCTGCTTCATTTTTCCAACGTATCCTCACCTAATGACACCTAAATAAATGGATCGTTCGTTGTGTTTGAGCATTTGAGGAAATAAAGGGTGGAAAATAAAGCTCACGTTAAACCCACCCTAGCAATCATCCATTAACAATCAATCAAACACAAGTATCACACCGACACCTAGCTGACCACCTACCTATTAAAGGACAAAGCTTCAGAGAGAAGAAAGCCACGGATAGTTGTATAAACTACCTTGCATCAGCTCAAAAGTCAACGCTCTGACTCTTTCTACTCTTATTAATTATCTAGATGAGAGAGAGAGAGAGAGAGAGAGAGTAATAAAAAAAACATTCACATAGTCATTCTCATGGAAATGTTCGTACAAGACCATGAATCGAAGCAACGCAAACACATAACATCTCGTTGATATCAACGATGATTCTCTTACTTCCATGAACTAAAGCTAGAAGAGAATGTTTTAGTTTTGGTTCCCAAAGCAGACTAACCAGGCCTTCGGCAGCCCAGCCTCCCTTCTTATTTTGTCGACCACGGTGACCGTATCGATCTTCTCAGCAATCACCTCCAACAAATCTCCACGCTCCCCAGAAAAGCTCGCCGATTTCAACCCTGTTTCAATGATGAATACATATACATGAGAGGATGATAAGAAGATTAGGTTTTATTTCAACTATTAGAGGCGGAGGATATTGATGGTTACTGCACGAAATCTTTGTGAGAAAATTAGTAAAACTCGATATAGCCATTGTGGATCTGTATGAAATGGGTTTTAGGGATTGCTACCATTTGCTTTGGCTACTGCGATCGTACGCGCCTTGGTCTTACGTTTCTTGTCCTCCGTAGTGAGATTAATCACTGCCTTCTTCTGGATATGATTGACAAAGCAGGAGGAGATATTAGAAGAAGAAGACGAAGAGGAAACAACTATCGATGTAGAAAACATAAGCCAAACAAAACGAGGAACAAAACCCTAACACAAGAAAATCAAGATGAGTGATAGGAGTAATTTGCAGACCTCCTAGTGCCTTTGACGCCGATCTGATCTCTCTCTGGTCGAGCTGAGCCCCTCTTCTCAAGAAACCAAAGTGCTATGAGGAAGAAGATTAAGCTCGATTGGCGGTCCATTTTATAGCAAGCGGTCACAGACCATAACTTAAAAAAAAATACAATTCTTGTCAGAAGCTTCGAATCAGTTGTCTAGAGTCAAATCCAGAATTAAGTACCCCAGAAGTGCCAAAAGCTACAAAAGGTACACTTAAGTGCCAAAATCGAAGCAAAAATGATTAGTTAAGTGCCAACGGCGAAAAACTCCGGTCAAACTACCACATATCCATTTTTTGATGAGTTTATTTGCTGATAGAGCATTTTTTCAAAATAAAAAATCCACGTGGCAATTTTAATAAAAAAATTGTTCACGTCAGATAAAAAAAAATTTAAAATTGATTTTATTTAAAAAAAAAGAGAGAGAGGAAGGGGATTCGGCGAGGGCTGCCGTTGCCGCCCCACCATCGCCAGGAAGGGCTAGCAACGGTGGGCGAGGGTCGGCGGGGTCGCCGGTTCCCGACCGGTGGCCGACGACCGCAGTCGGCCTACGGCGAGGGCTTACGAGCCCTCGCTCAGCTAGGCCAAGGGCCGCTGGCTGGGGCCTAGTGACCCCGACCGACCATCGCCCACCATCGCTAGCCCTTCTCAGCGATGGTGGGGGTGGCGACGGCAGCGACGACGAGGGCTGCACAACCCTTGCCAGATCCCCCTTTCTCTCTCTATTTTTTTTTATATAATAAAATCGATTTTAAATTTTTTTTAATCTGACGCGGACAATTTTTTTTTATTAAAATTGCCATGTGGATTTTTTATTTTGAAAAAAAATGCTCTGTCAGCAAATAAACTCGCCAGAAAATGGACACGTGGTAGTTTGGCCGGAATTTTTTACTGTTGGCACTTAACTGATCATTTTTGCTCCGATTTTGATACTTAAGTGTACATTTTGTAACTTTTGACACTTAAGTGTCCCCCGTACCAAGTTTTAGCACTCCCGAGGTACTTACCTCGTCAAATCCATGGCTCAACCGTGTTACATTTTTGAAAATGTTCTTATTTCTTCTTCGAAAAGTTAATTGGGGGTGTTCTTGAAAGATCCATATGCTCGGCACTTTCTCGATTACACTAGAGAGATTGTGGATCCGAGATTCTTCTTTGCAAGTGTACGTAGTCATCAAGTAAAATCCCGTGCCACATTACGTCTAAATTATCAGGTCACACTTTTCATTTTGAATTGCCAATGCCATTGCATTTTTAGGAAGTCATATTTATGATTTTGAAATTGCCGTGAGATGTTGCATATGATTTACAATATCATGTCATTTTTCATATCGGATATTTTATTTCAAATGTATCATGTCATGTCTCGTCCGAATTTTCATGTGATGTCATTTTCATGTTTCATTGAAATTTTAACTTTGTCATGTCATGAACATGTTCATGTTTGACCGGACAATTCAATTTCTATGTCATTTGACTTTGAGATTTCGTTTTGTATGTCATTCCTCAATATTTTTATTATTATTGGTTTTGGCAAGTTACCCAAAATCTTTGATATCCAATTGAAGCCGCGTCATACTCACGCTTCTCATAGTCCCACACGACACGCCTTGCTTGGAGTCAATTAGTCATACATAATAGTAGTTGTACCTTGTTTTACTTTCACACGATGTTTTCTAGATAGAGATGACTAATGCAGGAATTTTGCCTTAGCACCTAAGCGATTCCACAAATTTATTTGACTAGTTGTTGCATAATGGTTTCTCTAGAAACGAAATTTCAATCGGAGAGTCCAAAGGAAATGGAACTTACCAGGTCTTGAATTCAAAGGATGACTCCGTTTGATAGGCTTTAGATACAAAGTATTGCCAAAACATCCTTACATAAAAAAATAAAATAAAGAATAATGCCTCAAGCATATAGAGTTCACTTGGGCTCATGTACCAAAGCCCATGTCGTGCATTGTCATTGTGTTGAGATGCTCATGTAAACTGTGTTAAAATAAGCATTACATCGAATAATTAATGTAGTTTGAATAAATTAATATATTCTAATTAGCTCACAACTTATTAACTTAAACTTTTAAGTAAAAGTAGGTCAAATTGTATATATTAACCAGTTCGAACTTGAGCTTGTTTTTAGTAATCTCCCGAGTGAAAGTAGCGGGTTTTCGCTACTCACTCCCTACAAATGGTATCAGAACCAATAGTCAATTGGTGACCCACTCCCAATGTGTATAAATGTTTGGTGAATATCTCAATGAATTAATTTAACCGATGCTTTTTCTATCTAGCAAAAGACACTTTGGTGATCCACTCCCGACATGTATTGGTATTTAGTGAATATCTCAAGAAAGAATTTAACCAACATGGCTTTTCAATCTAGCAAAAGAGACCTAGAGTGAAGGTGGTCCTAGTGGTGGCAGCACCTAAATTAAGGGGGTCAAACCTTACACCGAGTTTACACATAAAAGGGAAATTGTTAAAAGTGAGAAAACATATCTTAGGGCACGACCAAGTCGTCACCGACTTCGGGCAATTTGCTGATTAAAAATACGCGTCACATGAACGCAGTGGGCCATTGCGGTGAAGTTGCCATGACTGTTCCCATCTCTTGCCAGCTTCGTCTCTCCATAAGTTTAACTCGGAATAGTTGACAACCACGGCTCCCCTAGTCCCCCACGACACGCATTATTTGATGTGGCAGTCGTACAATATTATATAGTTATAATCTATTTTACTTTCGCATGATGTTTTCTACATTTAAGATCATTAATTTAGTTATTGCCTCAGCACTTACGCAATTTCATAAATCTATTTACGTTCTAGAAATCATAAAAAAGAAAAAACCAATCAGAAAATTCAAAGGAAATTAAACTTACTAGGCTATAAAGTCAAAGAATGTGACAAGGCATTGTATTCGAAGGATCGCAGAAGCTTACTCAGACAAAAAAGAGTGATGATGATTCATGTACAAAGAATTTAATTGGGTTTGTGTATAAAAGTCCATGTGGCGCACTATCATTGGTCATCAATGATAATTGTCATGAGTAGTTAACAAAGAGATAAGCAATGATTGCGAGCTACCAAAAATTTAGTATGCTAGTCTTCCTAAAATGTCGGTAAACGCAGCATTATTCATGTGTAAAAGTCGAGGTGTCAATAGTATGAACACAGTTCTGACCAAAAAAATAATAGTATGAACACAGAAATTTGCACGAGCACATGCATATGGGCATCGATCGATCGAATCATTGTCGAATTCGTCATGTCATGAACAAATGAATAGAATTAATCCATGCTCCATTAGAATAATTCTCCTTACGATTCATTAGAAAATTATTTTGCCAAAATCAATCATAGTTGGTGGTGAAACATCGAAATATAATGTACATGACAAGTTTTGTGCGCGTTCAAGAGTTAATAGGTTATCTGTCAATAGGAGGACCCCTTTGAGCTCAGGATCTTCTTCATCATCATCCACATCAAATCTCCGTATCAACAGCTCTCCGTGCCACTAGAAGCCCAGCATGATCGGAAAGGAAAAGAAAATATATCTATAGAGAGAGCATAATAAATAAACCTTCAGTCTTTATTCTAATGTAAATGTTTGCACAAGGCAATGAAATGAAGCAACGCAACGCAACACATATAAACTAATTGACTTCAACCCCCCGATAAATAAATATCAATGATGATTCACTATCTCCCGTGAACTAAAGCCAGAAAATAACACGCGTAAAGCCAGAAGAGCAATGGACCCTCGTTTTCAGTTCGGGTCCCATGCGTTCTGGATCAGGTTCGGGCCAGAAAGAGCACACATCTCTTATGATTCGGGGCAGGTAGCATAGAAATCCAACCCAATTCAATCCATTGACACACCTAGTTTTGGTCCGAAAGCTGACCAACCAGGCCTTCGGCAGCCCAGCCTTCCTTCTTAATTTGTAGACCACCGTCGCAGTATCGATTTCCTCAACGATCACCTCTAATCAATATTCTTGTTAATAGCGCCTAAACCCCAACCATTGGATTGCGCAGCAAGGCAAGCCCTACTCAGTTTTTACCTGCCCCTCCTATATCAAATTAAACCCCTTTTTTTATTATCTATGTTCAATCTGTTAATTTAAATCAATAAATTAAACACAAAACGATCATATATATACTAAGTACATAAAACTTTATATTACTGAGCATAAGAATATAAATAAGGAACATAAAATACCCAGTTGCTTATAAGCAATGGTCAAGAAACGCTTTTAAAGGCTACGGTGGTCAAGGGCTGACCTCTGCGTGGCAAATTACTGAGCCACGTAACTCTTGTTCCAGGAAGAGACCAGCTCATCTAACTGCGCACCATGCATTTCATTTGGAGAAAATAAGAGGCGACAACATGTGAAAACATATTGATTTTACAAGGAAAATTACACTATGATTAGACGAATGAGTCTGGCATGACTCGTTCATTAAACAGCCGCGATTGTCATTGTTAATTCACGAAAAGCTTCATTAGTCGAACATCAGCACGTACGGATTAAGACTTGGCAATAATGAAACACTAGGTTAAGATTTGTCCAAGGAGGAATCTACTTGGATAACTAGAGAGACAAGAAATAAGTGGATCTAATGCTGCTTCATTTTTCTGACGTATCCTCACCTAATGACACCTAAATAAATGGATTGTTCGTTATGTTTTGAGCATTTGAGGTAATAAAGGGTGGAAAATAAAGCTCACATTAAACCCACCCTAGTAATCATCCATTAACAATCAACCAAGCACAAGTATCACTCCTAACACCTAGCTGACCGCCTATCTATTAAAGAACAAAGCTTGAGAGAGAAGAAAGCCACGGATATTGTATATACTATCTTGCATCGGGTCAAACTCAACGCTCTGACTTTTTCTACTCTTTTTTAATTATCTAGATGAGAGAGAGAGAGAGAGAGAGAGAGAGAGAGAGAGAGAGAGAGAGAGAGAGAGAATAATAAAGAAACATTCACATAGTCATTCTCATGGAAATGTTTGTATGAGACAATGATTCAAAGCAACGTAAGCACATAATATCTCGTTGATATCAACGGTGATTCTCTAATTCCCCAATGAACTAAAGCTAGAAGAGAATGTTTTAGTTTTGGTTCCCAAAGCTGACCAACCAGGCATTCGGCAGCCCAGCCTCCCTTCTTATTTTGTCGACCACGGTGACCGTATCGATCTTCTCAGCAACCACCTCCAACAGATCTCCACGCTCTCCAACAAAGCTCGCCGATTTCAACCCTGTTTCAATGATGAATACATATACATGAGAGGATGACAAGAAGATTAGGGTTTTCTTCAAACTATTAGAGGCGGATGATATTGATGGTTGATGCACGAAATCATTGTGAGAAAATTAGCAAAACTCGATATAGCCATTGTAGATCTGCATGAAATGGATTTTAGGGATTGCTACCATCTGCTTCGGCTACTGCGACAGTACGCGCCTTGGTCTTGCGTTTCTTGTCCTCCGTAGTGAGATTGATCACTGCCTTCTTCTGGATATGATTGACAAAGCAGGAGGAGATATTAAAAGAAGAAGACAAAGAGGAGACAACTATCGATGTAGAAAACATAAGCCAAACGAAACGAGGAACAAAAACCTAGCACAAGAAAATCAAGATGAGTGATAGGAGTAATTTGCAGACCTCCATAGTGCCTCTGACGCCGATCTGATCTCTTTCTGGTCGAGCTGAGCCCCTCTTCTCAAGAAACCAATGTGCTCTGAGGAAGAAGATTAAGCTCGATTGGCGGTCCGTTTTATAGCAAGCGGTCAACGACCCTAGGCAATATACTAATAAAAAATGCAATTCTTGTCAGAAGCTTCGAATCGGTTGTCCGGAGTCAAATCCGTGGCTGAACCGTGTTATATTTTTGAAGAGGTTTTCTTCTTCGAGAAGTTAATTGGGGTGTCCTTGAAAATAAGATCCATTTTCTTGGAACTTTCTCCATTACAGTAGAGAGGTCATGGATCCGAGATTCTTCTTCACAAGTGTCCTTAGACATAAAGTAAAATCCCGTAACATAGCCATGTTACGTCTGAATTATTGAGTCACACTTTTCGTTTTGAATCCACCTTATCCCATTTCATTTTGAATTGTCAATGCCATTGCATTTTTAGGGTGTTGTATTTATGATTTTCAAATTGCTTTGAGATGTTATATCCGATTTACAATGTCACGTCATTTTTCATATCGGATATTTTATTTCGAATGCATCATGTCATACCACGTCTGAGTTTTCATGTCATGTTATTTTCATGTTTCATTGAAATTTCAACTTTGTCATTACATAAACATGTTCATGTTTGACTTGACATTTCAATTTCCATGTCATTTGAATTGAGATTTCGTTTTGTACGCCATTCATTAATATTTTTATTATTATTGGTTTTGGCAAGTCACCCAAAATCTTTGATATCAAATTGAAGCCGCGTCATACTCACGCTTCTCATAGTCCCACACGACACGCCTTGCTTGGAGTCAATTAGTCATACATAATAGTAGTTGTACCCTGTCTTACTTTCACACGATGTTTTCTAGATAGAGATGACTAATGTATGAATTTTGCCTTAGCACCTAAGCGATTTCACAATTTTATTTGACTAGTTGTTGAATAACGGTTTCTCTAGAAGCGAAATTTCAATCGGAGAATCCAAAGGAAATTGAACTTACCAGGCTTTGAATTCAAAGGATGACTCCGTTTGATAGGCTTTAAATACAAAGGATTGCTAAAACGTCCTTAAATAATAGTAAAAATAATGAAAAAAAAAAGTAATGCCTCATGCATATAGAGTTCACTTGGGCTCATGTACCAAAGCCCACGTGATGCAATATCATTGTGTTGAGATGCCTGTATAAACTGTGTTAAAATAAGCCTTACATTGAATGATTAATATAGTTTGAATAAATTAATATATCATAATTACCCCACAACTTATTGACTTAAACTTTTAAGTAAAAGTAGATTAAACTGTATATATTGATCAGTTCGAACTTGAGCTTTTTTTTAATGATCTTCCTAGGTGAAAGTAGCGGGTTTTCACTACCCACTTCCTACAAATGATATCAAAACCGATAGTCAATTGATGACCCGTTCCCAATGTATGTAAGCGTTTGGTGAATATCTCATTATTGTCAAGTCTTAATCCGTACGTGCTAATGTTCGACTAATGAAGCTTTTTGTGAATTAAACAATGACAATCGTGGCCTGTTTAATGACCGAGTCATGCTAGAGTCGTTTGTCTGATCAGAGTGTAGATCTCCTTGTAAAATCAATATGCTTCCATATGTTGTCGCCTCTTATTTTCTCCAAATGAAATGCATAGTGCACAGTTAGATGAGCTAGTTTCTTGCTTCTTGTGTTACCACCTAAATTTAGATTATTTCACTTGTTCATCACATATATATTAAGCATTTCATTGCATTTAGATTTATCAGAATTAGAGAATAATTCGATTGTGGAGGGAGGTTTAAAAGGTTTTAAATTTTGATTTTTGAAAAGGATTTTAAATTTTGGAGCCATTTTCGGTTGAGCGGTTTCCTTTATATGCGGAAAATCATCATTTGTTGAGTGAATATATGCTACAATCAAGGGAAATATTTACTGAATAACAAATCATTTTTCGGTTGAGCGGTTTTTTTTATATGCGGAATATCATCATTTGTTGAGTGAATATATGCTACAATCGAGGGAAATATTTGTGGAATAACAAATCATTTTTTTTCCTCTATAAATAGAGGCCAAGAGGAGGGGGAACGCCAGAGGCTAAAAGAACTTGAAAAAAAGAGGGGGACGGAGAGGAGTGAAAGGGGGATTCAGGGAAAAGTGAAAAAAAAAAAAAAAGTAAGAAAGAGGCGAGAGTTTGTCCTATTAGGGGGATTGAGTTGCCGCTTGCCAAAAAAAAAAAAAAACAGAGAAAAAATGTTGACAAAGCAAAAGGAGAGAGGGGGAGAGATAGCTCGGATCACTCAGTGTTGTCCTTTAGTTTTTTAGTCAACTCTCACATTTCTCAACACCCCACCTCCTTCATCAGTAAGACCAGCCAATTGTGGAGCTTCGCCTCACCAGATGAGTCTGTCATCATCCTCGGCGTTCCTTTTCCGCCACGATTTCCAGCGATCCCCACAGCTTTACTGACATCTCGGATGGCAGCGTTCAGCCATCGCTCGTTCTCGATCAAGCATCGCCATCCTTCATTCAAAGTATTCCAGAAAGTTCGTCACTGGAAGGATAGCTTCAGTAGCAATTATATGTCCAGCGAGTCACTAGCAATTCGGTGGGCTTCTCCAACTGCCAACGAGCAACTTAACACATTTTGGACGACCATTTTTGTTAACCTTTTTACAGGATTTGAAGTGGTTAGCAACATCCCGGTGAATAACAATCCCCAGGTGTCCATGTTTGTTGTTGCCAACTGAGTTGGCGCTATGGATAGAAACATTGCACGCCAATAATCTCCCAACGATCGTCCGTCCACGAGTTCATCATCATCCTCGCATCCTTTTTGCTAGCCTCATGGTTCAAAAATATATTTTCTGAATTAGGTAATTTCCTTAACTAAATTTAATTTAGTTAATTTGTTACTTAATTTGCAATTCTTTGATGTTGATTGTGGATGTTGATTTTGTTAGGCATTATCTGATTAAGAATATTTTCGTGTCAAGGGTCATAATAATCAAAAATATTGAGCCGAGAGACATCGGATTAGATTTTTTATTATCATAACCTGGTTGTGATGAGTTATATGTTTATATAGTTGCGTTCATTGTTTGTGTTGGTTTTATATTCATTAATAAAAAATAGAAAAAAAATTCACATTGCATCACATGGTAATTTAATTGCATGATAGTGTGGTAGCTATGTTGCATCTTAGATTTATAAAATATTTTTAGATGAAAATTTCTAATTAGACTTAGCTTGGTTTTGTGTTTTGATTTTAATAAAATAAAAAATGAAAATGTAAAAAAATGTAAAAAGAACATGCATATACATATAGAATTATTACATCATTCATCTTACATCATGTAGCACATTAGGGTAATGTAAAATAGATTACATATATGTTACAATATTTTTCAATTAACATATATCATTAGAGTTAGATCATTTGAATTGTATGTCATATGTCGTTAGAGTAAAAAAATCATGCATATTAAATCTAGACTAGAGTTATATATAATTAATTTTACAAATTTTAAAAAAAAAATAGATGTCATCCCATTTAGAAATTATGTTTAGAGTATGCATTTTAGTTATAGCTTTTTTGTTTTAAGGTTGATCATGATTCTTACATTTATCCCTTTGGACTTATTGAAGGTTATTGATTGTGATTCGCATGACCACTCCTTTCCATGTTAGTGACTTAGGTTAAAATCAACCAAGATTGCTTTAAAGAGAAATAGTACCGAAATGGCGCTAGTTTAACTTAGCGTAACCATATCCCCGAACCCATTGAATATCTAGTTCGCAGAAATAAAGTAGTCTCCCATATTTTACTTAGGTTTCTAATCAACCCAAATTGATTAGTGGTGACTCCTAATTGAATAAAATTACATGTTTAAATAGGACAAATCTTGAGTACCAAGTTGCGGTTGGTAGAGCTTGGGAGAGAGTCTACACTAAGTCCTCGGACTCAGTAATCCATTAGTCTTCCCATAGTGATTCACCTTCGCGAAGGTCGCGACATCCTAGAACAAGAGTTACGTTGGTCCGTAATTTGCCACACAGAGGTCAGCCCTTGACCACCGTAATCTTTAAAAGCGTTTCTTGACCATTGCTTATAAGCAATTGGGTATTTTATGTTCCTTATTTATATTCGTCTGCTCAATAATATAAAGTTTTATGTACTTAGTATATATATGATCGTTTTGTGTTTAATTTATTGATTTAAATTAACAGATTGAACATAGATAATAAAAAAAGGGGCTTAATTTGATATAGGAGGGGCAGGTAAGAACTGAGTAGGGCTTGCCTTGCTGCGCAATCCAATAGTTGGGGTTTAGGCGCAATTAACAACAATATTGATTTGTTGGAGGTGATCGTCGAGGAAATCAATATAGTGACGGTGGTCGACAAATTAAGAAGGAAGGCTGGGCTGTGGAAGGCCTGGTTGGTCAGCTTTCAGATCAAAACTAGGGGTGTCAATGAGTTGGGTTGGGTTTGTATGCTACCTGTCCCGAATCATAAGAGATGTGTGCTCTTTCTGACCCAAACCTGACCCGGAACGGATAGGACCCAAACTGAAAACCAGGGTCCATTGCTCTTCTGGCTTTACGCGTGTTCTTTTCTGGCTTTAGTTCACGGGAGATAGCGAATCATCATTGATATTTATTTATTGGGTGGTTGAAGTCAGTTAGTTTATATGTGTTGCGTTGCATTGCTTCATTTCATTGCCTTGTGCAAACATTTACATGAGAATAACTACTGAAGGTTTATTTATTATGCCCTCTCTGTAGATCTACTTTCTTTTCCTTTCCGATCATGCTGGGCTTCTAGTGGCACGAAGAGCTGTTGATACGGAGGTTTGATGTGGATGATGATGAAGAAGATCCTGAGCTCAAAAGGGTCCTCCTATTGACAGATAACCTATTAACTCTTGAACACGCACAAGACTTGTCATGTACATTATATTTCGGTGTTTCACCACCAACTATGATTGATTTTGGCAAAATAATTTTCTAATGAATCGTAAGGAGGATTATTCTAGGGGAGCATGGATTAATTGTATTCGTTTTTTATGACATGGCAAATTCGACAATGATTTGATCGATGCCCGTATGCATGTGCTCATGCAAATTACTGTGTTCATACTATTTTTTTTTGTCAGAATTGTGTTCATACTATTGGCACCTCAACTTTTACACATGAGTAATGCTGCGTTTACCGACATTTTAGGAAGACTAGCGTACTAAATTTTTGGTAGCTCACAATCATTGCTTATCTCCATGTTAACTACTCATGACAATTATCATTGATGACCAATGATAGTGCGCCACATGGACTTTTATACACGAACCCAAGTAAATTCTTTGTACATGAATCATCATCACTCTTTTTTGTCTGAGTAAGCTTCTGCGATCCTTCGAATACAATGCCTCGTCACATTCTTTGACTTTATAGCCTAGTAAGTTTAATTTCCTCGAATTTTCCGATTGGTTTTTTCTTTTTTATGATTTCTAGAACGTAAATAGATTTATGAAATTGCGTAAGTGCTAAGGCAATAACTAAATTAGTGATGTTAAATGTAGAAAACATCATGCGAAAGTAAAATAGATTATAACTATATAATATTGTACGACTGCCACTTCAAATAACGCGGGTCGTGGAGGACTAGGGGAGCTGTGGTTGTCAACTATTCCGAGTTAAACTTATGGAGAGACGAAGCTGGCAAGAGGTGGGAACAGTCATGGCAACTTCACCGCAATGGACCCACTGCATTCATGTGACGCGTATTTTTAATCAGCAAATTGCCCGAAGTCGGTGACGACTTGGTCGTGTCATAAGATATGTTTTCTCACTTTTAACAATTTCCCTTATATGTGTAAGCTCGGTGTAAGGTTTGACCCCTAAATTTAGGAGCTGCTGCCGCTAGGACCACCTTCACTCTAGGTCTGTTTCGCTAGATTGAAAAGCCGTGTTGGTTAAATTCTTTCTTGAGACATTCACTAAATACCAATACACGTCGGGAGTAGATCACCGAAGTGTCTTTTGCTAGACAAAAAAAGCATTGGTTAAATTAATTCATTGAGATATTCATCAAACACTTATACACATCGGGAGTGGGTCACCAATTGACTATCGATTCTAATACCCTTTATAGGGAGTGCGTAGCGAAAACCCACTACTTTCACTCAGGGAGATTACTAAAAACAAGCTCAAGTTCGAACTGGTCAATATATATAATTTGACTTATTTTTACTTAAAAGTTTAAGTTAATAAGTTGTGGGCTAATTAGAATATATTAATTTATTCAAACTACATTAATTATTCAATGTAAGGCTTATTTTAACACAGTTTACATGAGCATCTCAACACAATGACTAGACCTATTAAACGGGTGAGTCAGGTCGGGTCGGGTTTAGGTCGGGTCATAAATGGTCCGACCCAAATTGACCCATTAACCCGTTTATAACCCATTTAAGCATAGTATAAAATTTTTGACCCATACCCAACCTAACCCATACCCGACCCAACCCATATTGATCTACGCCTTGAGCTTTTTTTGGGTGATCTCCCTAGGTGTTCACTGCTTGCTTCCTACAATGGTATCAAAACCGATAGTCAATTGGTGACCCACTCCCAGTGTTTGTAAGTGTTTGGTGAATATCTCAATGAAGTAACTTAACTAACGCTTTTTCTGTCTAGTAGGAGACCTTGGTGATGCACTCCCAATGTGTATTGGTATTTGGTGAATATCTCAAGGAAGAATTTAACCAACACAGCTTTTCAATCTAGCGAAAGAGATGTAGAGTGAAGGTGGCCCCAATGCCGGCAGCACCTAAATTAAGGGGGGTCACACCTTACACCGACCTTACACATAAAAGGGATATTGTTAAAATGCACGTATAAATTGTGTTAGTAAAAGTCTCAAATCAAAAGATTTATGTTATGTAAATTAATTAATATATGCTAGTTGAATCGGAACTCATTAGTTTAAATTTTTAAGTGAAGCGGACTCAACTGAATATATTGACAAGTTCGGGTTGAACTCCCTCTTAGTGATTTCGCTAGGAGAAGATATCATGTTGTTGTTATATGCTTCAAACGAATTGGTCATCAATGATAATAGTCATGAGTCGTTAGCATAATGGTAAGCAATGGTTAGGGCTCACCAAGAATTTAGTGCCCCAGTCGTCCCAAAATGTTAGTGCTTGGAGCACTACTCTGACGAAAATTAAGATGTCAAGAACATGGACGTGATGATTTGCACGAGCAAATGTCTACGAGGATCAATCGAGTTGGAATTATTCATGTTATGAAAAACCGAACAGATAATCCTCCTAATAATTCACGTCAAGTTGCATAGCAATAAAGTTATGTGATATTCAAGGTCCAGCACTTACTAGGCACATAGATATTTTTAAAGCTTTCTATATCGATCAATAGAACACTTTATATGGCTCGTTAATCATTGGCGTTAAAGCAAGAAGTTTCTGTTAGCAAATCATATTGCTTAAGTCTATTATAGTCGGTGGTGAATATCTTGAAAAGAAAACTGAAATGTAATGTAAGTCGGGGAGGCCAAGTTGATCAGCGTTCGGGACCAAATTATCTGATCGTTTTCAAGGTTTTTAGAAAACACTATTCGACCGCATAGCTCTTTTGGTTTTCCGATTCAATATAAGTTTTTGCGGCTTCCTTGCTTGTCTTCAATTATTTGTCTACGCATTGTTCCACTAATTCCAATCTTACAAATTCCTTGAGATTTCAAAGTATATTATAATCCATAACTTTTTTATTAGAAGTCAAGTTTGATACTTTAATTGGCCATAGATTAATTTGAATTGGATTTTAATTATTGAAACTATTGAGTTACCAGCAAACACAGCTTAAGCAAAACCAATGTAATAGACTAGGATTATTAGCCTCGGAAAAGTAAAGCAAAACCCATGAATACGAAATACTCACGTCAAGAAAAAGACATAATTCATATTATTCTCTTCTTTTCTTTTTTTTTTTTTTTTTTTGAGGGAGAGAGATAATCGAGTATCATTAGGAGGGCTTAGGAGGCTATTGAAATTTTTAGGTACTAATTTTCTTGATTCTTTTATAATAATGAATGGGTAACGATATCTAAGATGTTAATTAATCCAATATGTAACTAGAACCTATGAGAATATAGCTGACAAAGCTGTTGATTCTTTTTATACATTTATTGGACTATTTTCAATAATTCACGTCTGGTCAACAACATACGCGCTAAACAATTCCCCTCAAATTTCACATTAAGGAACAATCTTAACTTGGCCACACAACCATGAAGGACCAAATATTATGGATTCATTAGAAAACACGAGAAATAAGAAAGGGAAAATATAGGGAACATAGAGGTGAACATGTATGAAAGGAGTCTTGAGGATGCATTGCATCTAATTAGGGCAAGCTACAACATCCATCAATACAGCATGCCTTTCCACAAACGAGAAGTGGGGTCCTTCTGAACCAGCAACACCTGCAACCTACAAATATAAACACCCAAATGACCACTTAAATAAATTCTGGAAAAAAAGAAAAGAGAAGGTTCACGATGGGTATGAAAAGGACAATATGTGGTGTCCATATTTTATTATTTGAAGTTTGGACAAACCCTTTGTTCCATAAGATTAAATCTTTCGAAAATGCCTATTGAGCATATATTCTTTGGAGACGGAAAATCGACATAAGCAATGATTTCAAGAGTTGCCCTTCATGGATGAATCCAATTGGATCTTTTCTCAATAGCTTAACCATTATTATTTTTCCTACGTAGAGAAAAATGAAGATGGAGAAAAAAGGACGATTTTTGTGAATTGCTCTACAAAATATAGTACAATATAGTCAAGTAAAAACAACTTGTGGGTTGAAAATGAAATAAGAGTAAGAGCTAGCTAGTTATATGAAATATATAAATGTGAATTATCAAGCAGATACATAGTTACCAGCTTGAGGGAAAACAGTCTGTTCCACCCTCTGAAATGAAGCAGCAGCTGAAGATGGAGTTGCCCAGAGGAGAGAGGCTATCACAATGAACACAAGCCATGAACATCCAATTACCAAGCTCTTCTTCTTCATCTCTCTCTCTCTCTCTCTCTCTCTCTCTCTCTCTCTCTCTCTCTACGCTTCTACACTTAGATCTGAACTGTCAATGCCCCAAATCTCCACACCCTACCTTATTTATAGGGGAAGAGCTAGAACTATTCTCTTTTAGCATAGGATTCCATCTGTTCATCGTTTATGTCTCTTTCTGGCAAGTGGACTAGACATTCATTCTCTCTCCTTAATACGAATTTGGACTCTAGCTTCACTTTAAAGAGTTAAAGACAGACCCATAACTCAATGGAGTCGCCATTGTTGACATATGCCTACAGAGTGCAAATCTGATCTTATCTATGGAGAGACATAAAGTACAACCTCATCTTTCTGTTCCATGTGGATGAAGAATAACGCACTCACTCTCACTATCTAAATGGAGCCAACAAAAACCGTGCCCACAATACAATATATAAGCGTCAACTTCTGGTCCCACTTACAATGATATTATCTACTTTGAAGTGCAACACTCACGAGCTCACCTCTCCTCACAATTTTGCTCTTCTGGATTTCACCCAGAAAATACCTCATTGTGAGTTAAGACTAGTGTCACATCTTATAAGACACATCACCTTACCATTTCCAAATAATGGGAATTCAATTCATTCCTACCCCTTCACCAGACGAAGCTACAGTCTCATCTCTCGTGAGACTGGATCTTTCCATAAAAGATCAATCCATCCATAGAAATCCGTTTTAATGAAATAATGAATAAATAAATTAGTCTTCACATGAAAAATTATACTTAAACAAATATCATTTGGTTATGCATATCATGATATTAGATGTTTAAAAGTAAATATCTATTTATGTATAGATTCCGTTGACAATTATTACGAGGATATGAAAAGTTTGACAACATAACGATTTTTGTTATGACATCAGATGTCATATTTTGAGTCATATATGACAAAATTAAAAGAAAATCCAGTTTCGCAAGGAAAAAAAGTTGTTTAACATCTTTTACGAATAAATGAGTATAATAAAGGTTCCCATCATTAGAAAAAAAGTACAACGAAATGTGTGATACTTGATAACTCTGATGAAGGAAAAGCTGACGTGGATTCCATTATGACAAAATAATTAGAAGCTTTGAAATGCTAATAATTAGTTAGAGATTACTGGTTTTATATAATTTTAGAGTCACCTTGACCTTGCAAAGTTACACAGCACGCGACAAGTTTCCTAAATAAGGACAGAACTAAACCTATTGTTG
Organism: Angophora floribunda; assembly: GCA_014182895.1. Lineage (NCBI taxonomy): Eukaryota > Viridiplantae > Streptophyta > Magnoliopsida > Myrtales > Myrtaceae > Angophora > Angophora floribunda. The sequence continues at coordinate 41,765,992 of CM024709.1, read as the reverse complement.
TAATGGAAAAGGATGCTAACCGATTTTAAAAGAAATTACTTTATTTGATAGATATTGGAAATCATATCACTATGCCAATTACCATGTCAAAAAGTTACTTACTTCAAATAGATTTGAACTTACATCTAATTATGGAAAACTACCATAAATATGGTGGAGCTACTTAATGCTAATGGCAAAATCACGAGTAAAAGAAAAAAAAGAAAAACAAATTCAAGAATACTATTGTTGTTATTTGCGCCCAAGTCCCCCATCTTCTTCAAAACTCAAAAATGGCCTTCTCCAATTTGTCGGACTGCGCAGTAAGGCAAACCCCTGCCCGTTTCTTCCCGCCCCTCCTTTCATACTTATCCAGCTAGACCCAGCTATACGTGCAATTTTTTAATCGAAAATCAATAAATTAAACCCAAACCGATCGTACAAACTTGGTACTTAAACTCTATATTACTAGGAATTCGTGAATAAATAACTAATCCGAAATACCCAGTTGCTCATATACTAAGTTTTGTCATTAAACGTTTTCAACGACTACATCGGGTCAAACATTAGGAGAAAAGAAGAGGGGACAACATGTGAAAGCATGTTAATTATCAAGCAAGCCACACCGACTGAACGAATGAATTGCATGACTCAGTCATCAAACATGCATGCATTATTGTTTATTTTTTTAGCCATGGAGAGTTGCATTAATTGGACATTAATAGGTATAGATTAAGATTTGATGATAATGACATCGGATTTAGATTTGTCCATGGAGAAACGAGTTCATTTATTCAATGCATGATTAAAAGATGACCTACTCCCGCTTGATATAGAAGATACAAAATTGCTTAGATTAACTCCTAGTGCAATCGACCAATAGTTTTGAAAGTCAACCAGCTGATTTATGGCTATCAAGTTAGTTGATGTATGTACGACCTATACAATAATCAAAATATATCAGTGGATTCAACTTGCTCAATTAATTGAACCACTTGAATCATGTATACTGGATAATTCAATCTTGTGTTTGATACGGTGTTAAAGATATTGTTGTGATATGTACAAAGTAAGGTTTTTTTTTTCGGTTATTTGAAAGAAATTATAAGGACTCTATATTTTCTTTATATAGCTACAATGTTTGAGTACCATCGTTTCTCATGTACCATATCCTGCTGGATTTTTCCTAGAGAAAAAAAAAGTGAGAATTCTCCAGTTATAGTTAAGTTTTCCAAAGAAAAGAGAGCTTAGGATAATGTGATAATAATGTTATATTTGACTTTATTTGTTCATTTCCACCATTTGTTCATCCTAACGTTAGTTCCACACGGGCGCAACTAGTTTCATATAGTTAAAGTGGTTGCAGTTGAAAACTATATCCGGTAATATAAATCTCGATCAATCTTCTTATGTCACAAATCTCTGTATGATCAGGAAACAAAATATTAACGAAATGGTTCTGGTTAAGTTTTCCTTAAAGCTTCAAAGAATAGGAATTCCAGGTCCAAGTAGGTAGTTTAAGAATGAATTATGCTGACTACAGATTAAAATCAACCAACACAAGGATTACGCCTAAGACGTAGCTCACCACTTATATAGTCTTAACTATCTTACAACGGGTCAAACTCAAGGTTCTGACTGAGAGAGAGAGAGAGAGAGAGAGAGAGAGAGAGAGTAATACAGGAACTTTGCGCATTGTTATTCTTCTGTAAATGCTGGTTCACGACAATGATAGAAAGAAACACACAACACATCACCATTGTTGAGTCCCGTGAACAAAAGCTACAAGAAAGCACACGTAAAGCACACGAGCAACTTGTGTGCTCGAATATCATTGAGAATGTTTCAGCTTTGCTCCACAACGCTGATCAACCTGGCATCCCGCAGCCCAGCATTCCTTCGTATTTTGTCCACGACCGTCACTGTATCAATCGAGGCGGCAATCACCTCCAGCACACCACCACCCTCCCCAACAAACTGCATCGATCTTAACCCTGTTTTGATGACAAATACACAAACAAGGGTTTGAATTCTTTGTACGTGATAAGAGCGGATGATAAGGAGAGTAGGGTTTTCTTGAAAATACATATGCTGGAAGAGAGGGAAGGCATTTAGGGTTGATGCACGAAATCATTCCAACAAAATTTGTGCATCTAGAGAATCGGGAGATGAGGGTGATTGGGAGTCTTAATTAGAAAACTATATATAGCCATTATAGATGGATTGTGTTCTAGGAATTGTTACCATTTGCTGCGGTTGATGCAATTGTACGTGCTGTGGTCTTGCGTCTCTGGTCGTTCGTCTTGAGATCAATCTGTACCTTCACCTGGATATGATAGACAAACCGGTAAGAGATATACGCACGCGAAAGAAAAGGGAAAGTTTGAAAAGAAGACAGATGAGGAGACAACTATCGAATTAGGAAATTAAACCGAAAAAAAAAAAACATGGAAATTAACCAAACACAAGAAAATCAAGATGAGTGATAGCAGTATGTACAAACCGCCATGTTGCCTCTGAGACCAATCTGCTCTCTCTGGTCAAGCTGAGCCTCTCTCTCGCTAGACACAAAACGCTTAGTTTGATGGATGACGAAGAAGATGAAGCATGATCGGGGTTTTTATAGCCAATTAGAAGCTTCGCTCCAATTGTAAGGAAATTGAGTCCCAAGCTACACAAAACGCTTAGTTTGATGGATGACGAAGAAGATGAAGCATGATCGGGGTTTTTATAGCCAATTAGAAGCTTCGCTCCAATTGTAAGGAAATTGAGTCCCAAGCTACACAAAACGCTTAGTTTGATGGATGACGAAGAAGATGAAGCATGATCGGGGTTTTTATAGCCAATTAGAAGCTTCGCTCCAATTGTAAGGAAATTGAGTCCCAAGCTACACCGTGTTAGATTTTTAAGTTGTTCTTATCTCTTCTTTGAAACCCTACTTGGGATTTTCTCGAGAATGTGATTGATCTTCATGGAGCTTTCTATATAGACTAAAGAGATCGAATGGATCAGAGATTCTCCTATGCACGTACCTTCTTCTATGCCAGTACCCTCAATCAACAAGTAAAATTCCATTTTATATTTCATATCAATTGTCACGTCGTATCAATTTTTCACGTCACATTATTTTTTGTTTCTAATCCACCGTATCATGCTACTTTTGAGTTGCCAATGCCATGTAATTTTCAATTTGTTGTACTTTTCATTTTGAATTCATCAAGTAATATTACATTCAAGTTTTTGTGTCGGGTCAATTTCTTTATTTCGAATTTATAATGTGGTGTCATATTTCAATTTTCATGTTACGATGATTTAATGACATATTTAAATATTGACTTCATTATGTCATGAATAGAGGCAATCAATTCTAGAATATTTAAATGTTTTCCTTTGGAGCACTCTGTTATATCATTTGGAAAACCAGGAATGAAATTATATTCCGAGGCCGAAACCTCTACACTCCATCCTTGAAGATGCGACTGGCCAAGGCGGTAAAAGACAAGGCTTTGACCTTCAAAAGAGTGGAAGATAATCCAAGGAATAGGAGGATGCAGCGGGGTTGGGGAATTGACCCCCGTATTTTTTACGTGGATCTGGATTGAGCCTAGGTCTTTTAGCTCTCCCCTTCCAAATTCTGGCCATTCTCCTATTGTACCTTTAGCTCTCATTTGTGACCGAGGTACCTTGTCACTCCAATGACTTACTGTCTAGAGGAGTGCCTGTTGGTGCCTCGCCTTTGTCTGCTGTACATTGTTGGTCGATTTATATATACTTACCTTACCAAAAAAAAAAAAATTCTAGAATAAGTCAGCTCCCAGTCGAAAACTTGAAACCTATTTAGCAAGGATCAATTGTAAGTGTTCCAAATCGGGAACCAAACTAGGATCATTTTGAATTGGCTTGGAAGCAAACTTCGCGTGGAATCGGTACCTTTCTACTAGTAGCTACTCTAATCTTGTGGGCCGGTTTCAAAATAGAATCGGGAATCTGTTGGCAAATATTTTTAGTATTTTAGAAATATCAAATTCGTTTTTGGCATAAGTAGAACATCGGCCTCCCTCGGCAAAATGGTTAAAGCACTTGGCTTTTTTTAGCCATCCAGGATCGAATTTCCTTTGTTGTAACTTTTCCAAAATCTTTGAAAAATAAGCGGTTTAAAATTGGGTTCTACCCCCAAAACCCTGCTTAGGTAGATTGGTTCTTCCTTGGAATCGAACCAGCCTTGGTCACTTCCTTAGGAATCTTACACGTGAACCTATCCTACTCATCGAGAATCAGCCGATTTAGGCAAATTTTCAGGACTGATTTGGGACCAATGCTCACTCCTAGTCATTACCATGATGATATCTGACACAATATTTCGATTTGCATATCATTTGATATGAGATTTCATTTTGCATGTCATTTTTATAGAATTATTATTTCTAGTAGTCTTGGTAAGTCATTCCAAGGGCATATGAAAATTCAAACCGCGTCATACACACACGGTTTGTACATTGGAGTGATATTTCCATGGCTGTTCCCATCACTTGCCTACTTAATTTCTCAGCAAGTTTCACTTGAACTAGTTGACATCCACGCGGTTCTCTTTCTCCACCCGACACACATATATATACTTACTTTCACGCGATGTTTTTTTAATATTGAGAAGACTAATGCGGTGCCTCACAGCTTAAACAATTCCCCGCATCTATCTGAGTATTTATTAGCAAATTCTATTGCCAAAATCAATCGTAGTTGGTGGTGAATATCTTGGAAAGAACACCGCAACATAATGTACATGATGAGGCTTTGTGTGTGTTGAAGAGTTAATAGGTTATGCATCAACACGAACCCTTTGAACTCATGAACTTCTTCTTCATTTACATCAAGGCTACGTATCAGAAGATCTTCGTGGGAAACAGATCAGTCTTGGACAGGCAATATGTCGGTTCATCATTTTCCAGAAAAAAGATTGTGATCAAGCTTCAGATACTCTCTCTCTCTGTGTATAATTTTATTTTCTAATCTCTTGCAGTTAGTCCAACGTTTGCACGACAACCATCATACGAGAATTTCCCACTTTCGTACGCGGGTTGACTCAATATAATAAGGTTAATACAACAGCCATAGCTTTCTAGTCTCTCCTTCCCTATTTAGCTCGCATATTGACGTCGACATAGGAGTCAAAGTCTTCGACCATCCTGTTCGAGAACTGCTGGCCTTTGCTGATTGTTCGTGGAAAATTAATGGTAAATCCTTAGCATGAATTATAGCCAAGAAGGCGGACTAGAATTCTTGGCTAGATTTCCAATTACTAACAAACTCAATGAGCAAACACGTTTGGGAAGGTCTAGTGTCGCAACCTCCCTTTCGCATCCCGGAGGCTAATGACTCGGCTAATGCTCCTAGGCCCACTAATTTACAACTTTTGGTTCAAGTTTTTTACTTACAAAGTCAATTTCAAATAAATGAGTTGCCACTAATAGATTTGGGATTAGTCAATTAGAAACCTAAATAAAATATTTAGAGAAATATTTTACTCTTGCGCAACCAAAAAAATTAAGATTGGAGACTTGATTGCATTAGTTAATCATTAATGCCCTTCTAATACCTAATCTTGTTTAAACCATAATATTATTTTTTCGGGATTTTTCGAGGATTTTCCATACACTTGTGGAGAAAATAGATCAAAAAAAAAAAAAAAATTTGTCTTTTCCTCATTTTTTAGATTGGATTTTCTGATTTTTCAGGAAAATATAAAAATCATTTTTTCGGTTTTTTAAACTTTTGGAATAAAAATATTTTTTTGATTTTTGTATTAAAATAATAATATAATATTTAAAAATGACCCGGTTCGGGTCTTTGGGTCGGAACCGACCCGGGTCGGCGAGCCCGCCAAACTCGGCCCCTGTCCTGAGTAAGGTCGTATCGGGCTCTATTAAGAGCCCAATTCAAATCAATTCTTCCCAGGCCCAAGTCTCATTTAAAGAATAGCTAAGCCCACGACCTTGTAAGCCCATTCACGGCCATATCCGGCCGGCCCGAACAACCGAAACCCTACCCGGTTGGTGCCTCACCCGACCCGACTCGCGGCCTCCCCCTCTCCCTCCTCCGGCCCCTCGCGGCTGCTCTCGTCACGACGGAGACGGCCCCGGCGAAGGGGCCAGGCTTGAACAGGATCGGAACCGAGGTCGACGCTAGTGGAGAAAATAGATCAATTCGTCGAGCACGTGGCGTGCGACACAGAACAAGGTAGGGTTCCAGGCTTGAACAGGACTGGAACCGAGGTCGACGCTCTCCACACACGGCGGATAGCAAGTCAGCAGGGGGCCGGCGACTGCCGGAGTTCGCGGCCGCGTGCGCCGGACAGCCACGAACTCCGGCGACGGCCGGAGTTCACGGCCGCATGCCGACCGTCCTTTGGCTTGGCCGAGCCAGCATCACCTCGGCGGCATTCAAGGCACGTCCCATTCTTCGCCAGTCCATCCCTGCTTCTCCAGGATACAGCGTCCTTGCGCGCGTCGTTCGGGCCGGAAGCGGAAGGGAAAGGGAAGGAAGAAGAAGGAGGAGGGAGGGGGCCGGGCCGCGAGTTTGGCAATTGGGGCGAGATAGGCTTTAGGCCCGCGCTATGGGTAAAGAAAAGGGAATGGGGCTGGGGTGAAAGCCCAGCCCCTCGGTGGACCTCTTTTTTTTTTTTTAATAATAATAGTTATTATATCCGAAAAATAGTGTAAAATAAGGGAAAATAAAATAGAAAACAAAAATTAGTAAATGCAAATAATATTAATACTTAAGTGATGCAAAAATCATTTTTGTTGGGGTCAAATTAATCCCTAATTTTCTATGAAATTTAGTCAAAATTTAGGTGTCAATATCTTGGTCCTCTTTTGATAATCCAAAATAAGGTATTTGTTCCTTTCGTAAACAGAGAATCCACCAAATTTGTAGTTGGGTCAAAGCAATGTGAAGATATGCTAACAACTAAAGATAGAAAAGAGAGAGCGCACCAATGCTCGAACAAGGGGATTTCAATATCTTTACAATTGAATCAACCTCGCATATATACAACCTTTCTTTTATGAATATTTCCATTTATGTAATTTGAAAATTGCCCAAGAATGACTATAATGCTCTAGCTTTATGCCAGTTTAAAATTGCTGTCTTGGAAAAGAAAACAGATTTCGTCATCCCACATTGAAACAACTTGAGCTATAATCGTTGTCTGGCAACACGCAAATGTAGCATTAGAACATTCTAAGAGATACGTGGTGCTTACTGCGGATCCATTGATCCAGTTTTCAAATTATATAGAGCATCTTGCTACTCAGAATCGCCTTAGGATGCATAATCTTACTCAATATGCATAGACGAGACGATCTGCATAGTGCTAAACAAAAGGTTCGACACATCTTTAGAGCTAGGTTATTGGGCTCCATATCCTAGTTCAAGATACAACAAAGTAATATCATATAACAATTCTAGTATTTCTCTAAGATCTCTTAAAAAGAAACAATTGAAAACTATCACTATATATCTTTAGAAAGAAAATGAAATTGGAAGAAGATCATTCTTGAATAGACATGTTCGGTAATTAAAAGCAAAAAACAAGAAGTTATATTCAAATAGATACATTCTTCCAAATATTAAGAAATTATGTTTGACCATATACAAATTTTAAGATAATCGCTAGCTATAGTAATAAAATTCGGAATTAAATAAATAGATAACTTCTTTGTGAGCAATCGCACTATTTTAATATGATACTATCGTTAATTTTTTATAATATAAATTCAAATTGTAATAAATAAAAAATAATTATCGTTGATTAGTGTCAAATCTCATCCATGTGTGTATTCACATCCTTTTGACGTGGGATAAGGCACATCTTAATTTGTTTTACAAACAAACTACCAACATTGACTTCACTAGGAAGGTCTTGAAGACCTTAGGTTCCTCCATGGATGTGCAGCCCTAGGGTTTTAAGGTTACCTCTTGCCAGTTCTCTCTCGATGCCAAGAAACATGATGCAGAAAGTAACAATTTTGTGCAGGAAAAAAAATTTATAAAGAAAACTTCCAGATGTAGTGAGAAGAGAGCACTGCTCTCAAAGCAGTGACTGAACAGTGACAGTAAGGGGGCAAAGACGTAGTGAGTGAAGGGAAGGAAGGAAAAAGAGGGAAGAGGAAACTCGAAACGCGAACCGAATCAAATGAGACCTGAAATTTTAGGTTTGGTTCTGCTCGGATTTTTGACACCTTTGTCAATGATAATAGTCATGAGCAGTTAACATAGAGGCAAGCAATGATTGTGAGCTACTAAGAACTTAGTGAGCTAGTCCTCCTGAAATGTTGTTGTTTGCGGCATTGCTCCAACGAAAAGAGAAATGCCAATAACATGGACACGATGATTTGCACAATGTATACGAGGATCAATTGAGTTGGAATTTGTTATGTCAAGGAAAACCGAACAGAATTAATCCATGCCATGCCAGAATAATCCTCCCTATGATTCACGTCAGATTGCATAGCAATAAAGTGCTGTGATATTCAAGGTCCGGAACTTATTAGGCGCACAGATATTTCACAGCACTGTCGAGTTAGTATATCAATCAATAGAAGATTTTATATGGTTCGTTAATCATTGGGGTTAAACTGATAAATTTAAAAAAAAAAAAAAATTATTGCCTAAGTCTATCATAGTCAGCAACTATCTTGAAAAGAACCGAAATGTAATGTAAGTCGGGGAGGCCAAGTTGATCAGCATTCGGGACCAAATGATCCTATCGTTTTCAAGGTTTATAGAAAATGCTATTCAACCACATTGCTCTTTTGGTTTTTTGATTCATTAAAAGTTTTTTGCAGTTTCCTTATTCATCTTAATTGAAGACGAAAATGCCCTTCAGTTAAAGAGTTTTGAGTAAATATGTCTCAAGTGGCATAATTTAGGGTTTTTGGTAGCACAAAAAAAATTCATGGTAAAATTGTCCTTAGTGGCATAGCTTGAAATTTTTGGTAGTATTTTCTCTTAAAACTATTGAGTTACTAGCAATTACAGCTTAACAAAAACTCATCTAAGGGACTTGGACTATTAGCCTCGGAAAAGTAAGCAAAACCCATGACAAGGAAATACTCGCATCCAGACAAGGACATAATTCAAATTATTATCTTATTTTCTTTTTTCCCTTTTTAGAGGGAGAGAGCTAATCGAATTTCATTAAGAGGCGATTGAAATTTTTATGGACGAACCTCTAAGAAGATAACTGATAAAGTTGTTGATTATACCCTTTCATGTCAAAGTTCTCGACTCTTTTCATACATTTATGGTACCATTTTCAATTATCGGCATCTAGCCCCTCAAAATTCACGTTAAGGAACAATCTTAATTTGGCCACGCAACCATGAAGGACCAAATATTATGAATTCATTAGAAAACATGAGAAATATAGGTGAACATGCATGAGGGGAGTTTTGAGGATGCATTGCATCTAATTAAGGCAAGCTACAGCACCCATCAATACAGCAGGCCTTTCCACATACGAGAAGTGGGGTCCTTCTGAACCAGCAACACCTGCAACCTACAAATATACACACCCAAATGACTACTTAAAAATGGACAATAAAAAATGACCACTTAAATAAATTCTTAAAAAAAAAAAAATTTAAAAAAAAAAAAAAAAAAGGTTTACAATGGGTATAAAAAGGACAATATATGGTGCACATATTTTCTTAATTGAAGTTTGGACAAACCCCTCGGTCCAAAAGTTTAAATTTCACGGAAATGCCTATTGAGCATACATTCTTTGGAGACGGAAAAGCCACATAAGCAATGATTTCAAGAGTTAACACTCCATGCATGAATCCAATTGGATCTTCTCTTGAAATGAATCATAATTCACTTGTATTGCTAAAGGTATAGTACAAATATTTATACAACATATTACTTAAGAGAAAAAAAAGATCTAACCAATATCTCTACCTAATTATAAGAGATACACCAAATATTCTGCTAACTAAAAAATAAAAATAGCAAATCCTAATCGATAAGAACAGATATACTAAATATGAGAAAAGCAAAATGTAAATCTTTAGCAAATCTTCCATAATCTTTCTCAATAGCTTAACTATTTTCATTTTTCCCACAGAGAAAAATGAAGATGGAAAAAGAGGACGATTCATGTGAAATTCTCTACAAAACATATCAAGACAAGTAAAAACAATTTGTGGGTTGAAAGCGAAATAAGACTACAAGCTAGCTGCTTATATAAAAAAGTTATATGCATCAATTATCAAGTAAATACATAATTACCAGCTTGAGGAAAAACAGTCTGCCCCACTCTCTGAAATGTAGCAGCAGCTGAAGATGGAGCTGCCCAAAGGAGAGAGGCTATCACTATCAACACAAGCCATGAACATCCAATTACCAAGCTCTTCTTCTTCATCTCTCTCTCTCTCTCTCTCTGCGCTTCTACACTTGGATCTGAACTGTCGATGCCCCAAGTCTCCAAACTCTACCTTATTTATAGGGGAAGAGCTAGAACTATTCTCTTTTAGCATAGGATTCCATTTGCTCATCGTTTATGCCTCTTTCTGGCAAGTGGACTAGACATTCATTCTCTCTTTCAGTACGAATTTGGACTCTAGCTTCACTTCAAATAGTTAAAGACAGCCCCTCAACTCCATGGAGTTGCCATTGTTGACATATGCCGACAGAGTGTAGATTTGATCTTATCTGTGGAGAGACATAAAGTACAACCTCATCTTTCTATTCCATATGGATGAACTAAATGGAGCCGATAAAAAACATGCCCGCGTTATAAAATATAAGGGCCAACTATGATCCCACCACTTATAATGATATTGTCCGCTTTAGAGTGTTACACTCATGGCTCACTCCTCCTCATAGTTTTGCTCTTCTGGATTTCATCCAGAAAAGATCTCAATGTGAGTTAAAACTAGTGCCACATTTTATAAAGCACATTACCTTATTGTCCCCAGATGATGTAGGATTCAATTCATTCCTACCCTCTTTACCATTCTCAAGATGGAGCTACACTTCCATCCCTCGCAAGACCGGGTTGTTACACATAGGAGTGTGTAACGGAACCGGACCGAACTAGTCTATTTTGGGCAGTTCCCATAGCCAGTGGTCCGATTCCCGATTCCAAGGTGGGAACCGGATTGATTGGACCAAACCAGACTAGTAGTTTTTAATATATATATCTTTTAAAATTTCTTAAGAATTACATGTAGATTAAAAGGACAAATCGAAAAAGCAGTATATGAATGAAGTGGGTTGTCTTTGAAAATGCACTATAACATGAACAATTTTTTTCCCAAAAAAGAAAAGTTACCGGTTCCACCGGATCGGTTGGTCGATCCGGTTACCAGTTCTAGGACCGGCCGGTCCAGTCCATGGTCCTAGAATTTGGGAACCGGTCCTCCCATTCCGATTTCCGATTCCACCTTGGAATTGGACCGGACTGGAAACCAATCACTCCTAGTTACATACAAGACAAATCCACCCATAGAATTCCATTTTAATGAAAGAATGAAAAATTAATTTGTCTTCACTTGAAAAATTATAGTTAAACAAATATCATTTGGAAACGCATCCGAGATAAAGACAAATTTTCCATTTTCAATTCTAAAGGACAATTTTAAATTTTCAAATCTTACTTATTTATAAACTTTTTTATGTGTGTATATGACTTAAACTTTTTCTCTAATTCTATAATTTATTCTTATTGTACAATACTTATCATCTTATTAAATGTATGTATTTCGAATATTCTATTCAATTTAACATATTTTATCAGAAATTTTTACAAATTAGTTATGTGCTTAGCCCGATTGTCACTTGTCCTGTTGTATGAGGAAAGAGTATCTTTTTAATAGGAGGGTCCGATTCGGTTCCCGATTTTAGGGAGACCGGTTCTGGTTCCCGGTTCCTCATTTTCCGGAACCGGCGGTTCCGGTTCCGGTTCCCGGTTCCTCATAGAACCGGAACCGGTCTTCTTCAGCCACCTCCCTCCTTAGTCCTTCCCAAAAAATCCCCAATTCTAACCCTAATTTTTCCCCCCATTTCTAATTTCCAAGTCTCTCTTCCCTCTCTCCCCAGTCCCCATGCCTGACTTCTTCCTACTGCTTTGAGCCCTCGACCGTCGCCCGCTGCTCGTGGCCGCTCGTCGCCCGCCGCTCGCCCGCGGCTCTGCTCGCCGCTCGCCCGCGGCTCTGCTCGCCGCTCGCCCACGGCTCTACTCGCTCGCAGCTCTACTCGTCTGCTCGCCGCTCGCCCGCGGCTCTGCTCGACTCCGACGAGGTTACAGTCCGAGTCGTGGCAAGTAAGGTTGCGAGAAGCAGCACGGCGAGGCGCAACTCCATACCAATCGCTATGCTCTTTTGGCCCTGCAAAAGTGGGAAGACATCTTGATAAGGCATGCTTCAAACCCGGTTTGAAGATAAAGTGTCCCAGGGATTGCTCCGATCCCTCTTGCACAGGCTGCAAAAAGAAAAGACACTTTAGAAAGTTTTCCTTCAAGAAGACACGCAAAGGAAAAAGTAAAGGTAAATGGAAATTCTTGCGAAAAAGCCATCATCGCTCCTCCAAAAAACGAAGCAAAGACAGATGCTATGTTTGCAACAAAAAAGGACATTTTGCAAAAAATTGTCCAAAGGCCAAGAGTCGTGGGAGCCATTTAGTTGATAAAATTGCTCAGAGCACTGGCATCCAACTTGATGATTCTGACATTGAGTCTGTCTTCTCCTTAGACGACCAACCATCAGAAAATACCCTCTGTGCTATTCAAACATATAGCTCAGACTCGGCCTCGGATTCTGAAAATGATGTCTTCACCTTCTTCCCCGATGTTCCGCACCACATTCACACCATCGAACCAATACACCACCCATATATCCCCATCCATATCCTTTTGTCCAAATATCATAAACCAATCCCTTTGGTGGCACTCATTGATACTGGAGCAAGTTCTTCCATCCTAGACACTAAGATTCTCCCAGAAGAATTATGGAAGCCCTACACCAGGTATTTCAATTCAGCTTCTGGTGACACATTTGCTACCAAGTATCGAAGTAAGCCAATTACCATTCAATTCTTCCCACAAAGTGTTCTATCACCACCGAGTCCTTGGTTCCGATCCCCGCAGACAAAGATATTATCATTGGCTGGGACATCCTCACCCAGCTCCCTAAGCTCAGAATACTTTCCCGTGGCTTACGCTTCAAAAATCAGTTCAGGGAATTTGTAGAAACCAAACGGTTCTATACACTTGAGCCCGCCTTGTTTGACCCAATCATCCAGAGTTTAATTTCCTCTTGTGCTGAGTCACATTCTGAGTTTTCCTGCACCGCACCCAACCCTTGTGGAAAAACTCCGGTTTTATGTCAAACTCCCATTCAAGAAGAATGAAGACATTAATCCAACGAGAGCAAGTCATTTCGGGAATGAGCCCACAACACCTTACACTTGCGCAAAGAAGAATGTGCGTAATCTGTTGGCACAAGGTCTTATTGAACCATCTGACTCTCAATGGGCATGTGAAGCATTTTATGTCAACAAGCGAGCTGAACAAAATCGTGGAAAAATGAGGTTAGTAATTAATTACCAACCTCTGAATGAATTCCTCCAGGATGATAAATTCCCATTACCCCATCGAAATTCCCTCTTTCTTAGCCTTGCTCAGGCAAAGATTTACTCAAAATTTGATCTTAAGGCAGGATTTTGGCAGTTGGGAATTGACCCACCGCATGCACTCCAAGACAGTGGTTCTCGTATCCCAAACCAAAGACTTTCAATGGACGGTTGTTCCTTTTGGCCTTAAGACGCACCTTCCCTTTTCCAAAAGGCTATGTGCAAAATTTTGAACCAATTCTTTCAAATTCCCAAATCTATATTGATGACATCCTTTTGTTCAGCCCCCGATGAACAATCTCATTGCCAACTCTTGACACAATTTGCTGATATTGTAAAAAGGCATGGCATTATGCTTTCCAGAAAAAAAATGATCCTTGCCCAAACGAAATTGAATTCCTTGGCATGCACTTAAAAGAAGGAACTTATTGCCCCGAACCCCATATTGCGAGAGGAACTCCAAAAATTTCCCGAAAAGGATCTCAATGCCGACAAGTCCAAAGAATTCCTTGGCATTGTAAACTACTTGCGAGATTTTATTCCTCATATTTCCACATATCTCGACCTCTCCAAAAGATGCTCAAAAAGAATCCTCCCTCATGGGGACCCAAGCAAACTCAAGCTGTTTCTCAGCTCAAACAACTTTTACAAAGCATCTTCCTCCTTTAAAATCCCATCTACCGGCAAAAGAATCCTCCGCATCGATGCGGCGACAAATATTGGGCAGCTATTCTTTTAGAAGAAATTGATGGGAATAGGCATATTCGTGCCTACAAAAGTGGTCGATTCTCCCAAGCAGAAATTCACTACCATTCCACTTTCAAGGAAATACTTGCAGTCAAATATGGCATCAAGAAGTTTGAGTTTCATCTCATTGGACACCATTTTCTTGTTGAAATGGATATGTCTTCATTTCCCGCATGCTCAAATTCAAACAAAAGCAAGTCCCTCATCCACAATTGCTTCGATGGGCTGAATGGTTTTCAAAATACTCTTTCGAAGTCAAACATATCCGTGGACAAAGAATGTCCTCGCCGACTTCTTATCCGACCAAAAGAACACCCAAGCAATTCACATGTATGTCAAGAAGGAACCTCTCTCGAAACATACCGCACCACCGACATGCAAAGTGTGGATGGCCAAGTCTGAAATACCCTCCTGAGATCACATTGGCCATCCAACATAATATCTTGAAAGAAAGACTTCCAGAATTAATGTGGGAGTATCAGTTCCGAATTTTTCGTGAATATGGCGGCCTGATGCTCAGACCAGATGGTCTCCATCCACAATACCCATTCATCCATCCCCTCCGATGGTCTCCAAATGAGGCATTCCCCGAAGATATGAAATGGTTACTTTGGTACATGTTCAACCTGTACACAATAGCCATTGAATTTCCTACTGAACAAATTTTGCGAGGTTTTCATCAAAGATGCAAAGGACGTGACCATAACCAGAAATATCTCCTAGATGTTTTTGCATGGTTCAAACCTCTCCAATACTTGGAAGGAACTCTTCAAAATCCAGAACCGTCAAGGAAGGCTCGAACGTAACGTCATACTATTGTCCTATTCCACCGCCCATGGACATATTGCCATCCCATCGGATGGATCTCGACACACCTTCGTTGCAGAACGTCAAGTTACAAGCCTCAAGTTTTTCAAGAATCTGCACAAATTCATCAGACACTACCCTACTCCATCACCACCAGCAGATCCTCATCAAGAGAACTCCAGAGAATCCTATGCCAGGAAAATCGCACCATCCCACCAGAAGCATGGCCATCTGCCCAGGTCCCTGTTTCTTGGGACCACCTCGACGCTTGGGATCCGATGAAAGAGAAGATCCTAGAAGCCCTCCAGATCTTTCAGCAAAACAATCCAGACTCCTCCACCCCCTATGATCCGTGGGGGACCACTTTCCCAAGATCCATGGGGAGACACCCCAAATTACGCCCCTTTTTCCGGCACTTTCGGTGCTAGCTCCTCTCGTCCGCGGCACTGCCGGCGTAAGAAATCGAGAATCTCATTCGCGCCTTTAAAAAAGAAAAGATGGAAGCTCAGTCCATCCAGATGATATAGATGAGGACGCGCTGCTCAGAGAACAGCTAGCTCATCATAGCTCTGATGATTCAGACTATGACTACAATGCTAGAGACGGAAGAGACAAATAAAAACGTCCCCGAAAACACCGTTCACCGGCATCAGAAGACACCTTTGTTCACTGTTCATCCAGCCTATTTTACTGTAGCACCTACCGAAAATCCACTGTTCATAGTTGGTCACGGGTTTTCCTCCTATGTTTTTAGCCTATTAATGGCTAGTGTGCTTTCATAATTGTGTTTGAACATGGCTAGTCAGCCATCCCTTGTCGTTTGTATCCTCCTTTGCCTATATAAGAGCAAGGAGTCCCCATTGTAAGATCCATCGAGTGAAATAAGAAGTGTGTTGTGTACTCTCCTTCCAACATGATCTTCTAAACACTCACATTCTCTTCTAGTCCAGAACGATGGTTCTGAACAAACACTATGATTGAGAGAAATCCCGGAGTATGCTCGCACTTGCCCCTAGGGGATCCCGTGCATCGAATTTCCGATATTTCGGAGATTACTATGATCTAAACCCATGACTTGAGAAGCAACTTGGTGGCTAACAGGCAGTCCCTTTAAGGCTTGGAGAGCCGTGTGTGGGATAGCATATCTGCCACAAGTTTGCAACTCAGTTTATGGATTTAGTTTCATAGGACTCTTTATGGTATCAGAGCCATGGATTGCTTTGAATCATTTTAGTTTGGTCTTAACTACGTTCTGTTTCTAGAAGAGAAAACTCTTATCCTATGGAAACTACAGACTCTCCCTCCGTCTCTTTTCCTATTTCTCATACTTCTACTCTTTCTCTTCAGCCTCCACCCGAGCTTCGAAAATCCTCATGTTCCAAGATAGACTATCTTTATGAGGTATCATACCTCACTAAGGATAGTAAGATCTCAGAGACTCAGCTTCCCATGATGAACCCATATACTGCTTTTGCAAAACCACCATCATTTTCACCTCTCAGATCCATTAGACACCTCATCAGGCATACCCCTCGCACTGTTAAAGAGTATGTCCAGTCCTCCAGCTTTGATCAGCATCCCATTCAGGCAACTGAACAAGAACAGTTTGTTACTCTCCAGATACCACCAGAGTTTCCTGCTCAATGGATTCAACAAGGCTACACTCATCTTCATTTTGGAGCCATCCGCCTTGCCTTAACCTTTCATGGTCGGAAAGGCCTCCCTGGCCACCGCTCGAATAGCCTTACTAGACACCAGATTCTTGGAATATCAGCAAGCTTGTGTTGGCACCATCCAGACTACCATGAATGCGGGAACTGTCTTTGTCACGCTTTTCCCAAACTTCAACATTGCTCTTGCAGATCCCAACCTGCTTACTGCTCTTAAGGTTCAGCTACAAATCACTGGAGCTCCTCAAACTCCTGGATCCATTGCTGCTACCTTACATTATCGATGATCTACCGTGTCCAAAACCATGCCATCGATCTCAATATTCCAAACTCTGAGGACGCTCTTGTTATATCTGTTGATCATGACCAGACATCTTGTATCCATGTTCCTCGACAGATCCCACGAAGCGAGCTAGTAAAGCTCCTCCCTGATAGTTGGATAACCAACTATGAAAAACTCCATCAAAGTTGTAAGCCGATCCAGTCAAGTGAACCACAGTTCACCAGAAAAAAAGATGGTACTGTTGCCATCAAGTTTAACAAAACCAAAGAGGAACCTTCCTCCATTTTCCCCACCATCCTCCACTTTACACCCTGCCCTGCTGACCCTGTTTCAAGCGAACCAGATGACAAACGATTTGTCCACTCTTTTGATGCACAGGGACAACCGATTCATCTATTCAAAGACCCGCCGGGCATTGCTTTTGGGATCCAGAGTGTGCTTGTCCGTCCTGTACACAATTTGAAGACGAAGATGACAGACCCTCTTCCTCAAAGAAGAAAAAGAAAAAAGATACTCTTTATCAAAGGTATCTTGATGGAGATCCAACTGTTAGACCTCTAGGAGAAGACGGAGGTAAATACCAGTTCATTGTCTCCTATGGACCACCTGAAACTCCTAAGGTAACCTCACCTCCACCTCCCTGTAAACCAATCACTCCACCTCCTCAACCTCCAACCAAACCCATGATCACTTCCCTTTTCTACAAGCCCATTCAAAAATGGGTAAAGAAGAATCCTTCATGTCCTCTAAACTTACCAAGACCAAGCACCCGCATATCCCACTCGTTCCACCCCCGTTTTACCCAAAGATATGCATGTTCCATCCCGATGACTTCCCTCCACTCGAGGCTACCGAATCATCGGAAAAAAGACACTCAGCCCCGAAAATTTCCTCCGCTAGAAAAGTTCTCGACCCTCACCAAAGATTTCAGCACTCCCCCAAAATCCCAAACCCCACGGGCCTTGATGCCCAAGGACAACGGAAACAGCCCTCCGCCGCCTGAAACTGTCTTGAATTGGCAAACCGAAAATGCTTTGGCCCAAAATGAGCTTCGGGCGTGTTGCTACACGTCTTGAACGGGTAGACAAGACTACCGACTTATCTTGCCGTATCTTTGAAAGACTTCCAGAAAAGGCTTCATTTGCTAGAAACCAAGCAAGCACCTCCTAGCCATTATTTGGAAGATCAAAAGCCAGAAATTAAGAAACTCAAAAGGCAAATCCAAATTCTCAAAGGACAACAGTCCTTCACTTCGATTGACCCACCTTTTTTCCCCTCTCCTTCTTTACCACCCAAACCAGAATCATCTCTAGGATCATCATCCTCCTTTTGCCGTTCCGTTCTCGGCTCCGCTCCTCCACCCTGAACAATTTTTTGATTCTCGAGAAAAGCTCCGCAAGCTTAAACAAAAGCAAAAAAGAGTCTTTCACTCCTGAGTAATCACCATCTCCTCCCGGAACACCCGAACACCCACCCGGTGATCATCCTCCCAAAGAACCCACCCGCTACCCCGACCATTTCTAACCCTATTGAGACTTTTCTTCGATGCAGATTCCTTCAATTGCTGTCATCAACCATCCACAGCCTACACAAAGTTGAAACTTGCCTCCGAATCCAATTTCGATGTCTTTACCGAATCGGCCTCTTCGGAAGATGATCTCGTTTATGGCAAATAGTGTCAAAGACGAAGATATATTTTCGAACCAGAAATACATCACCCGAGCAACCCGATGCAACCTGGACTTTCACCGCATCGTCCTCCAAAGTTTACTTTACTTTGGACGACATCCCATATCATAAGTGGCCCGATCGACTCCAAGAATTTCATGCTTGGCTCACAACCAGCATATTTCGAACCCAAAGACCTATGATATTATCCGGAATTTACCAGTCGCTTCACCTGGAGCACTTAAAGATTGGTGGCATACCGCTCCGAACAAGACCGATGTACTTCTTGACTCAGCCATTGGATAATGCTATCCAGATTATCCACATGTATTTCATTGGCAAACCTGAAGACTCCAAAGAACTCAAAAGAAAGGAGTTCTTCGATCGAAAATGTTGCTCATTAAGGCGCAAAGATCTTGACCGACACTTCCAAGCCATGATTAAGTTATTTTATTTACTCGGTGCAGATTGGAATCTCAAGCCGATTTTCTTGGCATCCATTCCAAGAGAATTAAGTCAAGCGCAGAAAAACCCTCCAACGGCGACAAAAAGTCTTACGTAAGCCACCCTTGGTGAAATTCAACAGGCAGTCCCTTTAAGGCTTGGAGAGCCGTGTGTGGGATAGCATATCTGCCACAAGTTTGCAACTCAGTTTATGGATTTAGTTTCATAGGACTCGAGAGATATTTCATCGGAGCCTTGAGGACTTATCTGCTGCATTGTTCAGTGCCCCGCTGCCTGATGCTCCTGCTTGGATCACCATCCACCCGATTGGGGACCAGACCGGACCAGACCTCATTTTCTGGGACACCACGTCGCGGGCCACATATATTTAAATCTGTACTTATAGTGGTCTTGCATCTGTCAGTTTCCTTTACTAAAATTATGAATGAAGTTGTCAGTTATGATGTTTTTGAATTTTCCTCTAGGTAGCAGAGTTCAATGTACAAGCGGCTCGGAAGGAATGGTGTACATTGATGAAGTTGACAAGATAACTAAAAGGGTTTCGGGATCTTTCATGACTATTCCTTTTAATTCTACTTTGCAAGCCATCTGTCTTTACTTGTATTGTTTGATTGCAGGCTGAAAGTTTAAATATCAGCAGAGATGTTTCTGGTGAGGGGGTTCAACAGGCTTTGCTTAAGATCTTTGGAAGGAACAAAGAAGTCACATGATGCTTTCTTGTAAAATATAGTGACTTGTATCCTGTAGTATGTTGCCAAGGAACATTCTCTTCCCCTTCATGCTTTTTTTAATCCCATAAACAATGTCTGCAAATTGCATGCCCTTTTGAAATAATTGCACATTATTTGTATGAGTGGATATGAGGTGAAAGTAATCTCGATAAGGATTGCTAATTGTTGATACCCTAAATATCGTTTGGGCTTTTGAGTATAAATCCAACTTATTGATTGCAATAAAACACTATGCCAAAGCTGGATGTAAAAGTTTTTCCTCTTATCTTCTGGCTGGTGCTTTTGATTTATTAAAGCATACTTTGGTTTACATTCGCATTATTTTGCGACAAAAACCAAAAATTTAAAGAATCTTTACAATTGTAACCCCAAAAATATAGTAGTAGTTGAAAGAATCTATTACCAGCACCCCTTCCCTGGAAATCCATTCTATTCATGTGGACTGGAGGGATTCAAGAACCACATATTTGCTACTAAAGCAAAGATATATACCTCCTCATCCTTTTCTTACTTCTCCCTTAGTCCTTATAAAAACTATGTTGGAAGGGATAATCACGGTTCCCGATTCTAGAGAGGGAGGTTTCGGTTCCTGGTTCCTCTTTTTTCGGAACCGGAACCGGTTCCACTTAAATGAAAAAAAAAAAAAAAAAAAGAACCTGTTGGACCCTGGAACCGGAACCGGAACCTGTGAGAGGGTAGGTTCTAGGTTCCAGATTTCAACGGGTAGGTTCCAGGTTCCAAAAAATGAGGAACCTGTACCCGAGGGTAGGTTCCAGGTTCCAAGCGGAACCTGTAAGGAACCTGGAACCGCTCACCCCTAGCTCTATATACAGATTTTACTTGGTTTAAACATTTTTCATAATCAATGATCAGTAAAAGGTTGGTTGGGGCTATGTGCAATTTCGTGTATATGAACCCATCGCAAGGCAAGCCATACGCTTGATGTACTATTTCCATGTAGAAAAATGCCAGATATACCCAAGTAATTGCTTTTGATGGCTCCTTCAGAAATCCCTAATCCTAGGAAAATCTCTAATTCTTGCGCATATTTTGGCAAGAAATCTCTCATCAGTGCAAAAGAAATAATTATTCTCTAATATATATACAAGAAATAATAGGATTATGCATATCATAATATTGAATGTTTTTATGTATATAACCATTTATGTATAAATTCCATTGACAATTATTACGAGGCTATGAAAATTTTTAAAATGTAGCGATTTTTGTTATGACGTCATATGTCATATTTTTGAGTCATATATGACAAAATTAAAAAAATATATCCATTTTCACAGGAAAATAAATAAAGTTGTATAACACCCTTTACGAAAAAAATAGTATAATAAAGGTACCCATCATTAGAAATAAGTACGACGAAATGTGTGATTCTTGGCTTGATAACTGTGATGATGATGGAAAAGCTGATGTGGATACCATTATGACAAAACAATTTAAAGCTTTGAAAAGCTAAAAATTAGTTAAAGATTACTAGTTTTATAAAATTTTAGACTCACCTTAACCTTTCAAAGCTACAAAGCACGTGACAAGCTTCCTAAATAAGGACAGAACTAAACCTGTTGTTGTAGCAGAAAAGGATGCTAAACCAATGTAAAAGAAATTACTTTATTTGAGGCATTGGAAATCACGTTTCAACGTTAATTTGCCAATTACCATGTCCGAAACTTACTTACTTCGAATAGTTTTGAGCTTACATCTAAGCATGGAAAAGTACCGTAAGTATTGCGGAGTTACTTAATGCTACTGGCAAAATCACGAGTTAAAGACAAAAAGAAAAACAAATTCAAGAATACTATAGTTGTTAATTGCGCCCAAGCCCCCCCATCTTCTTCAAAACTTAAAAGTGGCCTTCTTTAATTTGTTGGATTGCGCAGGAAGGCGAGCCCCTGCCTACTTCTTACCTGCCCCTCCCTTCATGCTTATCCAGCTAGACCCAGCTATGCGTTCAATTTTCTAAATGAAAGTCAATAAATGAAAACCCAAACCGATCGTACAAACTTAGTTTTTTTTTTTTTATACCCAGATCTGTCGGGCCCGACGAGCTTACGCTCGCCAACCTAAGGCCCATACAGTGCGCGTTGCACCTCGGACCAAGCGTCAATACCTAGGGGGAGGCTAGCACAGAAACCCAACACCCATAACCCCCTCTTAAGTCATGTTTGCAACACGGGAGATTCAAACCCTCGACCTCGGTGATGAGGGAGAGAACGAACGCCAATGCAGCTGCCCATGGTTGGGTGTACAAACTTAGTATTTAAACTCTATATTACTGAGAATTTCTGAATAAATAAATAATCCAAAATACCTAGTTTCTCATATACTAAGTTTTCGTCATGAAAATGTTTTTAAAGACTACGTTGGGTCGAGCATTAGGAGAAAAGAAGAGGGGACAACCTATGAAAGCAGGTTAATTATAAGGCAAGTCACACCAACCGAACGAACGAGTCGCATGACTCAATCATCGAACATGCATTATTGTTAAATTTATAGTCGTAAAGCGCTCCATTAATCGGACTTAAAATGGTACAGATTAAGATTTGATGATAGTGACTTACGAGATTTAGATTTGTCTATGGAGAAACGAGTTCATTTATTCAATGCATAATTAAAAGATGACCTACTCCTGCTTGATCTAGAAGATACAAAATTGCCTAGATTAACTCCTAGTGCAATCAACCAGGAGTTTTGAAAGTCAACCAGCTGAGTTATGGCTATCAAGTTGGTTAATGTATGTACGACCTGTACAATAATCGAATTATATCAATAGATTCAATTTGCTCAATTAATTGAATTACTTGAATCATGTATTCTGGATAATTTGATCTCGTGTTTGATATGGTGATAAAGATATTGTTGCAATATGTACAAAGTAAGGTAACTAGGGAGGCTAATCACTATTATGCCAACTAAGTTGTTGGAATATAATTTTAATAAACCACGTATTCATCTAACAGTTTAAGTTTAAGAACAATTCGCAGCAGTCCCAGAAAAACTCACATGGTATCAGAGTTAGAAATCTTGAATTCAAATCTTTCCAAGTCCCATTTGCCTCATCAATTAAATTTCCACGTTTAGTACTAGGCAAAAGATCAGACTAAGCGTGAGGGAAAGTGTTAAAATATTTAAATAATAAACCACGCATTCATCTAACAACTTAAACTTTTAGAAAAGTTTGCAACAATCTTATAAAATCTCACATAAGTAAAAGAAAGACTGCCAAATCAGATTTTTTTTTATATTTAGTTTTTTATCTTCAAAATCGTTAATTTATCCCAACCCAATCACCCATAAATAAGTGGATCTCTTGAATGCCATAGCACAACTCTAAATCCTCTAATGGAATAAAGAGTTCAATTGTTTGAGGAGTTTATGACTCCTAAAAGTAAGTAGACCTTTTTTTGTGTTTCGGTTATTTGAAAGAAATTATAAGGACTCTATGTTTTCTTTCTTCAAGCTACAATGTTTGAGTGCCGTCGTTTCTCATGTACCATATCCTGCTGGATTTTTCCTAGAGAAATAAAATTGAGGATTCTCCAGTTATAGTTAAGTTTTTCAAAGATAAGAGAGCTTAGGATACTGCAATAATAATGTTATATTTAACTTAATTTGTTCATCCTATCAATTTTTTTGGTAAGGTTTTGTTCATCCTATCGTTAGTGTCCGCACGGGCACAACTAGTTTCATATAAATAAAGTGGTTGCAGTAGAAAATTATATCCAGTAATATAAATCTCGATCCATCTTCTTATGTCACAAATCTGTGTAAGATTAGGAAAGAAAATATTAACGAAATGATTCTGGTTAAGTTTTCCTTAAAGCTTCAAAGAATAGGAATTGCAAGTCAAAGTAGGTCAAAGTAGGTCGTTTGAGAACGAATTGTGCCGAATACGGATTAAAATCAACCAACACAAGGATTACACCTAACACGTAGCTCACCACTTATATAGTCTAAACTATCTTACAACGGGTCGAACTCAAGGTTCTGACCCGGAAAGGGAGGGAGGGAGGGAGGGAGAGAGAGAATTATACAGAAACTTTGCACATTGTTATTCTTCTGTAAATGCCGGTTCATGATAATGACAAGAGGCAACACACAACATGTCACCGTTATTGACTCCCGTTAACAAAAGCTCCAAGAAAGCACACGTAAACCACACGAGCAACATGCGTCCTCGAATATCGTTGAGAATGTTTCAGCTTTGCTCCACAACGCTGATCAACCTGGCATCCCGCAGCCCAGCATTCCTTCGTATTTTGTCGACGACCGTCACTGTATCAATCGAGGTGGCAATCACCTCCAGCACACCTCCACCCTCCCCAACAAACTGAACCGATCTTAACCTTGTTTTGATGACAAATACACATATACAAGGGTATGAATTCTTTGTCCTTGATAAGAACGGATGATAAGGAGAGTAGGATTTTCTCTAAAATACATATGCTGGAAGAGAGGGAGGGTATTGGTGGTTGATGCACAAAATCATTCCAACAAAATTTGTGCATCTAGAGAATCGGGAGATGAGGTTGATTGGGAGTATTAATTAGCAAACTATATATAGCCGTTATATATGGATTGTGTTCTAGGAATTGTTACCATTTGCTGGGGTTGATGCTGATGTAACTAGTATATGCACCTAGAGGGGGGGTGAATAGGTGTTGAGGAATTTTACGCGCAACTAATATCAGTTTATTGCAATCCACAAACAGAAAGTAAATAGAGAGAGTTAGAGAAGATTGCAAACGCTGTTTATAGTGGTTCGGCTTTAGGCAAGCCTACGTCCACTCTCCGGGTGACCAGCCAATCGGCTGTATTTCACTATATGATCAACGGTGATTACACACTTCCGAGTGTTTATACTTGGTGAAAATCTGTCTCACTAAGTCACTCTCTTTTGTAATACACTGAGATCACTCAAATACGCTCTATGAACAACAGTTGAAGAACGGAATCAGCTTTGGAATAATGTTCATCTAATCTTCCCCTAAGTCTCAACCTATCCTTAAATACTCTCCAAGCCACATTCGACCGTTGGCTCTTTCCGTGAGAGTTCCGTCTTCCCTTTCTTGGACAGACTTTATAAGGCAAGTCTTTTTGACCGTTGAGAGTAGATTAGATCCCCTTAGATTCTGTTCGCCCATACAATCAGAATCTGGGCTTCCATAAGTGCTCTATTTTCCTTTGGAAGTTGTCCACTAATTGATCCTATAAATCAGATTAACATAACAGAATCAACATGAATAAGGTAAGTGAAATACTCTACCGTTGGTGATCTTATCTTGTAGATACATCTTAAGTCCGACGAGACTTAAGTTCGAGTCCGCTTAGAATTTCGATGCAGTACGGTCGACTTTAATTCTCAGTCTGGTACGGTCAGACTTAAATTCTCAGTCTGGTAGACTCTTCCGTCTGAAGCTGGCAGACTCTAAGGCACCCCAAGCTTTATCTTCTGCTACAAGTAGACTTTAAAGCCTAAGTCTTTCTGAGTTTTTTTCCTTCAAGAGTTTAGTAAGAATCTCATTCATAAAATGTTTTGTAAACATCAAAACTAGGAGTTTCCTCAACAATCTCCCCATTTTTTATGATGACAAAACATTTCATTCATATGGCTTTAAGTTCCTGCAAAATATGGTTAGATAGAGCCTACTTCCAAATATCCTGCACAACTTATAAGAATAGCTCATATCAACCCTGTATAGACAATACAGCAGCAATATAACCATATTTCATCAGTGTAATAAGCATAAAAGAAAATATCATCAGACACTATAATAAAGCCAACTGTGTCATGCGTCATGCATCCAATTATCAAATCTTCAACAGTTAGAAATCAAAGCCATATTACTCTCCCCATTTTTGTCAACCTCAAAAAGAATGAGTCAGTTCAAAACAGTTTCTAAAACAGAAGATGTTTTTAAGAAGTTTTCTTGTTTGGGGTCCGAACAAGGGTGAAATCCTCCATATCCGATGTAGACTTCTCAACCCCGTCAATACATTGATTGACCGTCTTCTCAAGAGTTTCTAGTCTGTTTGTGAAGGAGGTTTCCATTTCTATCCGCCGATCCTTGATCTCGTTAGAAGTGCCAAGATCTTCGATAATCAGCATTCCCAGATGAAGCTTCGTGTATTTGAGTTTCAATATTTTCAGAAAGATGCTCCCCCGAATTGATGCTTCATTCTATCCTTGTTGCCATTCCTTTTCCCTTTCTTTATCTCCCTCTTCTTCTTCTTCTTCGTTTCCTCTTCTTCTTGATCTTCTTCTTCTCGGGATCTTCTTCCTGGATCTTCCTCTCGGATCTTCCGCCACCCGATACATCATTCTTCTCATGTTCGTGTTGAGAATGTTTTTCGCGTTTGTTTTCGTTTCGGTTCCGACATTCTCTCGAGAAGTTTGATGCATATTTGCCAGAATTGCGGAGATGCTTTCTTCTTCTTCTTCTTCATCTACCAAGTAGAAGTTGTCTTCTTCTTTTAGAACTTGGCTCAACAAGCAGCCTAACTCTTTACCTTTTCTTTTTGCTGTCTCGCTCTAGCCAATTCCTTTTCTTTTCGTCTCCAAGTCTCGCAACGTCCTTCAATCTCATCTTATTGATCATCTTCATGTCAATAGCCATTGTGGGAAGAGTTTTAGTGCTGAATGTACTGGGTATGTCTATTTTTAGATGCTCAAAAATCCTTGTCACTAAAGCTCCATAGGGTAGCTGTCCTTTCTCCTTCGACACCGTCCGATACATGTGCGTAATATTGTGTGAGGCGGTGAGAACAAGTACTCCCTTTTCAATAGCCCACATTAATTTGGCCTCAAATTTAGATACATCAGTCTTTGATGAGGCTTTTGGACGAATACAGCTGATAATAATCTTATGCAAAATAGTTCTTGCAGAAGTTAGAAGAGGATAAGTGATAGTGGCCCTTACAGACTTTGTAAGAAACTTACAAACTGTTTCATAGGAGACGTCTATTGGCCTCGAATGCTCCTCTTTCAACTTTTATAATGTCAGCCAGAGTGTCTGTACTAACATCATAGAACCTGTCATTCACACTGAATTGCATTCGATCTAGAGAAAGAAATGTCAAATTCGAGTAAAAATATGCTGTTAATTCAGGATAAACAGCAGCAAAGTCAGTGCAAAATTGGTCCATCTGCAATTTTTCAAGGCATTCCCGCAGATTTACTTCAGCAAAGCATCCAAATAATCAAAATCCACAATTTCGTGGTTCATGATTCCTCGATCCATCATCGTTGAAGAAGGTTTTATGTTCTCTCGGATCGAAATAATTTCCCGGTTGTATTTCGAACTACGGCAGCTATACCCATTCTAACTTCAAAATTTCTGTATATGTTCTCATCATCATCCTTCATACTATCCTTGATTTTCCCTTTATCACTCACTTGTTCTATGCGAGCGGCTGGTGAATCTGTGGCATGTACTGCTTGAATGAGCCTGAGTTCATTCGCATATCCTTCCTTTCTCAAGAAGAACAATTTGACATCATCTCTACCATTTCTCTGGACTAATTTCTCATATCTCCTCAATATTACATGAGGGCTTTCAGTCGATGTAGGTAGAGTTAGTCCAGACGTACCTCTTCGTGAGAAATGTCGTTCTTTAGATTGTGATATGATGGCTCTTGAAGATTCTTCAGGATCATTTTGAGAAGAGACTCTTGGAGAATGTCCTTGGGTATCTTCGGAAGTCTGTGTGAGATCGAAATGCGTCCATCTCTCGTCGACTCTTCTTCCTCCTTGCCCAAAGAATCCCTGTTTGATCTCCTTCTTGGGGATGGAGATCTTGATCCGGATACGGAGGATCTCGAGGCCATGTTCGAAGAGATTTGGTTTTGGAGAAGATTGAGATCGATTTAGAAAGAGTTTTTTTCTCTCGTTAGGGTTTTCAAAACGTTCTGAAGGGTTAAAAGAAGTCCCGACTTTAGACGTTTTTATACCCCCCCCCCGTTAGAAGAACAAATGAACAGTCGCAATTCAAAACAAATTAATATGGCAGTTATTTTAAACTCAAGAATATTCAATAAGCACATGCCAAAAATATACAAATTAATCATGCAGATTAAAGGAACTTACCAAAGATTGATCGATTGAATTAAGGAAATAACATACCTTCCCAAAATACCATAATTTCCTTTTTCAATAGTCGGTCCGCACGATTCCTTTTTCTCGGACTTTGTCCTCGCTCTTATAGGATTTATAAAAAGGGTTAATAATATTTAATCTCCCACATATTGAATCGAATGTACCTTTGTCCAGCGGCTTTGTGAAGATATCTGCTAATTGATTCTTAGAATCAATAAATTCCACATATATATCTCCATTTTGCACATGGTCTCTAATAAAGTGATGTTTGATTTCAATGTGCTTTGCTCGAATGTAGAATTGGATTCTTGGTGAGGTTTATAACACTCGTATTATCACATCTTATTTCAAGTGCAAGCTTCTTCCTTTCCATAATCCAATAGTTGCTGTTTCATCCATAAAATACGTGAGCAAAGCAGCTTCCAAGAGCAACATATTTCGCCTCTGCAGTTGATAGAGCCACCGTGTTCTCGCTTTTTAGAAGACCATGATACCAACATTTGTCCAAGTAACTGGCATGTTCCAGATGTACTCTTCCTGTCTACTTTACATTCTTCTAAGTCAGCATCTGAGTAGCCAATGAGAGTAAAGTCTGTTTCTTTAGGGAACCACAGACCCAGAGATGGATAAGTAGCTATGTACTTAATAATACGCTTTTACTGCTGTAAGATGAGATTCTCTTGGATCTGCTTGAAAACGAGCACATACACATACACTGTATATAATGTCTGGTCTGGATGCAGAAGATAGAGAAGAGACCCAATCATACTTCTATAAGATTTCGATCAACTTTCTTTCCCGATTCATCCCGATCGAGTTTAATGGAAGTTGACATTGGAGTTTCGGTCTTTTTGCGGTTTTCCATTCCAAACTTCTTAACCAAATCTTTGGAATATTTCTCTTGATGAATAAATGTTCCTTGTTTCGATTGGTTGATCTCGAAGTCCTAGGAAGAAAGTAAGTTCTCCCATCATACTCATCTCGAATTCCTCCTGCATAGACTTTGAGAAGTTCTTGCACAAACTTTCATTAGAAGAACCAAAAATAATATCATCTACATAAATTTGTACTAAAAGGATGTCCTTACCCGCTTTCTTGATAAATAAAGTTGTATCAACCATACCTTTCTTGAAGTTGTTGTCTAATAAAAACTTACCGAGAGCGTTCATACTAGGCTCGAGGTGCTTGTTTCAGTCCATACGGGGCCTTTTCAGATCCGAAAACATGATCGGCTTTCTTGTTTCCTCAAACCTGTGTGGTTGTTCCACATAGACTTCTTCCTTGATGAACCCATTTAGAAAGGCGCTCTTTACATCCATTTGAAATAGTTTGAAATTCTGATAACAAGCATAGGCAAGTAAAAGTCTCGATTGCTTCTAATCTTGCAACCGGAGCATAGGTTTCATCATAATCTATTCCCTCGATTGGGAATAACCTTTTGCCACAAGTCTTGCCTTATTTCGGTGACTTTTCCAAGTTCATTTACTTTGTTTCGAAGACCCATTTGGTACCGATAATTGTCCGTCCTTTTGGTTTAGGAACTAATTCCCATACATCATTTCTCTTGAACCGATGAAGCTCCTCTTGCATTGCCTCTATCCAACTTTCATTTTCCAGAGCTTCATTAATACCTTTGGGTTCAATTTCAGAAATAAGTGCAACAATACCTATATCATTTTTGTTCCTTGATCTGGTTTGAATCCCTTCGTTGATGTTCCCGATCACGAGCTCTTTGGGGTGACTAGACTTATGCTTCCAGTTTCTGTTCAGAACTTCAGCATTATCAGAATCTTCTGTGGATGCAGAAATATTAGGCTGAGTTGATTCTTCTTCATGAATTCCTTCTTTGACTATTTCCTGAGAAGATTCTGCTTTGTTGAAACATGATCTTTCAGGTACAGCATCTGGTACTGATTCTTCATGCACTGTAACACTTTGTTTTGGAACTTCAGTCTCCAGAAACTTTACATTCATGAATTCTTCCACTGTCTGAGTGTTTTTATTGAACACTCTATATGCTTTGCTAGAGTTTGAATAGCCTAGAAAAATACCTTCATCTGACCTTTCTTCAAACTTACTAGGTTGACGATTAACATTTTTAAGAATATAGAAAGGACAACCAAAAACTCGAAGGTATGAAACAATAGGTTTTCTTCCTTTCAAAATCTCATAGGGAGTTTTCTCAAGTATAGGTCTAAGAAAAATTCTATTAATACTATGACAAGAAGTAGAAACCGCTTCCGCCGTAACCGAGTTGCCACCTTGCTTTCTATAAGCAATGTTCTGGCCATTTCCTACAGAGATCTATTCTTTCTCTCCACAACTCCATTTTCTTCTAGAGTGTAGGAAGATGAAAAAGTATGATGTATACCATTTTTATCACAAAAGTCTGAAAAGTCTTGATTCTCAAATTCTCTCCCATGATCTGTTTTGATACTTGAAATAGAGTAACCTTTTTCATTTTGAACCTTCTTTACAAATGTTGAGAAAAATGAGAATGTATCTCCTTTATTTAAAAAAAAATACCCATGTAAATCGAGAGTAATCGTCTACAATTACAAGACAGTACTTCTTACCTCCGATGCTATAAGTTCTGGTAGGTCCAAACAAATCCATGTGAAGTAGCTGTAACACACGGTTAGTGGAAATATGCTTTTTAGATTTAAAAGAACTTCTTACCTGTTTGCCCAGTGTGCATGCAGAACAAAGTTCTGTTTTCTTGTAATTTAGTGAAGGTAAGCCACGAACAAGCCTTTTGTTGGCAAGCTTGGAAATTTGTTTCATGCTGACATGTCCAAGTTTGCGGTGCCACAAATCTGCTTCATCTTGGACTGATAATAGACATTTTGTAGTGTCTACATTTATATCCAGAAGATAAATGTTTCCGTGTCTTCGTCCAGTAAAAGTCTGTGAAGAGTCAATGCTTGTTCCAGAACATAAGTTCTCTTTGAAGTTTATTCTGAAACCAGCATCACATAACTGGCTGATGCTCAGAAGATTATAGTTTAATCCTTTGACTAGAGAAACATTGTTAATGATTAGGCTGCCAATCTTGACAGTTCCCAGTCCTATAATGTTTCCTTTAGTGTTTCCTCCAAAAGAGACTGTTCCTCCCTTGATTTTCTCAAATTCAATGAACATCTTTGAATCTCCGTCATATGTCTCGAGCATCCACGGCCCAAGTACCATTTCTTCTTTCTTTTGAAGCTTACGAAATGTTTACAAGTACTCATTTTTTTCTTTGGTACCCAAATTTTCTTGGGTCCATTATAGTTAGTAGTATAAGCTTTTTCTATCCAATTCTTTTGAACAGTCTCCGAGACTTTAGGACATTTGTTTTCAAAATGTTCTTTTTCTCCACAATTAGAACATTTAAGATTATTTCTACCAATAGGTTTAACAAAATTACTTTTGAAATGATTTTTATAATCTTGTCAAGGAGGTCTTTGTCTTATTCTTTCCTTGACTTTAGGAAAATCAATCAGGGAATCATTTTCTTTATAAAAACCAAGTCCTGACTTGTCATAATAAGGAATTTGAATAGAAAGAATATGCTGAAGGGTTTTTGATCCTTTTGAGAACTTTGTCGTAATATCTAAAAATTCCTTTTTGAAAACATTATTCTCTTTTTGCAAAGAATCTTGATTTTCCTTTGCTTTCAAAAGATCCTTTTTGATAGATTCATTTTCATTTAAAAGAACCTCTCGATTTTCCTTCATTTCCAAAATTCCTTTTTGAAATCATCCAAATTTTCCTTCAAAAAAATCGTTCTGTTTAATCAACTTGTAATTTTCCTTTTTTTTAATGTGGAGATCCTTTTCAAAGTAGTTTTTAGATTAGAACAAAGCTCATTTATATAATCTGAAACTTCTAAAGGAATATCGAATGATTTACCTCGATTTCTGTCTCGAGTTCGAGTCCGATTCGAATCTGAATCGAATGTGCCATAAGACAAATGTTTCCATATTCGTCTTCACTATCCTCAACTTCGTATCGCTCCATGTTTCAGCCTTGAGAGCCTTCTTGTATTTTTCAAACTTTCCTTTGTTCTGTTTGAGTCGGGACAATTCTGTTTAATGTGCCCCTTTTTCTTACACTCAAAACAAATTACCTCTTTGGCATAATCATCATCGTCATCGACTGCGTTGTCTGCATCGGCTCGCTTTGTTTTTGTTGTTGAATTTCCCGCCTTTTCTGTTTAGTTTCTTTACCTTTTTGATCGGCGGTGCTAGTTCCTCATCATCCAGCTCTTCTTCAAAATATGTATCATCAGAATCAGTATTAGACTTAAGAGCAATAGACTTCTTACCTCTGGATTCCACTTCCTCGTTCATTTGTTCTGCCTCATAGGACTGCAGAGTGCCTACAAGCTCATCAACCGTTAGTGGTGAAATCCGCAGAGTTTCTCGATAGATGTCTTCACATTGTTCCATTCTTTTGACAGTCCTCTCGAAGTTTGTTGACTTTCATTGGTCCAGAACAGCTGTCCTTGATATGCCAAACCGTTTACAATTTCGCAAAAGCGATCGAACATATCTCCTATTGACTCTCCCCTGTTTCATCTTGAAGGACTCGTATTGACCAAGTAAAATATTTACTTTGGTCTCCTTGACACGATCAGTTCCTTCATATGTCACATGTAGTCTATCCCATACTTCCTTCGCTGTATCACAAGAAGATATACGATTATATTCATTAGGTGATAAAGCACAATATAGAGAGTAAATAGCCTTTGCATCAATAGTTTGTCTCTTTGTTATCTCTTCTGGAGAGAGAGTGGCTGATGATTTCGTTTCTTTCTCATCGTACTCTTTGAAGTCTTTTTCGATGTTATCGGTGGGCTCGATTCCCCTCTCAACCACATCCCATTCCAAGTGGATCTTTCGACCTCGAGGAAAGCTTTCATTTTATTCTTCCGATATTGTAATCCTTGCCATCGAAGTAAGGTGGACGAGTGTTGCTCGCCCTTCAATTAAACCTGGTGCAAGAATACTAGCCATAGAGGATCTTTAACTCGAAGTAACAAACACTTCAAAACTTGAGCACGAGGCTCGATACCAATTGATGTAACTAGTATATGCACCTAGAGGGGGTGAATAGGTGTTGAGGAATTTTACGCGCAACTAATATCGTTTATTGCAATCCACAAACACAAGAAAGTAAATAGAGAGAGTTAGAGAAGATTGCAAACGCTGTTTATAGTGGTTCGACTTTAGGCAAGCCTACGTCCACTCTCCGGGTGACCAGCCAATCGGCTGTATTTCACTATATGATCAACGGTGATTACACACTTCCGAGTGTTTATACTTGGTGAAAATCTGTCTCACTAAGTCACTCTCTTTTGTAATACACTGAGATCACTCAAATACGCTCTATGAACAACAGTTGAAGAACGGAATCAGCTTTGGAATAATGTTCATCTAATCTACCCCTAAGTCTCAACCTATCCTTAAATACTCTCCAAGCCACATTCGACCGTTGGCTCTTTCCGTGAGAGTTCCGTCTTCCCTTTCTTGGACAGACTTTATAAGGCAAGTCTTTTTGACCGTTGAGAGTAGATTAGATCCCCTTAGATTCGTTCGCCCATACAATCGAACGGGCTTCCATAAGTGCTCTATTCTCCTTTGGAAGTTGTCCACTAATTGATCATGTAAATCGATTAACATAACAGAATCAACATGAATAAGGTAAGTGAAATACTCTACCGTTGGTGATCTTATCTTGTAGATACATCTTAAGTCCGACGGACTTAAGTTCGAGTCCGCTTTAGAATTTCGCCTGGTACGGTCAAACTTTAATTCTCGCCCGGTACGGTCGACTTAAATTCTCGGCCCCGGTAGACTCTTCCGTCCGAAGGGCAGACTCTAAGGCACCCCAAGCTTTATCTTCTGCTACAAGCAGACTTTAAAGCCTAAGTCTTTCTGAGTTCTTTTCCTTC
Source organism: Angophora floribunda (assembly GCA_014182895.1). Taxonomy (NCBI): domain Eukaryota; kingdom Viridiplantae; phylum Streptophyta; class Magnoliopsida; order Myrtales; family Myrtaceae; genus Angophora; species Angophora floribunda. Next base: position 41,731,965 of record CM024709.1, on the reverse strand, counting down.
AAGAGTTTAGTAAGAATCTCATTCATAAAATGTTTTGTAAACATCAAAACTAGGAGTTTCCTCAACAGATGCAATTGTACGTGTTGTGGTCTTGCGTCTCTGGTCGTTCGTCTTGAGATCAATCTGTACCTTCACCTGGATATGATGGACAAACCGGTAAGAGATATACGCGCGCGAAAGAAAAGAGGAAGTTTGAAAAGAAGTCAGATGAGGAAACAACTCTCGATGTAGGAAATAAAACAAAAAAAAACAAGGAAATTAACCAAGCACAAGAAAATCAAGATGAGTGATAGGAGTATATACAGACCGCCATATTGCCTCTGAGATCAATCTGCTCTCTGCTTAGTTTGATGGATGAAGAAGAAGATGAAGCACGATCAAGAGTTTTATAGCCGATTAGAAGCCTCGCTCCAATTGTAAGGAAATCGAGTCCCTAGCTACACCGTGTTAGTTTTTAAGATGTTCTTATCTCTTCTTTGAAACCCTAATTCGGGTATTTCTTGAAAATACGATCCATCTTCGTGGAACTTTCTACATAGACTAGAGAGATCAAGTGGATTTGAGATTCTTCTATACAAGTGCCCCCGATCGACAAGGAAAATCCCGAGCCATATTGCATATCAATTTTCATGCCGTTGTCATTTTCCATGTCACGTTTTTTTTTTTTAATTTCTAACCACATATTATGTAATTTTTAATTGCCAATGCCATGTAATTTTCAGTTTGTTGTACTTTTCATTTTGAATTTATCATGTCATATTGCATTCGAACTTTCATATCATGTCAAGTTTTTAATTTCAAATTTATTATGTCGTGTTATATCTGAATTATCAGGTCACGCCATTTTAATGCTTTATTTAAATATCGACTTCATTATATCATGAAATCATGAATAGGGGCGATCTTTTAGAATAAGTTGGCTCTCAATCAAAAACTTGAAACCTATTCAGTAAGGATCAGTTGTAATTTTCGGAATTGGGAAGTGAACTACCTGCTTGGAAGCGCACTTTCCAGGGGAACTAGTGCCTTTTTACTAGCAGCTATCCTAATCTTGTGGGCGGTTGGAATATGAGGCCCAGGAATCGGGTAGCAAGTTTTCTAATATTTAAGAAATTGTTAAATTCATTTTTGGCATAAGTAGAACTTTAGCTTCCTAGGCAAAATGGTTAAAGCACTTCAAGGTTTTCTTAGCCATCCAGGAGCGAATCTCCTTTGTTTCTATATTCTTTTGAAATAAGACTAGAACGGTTTAAAATTCTGTCCTACCTTAAAACCCTACTTAGGTAGATCGGTTCTTCCTAGGAACTGAACTAACCTCAATCGTTTCACAAGAATTTTACTCATGAACCTACCCTACTCATCGAGAACCAGCCGATTCAAGTGGGTTCTTGAGGATAATTTGGGATTGATGCTTACCCCTAATCATGAACATTATCATATTTGACACGATATTTCGATTTGCATATTATGTGAGATGAGATTTCATTTTGCATGCAATTTCTATAGTATTATTATTGCTAGTGGTCTTGGTAGGGAGAATTGCCAAAAAAGTCCTAAACCTATTGCAATTATGCCAATTCAGTCCTAAACTTTTTTTTTATCGATTCAGTCCTAAACCTTTTGCGATTATGCCAATTTAGTCCATGCAACCAAATTTAGACGACCGGCGCTGACGTAGACGCCGGTGACAATATTTTTATTATTTTTCCAATTTTTTATTATTTCCCGTATTTTTTATTATTTTTTAAATTTTCTATTTTTTTCCTTTTCTTTTCTTTTTGTGTCTTCCTCCCTTGCCCCTCCCCGGCGGTAGTGGCCGGCCAGCTCCGACGTGGCTGCCGGCCAGCTGTGTGAGGGCTGCAAAGCCCTCGCCGGCGACCTCACCTGACACGGGCGGGGCCACCGGGGGCCACAACCCTCGCCGACGGCCGCGCCCAAACTTGGGCGTGCTCGGGGCCACAACAGGCAGAGGCAGCTTGCCCGGATCTCGGGCGAGGCCAACCTCGCTTTGGCCTAGCCATGGGCGAAGGCAGCCTCAACTGCGGCTTTTGAGGCAATGGCAACCTTCGCCCAGCCCGCCATGGCCTCGCCAGCCACGGGCGAGGCCGCCTTCACCGCGGCCAGGCCATGGTGAGGCTGGCCTCGCCCGGATCGGGCGACGCCACCTCGCCCGGTCCGGGGCAAGGCCGCCTGCGAGGGTGGCTGGTTCGACGGGGCCGTGACCCTCGCCGGCCGCCGACGAGGGCTTCGCGACCCTCATCGGAGCTGGCGGCGAGCCTCATCGGAGCTGGCCGACGACCGCGCCGCTCTTGGGGGAGGGGCAAGGAGGAAGAAACAAAAAAGAAAAGGAAAAAAAATAGAAAAATTTTAAAAATAATAAAAAAATTCGAAAATTAATTAAAATATTGTCACCGGTGTCGGCCGGCGTTCACATCAGCTCCGGCTAGCCAAATTTGGCTAGATGGACTAAATTGGCATAATCGCAAAAGGTTTAGGACTGAATCGATAAAAAAAAAAGGTTTAGGACTAAATTGGCACAATTACAATAGCTTTAGGACTTTTTTGACAATTCTCCCGTCTTGGTAAGTCATCCCAAAATCTAGGGCGTATGAAAATTCAAACCACGTCATACACACGCGGCTGGTACATTGGAGTGAAATTACTACGGCTGTTGCCATCACTTGCCTACTTAATTTCTCAGTAAGTATCACTTTGAAATACTTGACATCCACACGGTTCTCTTTCTCCACACGACACGCCATATTTGGAGTAAATTACCATGCATGATATATATTTATACTCTCTTTTACTTTCACACGATATTTTTCAACATTGAGATGACTTACTGTAGCACTTTGGCCTCATAGCTTAAGCAATTTCACCCGTCAGTTCGAGTATTTATTAAAAAATTATATTTCCAAAGTCAATCGTAGTTGGTGGTGAGCATCTTGGAAAGAACACCGAAATGTAATGTACATTGCGAGGGTTTGTGCATGTCGAAGAATTAATAGGTTATGCATCAACACGGCTTTGAGCCCATGGTCTTCTTCATCATTTATATTAAGGCGACGTATCAGAAGATCTTCATGTTTCCCACCTTGATCAGAGGGAAAAGAAAACAGATTAGTCTTAAACAGGCAATATGTGGATCCATACTTGTTCGTGCATATTTATTCGCATCGGGAGTTGGTTCTCTTCTTTTTGTTTTCGATTAGTCCAACGTTTGCACGACAACAATTACACGAGACTTTCCCACTTTCGTAGGCGGGTTGACTCAATACAATAAGATTTATACAGCAGCCATAGCTTTCTTGTCTCCCCTCACCTATTTAGCTCGCACATTAACGTCGACGTAGAAGTCAAAGTCCTCGACCATCCGGTTCGAGAACTACTAGTCTTTGCTGATTATTCGTAGAAAATTTAATGGGAAATCCTTAGCATGAATTCTAGCCAAGAAAGCGGACTAGAATTCTTGGCTAGATTTCTAATTATTAACGAACTCAATGAACAAACACGTTTGGGAAAGTCTTCGTCCTCTTTTGATAATCTAAAATAAGGTCTCTGTTCTTTTCGTAACAGAGAATCCACCTAATTTGTAGTTGGGTCAAGGCAATACGAAGACCTGCTAACAACTAAAGATTAGTAAACAGGGAGCCCCCGAATGTTCCAACAAGACGATTTCAATACTTTAACAATCGGATCAAACTTGAATATATACAATTTTGCTTCTGAATATTCCCATTAATGTCATATCTTGATCGCCAAAATCGCCCAAGGTTGACTATATTTCGAGCAAAGTCCTATCCCCGTGAAATGCTCTAGCTATATGCCAGTTTGAACTAGACGTTATCCCGTATTGAAACGACTTGAACTATAATCATTGTCTGACAACACCCAAATGTAGCATTAGAACATTCTAAGAGATACATGATGCTTAATGCGGATCCATTGATTGAGCGTTCAAATTACGTAGAGCATTTTTCAACTCAGAATCGCCTTGGGACACAGTCTTCCTCGATAAGCATAGACGAGAAAGTTTGCATAGTGCCGAACAGAAGGTTCAAAACATGTCACCCTTTTAGAGCAAGGTAACTGGGCTCTATATTCTGATTAGTGAATGAAAAACAAGTTGCAAATTTAACGATAGGAAAGCAAATATACATGTTGTGAGATAGATGAAAAGATAATGTCATTGTTAACCCACTAAACTATAAAACAATCCTGTTGAAGTCAAGCTTGCCTCAACCTTTCTTGGACAGCAATCTTCTCTTGTTTATATTTTTCTGTTTCTTCTCTTTTTGATTTTTCTCCTCTAAAGCATGTCGTAGAGTAATTAGGATGCTCATATATTTACCACAAAATTGTCAGCTTCTGAAAAATAGGGAAAAGTTAACAGATATGTATAAGAAGATTTTAGCGGTTTTGCACTTGATAAAAGTCAATTTTAAACATTTCAAGAAATAAAGAGGAAAGTAAAAGTCACAATAAACAAACCCTACTTATCATGCATTAACAATGAACCAAACATGACTATTACATCTAACACGTAGCTGACCACCTATCTTTTAAAGAAAAAGTTGGGGAGAGAAGAAGGCACCGGACATTGTATAAACTCTCTTGCGTCAGTTCAAATTCATGTCTCTAACTCTTACCAATTATCTAGATAATTACAAGGAGGGTTAGAGAGAGAGAGAGGAGGTATAATATAGAACTTTCACATCTTTATTCTCTTGTAGATTGTAGGTACAGACCATGATAGAAAGCAACCAACAGCATATCAACGTTTCACTCCAGAACCCGAACCAACAATATCGGAAGATAATGGGAGTCAGTGACGCCCATGAATAAAACCTAGAAGAAAACGCTCGTAAACCACACAAGCAATAGGTGCGCTCAAATATCATTGACTATGTCTTCAGTTTTGCTACTCAAAGCTGTGCAACTTGGCCTCCGGCAGCCCAGCCTGCCTTATTTTTTCAACAACCTTCGCTGCATTGATCTTCTCAGCAATCACGACCAACAAATCTCCATGCTCTTCATAGAAGCCGGCCCTTTGCAACCCTGTTTCAATGACAAATATTTATACAAGAGAGAATGATAAGAAGAGTAAGGTTTTCTTTAAAATATTAGAGGCAGAGGATACAGATGGTTAATGCACAAAAATAATTCCGATGAAATTTTTTGTATTTGGAGAATCGCGAGATGAGGGCGATTGGGAGTATTAACTAGCAAACTGTATATAGCCATTTTGGATGTGTATAGAACGTGTTCTAGGAATTGTTACCAGTTGCTTCCTCTGCTGCGATCGTACGTGCCTTGGCCCTTCTTCTCCCGTCATTAGTCTTGAGATCAATCAGCATCGTTTGCTGGACATGATGGACAAACCGGCAAGAGATATTAGCATGCGAAAGAAAAAGGAGAAGTGCAAAAAGAAGAATTGGAAGAGGAGACAACAATCGATGTGCAAACATAAACCAAACAAAACGAGGAAAAGAACCAAACACAAGAAAATTAAGAAGAGTGATGCAAGTACAGACCACCATATTGCCTCTGAGACCGATCTGTTCCCTCTGCTCAAGCAAAGTCTCTCTCTCTCTCTCTCTCTCTCTCTCTCTCTCTCTCTCTCTCTCTCTCTCTCTCTCTCTCTCTCTCTCTCTCTCTAGATGCGAAATGCTTAATTTGATGGATGCTGAAGAGCTCGATGGGGCTCTTTATAGCAAATCTTGGGACTCTTCTGAGAAGCTTCAATCCAGTTGTCAGGAATTTGAGTTCATATAGCTAAACCGTGGTACATCTTTAAAATTTTCTGTCTTTTTCGAAACCCTTATTGGGTTTTCATGAAAAGATGAAACGATCTTCATGAAACTTTCTAGAAACTGGAGAGATTACTTGTACTTGGTCAACAAGGAAAACCCTGTGGCACATTTCATATAATTGTGACATCATATCGTCATCCATATCATGATTTTCATGTCAAATCCACCTTATCATGTTACATTTGAATTGCCAATACAATGTAACTTTTAGTGTCATATTTTTTATTTTAAATTTTTCATGTCATGTTACATTTGAATTGCCATATCGTGTAATTTTTCATGTCAAGTTTTTAATTTCAAATTTGCCATGTCATGTAGTATTTGAATTTTCATCTCATGCCATTTTCATGCTTTGTTCAAATTTCAACTCTGTCTGTCATAAATAGAAACAATTTATTCCTAGGTAAGTTAGTTCCCAATCAAAAACTTGTAAACTATTCAATCAGGACCGATGACAGATTTTCTGACATGGGATTCGAACTCAAATACTCTGGAATTGGCTTTGAACTAAACTAATCTATAGGAATTAATGTTTGTCGACGAACAACTAGTACAATCTTGGGGACCAATTTTAGGGTAGACTCCGGAATCGGGTTAGCAAGTTTTTTTTTTTTTTTTTTCATCTTTAAGACATTTTAAATTATTTTTTGCAATTACTAGCACATTAGCTTTCCTAGGCAAAACGGTTAAAGCATTTCAAGGATTTTTTAGTAGCCATCCACGAGGGAATTTCCTTTGCTGCAACTCTTACATATTCTTTTAAAATAAGATTAAAACCGATTAAAATTGGTTCTACCCTAAAACCGGCTTAGACAGATCGGTTCTTCCCAGAATTGAACTGGGCTCCCACGAATTGAACTTGTGAACCTATCCTACTCATCAAGAACTGGCCAGTTTTAAGTATGTTCTCAAGGCTGATTTGGACAAATGCTCACCCCTAACTATGAACATATTCAAGTTTCACATTTCAAATTGGATATCATTTGAATCGGGATTCCCTTTTGGATAACATTCCTATATTATTACTATCATTGGCCTTGGTAAGTCAACCCAACATCTAAGTCTCAGGAAACCCAATTAATATCGCGCTGTATACACAGTCGGTACGCTGGAATGACCATGACTTTTCCCATCACTCGCCACCTTCATTTCTCCGCAAGTTTCACTTGCAATTAGATGACATGCACACGGTTCCCTGACTCCACACCACACGCCATATTTGGAGTGGTTAGCCATACTAATATATTGTAATCCTGCCTTACTTTCACACGACGATTTTCAACATGGAAGATCACTGATGTAGAAACCTTGCCTTAGCGCTTTAAGCATTTTCAGAAATCTATTTGAAAATTGTTTTTGGTCATATATTTGAATATTTATTTCCATGACGGTTTTTTTTATTGAAACGAAAATTCAACTATAGTCGTTGGGTCAAAGCAAGAAGTTTCTGTTAGCAAATTATATTGGCCAAGTTAATCATTGCGGAAAGTAAATATCTTGGAAAGAACATCGAAATGTAATGCACATGAGCAGGGTTTTTGCACGTTGAAGAGATAATAGGTTATGCGTCAACACGGACCTTTAAGTTCATGGTCTTCTTCTTCATCATTTACATCAAGCCTACGTATCAAAAGATCTTCGTGTTTTCCAACTTGATTGGAGGGAAAAGAAAACAAGTCAGTCTTAGAGAGGCAATATGTCAGCCCATGCTTTTGTTAGCTGAGTTCACTCCTATGTAGAAGAAGCCCAATGAGTTGCAAGCCCAAAAGGGCTTATGTCCATATAATAAATTATATGGAGAAATAGGGTTTCTCACTATCGTTGAAGTGGTAGTCGCAAAAAGACATAATAACAAGAGAACATGAGAAAGCAGAAAATCTGGGGTCCGAGGCAAAGTCTAATTTACATCAAGCTGGCATCAGAGGTCGATTCGAGGTCCGATTGAGCTGAAATTTTGTCAGCATGTTCGTGGTGCAATCTCCTTGAATTTGAACAGTTTGATTTTCGTTTGAAGCTCCCCACATTAGTTTTTTCGTGGATTGATCAAAACCTGCGTTTTTTGTTAGATTTATCCTTGATCTCTTGTGAAGTTTATATGTATTGTCAAGAATTATGTTCTTGAGATCTTTGCTGCTATGTACCTCTAGTATTTGCTAGAGAAGAACATTGTTCACCCAATTTTGTTGATAGTGAAGATTTTCGAGTGGCCTCCGGTCCCGTGGTTTTTGATCTCCTCACACCGAGGAGGTTTTCCACGTAAAAATCGTCTTATGTTTGCATGCTTGGTATTTATTTTGCTCTACTATATCGGTTCCTATTAAGTTTACACAAGATGGGAGATTATTTTATTCCGCTGCATTAATTCGATATTGTTCGAATTGTTACCGTTCTCCCATCAGAGTGGTATCAGAGCTTCTAGTTGTTGCCTGATTTTTCCGCCTTGTGTTAAACAATGGAAACGAATACGAGTAGAATGGTTACACTGAATGGTTCAAATTATCATATTTGGAAAGGGAAAATGGAAGATCTTTTATATGTGAAAGATTTTTATTTGCTCGTATTTGCCGAGGAAAAATCGGAGAATAAAACTGATGTTGAATGGTCTATATTTCATCGTCAAGTGTGTGGTTATATTAGGCAGTGGGTAGATGATAATTTTTTGAACCATATTATTGAGGAAACACATACACACAGTTTATGAAATAAGCTCGAACAGTTATATATTCGAAAGACTAGGAATAATAAGTTATTTCTGATAAAAAAACAGATGATGGCTCTGAGATATCAAGATGGTACTCGTTTGACTGATCATTTAAATTCTTTTCAAGGAATTATAAATCAGTTGGATGCGATGGGAATCAAGTTTGATGATGAGATACAAGCACCATGGTTGCTTGGTACTTTGCCGAACTCATGGGAGACGTTTCGAACGTCTTTGTCTAATTCTACCCCGGATGGTACGATTACCATGGATTTGGCCAAGAGTAGTATTTTGAATGAAGAGATGAGAAGGAAGACACAAGGATCGTCCTCTTCACATTCTGATGCCTTGGTTATTGAGAAAAGGGGAAGAAGTGAGTCTCGAGGTCCGAGAAATAGAGACAAGAGTAGAGATAAAAGCATAGATAAATATAATAAATTTGCTAATGTTGTGTAACATCCTGAAATTCGAGCCCTTTAAGGGATGAATGAACATGAATTTCGCCAATGCATTGTTGGCTGATCTCACTCGGAACTAATCACTCCTGAGATACTGACCTTGAGGGGAAAGGCTAATGAGGACAGAACTCGTGCGACTAAAGAACTTGACCTGGGAAAACGACTCGACCGTGAGACTTACGTAAGGATGATCCTATAGTCATGCAGGCCGATTTCAGGGACGACTAAAAGTCGATTCGCGGACAAAAATAATAGGACGACGGGTGATTCTGTCTACTGTTATCAAACCCGCGAATGACCCTAAGCCGATCCTTGATAATCGTGTACTTTGAAATAAGAATCGATCCTTCGCAATTTCATGCAGTCAAGGACGTCCATGTGTCGAGAAGTCTTGAACGTGAATTGGCACGAGTTGGTTACGCGTGAATCCTCAAAGCCGCCTGTCAGTCTGAGTAGTACCAAAATGGCATTCGGGCGAAATTGACAAGGCATGTGAATCCAATATTGGACTTCGAATTTTCGGGAACGTTCAAGAAGGACTTTTGGACGATGCTTCTTAGTCAGTCGACAGTGCCGGCTGAGCCGAATAATTGGAAAAGGGATTTTCGGACTGAGGGAACGAGCCTACGAGGACGTGGGCCGAGAGAGATCAGTGTGGGCCTCATGCCCAAGATGGGACAGCCTCCATGGAAGGCCCAAGGCAAGCAAGTGAGCCCGTTGGGCCAAACCGACAATTTACCCTTCCGAGCCCGTTGTCTAACCTTGAGCCATTTCGAGCCCAACAAATTCCCGAGCCCATTCCTATTCATTTTCAAGCCCGTTTCTTAGGCCCGCCCTTCATTTTCAGCCCAAGGACAGATTGGGAAATGTGCAAGGTGGAAATGACCAAAATGCCCTTGGATATTTTGAAGAAAAGTCAAAAGGAAGAAAGAGAAAATGAGGTCATTTGCTTGGCAAGTGGGGGCAAGCATTAATGGCCTTAATGAGGCCTATCTCCAGCCCTCACTTCACTCTCTCTCTCCTCCTCATCTTCTCCAAAATCGAAGCCCCTCTCTCCCCTTGTTTCCCTTCCTTCCTTCAGTTTTTCAGTTTTGACATTTCACCGAAAATCGAGCTGTTCATTGCCTTCCCGCTTGAATCACGTCTCGTGCCACCCGCCGTTGTGTTCGGAAGATAATTTCCGTTCAGATAGCATCGGCCAATCGCCGGAAAGAGCCTCCGGTCGATCCGTACGGCAGCCGGAAGCCGGCTGTTGCCGGACCGTCACTGTTCCGCCTGTCCCTGCTTTGTTCCGCCTTGTCCCCTGTTTTTCTCCCATTCCAGCCAAACCACCGCTCATACCAGCCACAAGTGGTTCCCCCTCGACCCCCAAGTGCCGTTGGTCGCTGGCCCATCGCTCGCTGGAGCTCGGGTAGCCCGTTCAACTCCGATTAGCTTCTTCCTCTTGTGCAGTGCAGTTTTCAGTGTTGCAGTGGGTATTCCGAGTTTGTTGCTGCTGTTCCAGCCCTGGGACCACCTTGGATCGCTGTGGTAGAGGTCCCCGGGTGTCGGGTTCATCGCCGCCGCCGCGTCCGTGTCGCCGACTCGCTTAACGGGTGAGTTTAGCTCCTAATCCCTATTTAGTGCCTAAACTTGCTTAGGGTTGGTTAGTTAGTGTTAATCTTGGTTTAAGGGGTTTAATTAAGTTGTATTAGCCCCAAGATAGGTGGTTAGATAGATGGTTAAGATTAGATTAGCTTAATTTTGCTTATTAGGCTTAATTGTGCTTAATTTGGGATTAATTGTGCTTATGTGTTTAATTAAACATGATTTGCTCAAACTGGTTGATTAATTGTTTTAATTAATGTTTTGTTTAATTTCTGGATTAAATGTTTTAATTAATTGAATTTCGGGAAAATCACTGTTCATAATTACTGTTCACGAGCAGTGTTCACGACATCGTTCACAATTAATTCACGGCCTTTGTTCATGCAGAAGCTAAATTTAGTCTTATTTTGATGTGCTCTTGTTTGTTGTGATTAATTGGAGTGCCAATTGTTAATTATACTTGTGAATATTGATGAATTGCGTGATCAAGTGTTGGTTGAATTGAATTTTGGAAATTGTCGAGTGAGATTGCATGACATATTGCATGGGTTATTTGAAATGGCATGTCACATGAGCATGCACGATGTTGCATTCACGACAGAGCAAAGATATAAATGGATTGCTTGATGATGTGTTGCATGATCACATTAAATGAGAGAACCCGGCGTTGCCGGAAGACCGCCAATCCCTATGGGGTTGTGCCGTGGCCAGTGGGTCGCCTGACGGGGGACATGTGACGGGACTGCGGTAGTGGGCGGGTCCTATGTTCCTATCAGTTGCGGGACTGCGGTAGTGGGCGGGTCCTGTGCTCCTTCGGGAATGCCGTCAGAGGGAAGGGATGACCCCTGACGTCGCCGTGCCTCGAGGTAAAGAGGACGAAGCTGGTTTAGCCAGGAACCGCCAACCATAAGGTTGTGCCGTTGGCCCAGGAGGGGGCGTTAATAATCGGAGCATGTGTGAGTGTGAGACATGAGAAAGTTGTGTGAGATGCTCTGATTATTCGCATGCTCTGATTATTCGTATGCTCTTAATGTCGTGATAATTGCATTAATTATGGTACACACGCATGAGTTGACAGCCGTGCAGGGTGTGGCAATGGCCAGGTGAGATCGCTTGTGACGCGATTCACATGTGATTGATGAATTGTTTCATCTAACGGCCATGTGCCTTGATTGTGTGTATTGTGCTGAGATTTGATGTGCAGGGTATGGCATACCAGGTAAGGTTGCATGCAAACCGATATTGATTGTGGGTTGCCCTGTCTGTTGTTGGCTATTGTTTGGTTTTGGTTGTTTGTTGTTGGGTTGAGTGAGGGGTCATTCTGGAGAGATACCCCGGGTTGAGTTAGCGTACTAACCGGGGCTTAGGGGGAAGAACTCGCTGAGATTTTATCTCAACCCGTCGTGGTTAACATTTTCAGGTCCTTAGAATGGCGTAACCGCAGTGGAGAATCCTGCCCCCGCTTCTCCAGTGATCGACTCGACGGAGCTTGAGTCCGATGGGTCCGAGTGACCGTGGTGTTGAACCCGAGGGTTCTTTGTGTACTGTTGGATTAGCCTAGTCCTTTTGGTTTCGCCTAGAGGATGGATCGGCCCCTTTTTTGTCGGGCTTGTAATTCGGAAAACGATCATCCGTTGGTTAATCCAATGAAGATGTATAAATGAGTAGTTGCTGTTGTTCTTGCTGTTCATCCCTCTATCCCTGTTTGATTGTATGTTTGTCTGGGGATGGTTCGTCTTCCGCTTACGCATAATCAAAGATAAAATGAATGGTCGTCGATGGGTCCTGGGACGTCACTTTCAATTGACCATGGAGAAGGGGTTGCCGTGAGCTCGAGAGTCGGGGCGTGACAACCCCGTCAATTTTGGTATCAGAGCGAGGTCGAGACTTGGAGTGATAAGGTGTGTGGGATTTTTGGGATAGTGAGATAGGGATGGCTTTTACTTTACGTGCCTGTTATTGCTTTTGTGGTTTCGTGTGGTGGCGGGTTGCTCATAGTCCAAAGTGATGAGCAATCCTGAGCAGAGAGAGCCCCTAGGCGTAGGGTAGCGTCTGGTCAGGCTAACGCTAGAGGTAGCGCATAGGCAGATCCTAGGTTAGTTGGGATCCTGCTAGCGCTAGAGACCTCGTTAGGACAGCAAACTGTGTGCTTTTGCTGTGGTCTTTGTGGTTCCCCTAGTGAGAGGAGAGGCCTGAGAGAGACCGATGCCTAGGCTGGTAGAGCAGTTCTTGAGATTGAAGCCATCGAGGTTCAGTGGCGTGGGCGACCCTGAAGCTACGACCCTTTGGATAAGGGATTTCAAGGACAATCTGGTACTTCTGGCGTGATGTGACTAGTATAAACACCTAGAGGGGGGGTGAATAGGTGTTGAGGAAGTTTACGCGCAAATAATATCAATTTATTTTGATCCACAAACAGAAAGTAAATAGAAATAGTTAGAGAAGATTGCAAACACTATTTATAGTGGTTCGGCTTTAGACAAGCCTACGTCCACTCTCCGGGTGACCAGCCAATCGGCTGTATTTCACTATATGATCAACGGTGATTACACACTCTCGAGTGTTTGTACTTGGTGATAATCAGTCTCACTAAGTCACTCTCTTTGTAATACACCGAGATCACTCGAATACGCACTATGAACAACAATTGAAGAACAGAATCAGCTTTGGAATAATGTTCATCTACTCGCCCCCTAAGTCTCAACCTATCCTTAAATACTCTCCAAGCCACACTCGACCGTTGGCTCTTTCCTTGAGAGTTTAGTCTTCACTTTCTTGGACAGACTTTATAAGGAAAGTCTTTTTTACCGTTGAGGGTAGATCAGATCCCCTTAGATTTTGTTCGCCCATACAATCAGAATCTAGGCTTCCATAAGTGCTCTATTCTTCTTTGAAAGTTGTCCACTAATTTATCCTGTCAATCAAATTAACATAACAGAATCAACATAAATAAGGTAAGTGAAATACTCTATCGTTGGTGATCTTATCTTGTAGATACATCTTAAGTCTGACAGTCTTAAGTTCTGAGTCTGCCTAGATTTTCGATGCAGTGGGTCGGTCGACTTAAAATCTCGGCCTGGTTTGGTCGACTTAAAATCTCGATCTGGGTACGGTCGACTTAAAATCTCGCCCGATCGAGTCTTCCGTCTGGGCACGGACAGACTCTAAGACATCTCATGCTTTATCTTTTCGCTACAAGCGAGACTTTAAAGCATATGTCTTTTTCGAGTTCTTTTCCTTCAAGAGATTAGTAAAAATATCATTCATAAAATGTTTTGTAAGCATCAAAACTAGGAGTTTTCTCAACAATCTCCCCCTTTTTGATGATGACAAAACATTTCATACATATGGCTTAATGTCCCTGCAAAATATGGTTAGATAGAGCCTACTTTCAACTATTCTGCTCAACTCATAAGAATAGTTCATATCAACCCTGTATAGACAATACAACAGCAACATAACTTCATATCATCAGTGTAATCAGCATATAAGAAAATATCATCTGACATTATAGTATCATGCATTAACACCATAATAAAGCCAACTATGTCATGCATCCATCCATCAAATCATCAACAGTCAAAAAGGTTTAGAAATTTCAGAGAATTAACCATCAAAAGTCAAAAGCCATATTACTCTCCCCCTTTTTGTCAACTTCAAAAAAGAATTAGTCAGTTCAAACAAACCAGTTTCTAAAGCAGAAGATGTTTTTAAGAAGTTTTCTTGTTTGGGGTCCAAACAAGGGTGAAATCCTCCATATCTGATGCAGACTTCTCAATCCTGTCAATACATTTATTAACCGTCTTCTCGAGAGTCTCCAGTCTGTTAGTGAAGGAGGTTTCCATTTCTATCTGCCGATCCTTGATCTCAGTTAGAAGTGCTAAGATCTTTTGATAATCAGCATTCCCAGATGAAGATTCAAGTACTTGATTTTCAATATTTTCATAAAGATGCTCCCCCTGAATTGATGCTTCATTCTGTCCTTGTTTCCCTTCTTTTTCCCCATCCTTATCTCCTTCTTCTTCTTCTTATGTTTCCTCTTCTTCTGGATCTTCTTCTGGATCTTTTTCTGGATCTTCTTCCAATTTAGATACATCATTCTTCTCATGTTCTGTGCTGAGAATGTTTTCTGCATTTGTTTATGCTTCTCGTTCTGACATTCTCTGAGAAGTTTGATGCATATTTGCCAGAATTGCGGAGATACTTTCTTCTTCTTCTTCTTCATCTACTAGTAGAAGTTGTCTTCTCCTTTTAGAACTTGGCTCAGCAGCAGCTAACTCTTTACCTTTTCTTTTTGATGTCTCTGCTCTAGCCAATTCCTTTTCTTTTCGTCTCCAAGTCTCTGCAACATCCTTCAGTCTCATCTTATTGATCATCTTCATGTCAATGGCCATTGTGGGAAGAGTTTTAGTGCTGAATCTTTTAGGTATGTCTATTTTAAAATGCTCAAAGATCCTTGTCACTAAAGCTCCATAAGGTAGCTATCATTTGTCCTTCGACACTGTCCGATACATATGCAATATTATTGTGTGAGGCAGTGAGAACAGTACTCCCTTTTCAATAGCCCACATCAGTTTTGCCTCAAATTTAGATACATCAGTCTTTGATGAGGCTTTTGGACGAATACAGCTGATAATTATCTTATGCAAAATAGTTCTTGCAGAAGTTAGAAGAGGATAAGTTATAGTGGCCCTTACAGACTTTGTAAGAAACTTGCAAACTGTTTCATAGGAAACGTCTATTGGTCTGAATGCTCCTCTTTCAACTTTTATAATGTCGCCGAGTGTCGTACTAACATCATAGAACCTGTCATTCACACCGATTGCATTCATCGTCCGGAGATAGAAATGTCAAATTCGAGTAAAAATATGCTGTTAATTCAGGATAAACAGCAGCAGAATCAGTGCAAAATTGGTCCATCTGCAATTTTTCAAAGCATTCTCGCAGATTTACTTCAGCAAAGATCCAAATAATCAAAATCCACAATTCCGTGGTTCATGATTCCTCGATCCATCGATGCCCGTTAAAGAAAGTCTTATGTTCTCTGGATCGAAATAATTTCTCGGTTGTGTTTCAAACTACAGCAGCTATTCCCATTCTAACTTCAAAATTTCTGTATATGTTCTCATCATCTTCCTTCACATTATCTCTGCTTCTCCCAATATCACTTACTCGTTCTGTACGAGTAGATGATGAGTCTGTGGCCTGTACTGCTTGAATGAGACGGAGTTCATTCGCATATCCTTCCTTTCTTAAGAAGAACAGTTTGACATCATCCCTAACATTTCTTTGGACTAATTTCTCATATCTCCTCATTATTACATGAGGGCTTTCAGTCGGTGTGGGTAGAGTTAGTCCGACGTACCTCTTCGTGAGAAATTTCTTTCTTCGATTGTGATCGGATGGCTCTTGGAGATTCTTCGGGATCATTTTGAGAAGAAACTCTTGGAGAATGTCCTTGAGTATCTTCGGAAGTCTCGTGTGAGGTCGAAATGCGTCGCCCTCTGTCGACTCTTCTTCCTCCTCTCCCAAAGCAATCTGTTTGATCTTCTTCTTGGAGATGAAGATCTTGATCTGGATACGGAGGATCTCGAGGCCATGTTCGAAGAAATTTGGTTTTGGAGAAGATTGATTTAGAAAGCGTTTTTCTCTGTTATGGTTTGTAAACAAAACGTTCTGAAGAGTTATGAGAAAAAAAAAACCCGACTTTTAGACGTTTTTATACCCCCCGTTAGAAAAACAAATGAACAGTCGCAATTCAAAACAAATTAAAATGGCAGTTATTCTAAACTTAAAAATATTCAATTATCATAAACATATGCCAAAAATATACAAATCAATCATGCAGATCAAAAGAACTTACTAAAGATTGACCATATTGAATTAAGGAAATAACATACCTACCCAAAATACCATTATTTCCTTTTTCAATAGTCTGTCCAAACGATTCCTTTTCTCAGACTTTGTCCTATTCTCATAGAATTTATAAAAAGGGGTTAATAATATTTAATCTCCCACATATTGAATCAAATGTACCTTTGTCCAGCGGCTTTGTGAAGATATCTGCTAATTGATTCTTAGAATCAATAAATTCCACATATATATCTCCATTTTGCACATGATCTCTAATAAAGTGATGTTTGATTTCAATGTGCTTTTCTCTGGAATGTAGAATTGGATTCTTGGTGAGGTTTATAGCACTCGTATTATCACATCTTATTTCAGTGCAGGCTTCTTCTTTTCCATAATCCAATAGTTGCTGTTTAATCCATAAAATCGTGAGCGAGCTTTCCAAGAGCAACATATTTCGCTTCGCAGTTGATAGAGCCACGTGTTCTCGCTTTTTAGAATACCATGATACCAACATCTGTCCAAGTAATCGACATGTTCGGATGTACTCTTCCCTGTCTACTTTACATCTGCTAAGTCAGCATCTCGAGTAGCCAATGAGAGTAAAGTCTGTTTCTTTAGGAAACCACACCCGAGATGGATAAGTTGATATGTACTTAATAATACGCTTTCTTCTTTGTAAGATGAGATTCTCTTGGATCTCGCTTGAAAACGAGCACATACACATACACTGTATATAATGTTTGGTCTAGATGCAGTAAGATAGAGAAGAGACCCAATCATACTTCTATAAGATTTCTAATCAATTTTCTTTCCCGATACATCCTGATCGAGTTTAATGGAAGTTGACATTGGAGTTTCAGTCTTCTTGCAGTTTTCCATTCCAAACTTCTTAACTAAATCTTTGGTATATTTCTCTTGATGGATGAATGTTCCTCGTTTTGATTGGTTGATCTGAAGTCCTAGGAAGAAAGTAAGTTCTCCCATTATACTCATCTCGAATTCCTCCTGCATAGACTTTGAGAAGTTCTCGCACAAACTTTCATTAGAAGAACCAAAAATAATATCATCAACATAAATTTGTACTAAAAGGATGTCCTTACCTGCCTTCTTGATAAATAAAGTTGTATCAACCATACCTTTCTTGAAATTATTGTCTAATAAGAACTTACTGAGTCGTTTATACCAAGCTCGAGGCGCTTGTTTCAGTCCATACAGAGCCTTTTTCAGTCTGAAAACATGATCTGGCTTTCTTGTTTCCTCAAACCCAGGTGGTTGTTCCACATAGACTTCTTCCTTGATGAACCCATTTAGAAAGGCGTTATTTACATCCATTTGAAATAGTTTGAAGCTCTGATACCAATTGATGTGACTAGTATAAACACCTAGAGGGGGGGTGAATAGGTGTTGAGGAAGTTTACGCGCAAATAATATCAATTTATTTTGATCCACAAACAGAAAGTAAATAAAGAGAGTTAGAGAAGATTGCAAACACTGTTTATAGTGGTTCGGCTTTAGACAAGCCTACGTCCACTCTCCAGGTGACCAGCCAATCGGCTGTATTTCACTATATGATCAACGGTGATTACACACTCTCGAGTGTTTGTACTTGGTAATAATCAGTCTCACTAAGTCACTATCTTTTGTAATACACTGAGATCACTCGAATATGCACTATGAACAACAATTGAAGAACAGAATCAGCTTTGGAATAATGTTCATCTACTCTGCCCCCTAAGTCTCAACCTATCCTTAAATACTCTCCAAGCCACACTCGACCGTTGGCTCTTTCCTTGAGAGTTTAGTCTTCCCTTTCTTGGACAGACTTTATAAGGTAAGTCTTTTTGACCATTGAGGGTAGATCAGATCCCCTTAGATTCTGTTCGCCCATACAATCGAACTGGCTTCCATAAGTGCTCTATTCTTCTTTGGAAGTTGTCCACTAATTTATCATGTCAATCAAATTAACATAACAGAATCAACATAAATAAGGTAAGTGAAATACTCTACTGTTGGTGATCTTATCTTGTAGATACATCTTAAGTCTGACAGTCTTAAGTTCTGAGTCTGCCTAGATTTTTAGTCTGGTACGGTCAGACTTAAAATCTCAATCTGGTCGAGTCTTCCGTCTGGTACGGACACACTCAAAGACATCTCATGCTTTATCTTCTGCCACAAGCAGACTTTAAAGCCTATGTCTTTCTGAGTTCTTTTCCTTCAAGAGATTAGTAAAAATATCATTCATAAAATGTTTTGTAAGCATCAAAACTAGGAGTTTTCTCAACATGGCGGCTTATCAGCTTCAAGGTAATACCAGCACTTGGTAGGGAGCTACTCAAGGAAGAGTGTTCCCTGAAGGCACAGCTCAGAATTGGGGTGTCTTTCGTGAAGCTTTCATTGGATAGCACTTCTTGGACAGTGCGAGAGAGTCAAAGATGGCAGAGTTCCAACAGTTTTGTCAGAATCAAATGTCAGTGGATCAGTATGAGGCGAAGTTCGCTGAGTTGGGCCAGTAAGTGCTGAGGTTAGTGGAGGACCCTTGGATAAGGCGAGACGGTTCAGAGATGGCTTGAAGCTGGAGTTGAAAGCCAGCTAGTGTCCTTGAGTTTAAAGAGTTTTGATGAGATGTACGAGAGGGCCCAGATGATAGAGGAGGATATGATCGAGAGGGCGACCACATTTGGCTCGCGGTTCGTGCCTAACAGAGGTAATTGTCGATTTGGAAAGGGACCGATGATGGGGAGAAAGAATCCCATCCCACCCAACAGAAAGTGGATTGTCATGGAAAGACAATTCAGTTTAACTTGAAAGTGGGTGATATTTTTGAGTTTGTGAGAAATCGAGGAGGATCCTCGACCCCTTTGAAATTTGTCGTTGGAAGTAACTTGTTTATTGGACGAAGGTTGCTAAGATTATTGGACAACTGAGGTTAATTGGTTAGTTGAAGAATCAAGGATGGATCGTTGCACTTATACAATCCTTATTAGTAGCTCAACTAAGGGACGGTCATGAGCAGGTATCCATTATCAAGGATGGATGACTTGTTTGACCCACTTCAAGGAGCTTTGATATGTCCCAGGATAGACCCAAGGACGGGCTATCAGTAGTTGAGGATTAAAAAGGAGGATAAACTAAAGGCGACATATCGTGTGTGATTTGGTCACTACGAGATTACTGTACCGCCATTTGGATTAACTAATACGCATGTTGCTTTTATGGATTTGATGTATTGAGTGATTAAGGCGTATTTAGAGCAAATGGTAATTGTGTTCGTGAGCGATATATTGGAATATTCAAGGAAATTAGAGGAACGCGAATAGCATTTTAAGGGTGGTGCTATAGACCATTCGAGAGCATAAACAGTATGCCAAGTTTAGTACGTGCGAGTTTGGGTTTACTCGCGTTGCTTTTGTTATCGTGTGATTTTGGATGAAGGAATTTCTAAGGATCCGCTAAGATCAAGGCAATCATGAATATGTCAGGGCTTATGACGATGACAGAGGTTCGAAGTTTTCTAAGTCGGACAAGTTATTACAGATGATTCGTAGAAAGGTTCTCTACGATAGCTATGTCTCTGATGCGAAGGTTAATGAAGGACATAAGAATTTGAATGGACGAATAAGTGAAATTTTTTAAGAGCTTAAGTATATGCTGATTACCGCACCAGTTTTGAGGATTTAGTCTACTATTGGAGAAAACGAGATTTACAGTGAGGTGTCGTATAAGGGATTTGACTGCGTGGTAAGGCAACAAGGAAGATTGGTTGCTTACGCATCACGACAATTGAGGTCCTTGGATTTAATGGAAGTTATATAAGTTTATCTTGATGATTTGAGGAGTTGTAGGTATGGGATCATAAGAGATGATCTATTAAATGGTGAGAATCTTTGATAAAAATTTCAGTGGATGATTTATTGCTCGGAAGTCTTAGATTCGATTAAGATGTGAATTTACCAAGGTGGATTATTTCATGAGATAATTAAGATAGGGATTTGAGGAATGGATTTTTGTCTTCGGTGGATTAAGAATTAATTATCCCTTGATGCAATATGGATGAGTGAGGAAATAGCATTATCGATGATTTCTTCTCGAGGTATCAGAAAGGATTTGAAGAGGTATTCGAAAGCTTTTAGTGCAATAAATGACATTTGGTTTGCACCAATTTTCAAGTGGTTGAGGTGAATTCTTGGTTTGGTTATTAAATGGACATGAAAGGAATGTTGAAAGAAAAAAATCGGTGGTTTGTGGAATTTGGATAGCGATTTGATGGAAATTCAGTGAATCGGATTTCAAGTGTCGATAAGTGACCCCGTGGAAACGAGCTCATGGCTTGATGAGCTAGAGAAAGTTTTGCACTTTGAGGTGCTCAGACGAGGTTAAAACCGTGAGGCTTGGTATGGGACAGGCCAAAGCGGATAATACATCTATGAGATGGTGCATATCAAAAAGGGACTTTTGCTAGTAGTGGTGCAGTTCGAAGATGCTCGTAACGATTGATCCGACGAGGGTGGGGAGTGGTCGCCGGGGCCAGAGTGCCTGAGCAAGGAGCGACTCCTGGCAGGCTTCTAGGATGTCGAAAGGGGCAAAAATGAACTGAACTACGCACTGTGCAAAAAGAAAATGCTTGTGGGACAAGATTTTATCGGAGTGGTATAGTAGGAATAAGATCAAGTTTGTGGAACTCCAGTCTATGGAACGAGGTCAAAGAATTGGGAATCGTTGGTTCAAAATTGGTTTAGCAGTTTTTGAATGCAGTTTAGATTATCAGAGACAGACTAAAGACCGCTCAGAGTCGTCAGAAGAGTTATGCAGATAAGCATCGTAGACTGTTGGAGTTTAAGGTGGGCGATCATGTGTTTCTAAAAGTATCGCCGATGAGGGGTACTTCCAAATTTGGCAAGAAAGAAAAGTTGTCTGAGGTATGTTGGACCTTTTTAAATTTTGGAAAGGATCAGGGTTTTAGCGTATCGTCTTGCGTTGCCATTGAAGCTTGCTCAAGTACATGATGTTTTCCACGTGTCCATGTTAAGAAAGTATGAACTAGACCTGAATCATGTGTTAAATTTTGAGGAACTAGACGTAGACGACAGGGTGTCGTACGTTGAGAGGCCGACACAAATAGAGAACCGTAAAGAGCAAGTGCATCAAAGCAAGACTATTTCCTTAGTTAAGGTGATCTAGCAGTATCACAGATCAGATGGAGCTACATGAGAAAGTGAGGAAGTGATGAAGCATCAGCACCCCCATCTTTTTGAGGACTTGTCGGTTGCTACAAATTTCGAGGACGAAATTTTTATAAGAGGGGAAGAGTTGTAACATCCTGAAATTCGAGCCCTTTAAGGGATGAATGAACATGAATTTCGCCGATGCATTGTTGGCTGATCTCACTCGGAACCGATCACTCCTGAGATACTGACCTTGAGGGGAAAGGCTAATGAGGACAGAACTCGTGCGACTAAAGAACTTGACCTGGGAAAACGACTCGACCGTGAGACTTGCGTAAGAATGATCCTATAGTCATGCAGGCCGATTTCAGGGACGACTAGAAGTCGATTCGCGGACAGAAATAATGGGACGACAAGTGATTCTGTCTACTGTTATCAAACCTGCGAATGACCCTATGCCGATCCTTGATAATCGTCTACTTTGAAGTAAGAATCGATCCTTCGCAATTTCATGCAATCAAGGACGTCCATGTGTCGAGAAGTCTTGAACGTGAATTGGCACGAGTTGGTTACGCGTGAATCCTCAAAGCCGCCTGTCAGTCTGAGTAGTACCAAAATGGCATTCGGGCGAAATTGACAAGGCATGTGAATCCAATATTGGACTTCGAATTTTCGGGAACGTTCGAGAAGGACTTTTGGACGATGCTTCTTAGTCAGTCGACAGTGCCAGCTGAGCCGAATAATTGGAAAAGGGATTTTCGGACCGAGGGAACGAGCCTACGAGGACGTGGGCCGAGAGAGATCAGTGTGGGCCTCACGCCCAAGATGGGACAGCCTCCATGGAAGGCCCAAGGCAAGCAAGTGAGCCCGTTGGGCCAAACCGACAATTTACCCTTCCGAGCCCGTTGTCTAACCTTGAGCCATTTCGAGCCCAACAAATTCCCGAGCCTATTCCTATTCATTTTCAAGCCCGTTTCTTAGGCCCGCCCTTCATTTTCAGCCCAAGGACAGATTGGGAAATGTGCAAGGTGGAAATGACCAAAATGCCCTTGGATATTTTGAAGAAAAGTCAAAAGGAAGAAAGAGAAAATGAGGTCATTTGCTTGGCAAGTGGGGGCAAGCATTAATGGCCTTAATGAGGCCTATCTCCAGCCCTCACTTCACTCTCTCTCTCCTCCTCATCTTCTCCAAAATCGAAGCCCCTCTCTCCCCTTGTTTCCCTTCCTTCCTTCAGTTTTTCAGTTTTGACCTTTCACCGAAAATCGAGATGTTCATTGCCTTCCCGTTTGAATCACGTCTCGTGCCACCCGCCGTTGTGTTCGGAAGATAATTTCCGTTCAGATAGCATCGGCCGATCGCCGGAAAGAGCCTCCGGCCGATCCGTACGGCAGCCGGAAGCCGGCTGTTGCCGGACCGTCACTGTTCCGCCTGTCCCTGCTTTATTCCGCCTTTTCCCCTGTTTTTCTCCCATTCCAGCCAAACCACCACCCATACCAGCCACAAGTGGTTCCCCCTCGACCCCCAGGTGCCGTTGGTCACTGGCCCGCCGCTCGCTGGAGCTCGGGTAGCCCGTTCAACTCCGATCAGCTTCTTCCTCTTGTGCAGTGCAGTTTTCAGTGTTGCAGTGGGTATTCCGAGTTTGTTGCTGCTGTTCCAGCCCCGGGACCACCTTGGATTGCTGTGGTAGAGGTCCCCGGGTGTCGGGTTCATCGCCGCCACCGCGTCCGTGTCGCCGACTCGCTTAACGGGAGAGTTTAGCTCCTAATCCCTATTTAGTGCCTAAACTTGCTTAGGGTTGGTTAGTTAGTGTTAATCTTGGTTTAAGGGGTTTAATTAAGTTGTATTAGCCCTAAGATAGGTGGTTAGATAGATGGTTAAGATTAGATTAGCTTAATTTTGCTTATTATGCTTAATTGTGCTTAATTTGGGATTAATTGTGCTTATGTGTTTAATTAAACATGATTTGCTTAAACTGGTTGATTAATTGTTTTAATTAATGTTTTGTTTAATTTCTGGATTAAATGTTTTAATTAATTGAATTTCGGGAAAATCACTGTTCATAATTACTGTTCACGAGCACTGTTCACGATTACTGTTCACAATTACTGTTCACGGCACTGTTTATGTAGAAGCTAAATTTAGTCTTATTTTGATCTGCTCTTGATTGTTGTGATTAATTGGAGTGCCGATTGTTAATTATACTCGTGAATATTGATGAATTGTGTGATCGAGTGTTGGTTGAATTGAATTTTGGAAATTGTCGAGTGAGATCGCATGACATATTGCGTGGATTATTTGAAATGGCATGTCGCATGAGCATGCGCGATGTTGCATTCACGACAGAGCAAAGATATAAATGGATTGCTTGATGATGTGTTGCATGATCACATTAAATGAGAGAACCCGGCGTTGCCGAAAGACCGCCAATCCCTATGGGTTGTGCCGTGGCCAGTGGGTCGCCTGACTTCGGTCGGATGCCTGACGGGGGACATGTGACGGGACTGCGGTAGTGGGTGGGTCCTGTGCTCCTTCAGGAATGCCGTCAGAGGGAAGGGATGACCCCTGACGTCGCCGTGCCTCGAGGTAAAAAGGACGAAGCTGATTTAGCCAGGAACCGCCAACCATAAGGTTGTGCCGTTGGCTCAGGAGGGGGCGTTAATAATCAGAGCATGTGTGAGTGTGAGACATGAGAAAATTGTGTGAGATGCTCTGATTATTCGCATGCTCTTAATGTCGTGATGATTGCATTAATTATGATACGCACGCATGAGTTGACAGCCGTGTAGGGTGTGGCAATGGCCAGGTGAGATCGCTTGTGACGCGATTCGCATGTGATTGATGAACTGTTTCATCTAACGGCCATGTGCCTTGATTGCGTGTATTGTGCTGAGATTTGACGTGCAGGGTATGGCATACCGGGTAAGGTTGCATGCGAACCGATATTGATTGTGGGTTACCCTGTCTGTTGTTGGCTGTTGTTTGGTTTTGGTTGTTTGTTGTTGGGTTGAGTGAGGGGTCGTTCTGGAGAGATACCCCGGGTTGAGTTGGCGTACTAACCGGGGCTTAGGGGGAAGAACTCGCTGAGATTTTATCTCAACCCGTCGTGGTTAACATTTTCAGGTCCTTAGAATGGCATAACCGCAGTGGAGAATCCTGCCCCCGCTTCTCCAGTGATCGACTCAACGGAGCTTGAGTCCGATGGGTCCGAGTGACCGTGGTGTTGAACCCGAGGGTTCTTTGTGTACTGTTGGATTAGCCTAGTCCTTTTGGTTTCGCCTAGAGGATGGATCGGCCCCTTTTTTGTCGGGCTTGTAATTCGGAAAACGATCCTCTGTTGGTTAATCCAATGAAGATGTATAAATGAGTAGTTGTTGTTGTTCTTGCTGTTCATTCCTCTATCCCCGTTTGATTGTATGTTTGTCCGGGGATGGTTCGTCTTCGCTTGCGCATAATCAAAGATAAAATGAATGGTCATCGATGGGTCCTGGGACGTCGCTTTCAATTGACCATGGAGAAGGGGTTGCCGCGAGCTCGAGAGTCGGGGCGTGACATGTTGAGTGCCATTATTGTCATCAGAATGGACATATTCAGAGGTTTTGTCGCTAATTAAAAAGGGAGAAACAAAAGGAGAAAGGTAAAGAGAAGAAAAGTGATAGTGACAGTAATGACAATCGTGTTGTTACTCTTAAAGAAGACTTTCTTATTATTTTTGATGGTGATGCGGTGAATTTTGTATCTCATGAGACCAGTTGGGTAATTGATAGTGGCACATCTATTCATGCTACATCTCGTAGAGATTTCTTTACATCATACAGATAAGGCGATTTCGGATCTGTGAAGATGGGAAACAATGGACTGGCTCAAGTTGTAGGCATTAGTGATGTGTGCCTAGAAACCAGCAATGGCACGAGGTTAGTATTGAATAATGTTAAACATATACCTGATATCCGCTTGAATTTGATTTCCACAAGCAAGTTGGATGATGAGGGGTATTGCAGCACCTTCAGTAATGGTCAATGGAAGCTCACCAAAGGTTCTCTTGTTGTGGCTAGAGGTGAAAAATATTCTTCGTTGTATCTTATGCAGGCAAAGTTGTCCACGAAAAAAATTAATGCAGTAGACAGCGAAAATGCAGCTGAGTTATTGCATAAGAGGCTCAGTCACATCAGTGAGAAGGGTTTGTCAATATTGGCCAAGAAAAAGCTCCTTTCAGGATTGAAAAGTTCGGCGCTAAAGAAGTGTGTTCATTGTCTAGCAGGAAAACAGAACAGAGTTGCATTTAAAAGCTCCTTTCCTTCAAGAAAGTCAGGTATATTGGATTTAGTGCATTCTGATGTTTGCGATCCTATGAAAACAAAATCACTTGATGGCTCTCCTTATTTTGTTACCTTCATAGATGATTTTTCAAGGAAAATTTGGATTTATATCTTGAAAGCTAAAAATCAAGTATTAGATGTTTTTAAGCGTTTCGGGCTTCGGTTGAGAGACAGATCGGAAAGAAATTGAAATGCATCGAACCGATAACGGGGAGAGTATATTGGACATTTTGATTAATATTGCAAACAATGGGTATTCGACATCAAAAGACACCTCCCAAGACGCCTCAATTAAATGGCTTAGCCGAGAGAATGAACAGTAACACCGGTTGAAAGGGTAAGATGCTTACTTTCACGGTCAAAACTACCCGAATCCTTTTGGTGTGAGGCTTTAAGTACGATTGCATATGTATTGAATCTTACTTCATGCGTTCCTTTAGAGTTTGATGTTCCTAATAGAGTTTGGACAGGCAAATATGTTTCTTATTATTATTTGCGTGTCTTTGGGTGCAAAGCTTTTGTGCATATTCCCAAAGATGAGAGATCTAAACTTAATGTGAAAACACGACAAAGTGCATATTCATTGGTTATGGACAGGATATGCTTGGCTACAAATTTTATGATCCGGTTGAAAAGAAAATTGTAAGAAGCAAAGATGTTGTGTTTATGGAAGATCAGACAATAGAGGATATTGAGAAAGCAAAGACAATTTCAGCACCACAGGTTAGTGATGATTTGGATCCAGTTCCTCTTATAAATATTCATACTCAAGTTGATGAAGAGCAGCAGGAAGTCAATGTTCCAGATAACGCACATGTTCCTAAACATATTGAAACGGATAATATTATTCCTGAACCAGATGCTCAATTAGATGTTCCAATGGATGTTCCAATCTGGAGATTCGTTAGAAACCGACAACCTTCCACTAGGCATTTTGAAGATGAGTATGTATTATTGATTGATGTAGGTGAACCAGAGTGCTTTGCAGAAGCAATAGAAGATAAGTACAAAAGCAATTGGTTTGATACTATGCGAGATGAGATGCAGTCACTTTATGATAATCATACTTTTAAGCTGGTGAAGTTACCTAAAGGTAAAAGAGCTTTGAAGAACAGGTGGGTATACAGGTTGAAGCAAGATGAACATACTTCACAACCACAGTACAAAGCTAGATTGGTTGTTAAGGGATTTGGTTAAAGAAAGGGTATTGATTTTGATGATATATTTTCTCCGGTAGTGAAAATGTCTTTTATCCGTGTGGTACTAGGGTTGGCAGCTACCCTAGATTTGGAAATTGAGCAAATGGATGTCAAAACAGCCTTCCTACATGGTGACTTAGAGGAAGAGATATACATGGAACAACCTGAAGGTTTTAAAGTAAAAGGGAAAGAGGATTATGTGAGCAAATTGAAGAAAAGTCTTTATGGCCTAAAGCAAGCACCGAGACAATGGTACAAAAAGTTTGCGTCAGTTATGACAGAACATGGCTATAAGAAGACTTCCTCGGATAACTGTGTGTTTGTTCAAAAATTTTCTGATGATGACTTTATTATTCTCTTGCTTTATGTTGATGATATGCTGATAATTGGTAGGAATGCTTCACGAATTGAGTTATTGAAGAAACAATTGAGCAAGTCTTTTGCCATGAAAGACTTGGGCTCGGCGAAGTAGATTCTTGGCATTAGAATTAC
This sequence comes from Angophora floribunda, assembly GCA_014182895.1. NCBI lineage: Eukaryota > Viridiplantae > Streptophyta > Magnoliopsida > Myrtales > Myrtaceae > Angophora > Angophora floribunda. The sequence goes on along the minus strand of CM024709.1, from coordinate 41,704,381 downwards.
TCGAAACAAAGATGCTAAGAAGTTGTTTTTGTCGCAAGAGAAATATATCGAGAAGATCCTTCAGAAATTTTACATGGACAAGGTTAAAGTGGTTAGTACTCCTCTTGCTGCCCACTTTAAGTTAAATATGAAGCAAAGTCCTACGATTGATAAAGAGAAGAAAGATATAGAAAGTGTTCCATATACCTCAACTGTAGGAAGCTTAATGTATACGATGGTATGTACACGCCCAAACTTGGCACATGTAGTTGGCATTGTTAGTCGCTATTTGTCAAATCCAAGCAGAGAGCACTGGAATGCAATGAAATGGATTATGAGGTGTCTTCAGGGAACTTCAAATTTGAAACTTAGTTTCGGGACCGGGAAACTTAAGTTAGTTGGATACACAGATTACAACTTGGCGGGAGATATTGATACTCAAAGATCTACTTCTGGTTATTTGATTTCTTTTGCGGGTGGAGTTGTGTCATGGAAGTCAAGATTGCAGAAGTGTGTTGTACTTTCTACAACCGAAGCTGAATTTATTGCAATGATTGAAGCTAGTAAAGAGATGCTATGGATGAAAAAGTTCTTGGAAGAACTTGGGTTCAAGCAAAAGAGGTGTGTGCTATTTTGTGATAATCAAAGCACAATTCATCTTGGTAAGAATTTATCTTTTCATTCTAGATCAAAACATATCGATGTTAGATATCATTAGATAAGAGATGTTTTAGATGAAAAGTTGTTGGAACTTGAGAAAATTCATACAGACCATAATGGCTCTGATATAATGACGAAGACTCTACCAAGAGAGAAGCTTGAACATTGCTGATTGATAGCAGGGATGGTGAATCTCTCCACATTGTCGTGAAGGGGAGATTTGTTAGCTGGGTTCACTCATATGTGGAGGAAGCCCAATGAGTTGCAAGCCCAAAAGGGCTTGAGCCCATATAATAAGTTATATGGAGAAATAGGGTTTCTCACTATCGTTGAAGTGGTAGTCGCAAAAAGACATAGTAATAAGAGAACAAGAGAAAGTAGAAAATCTAGGGTTTGAGGCAAAGTCTGATTTACATCAAACTGGCATCGGAGGTTGATTCGAGGTCCGATTGAGCTGAAATTTTGTCAGCGTGTTCGTGGTGCAATCTCCTCGAATCTGAACGGTTTGATTTTCGTTTGAAACTCCCCACATCAGGTTTTTCATGGATTGATCAAAACCTATGTTTTTTGTCGGATTTATCATTGATCTCTTGTGAAGTTTATGTGTATTACCAAGAATTATGTTCTTGAGATCTTTGCTGCTATGTACCTCTAGTATTTGCTAGAGAAGAACATTGCTCACCCAATTTTGTTGATAGTGAAGATTTTCGGGTGGACTCCAATCCCGTGGTTTTTGATCTCCTCACACTGAGGGGGTTTTCCACGTAAAAATCGTCTTGTGTTTGCGTGCTTGGTATTTATTTTGCTCTACTATATCGGTTCCTATTAGGTTTACACAAGAGGGGAGATTATTTTATTCCGCTGCGTTAATTTGATATTGTTCGAATTATTACCATTCTCCCATCAACTTCTTCATAAGTTTTACGCATCGAGAGCTGGCTCTCTTCTTCTAGGTTTTGATTTTTCTTTTCTTTTCCTTTTATGTGCTAATATACGAAGTTTTCATGGCTTTGTCCATCATTTTCCAGAAAAAGGTTGTGATCAACCTTCTGACCTCTCTCTCTCTCTCTCTCTCTCGAATTTTTTTTCTTTCTAATTTCTTGCAGTTAGGCCAACGTTTGCGCGACAACCATCATACGAGAATTTCCCACTTTCATCCGCGGGTTGACTCAATATAATAAGGTTCATAAAACAGCCATAGCTTTCTTGTCTTTCCTCACCTATTTAGCTCGCACATTGACGTCGACGTAGGAGTCAAACTCCTCAACCATCCTGTTCGAGAACTACTACTCTTTGCTGATTGTTGGTGGAAAATTTAATGGTAAATCCTTAGCATGAATTCTGGCCAAGAAGGCGGACTAGAATTCTTGGCTAGATTTTTATTTACTAACGAACCCAATGACCAAACACGCTTGGGAAGGTCTTGGTCCTCTTTCCATAATCTAAAATAAGGTCTCTGGTCTTTTCGTAATAGAGAATCTACCGAATTTGTAGTTGGGTCAAGGCTATATGAAGATCTGCTAAAGATTAGTAAACGGCGAGCCCACGAATGTTCCCATTAATGTCACTTATTGATCACCAAAAATGTCCAAGGATGACCATATTTCGATCCAAGTTCCAACCCCATGAAATGCTCGAGATGTATGCCAGTTTGAACTAGACGTCTCAGTAAAGAAATCAGGATTTGTCATCCTGTATTGAAACGATTTGAACTATAATCATTGTCTAGCAACACCCAAATGTAGCATTAGAACATTCTAAGAGATACATGGTGCTTAATGCGGATCCATTGATCGTGTGTTCAAATTAGGTAGAGCATCTTCTGACTCAGAATCGCCTTGGGACACAAAGTCTTCCTCAATACGCATAGACAAGATAGTTTGCATAGTGCGAACAGAAGGTTCAAAACGAGTCAGCCTTTTAGAGCTAGGTAATTGGGCTCTATGTTCTAATTATTGAATGAAAAAACAAGTTGCAAATTTGATGACAGGAAAGCAAATAGACATGTTGTAAGACAGATGAAATCATAATGTCAGATTGGATGGTCAACCCACTAAACTATAAAACAATCGGGCTGAAGTCAAGCTTGCCTCAACCTTTCTTGGACGGCAATCTTCTCTAGCTTATGTTCTTTTGTTTCATCTCTTTTAGATTTTTCTCCTATAAAACATGTCGTAAAGAGTAAATAAAGGTGTTCATATATCCACCACAAAATTGTCAGCTCTGAAAAATAGTGAAAAAAACTTAACAGAAACGTATGAGAAGATTTTAGCGGTTTTACACTTGATAAAAGTCAAATTTTGAACATTGCAAGATGAAAAGAGTGGAAAATAAAAGTCACACTAAACAAAACCCTAGTTATCATCCATTAACAATGAACCAAACATGTTGTATAAACTCTCTTGCATCATTCAAATCAAGTGTCTGACTCTTATCAATTATAGATAATTACAAGGGGAGGGGGGGAGAGAGAGTATAATCAAGAACTTTTCAAGTAGTTATTCTCCTGTGGATGTTGGTACAAGACAATGATAGAAAGCAACCCGCAACATGTCCACTTTATTGACTCCAAACACCAGAACAAAAATATACGGAAGAAAATGAGACTCGGTGACGCTGACGCCCGTGGGCAAAACCTAGAAGAAAGCACACGTAAACCACCCAAGCAACAAGTGTGATATTGAGGATGTCTTCAGTTTTGTTGCTCAACGCTGAACAACTTGGCATCCTGCAGCCCAGCGTTCCTCATTTTGTCGACGGCCCTCACCTCATCGATTTGCGCAGCGATCACGACCAACAAATCTCCATGCTCTTCATAGAAGCCGGCCCTTTGCAACCCTGTTTCAATGACAAATATTTATACAAGAGAGAATGATAAGAAGAGTAAGGTTTTCTTTAAAATATTAGAGGCAGAGGATACAGATGGTTAATGCACAAAAATAATTCCGATGAAATTTTTTGTATTTGGAGAATCGCGAGATGAGGGCGATTGGGAGTATTAAGTAGCAAACTGTATATAGCCATTTTGGATGCGTATGGAACTTGTTCTAGGAATTGTTACCAGTTGCTTCCTCTGTTGCGATCGTACGTGCCTTGGCCCTTTGTTTCTTGTCCTTAGTCTTGAGATCAATCAGTACCTTCTTCTGGGATATGACGGGCAAATTAGCAAGATATATTAGCATGCGAAAGAGAAAGGAAAGTTTAAAATGAAGAAAACGAAGAGGAGACGACTATCAATGTACAAACATAAACCAAGGAAAAGAGCCAAACGCGAGAAAATTAAGATGAGTGATAGGAGTCAAAGTAGAGACCGCCATATTGCCTCTGTGAGCGATCTGTTCCCTCTGTCAAGGCGAGCCTCTCTCTCTCTCTTTCTCTCTCTCTCTAGATACGAAGTGCTTAGTTTGATGAATTCTGAGGAGACAAGATCGATTGAAGGGGTCTTTATAGATTTGGGACGCGACCAAGTCTTGGAATACATTACCATGACTTTTCCGATCACTTCCACCTTCATTTCTCCGTAAGTTTCACTTGCAATTACATGAAATGCACACGGTTCTCATACTCCGCACCGCACGCCATATTTGGAGTGGGTAGCCATTCTAATTTGTAGTAATCCTCTGTCTTACGTTCACACCATGTTTTTTCAACATGGAAGATCACTGACGTAGGGCTTTTGCCTTAGCGCTTAAGCATTTTCAGAGATCTACTTGCGTATTTGTTTGCATAACGGTTTTTCTATGAAAACAAAAATTCAACTACAGTCGTTGGGGTCAAAGCAAGAAGTTTCTGTTAGGCAAATTATATTGCCGGAAAGAACCTGGAAATGCATAGTCAACCATAATCTGTGGTGAATCTCTTGGAAATAACCCGGAAATGCAATGTACATGACGAGGGTTTGTGCATGTTCGGAAGTTGATCAGTTATGTAATGATAAGGACCCTCGGAGCTCATGATGGTCTTCATCGTCTACATCAGCAGTACTCATCGAAAGCTCTTCAGGCCCAGAGAGGAGGCCCAACTTGATCAGAGAGGGAAAAAAAAAATAGATCAATCTTAGAGAGGCGATATGGAGGTCCGTACTTGTTCATGCATTTTTACTTGTCTAAAGTATAACTGAAGTGTCAAAACTTGGCAAAATGGGACACTTTGGTGCCAGAACTTTCAAAATGTACACTTAAGGCCAAAGTCGGAAAAAAGTGGGATACTTAAGTGCCATTAACGAAAAAATTCAGCCAAATTGCTAACATCTCATTTTTCAGGCAAGATAATTGCAAAACATCATTATGTTTCAAGCTAATGTAGCTAAGTAAGCCCAAAACAACATCATTTTGGGTGTTAATGTAGCTAGACTCAGCCCAAAACGATGTCGTTTTACATCGAATTCGATTTTTAATATAAAAATTAATTAAATTAAATAAAAAAATTATTTAATATTAAATGAGGGAGTAGCACAGGCGAGAGGGGAATCCCCTGCCTGTGGCCACTACCCCATCACTAGCACTAGGGCAAGGGCCAGCAACCCTCACTGACCGGAGGCGAGGTCTGGCAGGCCCTCACTAGAAGCTGAGAGAGAATGGCGACCCTCTCCCAAATCTGGGTGACAGCCGCCTGCCCTCGCCCCCACCTAGGTGAGGGTTAGCAACCCTCTCCCAAGGTCACCGAACCCTGCCCAAGGTCCGGGAACATTAGGCAAAGGCAGGCGACCCTTGCCTAGATTTGGGAGAGGGTTGTTGCCCTCTCTCAGCTTCTGGCGAGGGCCTATCGCCTTCACCTCCGGTCGATGAGGGTCACTGGCTCTCACCCAAGCACTAGTGACCCTTGTCGGCCATCACCGCCACCCCAACCGACAAGGGGGTAGTGGCCATAAGCTAAAGAGCCCTCTCCCGTCTATGCTACTCTCTCTCTATTTTTTTTTTAAGTTTTAATTGAATTTAATTAATTTTAATGTTAAAAATCGAATTTGAGCCGAAAAGGCATCATTTTGGCCAAGTCTAAGCAGGCTTAGATTTCTAACGAGTCACGTTAGCGATTTATATTATTAAAAAATGCCATGTAGGATTTCCGAGACCGGTTGTTGGACTTGGCACTAAAATGTCTCACTTTTTTTTATAAAAAAAGGCATTTAAGTATACATTTTGGAAGTTCTAACATCAAAATGTCTATTTGTGTTAAGTTTTGATACTTACGCTATACTTTAGCCATTTTTATTCGCATCAAGAACTGGCTCTCTTCATCTTGTTAACTAGGGAATGTAATTGTGATGTCTCTACCCAATATTAAAAACATACAATTAATACCCCATGTTAAATACTGATCTTTGCATGACAAAGAGAGAACCAATTTCCCATCCACAAGGGTCCCAAGGAGATTGTAAAGGATCTATCAAGACCCAAGGATAGTGTGTTCCGACAATGGAAGACCAGTCTACATGTGTCTTCACAACTCATTTGCTCATTAACATTAATTGAACTTGTATTGGCCATAAGATATCTTAGTATTGAGAAGCTACCTTGTAGGCCACTAGAGGTTGAGGGTCACGTTAGGGATTATTACCAAAAAGTCCTAAATCTATTATACTTATGCCAATTCGGTTTAGTCATAAATATTTTAGTTATGACAATTTAATTCTAAACATTTTTCGAAAATCGCTAAGGTGAATGCTGAACATCCTATTTGGCACAACTAATGATAGGCCGGCATGATGTAGTTTTGGAGTCTAATAGATAAAAATATTATTATGAGTAGGCACTTCCCAGTAGGTTACCCATCCTGAAGAGAAAAATATTATTGTGGATAGGCACTTCCCAATAAATCATCTATTTTGAGATATTAAAGCAGATAATAGAGTTTTTATTATTATTAATGGCATACATGTAATTTCTATCTCAATTATGTATGCCCTAAACTCTTGCTATAAATAGGGCAACTCCTTTTGTAATGCTGAAGCTTGTAACCTTGAGCTTGTAACACTGATACTAATAGTAAAAAGATTGCCTAATGCAGCATCGTGGTTTTTCCCTTCTTGATTTTTGGAAGGGTTTCCCACGTAAAAATTCTTGCTTTTTTCTTCTCCACTATTTTTTCTCTTTGTATATTCACGTCCCCAACAATTGGGATCAAAGCCTAGTTTTGGCGAAATAGTGGGAGCAAATATGAATGAAGGAAATGTGAAGATCGATAGGTTCAATGGCAAGGACTTTAGTTTCTAAAATATGCATATCGAGAATATGTTGTATCAGAAGAACTTGCATCAATCTCTATCTGGAGAGAAACCAGAATCTATGAAGCAAGTAGACTGGGAATTGTTAGATCGATAAGCTCTAAATTTGATTCATCTCACATTGGCGCAGAACGTTGCTTTCAACATTGCCAATGAGATGACAACGATGGATTTGATGGCGGCATTATATGACATATATGAGAAGCCTTCTGCACCAAACAAGGTATATTTGATGCATTGTCTTTTCAATCTAAAGATGGACAAGGGTGCTTCTGTGATAGATCACATCAACGAATTCAACATGATCACCACTCAGTTGAGTTCGGTGGATATCAAATTTGATGACAAGATAGAAGCTTTATTTTTATTATCTTCTCTACTTGAAAGTTGAAGTGCAATTGTGATTACAATGAACAATTCATCTAGTAAGAAAAAGTTAAAGCTTCAAGCAATCTAAGATTTGATTCTTACCAAGAATATTTATAAAAGAGAATTAGGTAAATTTTCGGGTGCTACCTTAAATATTGATGGCAAAAGGACAAGCAATCAATGGGGGAGAAACTAGTACCATGGTATATCAAAGTCCAAAGAAAGAAGCGAATCAAGACCTCGTGGTGAAATAATTTACTGGAATTACGAAAAGAATGGACATTTGAAATGAGGTTGTAGAGCTCCAAAGAAGAAAATTCAATATTGAGACCAAAATCAAGAGGAAGAGAAATGTTCCAAGACTCAAGAGAAATCTTATCTCTATAAGTCAGCTAGACAGCATAGAATACAGGATTATTTTTTGGGATAACTCTTGGAAAATTGTTAAAAGTGCTCAAGTTATAGCACATGAAACAAAGTTAGGAACGCTCTACGTGACTGAAATCAATAAAGAAATTGCAGTAATTATTGAATCGGAAGCTGATTCTAAATTATGACACTGTAGGCTTGGACACATAAGCGAAAAGGGGATGAAAATATTAGCATCTAAGGGAAAATTGCTTGATTTGAAGTCCACAAATATTAGTCTATGTGAAGATTGTGTTATGGTTAAGCATAAGCGTGTCAGTTTTTTTGAAGATTAGAAAATAACCAAAGAAAGGAAAATTAGAGTTAGTGCATACCAATGTGTGGGGGTCAGCTCTTGTGCATTCCCTTGAAGGCTTGCATTATTGTGTCGCGTTTATTGATGACTCTACCAGAAAGGTATGGGTTTATTTTCTAAAAAATAAATCTAATATGTTTACTACATTTAAAAGATAGAAAGTTGAATTGGAGAATGAGATTGACCTGAGAATTAAATGTCTAAGGTCTGACAATGGCAGTGAATATGATAGCAAGGAACTCAAGCAATTTTGTGCAAAGAACGAAATTAGAATGACAAGAGTTGCTGAGAGGATGAACAAAACTCTAAATAAGCGTGCAAGAAGTATGAAGTTGCATATAAGATTGTTGACACCTAAATTTTGACGATTTTTTTAGTATTTATTAATTGCATTGGAAAATTAGAGATTAGTTTCTAATCCCTTAACAAAAATTTCTTTCATTACAATTGCATTGCATATAGACATTAGGAGCATTTGCATCACTGGTTTTAAAATTAAAAATTAAAAAAAATTAATTAATTTCAAAAAAAAAAAAAAAGACAAGGAGGCCGGGCCAGGGCTGGGCCCGCCTAGCCCCCCATGCGGCCCTTTCCCTTTCCTCGCACGGGCTCGGCCCATTTCCCTTTTTTCTTCTCTCTTTTGTTTCGACTCGGCCCACTCGTCTCCTCCTTCTTCTTTTCTTCCACGCGCGGAAAAGCAGCAGGGAAGCAGAGCAGAAGCGGCAGCAAGCCTGCAGAAAAAGGGCAGCAAGTCAGACGGTAGCAGCAAGTTAGGGCCGAAAGAGAGGTCAAACGCAGCAGCAAATCAGCAAAAAGGCAGAAGCAGAAGCAGGAAGTCAGCAACGAAAGCGGAGCAGAGGAAAGCCGAAAGAGGCAACAGTAGGGAAGTCAGGAGAAAAAGCAGAAAAGAAGAGAAAGAGCAGAAAAAGATGATGAAGTAGGTTGCTCCGGCAAGTCAGAGCAGGGAGGGTTGAGGTCGACAAGTCACCGAGCGAGCGAACCAGAGAAAAAACAAAAGAAAAACAAACGGAGGGGGAGCTCGAGAGAAAAACCGAGACGGGACCGGAGGAGTTTGAAGACCGAGAGACGAAGAGAGAAGCAGGAACTCGGGCCGAAAAAACTGAAAAAAAAAAAACCAGAGAAAAAAAAAAAAAGCAAACCGGAGCGGAGAATCGAAGAAGAGCGAGCAAGACCGAGAGAGCGAACCGGAGGGAAGAGGGAAGCTCGAGGGAGCAGTTAGCCGTCGCCGGAGGCCGTTCGCCCGCCTGTCGTTGTCCGCCGCAGCTCTTCCCCGAACGAGGTAAGTCCCCTGCATCCTTGTAGTCCTATTTCGGAAAACGCCGGGCCGGAGCTCGCGGCCGTCCGGCTCGCGCAAGCTCCGACCCTTGTCGTCCTTGCATTTTGTTCCCACGTTCCTCGTATGTCATGTTCGAAGACCCTTAAAGCATGCTCGAGACTCGGTTGAGTCGGAAACCCTTCGTTTTACTCATGCCCGTCAAGTGTTTGTTGAAATGCCTCATAGAAAACCGAAGGGTATTCATACTTTTAGTCGAAAGCCGATCTGTTTTCATGCTCTTTTATCTGTAGAATCATTCTGTATTCATTCATATTCGAGTTTCCATGATGATTTGTATGAAAAACCCGTGTCCCGTCGAATCGGTGAGGGTTTCGCGGCCACCAGAGCTTGGGGCTGGCAGTGGCCGATGTCGACGGAGATGAGTGGCAGGGCGGTGTCTCGGTGAGGAGAGAGGGACCATGGTGGTTCCGGTTGGAGTCGAAGGTCTTTCGAATAAATAAAGAATAAAAAAAAAAGAAGAGGAAGAAGTTGCAGGCACGTCCGGGGAAGCGTCGGGCATGCATGCAGGAAAAGAAAGAGGGAGACCAAAAAGAATAAAAAAAATAAGGAAAGAGAGAAAAAGAATAAAAATAATAATAATAAGGGAGATGGGGGAGTGTCGGGCGTGCATGGGGGGAAAGTAATATGCATGCAGAAAACGACAAAAAAAATATTAAAAAAGAGAAAAAAAGAAAACATAAAAAAGGAAAAGGGGAAAAAAGAAATAAAAAATAAAAAAATCAGAAAAAAGACAAAGAAAAGGCCGAAAATAAAAATAGGGGGCAAGGAGATGGGCTTCGCCGTGGACCCGCTTCTGTCGGGCTGAATTTGTCAAGGGCCGGGTTTTTCAGCTGGGCTAAAAAAAATAGAAATCAAGATTGGGCTTTTTAAGAAAAAATCCGTGTGGGCCTTTTTTGTTGTTTTTTAGTGGGCTTAAGGCCAGCCCGGCTCCTTCAGCCCGACCCGGACCGGCGGCATCTGAATCGGGTCAGCAGGGCCGGGTTTCCTGACCCAGTCCGAATCATTTCCTTTAAAAAATATAAAAAAATCGAAAATTCAAAAAATCATTAAAAACATAAAAATATTAAAAAATCATAAAGAAATTTCAGAAAATTCAGAAAATGCATGGGAAATTCAGAATCTTGAAAATTTATGAAAATTTTCGAAAAAAAAAATATTATTTTTTAAAAATCGAAAATATTTAGAAATTCCAAAAAAGAAAAAGTTTTCAAAAATCCCAAAAATTCCAAGTTTGTTTTAGAGTTCCCTAAGAAGCTCTAAAATAATTATTGGACAATTTTCTCTTTAAAAAATGTCGGAAAATTATCGATCTAAGATTGTGCTTGAAAGTGAACAAGCCCTTACGGCTTTACCTTAGGGTTTTGATTATCCTTGGATACAATTGCCCTTGATGGCATACTTAGGATGCGATGATTATGGTGTCCCCCTTAGTTTAATTAGGATTGTCATTTATTTATCTCTTAATGCTTGTATTTGTTTTCGCCTGCAATTTATTTAATACATCCTTTAATTGCTGATTGCTATTTTAATGATTGCGCACCCACATGATCACCTCACATGTTAGTGGTTAAGTCTAAAATCAATCCAAACTGCCTGGCTAAAATCTTTTTGAAATGAATAAGATTAGGTACAAAAATGGCACTAATTAGTTAATTAGTGTAATAAAGTCCCCGACCCTAGAATCTCTGGTTGCGTAGAAAGTGAGGCCCACTCCCATACCTCGCTTGGTTTCTAGCCGACCCCAATAGGCTAGTGGCGACTCCTCATTTGAAGATTTTCATGAACATCCAACGTCACGTGAGGTATGGGCTTAGGAGAGCCTATGTCTAATGAGGGTCTTAGACCCACTCTTTGGACAATACCCCCAAACCTATTTATTTCGATATTCCTTTCCTCCATCCAAGACGAAAAAAATAGGTCGCGACAAGGATTACCCAAGACGTTTTGGGCAGATGCAATTAATATGGCAACATATCTAATTAATAGAGGACATTCGGTTCCACTTGATTTTAAGTTACCAGAAGAATAATGGAGTAGAAAGAAGGTAAGTCTCTCGCATCTGAAAGTTTTTGGTTGTGTTTCTTATATCCACATAGATTCTAAAAATAGAGATAAACTTGATGCAAAAGAAAAAAAATATTTTTTCATTGGATATGGTTCTGATTAATTTGGCTATCAATTCAGGGATGAACAAAATAGAAAAATAATAAGAACTGCTAAGTTACATTCAATGAGAACATGTTGTACAAGGACAAATCCATGGTAGAATCTAATGTGAAGAAAAATTTGGTGGAGAATACAAAGATTGAATTAGAAGAGATTTCTAAGAGTGTTTTGGTTGAAATTCCTAAAAATATTGCTGAACAAGAATCCAAACACCTGAACCCACTTTGAGAAGATCCAATAGAACACCTAAACCTATACAGAGATATTCTCCGTCACTGCATTATTCGCTTTTAACTAACGCAGGCAAGCTAGAAATTTTTTCTAAAGCGATGCAGATTAGAGATTCTGTAAAGTGGAAGTTAGCAATGCGGAATGAGTTGGATTCACTCGAGAAAAACAAAACTTGGGTGTTGACTTAGTTATCAAATTGGAAAAAAGCATTGCAAAACAAGTGGGTTTATCAGATTAAAGAAGAACCTAATGACTACAAGAGGTACAAAGCAAGGCTAGTAATAAAAGGATTTCAGCAAAATGAAGGAATTGACTATACAGAGATTTTTTCCCCAATTGTGAAATTGACTACTATCATATTAGTATGGAGTATTGTTGCTACAGAAAATTTACATCTAGAGTAGCTAGGCATTAAGATTGCATTCCTACATGGTAACTTGGAAGAGGATATTTACATGGTACAACCAGAAGATTTTCAGATTCCTAGAAAAGAAAATTATGACTGCAAATTGAAAAAAAATGTGTATGGCTTGAACCAGGCTCCTCGACAATAGTATAACAAATTTGACACATTTATATGTGGTAACAGGTTCACTAAAAGTGACATGAATCACTGTTGTTATTTCAAAAAAAATTGATAATTGCTATATGATTTTGTTGTTGTATGTGGATGATATGCTCATTGTAGGATCTAGCATAAGAGAAATCACCATACTAAAGCAGCAATTGCCAAAAGAGTTTGAGATGAAGAGTGGGAGTATATGGCTAAGGTGCCTTATGCATCATCTGTTGGCAGTTTAATCTACGCAATAATGTGTACAAGACTAGACATGACTCACACAGTGGAAGTTGTGAGCAGATACATGGCAAATCTAGAAATAAAGCATTGGGAAGCTGTAAAGTGGTTATTAAGATACCCGATAGACACTTCAAGTATGTCGTTTTGTTTTATTAAAAATAATGCAACTTTACAAGGCTTTGTTGATGCAAATTTTGGTTGTGATTTGGATAATCGAAAGAGCATATCGGGTTATGTTTTTACCTTAGGTGACACTTCAATCAGTTGGATGTCTTGACTTTAAATTTGTATACCCCTCCTAATCATTGAAGCAAAGTATGTGGCTATATCTAAAACTAATAATGAGATAATTTGGTTGAAAAATTTTCTGAAAGAGATAGGCAATGAGCAAGATAACAATGTTTTTTTAGTGATAGTCAAAGTGTTGTTTGTCTTGTAAAGAATTCAATATTTCACTCAATGACAAAACAAATTGAGTTAAAATATCATCAAATTCATCAATTGATAGATGACGGGACATTGTCATTAAAGAATATTCTTGGTGCAAAAAATACAGTAGATATGTTAACAAAAGTTGTCACCATTGAGAAGCTGAGGCTATGCATTGGCTCAGTTGGCCTCCATGGTAAATGATGAGGGGAGCCACTGCATTAGGACAATTTGGGTTAAAAAATGAAGACTATAAAAGATTATTGCTGCTTTTTGAAGATCAACCTCCAAATGGGAGATTGATGGAGTTATGGAGTCTAATAGAGAAAAATATTATTGTAGTTAGATACTTCCCATTAGGTCACTTATTCGGAAAAGAAAAATATTATTGTGAGTAAGCACTTCTTAGTAGGTCACCCATCTTGAGATATTAAAGCAGATGATAGAGTTTTTATTACTACTAATAGCATACATGTAATTTCCATCTTAATTATGTATACCCTAAACTCCTACTATAAATAGGGCAATTTCTTTTAAAGTTGTAATACCGAAACTTATAACCCTAAGCTTGTAATGCTAATACTAATAGTGAAGAGATTGCCTAATGTGGCACTTTGGATTTTCCCTTCCTAATTTTTGGAAGGGTTTTCCACGTAAAAATTCTTACTTTTTTCTTCTCTACTATTTTTTCTCTTCATATATTTGTGTCCCCAACACAGCGCTAATATGGTTAAGAGCTATGAAGCCCTTGTTGGCCGCAGGCAAGGGTCACAACCATTGTAGATTTAGGTGAGAGTTGCCGTGGCTAGTAGGGGTGTCAATGGGTCGGGTCGGGTCGGGTCTTGATGTTACCCGACTCGACCCCAATCGTAAAGGGTCATGCTCCGACCCGACCCGAAACGCATTAGACCCGAAAATAAAAATCGGGCCGGATCGGGTCGGGTGGGGTCGGGCCAAAGCATGACCCTTTACAAGTGTGGTTTCAATTTTTTGTTTAACTCGAAATCAAGTTGATAAAAAAATCTTGGAAGTTTGGACGACGGAGATTGAAGCCAATGGGGGAGTAATGAACGAGCTTGAGGCACTTCATGGTCTTAGGCCGAGAAGTCCGGCAAAACAGAGGACTTACGTGCGGTGGTGGATATGGCCTTGAAGCTTTCAAGTTGAAGGTGTGATTGTTGGTCACAAACGGCGATCAAACTAGAGAGCTAATGTACTAGAGGCATCAGTGATGGTGATCGGCACTAACGAAGAAGGATCAGGCAAACGCAAAGCACCTCGGTCGCTCTAATCAAAAAAACAGAGTAGAACAGACACGGTCGGTGAGACTCGGATGTGGTGAACAGCTCAAATAACAATGACGACATTCAGAAAGTGACGGAGAAGAATTGCCAATAATGAAACTTCTTGAACTCCTTCGAGAGGATTTTTTTTTTTTTCGTGAGGTTAGTGGTGCATATTATGGGCTTTCTATTGTGGTTCTCTTGGTCGCGAATCTTGTGACTCCAGTGACCGGTGACGGAAAGCAAGCAACGGTAGGTGCCTAACGTGAAATCTCAGATTAAGGGGCCGACCCAACTGACGGTGAAGTTGTTGGGGTCAAAGATGACGGCTTGCTTTAGGGACTGGATTGGCGTAGGGGTCGCGGAGGCGAGGGTTCTCAAGGGAGGTGGATGTAGGCACATATATGCCTATTCCCATCAATTTCTTCTAAAAGAATGGCTGCCCAATATTTGTCGCTGGCATCAGTCTGGAGGATTCTTTTGCCAGTAGATGGGATTTTTAAGGGAGGAAGATGTAAAAGTTGCTTGAGCTGAGAAACTTGACTTGAGTTTACTTGGGTCCCCATGAGGGAGGATTCTTTTTTAGCATCTTTTGGAGAGGTCTGAGATATGTAGAAATATGAGGAATAAAATCTCGCAAGTAATTTACCATACCAAGGAATTGCTGGACTTGTCTGGTATTGAAATCCTTCTCAGGAAATTTTTGGAGTTCCTCTGCAATATGGGGTTTCGGGCAATAAGTTCCTTCTTTCAAATGCATGCCAAGGAATTCAATCTCTGTTTGGGCAATAATCATTTTCTTCTGGGAAAGCATAATGCCATGCCTTTTTACAATGTCAGCGAATTGTGTCAAGAGTTGGCAATGAGATTGTTCATTAGAAATTTGAACAAAAGGATGTCATCAATATAGATTTGGGAATTTGGAAGAATTGGTTCAAAGATTTTGCACATAGCCTTTTGGAAAAGGGAATGTGCAGTCTTAAGGCCAAAAGGAACAACTGTCCATTGAAAGTGCTGGTTTGGGATACAGAACCCTGTCTTGGGTCTGTCTGGTGGGTCAATTCCCAACTGCTAGAATCCTGCCTTAAGATCGAATTTTGAGTAAATCTTTGCTTGAGCAAGGCTAAGAAAGAGGGAATTTCGATGGGGTAATGAGAATTTATCATCCTGGAGGAATTCATTCAGAGGTTGATAATTTATTACTAACCTCATTTTTCCACGATTTTGTTCAGCTCGCTTGTTGACATAAAATGCTTCACATGCCCATTGAGAGTCGAGATGGTTCAATGAGACCTTGTGCAACAGTTCGCACATTCTTGCTGTGCAAGTGCAAGGTGTTGAGGGCTCATTCCGAATGACTTGCTCTCGTCGGATTAATGTCTTCATTCTTCTTGAATGGGAGTTTGACATAAAACCGGAGTTTTTCCATAAGGGTTGGGTGCAGGTCTGGGAGAACTCAGAATGTGACTCACCACAAGAGGAAATTAAGCTCTGGATGATTGGGTCAAACAAAGCAGGTTCAAGTGCATAGAACCGTTTGGTTTCTACAAATTCCCTAAACTGATTTTTGAAACGTAAACCACGGGAAAGTATTCTGAGCTTGGGGAGTTGGGTCGAGAATGTCCCACCAATGATAATATCTTTGTCGGGGATCGGAACCAAGGACTCTGGTGGTGATAGAACACTCGGGGAAAGAATTGAATGGTAATTGGCTTACTTCGATACTTGGTAGCAAATGTGTCACCGTAAGTTGAATTGAAATACGGTGAATGGCTTCCATAACTCTTTCGGGAGAATCTTAGTGTCTAGAATGGAAGAACTTGCTCCAGTATCAATGAGTGCCACCAAAGGGATTGGTTTATGATATTTGGACAAAAGGATGTGGATGGGGATATATGGGTGATGTATTGGTTCAGTGGTGTGAATATGGTCAGTCCATCTGGTCTGAGCATTAGGCCGCCATGTTCACGAAAAATTCGAACCGATATTCCCACATTAATTCCGGAAGTCTTTCTTTCAAGACATTATGTCGAATGGCCAATGGAATTTCATGAGGGTATTTAAGTTTCGGCCATCCACACTGCATGTCAATGGTGCGGTATGTTTCTGAGAGAGGTTCCTTCTTGACATACATGTGAATTGCTTGAACTAGTTCTTTTGGTCTGGATAAGAAGTCGGCTAGGACATTTTTTGTCCCTGGAATGTGTTTAACTTCGAAGGAGTATTTTGAAAACCATTCAGCCCACCGGAGTAATTGTGGATGAGGGACTTGCTTTTGTTTGAATTTGAGCATTTGGGAAATGAAGACATGTCCATTTCAACAAGAAAATGGTGTCCAATGAGATGAAACTCAAACTTCTTGATGCCATATTTGACTGCAAGTATTTCCTTGAAAGTGGAATGGTAATGAATTTCGCTTGGGAGAATCGACCACTTTTGTAGGCACATATATGCCTATTCCCATCAATTTCTTCTAAAAGAATGGCTGCCCAATATTTGTCGCTGGCATCAGTCTGGAGGATTCTTTTGCCAGTAGATGGGATTTTTAAGGGAGGAAGATGTTGTAAAAGTTGCTTGAGCTGAGAAACAGCTTGAGTTTGCTTGGGTCCCCATGAGGGAGGATTCTTTTTGAGCATCTTTTGGAGAGGTCTGAGATATGTAGAAATATGAGGAATAAAATCTCGCAAGTAATTTACCATACCAAGGAATTGCTGGACTTGTCGGTATTGAAATCCTTCTCGGGAAATTTTTGGAGTTCCTCTCCGCAATATGGGGTTTCGGGCAATAAGTTCCTTCTTTCAAATGCATGCCAAGGAATTCAATCTGTTTGGGCAATAATCATTTTCTTAAGGAAAGCATAATGCCATGCCTTTTTACAATGTTAGCGAATTGTGTCAAGAGTTGGCAATGAGATTGTTCATTAGGGCTGAACAAAAGGATGTCATCAATATAGATTTGGGAATTTGGAAGAATTGGTTCAAAGATTTTGCACATAGCCTTTTGGAAAAGGGAATGTGCGTCTTAAGGCCAAAAGGAACAACTGTCCATTGAAAGTCTTGGTTTGGGATACGTAAACCTGTCTTGGGTGCATGTCCGGTGGGTCAATTCCCAACCGCTGGAATCCGCCTTAAGATCGAATTTTGAGTAAATCTTTGCCGAGCAAGGCTAAGAAAGAGGGAATTTCGATGGGGTAATGGGAATTTATCATCCTGGAGGAATTCATTCGAGGTTGATAATTTATTACTAACCTCATTTTTCCACGATTTTGTTCAGCTCGCTTGTTGACATAAAATGCTTCACATGCCCATTGAGAGTCAGATGGTTCAATGAGACCTTGTGCCAACAGTTCTGCACATTCTTGCTGTGCAAGTGCAAGGTGTTGAGGGCTCATTCCAGAATGACTTGCTCTCGTCGGATTAATGTCTTCATTCTTCTTGAATGGGAGTTTGACATAAAACCGGGAGTTTTTCCATAAGGGTTGGGTGCAGGTCTGGGAGAACTCAGAATGTGACTCACCACAAGAGGAAATTAAGCTCTGGATGATTGGGTCAAACAAAGCAGGTTCAAGTGCATAGAACCGTTTGGTTTCTACAAATTCCCTAAACTGATTTTTGAAACGTAAACCACGGGAAAGTATTCTGAGCTTGGGGAGTTGGGTCAGAATGTCCCAGCCAATGATAATATCTTTGTCTGGGGATGTGGAACCAAGGATTCTGGTGGTGATAGAACACTGGGGAAAGAATTGAATGGTAATTGGCTTACTTCGATACTTGGTAGCAAATGTGTCACCGTAAGAAAAATTCTGAATTGAAATACGGTGAATGGCTTCCATAACTCTTCTGGGAGAATCTTAGTGTCTAGAATGGAAGAACTTGCTCCAGTATCAATGAGTGCCACCAAAGGGATTGGTTTATGATATTTGGACAAAAGGATGTGGATGGGGATATATGGGTGATGTATTGGTTCAGTGGTGTGAATATGGTCAGTCCATCTGGTCTGAGCATTAGGCCGCCATGTTCACGAAAAATTCGGAACTGATATTCCCACATTAATTCCGGAAGTCTTTCTTTCAAGACATTATGTCGAATGGCCAATGGAATTTCATGAGGGTATTTAAGTTTCGGCCATCCACACTGCATGTCAGTGGTGCGGTATGTTTCTGAGAGAGGTTCCTTCTTGACATACATGTGAATTGCTTGAACTGGTTCTTTTGGTCGGATAAGAAGTCGGCTAGGACATTTTTGTCCCCGGAATGTGTTTAACTTCGAAGGAGTATTTTGAAAACCATTCAGCCCACCGGAGTAATTGTGGATGAGGACTTGCTTTTGTTTGAATTTGAGCATTTGGGGAAATGAAGACATGTCCATTTCAACAAGAAAATGGTGTCCAATGAGATGAAACTCAAACTTCTTGATGCCATATTTGACTGCAAGTATTTCCTTGAAAGTGGAATGGTAATGAATTTCTGCTTGGGAGAATCGACCACTTTTGTAGGATCATCATCCTCTTTTGCTGCTGTTCTCAGCTCAGCTGCTCCTCCACCTCAGAACAATTTTTTGATTCTCAGAGAAAAGCTCCGCAAGCTTAAACAAAAGCAAAAAGAGCCTTTCATTTTCTGAGAATCACCATCTCCTCCTGGAACACCCGAACACCCACCCAGTGATCATCCTCCCAGCAACCCACCTGCTACCTTGACCATTTCTAATCCCATTGAAACTTTTCTTCGACAGCAGATTCCCTCAATTGCTGTCATCAAACCATCCACCGCCACACAGGTTGAAACTTCGTCTGAATCCAATTTCGATGTCTTTACCGAATCAGTCTCTTCGGAAGACGATCTGCTTATGGCAAATAGTGTCAAAGACGAAGATATATTTTCTGAACCAAAAATACACCACCCAGAGCAACCTGATGTAACCCAGACTTTCACTGCATCGTCCTCCAAAGTTTATTTTACCTTGGTTGACATTCCATATCATAAGTGGCCTGATCGACTCCAAGAATTCCATGCTTGGCTCACCACCAGGCACATTTCTGAACCCAACACCTATGATATTCTCCTAGAATTTACCGTCGCTTTTACAGGGAGCACTTAAAGATTGGTGGCATACGCCTCCGAGCAAGATCGATGTACTTCTTGACTCGGCCATTGGATAATGCTATCCGATTATCCATATGTATTTCATTGGCAAACCTGAAGACTCCAAAGAACTCAAAAGAAATGAGTTTTTTGACCGAAAATGTTGCTCATTAAGGCGCAAAGATCTTGACCGACACTTCCAAGCCATGATCAAGTTATTCTATTTACTTGGTGCAGATTGGAATCTCAAGCCGATTTTCTTGGCATCCATCCCAAGAGAATTAAGTCAAGCTGCAGAAAAAACCCTCCAACAAAGCGACAAAAAGTCTCACGAAGCCACCCTTGGTGAAATCCAACAGGCAGTTCATATCGCCATAGAAGAACTCTGTCTCCATAGAGAAGCCTTCCGGAACTTCCTCAAAGAAGACAGACATCTTGATAAGGCATGCTTCAAACCCGGTTTAAAGATAAAGTGTCCCAGGGATTGCTCCGATCCCTCTTGCACAGGCTGCAAAAAGAAAAGACACTTTAGAAAGTTTTCCTTCAAGAAGACACACAAAGGAAAACGTAAAGGCAAATGGAAATTCTTGCGAAAAAGCCATCATCGCTCCTCCAAAAAACGAAGCAAAGACAGATGCTATGTTTGCAACAAAAAAGGACATTTTACAAAAAATTATCCAAAGGCCAAGAGTCGTGGGAGCCATTTGATTGATAAAATCGCAAAGAGCACTAGCATCCAACCTGATGATTCTGACATTGAGTCTGTCTTCTCCTTAGACGACCAACCATCAGAAAATACCCTCTGTGCTATTCAAACATATAGCTCGAGACTCGGCCTCGGATTCGAAAATGATGTCTTCACCTTCTTCCCGATATTCAGACCATATTCACACCATCGAACCAATACATCACCCATATATCCCCATCCATATCCTTTTGTCCAAATATCATAAACCAATCCCTTTGGTGGCACTCATTGATACTGGAGCAAGTTCTTCCATTCTAGACACTAAGATTCTCCCAGAAGAGTTATGGAAGCCATTCACCAGGTATTTCAATTCAGCTTCTGGTGACACATTTGCTACCAAGTATCGAAGTAAGCCAATTACCATTCAATTCTTTCCCAAAGTGTTCTATCACCACCGAGTCCTTGGTTCCGATCCCCGACAGACAAAGATATTATCATTGGCTAGGACATTCGACCCAACTCCCCAAGCTCGAGAATACTTTCCCGTGGTTTACGTTTCAAAAATCAGTTTAGGGAATTTGTAGAAACCAAACGGTTCTATGCACTTGAACCCGCCTTTGTTTGACCCAATCATCCGAGCTTAATTTCCTCTTGTGGTGAGTCACATTCGAGTTCTCCTGCACTCCGCACCCAACCCTTATGGAAAAACTCCCGGTTTTATGTCAAACTCCCCATTCAAGAAGAATGAAGACATTAATCCGACGAGAGCAAGTCATTCTGGAATGAGCCCTCAACACCTTGCACTTGCACAGCAAGAATGTGCGTAAGCTGTTGGCACAAGGTCTCATTGAACCATCTGACTCTCAATGGGCATGTGAAGCATTTTATGTCAACAAGCGAGCTGAACAAAATCGTGGAAAAATGAGGTTAGTAATAAATTATCAACCTCTGAATGAATTCCTCCAGGATGATAAATTCCTATTACCCCATCGAAATTCCCTCTTTCTTAGCCTTGCTCGAGCAAAGATTTACTCAAAATTCGATCTTAAGGCGGGATTCGGGTTGGGAATTGACCCACGAGGCATGACCCAAGACAGGTTCGTATCCCAAACCAGCACTTTCAATGGACAGTTGTTCCTTTTGGCCTTAAGACTGCACATTCCCTTTTCCAAAAGGCTATGTGCAAAATCTTTGAACCAATTCTTCCAAATTCCCAAATCTATATTGATGACATCCTTTTGTTCAGCCCTAATGAACAATCTCATTGCCAACTCTTGACACAATTGCGACATTGTAAAAAGGCATGGCATTATGCTTTCCTTAAGAAAATGATTATTGCCCAAACAGAGATTGAATTCCTTGGCATGCATTTGAAAGAAGGAACTTATTGCCCGAAACCCCATATTGCGGAGGAACTCCAAAAATTTCCGAGAAGGATTTCAATACCAGACAAGTCCAAAGAATTCCTTGGTATTGTAAATTACTTGCGAGATTTTATTCCTCATATTTCTACATATCTCGAGACCTCTCCAAAAGATGCTCAAAAAGAATCCTCCCTCATGGGGACCCAAGCAAACTCAAGCTGTTTCTCGGCTCAAGCAACTTTTACAGCATCTTCCTCCCTTAAAAATCCCATCTACCGGCAAAAGAATCCTCGCATCGATGCCGCCGACAAATATTGGGCAGCCATTCTTTTAGAAGAAATTGATGGGAATAGGCATATATGTGCCTACAAAAGTGGTCGATTCTCCCAAGCAGAAATTCATTACCATTCCACTTTCAAGGAAATACTTGCAGTCAAATATGGCATCAAGAAGTTTGAGTTTCATCTCATTGGACACCATTTTCTTGTTGAAATGGACATGTCTTCATTTCCCCAAATGCTCAAATTCAAACAAAAGCAAGTCCCTCATCCACAATTACTCCGGTGGGCTGAATGGTTTTCAAAATACTCCTTCGAAGTTAAACACATTCCAGGGACAAAGAATGTCCTAGCCGACTTCTTATCCAGACCAAAAGAAACAGTTCAAGCAATTCACATGTATGTCAAGAAGGAACCTCTCTCAGAAACATACCGCACCACTGACATGCAGTGTGGATGGCCGAAACTTAAATACCCTCCTGAGATTCCATTGGCCATTCGACATAATGTCTTGAAAGAAAGACTTCCGGAATTAATGTGGGAATATCGGTTCGAATTTTTCGTGAACATGGCGGCCTAATGCTCGGACTCCGAGATGGACTCCATCCACAATATCCATTTATCCATCCTCTTCGATGGTCTCCGAATGATGCATTTCCGAAGATATGAAATGGTTACTTTGGTACATGTTCAACCCGTACACAATAGCCATTGAATTTCCTCTTTTGAACAAATTTTGCAGGGGTTTTCATCAAAGAAGCGTTTGGACGTGACCATAACCGAAATATCTCCTAGATGTTTTTGCATGGTTCAAACCACTCCAAAGTATTGGAAAGAACTCTTCAAAATCCAGAATCGTCAAGGAAGGCCCGAACCGAACGTCATACTATTGTCCTATTCCACCGCCCATGGACATATTGCCATCCCATTTGGATGGATTTCGACACACCTTCATTGCGGGTGAACGTCAAGTTACAAGCCCCAAGTTTTTCAAGAATCGCACAAATTCACCGAGACACTACCCTACTCCATCACCACCAGCCAGATCCTCATCAAGAGAACTCCAGAGACTCCTATGCCAGAAAATCGCACCATCCCACGAAGCCGAAGCATGGCCATCCGCCTGTGTCCCTCGTTTCCCGGGACCACCTCGACGCTTGGGATCCGATGAGAGAAAAGATCCTAGAAGCCCTCCAGATCTTTCAGCAAAACAATCCAGACTCCTCCACCCCCTATGATCCGTGGGGGGGACCACTTTCCCAAGATCCATGGGGAGACGCCCCAAATTACGCCCCTTTTTTCGGCACTTTCGGTGCTAGCTCCTCTCGTCCGCCAGACCTATCGGCAGAAAAAATCGAGAACCTCATTCGCGCCTTTAAAAGAGAAAAAGATGGAAGCTCCAGTCCATCTGATATGGATGAGGACGCGCTGCTCAGAGAACAGATAGCTCATCATAGCTCTGATGATTCAGACTATGACTACAATGCTAGAGACGGAAGAGACAAATAAAAACGTCCCGAAAACACCGTACACCGGTATCAGTAGCACACCTTTGTTCACTCGGCCTATTTTCTTGTAGCACCTAGCGAAAATCCTTTGTTCATAGCTTGTCATGGGTTTTCCTCCTATGTTTGTAGCCTATTAGTGGCTAGTATGCTTTCATAATTGTGTCTGAACATGGCTAGTCAGCCATCCCTTGTCGTTTGTATCCTCCTTTGCCTATATAAGAGCAAGGAGTCCTCATTGTAAGATCCATCGAGTGAAATAAGAAGTGTGTTGTGTACTCTACTTGCAACATGATCTTCTAAACACTCACATTCTCTTCTAGTCCAGAACGATGGTTCTGAACAAACACTATGATTGAGAAAAATCCTCGGAGTATGCTCGCACTTGCACTTGCCCTTAGGGGATCCTGTGCATCAGAATTTCCGATAGTCTGGAGATTACTATGATCTAAGCTCATGACCTGAGAAGCAACTTGGTGGCTAACAGGCAGTCCCTTTAAGGCCTGGAGAGCCGTGTGTGGGATAGCATACTTGCCACAAGTTTGCAACTCAGTTCATGGATTTAGTTTCATAAGACTCTTTATGGTATCAGAGCCAAGGATTTCTTTGAATCATTTTAGTTTGGTTTTAACTACGTTCTGTTTCTAGAAGAGAAAACCCTCTTCCTATGGAAACCACAGACTCTCCCTCCGTCTCTTTTCCTATTTCTCATACTTCTACTCTTTCTCTTCAACCTCCACCCGAGCTTCGGAAATCCTCATGTTCCAAGATAGACTATCTTTATGAGGTATCATACCTCACTGAGGATAGTAAGATCTCGAGACTCGGCTTCCCATGATGAACCCATATCTTTGCGTTTGCTAAACCACCATCATTTTCACCTCTCAGATCCATTAGACACATCATCAAGCATACCCCTCGAACTGTTAAAGAGTATGTCCAGTCCTCTAGCTTTGATCAGCATCCCATTCAGGCAACTGAACAAGAACAGTTTGTCACTCTCCAGATACCACCAGAGTTTCCTGCTCAATGGATTCAACAAGGCTATACTCATCTCCATTTTGGAGCCATTCTCCTTGCCTTAACCTTCCATGGTCGGAAAGGCCTCCCGGTCACTGCTCGAATAGCCTTGCTAGACACCAGATTCTTGGAATACCAGCAAGCTTGTGTTGGCACCATTCAGACTACCATGAATGCGGGAACTGTTTTTGTTACGCTTTTCCCAAATTTCAACATTGCTCTTACAGATCCCAACTTACTTACTGCTCTTAAGGTTCAGCTACAAATCACTAGAGCTCCTCAAACTCCTGGATCTATTGCTGCTACCTTACATTACCAGATGATCTACCGTGTCCAAAATCATGCCATCGATCTCAATATTCCAAACTCTGAAGACGCTCTTGTTATATCTGTTGATCATGACCAGGCATCTTGCATCCATGTTCCTCGACAGATCCCACGAAGCGAGCTAGTAAAGCTCCTCCCTAATAGTTGGGTAACCAACTATGAAAAACTCCATCAAAGTTGTAAGCCGATCCAGTCAAGTGAACCACGTTCACCGGGAAAAAAAGATGGTACTTGTTGCCATCAAGTTTAACAAAACCAAAGAGGAACCTTCCTCCATTTTTCCCACCATCCTCCACTTTACACCCCGCCCGCCGACCTGTTTCAAGTGAACCGGATGACAAACGATTTGTCCATTCTTTTGACTCTCGGGGACAACCAATTCATCTGTTCAAAGACCCTATTTGGGCATTGCTTTTGGGATCCGTGAGTGTACTTGTCCATCCCGTACACAATTTGAAGATGAAGATGACAAACCCTCTTCCTCAAAGAAGAAAAAGAAAAAAGATACCCTTTATCAAAGGTATCTTGATGGAGATCCAACTATTGGACCTCTAGGAGAAGACGGTGGCAAATACCAGTTCATTGTCTCCTATGGACCACCTAAAACTCCTAAGGTAACCTCACCTCCACCTCCCTGCAAGCCAATTACTCCTCCTCCTCAACCTCCAACCAAACCCATGATCACTTCCCCTTTCTACAAGCCCATTCAAAAATGGGTCAAGAAGAATCCCTCCTGTCCTCTAAACTTACCAAGACCAAGCACCCGTATATCCCACCCAGTTCCCCCCCCGTTTTACCCAAAGATATGCATGTTCCACCCCGATGACTTCCCTCCACTCGAGGCTACCGAATCCTCTCGAAACCAGCACTCATCCCCGGAAATTTCCTCCACGGAGAAGTTCTCCGACCCCCACCAAAGATTCCAAAGACTCTCCCAAAATACCAAATCCACCGGTCTTGATGCACAAGGACAACGGAAGCAGCCCTCTCGCTTTGAAGCCATCTTGAATTGGCAAACTGAAAATGCTTTGGCCCAAAATGAGCTTCTTGGCAGTGTTGCTACACGTCTTGAACGTGTAGATAAGACTACCGACTTATCTTGCCGTATGTTGAAAGACTTCCAGAAAAGGCTTCATTTGCTAGAAACCAAGCAAGCACCTCCTAGCCATTATTTGGAAGATCAAAAGCCAGAAATTGAGAAACTCAATAGGCAAATCCAAATTCTCAAAAGTCAGCAGTCCTTCACTCCGATTGACCCACCTTTTTTCCCCTCTCCTACTTTACCACTCTCGACATGGTTGCCGAACTCGTTGAGGTAGTGGATGAGGCGGTGGTGCTAGTCGTGGTGGGTGGTAGGGGTGTCAAAAAGACCCGCGCGACCCGACCCGACCCAACCCGTTTCGACCCGACTCTAAATGATACCGGCTCCATACTCAGATAATATTTTGACCCGACCCGAAAATACCCTAAGTTTAGGGTCGGGCCGGGTCGGGTCAGGTCGGCTCGGGTCGGCTCGGGCCTTTTTGACACCCCTAGTGGCTAGTGAGGGCTTTGCGGCCCTTGCCTAGTGGCCAACAAGGGTCGCCAATCCTCACCAATGGTCAACAAGGGTTAGCTAGCCCTTACCTATGACTAGCAAGGATTGATCAACAATTCTCACTTGTCTTGGTAGGGAAAAGGGGGGGATAGAAAGAAAGATAAAAAGAAAAGAAAAATTTATTAAAAAATTCAAATTTTTCTTAAAAAAATATAAAATCATACATGTCAACACCAACTCATGGCACTACCGATGTCCTCCATTAGTAGTTTCTAATTAAAATTAGTCGAATGAACTCAATTAGCAAAATATAAAAAGGTTTAAAATTTAATTATTACAATTGAAATTTTTAAAATTAAATTAATAAAAATATAATAAATTTAAGATTTTTTGGATAATTTTCGGCTTTTAAAAAGCTCTTGCCAAGGAAGATACCTGCTCAGCTAGCTGCGCACTATGCACGGCATTTGCAGAAAATTTGTGGGGACAAAATGGGAACGAGTCTCGCGTGATGACTTACTCATTGACTTTCTTTAATTCATAAATAGCTTCGTCAATCGATCCCTGCGGATACGAATAATTACTTAACAGATCAAGACTTGTCCATGGAGAAACAAGTTCATTTATTCAACGTATGCTTAGAGGATGACCTAATCCTCCTGCATGATATAGTAGATAAAGAAATTACCTAGGTTGACTCCCAGCGCAATCAAACTAGTCAACCAGCCGAGCTAGGGCTGTCAAGTCAATTCATGTATTTAACTTTCTTTTCCCCGAAAAACAAGAAACACTACTAATTCAATCATAAATTTTTAATTTTATCAATGCAATCCTAAACATTTATACAAAATTCACACGCAATTCTTTCAACCAATTGCTGCTGGAAATTAATGACATGGCATCACTGTTCATTCTATGGCATACTGATGTGGACAACTTGTGAATCGTTATGTCAGCAATTTCCGGTGATAATTGGTCAAATATATTGGAATTTCGTGGAGATTTGGATTACATTGGCAAAATTGGAAAATTTAAGAATGAATTTACAACCATACAATAAGTTAAGAGCAAATTGGGTAATTGTCCCTCAGACAAAGGTATGTCCATTTGCACTCAACAATTGGCGCATGGGCAACTTTATATATATAAAATAAATATATATAATCATCAAAATAAATCATCCAGTATAATATGCTCAACTGGTTGACCTGCGTGGATCACGTAAAACTAATGAATACGGTTTTGTGGCTGATGATGTGTTAGAGATATTGTTGCAATTAGCATATTGCTTCATCGAGTGTTTTAGGGTAATTTGAGAAGTCCATCATCTGTCTATATACAAAGTAAAATAAGTAGAGAGGCAAATTGAGATCATGCCAAGAAGCCCCAGTAATCTTCCTTTCACAATCAAAGCTAAAACACCACCCATCTTTTAAAGAACAAGCTGGAGACAGAAGCAAGCCACTGATATTTTATAAACTATATTTCATAAGTTCTATTTAGTTGAAATCAAGGCTTTGACTCTTATTAACTCTTATTATTCCATCTCTTATTGTCGGTACAAGACAGATACGAAGCTCTGCAACACACATCGATGTAGATTCCACGACGTCCATGGAGCAAAAGCAAGGAAATCCTTGAGTACGTTTCAGCTTTAATCCTCTACACGAATCAACTTGGCCTCCTGCAGCTTAGCCTCCTTTCTTATTTTATCCACCACCGTCACTGGATCGATCCTCTCGGCGGTCACCTCCAGCATATTTCCACGCTCTCCACCAAAGCTCGCGGATTTGAGCCCTGTTTCAACGACGATAATGTATACAAGATATAGGATGATGAGAAGAGTAGGGTTTTCTTTAAAACATTAGAGGTGGAGGATATCGATGGATAATGCACGAAATCATTCCGATGAAATTCGTGTGTGTGGAGGACGGGGAGATGAGGGAGAGTAGGAGTATTAATCAGCGAACTTTATGGAGCCTTTGCAGATGTGTATGAAACGGGAGAAAAGGAATTGTTACCTGTTGCTTCGTCTACAGCGATCGTACGTGCCCTGGCCTTGCGTGTCTTGTCCTCCGTCACGAGATCAATCACTACCTTTTTCTGGATATGACGGACAAACCGGGAAGAGATGTTAGGAAAGTTTCAGGAAGTAGAAAATAAAGAGGAGACAACTATCGATGCAGAAACATGAACCAAACAAAACGAGGAACGAAACCAAACTCAAGAAAATTAAGAAGAGTGATGGGAGCAAGGACAGACCGCCATATTGCCTCTGAGACCGATCTGTTCCCTCTGCTCAAGCTGAGCCCCCTCTCTCTCTCTCTCTCTAGATACGAAATGCTTAATTTGATGGACGCTGAAGAGCTCGATGGAGGACTTTATAGCAAATCTCGGGCCTCTTATGAGAAGCTTCGTTCCGGTTGTCAGGAAATTGAGTTCCTATAGCTAAACAGTGTTATATCTTTAAAATTTTCTGTGTTCTTCGAAATCCTAATTGGTGTATTCATTTCATGAAACTTTTGAGAAACTGGAGAGATTATTCTTCTCTACAATTGTACTCGGTCAACAAGGAAAATCCCATGCCATATCGCATCTAATTGTGACATCATATCATTATCCATGTCATGGCTTTCATGTCAAATCTACGGTATCATATTACATTTGAATTGCCAATGCAATGTAATTTTTAGTGTCGTCTTTTTTTTGTTTTGAATTTGCCGTGTGATGTTACATTCAAATCCCCATGTCGTGTCATTTATCATATCACAGAGCATTCGAGTTTTTTTTCTCATGCCATTTTCATGCTTTGTCCAAATTTCCAAATTGTCATGTCATGAATAGAAGCAATTTATTCCTAGGTAAGTTGGTTCCCAATTAAAAACTTGTAAACTATTTGGGCAGGATTGATTGCAAATTTATCTGATATGGGATTTGAACTATTTGGAACCGAACTATTTATAGGAATTAACCTCCGCCAGCGAATAATTAGTACAATCTTGGGGGCCAATTTGAGGGTAGACTCCGGAATCGGGTTAGCAATTTTTTTTCCATCATCAAGATATATTAAATAATATTTTGGATTAACTAGCACATTAGCTTTCCTCGGCAAAATGATTAAAGCACTTCAAGGCCTTTTTAGCCATCCACGACGGAATTTCCTTTGCTGCAACTCTTATATATTCTCTGAAAATAGGATTAATACCAGTTAAAATTAGTTGTACCCTCAACCTGGCTTAGGCGGACCGGTCATTCCCAGGAACTGAACCCGCCTTGTTCGATTCCTAGGAATTTTACTTATGAACCTACCCAACTCATCGACAACCGACCTACGTTCTCAAAGCCAATTTGAGACCGACGCTCATCCCTTAGTCATGAACATGTTCATGGTTGACACGAAATCTCAATTTGCATATCATTTGAATTGAAATTCCCTTTTAGATGCCATTCCTACATTGTTACTATCATTGGCCTTGGTAAGTCAACCCTCATGAAAGCCAATCAACATCGCGCCATTTACACGCAGTCGGTACGTGGGAATGATATTACCATGACTTTTCCGATCACTTGCCTCCTTCATTTCACCGTAAGTTTCACTTGCGATTACGTGACGGGCACACGGTTCCCATACTCCGCACCACGCGCCATATTTGGAGTGGTTAGCCATACTAATATATAGTAATCCCCTGCCTTACTTTCACACGATGTTTTTTCAACATGGAAGATTACTGAGTAGGACTTTTGCCTCAGCGCTTTCAGCGTCTTCAGAGATCTACTTGGGTATTTATTTGCATAATGGTTTTTCTCTATTAAGATGAAAATTCAACTATAGTCGTTGGGGTCGAAGCAAGAAGTTTCTGTTAGGCAAATTATATTCCTAAGTCAATCATAGTCGATGGTGAGTTTCTAGGAAAGAACCCCAACATGTAATGTACATTATGAGGGTTTGTACGTGTTGAAGAGATAATAGGTTTTGTAATAATAAGGACCCTTAGAGCCTTAATACATTTTCATTTTTCCTTTTTTTCCTTGTGGACCCTAATACATGAAGACTTCACGGCTTTGTCCATCATTTTCCACAAAAAAGGTCGTACCAAGCTTCTGAAACTCTCTATCTCTCTCTCTCTCTCTCAACAGTGATACCCCATGTTAAAATATTTTCCCAAGTCGAACCACCCCCACCGGGGTTCCAATGAAATTGCACAACTCTACCAAGACTCAAGTCTCCTACTCACACATCGAGCCTAAATCGGATACACGACAACCTCTTTCATAACCGATGTAGGACATCCTTAACAATCTCCGCCCCCCCCCCCCCTCACACATCGAGTTTGGATTAAAGACGCAATAACCTGTGACTCTCTTGTATGAGAGTAGGGTCCAAACTTGTTGACAAACCTGATATATTGGGTGGTTTTAGACGGTCTTGGGCCTCTCTCACCTCAAAAGCTAACTCAAGAAGTGAGGTTTTCCCTCACACTTATAAATTGACCACCTACCCCTTCCACAACCGATGCAGGACATCCTTAATATCAAGGACAATGAGTTCTACATGTGTCTTCACAACTCATTTGCTCATTAACATTAATCGAACTTGCATCGACCAAAAGATTTAGTAGCATTGAGAAGCTACCTTCGTTGGCCAATGGAGGGTCACTTTAGGGATAATTATTGTACAAGTTTTAAATCTATTGCACTTAGGTCAATTTAGTCTTAAATCTTTTAATTGTACCAATTTAATTTTATAAATTTTTTCATGTTTTACCAATCGAGTCGTCCAGTTAATTTTTCCTAGAAATCACCAACGTAGATGTCAAACATCATACATGACATGACTGGTGTTAGGCCAATGCTAACGTGGCAAAGGGCCGCGATGCCCCTGCTGGCAATGAGCAGGAGTCACGACCCTTGAAGATTTGGGCGAGGGTCGCAATCCTCACCTAGTCACCAACAAGGATCACCAGTCCTTGCCTATGATTGACGAGGGTTAGCCAACCCTGGCCCATGACTAGCGAAGGTCAACTGGCGACCCTCATTGGGTTTGGTATCGAAAAAAAAAATTCATTTAAGAAAAATTATATAAAATTATTCCCGTCAACGTCAACTATCTTATATGGCACTATCGATGTCTACATCAGCAACTTTTAACTAAATTTGATCAGATTGATGGCAAAGCGTGAAAGATTTATAACTGAATTGACATAATCAAAGGGTTTATAATTGAATTGGTAAAATTATAATAAATTTAAAAATTTTTGGACAATTTTCAGTTTTTAAAAACTCCTGTGGACGGAAGAAACCAGCTCAACAAATGCGCACTATGCATGGCATGCAGAAAATTCGTGGGGACAACATGTGAACGAGTCTCGCGTGATGATTCAGTCATTGACCATGCATCATTGTCATTCTTCTATTCATAAAGAGCTTCGTCAATCAATCCCGCGGATACGAATAATGATTTGACAATAATGACTTACCAGATCAAGACTTGTCCATGGAGAAATGCTTAGAGGATGACCTAATCCTCCTGCATGATATAGGAGATATAGAAATTACCTAGGTTGACCCCCATCGCAATCAACTAGTATTTAATAGCCAACCAGTCGAGCCGTGGCCGTTAAGTCAATTCATGTATTTAACTTTCTTTTCCCCGAAAAATGAGGAACACTACTAATTCAGTTATCAATTTTTAATTTTAATTCCAATGTAAAATTGATGACGTAACATTGCCGATCATCCTATGGCATACCGACCCAGGACAACTTGTAACTCGTCATGTCAGTAATTTCCAATGATAATTGGTCGAAAAAAACTATGTTGAAATTTTGCGTAAAGATTTAGGATTGCATTTGCAAAATTGAAAATTTTAAGAGTGAATTTAGAACTATACAATAGGTTAAGGGCAAATTAGGTAATTGCCCCTCGAAAAAAATGTCTATTTGCACTCAACATTTGGCGCATGATTTTTTATATATATATATATATATATATATATATATATATATATATATATAATCAAAATAAATCATTCAATATGATTTCCGCTTGGATCATGTAATAATAATGAATAAGGTTTCATGACTAATAATGTGTTAGAGATATTGTTGCAATTAGCAACTGCTTCATCCAAGTGTTTTAGGGTAATTTGAGAAGTCCATCATCTGTCTATATGAAAGTAAAATAAGGAGAGGCAAACTGAGATTATGCCAAGAAAGCCACATCAGAAATAAAGAGTAAAAATCACACGGAACACGCCCTAGTAATCTTCCTCTTACAATCAAAAGTTAAAACACCCACCCATCTTTTAAAGAACAAGATGGAGACAGAAGCAAGCCACGGATATTGTATAAACTATCTTTCATGAGTTATATTGGGCCCAAGTCAAGGCGCCAACTCTCATCAACTCTTATTATTTCATCTCTTATTGTCAATACAAGATACTGATACGAAGTAGATTCCAGAACGGCCATGAGCCAAAGCAAGAAAATCCTTGAGTACGTTTCAGTTTTGATCCTCTAGGCTGATCATCTTGGCCTCCCGCAGCCTAGCCTCGTTTCTTATTTTGTCAACCACCCTCGTCGCATCAATCTTCTTGGCAATCACCACCAACAAATTTTTACGCTCTCCAGCATAGGCCGTGGATATCAAATCTGTTTCAATGAAGAATACTTAGACAAGAGAGGATAATGAGAAGACTAGGGTCTTCTTTAACACATTAGAGGAGGAAAATATCAATGGTTAATGCAAGAAATCATTCCGATGAAACTTGCATGTGTGGAGGAGGATCGGGAGATGAGGTAGAAGAGGAGTATTAATCAACAAACTATATGTAGCCTTTGTAGATGTGTATGAAACGGGGTCTAGGAATTGTTACCAGTTACTTCATTCACAGCAATCGTACGTGCCTTGGCCTTGAGTGTCATGTCCTCCGTCCCTAGATCAACCACCAACTTTTTCTGGATATGATGGACGAAGCAGCAAGAGAAGTTAGGAAGGTTTTAGGGAGTAGAAGACGAAGAGACATCCATCGATGCAGAAACATAAACCAACCAAAACGAGGAACAAAACCAAACGCAAGAAAATTGAGATGGGTCATTAAGAGTGTGAACAGACCGCCATATTGCCTTTGACACCGATCTGTTCTTCTGCTCAAGCTGAGTCTCTCTCTCTCTATCTCTCCACACAACAGATTACGTCGGAGGATGGTGAAGAAGATTAAGCTGGATTGAGGGTTTTATAGGAAAATCTTTGAACACGACCAAATCGTGAAGGCGACTGACTCATGAAAAAGAGGCCTCCTTGATTAGAAGCTTCAGTTCAATTGTCAGGAAATTGAGAGTCCCTTGCTGGACCCCGTTGTATCTTTTAAAATGTTTTTATCTCTTCTTCAAAACCCTAATCCGGACGTTCTTGAAAATTTGATCCGTCTCCGTGCGACTTTATAGATTAGACTAGAGAAATTTAGTGGATCTGCGACTCTTCTCTACAAGTATACTCAATCAATAAGTGAAATTTTGTGCCATATTGCATCCGAACTGTCGCATCTTGTCATTTTTTATGTCATTTCTTTCGTTTAAAATCCACCATATGAGGTTTCATTGAAATCGACAATGCCATATAATTTTGGGTGTGTAGTATTTTTTTATTTGAATTTGCCAGGTCATGTTGCATTCAATTGCCATATTATGTCATTTTTCAGGTCATGTTTTTTATTTCAAATATACCATGTCATGTCGCATCCGGGTTTTCATGTCATGCCATTTTCTTGCGTCTTCAAATTTCAACTTTGTCATGCATGATGATTAGCGATGATTAGTTCTAAAGTAAGTCAATTCCTAATCAAAAAGTTGAAAACTATCCGATCAGAATCAGTTGCAGATTTTCAAAACTGGAAACAGAACTAGGACCCTTTGGAATCGGCTTGGAACCGAACTTTCGGTGAGAATTGGTGCCTTTCAGCAAGCAACTACAACAATTTTGGCATAAGTAAAACATTAGCTTCCTCGGCAAACTGGTTAAAGCTCTTCAAGGCTTTTTAGCCATCCAAGATCGAATTTCCTTCGCTACAACTTTTACATATTCTTTTGAAAATAAGATTAAAGCCGGTTAAAAGTTAGTTCTACCCTCCAACCGGCTTAGGTAGACTGATACTTCTTAAAAACTAAACCAGCCGTGGTAGGTTCCCAGAAATTTTACTCATGAATCTACCCAGTTCATCAAGAACCGCCTCTAAACCGACCAGCTCAAGCAGGTTCTTGAGGCCGGTTTGAGACCGATGCCAATCCTGGTCATGAACATGAACATGTTTGACATAACATTTCAATTTGCATGACATTTGAATTGAGATTTCATTCCGCATCTCATTTCTATATTATTATTATCATTAGCGGTCTTAGTAAGTGGACCCAAAATCTAGATAATTTGAAAATTCAAACCGCGTAAATACACGCACGGTTGGTAGATTGGAGTGATATTACCATGGCTGTTTCGATCACTTGCCTCCTTCATTTCTTAGTAAGTTTCCCTTTGAAAAACTTGTCATGTTTATACTCCACACGACACGCTACATTTGGTGTAAAGTGTCATGCATGATAAATAGCCATACTCTATTTTAATTTCAGATGATATTTTTCCACATTGAGATGACTAATGTGGCACTTTCGCCTTACAGCTTGAGCAATTTCCCAAATCTATCGAAGTATTTATTAGCAAATTATATTGCCAAAGTCAATCGTAGTTGGTAAATATCTAGAAAAGAACATCGAAACGTAATATACATGACGAGGGTCTGTGCATATAGAAGAGCTAGTAGGTTATGCATCAACATTAGGGGTGATCGGATCTAGGGTGGGTAGGGTCCAGACCCGGACCCTGTACCCAACCCTGTTATAATCGATTCCCTCTTTTTGGACCCTGTCCCCTAACCTGTTTTTGCTGGACCCTGTTTTGGACCTGACCATGTTTTTCCGGTTCGAGAACAGGTCTATCATATTTTCATTGGAACCTATTTTGCAACTGTCCAATATCTTATACGGTTTTGAATTTTACATTAATTCACGAAAAAACAATACCGTAATCAACACAAAGCAAAAATCTTAATAATGCATAAACATTAGCAACAAATATGGATTTCATATTAGTGTCATTATCTAATAAGCCCTCTCATGTATATGCGATGAAACTATTATTAAGAGAATATTTTTCTTGAGTTGGACTGAAAATGTTTTAATTATAGTTGAATGTAGGACTATTAAAAAAGAAAAACAATGCATGAACATAGTTTTTTTTAACAATTCTTTAAAGACAATTCTTCCTTAACTTAATTCAAGGAGAGGTTTTCTTTTTTTAACGATTCTTTAAAGACAGAGAAACTCAAAAGCACTATACATAGACTATTTTGTTGTTCTTTTTAACATGGTAAGAACCGGATCCAAAACCAATCCGGTCTGGGTGGGTCTTTGTTTGGACCCAGTTCCCGGACCAGTTTCAACCAATTCCCAAAATCGGAACCGGTTCTCGGACCGATTTAATTGAGAACCAGTTCCCAACCCTATTTTCCGGGTGGTCCAATCCAGGTTCCGGGTCAACCCGGTCCAATTGCACACCCCTAATCAACATGGACCCCTTGAGCTCATGATCTACTTCATTAGGAGCTCTTCATGTTTAGAGAGGCCCACCTGATAGGAATGCAAAATGAAAAAGAGAAGAAATAGAGAAAAATACACGATAATTTTTACATGAAAAATCCATTTAAAATCATAAGAGGAAAAATTATGGT
The DNA here is from genome assembly GCA_014182895.1 of Angophora floribunda. Taxonomy (NCBI): domain Eukaryota; kingdom Viridiplantae; phylum Streptophyta; class Magnoliopsida; order Myrtales; family Myrtaceae; genus Angophora; species Angophora floribunda. Next base: position 41,668,584 of record CM024709.1, on the reverse strand, counting down.
GCCATGCTTGACAATCTTTAAATTTTTAGTATTAGCATCAATATCGACTTCAAGTTACAATTATAAGAGAAATTGCCTCAAAAGTCATGGTTCAAATTATAAATATACCCTTTGCAATAGTACTTTCATTTCTCTGCTTTAATGGTATTTTCCTCTATCAAACTCCACAACTCTATCAATCTCACACTTGAAGGCCAATCATCAAAAAATGACAATAGTCTCACGTACTCTTCACCTATCTTTGCAACCCAAATTGTCCTACTGCGACTGCACCTCGTCATCACAAATCATGGAGGCCAACTGAAATATAAAATGGTGCTAGTTTCTTGGTGACAACAACCTTGGTTAACATAATTGTTGGTGATGATTTGAAAAAAGAAGAAATGTTTTCTTCTATTCTTTATTGCTTATCAAATTACAAAGAATATAACATATAAATAGAGTCTAGGATTGCTAGAAAATAGAAAGAAATAAAAAACAGATTTCCTACTTCCTGATTCTAGCGATTTATTTCCTAATTTATAAATGGAAACAAAATAATTTCATATCCCGAAATTATCTTCGAGATCTCTGAGATTTCCTTCTAATTCTTCGATAACCCCTCAAGTTGGTGCATAAATGTCTATCATGCCCAACTTGCGGACAAGGGACTTGAAGTTAGGTCTGAACGATCCCTTTGTAAGAACGTCGGCTATTTGTTGTGTTATTGGCACAAATGGCATACAAATAGCATATGGTTCAAAATCTGTCATATGATCGGTGCAAAAGAATTTTGAACAACTTGTCATATGATCAGTTGCTCCTGAATTGAGAATCCATGGAGTAATTTGGTGTGGATTTTCTATGAGGAAGACAGTAGGAAAAAAATTACCTTTTTGGGCTAAAGAACATGAAGGAATTGAGGAAGGTTGTGGAGATTGAAAAAGTTTGTATAGGTGCTCTAATTGTTCCTTTGATAATGGAATTGAATCTAACTTGATTTGCTCTTCCTCATTTGTTGCTTGGAATGCATGACCATCACTATTGCTCCTTCTCTTCCAACCTTCTTTCTTCCAATTTTGCGGTTTCCCATGAATTTTCCAGCAAGTTTCTTTGGTGTGCCATGGTTTCTTGCAATGTTCACACCATGGTTTCTTCCTCCTGTCTTCCTCGAAATCAAGCCCCTGAGATACAAATGCAAAATTTTCTGATATAGAAATACCACTTGTTTCCGAATCATGAAGTATGTTTCGCCTCCGAGATTCCTCTCTTCTAACTTCAGAGAAAACCTCATGGATGGATGGCAGAGGCTTTCGGCCAAGGATTCTGCCTCTCACCTCATCCAAGTTTCGATTAAGGCCTGCTAAAAAACATATATACTCTTATCATTCTCCTCTCTTCATGTGTCTTCTGTGATCAGCTAGACTTTGCCATGTATCATCATAGCATTGATCTAATTCCCGCCACAAGGTCAGCATTTCATTGTAGTAAATAGTGACCTCACGATCCCCTTGCTTTGATTGCCATAGTTTTGTTTTCAATTCAAAAGTTTGGGAAGGATTTTCCAGATCAGAACATGTTTCTCTCACAGCATCCCATACATCTTTAGCAATTGGAAGAAAAGGATATGGTTTTCCAATTGCTGGCTCCATAGAATTCAGCAACCAAGCAATCACTAAGGAGTTCTCAGATCTCCATATCTTCCAAGATGAATTGCTTTTTTCTGGTTCCTTCATCTCACCTGTCAAGTGGCCTAGCTTCCCTCTACCATCAATTGCTAGTTTCACCAATTGAGCCCACTCCAAATAATTTTGGCCATTTAATTGGTGAACTGTTAATAGCAAGTTGGAATTCTGAGAGAATTGCTCTCCACCATTGCTCGATTGTGCAAAGAAATCAGCTGGGTTTTGAGCTCCAGTCATTGCCGTTTTCACCATCGTAAGAGCTAGATTCAAAACCAAAGCTCGATACCATGATGATTTGAAAAAGAAGAAATGTTTTCTTCTATTCTTTATTGCTTATCAAATTACAAAGAATATAACATATAAATAAAGTCTAGGATTGCTAGAAAATAGAAAGAAATAAAAAACAGATTTCCTACTTCCTGATTCTAACGATTTATTTCCTAATTTATAAATGGAAACAAAATAATTTCATATCCCGAAATTATCTTCGAGATCTCTGAGATTCCCTTCTAATTCTTCAACAGTTGGATTCTATGCACCAAGGATCTTCAACAATGATATCCCATCATCCATAAGCTAACGTACGGTCTATGATGATACCCCAACTCAATGTGCCTTGTCCTTAAGTGAAACACTGGATTCTACAAATAACACTCTGGCCGTTGTTGGAAAAGGATAAAATAAGAAAACAAGGTTGTCTATGATCGCTGATAAAGTCGACCTAGTGCCAGTCGTCAACAAAACAAGAAAGCAAGTCGGGTCTCTCCCACTCACATGATTCATAATTACTACTTACATGGTCCTATCCAAAAATGGGACAATGTCAGAAAATGTTTACCAAGGTAGACCGAGACGAGCTTCCTAATGTTGTTGAGACGATCGGCATTCTCTTGTGCTAATATCCGATGCTACCAAGTGCTTGGCACTAGACTAACAAAACACAAGCATTCAAACTGCAGAATTTCGGCAGAGAACGAACAACGACGACTTGTCTTTTGATTTATAAGATGGGTCCAACTATCATATGATGTGACCGTGCCTTTGCACATATAACAAATGAAGCGTATACTATACCCAATGATAGGAGCATGTCACTTTGTAAATCAACTTCATGAAGGGACTGAGCACCGTAAACGCGAGATTCTGCAACTACTAATTCAACCTCACAAAATGACTCCTAAATACAATCTTAAGAATCCATCTCACATTCCAGCACTACCAAATAGTCACCTTTACAGAGAAAAGGTCGTTCTCACTTAAGAAAGGAGTTGAATAAGAAACAATAATCATAAAGAAAGAAAGAATTTCTTGGCACGATCCTCAAATCAATGCAGATCCAAAACTCAGGTATCATCAACTTGAGAGTGAAACACAAAACTTGGGAATGTAGTTGTGATGTCTCTGCCCAATATAAAAAAAAAACATTATGTTAATACCCCATGTTAAATACTGATTCTTGCACGAATATAAGAGAAAACTGGCATCATATTTTCACAAGTCAAACCAATTTCCACCCCCCTTGGGTCCCAATGAGATTGCACAGGATCCATCAAGAGTCAAGGACAGTGAGTTCCGACAATGGAAGACCAATCTACATGTGTCTTCACAACTCATTTGCTTATTAATATCAATCAAACTTGTTTCAGCCATAATATTCCTTAGCATTTAAAAGCCAACTTGGTGGTCAATAGAGGGTCACGTTGCTATAGCGGCAAGCTACACTTATTTACTATATCCGACCAGCAGAAGCCTGCCACAGGAGTCAGTGGAGTGCATGAGGCTCATCCTAGATTATTGTCTTTCAGATAATTGACATTCCAATTCTTATCAAATCACAAGCTTAATTCAGCTTCCAAAGAACTCCATGACATCTCTATGCTAAGCAAATGTTCCATGTGAAATTGTCTAGGTCATACAGTTTCAGAAGAAATTCTTAGCATCATTTACTTGAAAATTAAATAAAGTATATAGTAGCAACTTACTTTAGATATTGGAGTGTCATATTTTTCAAAAGGGATGGATGTCTGATAACAAGGTTCCGCCATTCTTCCTTGTCAATCTTGCCATCATGTTTAGTATCAGCTTCCTCAAAAGTCTGAGTTGAATAAGCAAAATATCCATTTAGTGCAAATTAATATCACATGAACAATTACGTGTTTCAGTGATTTGGTCAAGGAAGCACCTTGTCAATGATACTTTCTATGACATCATCCGAGAGATTCATACCAGATTCAGCAAGGGTAGCAACTACCATTTGCTTTACCTATTGATGGGAAAATTATTAGTCACAGTACTCTTCAAGATGACAATGACACAAATATTAGCAAAGGTCAGCATAAGCAAACTGAAACTGCATTTGTTATGATTCGTCTAAGAGGCACTTTAGGTGATTAAACATGAGCAAATGGATAAAGAATTCAATGGCCAAGTAACAACAATGCTTAAGGCCCTCAAACATATAGGTGAACAAATACACGGAAACACACCAAGTTGTGTGAAGTAAAACTCACTAGTCATCCCAGTCAAAGTATGGCACAAATAAGAGAGGCTGATGAGCAACCAAAAGGACAAGGAGAGTATCAACTGGTCTAGACATGGTTCGGTTGTAGATAAATGGTAGCATAAAACTAGCATTGATCATCAACTTAAGGCAAATAGAGCTTATAGCAGCAATATACAAATCAATGAATGTACATGATCAGTCAAAGCAGATTTAGGAATTAAAAAAATAGAAACAGATGTTGTATGAGATCAATATCTTTCAAACAGAGACTATTTACCTCCTGCCTCTCTATAAAACCTTGTTGTTTGAGGTCATAAAGTTGGAAGGAAACTGTAAAAGGAAATTTGAGCATAAGTTAGAGACCTAGCCGAAAGGCATGACTACCGAGTAATGACCACAAATATGCACATTTACCGAAAATTAAAATATCGGCCTCTTTCCCATTCTCTCAAATGTACTCAAATAGATAGTATCACCTCAAGTTGCAATCTTTCACCATTATATGAACATAGAAAATCAAATTCAGTGGCCTAAAGATACATTTCAGAGAAACAGTGAATCTCAGTCAAGAAAAGCAATGGAGTCAATGCACTTAAACAAACCGTAACAGAATAAGCTTATGGTTGGTGAAAATTTTGTCAAACAGATATACCAGAATGTCATAGAAGGATAGACTCTATATAAACCAACATTTGCAGCAAGATATGCAATTAGTTTATCAATATCCAACAAGTATCACGTAATATTCAGCTGAAAATTGAGTATACTTTCAACTTATTGCAACCCCTTTAGTCCAGAAAATGTAAAAGTAAATGACGAGATGTTTTTACTATTTAAAAGTTTCTATTCCTTACTAAAGATTTACATCGGAAGACTGTCATAAACTTTCCAGTTTCTCTCCTTCTCTTACCACAAAAGAGTAGCACTTACATTCAATCTTATCATCAATTGGAGCATTGGGGTGAAAGACAGAGAGAGCTCTAGCAAATTCTTCAAAATCTAGTATTCCGTTGTGTTTAGTATCAAACAAGTCAAACACCTGCATCTTTCAAGAACAAACAATAATCAGTAACATCGAAACTTCAAACAGACTCTGAACGAAATGAACTTCATCAAAATATCGGCAAAACAATAGAAGAACCAAGTGAAACTTCATTTGTTTTCCAAAATACCAAATTAGGTTGACCGCAAATTGATCCTTTTTCAAATTAATCCCATCTACAAGGGATTCTCAAAGGAATACAGATACAAGAGACAGAAGGTACTCTTCAGGAAATATGGAGAAGAAACTGTTAAGCAATGCTGAATGCACAGGGAAAATGCCAATGACAGGGGTAAAGTTGACAAAGCAATGCCTCCAAATCCCAACTTAAGCCTCGAAATACACATAGGTCATACATTTGCATCTGGCTTATTGTGCAAGATGTTTTTCCTCTGTCGCATTTTAAAATATACATCCAAGAATGTTCGGACATGATGCCCTTGTGATGGAGGAGGAAAACCAAGGCAAGCAGGAAATTATATCAAGAGAAGCTTAAGAAAATAAAATTACCCTATCTGCAAACAGGCTCTCCTTTTTATTTGTCTTAAAGAGTGCTAATTGAAATTCCTCCTGCAAAAGAAAACAAAAGCAGAAATTAGAGCACATCAAATTGCAAGCCAAGAAGCTCACGTTAAAATGTCCATATAATTTGGAATAAAAATGCACTTCACCCTTAAAGTCGCACATTATAAGGTTAAAGCAATGAAGACCTGGACATGATTGGAGTCTTTCTGAAACAGGTCAGAAATAGATGCATCCTTACCTTGTTGATCAGCCCATCATCAACTACAGCACTGCTGATCTTCTTGAAAAGTTCATATAATGCTTCTATTTCACTCACGCTAACTGCAATCGAGAATGAAAGGAGAAAATATTTCCAGGATCAACAATAAGCATTTAAATTCAGCAGTTGATTTGCGAACGAGACGAGCATTTGAAACAGGAGAGTAACCATTACACACACAAACACACATGTGTGTGAGAGAGAAAGTACAAGAAGAGACGATTTTCTAGGTTGTGGCTCTATCATATTTAAGCTGTAATTACAAAAGGAGGAATTAGCATGCTCCTCTACAAATTGCAGCATATATAAAAGTAGATTGATAAATCATGGATGATAAATGAGTCATACGTGCATCTTCAATATCTTCGATTTTAGAACACTCACAACATGCTTTCATATATCTTTCACTAATAACATGCTAAATGCATCTTATTTCAAATGAACAAAAAAGAACCCAGCCAAGCACAGAAAGGCACACAGAAACATGGAATAAGAGAGAGATGGGGGGTAACTTTGTCAAGAGCACACTGCCAATAGCAAAAGCAAATGAAGACAAAATCAAAGAACAGGCCTATTAATCAGCTTTTGAGAAAAATAGCTGCAATGATCCCTCGCAAGTTCACCTATGGAAACCTTGTTAAGACTTCTCCTTCCTCTAAACCATAAGGTGCAGTGGTCTTCTCACAATGTTATCAATGGCCTAAGTAGCGAGAAGTCTAATGAACAATAGACTTAAATCAAACACTTATGATTTGAATGAGGCAATTACCACAAACAGAGCTTCCAGAGGCAATCATCAAGTTATACAGAAGAAAAACTTGAAAAGAAACATTAACCCTACAGCAGAAACGACCATTTGCTACTTCATTGTAACACAATCTACACACTGCCCGAGTTACACTGTTATTTGAGTCACTCTAGATCACGGACATTGATTAACAAAGCCAAAGAATCATTAATCAATAAGGATTAAGACCGGCTAGGAAGGGCATTGAAGTGAATTCTGTAAGTTATTAGGTTTCGAAGTCGAAGGACATACAGACTGTCTCCCTTGCCAGAGCTTCTGGATTTTCCAGACCTCGTGGTCGCTTTTCTGCATCGCAACAAGTTGCAACAGCGGCACAAAAATGCTTGATTCCGTCTAGGCACTGCACCATGATCTTGTACAGTCATCAAACCACCCCATACCTGCAAAAAGGGAAATCACCATTGATAGAATCAACATGTCCAGCTACCCCAGACTACACATGAATGTAAAAGATGGTTAACCTAGACTTCAGCACAGAATATCCTATTACCTGGACAAAAACGTTACTTGTTCCTAGATACCAACCAATACTTTGTTATTTCAACACATTACATGAATCCGTAATGAAAATACTTACTTATTCCTAAATACCAACCAGTACTTTGTTATTTCAACACATTATGAATTCCAGAGACAACAGATGCATAACGCTAGAACCCCTTCAAGAGTGTATGTACTGACATGGTAATAAATAGACAGAAACAGGCAGAGAAAACATAAGCAAAAACACTAAACCCTCAATATTCATCAGTAAATAACGGTGTGCTCTGGCATAGGCATCCAAAAAGAGACCCTATCATCAAAGCTCAACCTAACAAAACAAATCCCGAAGCTCACGATATCCACCAGAAATTAACTTTGCAGACTCCTAAGTAAAATCCTTTCCACGACATATTAGCAGCTAAATGGTTCTCTACAACCCTCGATCAATATTGTTGACATAACAATGTCAGGCGTCTTCATGGTATACGCCCAGAAATTACACAAATTTCAAATTAAGCTCACATCGCCACATCATACCCATTAAATAAAAACGATACCCAGAATGAAATTCATCGATTTAGCTTCCAAACACGTCGAAAACGATCGATGGGGGCGTCGCAGAAGATGCCGAACGACCAAACTAACACGTGCCCAGAATCGCGTGGTGGGAAACGCGAAACCGGGCAAGGCCAGGGGCAACGAATGTCGATCAAAACAGTATTTACAAATCGACCCACCAACACAAAAAAACTAGGGCTCTCGACAAAATCAATCCGCCCGTACAAGGACTGCGTAAAGTTCGAATCTTTAAGCGCGGAGAGCGGGAAGAAACGGGGGAATTCTTCGTCTCACCTTTTCAGAAATTCAACAAGAGGAGACAGGGCGGAGGCGGAGGCGAACGGTGAAGATTCGGGGACATTGTCTGGGACTGCTACTGTTCCTCGAGATGGGGTTGGGCTTACTTTTTTCTCCTCTCCCCCGTTTTCTCTTTTTGGGTCGGATCACGTCTATCTGATGATGGCGACTCAAAAAATTATTGAAGTTAATCGATAAAGCATTATTTTAAGGGGGTGGGGAGGCGGGGGCGGAGATAGGCCCTGCAAAGTACGAACGTCAGAGGCAGGAAAAGGGGTTAAAAAAGGGCAGAAAAAAAGAGGAAAACTTTAGGGGAATTCCTTTATTTTTTATGAACAGGGAAAAACAGATTCAATTTGGGGGAAGGGATGGAAGGTTGGAAATGGAGAGAGAGAAACGCAGTGAAGGGGGGATTTTGACAGGGTGGTTCTTGCACGTGACCCTCTCGGACAGAAACTAGTTTTAGACCGGAGCAGGTGGTGATTATTGGTCGTTGCCATTTATCGTCCAAATTGCACTTTTATGTGGGGGAAATTTTCAATTTTGATGAATTATAAATGCAGGTTTTACAATTGGAACCTTAAAAGGTATGTCCATTTCACAGAATCCAGCCTTTTAACTGTGAGAACTGTAGATTTTTGTTTTGGGAAGCGGGTGAAAGGGAGAGAGAATTGTAGATTTCATAGGATAGTTTCTGTTCTTGCCTTCGGATGGCTATGATTTGGACAACTATAGTAATGTTGTATCTGTTGATGTTGTTGTGTTACTGTCTGCGGAAATATGTTTAAAGGAGCTTAGTGATCAAATCTAGTCATGCCTTTCCTCTTTCATAATAGCAACTCTGAGGTAAATCTTATCACCAGACTAAACACAAAATAAAGCTATTATGTTCACATACATTAAATAAGACTTCTATGGCAAAGACATAACTACAAAAAATAAAAATACTTTTCAATCAAGAATTAAAAATTATGAAAAAAAAAAAAATATATTATAAATTTACGTTTCAACAATTAACTATTCTGACAAAAAAAGGGTTGTTGTCTTTAGGACCTGATCGACCGTGTTATGATTGAATCCCCAATTGTCCGCATTCTTACAGATAGACAATCAGGCATGGCGATTCATCAGGGAAAGAGTAATTAGATGCCACGTCCCTTCAACTTCTCCCCAAAAAGTACAAAAGCCACGTCCCATTCAATGCAATCAAGATAATGCTTCAGCAATGTTTGGGCCTTCATGATTGCCCCGCATGTATTCATCACTGAATTATGCATATGATTCCACCCGCATGGGCACCCACCTCTCCAATCAACGAGTTTTGTCCCCCAAGACCCTACAGGCTACAATGGTGTTCGATGAAACATGCAAAATGGGCTTCACTTGCATCATAAATCATCGCCCGAAAAGTTCGGACTCAAATCATCGCCTCGGGCAGCATCTTCGGGTGAATGTTACCATTAGTATATTAGCTTCCCTTGATTACTCTCGGCTCCACTCACTTTTTCAGCAATTTCACTCTCACGATACCATCCATGAAATTCATCATGTCGTTCGGAGCTCATCCTAGACAGACATCCTTGCTTTGAGGTTCAAATTCTGTGACCGAAAAGAGTCCATGCTCTCATCATAGCAACACCAGCACTCCCTTTTCCATCAGATCTGGATTTGCTATTGCACGATGAAAACTGGCATGCCCAAATAAGTTTTCCATAGTATTAAAAGAAGGAAAGAAATTGGCGCAGCAACAAGCATCCCCAACATCTTCATCGCATCACACATTTGATCCGAAATGTCATGAATGAGAAAACAAGAAACATGGCAGCTAAAAAGAAGGTAAAGGAAACGAATGATTGTACCTGTCAGTTCAACATGTCCTAGAAGTATGATCAATATCAAGAGGTCGTCAAAATATATTACCCCTGAAAAAAATTTTACCCCTTGGCAACATAGTTTGACGCACACTTCTCGACATTTCAATGGGCTAGGAGGTTTAGATAACACGATGCATCACTATAAAGTACAACAAAATCCCTGTCCCACACAGGAAAAGAAATACCCCATGAAGTCAAACGTGCAATTTTTCCATGATGAAGCATCTGATGCACAAGAACTCACCAGCGTCCATGCATGACTTCTCCAGGATTTCTATAGGTGCCAGATTAATTTCTCCGATATGGCTTAGAATAATTAGTCACCAAATAAGTCCTCCTCATTATCGTCATCTACAACGCTTGAATTGGATGATTCACTGAGAGGCTTTTCCTGGTGATCCTTGGTTGTGGAAGCAGGGATGCTACTACTCGAGGAAGAGTTTGCCCAAGAAGATCCCACTTTACCCAAAAACGGTTCGCCGTAGAGGTCGTCATACATCCCAGACTTCTGAGGCTTCCTGACCTTGTCCAAGGCTTGTTTAAGTCTGTCAGTCACACCTTTCTGGGCATTGTCTTCTTTCGTGGATGACTGTTCCTTTCCTTTTGGAATTATGACTGTGTGTACAAGGGATTCATACTTCCCCACAAGACTTCCTTCTTTGACACCAATTGGACCCGGTTCAGTTTCCACATCAACACCATCGGATATCCCAACTACTTCAACCAGCTCTCCTCCAACTTGATCCCTAAATGCCACTCGCATATTCCTAGCTTTCTTAGTAGCTCTCTGTGATTGATCTCTGTCCTTTCCATCTGATGATAATCTGGAGGCACTGGATTGAGATGCCCTGTTTGACTTACCAAGACCATAACGATTTATAAGGGTATTATAAGCCACAACAGCTTCTTCATCTGAAGGATCAGGAGGAGGTGGTAAATTTATCTCTGTGGGTAGTGGAGTCGGGGGGAAGAGAGCTGCATTGTTCTTTCTTAAAATGTAGCTCCTCGTTGATGCAGCAAACCTCAAAGACTGCCCCACTTCAAGCTCAACCGGGGTATCTTTGGTCAACCGCTCATTCGCAACGAACGTTCCATGTGCAGACCCCAGATCAATTACATATACACTGTCAAACAGGACAAGAATTTCAGTCCTCATGGTTCAAAGTGGATAAAATCAAGAAGCAGCTATCTGCAATTTCTGTTTCTTTCCAGAGATATGTATATAAGACATGGCTTTAGCAAAATGAGGTCAGCCATCAGGCCGTATGAAATCACGTAGGATTACCAAGATGACTAAAGCAGACTGGTCAAAACTCAGAGGTAAACCTCGAATAGCTAACATTCCAAGTGAAAGAATTGATGTAAAAGAGACAAGCCCCAGCTCTATATTTGAAAGCAACATGAACTAAGCATATATCACTGTATCCAAATCTTTATCACTCTTTTACATGTAATCTTCAAGCACTTCCTTCCACCAACACTTTTCAGAGTTCTTCACACTGTATTTGTACTCTCCTTCGAGTGCATTGGTTGATGTCAACTGGGTAGATGTTGGAAACAGGAAATTACCAAGCCTACTGTTCTAAATGCAAGCCCAGCAATTTCACATCATTTCTCAGGGCTAATTTTCCATTAACAGTTTCCACAGCAAACCATAGATAGGAAATTTCAAACTATTTAGTAGAAGAGCCCCTTAAGTATCAGTTCTTCTTAAATAGACCTACTACAGATTTAATTTCCAATCAAAAACAGAAAATCAAACTACTTCATGTCTTATCCCCCTGCATTCTTGTAAAGTGTGCAAATATTAGAAAGTGTCAGATCTATGCATCAAAAGAAAACAAACAAAAAAAAAAGGGTATGCAAGGGTGACAAAAGATTGCCACCCTATGTCACTACCATGTTCACAAGACTTAGTGTACAGCAATCATTCTACCATAGCATCAACACAAGACTCTCATCATAAAACCACATTTATACTGACATAAGAAACTGCCATACGGTTGCAAGGCTGTATCTCCAAAGAGATCAAGAAATCTACCTTCCATTTTTGTGAGGAACGACTGCAGCATGCTGGCGTGAAACAGACTGGTGGTCAAGCACAAAATCACAAGTCTGAAACTGCCTCCCAAAGATTTGCCTCCGCTTGTCCAAATTAATTCTGTCAAGAACCTCACCATCCTTCAAAACCTCGAGATAGTATACGCCCGGCCGTGGCTCAATCACCCAGTCAGGTGGCTGCCAAGTTGACTGACCCCCACCTACCTGAGTCACCAGCTGAGGTTGGCCCACCAATGGCGCAGCCTCCGGTGCAACAACCCTTTGAGAGTCATGGGCTTGGTTCTGAAACTGGTTTGGCTTGTTGTAGGCTTGAGATTGTGTGTATTGCACGGAAGAGTGATTAGGCACTACTTTTGAGCTGGAATGGTTAGTAGTGCTGGCAGTAGAATTAGCAGCGACTGAAAATGGTTCCAAGGACTGAGCTTTCTTAAATCGATCCAGACCCGATCTCCCATACATTATTCACTTCATACGATCAACTCCTGCTCAGTATGAACTTAACTTACACAAGATGCAACCTAATTGTACAACTGCACCCAATCAAAAGCACTCAGGTTAAATGTACACGGTCAACTCTCCTCAAAACCCTACAGCTTCCCGCAAACACAAGGAAATCCTCCACAACAGCCTCACCTCAACTGCCAAAACAACAACCGGAAAAGCAACATGCAGAAGAATTAGAAGGAAGGAATTCATTATTTCACCCCCAAGAAACACAACAACGAGCTAACCCATTACGAATTTTCCGACAATCAACCGCTTCAAAACACAAAGAACCTATCTTCAACTCGAAAAACATCAACCCATCAAATTCTTCACCCTTTTTCTCGAATTTTCTCGCGATTCACTCGCTCAAATCAACCAGCGCACACAGACCCATCAACTAATTCAGCCTCCAATATTCACGGCAAGTGCTCCCCAGACACTAGACACCGTACCCAGACAAGAAAACCGAGGCGGGTCTCGAAGCAACCGAGCACCCATCAGCGGATCCGATTCGGGCAAAAAAGCGAAAAGACAGCCGAAACAGGACCATCCGAAGGGAAAGCCGAACCGAAGCCGGCGAGGAGCACGGCTCGAGAAGGGGAGGACGATGGAAGCAGCGGGGGCTTTCGGGCTCACCTTAGGGTTTCGGAAGTGCGCCTGAGCTCCTCGAAAGTGGGCTTCTCCGTTTGACGAGGGGAGAGAATGGCGGATGTGGTTTCGTTCATTGGCGCCTCCTGCTGATGGTGATTCCGTACTGAGACATCGCCGCAGGCCAAAGCCATGACCAAAAAGCACAGTGGAAATATGATGTTTATTCAATTTTGCATGATATCTCGTAATTATGATATTTATTCGGTTTTATGAATCATAAATTAGAAAATTGTACCCAAAAAAAAAGCTGTTTTTGTATTTCTGAAGGTGGAAGAAAATTTTGGATTTTTTTTTAGATTAGTTTCAACTGTGTTAAAAAAAACGTAATTTATATAAAGACATAATTTTAGCTAGTGATTAGCCTAATTGCGTAGAGCTTAATATTGAGTGATTCAAGCTCCTCTTGGGCATCGAGAAGCCCAAATTCAAACGCGGCATAGGTTTGGCCATGCCGTGACACGGGATAATCCCAATTTACTCCTACGTTGATTGCCTCATCTCACTCTTTTAGTAGTAATATAGAGAGAGGGGATGCATAAAGGAAAATATTTTTTATGGATATCATTTTTAATGAAAATTATCAGTTTTAATTTGTTTTGTAGATTACGGATAGTGAAATCCTTCTTGCTAGTGAGAGAAGTTGTTTTCCCCAATTTGGGCTTGCTGTTTTCAATCAATGAAAAATATCTTTGATAAATTGATTAGTTTTCCATCATCAAAATATCCAAAATTTGGAAAATAATTTCCCAAAAACAGTATTCAGACCCATAATTTAATATTTAGATACCACAATAGTGTGAGTGCTTTGAGGGGAAAAGCACTACCGAAAAGAATTTAATTACTGTGAGCAGCATAACAGAACAAATGGACATATGTCTAACAAGATGTATTTCGGAAGTAACAAGATTTCAATTACTTCCAATATTAAATGAAGTGATTAAGGGGGGAAAATATTATAACTAATTTGAAAATACAAATTTGATTTATCCACCAATTATCCAACTGCATTTATCAACAAAAAATTTAGGTAAGATAAATGATCAATAAAATTTCTTCCAAATTTTAATCAACAAATACGTTGTACCCTTATTTTTAAGTGGGCTTAATACTAAAAAAACCAGAAACTGGTACATTTGACAAATTTATTCCAAACAATTTTTTTAACACCAAAAATCCCAAATTGATATATTTATGATAAATTTATTCCAAACAAATTTTTTGACTACAAAAAAACCAAACCGATACGTCATGATAAATTTACCCTTCGTTAATTTCTATCAAATTTTACACATAATGACGTGGTATAGTGATGTGACAAGTTCACGTGAAAATCCAAAAAGTTAATCCTACAAAAAGTCCTAAATTTTTCACATGTATACTATTAAATTTGTTATATACATATCAATTTGGTGTTTTTTGTGATATTTACCATATGAATTTTCACATGGACTTGCCACGTCATCATTTTACATACCATGTGCCATTCACATTAGCAAATTTAACAATAAAATTTTACAAAAGCTAGCGGAGGGTAACATTGTCACTTGTATATCAGTTTGAGGTTTTTTGTCATCAAAAAATTAGTTTGGGATAAATTGTCACAGATACACCAATTTGGAATTTTTCGTGATCAAAAAATTAATTTATGATAAATTTGTTACAAGTACACCGGTTTAGATTTTCCATGTTATTGACTTGTTTAAGTGTAACAGCTAGTATTGGTACACAAACCATTACGTTTGTGCAGAAGAAAGGTAAGAGAGAAATTTCCGTTGAATCTAATCAAATAGATTTTTTTTTTTTTGTATAATTGATAAAACTCAATGAATAAGACATACCGATAAAATCCGCTTATAGTTCTTCCAATATACATATATATGAAAAGCGGATAAGTGAGATCTAGTGTCAACTTAACATTTTCTCATAAATAACATATTAAACAGAGCGAGATGAATGTCAGCTGACCCTCGTTTCTCAAAAGCAAGAAATTAGACTACTTCTAGCCTAAGTGTCCTTCACTTAATCAAAGGCAAGCAAATTGAGCTAGACCTAGCGTGATTTGTGAGGAATGACTCCACTCACACCTTGGCCTAAGGCTTTAGCAACACTTTTACATACCACTAATACAACCCAAAATGACAAAACTATGATGATAGACAGAGTGTATGATCAATGCCATGGAGGCTGAATATGTAACAGAGAATCACATTTCCAGAATTGAAACTTATTTTAACACATCTTTGTATTATATCATTCAATACCAAATTTCCAAAGGTACCTAAAAAATTGTGTGGGATGCACCTTTACCATTCATCATGCCCTTATCCACAGAGCATGAACCCGTATAAGCAACCCACAACTGGACTTGCAGTGGTATGGAAAGAAAGAACAAAAGATCAACAACGTTAATGCCAACCAAACCCAATCCTCTTCTTAAACGGTGGACAGCTATATGAATCCTTTTATGTCATCGTGCTCGACTCTGTAACAGACCTCGTGTTCGATTGAACAAGAAATATACCCAGAAGAAAGTGACTACCAAGTCAATCAAAGTCACAAGTTCCAGATGGAAATTGTCCTTTCTTTGCACACTATGCAGATATTGGCAAACAATTCGAACAGAGTTTTGCTCCTATGCGAAGAGGGCGATGCAAATCCCTTTGCTCTTACAATTCCAAACATTTCAAATGTCTCCAATAAATATCGAGTCAATGTTGCATTTCAGATCGGCCATTGGCAAAAGCCAACTGCATTACTAAACAATTGCTACAAGATATAACACCTTCCCACAATACAATTGGATTTTGTATACAGCTCACTTATCCTTCTGATATCTTGTCTTATGCACAAAGAGGAAAATGAGGTTGCTTTCTCGGATTCCCGACCATTTACAATCTCTTCAAGCAAGACTACAAAGCCGACACTATGTTTCTAGTGCACATCTAGGCAGCAGCATTCCCATTCACTAAGATGAATCCATCGGCCGCAACTCAAAACTTGGACATCATGGATAATCCTAGATGAAAGTGAGTTTCAACTAGCTGTCTTTATCTGCCCACTTTTATCATGAGTTATGATCTACACAAGCATGTGGATGAATCAAAGAATGC
The DNA here is from genome assembly GCA_014182895.1 of Angophora floribunda. Taxonomy (NCBI): domain Eukaryota; kingdom Viridiplantae; phylum Streptophyta; class Magnoliopsida; order Myrtales; family Myrtaceae; genus Angophora; species Angophora floribunda. The sequence goes on along the minus strand of CM024709.1, from coordinate 41,652,263 downwards.
TCCCACTAAATTTGTCATTGAGACACGTGTCATATACCGCTCATGCCGTTTCCTTCAGATCTCAGCAATACCTGAATGCCTTGCCTAACTGGATAACAGAAGCGAACAAGGTGATTCAGGGAGATCAGCCTTGTCTCTGGTGAGCTAAAGGTTATAACACCACAATATTCCAAAGATCTCCATACTATCTCGAGGTGAATTCCTTCTCAATGGCCCCAAACATTACCTTCAGGCGATCTTGCAGATTTGAGAGAATGTTCTTTGTAACCTTCTTCTGCTGCTTACTACTTTTCAGCCATGCAATCCCAAAAAATACCTTCACGCTGCACTCCTTAGCCCGTAAAGGCACATCTTCAATCTGGTACCTGAGGTGAAGCTGAAAGCATAGTACTACTTAGGAAGCCGGACAATTTACAGAATCAAAAGAAAATAAAGGAAAATGGGAAAATATAGCAAGGAATGAGGTAGAATTGATACATTGAAATAGTCACCAAGTGGGACTGCATGGAGAGTCACAACCTCTTCAATAAGCCAACCATCTCTATCTGGAAGAGCAGACTTTTGCTGAGTACTTGTGACCTCCCTCTATATCGGGAAATACGCTTATCAAATCTGTAATATATTTGTCTCTCATATACATCTGGCTTCTCTGACTCCCATGGGGTATACGAATAATTAAGACAACCAGCCTTCTCCATAACCTTCCGCTCCAAATCCTCACCACCAAAAACTTCCATGAAGAAGTCGGTCTGTCATGGCCAAAGGAGTTAGTGGACAATTCTTTTTTTTTTATGATCAAGAAGCCCATCTTAATTAGAAAATCCAGGGCATGATAAGATAAAAAAAACTACTTAATGTAAAAGAATAATGTTTGAAAGTCCATTTTCTAATGCACATTTGAAAAGCTGATAAGGAATGGATAACTTACAGGAACAGGGATGACAGAAGCATAGACTTCAGACAAGCTAACATCCTCAAGGCCCAAGAAGGACCCGCTCTCTTCTGTTACAAGGCTTCTAGCTTCAGATTCTTCTTCGATGAGTTGAACCCTCTGCTCTGGAGTCATAGACCTAGCCTTCCAAAGAGCCATGATTGTCCTGGACATTGAACGCATGCTTTAGTATTTTCATAAGCCCAATAATTTGATGTCTTCTCTGATTGTCCTATGCCATTTTTGGCAATTAACCAGAGACCCGACCACAATCACACTAGATTTATGGTAAGAAATCACCGCTGGACCAACTAATCTTTAACAACTTCAAGCACTCACAGAAAGCTTCCAAAGGAATATTAACTCACTGATTACCTGTGTGCAACATTGAAAGAAACAAAAGACTGAAAGTGGAACTTCAGCCTGCCTTCCGCATCCTGCGTCTTTGCCCCGTGTCTTGCTTCCATGCCTCTGCCTCGCCGAAGAGTCATAACCACGATTGGACTACCCATTGACGAAAGAGTAGGAGACAAGACTCGAATATCTTCAATGTCCTCCCAGAGGAAAAAGAATTTGGTCTTCTGCCCAAACATATTTGTGTAGAAGCCAATAATCCGTGCTGACAAAAAGAGACGGCCCTGTGGAAGAGCAACCTCAAACATGAGATGTCAGCACCAATAGGCCTGAAACCCTCAAGAACATTCTCAAAATAATTGTTCATTCTTTTCTTTTTGGCCAAGTGATTGAACAGCATTGACATAGCTGAAACGGGACTGTATAGAAAATACAGTCAGTGTGGATGCTAACAATGAATGATAAAATAGCTTAACAAGCACCTGGAGAGGCATTTTGCGTTTCAAGTGACAAGTGAAATCATTGATGAGAAATTCCTCAGGTGGAAGAGCAAATAGCTTCTGGAAAGCGGAATTTGTTTGTGGAGACCTCATATTTATCTGCATCAGTCATAATCACAATAATTATGATGTTAGTACAACTACAGCAGACGGAGACAAATAAGAACCATACAACGATTGTCCCAAGAGAAGTAGGAAAACTAGGGCTTTACCTTCTTTCCCACCTCTTTCTCCATCTTAGATAAATACTCTTTGGCCACATTGCTACCTCTTGTATTGTCTAAGAAGATCCTCAAGTGCAGCTTAGATTGGCATGCCTGAGCTAGCTTTCCTTGAAGAGGAATCCACACATCAGCTAGATCTGATATGTTGTTCCTCACAAAATTGATTTCAGCATGTCCTAAAGATGTAGGTTCATCAAAAGGTCCATCAAAATCAAAAACCTCCACATCTAGCATGGAAGGAGGATCCTCCATGGCATCAAATTCAAATATTTCTGCACGATCCAGAGGGCCAAAGCAAGATCAGTGAAATGGAGATTGGTGTCAAGCAAAAAGTAGGGTAAATTATCTGCAATTCAGCTAATATGCACAATGAAACTAGTAGCTCTACCCAAGATGCTAATTTAATGAAGATAAGGAATTCTATGGAATTCACCATTCCACAGAGGATCAGTCTTCTGAAACTTTATTGAACTCGTTCTCGTCTTGCCATTACAGGTAAAGACCACATATGGGTCAGAGGAAGTGCTCGAGTCAACAGCTGCTACGCTACTTCCTTCAATCAAAGCAACAGTTAGCAACCACCCATCACCTTGAGCTTTGACTCCATGATCGCTACCTAGAGTTGAAAGGGTAGCAGAGAATTTAGATTCTGCCTCAGAAAAGTCCACCTAAATTTACGCAAAATGTCTGGAGAGTTGATTGATAGCAAGGAATTCCAAGCTTACCGTTCTCTTGATGGATAGAGTACATGAGCAAGCATCACAACCATGAATTTTTAAGAGCCAAACAAAAAGCTAGCATAGAGCCATACTAAGATCAACAAAGTAGCAATATGAATCTCAGAGCACCATCTAAAATACTAGAAGTGAGAATCCCATTTACCACAAACTAGAAGACTGTAATTACATGGAAGGGGATGCTGCATACACTAAGCTACAGGCACAAAGAGTAAATCAGCTTCAGATATTACCTTTCTGCATTCTGGCCTGCATGAAGCGCGAAATCAACCCCAAGACCCGCTCAGCTTGGAGAACCAGTATACCACACACAATGACTTCACCGATAGAATCTGGCAGATCTAGCCCAACAAACTCCAGCCCATGGATTGCACTTGGTGCGGCAAGCCATAGGTGAACAAGCACATACAATCCCATGACAAAAGTAGATAGCACAGTAAAATTGGCGAAGTATTGCACAGCGAGCTTCCAATCTGATTGAGGCTCTGCCTGCAAAGAGGCCAAAATCTGTTCCTTGTTGGAACCAATGTCCTTTGAATCCACTGGCTTAACAGTCTGATTAAATAAGCTAGCATACTGGTCAAAACTTTCCTTGAGACCCTGCCGAGCTCCATTTTCTATCATACCTTTCATCATCGTATTCTGCAGAAAATTCATCCGCCATGATATCACCAATCGTGAGGATTGTTCTCCTGATGGCAGCTCAGGCCCGGGGGTAATGCAATAGAGCAGCTCAACTTTGAATGTACTCCCATACATGACATCTGGAGTGCTTACACTTGCTAAAACAGCATAAACCTTTCCATCAGCCTTCAAGTAAGTTTGCTCCTCAGTGGCTTTGACGGCCTTGATCAATCTCGTTGCCGCCTTAATGTAAGTAATCACTCTCTTCAAGGTCTCTCCATCAAACTTCCACTGCCCGAGTTGCAGTTCTGTTGTTCCTTGAAGATCAGCCAATGATCTTGGAAAAGAGGAATCGAGTGAAAAAAGCAATGTATTCAGGTCAGATGGTGTAATGACACATAGATGGTCCAAAAGCACTCCTCCCGCTAAATTGCTTGGTGTTTCGCCTTCTTGCTCTCGAGACTCCATTATTTTAATCAACTCTTCAAAAGAACCAGAAGAAGACTGGTCATCATCTTGGCTGTCAGAAGATTCAGGCCCAGAAGCTTCAGGTAGTTCCGGCAAGTCAATGCCTTTGTTAGAGGTCACTGACGACGTGTCTGCACTCTTGTTAAACATCTGTGCAAGACGACAGGCAAAAGTTTTCTGAGAACAGGACTTCTCTTCCTTTGAGGACGAAAACTCATCTCGCATGGGTGAGGCTCTTGGTGAGCTACTGAGAGATGTTGCAGGTGATTCGAACATTAAGTCTGCATGCCTTTTCAAGACTGGGACAACTTCTCCTTCATTGCCATTCATCTCCGAGAATGCGCTGCTTTCTGAGAAATATATAGCTAGCTGTATTTCACCTGCCAGGAAAGAAACAGATGGGATGCAAAGAGGTGAGCCGCCATTCTTCTTCTCAATAGTCATGCGAATTTACAAAATTTATCTAGTAAACCATGCAATAAATATCCCCACAAATGCTTCTATAACCATGAATATCTAAATTACTTTTCTAAGTAAAGGTCCATAAAATCAAATCGTCAAATCGGATCATCAAATCATAAGATTTCATGAACTTTCGAATGATACTTAAAAAACAAATGTTGTAACATTCTTAGGTAACTTGAACAAGAATATGGTGGACAAAAAAGTTTATTTCAGAGTACCATGATCATCATAAAAGATCCAACCGGACAATTAAAGGTGCACACAGAGACCACGCAAATACATGTAAGAATTCATATTAGATTACAATTGTGAGACAAGTAAAAGCATCCCACTCTAACAGTATAGGAAACAATCTGTAAAATGAGTCCTCTAAAGTGTAATATAATCTGTAAATTTGACATGGAAAGTGCATCTTCAGGTACCCGAAGTATTTTTACATGAGAGAGAGAGAGAGAGAGAGAGAGAGAGAGAGAGATTCATTCTATGATCAAGATATGAAAGAACGGATGTGCCACCATCTAGATGCTAGTGAAGAACTGAAACTGAGTCGTCATTATCATGATTTCATTCAACTTGTAGAATGAGAAAAAGCGCAAAGCACCTGGACAAGATTACATTGATTAGCAGTACTCCAAAACAGTCAATTTTGTCTTAACATTACAATGACTACTTTTATTCTACAAAAGATATTTGATTTCTTCATATAGATAGATATAAGATCTATGGGTCAATTACTTAGCAGTACATTTTGCACAACAGCCCTTGCACTGTTACCAACCTACAACCTGAATTCAATTAAATTTGCTGATCTTGAACTATTTTTTTGAAAGATTTTATTGAGTTAACAGTCTGACTAGCGAGCCCACACTGTTCCCAATGCAGATTACGATTTTTAAGCATCTTACGTCGCTTTTTGCACTTACCATCACAAAATGGTTCGAGTCTATTTTTGACATGCATTTTTTATAACGTCTATGACCAAATACAAAGTTCCAATTATTTAGGCATAGCCAAAAGAGTCAACAAGCTAGACCAAGTTTGTTGGAAGTTCAAATGCAAAGATGCATGACAAAGTGAAAGCCAATCTTAGGCAGTAAGCACTGTCTAAGGATAATAACCGCACAACTTAAACTCCAATTATGAGCCTGATGATGTTCACTCACCTAACCTAAAGACAGCTACATATCTTCAGCATGTTCAAAAAGTGACTCGAATAACATCCGAAGTGTATCTTCACAAGTGGCACAAAATGCCAAGCTCTGACCATAAATTTTGGGGCAGATTCACTCAAATAAGCTACAATTAACATCGAACATTCTAATGAAACTCAATGACACGTACCGCATTCCTTATTCTTGGACTTCTTATTCTTCGGTTGGAGAGAATACCAAGCGGTGCCAAGAGAGCCGTTTTCAGCATCGAAAACACACGAAACTGGGATCTTCAGCTGCCCGATGAAATCGTCATTGAAGTACCTGTCCTCATCCAAAACAGTGAGCACAAGCTCATCCTTCAAATCCTCAACCTTGAAGCTAAATTCCTCTCCCCAGCTCGGGTGCAAGCTCTTCTTCACTACTTTCGTCCTGAACCTGTGCCTCCCTAGCTGAAGCCGAACGTACGGATCACTGAACCCGTTCAGATCCATCGCCGGTATGCTTCTAGCTTCAATCACACGCACATAGAGCTTCATAGCTGATGTCAAATTCGAATTCGACTCAGGACCCAGAATTGCTCCGGACCCAAACCAGCAGGCTCCCTCGCAACCCAGAAAGAATCAAGAAGAAAAACCGAAACTTTATCTCTACCCAGATACTCGATATGAATGAGTGATCCAGCGGAAACAATCAAGTCAACAAAAAGAGACGGGCCGCGTAAGCTACACGGATTGAGTCAGAAGATGGCGAGAACGTTCCATCACCCGAAATGGGCTCAGATAAAGGGACAGCAGCCTCAGAACGATGGACCCACGATCGATGCCGACCACAAACACGTAATGCGGCAAGAACCCAATGATCAGCGCTCGAGGGAAAACACGAATCAAGAGATGGTCAGACACGGCTCGATGCGCCAACAACCCCTCTCATGGATGAACAGGGGAAACGGAAAAAGAGAAGGCGCGGGAGAGATCAAGAAAATGGGAGATCACAAACAATCTGGCAGCAGAAAAGAAACAAGAATTGGAGTTGCTGATAAATTAAACGGGAATTCAAGAACGAGGATACCCAGAAACGGAAAAAAAAAAAAGGCATTTGGAGTTTCGACTCGAAAGCAAAAGGAGGGGAGACTTTTCAATTCGCCTTCCCCCCTTCCTTTTGTTCCCGACTCGAAACTGCGCGTGATTTGGTTGACTTTTTGACTTTTTGGGTAAATTGTTTTTCTAAGTCAGCTGAGAGATAAAATAACGAATATAGAATGAGGGTAGCTCGCCATTGTTGGCCACGAGGAAGGAAGACGCCCTTCCCTCGCCTTTGTCATGTTCGACCATAAATCATCCACGACGTTTGAAGATGGAAGTGCGAATCGGAGTGCCAGATAAATAGATTTTTCTATTTTTATTTATGAAAGAATTTCTAAATCAAAAATACGTTTAATAACGCTAAAAAATTTATATTCTTAAAATAAAAATTCATTTAATAATCAATAAAATTTCACTTTCTCGAGTGGCGGCGGCAATGGGAGGAACAGCGGCGCGGCCAAGGGTAGCGGTGGTGGTAAGCGGCATACGGCAAGAAACCCCTTCGAGTAAGAAGTAAGAAAAAAATAATTTCTAATTTCTATTTCAAAAAAATTTGTATTTTTAATTTCTATTCCAGAAATAGAAAAATAAAATTATTTTACCCAACAAATTTCTATTCCAAAAAAGCAGGTCTGGAATAAAAATTTGTTAAATAGAAATAGAATGGTTACCATGCGTAACCTAATTCTTTTAAGTTCTAATGCATTTCGATTTTGAGTTGATCAAATTGCCCCTTTTTAAATATTGATTTGCATAGTTAAGAATTGAGATGGATTAATGACACAAACAATCATTGAACTTTTGTCCAATATGTAATTTGGTTTCTAAACTTTCAATTTATTCAATATAGTCTCTAAACTTTAACCCAATGTGTGATGTGGTCCTTGAAATGGTTTTTGAACTGTATGAAAATATTCAATGTAGTATTCGGTCTTAAATTAATGGAAATGGATTATATTGAATATATTCATGCGGTTCAAGGATCATATCGAACATATATCAAAAGTTCGGGGACTATATTGAATAAATTAAAAGTTCAGATACCATACTGCATATTTGGTTAAAGTTTAAGAACTAAATTAAATAAATTAAAAGTTCATAGACCAAATTGCATATTAAGTCAAAATTTAGGAAATGTTTATATTATTTTCCCAATTGAGATTACATAAGAATGTAATGGTTTGTACATTATCGAGTAAAAAGTACATGAGCTTATTTATAGACCTTACATGATGATTATATGAAATAAAAATAATATTAAGTACAATCAATGAGGACCAATTAAGAAAGATATACAAAATCACTGATTATCTTAAATATATCTCTAACATTCCCCGAACTTGAGATGATTTGATAAGATTTCAACTTGAGTTTGGATAATAGATTAAAAAAAAGGCCTAGGCGAATGTGTCTTGACGAAGACAATGGCAGTTCATTTGGTTGATGAAAGAGAGACGAGTCAAATGGTGCTGGGAAGAATGTGATATTGGATGAAATGACAGTCTATTTTAATGTGTTTGGTACATTCATGAAAAAAAATCATTTCGTGCAATTCACATAGCACTTCAATTGTCGCAATGAATGACTATTCTACTATGATGGTGCACTCACATGATTTCTTCTTAGCCAACCACAACCGTAGTAACTCAATTGTCATATCAACAAAAGCTTGATGTTTAGCTTCTATGCTTGAGTGAGCAACAGTAACTTATTTCTTGCAACGTTATGAGATAAGTGAATTGCCTAAAAGGAAACGATAGCCCATAATGGAGCGACAATCATGAAAGTCACTAACCCAACCATAGTCAAAATCAATTATTAACTCAAAGGTAGAAAGTAGAAAAGTAAATGCCGTTAAATAATGTATCCTTAATGTAGCAAAGAATTCGAAATATGCAGCAAAATGAGTTGTAATGAGATGCAATCATGTACTAACTTATGATGTGAATAACATAGGCAATGTCAGGACAAGTAACAATGAGATATATAAGACTGTCAACCAACTACTGGCAAAATGTAAGATTAGGAAGAAGAGTTCCATCCTTTTTGAATTTGACATTTGATTCAACGGGAGTGGGAGCAATTCTGTTAATCTTGTTATTAGTGAGGCCAACTCAAGAGATAAGGTTGGTGACAAATTTTTGCTTGAGAGATATAATAACCAAAAGCACCAAACGCAACCTTCAAGCCTAGAAAATAGTTGAGTCTGCTAACATCTTTCATTTCGAATTATTGATTGAGATACTACTGAAATTTTGTAAAGCAAGTTTAGTCATTGCCACTAATAACCGTCTTGTCAACATATAAAAGTAGCATACTATAGCCATGATATGTGCGTAAAAAAAAGAGAGCATAGTTATAAAGACTAAATTTGAAACCAAAAAATTTCATGGATAACCTAAATTTGGAATACCATGCATGAGGAGGATGCTTCAACCCATTCAATGCTTGACATATCTATTAGATGAAAGAGTGTATCCAAGAGAAGATACCTTATAAAATTCATCTATGAAAATCCTCGTTGAGAATTGCATTTTTAATATCCATTTGAAATAGAGGCTGATGCTAATAGTAATAATAGCCAGAAGATTGCAAATAGAAGTAAGACGAGCAATAAAGGTAAAGGTCTCATCACAATCAATGTCATACTCCTAAATAAAGTCTTCCACTAGTAGTCAAGCTATATAGCAATTTACAATATCATCTGCCTTGATTTTAATTCAATAAAGGTAAAGGTCTCATCACAATCAATGTCATACTCCTAAATAAAGTCTTCCACCAGTAGTCAAGCTATATAGCAATTTACAATATCATCTGCCTTGATTTTAATTTTATATACTGGAAACCACTCATTTAAGTCATGAGTAGAATTCCCCTCTTATTGAAGCGATAAAAGTAAAGCCTTAGGTTTGTATGTGTGGAAATGGGGAGATGCAAAAGGGAAGATGCAATTGAATTAGGCGGAGTGGGGTCGAAACATTTGTGGTTGGAGTCTAAGAATGTGATGTCTATCTTCGTCAAAGACTGTTGAAGTGGGGAAGATCACGCAAGTCCAATAATTGATTGGGAAGTCATTCTCTTGATAAAGTCATTGCAAATTGTGACTAGATATTCAGCTCACGTGATGTACTGGACATCCAAGCTAAACAAAGCTTGCTAGTGGTAAATAATAGTACGATTCACAGGAAAATTATCAAAACAGTCTTGAGCATATTGCAATTATGTTAATTTAATCCTACATATTTTCTTTACCAATTTAATCATAAACTTTTAGCATTTGGGTCAATTCAGTCTATCCAGATAATCTTCGTCAGAAATTACTAATATAGATACCAATTGTCAAATGTGGTACAGTCAATGTTGATGAGAAGAATTTTTAATAATATTTTTTATTTTTTTATTTTTCTTTCTTTCTTTTTCGTTTTCCTTCCCTTTTTTTCTCTAGCTAGTCGTCAAACCTAGGCAAGAGGCGAGACTAAGTGAGGTCGACCTTGCTAGCCTCTGGCAAAGCTCGCCCCCACTAGCCTCTGGTAAGGGCGAGCCTTACTCACCCTTGGCAAGGTGTCAACCTTGGCCAACAACAACAAGGTCTCATTTTGCCAAGGGTGCGCAAGGCTTGCCCTCTCCAATGGCCAGTGGAGGCAAGCTTCACTAGAGGTCCGACTACCAGCTAGAGGAAGAACAGAAGAAAAAAAAAAAAAGAATAAATTTAAAATTTTAAAAATATATCAAAAAATTATTTACGTCAACTTCGATCACGTCACATAGGACCATCAGTGTTTATGTCAATAATTTCCAGTTAAAATTGATCGAATGGACTAAATTGGCATAAATGTAAAAAGTTTAGAACTCAATTGATAAAAAAAATGGGGTTTAAGACTGAATTAGTATAATTGCAATAGATTTATGACATTTTTAATAATTTTTCTTATTATTTACCATGACACTCTTGAGAATGATATGCAAAAAGAAAGACAGGCCATTAGGTCCAACGATCACAAAACTCTCAATCTTGGTCATGATGCAAGACAAAACACAAAAAATGCACATAAAGGAAACTGAAATATGACATAACGGGAAATGTTTAACTCGCGTTTTGGCTTTGCTCGGTACCAATCGTCGAGCCTCAATGCCGGCAGACATGAATTACGCAAACACGGTTATGATATTTTCGACATGAAAATGGCAAAAAAATTTACAGAGCTGCAAAATGTTTCAGAAAAAAAAAATTAAGAGTAGAAATCAATCCAACAGCTCATTGGCCGAGTCAACATAGTGCTGGAAACGGAATAACTCGCAGAAGCTTCTTTGCCTTTTTCTGAGTCAAGTCAAAAGAGCATTATTATAAGCCACGGGAATCCTCCAACCAAAGGACACATGACGCCCACCACGAAGTCCAGACATGATGATTATTAAAGGAAAGCGACCCCACTTGCGATGAAGTCATTGAAACGGTCGTCCCGAAATTGCTCGGAACCTCCCGCATCATCTGCCCCGGCCCTTTTCTCAAAACCCAAAGCGGTATGGCGTAACACAGTAGATCTATAGAAAGGGTACGTTTGACAGGATGGAAATAGGAAGAACAGCAAGAAAATGAAAGTTGAAAGTTGATTGAGGGGCTTTTTACCTTTGTCTGACAATCCAACGTAATAGAATGTTTGGGAAAGCGTTGTTAAGTGGACAAAATAGCATGTTGATCGTCCCATTCACAACATGAAAAGTTATTAGGAACTCTCGACACTAAGTTGTGGCCTTATAACGAAAAGGCAGAAAGATGGACGATATATATTCTCAATAGTGGGCTCGAGATGGATGATCACATGACGTGTTGGGCTAGTGGTGCTAATGCAAGTCTAGGTCATTAGGCATGGTGTGGTATGAACTATGAAGTGCTGGGATAATTGAGTTCAAGCCCAAGATGTTGATGTAGATGGATGCCAATTTGCCACTGAAAAGGCAGTGCACCTCCGTTCCCTAAGCATCCAGTTAGTTTCCTTTTCTCCTTCCTGTTGTTTCAAAATGTCGGTTGCCTGCTTTTCCCTTTTCCTGATCATCCAAAGCCAGATGAACAACTTTCTTTCGGTTTCGACATTTTGGAGCATGTTGACCGATTCATGCAATGAAACAACCCTTTGGAAGATCCCGAAATTCCATGCCGGAGAAAAGGGAACTGTTTTACAGTCATGAGTCCGAGTGTGTTGAAGGTTTCTGGTATCGTCCGAGATCGATATCGCTACCCTTGATGTAAATGATGAGGGTCATCATACAATTGGGAGGATTAAGCACTGCATTGGCAGTAAGTACGCATCAAGAGTTCTGAGTCACAAGGGAATTTCCTCGAAGGACTGATTGACGAAAAAAAAGAAAATTTCTGTTTTCACAGCTTCAATCCGATTATAGGCAGCGCTGGCATTCATCTTATATCAATTTCAAACGCTGATCTGTTCTTGGGTATGACAAAGGCCTGTGAACGTATCGCTTTTTGCACTAAAGCGTACGTCTTGGACTCTCAGTATCTTCATCTGTAAAAATATACGGCAGTAACTTCTGTCAAATACAAAGATGGGAGTGGGAGTATGACAAAGCTTAAATTAGTGAAACACTGCCATAAATAGGGAAGACCCAAGTTTTAAAAGTCAGCATCTCTGCAAAACAGTCTCTTTTCTAAGCTTCATATCATTCATGAACCCGATTTCGGTGTCAAATCGTGTTCAGGAATGGAAGTAGGATCATGTTTATTGTTTATATTTTGATCTTAGCACCATATATGTAACCAAATCTGCAGCATACCTAAGAATATAAAGAGACAGTCACAACATCCAAGGCTCAAATTTCATGTTCGCTTGCAAGAAACAATTGAAAATCAAAACTCAAGATTTTTATTTAAATGCCAAAGATGCATCATCGTGAAAGGGTTACAAGAATGGGATACAGGCAGACTTGTCTTCTCACAATTACAAGAACACAAACTAAAAATCCCCGACTTGGAATAGGAGAATGCTTGCAACGTCAGACTTTTATTTTACTCGTCTGAAAGGGATTTCTCTATTTCTGCCTCTTGTAGATTTTTCCCAAGAAAGACTTGAGCACTGCTTGGACTGCTTTGCTTGGATGTGCTTCAATGGAGGTCGTCAACTTCTCGTAACTCTTTTGCTCTCATACTCCTCGAAGACACCCTATTGAATTGGCATGGCAGGTAAGAATCAACAGAAAAGGAACGAGAACACATAGATACAGAGAAAGATGCTCCTCTATATGAATTTCAGAGAAGCATAGGAAAGAGAAAAGGTGACAGTTCCTCATGTGACAGCCAAGAGTTGGTCCGTGCTTGTTGTGGCCAATTAAAGTGTGAAAAAGTATGGAAGAAGAAGACCTGAAGCTTGATTTCGTGGTAGAGGGCTTTCACTTTCGCGACATTTGCTGGATCTGGTTTCCCATAATTCTCCTGGTCATTGTCGAACAACAATAAGAGAAGTTGCAGGCTGAAAAGAAAGAATCAAATAAGGAGGATCACTGATCTTACCTCCAATAGTTTCTTCTGCTCCCCGTTGCAGATTTCAAGTGCTTTAACAACCAGCCATGAGCACTTAAAATCTTCTATATCTGTTCCAATCTGTAACCACAGAATTAAATGGTAAACCCATGAACAAAAGGATGAGACAACAACCTAAATTCATTTGCACAATGAGAGATCAGATACCCCTAACTATGGACCTCACCTTACCAATGGTCTCAGGATTACCAAAGCAATCCAAATAATCATCCTACAATAGCAAAATAATAATCATCAATAAGGACACGATACTTTGAATAAAAGGAACGTTTCTAAAATACTCTAATTAGAACCCTGTTGGAGAGATAAGTTAATCATACAGAAGTCAGAAAAACAGACTGCTATTGTAGAATTCCGATCGCACTTCCTATTAACTTCCTCTAGATCCACATCTTGCCCTCATGATCTACATTTACTGAGAAGGATGCATAGAAATTTTTAAGCATATTAAAAGAAAATACCTGGACTTGGAAGTAAGTCCCCATCTCAACAAGAATGTGCTTTACAGCAACATGCTTCTCTAAGTCCTCACCGGCCATCAGCAATGCACAAGCAACCTAAGCAAATTTGGTTTGAACAAAAGGTGATTAAACAAAGAAGACTTGAGAGACAAGATGATGCCCAAATGAGAAAAGATGCAAACAGGGCAGTTTAAGGAAAAAGAAAACCTAGCCATAACAGCAACACATCAATGTTCGATGCTTGCTTAAAGCATCAGACAGGAAAACATAGCCATTGCAATAACAAATCAACCGTAAGAAGGGTCTTTTACTCACTGGAAGATAGAATGAATAATAGGCAGTCTTGTACTGAACAATACGCCGATGACTGCACAGCACAATAATATATACATCAGAAAAGAAAGAAGAAAGTGCATCTTGTAATATTAGACAGACATTCCACAAATAAACATCATGTTGGCCTTGTGTGTCACAGAATGATGGGTGTACAGCACGCGAAACACTGGTTTAGTCCGCTTATTATAAATTCAAAGGCATCATTGCATGTTCTTCCAATCCATGAGTGACTGATTATTGGCCAAAAAAACATAAGTCTCTTGAACAAGCCCTCTTTTTATCTCCAATTGTACAATTTAAATGCTACATTAATCTTGGAAAAGAAATAGCGCCATATCCCCTGAGGTAACCCATATGTCTACATTATCAAATTTTATTTTATTTTTTTGCAGAAGAAAACAGCTCCATTATCGTATTGATGTATTTGAATGATTGAAAAATGGCTCACTCACAGCGATAATGTGTATTTAGATAAATCCTTTTCTCCCTGGAGAGTGGTAATCAGGTCTATCATTTGGCCCGATGCCGTCTGAAACTCCACCTGGTTATAAAAATGAAAATCACAGATGAATTTACCAAATCACTGCAATTCAAGCATCTCATCCAATGTAAATGAAGGAGTAAAAGGTTACCTCATTGAACAAATCCAGCAGATCTACGTAGTAAGGCTTCCCACGGAAGTGATTCTTAAGAATTCGTGGAATATGATTGCGCAGTAGAACCCCATCGTTTACTGCAATCAACCCAACCTACAATAAATTTCTGAAGAAGTTAATTGCATTATCTACAGTGGCGACCATAATGTTCAGTCCAGGAAATTTGTTAAGACAAACCTTGGGCAATCTAAACCAGCAAGGTTGTCCACGTCGTGTATGAGAGCTGTCCATAATGTCATCAAGAACAAGAAAGTATGCCTGAAGCTGCACATGATAATCACAGAGATATCAGATTGGAGTCTTACAAGGCAATCAATAAACCATGTGGACGAATCATGAAACAGGTGCCTGTGCTAGGTGCTATGAATCTGGACCAAAATAGAAGGATGTATAGAATCTGAATGGAAAAAAAATTGCTATGGCCATACCCATTCAATGCACCAACCCAGAGCACTGGCGAGAAAAATTTCTTCTTCCGTCAGTTCCTTCCCTTCTTTCAGCACTTTGTAGCTATCAATTACAGAGAGGCCCCGGTTGAGTTTACCTGAAAGAAACCAGTTGCATGTCAAAAAAAACATCCCTGTCTACAAGACATTTTGGACACCAACATAATCCATGAAGCTAATCATAGTAATTCTTTGACCAATGATAAATATCATCACAGTCAAACAGGGAATGATATTTGCTCACCTCCGGGCACGTTGTAGTCCAGCATCTGAATTAACAAGCACAGAAAGAAAAACTTAAGTTAGATAAAGAAAGACAAATAACACAATTTGAATCCAATCTTATTCAGTGAACTAAAAAAGAGATAAATTAATTTGCACAAACATATGTGGCCGGAACTTTAGTCAGCATATTATAATGAGCTTCTTCTTTGAAATTAACAAAGCATTCAAATATCCCAAAAAAGAAAAGAGCAAATTATCCAGGTTCCAGATCAGAAGATAATCATCAAAACCCCACATCCATTTTTTGCTCAAATCATGACAAGGTTCAAATAGGAAGGTGCCTGGATTGTTGCCAACTGTCAAAGAAGCAACATGGCGACACGCCTGATTAAATTTTTAAATTGGATACGATTTACCTAAATGCTAGTATCTGAATCTATTGCACCATGATGAGTGAGAAAATTCAAGTACATGAAGCTTCATAATGTACTTTCTATACAAACCATGCATGAGATTAGATCCTTTTAAATGGGATTGAGTTGGGGTGACAAAGCATAGTTACATTACCAATATGTTCCTGAGATCCTGACTGAAAACCTATGGCAAGTTACTAGATATGCACATGTATAGCCTAATATGACAATTCGTTGAGAGAGAGAAAGTCAGCAGTTTTGATTTTGGATAAGTGAAAGGTAGTGAATTAATCTACTCCACAAAATCAACAAACAACACATCCTTACATCAGCACTTCCAATAAGAACCATACTAATTAGTCTGCTCACAAGAAACCCTTTTCCTATCCTGATATCAACCCATGATCAACTCGCTGGCTTGTAAAACTATCCTGGTAACTTTAGATGGAAGACACAAGGAAGAATTCAGACATATTTCTGCAAAAACGAAACGATGCCAGAAACAGCTCAGCTTTCTAAAAACTTAAAAGACCAGCATAGTTTCCACTGATTAGTTTAGCCTATTAGCTCATTAAATCAGTCGAAAGACCCGATCTTTAGTAATAGTCCGCCTTCAAATTATCGAAATTATACATATAAACATCATCTTCCCGTGGATAAACCATTCATCTTTAATTAAGAAACAAGTGACAGATCCAAGTCCCCCCCATCCCCACCAACACAGCTCCAGATATGAACACTAAACTCAGCTCCTCGAGGCTCAACTCAATCGAATCCACATCTAAATCCTCCTCACCACCACCTTTTGCAAATTCGGATGCTACCCACATAGTCATCCGGGCAAAGAACAAGCCCGCGCCCAACGAAACCAGGATCCAACATCGCAAAAGAGCACGGCATTACCATGACAAACCGACACGCCGAGTTCCCGACAATCAGGTCGACAACGCCAAGAACAAAACGAACGCGCGACTAAATTGCCCTCATCACGCAACCTCGACACACAACAGAAGGAAGGCGGAACTCCGGCAAGCCGAGATTTTGAGACGCACCCGTTCGACCCACTGGCGCGAATCGTCGGAGAACTCGAACGCCGGGTCCTCCAGCAGCTCCTTCTTCAGGACCGCGTAGACTTCCAAGAACTTGGACTTCAGATCCGCCATTGACGCGACGAACGAGGAGCTCTCTCCCTGGCCTTCTCCGGCTTCCTCGGTCTCCCGGCGCGACCGAAGGGAACTTCAAACGGAGCGAAGCGAAGAGAGAAAGAGAGGAACACAAGACAGGTAAGGAGGGACAACGAGCTCGAGAGAACTGGTTGCTGCCCCCCCGGGCTTTTGTACAGGGAGCGAGCGAGCGTGCGTGCGTGCGTTCGACACTCCCTCAAATCTATCCCGCGAAAACAGGGCAGGGATTTGCCTAAAATTACGGGGCTGCCACTGGCTCTCTCTCTCTCCCCTTCACGTTCGGAATATGCGGTTTTTTGTCGTGATTGCGCTTGCGTGTGTTTGAGGGCGATTGGCAATCCCCCCCATGCGGAGGGATTATGTTTCTGCTGAGCTTCCATAATTAAAAGAAAACACAATGATTAAGATATTATAATTAATTCATATAAATAATTTATTAAGCATTTCAAACGCTTGAATATAGTATGTTCATCAAAAGTGATTGGTTTCAAAATAAGTAGATTTCGGACTTTTGGAACCTATTTTTTTGTCATTGAACTGATCTTTGAACCTACTATATTTTTCCTATATGGTTTCTAGGTCTACTTATTAAATTGTCTTTCTTTGATTCCCTTTTCTTGTTTTATTTTTTATAGTGAAATAATATGAGTAATAAAATAGTTAAAAGTAAAAGATGGGCAAGGGAGCAAGAACGAGTTAGGAACGAGTGAGGGAAAGCTGCGAGCAAACTAGGAGGAGCATGAGTTATCAACGAGAGAGAGGGAGACTCGCAAAGTGTCTAGTGAGGTTGGAGAGAATAGAAAAAGGAAAAAGAGAGAATTCCAAAAGGAAAATTAAGATTTTAAGATTTATGAAATCGATTTCAAATTCAGTCCTATTCCTCATTGGTTCTTCACTTGAAATTGGAAATTGAACGAGTTTTAAGATTTCACGGGGATTTGAAATTGAATCGGTTTTCAGAGCAATCCGATTCGGTTGCACAATCCCCACTATTTATTTAAATATTCATTATGGTTTGCTATATCAATTAACAAATCAATCTTTAAATCAATGTAAAAAATATTCGTTATTTTTTTCAGCACTTTCTCCATGCTCGAGGGGATGCCGATAAAGTAGATCTGTCCTTAATCAGCATATTAATAATAAAAAGGTTCTGCGTTGAGATGCTGATTGGTTATCATTCCCCCT
Organism: Angophora floribunda; assembly: GCA_014182895.1. Lineage (NCBI taxonomy): Eukaryota > Viridiplantae > Streptophyta > Magnoliopsida > Myrtales > Myrtaceae > Angophora > Angophora floribunda. The sequence goes on along the minus strand of CM024709.1, from coordinate 41,634,262 downwards.
TAAAGTCCATCAAGAAATAGCTACTTTCCCAAAAAGCAGCTTGATTTGAGATTAGTTGGGACTTGATCAACTTGCACCGGTAGAGAATTTGAATGTGGGCCGGTTGTGGCTCATTTAAAAAGGTGGCTGGCAAAAGACATCGAAATAGCGTATCCGTCGAAAGGGAATGGAACAAAGGCGGTTCGCACGGCTGGAATCCTGCTTGGAATTCTATTGGAAGAATCTCAACTCTAATGGAACGTGACAACTTCAGCTAGAAAGGGGAACTGGATGCACAAGAGCTCGAGTCATTAGAGATTTGAATTGATGTGCTTCAAAGAGAGGCTTATGCTTGTTCGAGCTTTTAGATTAAGCCATAATTGCATAAGAGGGTGCATTTGTCAAATTTTGGCTAATGAAAGAAAGTTGGCAAGTCACTTTTATAACCTTAGCCTACTTAATTTATGATAACATCAGTTAATATGTAAGTGCTTCCTAGGATCCCTATTTCCTTTTTTTTGATGTCATAAATGCGGGTCAAAAGAGTGTGTAGCTCGCCAAAATTTAAAAAGTGACACTTGTTTGGAAAATTAGGGGTAGGCAGGCAACCTTTGACCAGTCTTTTGTTGTTCATTGGCTTCTTGCTTTGGCAAATCATGAATTTGACTTTTTGAACTTGAGTAAGTGGAATGTGCAATGGGACTATCAAGATTGACCGGATTTTTTTAAGGGTTAGTGAGAGGAGTTATATCTCAAGCGGGTGGGAGAGCATGAGTCAACATAAGTTTGCTGCTCAAATCATTCATAACAACAAAGTTGCAAATTCAACTTCAAGGCCGACCCCAAAACTGAGTTTAGCTTTACATGATATAGCTATCGTTTCAAAAAAAACATATCTAATTTCCTAACCTTCCTAAATTCGAAACCCAGCTCCAATGTATCCTTTCCCTTTTTAAACAAAGTAAAAGAAAAGTAAACACTAATTAAGTTCTAGGATAGAGCCAACGGTGTATAGAATTGAGGTTTGAATTGGCTGAGGTTGATTTCCCAAATTTTAAACCTAAAAATCTATTTGATCCTCGTGTGAAGCATGTAGAATTTGTTAGGCAAAGCTAATTCGATTTGATTCCCGAATGGAACTGGTATTGATTACTTACCATGATGGTATGGTATTTGTCTGCCACCATTGGCCCGTAAAAAAAAAAAATCATATTTAAAGTGATTGCGACGATGGCCTTCGAAAAAGTCACCTTTGTCGCTTCTTTTCTTGTAAAATCAGAACATCCTTTTGCCTTGTTCCTCGAGTGTCAAACAATTATTCTTCTTCCAACAAAACCCAATCAATTGAATAATTCAGCTAGAAATTTATATATATATATATATATCTTAATATTAAAGACACGTAGAAACGAGAGAGTCCAGACGTAAAATCGCATATCTCGGCCTCAAAATTGTAAAAATAAATAAATTTAATATTGGATAAAATATGTCGACAAATTTTTGGAGGCGTCTGGGGAAATTCCCAGGGAAGGGCAGCGGCTATCTCGTAATTTCGAGGCGAAAACGTGGTTCATGAGTTTCCACTTCCGGTTTTTTAGGACCAGATCATTGGGCAAGCTCCAGGTTCACGACACGTGGCTTTGCACGATTGCTTGCTGGACTGAGAAGTTCTTCTAATTTTTTGCTTTTCTTTTTTCGAATTTTCTTTTTAAACCCAACCTGAGCTCATAAATGCACCAATCTGCCATCGCCCGGAGAAATTATTGGATGCAGGAGGCGCAGAGGGTTCCATATATAGTCCCTCGCATGAAATAATCCAAGTGGTAATTCAAGTGGCTATGAAATTGTCTTTTTCTTTGAAGGGGATAGTCACCATACCCTATTGGATAATGACGTAAATGAGTTTCTAAATTTTATCTTGTTATGTAATGCGGTCTCCAAATTTTTAAAATTATTGATATGATCAATGAACTTTTTCAATACGTGTTTGATTTAATCCCCGAATAATAAGAATATGTTGATATGATTCTTCAATTAATTGAGTTTAAGGATAATATTGAATATTTTCGTATAATTCAATAACTAAATTTAAACGTATGCCAAAAGTTCGAGACCGCATCGAATAATTTTAAAAATTCAATAATTACATTAAATAAATTTAAAATTGTATTACATGTTGGGCCAAAGTTTATAGAAAATTAGTATTATTTTGTTGTCGATAATGAAAATATTTTTTCATCAACTATTTATTTTAGCCGAAGCAAGTAGCTATTTTAAAAAAATTAATTTTTGAATCATTCATTTTTCGTAAAAAAAGACGATCAAAGCCTAAACACATTTAAATTCTACCTAAAGAAATAATATCTTAAGTAACAATATCGGGTCGATGAACATAATTATTTTAGGAAATAGGCCTATCAAAAGGAACCGCACATAGCTCTTCCCACGTGCGAGGAAGCGGACAAAAAAAGGTGACGTCATCACGTCGCTTTCTCCGGAACTGCATAGCCCCGCGCTGCGCACGTGCAAAGTCTCTGCGCTGACCAATCAGAACACATGGCGGGATATCTTTTCCTTAATTTTCTCATTTTCCTATTTCTTTTCTTTTCTTTTTTCCGGTGGGCCCCCCCGCCCGGTCCTTTTCTCGCGATATAAACGAGAACCTCACCTGTCGAGAATCTCGGCCCACGTCCCATCATCCCGGGGCCGCGATCGGATGTCCCCGGCACCACGCTTTCCCGACGGATCTCAGCCGTCCGATTCCTCCATACCGCCGGATCACGAACCGTCCGATGACGAGATCGGGGTCAGCTCCAACTGCACGTTTACCAGCTTTCGCGGTGGACGATGAAGTCAAAGTGGATGGCGGGCCGTACTGGATTTTTTGTAAATTTAATAACCGCCGAGGGGTAGGTGAGATTTCTAGGATTTTGGCGTTTTTAATTTATTTTTTTAAATCGAGTTTTTTCATGCGGCCAGCCATTCTTGAATTTGGAAAATAATATTTTAAATGTAATTTTTAAAATATTATTATTTTGAGTCAGTTTTGGATGACTGAGGAGTGATTGGTTGTGGTTGGTTGGTTGAGGGAGCACTAATACTCAGCCGTAAGACGAGAACGTGAGTACACATGAGCAAGTGTCCAAATTGCACATGGTACGAAACTTATTGGTTTCACATCTTTTTCTTAGACTCGGACTTATAAAGTATTCTAGGGATTTGGATCGATTTCGATAACACTCGGACTCGGAGTAATTCCTTGAACCAACATCTGGGTTTGGACTTGTGCTAATCATACGCTGCTAGAAAAAAAAAAAGTGTTTGGGGCCCTATTCAACCCTTTTTTTTATGGCTTCTGTTGAATCGAGAAATGGGTTTGATCGTTTATAGGGAAAGTTCTTGTCAGGTGAGTTTTGATTGGCATGTTCTGTGACTTTCACTTTTATTATAGTGAGAGTCAATGACCCAAGAAAGTTATTTGATTGAATTATCTCATCGTCTTTTTATATTTTGGAGGAAGAATAATATGAATGCAATAAAGCTCGGCCCACTTTGAATATCATCCAGTTTAAGTTGATTAAAATATGAACATTTCATTTTATAAACAGGTTTTCTTCCGGGTCAGATGCACTGTCATTCATTTGAAATTAGGCCTTTGATGTTGTCCTAAATGGTGGGTTTACTTCGTTTCCGATGCACAAACCACGTGGGGTTAAGGCAAAGTACAACTCATTATCTTTTGGGCATTGGTTTCGCACTTTCACTTCAGGCACGTGATGATTTAGATAATAGGATTAGGATACCAAACTTCGATATCGAATTGCATGGTTGGTGATAGGAATGTAAATTCTCATCGTCTCATTCTAACTCCACCTCGAGAGTGAATCAATCTAGATGGTGGGTTGGGCCAGATGAGAAAACAAATTTGTCCACATCTGGTCGCGGCCATGTCGGGTTGATTCAGCTCGGGCAAGCCTGGCCATGGTCATCTCTACTTTCAATTAATGGGAGCCAGCAAACGAAGAAGCGGTTGGAAGTTTGGAGCCCATTTTAGGCCTAATAGCAAAGGGCCCAAGATACGCAGGTTGAGCCTGAGGAGAAAGTAAACTTGCCCGCATCCAATCGGGACCGTGTCGGGTTGATTTGGCCCGGCCAAGATCATCTCTAGTTTCAATTAACAGGAGTTGTAATTGAAGGAGTAGTTGGAGTTTCAATTCAAAGGAGCTTGCCAATGAAGAAGCCTCAAAGCAAAAGGCCCTTGTGGTTGGGCCTACTTTTATGGGCCGAATGATATGATATGGAACTAAGCCGGAGGAAGGATGAAAGCTAATTACTTTTTATGAAACTAAAGCATCTCATCTATTCATATGTTGCGAATTAAGTTTCATTATTAGGGGTAATTAGTTTTGGGATGGGTAAGTTTCGGATTCTTGATCAAGAACCTAATCAAAGTCGATTCTTGATTTTTGAAATCAGGAACTCGAACCGATTCTAGAGTTGTCCAAGGATTCATGCCTAAATTTAGGTGAAACATATATTATTTTAGGGAAATATACTATGTAAACAATATATGGCATAGTAGTTAAAGGAATTTATGTATTCTAACCTTCCTAAGTTTGAAAAATCAACTCTAACATATAGTGAAAAATGAGAAGCCTAAAAAATCGGCCTTGATGGTTTGCGGTATGAAATTGGGAACTTAGTTAGTCAAGATTGGCATTGCAAGTTTTAACCCAGGAACCTATTCGGACCTTGTGTGAATCGGTCAATACCCAATTAGCTAAAACCGGTTCGATTCTATTTTTTGGATCGAACTAACCCGATTGCTCACTGTATTCAAAACTGAAGATTTTCAACAGGATGACACTATATATTTCAAATAGGTGATGTAATATCACAAATTACTCAACCATGTTGATTGCGATTTCCCAGTTCAACTATGTGTCCAATGTAGGACCTTCGCATCCTTTGCACCCTTAGTGAGTTTGGAGACGCCTTTTGACAACACAAAAAAAAAAAAGTATATACTATTAAAAATCTCACACTAATATCTTATGACACATTTATCATTAAACTAATTTCCATTATATAAAAAATTCCTAAAATAGTATTTTCATAACATATCTTACATTGAATTAAATTATGTCTCATGAAAAATCTCACATTAATTTTGCTTAACTAAAATAAGAAAATTACCAAAAATGTCATAAACTTATTTCACGAGATATCAATTTAATATCAAACCTTTTCATTTTGTCTTTTTTTTTCCCCTCATTAGGTTATTTTAGTCATAAATCTTTTGCTAATTTATTAATTTACTTATTCGAGACAATTTTTGATAAAAAAAAATAGCTTATACAAAACTAGTTATTTTATATGATATGACTAAGGATGTGTTTGGTTCAAAAGCTGGCTTTTAGCTTTCAAGTGGCCTTCAAAATGTTGAAAGCCTAAAGCTACTAGCTTTGAGCTTTCAACATTCGGTGGAATGCTAAAACTATTTTTTCCTTTCCAAAACTACCCTCACTAGTTCTTCATATTTCCGATTTTGCCCTTGATTGTTTTTTTAATTGAGAAAGGGGCAACCCTTTGCCTGATCGGCAAAGGGCTACGGTTGTCGACTGAGGTCGCCTGGCGACCTTGGGTGACCCTCGGTGAGGGTCGCTTGACCCAAGCTCGTCACGACCTAGGTGGCAATTGTTGCTTCGGGTCTCGTGGGCGTGGCGGCCCGGGTCATGCTGGGTCGCTCGAGGTTGGGCGACCTCCGACAGCCCTCGGCTAGGGCTGCGCGACCCTTGCCAAAGGTCACTTGACCTCAGGGACCTCAACCGATGGCCGCCGGCGCCGTATCTGGCTTGTCGGTGACTATAGCCCTTCGCCAGTTCGGCGAAGGATTTAGTCCAATTTTTCAAAAAAAATAATATATATATATACCTAAAATACCCTTCAAAACCCATTGCAAAAAAACATACATTTAACTCGAGCTTCATTTGCAAAGAATTACCAAACACAAGTACATTTCCCCAAGTAGTTTTGGGCTTTTAGTATTTGTATTGAGTCTCCTGTAAATTGTTGAACCAATGATGTGGGCAGTTTTTAAATTTTTTTGTTCTTTTTGTCATTGCGGCTGCCAACCTTGGCCGCCGGTAGGTGACGGTCGTAGCCCTCGTCAGATCTGCACGAGGTGGTCAGCAGGGACCTTCATTTTCTCCAACTAAAATCTATAGTACGCGCTAAAGAAGGGCAACGGTTTGAAAATTTTCACGAGAAAATTGGTCAGAGGAAAAATGTGTCCATCAATTTCGAGAATTTTTTGACCAATGAGATTCCTTTTTTTTTTTGTTTTTGTTTTTTTATAGGAGCATAAGAAAAACGCTCAGAGCAGACGCCTCGGTCTCGCTCTACAGTTCGCGCACGCGCGCAGAGAATCGAATTCCGCCACGTTACGACGTTGTCGGACCACTCCGCTGATTCGCAATTTCCCAGACAGGCTCCGCCGTCGCCTGAACTCCGAAGGAAGAAGAAGAAGAAGAAGAAATGGAAGTCCAGAGCTCGACCGCCGGAGCGCCGCCGGCGCCGCTCTCTCCGACCAACTTCCCTGGCCTCTTCGACTCCGTCGACGCCTTCCTCTTCGACTGCGACGGTCCGTACCGCCTCCGACATCCTTCGTCCAGGACCTTTTTCGGTGCGTTTGAATTTTGGCTGATCGGTTTGTGTCGTCATCGTCGTCGTCGTCGTCGTCGTCAGGTGTCATCTGGAAGGGAGACAAGCTCATCGACGGCGTTGCTCAGACTCTCGACTTGCTCCGATCCAAAGTAAACCGTCCGTCGCGGTTTCTCTCTGTGTTCCGTTCTCGTTCGCCGTTTGCTTGTGTGCGCTGTCTGATTTCCGAGGTTGTCGGCGTTGTGGGATTTCCAGGGGAAGAAGCTGGTCTTCGTGACGAACAACTCGACCAAGTCGCGGAGGGAGTACGCGAAGAAATTCGATTCTCTCGGGATTTCCGTGAGCGAGGTTCGATTTCCGTTGCTGTCGTCTTTTGCCTTTTAGTTCATTTTGGTGTTGGTTCTCGATCGAAATCCGGAGTGTTTTTTGCTCGCAGGATGAGATCTTCTCGTCCTCGTTCGCGGCCGCCATGTATCTGAAGGTCAATGATTTTCCTCAAGACAAGAAGGTGAGGCGTCTTACTGCGCTTGTCCTGTCCGAAAGCGTAATGCATTCTGAGGCGTATTAATTGCTAGAAACTGAGCTCAATGTATAGAACGAGACTGTTGAAGCGACCTTCGGCTAATTTATGAGCAAACAGGATTCGAGACGCATTACTGATAGGTTTATTCTCATAGTTGTTAGATAATGCAGGAAATTTGTCATTTTTGATTGAGTGTTATGAATTAAATAGGCCTAACATGTAGTAAATGGAATGCAAGTGTGGCATAATGATATCTCAGAACGAAAGTGGTTACTGAGATTTTACTGAAAGAAGAAGCAATAATGTGACGTCGCAGTTGATTAGAGGTTCTTCAATAGTAATGCGCCTTTATGGAAGCACTTTACAACAAAATGTGTCTTTGACGTTGTGGAATACAGACCTTTTCAGTCACCACTATCATGCATTGCTTTTGTGTTTACTGACGAGAAAAAGAAGGAATTTTGCTCCAGTCCTCTCAATACTAATCATCCATTTTGCTTACGGTTAATTTCCAACGTGTTGTTCAGGTTTATGTGATCGGTGGTGAAGGCATTATAGATGAACTCCAGCTTGCTGGATATACTGGCCTTGGAGGTCCGGTGAGAACATTTTTCAACTAGATGATGTTTTCAGTGAAAAGGAGACAATGTAGTTACCTGAAATGTGCTTTTGAGCTATCTACTATTGCTTTATACATCAAGAAATCAAGTTGCAAAATAATGGGAAAAAAGGGCTCTTTCACAATGCTAACTAGCGATGTTGATGACTTCATTTGCAGGAAGATAGCAAAAAGACAGCGGAGTGGAAATCGAATTGCCTTTTTGAACATGATAAGAGTGTACTAGCCATTCAGGTCTTGTATGTTTTCTCTTCTAGGTTTGCTGTGCTCTAAGGAGCTTGCAACTTCTTTTTTCAGGTTGGAGCAGTTGTGGTTGGGCTTGACCCCTTCATCAACTACTACAAGCTTCAGTGAGAAACTCTAAATCTCTTGTTCTTCTTACCTTTCACATTATCTGCACAGGTTTTTCATGCTTCTCGAATGTTTTGCAGGACATGACTTCTTACTTTGTATTACTAGCGATAGAAAATGCTGAAAAGTTCTTATTGTAATTTGTGATAGCTAGGAAATTATATGATGAATTGCTTCTGTTGTTCATGTTGACACATCTATTGTGAAGACGTTATATGATGGAAACTAGCTGTGTTCCAGAACTGTTTCTGAGTTCTGTTGAAAGTCATATTGAAAGTTTAAGTGCCACAGGTTTTGTTGAACAACAGCTTTTGTCCATCTTGTAATCCTTGTAATTGTATGGGGAATAGGCCATAACAGGTTGTCCTGATTCACACGATGCAGTGAAATGTGATATACGATACACATAATGATGCACTGAGTTTCGAATTTGTACTTGGTTTTCCCTTTTGTTTTAAAGTGATAGACAATCACATGGCAGGTATGGAACTCTCTGCATCCGTGAGAATCCAGGGTGCCTTTTTATTGCAACAAATCGAGATGCAGTAGGACACATGACTGATTTACAAGAATGGCCTGGTATTCATCTCTTCTTTCTATTGATAAATCACGGGAAAGTATCCTTAACATTGAGAGTTAACTCATATTTGGCTTCCAGGTGCTGGGTGTATGGTTGCAGCCATCTGTGGTTCAACTGAGAAGGAGCCTATAGTGGTCGGGAAGCCATCAACATTTATGATGGAGTTTTTACTAAAGAAGTAAGAAAAATGCTCGGACAGAAGTCTTTTCTTGCTTTCTCATGATTGGATCTTTATCTCTCCTTACTGTCCTATCCATATGATTTAGATATGTGAAGGATGTTTTAATAGTACAGACTAAGGAGTCCGCTAATGCTAGGTTATGGAACATCAAATTGAATTTTATCCATTGTATAGGAACTTTTGTAATGCTAGTGGGGCGTGAGTAATCGTTAAGATGCTCAATATGCAGTCTATCTTAGTGCAGGTTCCAGATTGATTGTTCCCAGGATGTGCATGGTGGGTGATCGATTGGACACCGATATCTTATTTGGGCAGAATGCCGGCTGCAAGACTCTGCTTGTTCTTTCAGGTAGGGACTCCATCTTTCGCAGTCAGCAAAGTCAATCGTCCGAGAACTCTTCGGTTTTTCTAGTTCTTAGTCTTCAATGGACTTGCTAAACTCACTCGTGTTGTTCAGTGCATATCTTGATTGCTCCTTCTGCTTCTGCAGGCGTGACAACTCTATCTGCTCTTCAAGACCCAGCAAACAATATTCAGCCAGATTATTACACAAACAAGGCGTCTGACTTTATCAATCTATTAGGAGCATGACCCTATCGGGCATATGATATTCTTTCTGGCATGTCGGACTTTCTTCGCCTGATTATTTAAGTCCATCCTTTTTACCCTTCGCCAATTGGGGAAAACACAGAAGACTGGCATGAACAGCTTTCAGCTGTGTTTTTCTTTTTCCGTTCTCTTCAATCACCAGGGCCTGAAACATTTTGATGAACTAAGATAAACCTGAAATCATATGAAAGTACACTGCAGAGCTCAATTCATAAGGCGAATGGCTTCAATTTGTGCCCCTGAATTTGTTACAAATGATTCTGTTGATTGTGTATGTATGTGAAAAGGGTTCTTTGCAGGAAGGCATACGTTTGACCCAAGCTGTAAGAGCTTGTTCAGTTGAAGTTACATCCTGAGTTTTGCCAGGTGAGAGATTGTACGTCCTCTAAAATAGAAAGATAGTTTCTGTCAGAGGAGCTAGTTACACCATTGATTGTGCACATTACTGCAGAACATGTTTCCAGAGAAGTTACCATAGCTACTAGAATCGATTCACCAATCGTGTCTTACAATTTAGTTTGATTTGAGGTTGAAACGATGTGCATCGATAAGATGACTTATAATCTACTGAATTGCAAAAAGACTCCGGCAATTCACTATCGATTGTACAGTCGGATACATACCAATGAATTCGTTCATATGTGATGGAATTTTGTCGAATGTTACTATGCATGTTATATAGCTTGGAAAAAACAGAAATCCTGTTGCAATCCGGCTAAACTTGTATGTTTAAAACACGATCCTTGTGCTTCAAAAACCAACGGGCTGCAAAATCTTTCTATACGTAGAAATCTTGTCCTACATTCCTTGGAATTTTCCTTTGGCCTTTTCACGTGCAGGACAAAAATTACATGTTTCACCAAACTCAACAATTTGATTTGAATCTCAGTGCAAGATTCATCCATTTAGTATTCCAACTCTGGATTGATCGGGATTCGATAACTAAACCACAAGAGCAATGCATTTAGTCGAAACAGGGTACTATTATTAACAAAATCATATCGACATTTACATCAAAAAAATTCAAAAATTCAAACATTGCAAAATCTCTCGTGATCTCGGAGAGTTTACATGGAAATCATTCTTGGCCGTGACCCTTTTGATGCTCCATGCAGATGACTTGCAGAAAGTCTGAGAGGCTGAGATCAACCTCGAACAAAGAAGGGTGCAATCTGACTGCACAGCCATCCTTGCTAGACCCATGGCAGCCGCAACCCTCGCCTTTGGAAGCAGCCATCGGCGCAGGAGCGTCGACCAAGCTCCACTCCCCGGCATCCCACTGAAATTCGACGAGCGAAGCAAAGAATTCTTTGTCGGAGGGGAGATCGAACGGCTCTGGAGAAGGCATGGAGCCGTTCTTGGCGAGAAAATCCTGGTCTTGGATGGTGGCGTTGGCCATTGAAAGCGAAAGGGCCATTGCGCTGTGTTTCTGCGAACTCTTCTTGGCTCAGTGTCGAAGCTCCTTGAGGGAGAGGTTGCGAGTTTCGATTTAAGCAAGTCCTGGCATTAGCACACTCGCTTTTGTAGGTTTCGAAAAGATCGACGTTGTAAGAAGTTAAGGACAGAATAGGAAACATGCGACTTGGAATAGAAGTCGATTCTAAGTGGCTACCTCTCTCGGACTAGATCAATTCCCAGATTATTTCCTATTTTATACTTCTCACGATCGACGTCATGCCTGATTATCGCCTAATTATTGGCATCGAATTATCATAGATAATTCAAACCGGAGAAGATATTGTGCATACTCGACAATTAATTTCTTTAAAAAAATTTCTGAAAAGAATTTCCACCTGATCTAAAATAGGAGAATGCATGTATTGTTCAAGATTTATAACGTCCAGGTTGGGATAATTATTTGTGCCAATTCGATTCTTTGTATTTTATCAATTTAGTCATAAACCTTTTGGTAAATTGCCAGTCGAGTCATTTCGGCTAATTTTGATCAAAAACATTGACGTGGATGTTTGCCATTTTACATAGAAATTTATGGATAATTTTTTAAAATTTAAAATATTTTTGAATTTTTTTATTTTCTTTGCTTTATTTTATTGTGCAGATGAGGGCCATCACAATGAAAAAGTAGTAAAGAAAAAAAAAAAAAAATTGAAAATTCAAAAAATTAGAAAAATTTACAAAAATTGTCCAAATTGGGTCTTTGGTTATCTTACGGGACATGAACGACATTCTAGTTAGTGATTTTTTTGGCAAAATTGGTCAAAAGGACAAATTATTGTAAAAAATATTTACGATTAAATTGGCCAAACTAAAATGTTTATATTACAAATACAATTAATTTAGAAATTTTTTGGTAATTGCCCCTATCCAGGTTAAAGAAATGAGGTTGAACATCAATTTTGATCTTAAGAGCCAAAGCAGAAGGAAAAGGTCAAAAATAAAAAGATGTAGCACCATACAATATCTTTGACGGCGTTATTTTTCTGTTTAGACATCCTTTGAATATTTTTACGGCTATGAGAGCTTGTTCAGTTGAAGTTACATCCTGAGTTTTGCCAGATGAGATTGTGTGTCCTCTAAAATAGAAAGATAAATTCATGATCAACGGTCTAACTGTTAGACCGTTGATCATGCACATTACTGCAGAACATGTTTCCTGAGAACTAACCATATTTACTAGAATCGATTCATCAATCCTATCTTACGATTTAGTTTGATTTGAGGTTGAAACGATGATTCGAATCGATTCTCAGTGCAAAATTCATACATTTAGCATTCCGACTTTGGATTTATCGGGATTCGGTAACTAAACCGCGAGAGCAATGTAGTGAGTCAAAACAGGGTACTATTATTAACAAAATAATGTCGACATCTACATCAAAATATTCAAAAAGTTCACACATCGCAAAATCTCTCGTGATCTCAAAGAGTCTACATGAAAATCATTCTTTGCCGTGACTCAAAAGAGTTTACATGAGCAGCACAGTTAGTAAAAACAGGGTACTACTATTAACAAAATTCGAATACTGCAAAATCTCTCATGATCCCAAAGATTTTACGCATGAAAATCATTCTTTGCCATGACCCTTTTGGTGCTCCATGCGGATGACTTGCAGAAAGTCCGAGAGGCTGAGATCAACCTCGAACCAAGCAGGGTCCAATCTAACTGCACAGCCATCCTTGCCAGACCCGTGGCGGCCGCAACCCTCGCCTTTGGAAGTAGCCATCGGTGCAGGAGCATCGCCCAAGCTCGACTTCCCGGCATCCCATTTGAAGTCGACGAGCGAAGCAAAGAATTCTTCATCGGAGGGAAGATGGTACGGCTCTGGAGAAGCCATGGAGCCGTTCTTGGTGAGAAAATCTTGGCCTTGGACGGCGGCGTTGGCCATTGGAATCGGAAGGGCGATTGCGTTGTGTTTCTGTGAACTCTTCTTTGCCTAGTGTTGCAGTGACTGAGCGAGAGGGAGCGAGTGGCAATTTAAGCAAAGTCCTGGGATTAATACTAGCTCTAGTAGGTTTCGAACAGATTGACGTTGTAAGAACAGAATAGGAAACAACAACAGAATAGGAAACATACGACTTGGATTAGGAGTACTGCTGAGTAAGCCTTTCTCGGATTACATCACTTCCTAGATTATTTCCTAATTTAGACTTCTCACGATCAACATCACGCCTGGTTATCGCCTAACCGTAGGCTTCCATTTCCAATTCCTGCATGAGATTATTAATTAGAGCCGGACAAGATACTGTGCATACTCGATTGTTAAGTTTTTGAAAAGGAATTTTGTGAAAAGAATTTCCACGTGATCTAAAACAGGAGAATGCATGTACTGTTCAAGATTGACGATGTAGGATAATTACCAAAAAAATCATAAATTTATTTTATTTTTTGTGTAAATTTGATCATAAATATTTTGGTTAATTTAATCGTAAAATTTTTGATAAATTGCCAATTGAGTTGTTCTAGCCAATTTTGATCGGTAAACATTGATATGGATGTCGATCATCCTATGTAACACTATCGTGGACAATTTTTGTAATTTTTTTTGAATTTTGAATTTATCTTTGCTTTTTTTATTTATTGTGTTGACAAGGGCCACACAATGAAAAAAAAAGTAAAAGGAAAAAATAAAAGAATTCAAATCTCTAATTGCATTATTTTTTTGTTCTAACATCATCATGTGAAATTTTTACGGGACATTTATGAATCATTTGAAAAACTTTCCATTCAAGCTGCCTAACAATGTAAATTTTCTATTTTGGTCTCAATGTAGACTGAATATGTTCTCTTTTTTTTTGTCAATCATTTTCTGATACTCACTTTTAAACTTTTACCCTGTCTCTTTACAAGGCATAAGAGTCAAAATATATACATAAAATTAAATTGTCTCCACCCTAACTCCCCAAAAAGATGGGGATTCGAACTCTCAATCTTTCTATTCTCGCGTGAGAAGGTTATAGAGAAACATGTAAATTGAACATAAACCTTATTTTCTCCAAATGAATGCACAAACCCGAAGGCCACTTAGCCCAACGACAAAAGTGTGGGAAATCCAGGTTCGTCGATATGTCTTGGGCCTGAGAGGCCCCTATCGCGAGCAAGTAATTGATACACCCAGATCACGTGAGCTCGGCTCATATCCTCCGTTAGATCATTTGGAGCCCGCTTCATCCGACTGCGTCATTAAGATTTCTTTTTTGGTCCTTATCACTCTTATCTCCATTTAATCGCCATCTGCCTGCTAAAATATATTTAAACATATGTTATTCCAGCAAAAACTCTCATTTGATTAGGTTAAGAACTATTATCAAATACACATTGCGAGTTAAGAGGACTTTTCTTGCGTGGTCCAAAAGTAGTTGTGAAATAAATATATACCGTTTGTCAAATAATCTTATTTAGTTTGTGTAATAATTTCTTTCTTAAGATCTTTAAGATCCCAACTCTCGAAGATATCATATAATTTTCTCTTATTAGGATTACGTGCTCTCGGTTAACTTTAGAATTAATACCACAAAAAAAATTTCAAATTGAAACACTTATATCCCATTTACCATTAACTATGAAAAAAAAAAGCAAATTGGTACACCATTTTTCAAAAATTTGGTACGATTCCTAGTTTGACCCCAAATTTATCTTAAGATTTGAGTAAATTTATCACAAGTATATTAATTTAGAATTTTTTATAACATAAAATTTAAATTAGAGTATAAATGATACGAGATTTAAGATCTTCAAGATCCCAACTCTCGAAGATATCATATAATTTTCTCTTATTAGGATTACGTGCTTTCAGTTAACTTTAGAATTAATACCAAAAAAAAATTTCAAATTGAAATGGTCATATCACATTTATCATAAACTAAGAAAAAAAAATGCAAATTGGTACACCGTTTTTCAAAAAATTGTTAGTTTGACCCCAAGTTTATTTTAAGATTTGAGTAAATTTGTCATAAGTATAATAATTTGGGATTTTTTTATGACATAAAAGTTAAATTAGAGTATAAATGGTATGAGTGTACCAATTTGAGATTTGAGATTTTTGGAGAAATTAACCTTTGATTTTACGAGCGGCTTTACCTGAGGATGTCGGTATGCTCGTGTCTCTCAAGTTTCAAAGCTCTTTTGTCCAATAAAATAATTCCAATTTCTGAGTACGTTAAACCGTTTTGGATCTTCAGTCATCCAAAATCTTCACGTAGTCCAAGGGCATGTGACCCGGATCATTGTATTTTTTGCTATGTCCCAAATAGAACTTTGAAAGACTCCATGCAACTTATTGCTGAAAGTAAAAAATAAAATAAAAATGAAAGAAGGGTTCCCATTGGCGTGAAATTTGATATTTTTAAAAATCAATAGAAATTACCTAATCAGTCTCTAACTTACTGTGCAAATGACAATTTAGCCATAAAACTTTTCAATTTTGCTAATTTAGTCCTAGGCTTTTGAGTAAAATTTCAATATAATTTTTTTGGTCAATTTTTGTCTGAAAACAATTAACATTGCAATCTAGTCATTACTATCCATTCTATGTGGCATGCTGCCACATCGGTAATTTTTGGCAAAAATAGACTAGAAAGATTACCTTGAAATTTTGTGCAAATTGATAAAATTGAAAAATTTAGGATTTAATCAACATTTGTGCACTAGGATTAAGAGTGATTGGACAATTTTCCCTTTTAAAATTGACTCGAGATAATAAAGAAATGAAATTGTTATTTATTTCTACTTGGGCCTTATGGTGAAGAGTATCTCTTTTGCTGTTACATCCAAGTCCAAGTTGATAGGAATATAATCACACATGAATATATTTCAATTTCTCATGATCTATCACCAGATCAGTAAGGAAGGACCGCACCTTGACACAGGTCGTATTTTAATCGCGGAGATGCATGTGGAGCTCGCAACTCCATATATATACATACATACGAATATTTATTTATACATTATTTTTGAAAAAAGAAAAACGAGAATGATAATTTCGTTGACTGTGCACATCATTGGTTTCTAAATTGTCTTCGAAACTAGAGAAAAGGAAAACAGTGCATGTGGAAGTATGCTTGAAAGCTTGGTTTTCATTGGTTTGTCCGTAAGACACACCAAACAAGAATTAATAAAGCCTGCAAGAGGCAGACATGATTAATGTCCACATAATCCCTCTTAAATCATAGTTTATCAACAGGGTTTTTGCCTATATTTTAGTGCAGAAGTGAGTGAAACTCCGTTTACCAAACACTGGTTATTAGACCGTACCGTAATCACCGGCCTTGATTTCCGACCGCCATGGCTTTTGAAATTAAGCGAGCCATGGTTCATCCTAAATAAGGATAGACCCGGATTGAATATATGTTCAAAGAAGATCTTCAAATGGATATTTCAGTATTAAGCATGCGATGAGCGAACATATTCAACAATAGTCGTTCGCATTTTCACTTAACTATGGCAACAGAACATAAAATTTGACTCAGGTGATAGTTGAAACCGATGTGGACGCGAGTGGACCAAGGCATGTCCTGAAACCCTAAGCACGAACTGACACAAGGGGTACTTGGTACCCCATGTTGGATGTGGGTGGACGATGTTGATCGCGCCCTGAACCCAGAAAAAGCAATCTGATATGCAGGGGAGAGCTTTATAAAAGGATGGTGTAATGGACTAATCTGTGTCGATATGCTTTTCTATCCAGACAACTATAAAGAAAGAAAACACAGTAGTGGCGAAAGAGAGCTGCCAAAGGCGATCTTGTCGTCGTCGTCGTTCTTGGCCATGTTGGTCGCTCGCGTGTCGACGGCATGCACGTTGAATGCGGCTCGTCGGCACTGTCGTAACCAGAGAGAACGAAAGCTACCGAACAAAAGGAGAATGGCCGAGTGAACCCCATGAAAGAGAGTAGCATCTCCACTGCTATAAAGGGTGATTTTTCTTTTCCTCTCTTTCTAATTTTTGGTAAAAAGGAAAAGACCATGGTTCACGTGAATAAGCTACTTTACCATCGTGCAATTTACTAAAGAAGAGAGGTAAGGTGGGCCGATTGAATTGCATGCGAAATTTGGCATAAACAATACCCGATTCGTTATAAAGAAAAAATGACATGAATGGGGTAACATTGGATGTTGCTTGATTTTCACTTTGAGGCGAATACAGGTACAATGCAACCGTGCACAATGCGTGGTACATTGTAAGCTTTTGTAGGTTCTACCTTATCCCGAATCCGATGGAAGAAAGCATAGATCTACAAAGTTCTAAAGCCTAAAACAAAGGATATGTTTAGAAGTACATATGCACATCTCTCCCTCTCCCTCCCTCCCTCTCTCTCTCTCTCTATGTATGAAGAAGACAGAAGCATGTTGGGTGATGCAAGCGAGATGCCTTGTCCTATCGAAACGACGTACAGCATTTAAATTTGGGCCCTGCCTTGCCTCTAACTTGCAGCTTCACGTTCATATCGTGAGACTAAGATTGGCATTCGTTAGGGGCAAAAAGGAAACCGTATTAAATATATTCCTTAAATGCACCAGTCTTCCCACCTATCAATTAGAACATGGAATGCCAATTTGGTCTGTAAAATGGACCACCCCACCTTCTTCGATTGGGATGTATTACCCCTCATGAAGTAATGTCGCACTTAAATGAGTTCGTACTCACATTTTGATTTCCCCCCTTTGAAAGAAAACGACCCATCCGCCCGAGAATCATGCAATTCTTCTTTTTTCGTTTTGTTTGGATTCCAATTCACGTGAGGTCTACATCAATGTCATCTCAAAAACCAATCGCTAGAATCACGAAACGTGATACTCGCAATTAGGATAAGCGATAAATGGTGGGACATTCTTATAATCACATCCACGAAGATGAACCATAACCACAATATCGCTAAATATTAGAGAGAGAGACCTCAACATCTCTCATAATAGATGATTAAGCTACTGTTGGAAGTTGATAATGACAGGGTATGAAAGAGTTTGAAAAAGTTCATGTTGGAATAGGTTAACTTTGACAATGTAGTTTATTTCTTTTCAGCAGTTAAATCTAATTTTGACGATGTTACAAGCGAAAACAATATTTTTTTTCACTCAGAAAATCACCATTTCTGCTTGTAACATCAAGTCTTCTCACCGTATCATGAGCAAACGTCGAAATAAAAAAAAATGGAGATCATTGTCATAATCTTATTTCGACCTCTGTTCTTTTTGACTAAAACTTGAAGTTAGATAATGTTGGGTACCACCGACGATGCGACACGAATGTAAAAACAAAGGCAAAGTCACATATTAGGCGACGGGAGAGAAAACTCGAACATGACATGATATGATTGCTTGTGATATACAAAGATGTAATGACACTTTACACTTAAGAGATGGAACAGGCAAAAGGTGGAGGAGGATGGGAGGGGAAAAAACAACACAAGGGGGGGCCTCCTCGTCAAAAGGGGGGAGCCGCATGCATGACGGACGGACAGGTGAGACATCGTAGCCCCTGTTGGGTGATTTGGACTCCCTTCAGTTTCGGGACGCAGCCCACCAATCCTGAATTATTGATCTTGGCAAGAGTATGGAAAGAAAACGGGAAATGCTGTGGAAAAACATTGGGAAAAAGCTTCCATCTTTGCGCTTCTTTTCTTTGCTTTGACCCCTCTGCCTGTCTCTCTCTCTCTTTCTCTCTCCGTCACTGTGCTTGATAGTCCACCAGAAGCGGAGGCCACCCCTCCACTTTTAATTCAGTGTAGAGCTTTATCTCTCTCTCTCATCTCTCTCTCTCTCTCTCTCTCTCTCTTCTCTCAAAGCCAGTTGTTCAGCAGCAACTGCTCGCTCCTCTTTCCTTTTTCGCTACCAAAGCAAAGCATAAGCCTCTGAAGTTTGCTGATCCTCGAAAGAAATTGGTATTTTTTTTTCCTTTTCTTATTTCCATTGGCTTCTCCGTTGGTTACCCTTTTGTTCTCTTGGTCGTGGCTTTATTGGGTTGGCTTGTCCTTGATGCCAAGTCTGGCTTTTGGCATCTGGGTCTCTATCAGGCTTTGGATCTGAGCTTGGGTTTCGGATAAAGCTTTATGCTTGAGATCGAGAGAGATCTGCGTTGTTCTAATCTTGCCATTTTTTCTTTATTAATTGTGTTGAGATTATTGATCTTTAATCGTGTCTTCTGCTGCTGGTAAATTTTTTTATGGCTTCAATTCGTTTGGGGTTTGATTTAATAGTATCTGAAGTAGAGCATCTTCAGGAAGCAGCTGACTGTTTGCTGATTCTTTACTTTGTTGTGGTCCTTGAAGCCTTTCATACGTTTTCTGTTTCCTTAGATCCTCCCTCCCTCCCTCCCCTTTCGTGTCTGCAAGTATACCAAATAACTGCAAGTTAAGTCTTAAAACTCTCTAGTTTCTAATTCGACTCTGCATGTGACTCTGTGAATGACTCGCCCTTTCTAACGAGGTATTTGATTTTGGACTGCAAATTGATCTTTAGTTTAAGCGCTGTCCGGTTGCTAAAACTTTTCATGTTGGCTTATGTTAGCCGAAGTTGTTTGTCAGTGCTCAAGAAGTGTCTTTTCTCATTGTTCTGACTTATATTCTGCAACTAGATTGTTTGCTGCTCTCTACTGGTACAGGCATGGTATGTAGTACTCATCATGCTAACGGTGCCTAGTCTTACAACAAAGATTGTTTGCTTCTTTGATATATCAATTGCTTGCCGTTTGAGTTAAAATGTTTGGTTGTCAATGAGAACCCTGTATTCTCCGTACATCTTTGAGGTGGTATTGTTTGATGACAAGGCTTTGCAATATCAATGCACCAAAACTGATTGCTATGCAGGTTACCCAAGACTATATTGTGTATGGCATAGTCCTTGGGATTGTCAGAGTTGGATGAGAAATAATCTGGGTCTGCTTATGAAAGATATACTGCTTTTGGGAATGGGTTCTGAACTGTGGAAAGCTTCTCACTGATCTTTTGAGAACTTTTTTGTTAACATCATGGCCTCAAAAGCTGCCTCCAGAGCATCCTCTGAACCGCAACAGAAAACATCTGGTGCTCTCAAAGGAGAGAAAAGTGATCAGAGTCCTTTGTCTTTGCAAATTTCTAAGGAAAGGAAAACCCAGCTTGCTAATCCTGAACAGCAGTCGAAATTTCCACAGAACAATTTGAAGCAAGTTTCAGTTGAATCAACTGATAAGAGAAAATCAGCCAATGTTGCTCTTGGGGGCTCTCTCGGTTCTCTAGTCAACAAGACCTATCCAGTTTCTTCTTCTTCTTCACCCATTTCAGGAAAATCATCAGAGCTGGATTCTTCTGTCGTTGAAAGTAGAAGCTCCATTGAAGGTTCTGTTGATCAGGAAAAGAAGACATCAACATATGAAAGCGTTAAAAGCAGTTCAGTGTCTGCAAAGGTTAGTGATGGTACTGGAAGTATTGCCAAAACCAGTGAAAGTGCCAAAATAAGTGATCGTGTTGATTTTGTTGAGAGTGGGAAGAGTAGCATGTGTAGAGGGAGCACGAGTAGTGATGTGAGTGATGAGAGCAGTTGCAGTAGTTTTAGTAGCAGTATTAGCAAGCCACATCAAGCAAATGACTTGAGATGGGAAGCCATCCAGGCAGTTAGGGCAAAAGATGGTGTCTTGGGTTTGAGCCATTTCAGGCTACTGAAACGCTTGGGATGTGGGGATATTGGAAGTGTATACTTATCGGAGCTTAGTGGAACAAAATGTAACTTTGCAATGAAGGTTATGGACAAGGCTTCCTTAGCTAGTCGAAAGAAGCTGCTCCGGGCTCAGACAGAGAGAGAGATTCTGCAATCTTTGGACCATCCTTTCCTTCCAACACTATATACGCACTTTGAGACAGATAAATTCTCTTGTTTGGTGATGGAGTTCTGCCCTGGAGGAGACTTGCATTCACTTAGACAGAGACAACCAGGAAAACATTTCCCTGAGCAGGCTGTAAAGTACGATCACTGAACTTCGATCTCATATGTGTAGTTTTCATTTATGCATGTTGTTACCGATAGATTCTCATATCTCCTCATTGATCATGTTTTAGTCACATATCTAGCCTTTTCGAATTTATGCTTTTCTTATGCTGCTGGAGTTTGTAAAAGTTTTTGTGAGCGTGGTGAGCTTATCAAATGAACTCACATAACATGCAGAATGTCTGAACTAGAAAGATTGCTCTTTTAATTCGGTGGCACATGCTTAAGATTCAACGTAAGACATTGTTTAAGTGCATGTTGCACAAACGTTACTTGATTTGACAAGAGAAAGTTGGTATGTCGTGTTAGATTAAACATCATGGTCTGAAATTCCTTATCGTTCTGCATGTAAGTCTGCTAGAACTGCAAAGAAATCTGCTGGTTCTGGCAGTTTCAATGTTTGATGCTTTACTTATTTTGAGGGATTAGGAAAATAGAGTTACTATATCCTGGAGTCGTGTCATCAGTTTTTTTCATCATCCGTGCACCTCCTTGGATCATATGTTCAGAAAGTGTCAATAAAGAATTACCCAGTTTGATGTATGCATATTGTCCTCAATTTGTGAATCTATATAGGGATGGGAAATCTTCTGTCATTCTATCGCTGCCTTCACTATCATTTGAGCTAATTATGCATGCATTCTGTCTTTCCTACCTGTCTATCAGCAGTTTGGAAGGAGAAATCGTCCTTGGAATACTCACATGGGCAAATAAGGCTGTGAAAGCAGTTGTAATTTACATGCCAGTAAACATATCTTCAGGCTTGACTCATGTTGCTTAAACTACTATGTGCTTTTCTTTTCCTGGACAAAGTTAAGTTATTAAGCTATTAGGATAGGCTTGTATATTTGATCAAGGTTGGAACAAGATCTATTCGTATCATGCACTCTTTTTGCAAATTTTTAATTTGTAAAATACCTTTTTTAACCTGTAGTCTCATAGGTCAGTACTTATGGCTGGAGGAATTAGTAACAATTGTCTTTGTTTTAATTCCCATGCTTTTTATCGCTCAGGAGGATTGCTCCTCTATTTTTACCTGAGTAGGTTTTCAATTCATCCAATCCATAAAATTGGCATGCACACTTAAATCATTCTCATTCTTTTGTCCTTTTCGAATGCCAAAATCTTTTCATGACCCCATCAATAGTTGAACAATCATTAGAAAGGGAATTGTAATGAGCACTTGCTTGATAATAGTCCGCATTCTGAAATTAGTTGGTTTCACTTTCCAGAACTTTTGGGGTGCTGGTAACTATAGTCAGCCCAATCTTTGCAAAGGAACATAATCTCCTGATTTATAACTATCTACATTAGACAGCAAATTTGAATTGAGACATGGATACTTGCTATTCCTGCGTCTCTGCTATTATGTCTTGCCTTCATCTTTTCTGCTTAGGTTGAAAGGTTAGGATTACAGGGACTCACAAACTCAATGCTTTCTTGAATTGACCTTAGAATTGTGACCTGCAGATTTTATGTGGCGGAGGTCCTGTTGGCTCTGGAGTACCTGCACATGCTCGGGATCATTTACCGCGATCTCAAACCTGAAAACGTTCTAGTAAGGGACGATGGACATATAATGCTCTCTGATTTTGACCTATCCCTCCGCTGTGCCGTTAGTCCGACACTTGTGAGAAGCTCATTTATGGATGCTGAGTCCCTCAAGAAGAACTCTGTTTACTGTGCTCAGCCAGCTTGCATCGAACCTTCATGCATCCAGCCTTCCTGTGTACTCCCGACAACATGCTTTTCACCCCGCCTCTTTTCTAGCAAGTCTAAGAAGGAAAGGAAATCTAAGAACAATGAAATGGGAAACCAAGTGAGACCTTTGCCTGAGCTCATTGCAGAGCCAACAGATGCTCGGTCTATGTCGTTTGTGGGGACCCACGAATATCTCGCGCCTGAGATTATCAAGGGAGAAGGTCATGGAAGCGCTGTTGATTGGTGGACTTTTGGAATCTTCTTGTACGAATTGTTGTTTGGGAGGACGCCTTTCAAGGGATCTGGAAACCGGGCCACACTGTTCAATGTTGTGGGCCAGCCTCTGCGGTTCCCCGAATCACCCATTGTCAGCTTTGCTGCTAGAGACTTAATACGAGGGCTGCTTGTGAAAGAGCCACAGAACAGATTGGCATATAAACGAGGGGCGACGGAGATCAAGCAACACCCGTTCTTTGAAGGTTTGAACTGGGCACTGATCCGGTGTGCAACTCCTCCAGAGATCCCTAAACCGGTCGAGATCGAGCGCATACCTGCATCTGTAACCATTGAAAAGGCCGCCACTGTAATGGCTGCTCCCGCCCAGATAGGTTCCGATAATTATCTAGAGTTTGATTTCTTCTAGTGACTGTTGATATCGGTTTCAAGTTTTTCAGCGAGTAGGGAAATCTGTTTTGTGCTCGCCGGATCGCTCAGCGATGAGTGTGATTAAGTTCCTCGGTCGATATATTGACGAGGGAAGTGTATGTGCATGTTAACAATCTCTACTCATCTGTATTTGTTATTGCATGGATTTCTGCTCTCAGATTAAGGCTCAGAAGACACACTGGTGTGTGGTGTCAATCAGTTCCACTTAAAGTAATAACTACAAAAGATCTGTGCGGAAAGTTTTGAAGATGAACCGTGCTATGCAGTTTACTCGCAGCATCATATGGCCACGGACGTGGGGAGAAATGGTTTAGACAAGCATGAGTGCCGTTTTACAATTTGGGGCCTTCATGTCATCTGTGTATTATAAATGTACAACACGAGATTCGTTAAGTCGGCACAGGTGGGCTTTTGCTAAATCACACGGCGGGACGGGAAATCAATATACATGCCGACTGCGCATTCATTCACGGACCCTAGCAGCTGAAATCGATTTTCAGGGACAGAAGAAAAGAAAGAAGGAAATGGGAAGTATGGACAAATCCCCATATCCTGTCAAGCAGCCTTCGGTTTGAAACAGATGCACGAGAAATAGTCCACGCGCTGATTCCCTTCCTCCATCGGCTTGAGCTCGTCGGGATACCCTCGCGAAGGAGTGGCTGGCTTGCTGTGCGAAGGCGTGGACGGCGACTCCATCGCCATTTGCTCAAGTACCACTTCCTTTCCTTCGCATATGATTTTGACCTCACACGACTCTGGTGCTTTCTGAAGTACCTGATCAGCAATCCCATTCCCCTTCTTCGATTTCAACCTCCTAACACCCCAAGAAAGAGCCATTTCCAAATTCAGAACTTTGTAGCTAAAGCTGTAAACAGATCAAACAAAAAGAAAAAAAGGGTGTAAATCCTAACCTCAAATTGGATTTGGCAGTGCCGACCACTAACTTGGTTATGTTGAGGACAGGAATGAGCTCAAGGATGGCTTGGGCAACCATGTCACTCTCAATGAGTATAGTGTCCATTTTTACCTGTTTCATTAGCTTTTCCTTAATGTAATCATAACAGGCTTAAGTTAAAAATAAAAAACACATAACCAGATATTTTTGCAAATGATGTTGTGAACTGTACCTTTGAGGAAATGCATGCGTTCAGGTACTTCTGAAGTTGCTGGCTTCTTTTGCCTCTTTCTTGTGCCTTGAACATCTCTACTTGCTGTTCACTCACCCCAGATATGGGTAGATTTCCTACTGATGACAATATTAGCTCATTAATCATCATCAAATCATTGATGACAGCAGAATTTTTCTATATGATTTGATATATGAGAAGCATAAATGGAGCATTTGATCATTTGTCGATCTTTCAACAATTTA
Source organism: Angophora floribunda (assembly GCA_014182895.1). NCBI lineage: Eukaryota > Viridiplantae > Streptophyta > Magnoliopsida > Myrtales > Myrtaceae > Angophora > Angophora floribunda. The sequence continues at coordinate 41,609,603 of CM024709.1, read as the reverse complement.
AGCCTTTAGCACGTCATGAATTTTTAGGGGTAATTGGTTCCCGGTTTGGTCCGGTTCTTTGTTTTTAAGATTATGGATTGGATCTGCTAGTCGTGGAACCGGGAATCAGACCGACCAATTGGTCCGGTCTGATCCAATGGAATCAGTCTTTATTTGACTTTTGCAATGAATCACAAGTATGCAAAAAAAAAAATGCTTAACAAAACCCCTCCCTCATGCCTCTTTCACTCCTCTGAAGACAAACCAAACCATCAAGCACCATGAAAGACAACAAAAAGAGTCGCATATCAAGAAAAATTGAGCCAAATTCAAAATCAATCAAGAGAGTTAGACTTTGCCCAGAGGTGAGAGGGAGAGAGTCGTCATTGTCAAGTGCAAGACAAACACAAGGTAGGGATTGAATGATCGAGGGAAACCATGAAAGTTATGGTTTATTAAGAAATTAAGAAATATAAAAATATATGTAGTTGGTTTGGTTTCCACCTTAGAACCAAGAATTGGATTGGCCATACTGGTTCCTATTACCTTAGAACCAGAAATTGGATTCGCCGTACCGGTTCCAAGAATAGGAATTGCGAATCGGAATGTCACCCATGGCAACTACCCAATATCGGTTGGTTCAGTCCGATACGGTTCGGGCAATTCCTAGTTTGGACAATTCCCATTGTACATCCTTATTGAATTCTTCTGTTTTCTAATTTCGGTCAATGTGAACTATTTTCCACAAATATCTTCTTTAATCACTGTGTATAGAACATTTAACTATCAAATTACGCATTATTCTAACACCTTAAAGTTTTAGAACAATTAGCAATAGTCTTACAAAATTTCACATGATATTAGAAGGACTTAATAGTCACTTGGAGAGGGTTGTTACAGCTTTGATCTAAGCCCGATGTGTGAAGAGGAGATTGGTGGAGTTATTTCACATCGGTTGTAGAAGGACTTAATAGTCGGTTTATAAGTATGATGGAAGATTTACCTTTAGAGCTAGTTTTTTTTTTTTGGGAGGTGAGAGAGGCCTAAAACCATCCAACACTAGTATCAATAATGATTAGATCCATTAAATGGGTAGGTTAGGTCATAAATAGTTCAACCCAAATAAACCCATTCAACCCATTTCCACATGAAGCAAATATAGTGACTCATACTCGATCCATATTCAATCTATACTCAAACCGATAATATTATTTAAACACTTCCATACTTAACTGGTTAACCCAATCTATGAAAATTCATATCTAAACCGAGACGGAGAGTGAAGGCGAGAAAGAGAGACTGGAGAGAGAGTTAATGTATTGGGTCTAAATAAGTTAGAAATCCATTTATGATCCATTTACTCAATATAACTAACCCATTTAACATTCATATAGTTAAGAAATAGATTTATTACCTATTTTGACGGGTCTAGTCATGCTTTGAGTTCAAATTTTACCATGTTCCATTTACCTCATTGATTAAATAAGATTAGACTAAACGTGAATATGAGTGAAATAATTAAATATTAAACCACACGTTCCTCTAACAACTCAAGCTTTTATAATAGTTGGTATCAATCTCATAAAATCTTAGTATGAGTTTACTAGAAACAAAATAGTAAGTGCAGAGTCAAGAGACTATCCTAGTAGTGATAATTTGGTGCTCATGGTAATTTTCCGATCACATATTCAAAGCAGCAGAAAGAATCAAGCCCGCAAGACAGCCCCTTCGCCACAATGCAATTACCAACCAATGATGGATTTACAAATTTTGTCTAGGAACTCTTATATTAAGTGTGCGATTAAATATAATTGCAATTTATTCCGTCTATATCACGATCAATGCCGGAGTAACATTTTGCTGAGACTTATTATACTAAGCCGATCAATCTAATCATATGTCAAGAACCGTAGATTTTACTAAGGCATATTATGATCGGTTCTAGCTATCACGAGATACTATCGCCCGATATTGTCTATCTCTTATCTACTACTTTGACATATGGAGCCACCAATTCAGATGCAGCCAAGGAAAAAAAGAGCTAAATTGGTTCTCCTCTGTGTGTCTGGGCTGCACATAACGACATTAATGGTGGTCGGAACCAGATTCTTTCCACGCTACCGAGGTTCTCTATCCACCGTTTTGACCGCAACCCACCCACCATCACAACCACCGCCGTCTGTCACAGAGAGAGAGAGAGAGAGAGAGAGAGAGAGAGAGAGAGAGAGAGAGAGATTCTTACATGCGCTCGGAATGAAGCGGGTCTCGGGAAAGATATGCACCAGGAAGACGGTCGTGTTCGACCGGTCGGCGACGGCGTTCTTCAGCGTCCACATCAGGGCGTCCATGCTCGTCTCGCCCTTCGCTCCCACCGCCACGTACACGCAGTCGCCGCCTTCCCATGCACTGTTGTTGTGTATGTCGAACGAGAACAAGCTCATCGCTTCCGTCTGGTCCTCCCTGATCGCCCCCATCGGGCTGCCACCGACCCTGCCGATCTCGAAGAGTTCGCCCGAGTTCTCCTCCTCGATCTCGCTCGTCCCGCCGGCGCTTCCATAGTAGTTAAGCACCTGGTCGTGTTGATCATACTGATGATGAGGATGGCCTTGATCGGCTTCTGCAGTAATTCCTATAGTTTCAATTGCTTCTTGACTGCTATCCTGCAAATGCACCGCTTCCCCACCTGCGCCGACATCTTTATTGCGCCGGCGTCTATGGAGAGAGGATTGAAGAGATACTGCCGATGTCCAGATTCTCTTCCGCTTTGCCGGTTCTGTTTCGACCGTCAAGAAATGGTGTATGATGAAGAAGCAAGAGAATGGATCTTGATGGAGAATTTTGACAACCTTCTTGAATTGGGTTTGCTTCTGGGATGATTTGTTTATCAAAAACTTCCACAGTTTAGCAAAGACCAAGTACTAGAGAGAGAGAGAGAGAGAGAGAGAGAGAGAGAGATTTTTATTTTTTGGTCGGAGAGATATTTCAATGATGAATAATGTGGAGAGAGAGAGAGAGAGAGAGAGAGAGAAGGGTGATGTGAAAAGAGGAAAAAAGGCAATTGCTCTCCCGTACTTTGACTTTTCCGAGGGCAGGGCAACCCCACAAATCAACGAGAGGGCTTCTCGAGATTGATTGTCACTCCTCGTGTCTTTTACTAAGCACGTAACGACGTCGCCATCACGCCCTTCCAAATAAGTAGTTAACATCAAGACTCTTTAACTCTCCCAGATTTGCAGAATTATTGATGCTTTGGAGTGAGTTAGTCAAGCCAGGCTTTGGTAACTTTGTCAAAAGAAAGAGCTGAGTACTCGTGGCTACGAGAGCATCTCAACCACATTTCTTCCTCGGCGTAGCTTTCGACATTAGTCCACTGTCGAACAATAGACGTGGATCTCGTTTGGCCACGAAACTAATCTTAGGATCCTGACCGCAGCAAACGCAGGACGGACTCCTGAAAACTTAGACCGTCGTACCGTAATCCTAGGATAATTTTATATGTCAACTGTGGCTTTTTGTGTCGATTAAGCGCCTGAATTTTGACTAAGCGGGTCTTACCGACCCCAGGCAGCGTTTCTGCTGGGGTACTAATGGAAAGAGACCTTGGGGTTAAACGTCGACGAAAGAAGATTATTCATATTCAACCTCGCCCGCTTTCAGCGACCTTCCAGACGTGGCCGGTTTCTCTTAAGTCATATCATGCCGAGCTTCCTGACAACGTAATAAATGTCTCAATTATTATAGTTCGAAAGTTGTCATGACCCGAACTGATGTAGGACAACGTCGTCACGTACGTGTGTTATTCTTGTTGATGCCACACGTATGGAATATCCGAATACGTAGAGAATATCCCGGCCATTTTTTATAATTAAGTTCCGTACGCTTCGTGCTTGTATATATCATTGATATGGTTCAACGGATTGCATCCGAGAGAGGAATGACTCTTTCTTGTGGCTTGTGCTTCTGTATGATTCCCTCGGATGTGCGGAAGCCGGCATGCGTTGGCTTATTTAAACGTTACTGGTCTTTGATTCTTGCACTTGGGATGCCGCTATAGATTTCTCATAATCTAGGAGCAAATAGATTCAAATGAAACAAATTCACGGTTAAGTTTTCGTGAACTTATGCAAAGTTGAAGATTGGGCCTTTTTCTGTAGAAAGAAGCGGAAGAATGTAAAAACCTTCGTATTGGCGCCATTGGTTTGGGTATTGGGGGATGTCTAGCTCTAGAGCTGGAGGCCACTCGTGAATTTACATCAAGTGCACGCAAACTATTCAGGTTCAAAGATCTAGACTTAATCGGTTCATGAGACTTGCAAAGTATTTTATGTGTTTTTAGGGAGTCAGATCTTCACGTTCGTGCTCTTGAATTATTGAAAAAAAAGGAAGTAAGAATGTATTAAGCTGTATTGAAGGCAATGCTTGATTGAAGGTAAGTGATAAATGGGAAATGAGAAGGGAACGGCTCCGTTACTCTGGCAATTGTGATGGAGCACTCTCCACCTTCAGTTTTTCCCTCAAAACCGGTTAACCGGTGCATCCGGTTTTGCAGGGACTTTCAAAGAGGCGAAGGTCAAACGAAAAAGAGAACATAGTTGGTCCAAAAAAAAAAAATACAGAATAACGAGAGGGAAAAAAAGAAGACCCAATCTTTACCAAAAAAAAAAAAGAAGACCCAATAAGTAATTAGAAGGTGGATATATCAATTTTTTAAAGGATCTAAAAAAAAAATTTCTTAAAGGGACACGAAGACTCACCATTAAGATTTTCATACTAGCTGGTGTCTTTGGGTATATATGACTTTTTTATCCTTTCAATGAAAAATTCATTTGTTTCAATGAGAAAGAGAAAAATAATGCATAGCTAAAAATAGTGTTACAAAATAAAAGTAGGGTTAGTGAATTGAGTTCTTTTTGGCCCAAAAGAAAAGTTAGCGTTCCAAATCAATGATTTCGAGTGAATTCATCATTTTGCATGGATGAAAAACTTAACATATAAGTAAAAGTTCATGCTAGGACACTCCTTTCTTTTTATTTTGGATGAGCTGAGCCAATAGGATGAATTAAAAGAGTTCCACATTATGAACTTTGTACTGCGCACATAAGTTACACGCGCTCTAGAAGAGCGCGTAGGAGAGAATGAATAAATAGAATATGAAAAAAGAAAATAACAAGAAATGAAAGGGGTCGAATTCTATTTATATTGTATTTGTCTTTGGTTTGTTTTAGAAGTGAAGATATTTTTATGTTGTGTGTATTTTATTACATGCATTTTTTTCTGTATTTGGCTGGAAGTACTACAAGTGAAAACATTTTTGTGCCATTAAAAAGAACTATAAAAAATATTTCCCAAATTCAATATTCCACGATGTTTTCTTTCCAGAATAAAATAATAATACCCCGTGGATTTGCTTTTCAATATTTTCGTAGTTATGGTCTTCAATATATCTGATTTCCATAGCTTCGGTTGCCAAAGCCACAAGAATGGCACCGCTATTGATGGTGTCATATTAGCAGGACTCTGCCTAGTAATGGCCAAGACAAGAAGCATAAAATAACCAAGGCAATTATTTTATTAATTATTTGTAGTTCAGGGATTGATATAAAAGGGAATAAGCAGCTAGTAATATCTATGAAGCTTCCTTTGTAGGAAGAGCTTCGTATGGCAAGTGGAAATGGAAGGAAACATATGGGAGAGCTTAACAATGCCTAAAGAGAAAGAGCTTCGAAAATTGCTGTAAAATTTTAAATAGCTGCGATTAATTGAAGGGAAAAAGAAAATCTTCCAAGATCTGCGTTGTTTGAGACTGTGAAATTGAACAGTTGCAGCATGATAAGTTTTGCATTTAAAAAGCTTAAAAGCTCATGGCGTTGTCCGTCGGTAGCGCTCGTGTACAGAGGGTCTCCTGGCTCTAGGCGGCTGCCGGTGGTCCCTGCAAAGGGAGAAAAAAACCGGGTTCCTAACTCAGGTATGGAAGACCTGTCGGACCCAAACTGTTCTGGTTCAAGTAGGGCCAACCTGGTCCGGATCCCGGGTTAGGCTCAGCAAAGGTTGGGCCTCCACTTGGCCCGTTACTTGGCCTGCTGTTCTCTTCATGGACTCTCTCCATAAAGCCCATGGTGGGTTGGACTTGAATGGGGATCCACTGGACATATGATCCTTGAAGGAGTTGCCCTGGGTTGGGTTGAATCGAGCCCAAGCCCCCTTCACTGGGCTGCACTTGGCCCTGTTCATTAATCTGGTTTTCTTCCATTAGATCTGGTCGTGAATCAAAGGGTATGTTCTTCAATCTTTCATTGATGGAGAGGAATTCTGGGTCGTTGGACCCATCTGACTTTGAGGTTTGGTTTCTTGGCACGATTTTGTTAGAATATTTAAATAATAAATCGTGTTTTTTATGGATTCATTGTAATTCAAAATTTTTTTCATAGGTTGTGAAGGGTGAAGACAAAGGAGGATTTTCTAGTTTTGTGACTAGAGAGAAGGAGCAGGGTAAGAATGCAGGAGAAAGGTAGAGAAATTGAAGCTCTGATACCACGTTAGGATATTAGACAATGGAAAGCAATCTGAAGTTTTGGGAAATGTATATTGCTTATATTGCTTTCTCATATCAACATTGTCTAGTTACAGCATAAAGGAAAAAATCAATTTCTTAATGCACAATATTCTAATTTCCCATCAATGAACAAATTGAGATCAATTAGGACCAATTGAGGGGTAACAGTATCTCCAACACTTTCTTCAAAGAAAGGAGCTTCTCTTCCACTTCTTCTTTGGCAATCTTGCAAGCTTTTAGGCGTGCATCTTTCTCTTCCACGAACTTGGCCTGCTCCTTTTCGGCTAGAAGAGATGGGGCCTTTAGGTGATCGAGGGATTGGCGCAACGCCTGGATATCCTCAAACAATTCAAAAGCTTTCTCCGAGTTAACTTTGGCTGAGCGTTGAGCTTCGGCTGGTTGTGCCCATTTACAGAACCTTCGCAACCGCAGTCGATTTTCAGGGACAGGAGAAAAGAAAGAAGGAAATGGAAAATATGGACAAATCCCCATATCTGTCAATCTGCCCTTGGTTTGAAACAAAAGAACGAGAAAATATCCACGCACTGATTCCTTGCCTTCATTGGCTTGGGCTCGTCGGGATTCCCTTGCGAAGGCGTGGTCGGTTTGCTCTGTGAACTGTGTGAACGGATGGACAGCGACTCCATCGCCAACTGCTCCAGTATCACCTCCTTTCCTTCACATATGATTTTGACCTCACATGTCTCTGGTGCTTTCTGAAGTATCTGATCAGCAATCCCATTTCCCTTCTTATATTTCAACCTCCTAACACCCCAAAAAAGAAAGAGCCATTTCCAAATTCAGAACTTTGTAACTGAAGCTGTAAACAAAATAAATAAGAAGAGGAGGATGTAAATCTCAACCTCAAATTGGATTTAGCAGTGCCGACCACTAACTTGGTTATGTTGAGGACGGGAATGAGGTCCAGGATGGTCTTCGCAACCATGTCACTCTCAACAAGTATAATCTCCACCTTAACCTGTTTCATTAGCCTTTCCTTAATGTAATCACAACAGGCTTAATGAAAAACATATAACCAGGTACTTTTATATATGATAGCCCCGTTTGGTTTGACATTGCAAATGAGTTTTGTGACTGTAAAGTTTCATGGGCAAATGCAAATGGCATTTGATTCATCTTTTGCTCAACTTTGGAAAAATGCAATTGTATTTTTAAAGGCTTTTAAAGGCATTTAGTTTAAGGTAGGTCTCGAGGTACTTCGGAAAATAGCATTCTTAGTATGCAAATAGACTTTTTTTCCCCTTCGAACTTAACCCTCACTCAACTTTCATAATTCCTGAAATATTCTCGAAAACCCTAACTTGCCGGTGAAGGTCTCAATTACCGGCGAGCCATCGATGAGCCATTGCTACCCTTGAGGTCGCCATCCTCGGGTGAAATAGCCTGAGGTTGCTAGACCAGGCGACACTTGGGTCATGCAACCCATGTCTTACTTGAGGTCACACGATCTCAGGCGAGGCTAGTGGACGGCAGCTGAGTTCCATTAACAAATAGTTTGAGACCTAAAAATAAATTTAGCAAAAGTTCTTTTGCAAAGTGTATTTTTACCAAATGGCATTTAGGTCAAAATTACTTCCCAATGTGTTTTTAAAATACAATTTACTAAATATTTATTTGCATTTTGAAAAATCCATTTTACCCAAAGGCATTTCCTTAAAAACATTCCCCTGAGTCAAACCAAGCGAGCGGATGTTGTGAACTTTACCTTTGAGGACATGCATGTGTTCAGATACTTCAGAAGTTGTTGGTTCCTTTTGCCTCTTTCTTGTTCCCTGAACGTCTCTGCTAGCTGTTCATTTGCCCCAGATATAGGTAGATTTCCTACTGATGACAATATTAGCTCATTAATCATCACCAAATCGTGGATGACAACAGAAATTTGCTACATGATTTGATTAATCAGAAGCATAAAGAAGCATTCGATCGTCTATCATTCTTTCAACAATTTAAGCTTTTAGCACGTCATGAATTCTTCGATTTTCTAATCTCGGTCAATGTAAAATGTTTTTTGCGAATATCCTGCATTATCGTAATGTTATACTTTTCTTTTAACCATTATGTGGATTTACTAGAAAGAAAATAGTAGGTGTAGAGTCAAGAGACTATATCCTACTAATAATTTTGGTCCTCATAGTAATTTTCCGATTACATATTCAAAGCAGCAGAAAGAATCAAGACGGCTAGACAGCCCCTTAACCCCAATGCAATAATTATTAATGAATGACGGATTTATAAATTTTGCCTACGACCCCTTGTAGACAATGCGCGAGCAAATCCAAATTACGATTTATTCGGTTTATATCATGTCAGCGATAAATCAAAGACGCAATTCATCCTCTAGAGTAACATATTGCCTAAACTTATTTTACTAAATCGATCAAGCTAATCCTATGTCAAGAATTATATTATGATCGGTTTAAATTATCACATCCACCTCCGTCACAGAGAGAGAGAGAGAGAGAGAGAGAGAGAGTTTTTCCTACATAGGCTCGGAATGGAGCGGGTCTCAGGGAAGACATGCACCAGGAAGACGGTTGTGTTCGGCCGGTCGGCGACGACGTTCCTCAGCGTCCATGTCAGCGCGTCCATGCTTGTCTCGCCCTTCTCTCCCACCGCCACGTACACGCTCTCAACGCCCCCCCATGCACGGCTGTTGTGTATGTCGAATGAGAACAAGCTCATCGATTCCGTCCGGTCCCCCATGAGCACAGCCATCAGGCTGCCGACTACTCCACCACCGATCTCGAAGAGTTCGCTCGAGTGCTCCTCCTCGATCTCGCACGTCCTGCTGGTGCTTCCGTAGTAGTTCAGCATCTGGTAGTATCGATCATACTGATGATGAAGATGGCTTCTATCAGCTTCTGCAGTAATTCCTTTCGTTTCCATTGCTTCTTGACTGTCATCCTGCACATGCGCCACTTCCCCCACCTGCACCGACATCTTTGTTACGCCGACGCCTATGGAGAGAGGATTGAAGAGACACCGCCGATGTCTCTAATTCTCGTTTGATCTTCCCAGGTTCTTTCTATTTCTTTTTTGGCCGTCGGGAAATGGTGGATGATAGAGAAGCAAGTGAATAGATCTCGATGGAGAATTTTGACAACCTTCTTGAATTGTGTTTGCTTCTAGGATGATTTGCTTGTCAAGGACTTTTACAGTTTGGCAAGACCAAGTATCAGAGAGAGAGTATTTTGTATTTTATGTTCCAGAGTAGGGAGATATTTAAAAGATGTGTAATGTGGAAGGGAGGTGATGTGAAGAGGAAAAGGGTAGGCTGTTCTCTAGTACTTTGACTTTTCTACGGGGCGGACAGCCCCACAAACGACAAAAGGATTTACTAGGGATGTAATGATGTTACCATCAAGTCCTTCCAAAGAAAATTAAGTAGTTGCCATCAAGCCTTCAAGTCTCCCAGATTTGCACATCTATTGATGCTTTGGAGTGAATCAAGCTTGGGGTTTGGGAACTTTGTGAAAAGAAAGAGCTGATACTCGTGGCAATCAGACCTTCTTATGCTTCGCCAGTAATGTGTCAATCTTAATTCTTACTCGGTATAACTTTTCAAGACTATATGACTGCTGAATACACGATTGGGGTGGGAAAACTTTCCAATATGTTTTAAAGATTGATAAACTTTTCATAAGTGTTCAATGAATTTGACGAAAGTATTTTCAGATTATATTTATGAAGAAACGATGTTCAGACTCTATTTATAATCATTTGGAAATTTACCTCAAGGACATCATAAATATATGTCATGGATATCATTAAAGTAATACGATGATCTCGACAACTCTTATATATGAGTATTGTTAAGATGCTTAGCATCTTCAAACTCTATGAGAAGACTATTTAGACTCAAACTGTATCATTTGATTAGAAAGTCTATTCAGTCTTGTAAAATAATGCATATATATTGCAACGACTAGTGATCTTACTTAGATTTTTTTTCTAGAAAGTGTTAATTGTTTTTCAATCTTGAAGATTGATATGCAACGAAATTACTCAAAACAAGAATTTATTCATTCATTGACAATCATCCAAAGATAAGATATTCTTTCCAAATGCAAAACTCTACTCATGGAAATCCATGCGTGCCTTTGATGTTGATTTTGATTTATATGTTAATTGTGGCTTTTTGTGTTGATTAAGCGCCTGATTTTGAGTAAGCTGGTCTTACCAACCCTAGCTGGCGTTGCTTTTGGGGGATGATAGAAAGAGACCTTAGGTTAAACGTTGATGAAAAGAAAATTATTGACATTAAAGCTCTGTCCGTTTCGTTAAAAATGTCACGTCTCAAAAATATTTTTAAGAAATCATTTTCTAGGAAAATAACAATATTTTCCGGTATTCAATTGAAACTGAAGATAAAATAGAAGATATTTTCCACCGTTCGGCATCTGATTTGATTTTCTAGAAAAAATTACCATAAAACAATTTTTTTATTTTTTATTTTTTAAAACTTAATGTTTAATTTTTTTTTATTTTTTAAAGATTGAATTTTTTATGTTTTCTTTTTTATGTTTTCTTTTCCTTTCTCCTTCCTACTCCTTCCGCCGGCCGCATGCAGATTTCCTCAAATTAAAAAGAAAAAGAAAAAGAATAAGAATAAGAAAAAAATAATTAAAAATCGATTTTTGAAAAATAAAAAAGAAAAGAAAAAGAAAACATAAAAATAAGAGGAAAATGTGTTTGGTGAAAAAAATGAGGTAAAAGAAAATATAGAAAATATTTTTGCTTTCTGAAAAGCGGAAAACATTTCCCACTTTTGAAAGTGTTTTTCTATTAGCGAAATTTTTTTCCTTAATTAGTTTATTTTCATTGAATTGAAAGTCGAAAAATCTGAAAAATATTTTTCTAATTTTTTTTTTGTGAAATGAATGGACCAATAATCTCGCCTGCTTTTAATGACCAAATCTTCTAAGCGTGGCTGACTTCTCTAAGTCATATCATGCTGAGCTTCCTAGCAACGCAATAAATGTTTTAATTATTGGAGTTCATGACCCGAAATGATAAAGTACGATGTCACATACGTGTGTTATTCTTGTTTATGCAACACACATGGAATATCCGAATACGTAGAGGGAATCCCGGCCATTTTTCAAAGTCAAACGTACATGAGATAATGTCGGGGAGGGCTTGATAGGTCGCATCTGTCGTTTACTCCTCTTTTCTGTCTTTTTTCAATAAGCTCCGGATACTTTTCTTCGTGTCTGTACCAATCATAGATTGATGTGCTTCGACTGATTGCATCAGAAAGAGGAATGACTTTTCGTTCTCTTTTCATCTTCTTCTTTTTGTATTTCGTGCTTCTGTATGATTCCCTCGGATGCACGCAAGCCGGCATGCGTTGGCTAATTTAAACGTTACTGGCCTTTGATTCTTGAACTTGGGATCCTGCTAAAGGTCTCTCATAATGTAGGAGCAAATAGATTCAAAAGAAACAAATTCAGGGTCTAATTTTCATGAACTTATGCAAAGTTGAAGATTGGGCCTTTTTTGTAGAAGAGGAAAGAAGAATGTAAACCTTCGCATTGGTGCAGTTGGTTAAGGTATTAGGGCATATCTAGTTTAGGAGTTAGATGCCACTCATATTAATCCATATCAAGTGTATGCAAACAGCTCGGGTTCAAAAATCTAGACTTAATCGGTTCATGAGACTTGCATAGTGTATTATGTCTTTCAAGCTAGCCAGATATTCAACTTTGTGCTCCTAAATTACTTGGAAAAAAGAGAGGAAGTAAGAAAGTATTAAGCTTTGGTTGAAGGCAATGCTTGATTGATGGTAAGTGATAAATGGCCTAGTAATGGCTAAGACAAGAAGCATGAAATAACCAAGCCAATTAATTTTATTTAGTTATAGTTTAGGAATTGATAGGGAATATGCAGTTAATAATATCTATGAAGCTTCCTATATAGGAAGAGCTTCATATGGCAAGTGAAATGAAAGGGAACATATAGGAGAGCTTGACAATTCCTAAAGAGTAAGAGCCTAAAAAATGGCTGTAAAATTTTAAAGCCGCAATTGATTGCAGGGAAAAAGAAAATCTTCCGAGACCCGTAATGTTTGAGACCCTGAAATTGAACAGTTGCAGCATGATAAGTTTAGCACTTAAAAAGCTTAAAAGCTAATGAATTGTCAAACAGTTGTAAGCTTTCAAGTGCACCTCCATCCATCACAAGTTTTATGATGCATCTTATTTTGGTACCGGGCATGGGTTGTACATGGTATTCAATCACCAAGATTTTAAGGTAAAAAATTGCCCGTTGAAACATGTGAGTTGAAATCTGGCTTGAGATGCTTTATGGGTAGCATCTCATAACATCAGTAATTTACAGAACATCAAGGGCAAAAGCTGTTGCAGAATTCACAAAATGCAGACTTTTCACAAATTCATACGACTTGATTCTGCAGATCCATTGGCTGATTTCACTTTCATTCAGGCTGTCGGTCATCGACTCCATGTCATCGAGTCCTGAAAGTGTCTGCAATTCACTGATTAACTCCAAACTTAGTTTGTCGAGGCTCTTGCACGAACAGATGGGAATCTACTAGAACTAATTTCAATTGAGTTGCTAGACGTGTGTGCTAAGGAACGCAAGTGGTTCGGCCTTTTTCTCTCTGTGCTGGTTCACCATTTATGGAGCATCTCATTGATAGCTCGAACCTATCTTAAGCAGTTCGCTTGTGTTTTTGACTAGTTATAGCAGAAACAGACGAGAGCTGAATCTCGTTCATGTCCATCTCTGCTTGCTTCTCTGCACTCAGTTGTGAAATAAAAGATTTAACTTTTTAACGGCAGGACGTCAGGGCAAAACAAATACCATCAAGTTCGAGACCTGCTGTATTCCACCCTAAGATCATGTTGTGAGTATGAACTTTGGAGGATAATTTGGGTGCATAATAAGGTCGGTCTTCATTGTTTGAAGTTGTTTCTTTTCTGCATCTAATCAATGTGAAGAATTATCAATCGGATTTGCACAAAAATGAGTTATCTCAAGACACATGTTTCGTAGCTTCCTCCACATGACAGCTTAATGATCATTTGAACTCAAGCTCAACCGTAGAATGCATGCGGGAACTTTTTCGGCCCGGAACAGAAAATTCATCAGTTGTCTTGTTCTTGTTGACGCCATTTTGTAAGCTCACCCTCTATGGCCTTCTTCGCCGCCTCAGCCATCTCTGCTTGCTTTAGGGCGAACTCTGTGGCCTCCTTAATCTCCTCAATCTCCTTCAGGATCACCTCCTTCCGCTTCTCTGCCTCGCTTTTCTTGTTGTTCACTGCTTCCATCTGAAATGCCGCCGCCGCCAACTTCATCTCTGCCAAATTTTCTGACTCCTCGACCTTCCTGCTCAAGGACTCAAACTCCTGCACCGACATTCTGATCCAACCGCTGGAATCAGAGTCTGACGCACTCATCATGTTTGTCTTAGCACTCAGGGTCTTGATCTGATCGAGCGCCCTCTTCTCTGCTGTTTTTGCCACCTCTGCCTCTTTCAGTGCTGCTTCTAGCATCCTCTCCGCCTCCTCTTCCCCGGCCCGGTTCACTTCGGCTTCACGCTTGAGCTCTTCGGCTGCTCTCCTCATCTCTTCTGCTTCCTGCATAGTCTTTTGAATCGCCAACGATATTGTCTGTTCGTCAGCAGCGTCAATTTCTGTCTCTTTCTTAGGGGCCGCTTCGAGTACCTGCTTTTGTTCGATCAATTCGGATTGAAGGGTCTTCATGGTGCTCTCCAGTTCCGCTTCCCGTGCTTCCAAACTGATGCGCTCTGTCTTCATGTCCTCCAGTTCCTGCCTCAGAGAGTTCACCAGCTCTCTACAAGAGCTCTCTTCTTCTGCAACATTTTGTAACGCCTTTGTGGCATCGTTAAGCTCCATAGTGATGACCTTGACTGAATCCATGTCGGAAGCATGGACCTTCTTCATCTCGTTCTGTAGAACCTCGATCTCTTCAGTTGTTTCCATGAGCTTTAGCTCATTCCTCGCCTGCTCGGGATTGAGTTCTTTCTTCAAAGAAAGGAGCTTCTCTTCCACTTCTGCTTTGGCAATCTTGCAAGCTTTTATGCGAGCATCTTTCTCTTCCACAAACTTTGCCTGCTCCTTTTCGGCTTGAGAAGATGTGGCCTTTAGGTGATCGAGGGACTGTCGCATCACCTGGATTTCCTTAGACAATTCACTAGCCTTCTCCGAGTTAACTTTGGCCGAGCGTTGAGCTTCAGCTGCTTGTTGGAAAGCGGTCAATTTGGCTTCTAGAGTTGCATCAAAGTCCTGCCTGATCTTGGTGAGCTCTTGCTTAGCGGTATTCAATTCGGCGGCGGCTGTTCTGTACTCATCCCTTGTGGTGATTAATTCCTTTTTCCATGAACTGGTCCGTTCGAGGTGTTGGGATTTCACCCGCTCAAGATGCTTAGCCTTGTGTTTCACAGCCTCGGTGGCTTCGATGGCTGCTTGTTTGGACTCAATTGCAGAGTTGAGCTTGGTGGTCAATTCCTGAATTGTTCTGTTCGCCTTTCCCAGATCAGAAAGCGCCCGTGCTTTAGTAGCTTCTGCATTTTCCAACTGCTGTTTGCTCCGGTTTAGTTCTTTCTGTGCCAAAAGAAGCTGTGTCTCCTTGTCCAGTACATTCTGGAAAAACAATTTGACGGATGGATAACATCAGCACATTGTTCGAGTGATGCATTACTTACCCAAAGTATAGTTAATGGGGTACGATGCACGTTTTGATTTCATGCATATGGTTATGATTCACGTCTTCGAATGGTACATTTGTTGGCAGTTTTTTCTTTAATTACCTCTGAAGAAGTTTTTGACCTCTTGATGGTCGGTTTCTTCTTGGTCGCTACCTCGCCAAATAGACTCACAGCGGCCTTAACAGATTGGAATGGAGCTCGGGTGTCAATCTCGCCGACCTCCACTCTCGGGGACTCCACCGTGGTTTGGTTATCTTTACCTTGAATATTTACCATCGTTTTCCCTTTAAAATCCTAACTGACCTGCAAAATCAAGCAACATTACCAGCACACATTGTAATCAACAAGAAGAACCAGACCATCTGATAGACCAGAAAGCGCTATGCACAGCATTCCTTAGTGTGGCATAATGTACATTGACGTTACACCAAAAATGCTCAATCCCTAATTACTAATTAAGCCAAATCTGCCCTCGAGAAAGAAATGCCATGCGATTTTGGGCTCAAAACTAATCAGAAGACACCTTAGTCTGTGATTCTAGATTATCTTGCCAAGTGATCTGGACAAACTCATGAAGGTACAAAAGCCATGCACCAAAGACATCCGCATAAATTCCAGATAAGTCATAATGTCGAGGCAATTGACTAATCATCTCATCAGCAGTTGATCCGAAATTTCAACCATTTTAACCAATTCCCCATCAGATGAGGACTTACAGGTGACAAAGGATGGATAAACTCGCCAACCATGCATACGCAAGATCAAATCTTCCAAGCTTGAATTGCCAAGAAAAGGAAATCTTTACAATGTGAAAAAAGAAAACGGGTGTGGAACTATCTATACAGAATCAGCTTCAGGATTGTAATGCTAGGCAAATCAAGCAGCGGCGAAAGAACTAATCCCCCTCGTAAAACTTCTATTTCCATTAGAATTGGGTACGTGAAAAAGAAGAACCGTTTGAAGGAAAATGTACCTTGAATCCCGGGTTATCCGACACAAAGTTCGATCAAGAATGCCCTGAAAATGGCGATGACAACAGGATCAACACAACATTCATTGGCGACTTCCCGAAAAGAAATCGGCAAGATGATCTTGACAGTATCTTCCACCAAAAAAGAAAATCCAAAAACAAGAAAAGGATCAGAGAGAGAGCGAGAGAGAGAGAGGGATTGCGGTTACCAGATTCTTTGAAAGAACTGGCTTTTCTCTTCTTTTCCGGGGCGTTTCTCTTGGAAGCCTTTGGTTTTCGAGGGAGAGAAACCGTAGGAACAGGACAGATAAGTCATTCCTATTGAACGCCGAAAGAGGAGAGGATTTCGCGGGCTTTCAACGGTCAGCGCCAACCTCCAACCGAAACATGATCTTTCTGCTCTTCTTGCATTTGTGGTTCCCAAGCATAGGATCACAGATTATCATCAGATGAAGAGGGGCCGATCATAATTACCACTCGGATTCGCTTCTTTATGCAATCCAACAAACATCAGCGGTTACCCGATTGAGAAATTTTTCATGAGGTCTGTGGTCGAAGCCGAGAGCCCGAGCAGAAATGTGGACTAGTGCAATTGGTTTTATATCTCTAGCGTTATTTTTAGAGGAATCTAGTTGGATTGTTAAATCAGGTTGAAGCGACCGTGGAGATTTATTGAAACTTTAAATATTGATAAGAATTGGACTTGAGTAAGTTTTAAAACTGTTTTGTCTGAACTTTGAAATGTAAAATTCAGGGTATTTCTTCCTAGATGGAGAAGGAAAAAAATTTCATCTAGAAATTTTATTGGAATGTTAAATCAGATTGAAGCGAGTGTAAAACTTCATACAAACTTTATATATAGGATAAGTACGAGATGCCCCATTTAATCTCAACTATTTAGGGTGCGTTTGGTTTGGCATTTGCATTGGACTTAAAAGTCCAATGCAAATGCTGAAAGGCCAAAGAGAAATACAATTGTATTTGGTAAAATTTATTTGCAAATGGACTTTGAGTTGAATGTGCATTTGGTAAAAAAAATTTCGCAATGGACTTTGATGGGTATTATATATATATATATATATATATATATATATATATATATATATTTTAAATTAGACTAAACCCTTCGCTAGTTCGGTGAAGGGCTACGGCCGCTAGCGAGCCAGATTTGGCATTGGCGACCAAGGTCGCTTGAGGTCAGGCAACCTCCATCGAGGGTTGCGTGGCCCCAGTCGAGGTCGGGTGACCTCAATGAGGGTTGCGCAACCCCGACGAAGGGCCGCTAGAGGTCACTCGACCTAGGGGCCACGCAACCCAGGTGATTGTCGCCTGGGGCTCGCCAAAGGTCGCGCGAAACTTGGGTTGCGTGGCCCTTGGGTCGAGTGACCTCTGGCGGCCCTCGGTTGGAGCCGCGTGACTCTTGTTGGAGGCCGTAGCCCTTCAGTGGACTGGCAAAGGGTTGCCTCATTTTTCAATTAAAAAAAATAACTAAGGGCAAAATCATAAATATGAAGAATCAGTGAAGGTAGTTTTGGAAGGGAAAAAATAATTTCAGCATTCCCTCAAATGTTGAAAGCCCAAGGCTAGTCCCTACTAGTTTTGGCTTTTCAGTATTTTGAAGGCCAGCTTTCAAAGCTGAACCAAACACACTCTATTTTTAAGAAGGGCAAGTAATGATTATTTGTTATTCTCCTTTAGTATTGGGATGGACTATGTGGCCTCCCCATGTCATATGAAATCGATCATCTTGCAAAATAAAACGAAACAAATAAATGGATGGGATTAAGACCTCTCTCGTCGACAAAACATCAACTATCCACTAAGTGTATCACCTATCCTATCAAGTGCCCGTAGGTAAACCCGATACCGACAATACAAGTAAAGCCAAAACCATCCTTCACAGATTAACCAAATTGTCTTGAGAAATCTGACAAGTGACTTTCGGTTTGCAATCCACGTCATGGACCACTCGAGAAATCAGCTGCTTGGTCGAAAGCGATCATCTTTGATCGGTCATTTCATGTGAATCGATTCCAATTGTCACGCCCCAAAACTGCAAGAAAAGGGAATATGACACGGCTGTCCTTCCACACAAAGGACGCAGCCTCAATGTAACCAACAACCTGATATCAACATATATGAACTCAAACCCATATATATATATCAGATAGACTAACACGTTGGCTACACATCAGAGTTTCTATAATCCTCCAAAATAATATTAACAATAAGAACTCAGTCAACTAAAAAGATAACAAACACTAAATAAGTTTCTTCTTTAAGTCATACTAAAAAAAAATCAAAAGTTTCCCCCAACAACGCTCTCGCTTTACTCGCCGCTAACTGAGGAACCTGAAAACATAAATGATGAGTGGAATGAGCAACCACCGCCCAGTGAGTAATACATATCTTTTAAGCAGATCGAGCAAGCACTATGCATGGATTTAAAGCAATCCCATAACCATCAAACTCCATTCAATATATAAAATACATAATGAATCATATAGGAGTTACTCTTATACTCATATGAAAACTCATTTAAACCACCAGAACAATACAAGAATCAATGGTCAAGTCCACTGAATAATCTCCACTCAAAATCACGTGCCAATGGTCCATCCATTGACTAATTTATTGCTCAATCTCTTACCATGGTCACGACACAACGCCCGCGACAAGCGCTACCAAGATTCCCCCACGTTGGCAAGGTCTCCACCTATAATGCGGTGGCGCCCAGAAGGATATCCTATCCAGTATGCATACCAACATGCCCCTCAATGGGTTCACAGCAATAATGAGCAAAATAACAATCCTTCAATACAAGAAAGCCAATTCATAAATCAATATCATAAACCAAACAAATATATTTTTGCAACATTGTCATCCACCATTTCTCAAATCATCCACGTACTTTTCCATAAACCATTTGCAAAGCAATTACAAATATATTTTGCCTTCCAAAACCTTGCATAACATGCTTTCCAAACCTTTATAAACAATCAAAAGGTAGTCCATGCCCGATCCGATTTTTATGCAATAATAATGTCATTTCATAACCATATACTATATATAATTCATATAATTTTCTCAACATGAATTTTACAAATTCAAAGAAGATATAGTACCACTCACTTCGTCGCCTACGACCCAATAAAATGATATTTGAATCATCAAATTCGCGGTCCTAACAAATAATTGAAGAATGAGTTAAAACCTGATAAAACTCTACCTCAATTATTAAGACAACTAAATCACGCCTTAACACTAATAAAATGACCCCTAAGAGCTAACAAAACGCCTAACAAAAGCAATTTATTCAAAGCCATTCAAGAAGCGAGGCTAGGGTGCAAAACTTGATTATGCCATAACTTTCTCATCCGAACTCCGATTCAAGCAATCTTATAGTCAAAACGAAGATAATTCCGAGCACTAGAAGACCCATAAGTTGGACAACCCAATTTCGAACCGAAACCGACAAAATCAGACCCCACAGTCACCGCGCGCATACTGTTCATCCAGCGGGCAGAAGTTCAAAATTCCGTTTCGGACAAACCACAAGCTCAAATCCAATTCCGTAAAATCTCACGGGTCCATGACGTCCTAAACTACCATTCTTATAAATTTTCATGGCTCAAAAACTCAAAAATCGGACTTCGCCACTCAATATTCCCAATATTCCGAATTTGAGCCCTAAATTGGAAAAATGCTTCGATTGGAGGAATAAGAGGCACGTGTACTCACCGGGTGTTGCATAAAATAATCGAATCGGCTTTGCGAGGCTCCCGCGCGCGTGCAAAACCCTCTCCTTGTTTCCCTTTCTTCTTCTGTCCCTCTCCTCTTTTCTCTCTTTTTCTTTTCTCTCCTGACTGGTTCAGTTTTCTACGAATGAAAATGTAACCGCTTATTCTCTCTCCTCTTTGAATTTTCAACTTTCTTTCTTCTTCTTTTTTTTCTTTTTTAAACCCAAGTGGGTCCCACTACTTCCAAAAGACCTGAATATTACACCAATAAAAGGGACCAATTAAATTCATGGATCTATTTGACATACAAGGCAACGCCTTGCTAAAACGTTTCAAATTGTCCAACCAAGCTACATGAACCGACGCGGGGGCAGACGTGTGCGTCTCAATCAGACTTACTCGCTGCAACAACCGTAAGCAAGGACGACACGAGTTATATTCTCATTCATACAATGGTCTCGACTCCGAAATGCTGTCTTTTTCTTTTTGGGATAATTTAGGGTAAAAACATCCAAACCCAGTTATCTGGAGACCGAAAACTTTAGATTATATTTATTGTAAAAAATCGGGCAATACCCATTTTGAATGAAAAATATTGTTCATCGTTAGTCTTCATATGTTTACGATTAATTAAACATAAAAATCCTGTTTGCATGTGTCTCTTGAATCGATAATATCGTTTGTTGACAGAGATCGAAACCCTTTCGGCCAACGATGATCATACAGACTTGTCAATGAAAGGTTAGTCTGCACTGCCCTTCCGATTTGATTTATCAAACCAAACATACTCACGCCTCCTTTCTTTTGCTGAAAAGCATCGACTGATGATCACCATTTAAAGAAGTTAAGATGAGTACTTAACTCTTTAATTTTTAAAATTATCTCATATTAATTGTAAATCAAAAGTATATAAAGGGAATTTTGAACTGCTGATTTTTTCATAATAAACACGTCGATAATTATTCCAAAGGTTCGATTTTTTTTCCTTTTTTTTACCAGAGATTTGGTAAATATAATACCAAAGACATCTGGAGCTGCTCGATTTTCACAATAAAAATGTTATAGTTGCAATTGTTAAAATTCTTCCCCGAAATCCATTTATAAATAGAGTTGGTAAATTTTGAGATGGATACTTAAATATGTAATATTCACGAATAAGGTTTTTCACTTCTTTACATACCAAATAAAGCTTTCTCTTTTTTAGGATTACGTAATAAAATTCATGACGGCCGCCAATATATACTCCGGAACCTTGTCTACGTATGATGTACATTCAAGGGGAGAATTACTTAAAAAGTTCTAAACTTATTACATTTATGCTAATTTAGTCATAAAATTTTTAATTTAGCCATTTTAGTCCTAACCATTTTGATAATTTGCCAATTGAGTCATCCTGATCAATTTTGATCAGAAATTGTTGAGTGGACGTCGGTCGTGGACATAGGCCGTCCTATGTGGTGCTGCAGTTGGCATTCACTCATCAAAGGTGTTTTCTAGCTCTTCCTCTCTGGTCCACTAGAATGCTTTAGTGCTCGACATTTCATAAAC
The DNA here is from genome assembly GCA_014182895.1 of Angophora floribunda. NCBI lineage: Eukaryota > Viridiplantae > Streptophyta > Magnoliopsida > Myrtales > Myrtaceae > Angophora > Angophora floribunda. The sequence continues at coordinate 41,588,100 of CM024709.1, read as the reverse complement.
ATTAATGGCTGGATAGTTTGGGCCAAGAAAATGTCATCAATTATGGACTCTTCTCAATGTAAGAATCTTGGGCTATCACTGTTTAATATTGTCCGCTTTGGGCCTTTTGCCATCACGGCTTTATAATGCAATAGATAGAGTAGAAAATCCAAGCCTTATAACTAGCCTAGGATTCCCCCTTAGTGATGTGGGACTAAAGACATGCGCTTAGCCTTGTCTACTTTTGAATCACAGTCGCGCATCGATGCAATCTTTCCTATCATCCTGGCCATGCTACCCACTCTTAGGGTCTAAGTCATTGCATTTTCCACCCTTGCAACATAGTACCCTCACTATGGGCCCATCACATTCTCCACCTCTTATGGCACAATGCCCTCACTATGGCCCCACATGCTGTCTAGAGTCGGCTCTGTGAAGTCTCTCCTATCATCCTAGCCACGCTACCCACTTTGAGGGTCTAAGTCGTCACATTCTCCACCCCTTGCAGCACAATGCCCTCGCTATGGCCCCACATGCTATCTAGAATCGGTTTTGATACCACTATAAGGACCTGAAGGTTATTACTATGTAATCTTGTTCGCTTTGGGCCTTTGGCCCTCACGACTTTAAAATAAAAACACGTTACATAGAGCAGAGAATTCAAACTTTATCAACTAGCCCAGAACTCTCTCTTTGGCGATATAGGACAAAAGACATGCTCTTAACCTTGCCCGCTTTGGGGTCACAGTTGCCTACCGGCATAACCTCCCTTGCTATCTCGGTCACGCTATCCACCTGCAGGGTCTGAGTCGTCATTGTCAAGTCACATTCTACTAGTGTTTCCTATGTTGGTCCTAATTTGAAGGGACTAAGAGAGCAAGACGCGTTCGATCGAATGAATGACGTTACATTTTCCGATCTAGAAGTTCTTATTTGAGTCGCCAGCACTCCCGCTTTCGGGTCGGTCACAAGGTGGTTATCAAACCTAAAGTATTCGAATAATAAAAACTAATAGAAGAGTTCGTGATTAAGGTCCGTGAAATTCGATAATCTCCAAAAACTTCCCATTATATTATCAAGTCCTCAAAACTTTTTACAAATATAACAGCTTAACTAAGCCCTCGAATTTGTTAGTGCTGGAAATTGTTTATGTTGTGATTTCGATAAATTGTCTCCCCAGTTCTTTGCCTCGTAAGCCAATCTCGATAGTTCTCCCTTCCACCTATTCATGTAAAAATAGACTTGAAACACTTTCGATTTACGATGCATGTGCTCCACGTCAAAACCCTAATTCTGACTAAACATGCACGATGAAAGTACATGCAACCTATTGCTCTAGTCTTTTTAGGCCATTCATTGACCTCATCGATTGATGAACCCTAGCTTAATGAAGGGGTACACGTCCCTAAGCTTAATATGCATTCAATTTGGTTGAAAACATATCTCTAATTTGAACTCAAATAGAAAAATTTCCAAATTTGAGTATATTCTTGTCTATATATAAAAAAGTTTCTTTATTGTAAAAAGTATCCATAGTGCAGCTTCTTCGTGAACTACCCACTAGAGTATTTTGAAGAGTGTTGAAGCTAATTAAATCTTGTGGGCAATATTTTTTATAACATTGTGAGATTGTGAGATTATTTCGTGAAGAATTATGAAGCTATAGACACTCTATGAGTTATTGGGTATAAATGGACGCTAACACACATTAAGAGAGTTCGAGTGACTTGAGTTTGGTTATAATATCCATTAAGAAATTTGATTTATAGTGGAATTCTATGATACTAAGCATTCACTTCTTATATATAAATAAGAATTGGATCCAAAATAGGAAATATTCTCTAACGAGGAGACCATTCAAAGAGGAAACCTACTTAAGTTTGGAAAGTTTATTCTTCATGCTCAAACTCGAGACATATTTTTGAGAGAAATGATCATGTCACAATTTGTAATGTATATTGTGAGAATAACATGTGTTCTGGATTACAAAAAAATGAATAACAAATACATATAAATTATTGTGGGGCCCATTACCTTAAGAACTATGGCTTACAACAAACTGTTATTCTTACCCTTCCTCAAAAACTGTTGTGTTAGTAAAATTCTATTTTTAACAAATCTAACAAAGGCCGACATATTGTTAGATACCGAGATTGGTAGTATCCAATGTTGTCGTTAGGTGACGTTAATCTAGTGCTTTTGAAAAACCTAGTACAACGATCATAACCCTTTTAAGAGGGGACCCTAACGAAAGGTGGCTCCGCACGCGTTTATCATAATTATGTTGGCCCACACTCTTGTGATTGAACGGTGACGCTACAATTAGATATGCCATATGGTGCTTTCCTCATATGAACTAGCAATGTTATTGTACGTGTCTTGTATTTCCTAAGGTACAAAGAAGCAACGTGAATTCTCATCAAGTTCAACTGATGGAGATGATACCACATTCTATACTAGTGCTAATGAAATACATGACAAGAGAATGAAAGAATTAGTTGTTAACTATCCAAAAACACCCACAGCTATAGATCTTTTATCACCTTAATGTATTCCAATCCTTACATATATGGAATCTCGGTGCACTCGTTACCCTTAATCTAAGCATAGCATTGCATATTTTAATAGTGCAACTCATCATCCTACGCATGCGACATAAATTAAATAATGCAACTCATCGTCCTATGCATGTGATGTAAATTGAAACATTATTTGGAAATAGAGGATTATCATTCAGATTTTAGCTATCACCGGTAACGTGATCATTTTTTTCTCAAACTACGACGACTGTTATAGAACTCCAAGAAAATTTGACTTCACTACAATTTGGTCGAATCACCGTCTATGATATCTTCAGGGATTGCTGAAGGGGTAGTTGTATTTGCATTTTTCTCTTAAAACCTAGATTTAAATCACAATCCCTCGAAGCACAAACCCCGTACCTCCGGTAGTAACCCCATGTGCTTGTGTGAGACGGAAGGGCTGAAGTGTCATTTTCACTGGAGATTAATTAGTCGGGTGCTCAAATAATCTCGGGATTCCTTATTGTCCATGTAGGAAAAAAACGAAAGAGGAGTAGACACACACAGCCTCCGATATAAATATTGACAATTTGCTTCCCACTTGCAATGACGGTAAGGAGGCAAGACGAGAAAAAAGAATGGCGGAGAAGAGTAATCTTCCTCTCTTTGAAACAAAGTTTTTCAAGAACCGCTTAATCTTCAGGTTATACACACTTTCCATCTTCATCAGCATCTGCTTCATCTTCTACTTTAGAATCCTTCACTTGCCGGAGTTCAAAACAGCTGAGAACTTGGCCTGGCTTGGAGCTTTCTTCTCTGAGATCTGGTTCACTTTTTACTGGTTTATCGCCATCGTCGTAAGATGGAACCCTTCGTATCGCCGTACCTTCAAGGACAGGCTTTCTCAGAGGTGCCCTCTCTCTCTCTCTCTCTCTCTCTCAACTTCACTAATATGGCTGCTGACTTGATGGAAGAAGTCTGCATTTTTTTCAATCTAAAATTTCTTGACAAGCTGGTTGTCAGTCACTAATATGTTTTGAATTCTCTCTTGGAATACACTTCAAAAGAAATTTTGTTTAAATTTTCAGCATGGTTGATTGTTAGCCACGATTTCATAATACCATCACTAGCGTGTGAAATCTGACTCGATAAAATAATTGTCCCTGAAAAGGAAAAAGAAAAGAAAAAGGAATAGTATTCTTGTTGAAGTCATTGCATAATATTTGAATTCGATCAGCTCGTAATATTGTTTTTTCATGAAATATTTTAGGTATGGCGAGGTTTTGCCAGGAATAGACATATTTGTGTGTACAGCAGATCCCGTGATAGAGCCACCAACTATGGTGGTCAACACTGTCTTATCGATCATGGCATACAATTATCCACCAGAGAAGATGAACATTTATCTCTCCGATGACGGCGGTTCAGACCTTACTTTCTATGCGTTACTCGAAGCTTCTCGATTCTCCAAGGAATGGCTTCCCTTTTGCCGGAAGTTTAACGTGGAACCAAGATCCCCGGAAGCCTATTTTAGAAAGGCTGTTGAGCATCTGAACGAGTCTCTCTGGTCCAAGGAGTGGTCCTCCATGAAAGTAAGCACATCTCTCTCTCTCATTTTAAGTTATAATACCTATAATTGTAAACTTAGAGATTTGAGATCTTTTGGTGGCAATGTATTCCAAACCAGGTTGAGGCAAGTATGCCTCAGTTTCAAACCCTAGCATTTGACTATTTGAACACATCTCCAGCCAAAAAGACTGGACTTATGTTGATCAAATCCACTTGGATAGTTAATCACGCGGGTTTCTCGGTGAGACTCGCATAATTAATGGTTCTGATGATATTTGTCTGTGTGGTCCATAAACTCTGCAACAATTCTGTCTTTGATCACTTCAGGTTATTTTTTATTTCATAGGTTATTTTTTCTAAGTCGTCCAAAATATTGAACGGTAGGTGTGGAAAAGCAGAGGGAGAGAGGCATTTTTGTGGGGAATGTCTCTTGGAAAAATTTTCGTTGAGAGCAACGTTTGTGGCCCCGGATCTTCGACGTTAAAAGAGGTTTTGTCCTTTCGACAAGTTCCACACTTCACTCCAAAACGGAGGATTATGATCGATTTGAAGAGTAGTCAAGATGGTTATAATTATTCATTGCACGGAAACTTCCAACCTTCGGGTATCGACAAGAAATTGAGGCCATCTACTTGATGACAAACTAGATCTTATTTCAGCATTGAAGGGGTAATGTGTCTTGGATGGGATTGTAGCACTGTATACTCAAAATACGAATATTCCATGAAAAGGACATTTCTTTTGTCGCGTGATAGATCATGTTTTAACGAAAGGAAAGACTTTAGTCTTCTATAGATCACCACTTGAAATAAGGAAAAAATTATAAATTTTCATCCCAATACTTTTACGTTTCCTCTAATCAAGTCCCTGTACTTTTCTATCCGTATTATTTGATGAATTTTATAATCAAATCTCTTAGCTAGCAAATCCAACTAAATTTCGCTAACATGATTGGAGGGTCACTGACGTCAAAGTATGATGTGGATAAAATATGCAGATGCACATATGGATGTGTAATAAAAAAATTTAGACATATGGATGCTCAAAATGAAATCTTTTTATCAATGTCACATAATAATGTTGTTCGACTGTCGCATCATTTAAATCTAGAGCAACCCTATCAACTTGGCAATATGTTATTCAACATTGCCAATTTCAACAATGTGACTCATTCCAACTTCCTCACAATTGTATGAAATGAATGACTCATAAATAATAATAATAAATTATCTTTTTATGAATAAATACATATGCCTAAATTTTTTTTTTGCTCTTTGGTTATGCTTATCATAGAACGTATACGAGGACATGAAGAAACGCATCGAATCGGTAGCAGAGCTGGGACGGATTCCAGACGACATTCGCGAGCAACACAAAGGATTCCTCGAGTGGGACACCGTCTCGAGCCGGAGAGATCATCAAACAATTCTTCAAGTACTGCATATCTACAATAAAAAAGTTACTGTTCTAATTCTTTCTGCTACATCAATGACATGTTTCGGCTGATTCTCTTCAGATAATAATCGATGGGAGGGACGCCATGGCCGTCGACGATGAAGGACAGCCTCTCCCAACTCTGGTGTACTTGGCCAGAGAAAAGAGACCACAGTTCCACCACCATTTTAAAGCAGGAGCTATGAATGCTTTGGTAAGTATATCAGCATGCGATGATTAACTAAAAACCCACATTCTTCGTCAGAAAGAAAAGTGAAGAACGTCATGCTGTACAGGTTTTTTTATTTATGCATTTGAGGATCTTTGCTCTGGGATTGATTGAGGGTTTAAAGGACGATCATGGCGCTAATCTCTCTGTTATTTTTTTTTCCTGGATTGAATAGATTAGGGTCTCGTCGAGGATCAGCAACTCGCCCATCATCCTAAACGTAGACTGCGACATGTACTCGAACAACTCGGACTCCGTGAGAGATGCGCTGTGCTTCTTGATGGACGAAGAGGTTGGCGATGAGATCGGCTTTGTACAGTTCCCACAGTGCTTCGAGAACCTCACGAAGAATGACCTGTACGGCAGTTCCTTGAACGTGATAATGCAGGTAAGCCACTTCAAAAGGATGTTGACACGGCGCTGTCCCTGGACTGTAGTGCGATATCTAATTCAGTCTCTATATGTTGAATGTGATTAATGCGCTGGCTTAACTGTTTTATTCTATAAATTATACAGTTACGTTAGAATTTGCTGAACTGGACTAAAGCGGGTTGCCACAACTCAATTAAACTCTTGCATTGAACTTGAAATCACGAGTCCAAGAAAAGGTGTCAAAATGGGTCATAAACCCATATTATGACTCACTTTTAGTTAAATAGGTCAAATATTGGTCAAGTGAAAGTTGAATATGGGTCAAATATGGGTCAAGTGAAAATTAAATAGTGGCCAAATATAAGTTAAGTAAAAGTTAAATATATGTCAAATATGGGTTGAGTGAGCCATTTAACATAGAGTTTCGAGTGAGTTTGTGTTTCTCTACAATAATAATGGCTTTTAGCAATATGGGTCGGGTCGGGTGTGAGTCGGGTCGGGTATTGGTCATTAGATTTACATTACATGAATTTGGGTCAAAACGAGTTAAATGGATCAATATGGGTCGGACCATTTTCGACCCGACCCAAACCCGACCCGACCCACCCATTTGACGGGTCTAAGTCCAAGTAAGCACATTCCCATTGGCAACTCAGCAAATTCTAACCCGTGGACTGAATTGTACCTAATCAAAAGGAGGCCGATAGACACATTGAACATATTAAATTGCAGGGATAGGACAACTACATCGGATGAGTGAAGAACATCATAAGAAATTTTTAGTACATTCTACGATTATTGCAGGTGGAGATCCATGGAATGGATGATAATGGTGGACCTGGGTACATTGGCACCGGATGCTTTCATCGGCGAGAGACACTGTGTGGGAAAAAGTATAGACGAGGAAGTAAAAGTCAGTCCTTGAGATGGGATCACCACCAGAGGATACAAGATAGCGCAACTGTCCTAGAGGAAACATGTAAACCACTAGCCAGCTGTGGTTATGAAGAGAACACTGAGTGGGGAAAGGAGGTCTCTCTCTCTCTCTCTCTCTCTCTCTCTCTCTCTCCATTTGAATGCCCTTGCACATACACATCATAAGAGTGAATACTCACGAGTACACGCATACGCTTTAGTCACCCTTATGACTAATGAAATTGAAGACCTCGACTTGCTCAAAAACTAGTCAAAACATGTTAACTAAATCGAGGTTTGGCCCAAATTTTCGAGCCTTCTGAGTGTTTTTATTAAAATTTTCTGGAGAGAAACTTGGTCAAAGAATGGGAATGTGGGAAGACAGCAGAGAAGGTTAAGCATTCAGCACCATATTGTACGGATAACAACAGAGCAGTGCTTTCTATCGTCTACTACAGACGAGAAGTAGTTTACAAGTTTATAGAAACCAAGCTTAGATGATAAAACCTCTGATGTGGGGCTCTTTATGTCATTCTGATTAAGTTCAAAGATGAAGGAACAAAAGCAATAGTCTTTTATATCATTCTGTGTTTTGATGAAACCAAAAGCGCTACTTGTATCATGATTATTCAAAGACTGGACTGAGCAATTTAGCCAGGAACTGAAATAGGCCACACAGGCAGGCTTTCGAGAACTAGTAACATGCAAACATACACATGCAAAAGCATCCATGAAACAATTTTTTGTCTGAATTGCAGATGGGCCTAATGTATGGATGCCCAGTGGAAGATGTCCTTACCGGTTTAGCTATACACTGCAGAGGTTGGAGATCAATCTATTTCAACCCTCAAAGGAAAGGTTTTCTAGGAGTTGCGCCCACAACATTGTTGCAGTCCCTAGTTCAACATAGGAGATGGTCTGAAGGTGATTTTCAAATCTTCCTATCACAGTACTGTCCCCTGGTGTATGGATATGGAAAAATCCCCCTGAAGCTCCAACTTTCATATTTCGTCTGGTTGCTATGGGCGCCAAATTGCTTGGCTTCTCTGTACTATGTGACTATTCCATCTCTCTGTCTACTCAGAGGAATCTCCTTGTTCCCCAAGGTAATTAATTAGATGACCTTTTCTGGCAGGACTAATTTTGATTTAATTTTGGACTGTGTAATATACACTAGGTTGGTCCTGGTGCTAAAATCTCAAAGCAATCAAGTCATTAAACATAAGAAAAATTCTAGCTACGCCTCACCCCCTCTAGTATAGTAATATTACACTGACACCGCCCAAAAAGTGTCAAAATCAAGCACTAATAAACAGCACCTTTGATCAACCCTAATTTGGCTACTTGACAACACAAAACACTTGGCCGTGATATAACCAACGTGCATGGGCATTGACATAATCTTTGATATAGAATGTCATTTGCTAGAGCTAACAGTTTCTTGCACATCAGGTATCAAGTCAGTGGTGCTTCCCATTCATCTACACCTTTGTGGCGACTAGTGCATACAGTGCAGGGGAATTCATATGGTGTGAAGGCACTCTTCGTGGTTGGTGGAATGACCAGAGAATGTGGGTCTATAAGAGAACAACTTCCCATGTCTTTGGCTTCTTGGACAACATTATGAGGCTGCTGGGTATTTCCAAGTCTGCCTTTGTCGTCACTGCGAAAGTAGCAGACGATGATGTATCAAAGAGGTACGAGCAAGAGCTTATGGAGTTTGGTGCACCCTCTCCTATGTTCACAATCCTAACAACCCTTGCTCTGCTCAATGCGTTAAGCTTCATTGGAGTTTTACTGAAGTTAGCAATGCATGGTCAGACTCTAGACCAGCAGGCTATGCAGATCATATTGTGCGGTTTGCTAGTCTGTGTCAATCAGCCTCTCTATGAAGGGATTTTCTTACGAAAAGACAAGGCAAAAATGCCCACCTCAGTGGCATATAAATCTGCAGTCTTTGCTCTAGTAGCCTGTTCTTTAGCCTATGTATAAATCTACCATTGCACTGTATTGGCTAGTAGTCGCCAAAACTTCATGAATATTTATATCATTCCCTAGACATGATACCAAGTAGGACGCCATCAGGACCTGATGAGAAAAACTTTATGCTAACGTTGCTGTGTCCTAGTTTGTGTAGTCTTTATCATTCCCACTATTGTCAATCTCAATGTTGTTATGTACAGTTAAATGAAAGTGGAAATAAATGTTGAGACCTCATTCTTCTTACCAAGAGAAATCACCAACATCCCTTAGTTCGCCAGATATTTGTTTAAAATAGACCAGTCACGGAAGTGCCAGAAGCCACATACCACAAGGCGATGGTTTAACAGAGATTACTGACAGATTCAATATAGCTGTGGAATCAAATTCAGAACTTCAAGTTCTTGATATTAGCCAAAAGGGAATCAGAGCACATAAGACAATTTAACACCTGGAGGTTGAAACTCATCAACACCTGCTGCTCTGGTTCCACTTCTTTCACTCATATACGCATATAGAAGCAGTTGATTTCCAAAAACTTGTCGACAGCAAACCTACAATACTAGTAGGAGCAGAGAAAAATGATTATGTGCTTTGTGGCAGAACTATGGCAGGGCAGACCTGAATGTAAGGTTGCAATTAACAAAGCCCTCACAATTACTTGTCCTGGAAATCGTTTCCGTGGCAAATTCAAACAATTTGTCTCACCTACTCTTTGCCTCATTAGACCCTCCCTAGAGCTCTCCTTTCCATGTAGTTATGTAAATATAGATTGTTAATATTTACGATGCGTGCTTTATGTCATAGCCCAGTTCTGAGTAAACATGCATGATCAAAGTATGTGCTGGCTTTCGCTCTAGCTTTTTGTTAAGCCATTCATTGATCCTGTTGATTGATGAACCCTAGCGTACTAAAATGGCAAACTTGCTTAAAGCTTATTATGTCACTCCATAATCCTATATGGATGAGGGACTAACACAGCCATCTTTTTTTCTAAATGATGCAACCCCAAACTATATCCAAATATCCAGCTCCTAATAATTCCCGCGATAATACTCTCGCTGTATCAACTACTAATTGAGATACTTAAAAAACATGGTTAGAGGAAAAGAATGAGCTACAACGGCCTAGCGAATAATACATTTCTCCTAAACCGATCGAACAATCACTATGCATATTTAAAAAAAAAAAACAAATCGCAACTCAGTTAACCTAAATCTAGAATATAATACACATGCTAAATAAAAATATGTTATATTGCTTTAACATTACCGTATACATATAAAAAAATACTCGTTAAATCAATAATATTATCACAAATATCAATGGTCTAATTCATTGATCAATCTTATTAATTCATACGCCAATGTTCCATACCATTGGGTAATCTCATGTCACACATCAATAGTCGACTATATTGATTTATCTCATATGAAACCACATGTCGATTATCCATTCATTGACCAATTATTTGCTTAATATCAAACCATAGTCATGACACAACGCTCGGTGATAAGATGACCAAGATTTCCTAATTGCCAATGTCTCCACCTATTATAAGCCGATAGCTTAGCCCAAAAAAATATCCTAGACTAATATGTATGCACACCCACGAGCCCCTTGCTGGGCTTATAGTGATATTGAGCATCAATACCTATCCACAACAACATCCTCCACAATCCACAAAGCCAAATCCAGATATCATTTCATATATCACAATACATTTCACTAATCAACCGTATAACATTTCTCAACTCAACTCTTCCTTTAGAAATATTTTCTATAAAACATTCTTAAATCAGTTCAAGGCTCATCTAACAAATCGATTTTACAGCCCGAATTAAATCAAATGCATAATCAAAGTCAAGAGCATTTCCTAAAAATGTTTCGCAAATCCAAAATATATAATATTTCTCAACTTTGTTCGTCAAAATGAACACGTTTCAAAAAACATTTCTCAAACCATTTCAAAATCCCTTTCATAAAACACATTCACGACGAAATGTGTTTCATAAAACCTTTCTCAAATCATTTGCAAACATTAAAAAGGTAGTAATTGCCCAATCCAAACTTTTATGCAACAAAAATGATTTAATTACTTGTATAATACTCAAATCTTTATCTCTTTCAAGACATGATTTTACAAATTCCTAGAAAAACTAGTATCACTTACCTAGGAAAGCTGAAAACCAACTTATAGTGGTTAGTTGAGCTGACACACTCGAATTCTTGACAAATAACCGAAAAACGATATTAAAAGACCAAGTAAAATGATATTCTAATAAATGACTTGACCACACTACACATATCCGTCGATAAAATGACACATATGCGCCAACAAAAAGTTCACCTTTATTGTCTGCTATGCATAGCTCGCGCACCAAACTTTTTCACGCCACGGCTTTCTCCTCAAAACTCCGTTTCAAGCATTTTTAGGGCATGCATGATAACCATTATATTTTTGTTCCATAACTATTTTCCTATTTTATACTTTTTTTATAAATAAAAAATCCATTTGGTAAAATAATTTCATTTTTCTAATTCTAGAACAATTTTTTATTCTAGAAATAGATTTGGAATAGAAAACAGAAGTAAAATTTTTTTACTTTTTTATTTCCGGAATAGAAATCAGAAATTATTTCTCTCTTTTCTACTTGTTACCCAAAAAAGTCTTTCCCTAACCCTTAGCCATTCGCTTGCCGCTATTGCCACTCAAGAGGGAAAAATTTCATGTTGTTATCCAACAAAATTCTATTTCATAGATAGAAATTTTGTATTGTTATCAAATGCATATTTTTGCTAAAAAACTCATCTAAGAATATTTTGTGCTAGAAATTTTATCATTCATGCCCTTACAATCATGAAAAAGCTCTTTCAACATACTACAAGAATCACAACTTGGCTACCCCAAAACCTCACGGAAAAGGTAAAAAAATTCAGCCTTGAAGGTTGCTATTCAGAACCTGAAAGCACGCGCAACAAACTTCGAAATTTCGTTCCGAGCAAACCGTAAACTCAAATCAAGATCCGTAAAATCTTACAACTCTACAATGCCTTAAATTATCATTTTTATATATGTGCAACTCAACAACACAAAAATTGAACTTCACTACTCGAATCTTCAAAAATTTTGAATTTCAACACCTAAATCTGAAACTACTCCAATTAAACGAATAAGGAGCACGGACACTTATTAAACGTTGCAATATAAAGTTGAATTGACTTGGTGAGGGCTCCTTTGGCGTGGGCGCACGATGCCCCTTCTCTTTTCCCTTCTTCTTTCTCTCTTCTTCATTTCCCCCTCCTTTTCCTGTAAGCTCTGGGTCATGCTCCCCTCTCTCCTTGTTATTGCCCCTTTCTGTTTCCTTTATAATAAGAATCCCCTTTTCCTTTTTTTTTTTTCTTTTGCTTTTGCCTTTTGACAGGGTCAAAACCCACATATTACATATTACGCATCATTCACGAGTCTAATAAGGCACGACACAATATCTAAAAGCGAGATTGGATGTATTTCATGTTATCATGAGTAGATGTTAATTTAGTACCCTTAAAAAAGAGAGAGTTACCACAAAAAATCTTAAACCTATTGCATTTGTAACAATTCACTAGACTTTTTATAGAGTAGCCTATCAAAAGGCAGCTCAAAATGGCGTATATCATAATATTTTTATGGATGAACACTCAATTGATTGATTAATGACCCTACACCAACATGCCATATGTTGCTATTTTCATATGAGCAACTTGCAAAACTTGTTGGCCAGTCGTTCCATGTGGCTTGTACTTCCTAAGGTCAACTAAGAAGAAATTTGAACTTTCATCAAGTTCAACCGATGGAGATGACACCACATGATATGCTAGTCCTATGAAATACATGAAAAGGATAATTAAAGGTTTAGTTATAAACTATCTTGAAAACATGTATATCACGGGTATAGATCTTCCATCGCCTTAATGTCTTCCTATGGGAGAATTGCCAAGAAAGTCCTAAACCTATTGCAGTTGTGCCAATTCAGTTCTAAACCTTTTTTTTGACCGATTCAGTCATAAACCTTTTGCGATTGTGTGGAGTTGAGTCCATCCGGCCAAATTTGGCCAGCCGGAGGGCGGACGTGGACGCTGGCGGCGCCGGCGACAATATTTTAATAATTTATTATTATTTTAATTATTTTTCGAATTATTTTATTGTTTTTTTAATTTTTCTGTTTTTTTCTTTTCTTTTTTTCCCCCTCCCCTCTCCCCCTCCTCCTGCGCGGCAAGCGGCCGCCGCCGATGAGGCCGCCGGCCACCGCGCGAGGGCCGTGAAGCCCTCGTCGCCGACCTCGCCTGCACTGGGGCCGCCGGCGAGGGTCGCGACCCCGCCTTCGCCTAGATCCGGGAGAGGCCGGCCGTGGCGAGGCGGCTTTGCCCGATCGGGCAAAGCGCCGCGGCGAGGCGCCTTCGCCCAATCCGGGCACCGGCTGCGGCGAGGTGCCTTCGCCTCGGCCTCGCCCGGATCCGGGCGAAGCCACCTCGCCGCGGCCAGCCTTGCCCATATCTAGGCGGCCGGGCCGCGACCCTCGCCGGCGGCCCCTGTGCGGGCGAGGTCACGGCGAGGGCTTCGCGGCCCTCGCGCGGTGGCCGGCAGCCTCGTCGGCCGGCCGGCCCGCCGCCGGGGGGGAGGGGTGGGGAAAAAAAGAAAAGAAAAAAACAGAAAAATTAAAAAAAAAAAAAAATTGAAAAACAATAAAAAATCAAAAAATCAAAAAAAAAAAATTATTAAAATATTGTCGCGACGCCGGCCTAAGGCCCACGTTCGGCTCCGGCCGGCCAAATTTGGCCGGATGAACTCAACCGGCACACCGCAAAAGGTTTAGGACTGAATCGGTCAAAAACGGTTTAGATCGACAAGCATAACTGCAATAGGTTTATAACTTTTTTGGCAATTCTCCCTCTTCCTATCGTTACATATCTAGAATCTTGGTGTGCTTGTTACTCTTAATTTGAGCATAGTTGCCAAGTATTGCATAATTTAATAATGCAAGTCATCATCCCATGCGTGTCACATAGATTGAAATATCATTTGAAGATAGAGAATTTCCGTTCAAATTTCAGTTAATGACTAGTTACCTAAACATTGTTCCTCCAACCATAATAACTAACATATAACTCCAAGAATTATTTGACTTCACTACCATTTGGTTGAATCACCGTCTGTAAAATCATGAGAGATAGCTAAAATGGTGAGCGAATACTCTAATCACTACATTTACGCATTTCTTGGGCAACCCTCTTGCACAAACCTCAGGTGCCCGTCTAAGATGGAAGGGGTAGTCCTCCGCTATCGTCCTCGACGGAGATTTAGGTGAGTTTACCACTTGAGTCTAATAGTTAGGTGCTCAAGACAGCTCATTGTCCATGTAGAAGAAAAGAAAATAAAGTACACACGGCCTTATATATAAATATTGCCTAATTGCTTCACGCACTTGCCATACAGAAAAGGAGGAAAAGAAAAGAGACAAAATGGGAGAGAAGGGTAATCTTCCTCTCTTTGAAACAAAGTCAGCCAAGAACCGCTTCATCTTCAGATTATACACACTTTCCATCTTCATCAGCATCTTGTTCATCTTCTACTTTAGAATCCATCACTTGCCAGAGTCCAAAACAGCTGAGAAATTGGCTTGGCTTGGAGCTTTCTTCTCTGAGCTCTGGTTCGCTTTTTACTGGTTTCTCACAATCATCGTAAGATGGAACCCCTCGTATCACCATACCTTCAAGGACAGGCTTTCTCAGAGGTGATCTCTCTCTCTCCCCCCTTCACTAATATGTCTGTTGACTTGATGGAAGAAACTTTGTACTTTTCCTCTCTCCCCTTCACTAATGTCTGTCTGTCTGTCTGTCTCTCTCTCTCTCTCCTTCACTAATATGTCCGTCGACTTGATGGAAGAAGCTTTCTACTTTTCCTCTAATGTCTGTTGACTTGATGGAAGAAGCTTGTACTTTTCAACCTTAAAAGTCTCGACCTTCTTCTTGTGAGAAAATAATGTGCTAAGCATTAATACCTTGACAATTTTTTCTTAGGATACGCTCTTCAAAAATATAGTTGAAATTTTCGATATGATTGAGCACCGGCCAAGATCTCATATAACCATCACAACAACGAAACTCAGTGTGCAAAAATTGAACCGAGACACTTATTGTCCTTAAAAAAGAACAAAAAAAGAGTCTTTCCGTAGTAATCAACACATAAGAATTGAATTTAGTCTTCTCGTAACAATATTTTCATGAACATTTTTTAGGTACGGGGAGGTTTTTCCGGGAATAGACGTATTTGTGTGTACAGCAGATCCTGTGATAGAGCCACCGATCATGGTGATCAATACCGTCTTATCAGTCATGGCATACAATTATCCACCAGAGAAGATGAGCATTTATCTCTCCGACGATGGCTGTTCGGACCTTACTTTCTATGCGTTACTTGAGTCATCTTGGTTCTCCAAGAAATGGCTTCCCTTTTGCCGGAAGTTTAATGTTGAACCAAGATCCCCGGAGGCCTATTTTAGAGAGGCTGTTGAGCCTCTAAATGATTCTCTCTGGTCCAAGGAGTTGTCCTCCATGAAAGTAAGCACCTCTCTCTCTCTCTCTCTCTCTCTCTCTCTCTCTCTCTCTCTCTCTCTCTCTCTACCATTTTTCCAGTAAAATATTTATGACTATCATCTACATGTGATTTTAAAAGGCGATTCACTCCATATCTACATGTACACTTAAACTTTACAAAAGCCTTATCCTAATTAACTAAAACAGCAACACCCAAAAAACACATCATAATCGGTTTTAAGGCAGATAAGTTCCACACTAAGTACCTAGAATCATCAGAATCAGTTCTTAGTTTTTGGAACCGAGAATCAAAAAGGCCGACTTAGAAATTAACCTCGAGCCGAGCTGGTGATCTTTTATTTTTCTTTTTCAATTACATGTTTTTAGTATCTCAAGCTTATTCATTTTGTAATTGTAATGTAAAAAATTTTCCCATAAATTAACATAAGACCGAGAACTAGAAAATAAAGCATCAAGTATTTAGGAGATTGAGAGGGAGTTCTCAGGTAAACCAAAGGTTCCCTGTATAGAATTGGGAACCGAACCATTCAAGACTGGTTCCCAAAATTTGCACCCAGGGCCGACCTACTCTTCGTGTAAATCAGCTTGAAACCAATCAAATAAGACCAATTCGGTTGGGTTCTCAAATGGAATCAGCCCGATTGCTTGTATCAACATGTACTCTTAACCTACACAAAGCTGTTATTGTAAACCATTCTGTGTCTCTCGCACGCATTTATATAATTGTAAAGTTAAAGATTCGAGATCTTTTTGGTGGCAAATTTATTCCTGACCAGCTTGAGGCAAGTACGCCTCAGTTTTCAAGTAGCCTTGGAACATATGAACACATCTCCACCTAAAAGATTAATGTCACGATTGTGAGACTTTAGGGTACGTCGATTCATCCATCATAGACAACAGGTTTATCAGCGATTGAATATTAGTTTTACCAAGTCCACCATCGATAAAATATATTTGCTAACGCATAAAAGGCACGCAAAGCTCCCACTTTAAAACCCTAGGAGTTTGAAAAGATCTCCCGATAGGTTTCTTGAGTCTAGTGAGCTAATTGGTGGGGAGCTACTCTTCTTTTTTTATGTGCTTAGCACAATAAGACACTGAAGACTATGGCCCTGCACTCTTGGATCAGATCTGTCTACATAGTTGATGTGGACGTCATGGTGAGGCTCACACGATTATTTGTCCAGATGATATCGCTTCACGTCGTCCATAAATAATGTTATGAATTCTCTTTTCTATCTCTATCTGATTATAATTATTTCTCAATTCAACTCTTGTTTTGGAGATCTCGTCTGCTCAGTCATCCAAAACATTGAATGGTAGTTATAGGAAAAGCCTTTTTCTTCGCGATCATTCCATTCTCTTACAAGATTTGTCGAGAGATCGAGAGAGAAGCATTCCTTGAGGAGTTTCTCTTCGACCTTTTCCTTTAGAACTATGTTTACCCATTCCGATGTTCTTCTTCGATTTCCGAGCCCATAATAAAAGTAATAATCACCTTCGTCTTCGCTTTATTGAAACGAATTTAAGCCTCTCGTCCTGCTTCTCCTCTCCATTGCAATAATCAGCTTTTAATTTTGGGGAAACCAATTATCGTTTGAAGAATTTAAGAAATGGCTTGATTGCCTGAATTAGGATTTATATTTGGAGCAAAACATGTAGACAACATTGTATGGGCTATTAATGCTAATTGGACACATTAGCGAGCGAGTTATGTTGATCAAGAAAATTAATAAAATATCATCATATTAGATTTCCAGCAATCTAAATCGAAGTTATCATTTGAATATTTTTTTCATAAGTGGCACTTTAGTGATCCAAAAAAAAAAAAATTATCACCAATGTAAGTGTTGTACGAAAGTTATAGCATTTGCAGTATCTTTTTTCCAATGAGAAGTAAAAAGAAAAAAGAGACTTCGGTCTATCTAGAGATCACTTAAATCAAAAAATATATATATTTTTCCTAGTCAAATCCTTCTACTTTTATAAATTTTCCATTGAATCCCTCATATTATCCCACTAAATTCAGCTAATATGTTGCAGGGTGACACCAAAATATGCTACGGATAAAATACACAGATGCTACTATGGGACTTGTTGAAAAATTTAGCCCGAGAAAACATCAATATATGATGTAAATAGAATTTAGCCAATACCTATGTTGGAAATTTTCTGTCTCATCCAACAGCCATGTCACAAACTGGATTTGGCAAGATATAGCGTCCAACAGACCTGGACTAAGCTCCCATTTTAAAACCCTAGGAGTTTGAAAATGTTGGTTTCTTTAGTCTAGTGGGCTAATTGGTGGGGAGCTATTCTTCTTTTTTCATGTGCTTAGCACGATAAGACACCGAAGACTATGGCCCTGCGCTCTTGGATAGATCTGTCTACGTAGTTGATGATGTGGACGTCACGGTGAGGCTCCCATTATTGTTGGTCCAGATGATATCGCTTTCATAAATTATGTAATGAACTATCTTTTCTATCTCTATCTGATCATAATCATTTCTTAATTCAACTCTTCTTTTGGAGATCTCGTCTTCGCAGTTATCCAAAACGTTGAATGGCAGTTATAGGAAAAGCTTCTCGCTTCGCGATCATTCTATTCTTTTATAAGATTTGTCGAGAGATCGAGAGAGGAGCATTCCTTGAGGGGCTTCTCTTCGTCGTTTTCATTGAGAACTGTGTTTATGGCCCACTATCTCTCTCTCTCTCCAGATGTTCTTCTTCAATTCCTGAGTCCATAATAAAAGTAATAGTCACCTTCGTCTCCAATTTGTTGAAAACGAATTTAAGCCTCTCGTCCCGCTTCTACTCTCCACCGCAATAATCGGCTCTTAATTTTGGGGGAAACCAATTATGGTTTGAAGAATTTAAGAAAAGCTTGATTGTCTAAATTAGGATTTATAACTGGGGCAAAACATGTAGATGAAGTCATATGGACTATTAATGCTGACTGGGCACATTATTAAGCCACGTGGAAAAGAGAAATTGATAAAATATCACCACATCGAATTTCCAAAGAACCTAAATTAAAGTTGGCACTTGAATGATGTTTTTTTCACGAGTAGCACTTTAGTAATACAAAAACAGAAAAATCAAAGTGAACATTATATGAAAGTTATAACATTTGCAGTGTTTTTTTTTTTTTTTTCCAATAAGAAGTAAAAAGTAAAAAAGAGACTTTAGTTCATCCAGAAATCACCTAAATTAAGAAAAAAAATTATACTTTTCAACTCACTACTTTTATGCTTTTCCTAATCAAATCCTTCTACTTTCATAAATTTTCCATTAAACCCCTCATATACTAAATCCCACTAAATTCAGCTAATATGTTGGAGGGTGACACCAAAATATGCTACGGATAAAATACACAGATGCTACTATGGGACTATGTTGAAAAATTTAGCCCGAGAAAACATCAATATATGATATATGATGTGAATAGAATTTAGCCAACACTATGTTGGAAAATTTTTGTCTCATCCAACAGCAATGTCACAAACTGGATTTGGCAAGATATAGCGTCCAACAGACCTGGTTAAAAGAATTACATAGGTAAAACTACTTGATTTGACAATTAAAAGTACGGGAACAAAAAGTAGACTTTCGAATATTGGATATAGGAAAGAGATTATTGGAAACAATGAAGGATTGAATTTTAGGTACCGGAATTTCACATTAATGTACCCAGAGCGATTCTATCAACCTGGCAATGCATTACTTACCATTGACAATTTCAACCCAAGGTGACTCATTCCACCTTCCATATAATTGTGTGATATAAATGATACATGGCAGAACTTGAAAGAACTTTGCCCTTCGGTTATGCTTGTGACAGAACTTATACAAGGACATGAAGAAACGAATCGAAACGGTAGCAGAGTTGGGACGGATTCCAGATGACATTCGCGAGCAACACGAAGGATTTCTCAAATGGGACGCTGTCTCGAGCCAGAGAGATCATCAAACAATTCTTCAAGTACCATACATCTACTTTGAAGATTAACGTTCTAATCTTTCAGCAACATCAATGACATGTTTCTCTTGATTCTTCAGATAGTAATAGATGGGAGGGATCCCTTGGCCGTGGACAGTGAAGGACAACCTCTACCGACTCTGGTGTACTTGGCCAGAGAAAAGAGACCACAATTCAACCACCATTTCAAAGCAGGAGCTATGAATGCACTGGTAATTCTCACCATACCGTACTCATACACATGAATCAATCAAAGCCCACATTTTTCATCAGAAAGAAAAGTGAAGAACATCACTTGAACAGATTTCTCTATTTATGTACGGGAGGATTTTGCCCTCAGATCGATTGAGGGCTTAAAATATGGTATTGGTGCCAATCTTTATGTTATTTTTCTGGATCAAATAGATTAGGGTCTCGTCGAGGATCAGCAATGCACCAATCATCCTTAATGTGGACTGCGACATGTACTCAAACAACTCGGACTCGGTGAGAGATGTGCTGTGCTTCTTCATGGACGAAGAGAATGGTGATGAGATTGGTTTCATACAGTTCCCACAGAACTTTGATAACCTCACGACCAATGACCTATACAGCAGTGCCTTTAACGTAATAAACAAGGTAAGCCACTTCAAAGGATTTCGACATAACACTGTCCCTGAACTTTACTATTACAACACATTCAGTTACCATATGCCAAATGTGTTTAATGCACTTGCATAACCTGCTATTATATTGATTCTACCAGATCCATTAGAATATGCAGACTGATACACCATATTTACTGAACTGCACTAAAATGGGTAACCATGACTCAATCGAACACGTGAAGTGAACTTGAAATCACGAGTCCAAGTCAGCACATACCCATTGGCAACTCAGCAAATTCTAACACGTGGACTAACATGAAGCTAATCAAAAGGAGGCCGACTCTATTGGACATATTAAATTGGAGGGACAGGACAAGTATATTGGGTGAGTGAAGTTATCATAATGACTTTTAGTACATTCTACAATGATTGCAGGTGGAGCTCCATGGAATGGACAATAACGGTGGAGCTCCATACATCGGCACCGGGTGCTTTCATCGGAGAGAGACACTGTGTGGGAGAAAGTATAGAAGGGGAAGTAAAAGTGAGTCCTTGAGGTGGGATAACCGCCAGAGGAGACAAGACAGTGCAAATGTCTTAGGAGAAACATGTAAAACACTAGCCAGCTGTGATTATGAAGAGAATACTGAGTGGGGAAAGGAGGTCTCCCTCTCTCTCTCTCTCTCTCTCTCTCTCTCTCTCTCTCTCGCCTAAATTTTCGATATTTCAAAATTTTCAGTAGAGAAACTTAGTCAAAGAATCGAAATAGGGGAAGAAAACAGAGAAGGTTAAGCATTCAGCACCATATTCCATGGATAACAAGTGAGCAGTGCTTTCTATAGTCTATGACTAACAAGCTCAAAGCATCTATATAAGTCCACGGAAACCGAGCTTAGATGATAAGCCTCTCATGTAAGACTGTTATCTTGATTAAGTGCAAAGATTAAAGAACAAAAGCAATTGAGTCTCTTATATCATTGTGGA
Organism: Angophora floribunda; assembly: GCA_014182895.1. Lineage (NCBI taxonomy): Eukaryota > Viridiplantae > Streptophyta > Magnoliopsida > Myrtales > Myrtaceae > Angophora > Angophora floribunda. The sequence continues at coordinate 41,566,953 of CM024709.1, read as the reverse complement.
ATTTGATGCAACCAAAAGCTCTGCTCATATTATATTATTCAAAGACTGGACTGGAAATTCAGCCGTCAGAACTGAAATAGGCCACCCATGCATGCTTTCAAGCACTAGAAATATGCAAACATACACATGCCAAAGCAGCCATGAAACAAGTCCTGTCTGAATTGCAGATGGGCCTAAAGTATGGATGCCCGGTGGAAGATGTCCTTACTGGTTTAGCAATACACTGCAGAGGTTGGAGATCAATCTATTTCAACCCTCGAAGGAAAGGTTTTCTAGGAGTTGCTCCCACAACATTGTTGCAGTCCCTAGTTCAACATAAAAGATGGACTGAAGGTGATCTCCAAATCTTCCTGTCACAGTACTGTCCTCTGTTGTATGGACATGGCAAAATCCCCATGAAGCTGCAACTCTCGTATTGTGTCTACTTGCTATGGGCAGCAAATTGCTTGGCTTCTCTGTACTATGTGACTATTCCATCTCTCTGTCTACTCAAAGGCATCTCCTTGTTCCCCAAGGTAATTAATTAGATGACTTTTTTGGGAGAAAACTAATTTTGATGCCCTCAACTTTCCACAAGTATAAATAGATATACATGTAAGGTTGGTCCTGGCGCTAAAATCTTAAAACAATCAAGTCACTAAACATTAGATAAATTCCAGCTATAGCCCCTCTATTATAGGAGCATTACACAGATACCACCCAGAAAGAGTCAAAACAAGCACTAATAACCTGTGCTAGCCATTTAATCAACCCTGATTTGACTACTTGACAGTGTAAAACACTTGGCTATGATATAACCATAGTGCAGGCGCATCCACATAATCTTTGATTTAAAATGTCATTTGCTACAGTTAATAGTTTCTTGCGCCATCAGGTTTCAAGTCAGTGGAGCTTCCCATTCATCTATACCATTATGGCGACTAGTGCATACAGTGCCGGAGAATTCATATGGTGTGGAGGCACTCTTCGTGGTTGGTGGAATGACCAAAGAATGTGGCTCTATAAGAGAACAACTTCCTATTTCTTTGGCTTCTTGGACAACATTCTGAGGCTGCTGGGTATTACCAACTCTGCCTTTGTCATCACTGCAAAAGTGGCAGACGACGATGTATCGAAGAGGTACGAGCAAGAGCTTATGGAGTTTGGTGCACCCTCTCCTATGTTCACGATCCTTACTACCCTTGCTTGGCTTAATGCATTAAGCTTCATTGGAGTTTTACTGAAGTTAGCAATGCATGGTGAGACTATAGACCAGCTGGCTATGCAGATCATTTTGTGCAGTTTGCTGGTCTATGTCAACCGGCCTCTATATGAAGGGATGTTCATTCGAAAAGACAAGGCAAGAATGCCTACCTTGGTGACATATAAATCTGCAGTCTTTGCTCTAGTAGCTTGTTCTTTGGCCTGTCTATGATCTACCATCCTACTTTATTGGCTAGAAGTTGCTGTAATTTCATCAATTATTGAACCATACACTAGACATCATATGAAGTAGGATGCCATCAGGACCTGATGAGAAAAACTTTCTGCTGTTGTTGCTCTGTCCTATTATGTGTAGTCTTTATCATTCCTATTATTGCCAATCTCAATGTTATTATTGTATTGTTCAATCAAAGAGAAAATGTTGAGACCTCATTCTTCTTACCTAGAGAATCACCAAACGTCTCTTAGTTTGCAAGATACTTTTTCTAGAAAATTAAAATAGACCAGTTGCAGAAGTACCAGAAGCCATATAATAGGAGGCAATGGTTTAACAGAAGCATTGACAGACTAAATATAGCTATGGAATCAAAAATCACAACTTTAAGTTCTTGATATTAGCCAAAATGTAAACAGAGCAACCCAAATCAATTTAACACCTGTAGGTTGAAACTTAAAAATCCATGCTGCTCTGGTTCCATTTCCTTCACACTTTGACACAAATAGAAGCAGTCGCCATAGACAGTTGCTTTCTCAAAACTTGTTGACAGCAAACCCAACGTAACTAACAGAAGCAGAGGAAAATGATTATGTGCTTGGTGACAGAGCTATGGCAGGACACACCTGAAGGTGAGATTGATTCGAATAGACATTGGTTTCGCTCGCTTTGGCACCGAGTGAAGCCAATCCCGCTGTGTGTAGCCTCTCATTACGAGCAGCGATCCATGTTTTAGCATGAAAGAGTGCTGATCGGGGTCATGGCTCTTCCTTAGTCGCTTGCTCTTAGGCTCATCATCAGATGCTTAAGCCCGAAAAGAATTTTTATTTTTTTGAGGAAAAACAGAAGAAAGACGGGAAAAGAAACCAGTCAACTTGCAAATCAACAATCATTGAACAGAGCAAAATCAAAATACATACAGAAGTGCAATTTTAAATTGAATATCGAAAGTGAATATTTAGTACTTCCCACAAAATGAAAAAGCTGGTGTCGTTTGAGCGTTACTACTTGCATAAACCAAACATGTACTTGATTTATACCTGGAAACATTTTACTGGGTTTTTTCTTTAGCAAAAATTCTCGTTCGCATCCAAAGGTAACTGAAGCAATTTCTGGGGTTGGTCCATAAAGCATCTCGTCATCGGAATGCCAAGACACATAGTCGTTGTTACCATCATATCGGTTTAGGACCAAGCTATTGAATCTACTTCCAGGAAGAGCTTTATGGACCTTTGAAAGAACCAATAAATCGTAACATCATTTATGTCAAGATATGGGAAGAAAAAGCTGAATCGTTCGGCTAAGGAATATTATGAGCTGAAAGCATTCTTACTGCATCCAAGATGTCCTTGAGTGGAGGAAAATCGTCCCAAGAATAAGCATGAGGCGTGTGTCCGTTATAGCTAATTGCCGGCAATCCTTCTGCCGCAATATAACAAGAATCTCTGGGCTGCAAGAAAAGGACCCCATATATTCAGAACAAACTAAACATGAAACAACGGTAGTATGGGAGCGTCAAGACAATTACTGTAGCGACAAAGAACATGTGAGAAAGCCATCAAAGCCATGCCCTCTTGCAGCAGAGACAATCTAGCAAATCACGACCGGTAGCCCGAAAATGCCCACAAATTTCTTTCACCCGGGTGTCTGTATTCGCTTATTGCAAAGTCGCCAAATTCAAGAATTATGATACTACTACATTCACACTTTTCCGACCACATCATCGGAAGCTGCCACTACCACCACCATCACACACAAACACGCACAGACACGCACAAGCAGAGCAATGACCTGGACTAGACGGCGACCGAAGATGCGGAGAGTGGGTCTGGACCAAGGGACGTGCTTGTTGAGGTAATCGAACCATGCCCACGACTGGTCCGCCGGGAAGAAGCGAGGCACGTGGAAGACCTCGCTCCCGTGCCCAAGATCGAAGCTTTTCCCTTTCCTCACGCTTTCCCTCGGATCAAACTCCAAAGGGTTCGACGTCGACGGTTCTGGGTCGGCGCTTGCCGTCAGTTTCCGCCTCAAGATGTTCATGTCTCGCCGCCGCCGGAGCTTCTCCGTCGCTGCAGAAGTTCCCGAAGCTCGCGGAAAGTCGAGCTCTTTAGACCGCCGAATGGGCAATTCGCCTCCCCATGAAACCGCCACTTGCCATTGCCATTTCCATTTCTCATTCTTTTTTTGGCCTTTCTTTTCCCAAGTATTTTATTTTTCTATACTATATTTGAAAATAATTTTTAGGAATTTTTTGTTTTGAGGGCATGAAATATGTTTGTAGTGATTTTCATGTTCGTGCTTGGGACATAAGGAAATTGCTTATTGCTTTTACTCGAGAATTTGAAAATGCAAAAATTATTCTAATATCTAAAATATATATATGATTTTGAATGTTATCATCTAGATATTTTGCATTGATTATATTTTAGGATTAATATTACGAAAAACATTTAACTAATACACACGTGACAAATTTATTATAAATTAATTTTTTGATCACACAAAATCCCAAACTGTGAAATGTATCCAAAACCGGTACACTTATGACAAATTCACTCATTTATTAATCTATGTTAAATTACTGAGTTGATCACATTGACTAGAGTACTAATTGGGGATTTTACTCTTTATTTGTCACAACTATATCAATTTTGTGATTTTTTATAGTATTATTTAAATTTAACGGAGGGTATATTTGTTATAAATATTTTAATTTAGCGTTTTTTATGGTCAAAAAAATTATTTTTGGATAAATTTATCATAAATTTATTATTGTATTAACCCTATATATTATTTAGCATAAGTCGAGGACCACCCGACAAGGCGCGTAAACAAATCTTTGCATTGGTCGCTTTAGTAATTCTATAAATACAGCCTAGTTCCTCTCCACACATTTGCCTTTGATACTATAGCAAGAAAATCTGAAAAAAAAAGATGGTGGAGAAGAGTCATGCTCCTTTGTTTGAAACGAAGCCAGCCAAGAACCTCTTCATCTTCAGATCGTACGCACTATCCGTCTTCGTCGGCATCATCTTCATCTTCTGCTACCGAGTCCGTCACCTGCCGGAGCCGAACACGGTCGCGAGGTGGGCTTGGCTCGGAGCTTTCTTGTCGGAGCTTTGGTTCTCTTTCTACTGGTTCGTCACGGTCGTCGTGAGATGGAACCCCGTGCACCGCCGCACCTTCAAGGACAGGCTTTCTCAGAGGTGTGTTTTCCTGGTCCTTGCTCTAATGTTTCCCTCAACACTTGCGTTAAGAGTAATTGCGCGCGACTATATCGATCGCTTTGTGACGTTGCTTTCTTGAAGTTTCAGAAACGAGGAAGTCTTGCCGGGGATAGACATTTTTGTCTGCACGGCGGATCCCGTGATTGAGCCACCGACCATGGTGATCAACACTGTCTTATCAGTCATGGCATACAATTATCCGCCGGACAAGATAAGCGTCTATCTCTCTGACGACGGCTGTTCCGACCTTACCTTCTACGCAATGCTTGAGGCTTCTCGGTTCTCCAAGAAATGGCTTCCCTTCTGTAGGAAGTTTGATGTTGAACCGAGGTCGCCGGAGGCCTATTTCAAAAGCGCCGTCGAATCTGTAGATGATTCTCTCAAGCGCCAGGAGTGGCTGTCAATGAAGGTAAGCCTCTCCCTCTCTCTCTCTCTGTCTCTCTCTGTCTCTCTCTCTCTCTCTCAAGTGAAGTGAATCGTCTCCAAAACACAACAGTAAGCTTATCTGCATCACTTTATGAGTTCATTTTTAAGAAAATCTTAAAATCCTTCGCATTATGCAAAGATTACAATAAATTTCTCGCCTCCAAATGGGGTTGCAGGCAATCTCTAGTAGGCACGGTAGATAACGACGCAGCAGATAAAAATCTGACCTCTCCATCATCATACACCGCCAAAAGAAGATTCACCCATCTAACTCCTCATCATCATCATCGTCGTCTCTCTCTGTCTCATCCATCAATCTTGGGTCTGTAATATCTAGTTACATGACCGGAGAACTCTGACTACCGAATGCGTTGGCTCTAAGCCGAACAGCCCGCCCAAAAACAGATGTGATAGTCCTTTTTTTATGGCCGGTATCGAGTCCCGACCGGCGATCTCTCCCTCAGGTATAGGGGTATAGGAGGCAATAATGGAGTGAATCCATCAGAGAGCACTCCACTTGCTGCCAAAGCAAGCTCAGGAAATTGTGGACCTCCAGCCCAAAGCTTGACCAGTACAATCGCGATCGAGAGAGAGAGAGAGAGAGAGACTTGCAGGTAAATATCACAGACCGAAATGTCAATGAGAGAGAGAGCCACGCATTTATCAGACAGCAAGTCAAGATAAGAAATGTCACATCAAAGTATAAAAGGAGTCTAAAAAACTATTGAAGGGTATATTCGTATTATAAAAAATGTTGTTTTCTCTTATATCTTTACACAAATATAGAAATTCTAGCCGACCATTGTAATCAGCCTTCCTGTCAAGTTGACCATGCAATCCAATTTGGTTACACGGAACATCTTATTAGTGTGGTCGATAAAATAAGTGACTAGTCATGACATACTTATCCACCCGTGTCAATCACTACATTTCAAGTTTTATGTCTTAACCAAATCGATAATCTTATACGGCAACATCCTTTATAAACCTCAACAAATTAATTAATGATCGACTGATTTGATGGTTTTGACATCTGTATTAGCTTATAGCTAATTGCAGAACCAAGGGAGGTCAGTGGCCGTTGCCGCCCATGTGATTATTCGGTTTTTAATACAGCTCACAATCATCGTAGCATGAAATTCGAATATTAAGGTTCCATATCTCTCATCGTCGAATTGGGGTATTTATTTATCTCGCCTCCCAAATTTAAATATCCCTGCTCCTTACAGCATGATATAGGGATGACGACCGTCCGATGGTTATGCAACAAAAGTAAAAACGAAAGAAATCGACAGTAACAGCCGCCAATGCTTCAATTTCCATTGAGAAAACGATGTTTTGTGACTTAATCATATCCGCCAAATGAATGTCTTTGCCCATTTGACAGATTCAGCATCTTACCTCAAGATTTGGAACGACGAGAGCCATAGAGTTTATGCATCTTGACTGTACAAGAAACTGACGTGTGTGGAACCGACTAGGGTCTAGCGACAGCTCCAAGATGAGAAAGACTTAAATCGCATCATCATGCATGGAAGGATAACCTTTCCTTTTCCATGGTGAACCAGTAAAACACGTTTCAATTTTTCAGTAAGAACGAAAATAGCCACTGAATAAGCCGAGACTCGCCTGCTCAGAGCTAACATACCTTTCTTTCGAAAGTTGAACGTGAATCTTAAGCACGATATGCAACATATGTGATGTGCGCATGATCCGATCAAGCAACGGCTCTGGAGGGTTGTGGCTGCTATGAATAGTTATTTAATACTGACATTATAAGACCTTGGCGAGAATATAGATTAAGAACTATAGGAAAAAGTAACCACATAAATTGCATGCAGAAATACATAGATTCGATGCTAGTCTATAATGTTTTAGTTACCATCTTGCCAATTTGAACACCTTGTGATTCATTCAACTTCTAGACTTGCTTGAAAGATGAGGCATTTAACCAGTTCAGCAGCTCTTCAGTTTTGAGGAAATTGCATATCTCAACAGGCTTCGTGCCTTT